>OY284414.1:50291841-51606007 GCA_958301585.1 Merodon equestris | reverse complement strand
CGTGGCGGCGGGTAATTGGAGTCCGAAGGTAGGTGCGGCTATCAACAAAGACCAAAAATCTGAAGACGGAAAGGACCAAAGACTGCTCCTCGGAGGCGGGCACTTCACACAACAAAACCCTTTCCTCTGGAAAGGAGATACAAGTGACCGTAAAGAGTCGAGTCAAGCACCTCTCCTACAAAGAGGCAGCCATCTCCTCTGAAAAGATCAGGATAGTTAAAGCTGGCAGAGACAGCAGAATGACCAGCCCAGATTGCCAACACTGCGAGGATCATCTACTGGAGCTAACTTTAGCAACAGGTTTCTGTATTCAGGCTGAGAGGTCTGCTTTGATGAATGTTACCTTCGTGGTGAGCTATTCCTCATAGCAGACATCTGTCTGAATCAGGAGCATGGTGCCGAAAATCCCTCCCCTGGGTACTACTACCTATCAGGTAGTTAGTCTCCCAAAATTAACGCGTGCCATCTGCACGGTTCCGGGAAAACCTAAAAACAAGCTGAAAGTGCTGACGCGGCTACGTGCGCAGTACGCGGGACTCGACACGAGGGCCTGGACTGTCTATTCCTACAAAGAGAAAAAGGGCTCTCTGAAAAAAGAAGGCTTCACTCTACTACTACTCTACTGCTACTTCGGCCTTGGTAGGATTTTATTCCATTTTGATATCAAGTAATCGAAGGATGGAACGTACCCCGCAGTCTAAATGTATGATTTTTACTCAGATTAATGTACAGCATTGCAAGGTTGCTACCGCTCTTTTCAGTAGCAGAATAGCATGCAAAAGTACAAATCATCACATTGTATCCATTCAGGACCATGGATATGGAATAAACGCCTGTGTGGTCTTGGTGGTATATGTGATGTTACGATTCTTTATGATGAGCGATCCGAAAGGCATAGGGTCTGCCTCATCATATCTGGTGGCTGCGAAAGTTAGATACAAAGCGCACGGAGAAATTGAACACTTCGTCGTGGCGTCTGCTTACTTCCCCAACGACTCGATACTGCCCCCGCCACCTAAGGCGGTTTCTGAACTCGAAGAGTACTGTGAAGTCAGAAGGATTGGACTCATCATCTGTTGCGATGCTAACGCCCAAAATACTGTTTGGGTCAGCAGCAAATGCAACCGGACAGGAGACCATCTTTTAAACTTCACTCTTTCGACTGACCTTATTATCAACAATGTTGGCTCTCAATCAACCTTTGTGACGGCGACACGACAAGAAGTGATTGACCTAACCCTGTCTAATAGGCATGTGAAGACCATCACTAACGGGAGAGTCTTACCAGATGTTCCAATTCCAATTGAAGTGTGGGATCTCCCCCTCGCAGGCCAAGCGGAATCTGAGAAAGACGGACTGGGTGCGATTCAAAGAGGAGCTTGAGAAATCCACTCAAATTCTGCCTAAACTCAAAACAAAGCAATTGGTGGAGGATGCCGTTCATAACCTGAGCAGCGCCATCACCAACTATTTCGAACTCGCATGTCCTGTCAATAAACAACCCAGCAGAAACCAGAAAGTCGGTTCCCTGGTGGAACGCTGAGCTCCAATGTCTTCGCAGGGAAGCCAGAAGTCTCCTGAATCTTCTTCTTTTCCTTTTTTTTTTCCGGCGTCGTTATGGTCAGAAGTGTAGGACCATAACCTTCCCACTTAACTGCATTCCTACTGGTCCGCTTGTGGGGTCCGCCGGTTTGACCTCAGAAAGTAGCGGCAGGCTTCCCGGTTTGGGATTACTTCATCGCTGAGGCCAATCAAATGCTGGTGTTTTTGCATTTGTTTGCACCAATTGTTTTTCGGCCTGCCTTATTTGCGTGTTGAAATTGGAACGTTGATTGATATTGCCTGTTGGACGGGGTTCAAAGGATCTCTCCTTTGAACATGGCAATACCAACTGAGTCGGTCGCGCTCTATCTTTCTTGTGATGGTTTCTTTTACGTGGAGGCTTCCTCGGATCTTTGAACTTCTAATTCTGTCACGCTTTGTTACTCCCGCTGTCATGCGAAGCATCTTCATCTCAGCTGCCGTTAATTTGCTCTCATACTTTTTGTGCATTGTCCAGCATTGTGAACCGTATGTGAGCGCCGGACGTACAACTGAAGTGTAGAGCCTTCCTTGCAGCTTAGGGGGCATTTTTCGATCACAGAAGATGGCGGAGTTTTCCCGCCACTTCATCAACCCTACGCTTACGCGATGGTTGATGTCGTCATCACAAGTTGCTTCTTTATTAATCATAGATCCCAGATATTTAAACTTTTCACACTTGGGAAGCACTCTTCCATTCAAGTAAATGTCTGGAATAGGCTGATGAGGGTCAGAGAACGGGCAGCACAGATACTCTGTCTTCCTTGAACTAATACGATACACGTGTCCCTCAAAAATGTCCACCCACACATCAAGTGCTCGTTGTAGGGACGCCTGATCATCACTTATAATGGCTCCATCGTCAGCAAGCCAGAAGTCTCCTGAATAGATCGCTTAAATCGAACTCGGGAGATGACTGGAATAAATATCGATCGAAGCAGAAGAAATATAAGAAGCTTATTCGTAAATCGAAGAATGAAAGTCCTTCTTCGAAGATCAAATTCCAGAGCGCGACCAGCAAATTGGTTAATGTTCTCAAACGAGGAAAATCGACAAAGCTGGATGTACTCTGAAAGACTGATGGTATCTTCACCGAGTCTAAAGCAGAAAGAAAGTGTTTTAGACCCATTTAACGGGAAATCAGACTGTCATTGGATTGTTGCACACTCGCTCATTGGAAACTGCGACTGAAACGATGAAAACAACTCGGCGCAGCTGGTATATTGCGTCACGCGTGGCAACTACTGATACTATTGAATTTGTTGTGACTGATGGGATATACCATGTTATGCTACAAAAAGGTGTTAGGCAGCTGATTCCTACTCTGAAAAGAATTTTCACTGCTAGCCTGGCACTTGCCTACAGACCTATTCCTTGGCGCGCGGCGAAAGTGGTCTTTATTCCCAAAATGGTGAAAGAAGATTATTCATTCGCCAAGTGTTTTAGACCAATCAACCAGCTTTGACCAAAGAAGCTATCTAAGATGACTTCAGATAGTTAGCTTCGTTGGACATCGGGATGGGAATGTCTTTTAACACCAGCTGGCAACGACATCAGGCCCAAGGAAGCACATAAGAGTCAACACGGTGGCCTACAAGAAGATACGTTCTGCTTTTCAAGTCCTTAGCCTACTGGTAAAAGAGGGCAAGCAAAATTGGGATGAAATTGCAGTCTCGTACCAATGGGCTTCAGAACCTATAGAGGAACAGAAAAGTGGACCTGGAAAGGGATCTTCTGCATCTGCTTCCACAGCCAAAAGAAATGGGTGGGCATCTAAAAGGCCTCGCTCTCATAATGATACCTTATCCACCTCAAAGAGACTTAGTAGCACCTCTACGGCGCTCACTTTCAAGGAGGTGGTGAGGAATTATCTGGCTGTACCCATCATGGATCGGAGCCATGAGGAGGGCATCATCACCCATGAGCACTGGAAAATCCTCGTAGGTAACATTAACCTCAGCCTTCTTTCCATGTGCAAAAACAGTCCGGAAAAGAAACTCCCCGGTTTCGCCGATAAGGGCTGACTCCATCGGTACTACAAACTGATTGCCTGCGACGATGACACCGCTGCATCCTTCCTTAGGGCCACTGTAGCCGCGACGGACAATTTGTGGAAAGGCGCCAAGACGGAGATTATAAGCAAGGACGAGATCCCGCTCAGGCCAAGAGCCCGCGAACGTATACCCGTGAAACCCAGCGAACCACAAGATATTTTACTTCTGTTGCAGACCTTCCGACTACTAGCTGGAATGTCATTAGGGAGGTTAAAAAGGCCTCGGACAGAACAGTTACCATATTGCTGAATGGACATTCTCTCCCCCCACTAAAAACGAAAGAAAATAAAGTTCGGCCTTAAAATCATCAGGTTGTAGGTATACGAACAGGATGAGAGGCAGGCAATGGCCATGATTCCCACCACCTCAGGAATCCGATACCCTATCCTCGATATAGAGGATCTGGATGCTACTATGATAGAGGCATCGACCTAAGCGATAGCTCCAATGATTTTCAAATTGAAATTGAAAAATACATGTAACCCAGAACCTTCCCCACAGTAAAGTTGCTTCTGCCAACCTTATTCTCCACCTTGCGGAAAGTGGAGACGACATATTCCTCATCCAGAAGCCACCGATTAGCAATAATCGCATTGCCGAATTAAGGACAAAGCAATACAAACTACAGGCTAACTGCGAAGGTACGAGGGTGGTCCGATAAGTACTTAGCCTACAAAAGAAAAACAAATTTTTTTGAGAAATGGCGATTTATTTTTCAATATAGTCTCCTTTTAGCTCGATAAACTTGACTCACTTGCTCCAACTTCTTTAACACGTCTGAAAAATACGTTTTCTCGAGGTCTGCAAAGTAGGCCTCCGTGGCGGCGACGACCTCCTCATTCGACTGAAATTTCTGCCCGGCGAGTGACGTTTTCAAGTTTGGAAACAAAAAGAAGTCGTACGGGCCCAAATCTGGAGAATACGGTGGATGGGGCAGCAGTTCGTAGCCGAATTCGACCAATTTGGCCGTGGCGAGGGCGGAGGTGGGAGCCGGTGCGTTATCATGGTGGAAGAGCACTTTTTTCTTCAATTCGGCGTCGAATCGGCCCAATAATTTGGCATAGTACAGCGCTGTGACCGTTTTGCTCTTCTCCAGGTAGTCGATGTGGATAACGGTGGCCATCACCTTTCCGGCCGATGGAACAGTCTTCTCCTTCTTCGGAGCACGTTCGCCGGCTGAAGCCCGTTGTTTCGACTGTTCCTTGGTCTCTGGTGTGTACCAGTGGATCCATGTTTCGTCGACTGTCACGAAACGACACAGAAACTCCTTCGGATTGCGCTTAAACAGCGTCAAACACTGCTCTGAAGTGGTCTCACGGTTGCGCTCTTGCCGGAGTGAGCAAACGCGGCACCCATCGGGCCGACACCTTTCTCATGCCCAACATTTCATGCAGGATATGACACACGCGATCTTTTGAGATGCATACTGTCTCAGCTATCTCGCGCACCTTCAATCGGCGGTCTGCCAATACGAGATCGTAGGTTTTTGTCACGTTATCCTCCGTGGTAGCCGTTTTCGTAGCACCTGGACGTGGCTCATCAAAAACCGACGTGCGCCCACGCTGAAACTCGTTAAACCAATTTCTGATGGTCGCCATCGAAAGAGAAGGGTCACCGTACACAGCATCCAAACGCTCTTTGATTTCGCTGCGCGATTTCCCTCCCAAAAACAAGAATCGAATCACCGACCGATATTGCTCTTTTTCCATTTTTCTAAAATCCGCGGACACTCCCGCTTCCACACGCGGTCAAAACTTACTACTTATCGGACCACCCTCGTAAATGAGGAATCTATTCCTCAACCCTGTACTCTAATTGGCTACTTTCCTAAATCCTCCGGCTTAGCCACCAACAAAATGCTTACCTCATACAATCTCAGAACGCTGGCTTAAAAGCAGATTCGTGGAGAACCCTAAAAAAAAGTCAACAAAGGTACAACCACTATGTTGGTACTCTCAGTAGACCAATCAATTATAAAGTCACTGGAGAAGAGAAGTAACAAAATTTACTTCAGATTTGGTCAAATTGGCCTCCGAAAAATCTGTAGAGGATGATCAAACGTCTTCAAAATCAGCACAACGATCAAGGAAGCAAGAGCAAGCAAACCTCCGGCATGCTAAATCCCCATCAGCTGAACTATCCAAAAAGCATGCTGGTAGTACGTTTAATCTGCGGCTGATTCAAGAAAAAAAAGAAAACAAAATATCTGGGCTAAATATTAAAAACTGTAAGTAATATATGACCAATTGGCAGTCACCCCCAGAGCTGCCATATTAATAGACAATACTATTAAATTCCTTATTATTTCAGAATTCACAGACTGGGACACAGTCTCAATTATCGTCAGCACGACAGACACAGCGGCAGTCATCACCTCAGCCTACTTCCCGGGAGACGATAATGAAGCACCACCAAAAATAGTAAAGAACCTGGTTAGATTCTGTCAAGGGAAAGGTAAGAACCTTATCATAGGCTGCGATGCCAATACCCACCGCTTATTATGGGGAAGTGGCCATAAAAACGCAAGTGGTGAGTCCCTATTAGAATTTCTTTAAAACGCTAACCTAGAGATTGCGAATAAAGGTAAAGAACAGGAAGTTGTAGAGCTTACACTAGTTACTAATAAAGCATAATAAAAGAGTGGCAGGTCTTTAAAGAAGCCGTCTTCTCAGGCCACAGCCATATCAAATTCAAATTAAGAATGGATCCTCGAGATGAAACCCTAGTGAGCTATAGATCATATAATCAAATAAAGCCATAAACTGGGATACCTACAAATCTCTACTTAATAATGTATTATTAGGAATACAACTAAACACAAATACTTCTGAGGAACTTGACTCTGTTGAAATGAACACAATGACATGTTCCTACCATGATAGTTGCCCATTGAAAGAAAAGAACACCACAAAGTCCGTGCCCTGGTGGAACTTTAGACTGAGCAGACTAAGGAGATCTGCAAGACGAGAGATCAACAGGGCCAAAAAGACGCGTAACTGGCAGCCTTACAAGAATATTGAGTCAATTTTCAGACAGCAATTCAATGGAATACATAGCTACTGCATTCGCTGATGACATAATTTTTACATACACGTTCCAAAACCAAATTGATTGCATTACGAAAATTGGAGAAGATCTAGAAAAATTTAGAGCGTGGTTTGCTCACCACAAGTTACTGATTAGCGACAAAACTAAATTACTGACCTTGAAAATATCCGGCAATAATATACCAGGATACAACCTTCGCTTTCACTCGCATGATTGTACTAGATTTAGACTACCGCTTCATACATGCGGCATACAAAACTTTTATGAACAGAATACGTGCTCCGAAAAGTGTTTTATAATTAAATCAGTCAAGAATTTTAAGTATCTAGGAGTTTTAATAGATCAAAATCTGAACTGGAAGGACCAATTACAAAAAATAAAATCACACATGTACCTGGTGGCTCGTAAACTGTATCTTATCAAACCATACTGCTCAAATAAAGTTTTATTAAAATTTTACTACGGACTGGCACACTCATTAAATTTTTTTAGCATTGATCTATCAAACGTAGTAGACGTGTTTTATCTCGTAGCAGTCACAGCGTTAGTGAAAAGTGGTAAAAAAGTGTTAAGTCTGAAAAAACTAGCGTGAATTACATAAATATAAAGTGTGAAAACCAGTACAATTAATAATCCGAGTGATATAACCAGTAATTTTCTATAAAACGGAAAACAAAACCTGCAAGTGATTTTTTGGCGGGAAATAAGCAGAAAGTGTATGCGTTAATACAATTACGTGTTACAAGACTGTGCGTGTGTAAACAGTTCTTGCGCTGTCAGTTCTGCGTTGCCAAGTCAAGATGCGACTAAACTAAAAAACGAACTAACTAAACTTGATCACCAAAAAACTTGATAATTTTACGGATACATTCTACATTGTATCGTTTGTGAGTGGATCAGTAAAATTAATGGACCTAAAAAAAAATATACGTTCGATCTTTCATACCCAAGTGAAGTGGAATTTTCAACGTAACCAAAAAAATCATCTGACTCAGTGCAGAAATTGTCAGATGTATGGTCATGGTGAGAGACACTGCCATATTAAAACATATTGTTCCATCTGTGCAGCCTCTCACAAAACAGACGAATGCGACAATCAAAACGCACTAAAGTGCGCAAACTGCAGTCTAAACCACAAATCTACAGACAGCACTTGCGCAGTACGAAGCCACTACATGGAATTGAGAGCGAATATGGCAAGAAGATTAAATCGCTCCCACCGACAGCAGCTGCATTCAAAGTTAATCACCAACAACAACGACACCAACAATGCAACAACGCCAGCTTTATATTTATTGTCAATGAAAGATTTTCCTCCCCTCCAACATATGCGTAACAATAAGGTAGCAGAACAAACCACTAACACCAATGTCCAGCAGCGGAATGCATGGGGAAGTCAACCAGTGCATGATGATGCAAAAAACCAACCGAGTACCATCAACAACAACAATAACTACTCTACGACCACTGTTAGTGGTGAGTTATTTTCTATGGAAGAAATCAATTCCCTGGTAATGGAAATGATCTCCAAATTAGGTAATTGTAAAACTAAAATAGATCAATTTAATGCCATAGCGCAATTAGCCACTAAATTCTTATATTCTAATGTTAAATAATATGGTAATTAACAATATTATCTTTATAACATGGAATGCCAGAGGCATAAAAAATAAATATATAGAATTTATCGATTTTCTAACCACTAAAAATATAGATTTAGCTCTAGTAACGGAAACATGGTTAAACTCTGAAACTAGATTGACTTCATCGAATTTTAAGTGCTATCGTATAGATAGACCCAATAGAAGAGGTGGCGGTGTTGCGATTTTTATAAAAAAAATCTATTCGCCACACCATACTCCCCGTTATTAGAGCGCGTTGTATAGAAAATGTGGGCATAAAGAATATTCTGAGTGATGGAAGTGAATTGAGCGTAGTATGCGTTTACTTTCCAGGTAAAGCTACATCTAGAGAAAAAAGAAATAACTTTAAGAGCGACTTACGAAACATTCTAGTCAGAAACAATGAATACATAATTGGAGTAAATTGTAGACACCGCGATTGGGGCTGTAATCGAGCAAACGCGTGGGGCAATATTCTTTCGAATTTTTCCAATCTGTTTCCGTTTTTTGTTCTTTATCCGTTTAGTCCGTCATATGTACCATCTAGTTCAAGACGTTGTCCATCAGTTATTGATTTTTTCATTTCAAATGTGCCCCAACTTTTTCGGCAGCCGATATCGTTACAAGAATTGAGTTCAGATCATTATCCTGTCTGTTGCAAAATATCTAAATCTTCCCTAATGTGCGAACAGTTTGTACCCGATTTCAAAAAAACCAATTGGGCTAGATTCCGATCGGAATTTAACGTCATATACAGTAATCTCCGGACAGTTATTGATGACGTGAACTCAAAGGATGAAATCGATATAACAGTCAAAGACTTCACTGATAATGTCCTGGAACTAATGAGTTCGTGTACCCCTAAAAAAAGAAAGCAAACACAAGTCTTTAAAATGCCTGATTACATTTTAAATTATATCCGCATCCGAAATTCTATTAAGAGACATTGGCAACGTTATAGGCTACCAGTCTATAGATTATACATTAATATTACAATAAGCTTATTTCTAAGGAAATAGAAAAGCAACGGAATATTAATTGGAACTTAAAACCATCTTCTCTAGACAAAAGTTCCAAGCCCTTCTGGAATATTATGAAAGTTGTTAAAAATAAGAACAGAAGAATTCCAACACTTCAAGATTCCGGAAATGTGCATTTTACGGACGATGATAAGGCTAATTTATTCGCCTCAACTTTTTTGAAAAATCATTTTGTTTCCCAACATTTAGGCGACTCTGTTACCAACCAAATTGTTAGTGTAACTACTAATAACTTTATTGCACAACCTATCGAAACACCTCGAGATGAATTTATATCTCAGCAGAGTGTTGAAGACATATTGTGTTCCTTATCGCCAAAAAAAAAACTGGTGGTATAGATAGTGTTAGAAACATGTGTTTAAAACAACTTCCCAAATCGGCTATTGGATACTTAACTCTTATTTTTAATGCCTGTATTAAGATCCAAAACTTTCCAAAAGCTTGGAAAATAGCTAAGGTGATACCTATTCCTAAACCAGGAAAGCCACCTAACAAACCAAACAGTTACAGACCGATTAGTCTGTTAAGTAGTATTAGTAAAGTGTTCGAGAAAATCATAAAAGCAAAATTAACCACAATTATTGAAGAAAATAATATACTACTAAATGAGCAATTTGGTTTTAGAAGAAATCATAGTACATCCCATCAAGTACTTAGAGTGTGCCAACATATTAAAATGAACCGCTCCTTGGGTAAATCAACTGGTCTTGTTTTGCTGGATATTGAGAAAGCATTCGATTGTGTATGTCATTTGGGCCTTATCTATAAATTATTGATACTCCGTTTTCCCCCATATCTCACCAGACTTGTGCTAAGCCTTCTTTCCGATCGTACTTTCAGAGTTTTTGTTAATTATTGTTATTCTGCTTGTCACACTATTGTTGCTGGTGTGCCTCAAGGATCCGTTTTGGGACCAATTGTCTATAATATCTTTGTGTCTGATACCCCAAGACTTCCTTATTGTGAAGTAGCTATCTTTGCAGACGACACGGCAATATATTCTTCGCATGAGCTTAGCCTCAACGTGGAGGAAAACTTACAACATGCGATTCAGTTATTGTTAAGGTATTTCAAATCCTGGAAAATTAAACTAAATACTGAGAAGATGCAGGCCATTTTTTTCAGCAAAATTCACATTTAAAGAACATATTACAAAAACTATACATAAAATAAATATTGCGATAAACATGCTGTACCCTTTTATAAACAGGAAGTCTACACTGAACAATGCCAATAAAATTGTAATTTTTCAATTAATCCTTCTATATGGTTGCCAAGTTTGGGGAAATTCAGCAAAATGCCATCTAAAAAATTACAAGTTTCCCAAAATAAAATTCTTAAAATGATGCTAAATCTTCCTCCTTATCACTTAACGGCTGATCTTCACAGCAGAACAAAGATTGAATTAGTATATGATAGAATTTTAAAACTAACCACAAAGTTTCTCCATAATTGTGAAATCTCCGAATACCCCTTTATAAATCAGTTAAGTCTTTTATTCATGTTTCCTTATGCTCTTTTGTTAAAGCCCACATCTTTTCGAAAATACACTATTCATTTCTTACCTTGTTATTTATTATTTATTGTTGATTGATTATTATTAATTATATAAGTATTATTTATTGTTTATTATTATTCTTTTTTTTTTGATTTTTGCATTGAAAGTTTTTGTCGTAGTTTTCCTTCAAAGGTTATTATCATTGTCAAACATTTGTTATCATAAATAATTGTATAAAATAATTGTTCAGTAGAAAGATATAATTGAAATATCATATCTCTGTATGTAAACTGTGTGATGGCTCACCAAATGTAAATTATGATACGAAAAAAAAAAAATGTGAAATAAAAAATGAGTTTAAAAGTCAACTTGATATAGCTTTAACGAATATGAATGATGATATAAAGAAAGATCCACACCAGAAACACGAAGAAATAAATTTAGAAATGGGTTTACTGAGGGAACAGTTAGGAAAAAACAGAGCTTTTAGATAAAGAAATAATAACTCTAAAAGAAACAATTGTTAACCAAGAAGAAGGATAGATTCAAAAGGAAAAACAATATACTTATCTTGAACATTAAAGAAATAGATGAAAATAGAACAAAACTAACTAATCTGGTTAAACAATTAATGAAAACTAAGTTAGATGTCAATATGTCAGAAACAGACATTAATTTTGTAAAAAGAATTGGCAAGCCTAATAAAAACAAAACAAGACCCATCTTAATCGGGTTGACGTCCCTGTTAAAAAAATACGAAATTATGAAAGAAAAATCGAAACTAAAAGGGACAAATATTTTCAATAAAAACGACCTGTCCTTTGCAGAGCGTGACAAAAAGAAAAAAATGTAAAGGGTCCGCCATCTAACGTTTTTTTTTTCAAGTAGTGCTTATTTCGTGAATGGTAACACTTAGCTCATGTCTGATTTGACAGATAATTAGTTTTATCCTTCCGCTGAACAAAACCCGCACGCATACATTGAAAAGCCGGTGCACTCAAAACGAGCCACTGTTTGGTGCGGATTTTGGTCCAGAGGCATAATTGGGCCATTTTTCTTCGAAAATGAGCAAGGAGTGGCCGTTACAGTCAATCGTTATCGTTAGCGATCGTTATCGGGCCATGTTGAACGAATTTTTGTTCACAAAAATTGAAGAGGAGGATATTGGCAACATTTGGTTTCAACAGGACGGCGCTACGTGCCACACAGCCGAAGCAACACTCGATGTTTTGCACCCTGTTTTTGAAGATCGCATTATCAGCCGCAGAGCTGATGTCGTTTGGCCACCTCGGAGCTGCGATTTGACACCGTTGGACTATTATTTGTGCGGTGCCGTCAAAGATAAGTGTTACGCCGACAAGCCAGAGACAATTTACGCTTTAAAGGACAATATTCGTGAAGCCATTGGTGAAATACAGCTGCACACAATCGATAATGTGCTTAAAAATTGGACCGATCGTGTAGGCTACTGCATGGCCAGCCGAGGCAGCCATTTGATTGAAATTATTTTCCATTATTAACCGGAAGGATTGTACTTTCAAATAAAAAAAGAAATTTGAGAAAATATTCAGTAGTTTTTTTTATAGCATTTACAAAAAAAAAAAGAAGTTATTTGGCGGACCCTATATATAGCAGCGCAAGAGCAAAGAGACAAAGGAGCTGAAGTCAAGATAAAAAAGGGCAGATGTACCTAAAAGTCCTGTAATCATCGGTAATGTAAATCCAAAAAGATACAGATCTCCTGAAAATGAGAAAAAGGAAGGTAAGAAGAAAAAGGCCGGCTTCCTAGACGGTACAAACAAACAATAAAGGAACATATGATGCAGACACGGCTATGAAAAAAAGTAATGAATTAGATAATGAAATGGATACGAAATGGATATGATAAGATAAAAAAAATATACATTTACGAGCGGAAACGGTAAACATGGGATAGACAACATTAGACAAGACAAAATACAAGACGGACACAGACGGACAAGACAGATTAGGCAATAGTATCAGGATGTGATTGGGCGAATCATTTAAAAATGGGCAGCCCAAGAAATGACCACAAGTCCGAAGACACTATTGTAACATGGCGAGTAAATGCCGCCATTAATACAAAGACAAAGACGGACGCGACCACTACATGACAGTAACGACAAAACCAAATACTAAAGTAGAAAGTAAGAACTTTTCTTAATGAATTATGAAAATGAATTAAAAAGAAGTTAATGAGTAGAATAAACAAATAAAAGGAAGAAGGCAATGGAAAACCACCTCACACAACTGTAAGGTTGGTAAGGTAAGGTAAAGGTAAACAAAAATCACATCTAGGCAATTTAGAAAACACCAAGGTGAGCCTAGGGACACATATACCACCATTAAACTGCCCCACAAGTGTGCACGCAAATCAGTGGGTTGACACGACTGGAGATCACCGGTGTTGTAAGAGTAAGATCAAACAAAAAAAAAATAAAAATCTGGAGCATGCCCGTGTCAAAAAAAGGAGGGGAAGAAAGAAAACGGTCAAACCGTAGCATTATGGAAAAGAACGCTAAAAGGAAAAGCACTACCCCGCCAGGCACTACTAATGGGCGTGATCCTGGGACGAGCAGCAATGTTCGGGCCAGAGCTATAGGATTTCCGGGGGATAGCAAAGTAATGCAACGGCGTAAGTGGTCGCAGCTATGAGCTTGAAGAAATGATGGTTAGAAGGCGAGTAGACATCCTGTGCATACAAGAGACGAAATGGCGAAACACCGCTAATCGGGCACGTTTCTTGGACGTTAAACCAAAAGCTTACAAGATGTTTTACTATGGATTGGAACAAGGAAAAAACGGAATCGCCATCATCCTTGCGGCAGAGCTACTTGGCAACGTCTTAACCATTTCAAGTGACCGTTGATGGCTCTCAAATTGGTGATGCATGATGGTGAACATCGTAAGCGCATATGCCTCTCAAGTAGGATGCGAACAAAAAGAAAAAGATGCATTCTGGCTAGATTTCCATAACCTTGTCAATATCATCCCAAAGGAAGAGCTTTTGTTCGTTGGGGGAGATTTAAACGGACATGTCGGGAAGACAAGCAAAGACTATGAAGACTACCACGGAGGGCTGGGATACGCCACCAGGAACTCTTCAGGTGAAGATATCCTAAACATGTGCAAGTCGTACGGTCTTATAGTGTGTTCCGGCACCTGATCACTTATAGCAGCGGCGGAAATGAAACTCAAATAGACTATCATTTGGTATCCAGTTTCATGAAGCCACGAGTTAAAGATTGCAAAGTGATCCTGGGAGACGCGATCACCCCTCAACACCGTCTCCTTCTGACTGAATTTTCTATGGAGGCGAGTAAGAAGTCAAAGCAGCAAACGAAGGTGTTTGAGAGAATCAAGTGGTATAAGCTGGATAAAGGAAAAGGCGAAGCTTTTATTACCAACATGAAAAACTACCTCTCTTCCATTATCGATGAGGTCGGTAATAAGGAGTGCAGAGCACAAGACATGTGGGATTCCCTACAACAATCTGGCCTGGAGAAAGCCAAATCACTGCTCGGAACATCTAAAGGCCCCTGCCAACACACAAAAGAAACCTGGTGGTGGACAGACGAAGCCAAAGCAGTGATACACGAAAAGAAAATGGCTTTCCAAGCTTGGTCAAAGTGCTCTTCTACTAATAGAGAGGAAAAAGCTCGCCGTGAAAAGGTATATAGATATTGCAAAGGTATCGCGAAGGAAAAGTGCGCCGAATTCAAAGCGAAAAGCATGGAAGGCCTCTATCAGGATTTGGAAGAAATATCGTCTTCCGCGTCTGACAGGAACCAGGCTACCCAGGAGCTTCGACAAAGCAATTTGAACAAAGGAGTAAATATCTTTAAGAGAGTCGCCCAGAGAAGAAGAAATGCTCAGGAGATTCGTTTCCCAAAATTTATTAACAATGCTGAAGGCCAATTCCTTGTGGAAGACGAAAAAATTCTCCACAGATGGCGACAGTATTGCGAGGAACTTCTGAACGAACAGTTTCCCCGAGTGCACTTTCCAAGAGCCGCCCCGAATCATGCCGAAATATCCGACATCACAGTCGAAGAAGTTCGGTACGCGGTTAAAAACTCCAAGAAAAGAAAAGCTGTTGGGCCGGACGGGATACCCTCTGAGTTCTGGAAAAAGATGGGAGACATCGGGTCTAGATGGCTCATGGTTCCTATCTCCAAACTTATGAGAGGCGACACTATGCCTAATCAATGGATACGCGAAATTGTGATAACTACCGTTCTGTTGAACGGGTATTAGATAGCCGACTGCGGAAAATAATACGACTGTCTGATGACCAGTGCGGGTTTGTCTCGGGTAAATCAACAACAGATGCAATCCAAAGTATAAGGGTCATGATGGAAAAGCATCGTGATTCGTCAAAGAACTTGCATATGGTTTTGGTTGATTTCGAGAAGGCAACCAA
Organism: Merodon equestris; assembly: GCA_958301585.1. Taxonomy (NCBI): domain Eukaryota; kingdom Metazoa; phylum Arthropoda; class Insecta; order Diptera; family Syrphidae; genus Merodon; species Merodon equestris. The sequence goes on along the minus strand of OY284414.1, from coordinate 51,590,720 downwards.
GAGATCTTTTATGGGTAGCGCTAAGACAAAAAAGAAGTTCCAGAAACCTACGTGCGAGTGATCATGGACATGTACAAGAGAGCAATGACAAGAGTAAGATGCACCGCAGGAGTCACCGAAGATTTCGCAATCAAAGTCGGTGTACACCAAGGGAGCGTCCTCAGCCCACTGCTCTTTATAGCAGTCCTTGATTGCTTGCTTGAAGGAAAAGTGACGGACCCCAATATGTACCAGCTATTCTTTGCTGACGATGGAGCCATTATAAGTGATGATCAGGCGTCCCTACAACGAGCACTTGATGTGTGGGTGGACATTTTTGAGGGACACGGGTATCGTATTAGTTCAAAGAAGACAGAGTATCTGTGCTGCCCGTTCTCTGACCCTCATCAGCCTATTCCAGACATTTACTTGAATGGAAGTGTGAAAAGTTTAAATATCTGGGATCTATGATTAATAAAGAAGCAACTTGTGATGACGACATCAACCATCGCGTAAGCGTAGGGTGGATGAAGTGGCGGGAAAACTCCGCCATCTTCTGTGATCGAAAAATCGAAAATGCGAATCGCTGAAAGGAAGGCTCTACACTTCAGTTGTACGTTCGGCGCTCACATACGGTTCACAATGCTGGACAATGCACAAAAAGTATGAAAGCTAATTAACGGCAGCTGAGATGAAGATGCTTCGCAAGACAGCGGGAGTAACAAAGCGTGACAGAATTTGAAGTTCAAAGATCAGAGGAAGCCTCCTAGTAAAAGAAACCATCACAAGACTCAGTTGGTATTGCCATGTTCAAAGGAGAGATCCTTTGAATCCCGTCCAAAAGGCAATATCAATCAATGTTCCAATTTCAACACGCAAAAAAAGCAGGCCGAAAAACAATTGTTCCAACAATTGTTGATTGGCCTCAGCGATGAAGTAATCCCAAACCGGGAAGCCTGCCGCTACTTTCTGAGGTCAAACCGGCGGACCCCACAAGCGGACCAGTAGGAATGCAGTTAAGTGGGAAGGTTATGGTCCTACACTTCTGACCATAACGATGCCGGAAAAAAAGGAAAAGGAAAAGAAGAAGCCGAAGTACAATGGACCGGTAATGGAAGCTTCACAAAAAACGGTTACACGCTATACTATGCATGCGACGACACAAACCAAAATAGATGCGGAGTAGCGATTTTAATCGCAGATAAATTAAAAAATTCTATCACAGGAGTAGTATACTTATATAAGCGTGTAATATTAATGCAACTTAAAGCTAAAAACACCTGACTACGAAGACGCGATTATTGAAGACAGTTAAACAACTGGACCAATGCATCCAACTAACAAAGAAACAGGATGTAACATTGATAATAGGAGACCTAAATGCAAAAGTGGGAAAAGGAAAAGGAATTGTAGATGTAGTGGGGGACTATTGCCTATTATACTAGGCAATAAAAATGAAAGAGGGCAAAAACTAATTGAATTTTGTCAACTTAACGAGCTAACGATAACAAACACCTGGTTCAAACAGCCCCCCAGAAGACTTTATACGTGGACCTCGCCAAGGCACACAGCGGAAACCGTAATAAGAAACCAAATTGATTATATTATCATAAATAGGAGATTCAGGAATGCGATTAAATCGGCAAAAGCTTACCTAGGCGCAGACATACGATCAGATCACAACCCTGTTGTTGCCAAAGTTAAGGTACAACTAAAGAAAATGCAAAAAAAACAAAAAGGGGAAAAAATACAACTAAACATGCTAAAAAACCGTGAGATACAGGATCAAGCTAAAAAGGATGTAAAAGAAAAATGTCTAAACATGGGCACAGGTCAAATTGATGAAGAGAATATAGAATCGAGATGGAGTGAGCTTAAACAAAGTCTATTGGAGACGGGGAAAAGACACCTGAGCAGCAGAGAACAAAGGCCGAGCCAGGCATGGATGACAACTGAAATTCTGGAGCTAATGGAAGAAAGGAGGATAAATAAAGCAAATGAAAGCAGATACAAAGAAATACAAAGAGGAATAAGATTAGAGAGGCAAAGAATAGACATTTACAAGAGCAATGTGAAGAACTAGAGACACATAAGAGAAATCACGACAGCTTCAACATACATAGAAAGATAAAGGAAATCGCTGGCACTGGAAGAAAAAAACAACTTCGTGTATTAAAAGATAAGGAAGGAAAGATTTTAGTGGGAGCAAAGGAGAAGCTAAAAAGATGGAAAGAATACATCTGCATGGATCTGAGGGACCGGAAATAATGAAAGAGGAGGTCGTAAAAGTGCTGAAAGAGGCCAAAAATAGAAAAGCAACAGGTCCAGATGGATTGCCTAATGAACTCCTGAAGCTTATTGACGAGGAGAATATCCCGGTACTAGTCAACCTATTCAACGCAATTTACAAATACGGCCAGATACCAAAGGATTGGTTGCAAACTACCTTCATAACACTCCCAAAGAAAAGCAAAGCGGTGCACTGCAGTGACTACAGAACCATCAGCCTAATGAGCCATGCGCTAAAGAACATCCTAAAAATAATTCAGAAGAGAATATACACCAAACTTGAATATGAATTAAGCGACTCTCAATTTGGTTTCAGAAACGGCTTCGGCACCCGAGAAGCACTATTCACTTTCAACGTACTAGTCCAACGATGCTTGGAAGTGAACAAAGACGTTTATGTGTGCTTCGTAGACTAAGAAAAGGCTTTCGATAGGGTACAACACAAGAAAATGATGGAGATCCTCGAAAGCAAGGGCATAGACATGAATGACATGACAGTGATTAGAAACCTATACTGGGGCCAGAAAGCGAAAATAATAATGGAGGAAGAAGAATCAGTGGAAATTGAAATTCAGAGAGGAGTAAGACAAGGTTGTATTCTCTCACCATTACTCTTCAATATGTACTCCGAAGAAATTTTTAAAGAAGCAATTGAAGAGAGTGACGGTGGCTTAAAGGTAAACGGAGTCCACATCACCAACTTAATATACGCGGATGATGCTATCATAATAGCAAGCGACATAAACAATTTAAGCATCATGATGAACAAACTCAACAATGTGAGTAATAACTACGGACTAAGTATAAACACCGCCAGAACAAAGTTCATGGTTTTAACAAGAAGACAAGAAACACCGAATCTGAAGCTAAAAATAGGCAATAAAAGCATCGAAAGCGTCAGCAGTTTCAAATACTTGGGAACAATAATTGAAAGCAACGCCAACCCTAACAAAGAAATAGAATGTAGGATAAAGCAAGCGAGGTCGATCTTCTGCAAAATGAAAAAAGTATTCTGCAACAGAGAGATAGGGTTAAGTATAAAAGCAAAGATGGTGAAATGCTATTTTTGGTCGGTTCTGTTATACGGAGTAGAAACTTGGACGTTAAAAAGAGTAATGGTACGAAAAATAGAAGCGTTCGAAATGTGGGTATTCCGAAGAATACTTAGAATCTCCTGGGTCGACAGGATACCGAACGAAGAAGTGTTGCGACGGATGGGCAGAAAAAGAGAACTGCTACACTCAATTAAAATACGAAAATTATGCTACTTGGGTCATATCCTGCGCAACGACAAATACAGGCTCCTTCAACATATACTGCAAGGTAAAATAGAGGGAAAAAGAACGGTGGGAGGGCAAAGGCTGTCATGGATGTTTAACCTGCGAGAGTGGCTGAACCTCCCAACGATAGAAATCATAAGAGGAGTCACAAACAAACATAGTTTAGAATTGAAGATTTCCAACCTCCGCAGCGGAGAGGAACCTTAAGTAGAAGAAGGCACACTCTAAATTGCAATATGGCATTATACATATGTTGGGGAGGATCATATTTCAATACGATTAGACCAGTCTTGGTTGCTCAAGAATATCTAGTTCGCATTCTGACTAACTGCAATCGTCGGGCTCATAGTTGGCCCTTCTTTAAAAATGTAATATTTTACCAATACGACACTTATATATATTTAAAGAATTTTTTAAGCAAAGCGGTAACATTCCTAGCAGGACAAATTTAACTTATAATTTAAGGACAAATAACACGGGTTTAGTTGAGGTACCAATTGCACGTACAATACATTTTTCTAAATTCTTTACTTTTACTGCTCCATGCTATTACAATAGACTTCCACATTCCATACGTTTAACAAATAATTATAACAACTACGTTAACAAAATAAGAACTTGGATTTTTGCTATTGACCTTGCTAATATTGAATTATTACTGCGAATTCTATCTTAAAGCTGATGTAAAAATTACTTCTTATGGAACTTTCTTCTTCTTTTTTTCTCATAATTGTTTATTTAATTCATGGATTTTTTGTTTAATAAAATTTAATTCTTCATTTTAATTGTTATATATATTCTTTAGTTTGTTATTCTAATTATTATCTGTATCTGCGTATTTCAATGTGACCCCACATTAGATGTGTAAATGAATTTATATTTATAAACTACAATGAAGTGTCGTCTAACACTAATTTCTAACTTTGTTATCTAATTAAATGACGACTACTATTTTATTCATTATATTGATTTAAGTTATTATTATTATTATTATAATTTATTAACAAATAATTAAAATTAAGAGTTAACAACAAAGTTGAGCACTAGCTGCTGGGGCTTTCGGCTCGATAGTACATATAGTCTTAAATGTCTATATTGAGGTTCCTGATATACTCAAAAATCAATCGGATGTTTTGCTGTGATGGTGTTTTGAGTAGGAGATGGGGGGCTGGATGTGTTCGGACAGAGTTGGCTGTGCATGGTGATAGTCCTAATAAGTGGCTGACATCATAGAGTGAATTGCATGTTGTGCATGTTGGGGGAGGTGATCTTTTCAGTATGTGTTGATGAGTGAATGTTGTATGTCCCAAGCGAAGTCTAGCAAATGTTGTATTCATCACTTTGGGTGTGGTGGTGGGGTACGATATATAGGAACGATCAGGGTTTAGGGATGCGTATTGGTGGTGGTAATCTCTCCAGTTAGACAATAATTTATTTCTGAGTATGTTTTTAGTTGCTCGCAGAAGGTCGAGTTTGGTAAGGATGTCAAACAGGTACACTGGGGCGCAGTGGGTCATTTCCGCTTCCTTGTCGGCTACTTCGTTGCCTTTTATTCCTGCGTGGCTTGGGATCCACATCAATTTGATTTTATGCGGTGCGCTGGCAATACAGTTTCTGGTGTTCGAGATTAAAATTGAATTGTGGTTAGGATTACGCAGTGCGCTGATAACCGACCTGCTATCTGAGCAGATGATGTATTTGCCACGTTCTTTGAGGGAAAAGGATACTGCTTTCTGAACGGCTAAAGCTTCCGCCGTAAAAATTGATGCTTGTGTTGGTAATAGTCCCTTGGTTATTACTAAGCCGCTTTCTTGGGTGACTGCAAAAGAAGTGCTCTTGTTAGTTTTTGAACCATCGGTAAAGATCAAAGACCATCCTTCTTCTTTAAGCTTTGAGGTAGCGCATTGAAATGAACTTCGATAAGTTGCGTTTGGAGTGTTTGTTTTCGTGTATTGTGTCAGATCCATGATGAAGGATGATGCAGTTATGCTCCACGGTGGAAATAGGGCAGTATTCTTTTTCATTGTACTTTTAGGTAGTTGTAGTTCTACTGCCACCTTGAGGGCTTTTGCGATGGCTGATGGAATTCTTCCTGTGGTTATTCTGCGTTTCGATAAAAAGAAGTCTTTTTTGATTAACGAATTCTCCACAGTTATGAGCTTTATATATAACTTTGCAAGGCAAGCTTCGATGCGTTCCTCTATCGTGGGAAGACCGGCTTCAACCAATAAATTTTTTATGGGTGTTGTTCTGAAGGCGCCAATACTTCTTCGAACCGCTTGATGGTAAGGAGCTTTGATGGTGTTTATAATAGATTTTGGTGAGTTACCATAAATGCATAACCCATAGTCGATTTTACTTAAAAGTAGGGCCCTAGTAACGTTACATAAGGTATTAGTGTGTACATTACATTTTTTGCTGGCAAGATAATTAATAATATTGGCCCTAGCAGCTAGATTTTTCTTTATATTTGTACAATGTGTTTTCCAATTATATCTATTGTTGAATGTTAAGCCTAGGATACGTAAACAATTAACATTTTCAATACTTATATTACCAATTTTGATAGAAAGACTGTTGCATGACTTTTTCCGACAGATGTGCAGTGTTTTGCATTTGTCCAAGGAAAGTCTTGCACCAGATGATTTAGACCATGTCATAATGTCTCTAACTATCATTGAAAAAATGTTTTCTGCGACAAGTAGATCACTGTGTCTGCACATAATGAATATATCGTCTGCATAGACGCAATGATCTACAAGTTTGTATTTGGAAACTATATCTGAAAGATTGTCAAAGGCTATCATGAACAGTACAACAGAGAGCGGCGAGCCTTGAGGGATACCGTTAAAAAGTGTGAAGGTGGGTGAGAGATGGTTATTTACTCTGACACAGATTTTTCTGTTTGTCAAGAAGGATTTAACGTAGTTAAATATTTTTGGTCCTATACCCCATTCCCTTAGTTTGTTAAGAACTACGTGAATACCAATTCTGTCGAAAGCTTTTTCAAAGTCAAGTGAAAGAATGGTGACGTGGTTGCGTGTTGAGAGTGCATTAGAGATATAATGGTCTAGGTGGGTAAGGGCGTCAATACAACCTTTGTTATCTCTAAAAGCTACTTGGTTCGGGCTAAGGAGTGCTTTAGACTCTAAAAACCATAGTAATCGGCGTGAAACTATTTTTTCCAAGACCTTGGCTGTACAGGGAATTAGTGAGATAGGTCGGTAACCTTCGATATCATTGGTATTTTTTTTTGGTTTGGGGAGAGGGACTAACGTTGCCAGTTTCCATTGCTGTGGGATTGTGCCTGTGGCTAAGATGTTGTTATAGAGGCGAATGAGTCGCGTTTTTGTAAAGGTTGAAAGGTGTTTGAGCATAGGATATGATATGCGATCTCTGCTTGGTGTTTTGCCTTTAAGTTTGGCCAAGTTGCAGTCAAGTTCGAGGATGGTTATCGGATTCTCGATGTGCTTGGCCGGGCCTGAGATGTTAGCGTTAGGTAAAATGGCTAAGCTAGTGGCTTTTTGTGTTGCGAAGCTTGCGTCGAAGTGCTCGTCCCTTGAACGGTTTGACCAACAACGTGCAAAAGAGAAGCTTATGTTTTGGGGCGATGTAATTTGTCCCTCTGGAGTTGTAATGTTGGTAATGAAATGTGGCATGGAGTTTCCAGTGAGACTGCGAATTTTATGCCATATTTTATCGGGAGGCGACCCTGGATTAAGCGTCGAAGTAAAATCGCGTAGGCTGTTCGCTTTGCTTATTTTTATTTCTCTGCGAAATTTGGCGTTTGCCTTCTTATATAATATGAGATTAGTTACATTGGGATATTTTTTGAAATGTCTCCATGTTGTCATTTTTTCGCTACGAAGTTTGCTTAAAAGCGGGGACCACCATGGTACAGTGCGTCTATTGGTATGGGGGGAACTCTGTGGGATGGCTTTGTTAGCAGCTGTTCTGATGGCTTTCTGTATTATAGCTGCCTCTTTATTAATATTGCCTGAAAATGGTCTTACTGACAAGAAGTCTGATAGGTGCTTGTTGAAACAAGTCCAATCAGCCAGGTCAGTCTTGAATTTAGGATTTACAGGTGTTATAGAGTGAATCGGACTGAGGGCAATGGAGGAAATTATAGGAAAATGGTCGCTATTGAAGAGATCATCCAAAATTTCCCAGGAGGTTATTGTAGAAAGTTCTGGTGCGCAACAGGTAATATCAATGTGTGTTAGTGAACCATGTGTTGAGAGGTGAGTGGGGGATCCGTCGTTTAGGACTATCAGGTTTGATTCTGTTAAAAACTCTTCCACTAGTCTGCCGCGTGCGTTTGTGTTAGGTGAGCCCCACAGTACACTCCAAGCGTTTACATCTCCTACTAGCATAATGGGGTGTTGAACCTGTAATAAGAGGTTATCTAGCTCGGATTTTGAGACAGGTTGGTCGGGTGGAATGTAAATTGACAACAAGGTGAATTTAATAGTTAGGTTAATTTCAAGAGCTAAGGCCAACAGGTTGGAATTGATGGTAATTCTTTTATGTGGAATGTTATTTTTTACTAAGACGGCTATACCTTGCTTTGATGTTGTGTTCCAAGCAAAATTGTGAAAGTGCCCTGTATAGGTTTTTGGCAGTATTGGAATAAAGTTGGAGGCACAGTGTGTTTCTTGAAGGGAGACAACACTGGGGTTTTTCTCTTTTATGAGAATATTTAATTCGTCGTAGTTGTTAATGAATCCCTTTATATTCCATTGAAGGATTTTGAGAGTTTTATTGATTGGGGTTGTTTGGTTGGGAGGTTGGTATGTGTTGGGTCGCAATCCGCACTGGTCAGGAAAGCGGCGGGATCGCCCGGTAATGGGCGGTCCCGGCTCATCCCTGAGCAGCGCAGACTGCGACCCTGGGGATGATGGACTAGAACTTACATCATGCATTGTCATCCACATCGGGTGGATTTATATAGTACGAATTGTTTTTGATTAGGTCGTGAGTTAATGAAGAAAGAGGTGAGGGTGGTGAAGGGTTGCTGGTAGTTGGATGTGAAGGAGGTAAAGGAAGTGGGCGGTTGAGTGGATGGCTAGTATTCGATTTTGAGGTTGACGGTCGTGGGTCGGATATGGGTAGTGGGGAGAAAGATTGAGAATGAGGTGTGGTGGTTGTTGATTTGATGGGGGTTGAAGTCGTAATGTCTGTTTTTGTTTTGTATATTTGAGTTATTGTTTGGGTTGGTGGATTTTTTTCTGTTCTGGAAGTAGATGTGCTAGGGGTGAGGGGTTCGGTTTGGGCGTGTTGACCGTTCAGGTTTTCTATTGCTTTTAGCGTTTGAGATTGTTTGGTTATTCCTGCATAAGTGATCGGGCGATTAGTAGAACTTGAAGTATGTGATAGGTTGTATGTCCGTCTAGCTTCCGCCATACTGCATTTGTTTCTAGTTTTGATTTTTAAAATTTCTTTTTGTTGTATATATTTCGGGCAAGAAACAGATGAGGCTGCGTGCGCTTCCGAGCAATTGGCGCACATAATGCGGGTGCACTCGGCAGGGTCGTGGGGGGGAAGATTGCAAGTGGCACATGTTTTGCTTTTGGTACATCTTTTCATGGTATGGCCGAGAAGCTGGCAATTACGGCATCTCATGGGGTTAGGAATATATTCCTGTACCTTGGCTTTGTACCAACCAATTTCTACTGTGGTGGGCGGCTGATATAAGTCAAATGTGAGTAGAATTAGACCTGTAGCGCGTTGACAACCTTCAATATTTTTTGTAAACTTGTACACGTCAATGACTCCTTGAGACTTCATCTCGTCTACTATTTCACTTTCTTTAACGTTTTTTAAGTAAGGAGCATATACAATGCCTTTAGAAGAGTTGAGGTTAGTGTGCAGTTTAGATGTTACTGGGCATTGGTTACCAAGGTTGGTGATGCGGAGGAATTTGTCCGCAATTTTCTGCGACTTGGCAAGAATGAGGAGGCTACCATCTCTCAGTTGCGCTATGCTTTCGTATTCTGTGCTGATGGCGTCTATGGCCTTCCTTAGCATGAATACGCTAACAGTTGTGAGCGGTTGCGTGTCGTCCTTTGCGGAAATCACTACAAACCTGGGGTTTTTAAGGTTAGGGTTTATGTGGAGACAGGGGAATTGATCGTCGATTGACAACTTGTTTTTTTTATGACGGGGTTCAAAGATGGGCTTTTCAGTATCTGCCAATTCACTGAACCGGTTCCCGGGTTTAATTTTATTTGGCCCCGGGGCCATGCTTATGGTAAAGAAAACTGTTTGCACGTGAAAAGAAGAAAACACGCGGTTTAGAGAAGAGAAAAAGAAAAAAATAAAACGGGGAGAGTGAGCACGCGGAGGTGCAAGTGAGATGGTATAATTTAATATACTAGGGGGTAACTGTCACACACTGTCACACGGTAGTCAACACGAGGTTAACGCTGCGAGAGCTAGACGGGGACTGTGATTTAAGTTATTGCTTATTATTATTATGATTATAATGAAAAGAATAAAACTAAATAATAAAATAAAATTAAAATAAAAATTACAACAAAGAAATCAGATCATCCACCTTAGAGCTATTGCCAGACTCCTTTTCACGGGTGTATTGTAAAAACTAAACTACAAACTACTATGAAGCAAATGTCATCTTCAATAAAGGTAGATATCCCAACGTAAGCAAATATATTATGTATGAAGAAGTCGTTTGGGCTATTAACAGCTTTAAACCATTTGAAAATCCTCGGCCGATAAGAACAAGCCTTTTTTAACCAATTATATACCACTTAAATGGAGAATGGTTAGAGTAATATTTATAGCCAAAGATGGCAACAAAACAGCCGAAAACCCCAAATCCTACAGACCAATCAGTCTCTCCATATTTTTACTGAAAATTACTGAAAATATACGAGTAGATAAAAAACATTATGATAGAACTCTTCATAAGGTCAACACTGAAGAACGCACTCCTCCACAAACTACAATTTGCATATCAAAAAGGTAAATCTACAGTAACCACCCCTCACAAAGTAACGGATATGGTAGAAAAAGGAGGTGGCGATATTGGCCTTTATGAATATAGAAGGAGCATTTTATAATGCAAATCACTCATCATTAACAAATGAACTTTGTAGAAAAAAAGGTAGACCCTTTAATTATCAAATGGATAAACGTCACGCTAAAAGAAAGACATAATTCTAAACATAAAACTTTGTAATTCATTCAGTATTAATTAAACAATAACACAAATACAAAAAAAACTTAAAAATTAAAGGACCAAATTAATAGCAGTGCTTCCTAATTCATAAAAAATTGCTTTGAAAAAGAGTGAAGTAATTTAAATTTGATATTTTTTTAGGTTCTATGATGCTAGTACTTGGTAGCATGACCTTTATTTTTAATAACTGCTTCACAACGGCGCTTCATCGAGTTTACGAGATCCTTACATCTTTGCGGTGGTATTGATTTCCAAGCCTGCTCAACTACTTTTTGGTTTCGCATTCCAGACTTATTTTTTCATGTCTGCCCAAAGGTTTTCAATTGGGTTGAGGTCGGGAGACTGAGCAGGCCACTCCATAACCTCAATATTATTGTCCTGAAATCACTGTTTAGCTGTTCTACTAGTGTGTTTTGGATCATTATCCCGCTAGAAGACCCATTTGAGCGGCATTTCGAAATCGGCATATGGTAGCATGATATCCGACAGAATTTCCAGAAAAATGCTGATTCATTATACTTTTTATCCAGTATATTGGACCCACTCCATAGTAAGGAAAACATCCCCATACCATGATACTAGATCCTCCATGTTTAAGAGTTTTTGTTGTGTATCTAGGATCATATTCATATTCGCCTCGTGCAGGGACAGGTTAAGAATATCCCTGCAGCGATACCTATCGCTTGTCGTAAAAGGCGACTAAACAAAGGTAAACAAAAATCACATCTAGGCAATTTAGAAAACACCAAGGTGAGGCTAGGGACACATATACCACCATTAAACTGCCCCACAAGTGTGCATGCAAATCAGTGGGTTGACACGACTGGAGATCACCGGTGTTGTAAGAGTAAGATCAATCAAAAAAAAATAAAAAATCTGGAGCATGCCCGTGTCAAAAAGGAATGGAAGAAAGAAAACGGTCAAACCGTAGCATTATGGAAAGGAACGCTAAAAGGAAAAGCACTACCCCGCCAGGCACTACTAATGGTCGTGATCCTGGGACGAGCAGCAATGCTCGAGTCAGAGCTATAGGATTTCCGGGGGATAGCAAAGTAATGCAACGGCGTAAGCCACATTTAAGAGTCGCGAGTTGGAACGTTGGAAGCATGAGTGGGCGCAGCTATGAGCTTGAAGAAATGATGGTTAGAAGGCGAGTAGACATCCTGTGCGTACAAGAGACGAAATGGCGAAACACCGGTAATCGGGCACGTTTCTTGGACGTTAAAACAAAAGCCTACAAGATGTTTTACTATGGATTGGAACAAGGAAAAAACGGAATCGCCATCATCCTTGCGGCAGAGTTACTTGGCAACGTCTTAACCATTTCAAAGTCCAGTGACCGTTTGATGGCTCTCAAATTGGTGATGCATGGTGAGGTGTGGAACATCGTAAGCGCATATGCCCCTCAAGTAGGATGCGAACAAAAAGAAAAAGATGCATTCTGGCTAGATTTCCACAACCTTGTCAAAATCATCCCAAAGGAAGAGCTTTTGTTTGTTGGGGGAGATTTAAACGGACATGTCGGGAAGACAAGCGAAGACTATGAAGGCTACCACGGAGGGCTGCGATACGGCACCAGGAACTCTTCAGGTGAAGATATCCTAAACATGTGCAAGTCGTACGGTCTTATAGTGTGTTCGTCAAACAAAGCCGGCACCTGATCACTTATAGCAGCGGCGGAAATGAAACTCAAATAGACTATCATTTGGTATCCAGTTTCATGAAGCCACGAGCTAAAGATTGCAAAGTGATCCTGGGAGACGCGATCGCCCCTCAACACCGTCTCCTCCTGACTGAATTTTTTATGGATGCGAGAAAGAAGTCAAAGCAGCAAACGAAGGTGTCTGAGAGAATCAAGTGGTATAAGCTGGATAAAGGAAAAGGCGAAGCTTTTATCACCAACATGGAAAACTACCTCTCTTCCATTATCGATGAGGTCGGTAATGAGGAGTGCAGAGCACAAGACATGTGGGATTCCCTACAACAATCTGGCCTGGAGAAAGCCAAATCACTGCTCGGAACATCTAAAGGCCCCTGCCAACACGCAAAAGAAACCTGGTGGTGGACAGACGAAGCCAAAGCAGTGATACACGAAAAGAAAATGGCTTCCCAAGCTTGGTCAAAGTGCTCTTCTACTAATAGAGAGGAAAAAGCTCGCCGTGAAAAGGTATATAGATGTTGCAAAGGTATCGCGAAGAAAAAATGCGCCGAATTCAAAGCGAAAAGCATGGAAGGCCTCTATCACGAGTTGGAAGAAATATCGTCTTCCGCGTCTGACAGGAACCAGGCTACCCAGGAGCTTCGACAAAACAATTTGAACAAAGGAGCAAATATCTTTAAGATAGCCGCCCAGAGAAGAAGAAATGCTCAGGAGATTCGTTTCCCAAAGTTTATTAACAATGCTGAAGGCCAACTCCTTGTGGAAGACGAAAAAATTCTCCACAGATGGCGACAGTATTGCGAGGAACTTCTGAACGAACAGTTTCCCCGAGTGTACTTTCCAAGAGCCGCCCCGAATCATGCCGAAATATCCGACATCACAGTCGAAGCAGTTCGGTACGCGGTTAAAAACTCCAAGAAAAAAAAAGCTGTTGGGCCGGACGGGATACCCTCTGAGTTCTGGAAAAAGATGGGAGACATCGGGTCTAGATGGCTCATGGTTCTTATCTCCAAACTTATGAGAGGCGACACTATGCCTAATCAATGGAGGGAAAGCTATCTTCTTCCATTGCACAAAGGAAAGGGTGATACGCGAAATTGTGATAACTACCGTTCTGTCAAGCTGATGTCGCACACCATGAAGATCGTTGAACGGGTATTAGATAGCCGACTGCGGAAAATAATACGACTATCTGATGACCAGTGCGGGTTTGTCTCGGGTAAATCAACAACAGATGCAATCCAAAGTATAAGGATCATGATGGAAAAGCATCGTGATTCTTCAAAGGACTTGCATATGGTGTTGGTTGATTTCGAGAAGGCCTTTGACCGGCAACCAAGAGATCTTTTATGGGTAGCGCTAAGACCAAAAGGAGTTCCAGAAACCTACGTGCGAGTGATTATGGACATGTACGATAGAGCAACGACAAGAGTAAGATGCACTGCAGGAGTCTCCGAAGAGTTCGCAATCAAAGTCGGTGTACACCAAGGGAGCGTCCTCAGCCCACTGCTCTTTATAGCAGTCCTTGATTGCTTGCTTGAAGGAAAAGTGACGGACCCCAATGTGCACCAGCTATTCTTTGCTGACGATGGGGCCATTATAAGTGATGATCAGGCGTCCCTACAACGAGCACTTGATGTGTGGGTGGACATTTTTGAGGGACACGGGTATCGTATTAGTTCAAAGAAGACAGAGTATCTGTGCTGCCCGTTCTCTGACTTTCATCAGCCTATTCCAGACATTTACTTGAATGGAAGAGTGCTTCCCAAGTGTGAAAAGTTTAAATATCTGGGATCTATGATTAATATAGAAGCAACTTGTGATGACGACATCAAACATCGCGTAAGCGTAGGGTGGAAGTGGCGGGAAAACTCCGCCATCTTCTGTGATCGAAAAATGCCCCCTAAGCTGAAAGGAAGGCTCTACACTTCAGTTGTACGTCCGGCGCTCACATACGGTTCACAATGCTGGACAATGCACAAAAAGTATGAGAGCAAATTAACGGCAACTGAGATGAAGATGCTTCGCATGACAGCGGGAGTAACAAAGCGTGACAGAATTAGAAGTTCAAAGATACGAGGAAGCCTCCACGTAAAAGAAACCATCACAAGAAATATAGAGCGCGACCGACTCAGTTGGTATTGCCATGTTCAAAGGAGAGATCCTTTGAACCCTGTCCAAAAGGCGTTATCAATCAACATTCCAATTTCAACACGCAAAAAAGGCAGGCCGAAAAACAATTGGTGCAAACAAATGCAAAAACACCAGCATTTGATTGGCCTCAGCGATGAAGTAATCCCAAACCGGGAAGCCTGCCGCTACTTTCTGAGGTCAAACCGGCAGACCCCACAAGCGGACCAGTAGGAATGCAGTTAAGTGGGAAGGTTATGGTCCTACACTTCTGACCATAACAACGCCGGAGAAAAAAGGAAAAGAAGATCTAGGATCATATTCGGTATTTGGTGGTCGTCTTACACACTGCCGAGATCCTTTACCACCATAAAGTACAACTTTACTTTCGTCAGTCCAGAGAATATTCCTCCAGTGACCAAATGGTCTCGTGCAAATTTCATTATTTTTGCTATGTGCGTTTTTTCAGAAGCGGGACTTTTCGTGGTCTGCGAGCATTCAAGTTGTGGCCTCTTAGTCGTCTTCTTACTGTATGGACACCGCACGGTAAATCAAGTTTATCCAAAATCTCTGTAGCTGCTGCAGTGGGGTTCATCTTCGAAAATCTAACAATTCGTTTTGTTAAAGATGGTGATGCGCCCGCGTGTTTCAGTTGTTTCTTTGTATTTTATGGCGTTTCGAATCATTTTTGCAGAGCACCCAACGAATTCTTGAACTTCCTTATAAGTTTTGCCTTTCTTAATCAGATTTTGAATAATTTGTCGTCTTTCTGGTGTGCAGAGTTTACCACGACACACTGCATAAACTGAAATGAAAATTTTAAAGCGAATTCGTTGGAAATATAAAATAGAAGTATAAAACTTACTTGTTATTAAATAAAAATCAATTTTAAATTGGAAACACAATTTTTTAAACCAAACTTGGCGAACGCTGCTATTATTTTGCTCGCCTGAAACACCTAAGCACACTACAAAAAGTAACATTTCAAAAGAAAGGGAGAAAATTAACCGTTAAATAATACTTCAAACGGTAACCTTAATATGTAGTCATCAGCACCACACAACAGTAGAAGCCGAAAAAATGTGACGCATTTTAAATTAATGAAAACTTATCCTTTCTATTAGTTGCCACTGTTATATATAAAATCTCGAAACATGTACTGCAACAGGCAAATGAGAGATGGCGTGACATTGAGTATAATAATATAATTGTCAACGTATAACCAAAAGCCTGCTAAAAATACGCAGGCATATTATTAGCAGCCTAATCGGAGTCCTAAGAGGACATTGCACTTTAGGAAAACATGCCGCAAGATTTTTTTTTTGTTGGAGGCTTCTACTAACTGTTATCTGTTGGAGCATTCAGACGCAAATACTGTTCCATTGTATTTCCAGACAGACAGCTTTCTTTATTGTATTTTCCCCTTTGTCCGGAGAACAGTAAAAAAGAACTTCAGAGATTCAGCACACACCACGTCGGCCCCAAGGATGCGCCACCTTGCGCGAGCGAAGGAGGGACAGCCGCAGAGAAAATGTTCTGCTTGTGTCATCCTCCTCGCAACATGTAGTACAGGTAGGCGTCTCAATATGTATGTAATATGACTCGTAATGACGTCCCTAAGCTGTTTGCAATCATTTCTCCTTAGGGATAAGAATGTTGCGGACTTCTTGCAGACATCAGGGCGTACGCGCTTAGTCATCCTGCATTCTGGATATTCCGTCCATCTACGACTGTGTGCATTAAAGACCCAATTGTTGATGTCAGATTTGACCGTGGAAACAGGTAGACGTATGGCGGGTTCAGGTCGTGAGAATCTTTCATCTGAGCCCTTTCTAGCGAGTTGTTCTTATATCTCATTTTGTGCATGTCACGTCTCCTCTGAGGTCCCACTATCTGATCAACAACATATCAGATTTAATGTCACTGATGAGGCCGGAGAAGCTGACCATAGGTATCAGCCCAAAAGAACCAACTGGCTTCTCTTCCACGCTCAACCTGCCGCAGAGGAACACACGCTTCTTAAATACATCAAATCGACGGATGACATTGCCGAAGCGGCTTATCAATTAAAAGAAACACTCATCTCATTCTTCAAAAATAGCTGTGTACCCAAGATAGATACATTTAAGCGGTGCGCAGTGGAATGCACAGCTCCAAACTTTGAGGAAACAGGAGAAATCTCTATTCGACAGAGTTAAAAGAACGAAGAGTTGGACAAACTATAGATCTGCTCTAACAAAATACAACCTCGATTTGAAGAAATCCAAGAGAAGATCTTGGAGGAAACATTGTGAAAGCGATACACTGCTGCCGGGCTCTATAAATTTGCTTCGCAAATTAGACGGCAATTTCATTGTCAATCGCAGGGAAACCCTAGAGACTTTACTTAAGGTACATTTCCCTGGTTCTATTACCCAGCTAAAACTTCTCAATGCTCTAATGAGCGTCACAAATTATATCGATTGTAGGACAAATAGGCTCTCTGGTAGACTCTTCAGCTCAGATAGAGATAATTGAGAAATTAGCTCATTTAAACCCTACAAAGCTCCAGGTAAAGACGGTGTCTTTCCTGCTATCCTCCAGAGTGGTCTAGACATCATTCTAGCACCACTAACAGCTCTCTTTAGTCCTATTTAAACTAGGGATACTCGTACATACAACACAAGTCAACTTTGTCTTCATCCCTAAGTTTGGAAAACCAAGCGAACAACCTTAATCCTTAACCCTCTAACGGACAAAATAGTAAAAATGGTCGCATCAAGTTGATAATTTTTTTTCAAGTAGATATTGATGAAATAAGCATGCATTTAAATTTTCACGTAAAAAAAATATCCAGATCGACCGCCAGGTGAGAATTATTGGAGACCGTCTCAAGACGGTCTTATCGGTTTGCGAGTAAAAAAAATACTTCGATGGAATTAATAATTCAATTTATTTTATTAACAAAAAGAAATAGGAAACAAACATAAAATGTTTTATTTCTTATGGTGATAATCCCAAAACAATTTTTGTTAACATTACAGCAAATATGAAGATTACATTTTGAACAAATGACTTGAGTGTCTGACTTCTTACAGTGCTTACACCTTTTCTTTTCGGCTCTTTCCGCCCAAACTGGAAAATGATTTTCTCCATCAAATCGAACATCAGCAGCCGGGTGAACAGCTCTTTTCCCAACATTGGATGTGCTATGAATTCTTGATTTTGAATGCTCCACACTTTGAGCCGATTATGGTCGTCCAACTGGTCTTCCTTGAAAGAAACAAGTCTAGCAGCTTTTTGCAGAAGTTGTTCTTCTTCGGACAAATTGTTACGTTTTTGGGCATGAATTCTTTTGTATAGAACGTATGCGTTTGTTGCGGCCATGGCAATGAAAAGGTAAAAAAGCCTTGTCATTATATTTTGGCTTTTTGCTCGAATATGGTACCGACCCATAAGCCCATCCATAAGGTCCACCCCACCCATATGAGCATTATACGCCCGGATGATTTGGAGGCAGTCTATTTCGACGAATTTCTTCTGCTTTCTGTCATATCGAGTTGCCTTTGCTATACTTTGATACGATTAGATCTCTCAAATGACTCAATACCTACGTAGGTGGAAGCCAACCGTTCACCCTTGTTATCCTTCCATAAAACGGTATTCACTTCCACTCCATCGATTGATGTTATATATTCTCTGGATTATCCTCTACTTTCCTTACTTATTTGATTGTCGGTCGGCAACTTACATGCTGGTATACGACTAGCTATATAAAAAAAATTAATAAATTTTATAGCGTAATAATAATTTTAAAAAATCACCTCGCACTGTGCCTAAACTGAAGATTCCTCGGGCTCGTAAATAGACCAAAATAGGTAGCGATGTGTCGAAGTATAGAATATGATTAGCAAACTTGAGTATTGTTTGCAATAATCGAACAACACCATTGGATGTGGCTCCTAGATCTGGTGTGCCAGGATGACATTATCACCTGCACCATTGTAAATTTCAAAATGATAGGCAAATCCGTTTGAGTCGCAAAGAACAAACAATTTGACAACTTTGCAGTTTGTTTGGCATGTATTGACGAAGATTGTGTTTCGTCTTGGTACTGCACATTTGTTCATCGACACAGAGTCTAGCTGTTTTTGGGATCGAATCAAACCGCTGGTTGAGTTTGTTGGCTAGAGCACGGATTCTAAACATAGGGTCGAGGCCAGATTCACCTCTCTTTTTACGTTGGGATTCATCTTGAAAACATAATAACCTCTTCTTCTTCTTCTTAGATGGCGTTACAGCTCATGAAGATCCAGAGCCTAGCTTCTCTCATTCACTTATGTTGTGTGCGATTTGTTTTTTTTCACACAAGTGAACGGGACCTACAGTTTAATGCCGATTCCGAACGGCGAGAGTCGGGACCTCTTAAACCTCTTAATTGCTGAAAATCGTTTTAACGGCATACAATTTTGAATGGATGGGAAGGAATTTTTGCCCAGTAACTCTCCATATTAGGATAACGGTACAGCGACATATACAGCATTATTCCAATATAATTTCGTATTTCTGGAGCAGAAGTTTTGAATCCGTAGTTTATGTTTTCTGTTACAGCACAACGATTGGTTTCTTCAGTGATAAGCTCAATGATTTCGTCAGTAAA
This sequence comes from Merodon equestris, assembly GCA_958301585.1. Lineage (NCBI taxonomy): Eukaryota > Metazoa > Arthropoda > Insecta > Diptera > Syrphidae > Merodon > Merodon equestris. Next base: position 51,571,539 of record OY284414.1, on the reverse strand, counting down.
AAAGAATTTAAACATTTCCATTGGCGTGGCAAGGTTTATGACACTCAATGAAAGTGATGCATCACCATTAAATGCAACTTCATTTACATGTAAGCGCATAGAGCGTTTGCGCCAGATCAATCGGGAAGGCTTTTTTTAATCTTTTCCAATAGAAGTAAAGCCTCCGGAAGAAAGCTGTATTGTTGGTCCAGTAGCCTCAAATGATGGCAATGGAGATCGCGGGCTTTTTAGTGATTTGAGGCAAGAATCCGTAATGGCAGATGAAGTGGGTGGCTGCATATCTGTAGCATCAACAATAAAAGTAGAGAAAGCGGCTGGATTGTTGATTTCGCTGAAATTAAGGTGCATAGCCTTCACAAATGCATCTGTTCTTCGTTCATTTGCTGGATGCATTCTTCAATTATCTGTGCATCATTTTCGGAAAAGTTAGCTAAATTATCCGGCTCAATGTTATCAATAACGTAATCTGGATCGCTGCGATAAAGTTCGGCGTCGATTTCTACTGAATCTATGAATTCAGCCAGTTGATCAGCAGTCATTTCCTGCAAATAAATTTTTTTTTTGTATTGACGTTTTCGAAGATCCATCTAACACATTCACATTCACTTATTGGTTTAACAATTATGTTTTTAAACACCAACAACAGAACACAAGTATTGTTTATTTTAAATTTCAATCAAACAGCACTTTACAACTTTGCAACTTTTTTTATTATAATTTCGCCCTTGAAAGAGCTCGTTCAAGAGTGAGTTAGAAAAGCAAAGGATATGGGAAATATAAAAGTAAAACTCTTACTAGGGGATTTCCGATTTTATACAAATTCAAATTCGTTAGAAAGACGGCTATTCCGAAGTATTTGCATTTTCTGACTTAGGGTATGGTTAGACCCAATAAAAATAACTAACCAAAGGCGGACCCCACAACCGGACCAGTAGGAATGCAGTTAAGTGGGAAGGTTATGGTCCTACACTTCTGACCATAACAACGCCGGAAAAAAGAAAAGAAGAAGAAGAAAAAGAACTAACCAAAAACGAGACATCTTTTTACACGTAAACCGACAAGACCGCCCAAAGACGGTCTTGCATTTTTTGTTTGCAAAAGACACATAACACTGTTTTATCACTTAAATTTTATCAATAAATTTAAATAAATTATATAATCTACTTATAGTAAAATTATGAGTTCGATTTTTTGATTTTAAGTTACTTTTTTTAAAACTTGAAAATTTACAAAATTAAAATTTAATTTTCGCCGATACTTCAATGAATTTTTGCATTCAATTGATGACTATATTCAAAAGAGTAATCGGAGTGAAATGATAAAGGTACCAAAATGTGTAGAACAGTAAAAAAAAAGAAGTTTCCGTTGTTTCAAGCAAAAAAAAAATTTGGTTTGACGCTGGAGCCAAAAAACTGAAGGTAGTCTTGAGACGGTCTTACCCGTTAGAGGGTTAATCCTATCGCCCTATCAGCATAACATCTTTCCTACTAAAAACAATAGAAAAACTGACAGAGCCTCATATTAGAGGTATATTAGAAAATCAAACACCCCTGCATCTAAATCAATATGCATATCGCAAAGAACGATCTACTGAGAGTGCGTTGCATCACCTGGTAGCGCATGTGGAAAATAATTTCATATGCAAGGAGATCGCAATTTGCACCTTCCTCGATATTGAGGGGGCATTTTATAATACTGGCTACAACTCAATCACCACTTCACTCTCCCGGAGAGACGTAAATCACCCCACTAACCATTGCGTTAAAACGATGCTTGAAATCCATATTTCATCAGCTACATCCGGAGAGGTCTCTGGGACAGTATCGGCAGCCAAAGTGTGTCCACAAAGTGGAATCCTTCAACTGCTATTCTACAAGTTAAACAACCTCGGTTATGAAGTCATCGGATCCGCCAACCTTGTAGTTATTATTACAGGTAAAAGCAAAATTTCTGCCAGTGAACGCATGCAACTTGCGCTTCAACTTATCTCTGAATGGTGTAGCAGAGAGGGTTTAGTTTTTATTTTTAAGCTTTCTTGGGCTTGGAGATAGCGGGGGCATGTTTTGGAAGATGACGGACGTTCTTCAAAGCAGTTTGCGCATGAAATACGTGGGCTACATCTCTTGGTGGTGTGGCCTAGCCGTTGGCAATTGCGACAACGCATTGGATTGGGGAAATATTAATCAACTTCGGTATTATACCACCCGATGTTAAGTGCGCTTGGGGGCGGAAGAGGTCAAAAGTGAACAGCATAAGACCATTTGAACGTTGGATGCCTTCTGAGGATTTTTTAAATTTGGAAAAATCTTTGACGCCTTGAGATCTCATTTCTTCAATGATTTCACTTTCTGGTACATTAATGAGTAAGGGGACAGAGACTATGCCTTTTGATGAGTTTAGGCTTGTGTGGAGAGAGACGTTGATTGGGCATAGATTAGATAGTGATTTTTTAGGGAGAAAGAAGTCGGCTATCTCCCTCGTGCAGGGACGGGTTAAGAATATCCCTGCAGCGATACCTATCGCTTGTCGTAAAAGGCGACTAAACAAAGGTAAACAAAAATCACATCTAGGCAATTTAGAAAACACCAAGGTGAGCCTAGGGACACATATACCACCATTAAACTGCCCCACAAGTGTCCATGCAAATCAGTGGGTTGACACGACTGGAGATCACCGGTGTTGTAAGAGTAAGATCAATCAAAAAAAAAATCAAAAATCTGGAGCATGCCCGTGTCAAAAAGGAGGGGAAGAAAGAAAACGGTCAAACCGTAGCATTATGGAAAAGAACGCTAAAAGGAAAAGCACTACCCCGCCAGGCACTACTAATGGTCGTGATCCTGGGACGAGCAGCAATGCTCGGGTTAGAGCTATAGGATTTCCGGGGGATAGCAAAGTAATGCAACGGCGTAAGCCACATTTAAGAGTCGCGAGTTGGAACGTTGGAAGCATGAGTGGGCGCAGCTATGAGCTTGAAGAAATGATGGTTAGAAGGCGAGTAGACATCCTGTGCGTACAAGAGACGAAATGGCGAAACACCGGTAATCGGGCACGTTTCTTGGACGTTAAAACAAAAGCCTGCAAGATGTTTTACTATGGATTGGAACAAGGAAAAAACGGAATCGCCATCATCCTTGCGGCAGAGTTACTTGGCAACGTCTTAACCATTTCAAAGTCCAGTGACCGTTTGATGGCTCTCAAATTGGTGATGCATGGTGAGGTGTGGAACATCGTAAGCGCATATGCCCCTCAAGTAGGATGCGAACAAAAAGAAAAAGATGCATTCTGGCTAGATTTCCACAACCTTGTCAAAATCATCCCAAAGGAAGAGCTTTTGTTTGTTGGGGGAGATTTAAACGGACATGTCGGGAAGACAAGCGAAGACTATGAAGGCTACCACGGAGGGCTGGGATACGGCACCAGGAACTCTTCAGGTGAAGATATCCTAAACATGTGCAAGTCGTACGGTCTTATAGTGTGTTCGTCAAACAAAGCCGGCACCTGATCACTTATAGCAGCGGCGGAAATGAAACTCAAATAGACTATCATTTGGTATCCAGTTTCATGAAGCCACGAGCTAAAGATTGCAAAGTGATCCTGGGAGACGCGATCGCCCCTCAACACCGTCTCCTCCTGACTGAATTTTTTATGGATGCGAGAAAGAAGTCAAAGCAGCAAACGAAGGTGTCTGAGAGAATCAAGTGGTATAAGCTGGATAAAGGAAAAGGCGAAGCTTTTATCACCAACATGGAAAACTACCTCTCTTCCATTATCGATGAGGTCGGTAATGAGGAGTGCAGAGCACAAGACATGTGGGATTCCCTACAACAATCTGGCCTGGAGAAAGCCAAATCACTGCTCGGAACATCTAAAGGCCCCTGCCAACACGCAAAAGAAACCTGGTGGTGGACAGACGAAGCCAAAGCAGTGATACACGAAAAGAAAATGGCTTCCCAAGCTTGGTCAAAGTGCTCTTCTACTAATAGAGAGGAAAAAGCTCGCCGTGAAAAGGTATATAGATGTTGCAAAGGTATCGCGAAGAAAAAATGCGCCGAATTCAAAGCGAAAAGCATGGAAGGCCTCTATCACGAGTTGGAAGAAATATCGTCTTCCGCGTCTGACAGGAACCAGGCTACCCAGGAGCTTCGACAAAACAATTTGAACAAAGGAGCAAATATCTTTAAGATAGCCGCCCAGAGAAGAAGAAATGCTCAGGAGATTCGTTTCCCAAAGTTTATTAACAATGCTGAAGGCCAACTCCTTGTGGAAGACGAAAAAATTCTCCACAGATGGCGACAGTATTGCGAGGAACTTCTGAACGAACAGTTTCCCCGAGTGTACTTTCCAAGAGCCGCCCCGAATCATGCCGAAATATCCGACATCACAGTCGAAGCAGTTCGGTACGCGGTTAAAAACTCCAAGAAAAAAAAAGCTGTTGGGCCGGACGGGATACCCTCTGAGTTCTGGAAAAAGATGGGAGACATCGGGTCTAGATGGCTCATGGTTCTTATCTCCAAACTTATGAGAGGCGACACTATGCCTAATCAATGGAGGGAAAGCTATCTTCTTCCATTGCACAAAGGAAAGGGTGATACGCGAATCTTTTATGGGTAGCGCTAAGACAAAAAGGAGTTCCAGAAACCTACGTGCGAGTGATCATGGACATGTACAAGAGAGCAACGACAAGAGTAAGATGCACCGCAGGAGTCACAGAAGAGTTCGCAATCAAAGTCGATGTACACCAAGGGAGCGTCATCAGCCCACTGCTTTTTATAGCAGTCCTTGATTGCTTGCTTGAAGGAAAAGTGACGGACCCCAATGTGCACCAGCTATTCTTTGCTGACGATGGGGCCATTATAAGTGATGATCAGGCGTCCCTACAACGAGCACTTGATGTGTGGGTGGACATTTTTGAGGGACACGGGTATCGTATTAGTTCAAAGAAGACAGAGTATCTGTGCTGCCCGTTCTCTGACCCTCATCAGCCTATTCAAGACATTTACTTGAATGGAAGACTGCTTCCCAAGTGTGAAAAGTTTAAATATCTGGGATCTATGATTAATAGAGAAGCAACTTGTGATGACGACATCAATCATCGCGTAAGCGTAGGGTGGATGAAGTGGCGGGAAAACTCCGCCATCTTTTGTGATCGAAAAATGCCCCCTAAGCTGAAAGGAAGGCTCTACACTTCAGTTGTACGTCTGGCGCTCACATACGGTTCACAATGCTGGACAATGCACAAAATGTATGAGAGCAAATTAACGGCAACTGAGATGAAGATGCTTCGCATGACAGCGGGAGTAACAAAGCGTGACAGAATTAGAAGTTCAAAGATCCGAGGAAGCCTCCACGTAAAAGAAACCATCACAAGAAATATAGAGCGCGACCGACTCAATTGGTATTGCCATGTTCAAAGGAGAGATCCTTTGAACCCCGTCCAAAAGGCGTTATCAATCAACATTCCAATTTCAACACGCAAAAAAGGCAGGCCGAAAAACAATTGGTGCAAACAAATGCAAAAACACCAGCATTTGATTGGCCTCAACGATGAAGTAATCCCAAACCGGGAAGCCTGCCGCTACTTTCTGAGGTCAAACCGGCGGACCCCACAAGCGGACCAGTAGGAATGCAGTTAAGTGGGAAGGTTATGGTCCTACACTTCTGACCATAACAACGCCGGAGAAAAAAGGAAAAGAAGAAGAAGAAAGAAGTCGGCTATCTTTTGAGATTTCACTAGGATTAACAGATTACCGTGGCGCAATTGAGTTGTATATTCATATGCAGTGCTTATCGATCGCTTTTTTAAGCACGAAAACATTGAACGACGAAAGAGGGGTCTCCTTGTTAGCTGGCGAGATAACAATAAACTTGGGGTTATTTGGAGTTGGGTTGAATGTATGATTAGGGTCTATTGTGCTAGATATAAGGGAATAGGGTATTTTTCTTTTTCTGTGTTTGGGTTCGATTAGCGATTCCATATCAAGCCAAAAACGTTACCCTGGGAGCCACGTGGCCCATCGGCCATCATATATAGGTTTTCTTTCTTAACACTCTGAGCACTGTTCTTATCAATCACAGGTTAAAAAGAAACAGAAATAACGTGAGTGGTGCTATGTGAAAATAGCGGGAAGGTATACCAACGAAGAGAGCGAGCAAAGCGGAATTTGGGCTATGCGTACGAACTCGATGTTGCCGGCTTGAAGGTTAATCGGTGACAGGATTTCAATTTATACTTAAGTAGAGACGGTTTGAAAAAAAGATTATTATTAGTTACGGTGGTTAAGATTTACTTCCTTATATAATGTTTTAGAGTGTTATTTATTTTTTTAGTAGCCTCTAAGAGCTATGTCTCTGCTTAATGAATAATAAATAAATATTTTTTTTATATCTAATTTTTCTTAGTAAGTATTGGGGGATATAAGATTTACGTTGTTTGGAGGTAAGGTGTGGTGTTGATTTGTTCAATGCATGTATTATGGTGTCATTTGGGTGAATTATAATAGCACTTTCTAGTTTGTGCAAACATTTTAGGAAAATATTGCGTGGCAATTCTTTGATGATGATTTAATTTAAAAATTAGCCAGTCAGTTCTTTTGTTGTAAAGCCTTATTTTGTGAATAATCTTGATAGCTTTGGTCACATAGGTGATAAATAATAAAGGTGAAGAGGTCGGATACGAGCTCAAGGCAAGTTTTTGCGGCTAAGCTTGTTCTCGGTATAACTTTGTGCATACGTGAGGTTTCTTGTTCATGTTTGGGAGCCAGTATGTTTTTTTCCCCTGTTCTGAGTGAATTTACATTTAGTGAATTAAGTGCACCTAGAAGGATGTTCCCTTTCTGTTTGTTATTCTAGGGCCCCATTCTGTGTTGTTTGTGTTAAAGTCACCTCCTGCAATTAATCTTTTCCTTAGCGTGTTAATGTAATTTTGTATTTTTCTCTCGATATTTTGAATTTGGGTGGACATCGTGGGTCTTCAATTTGTATGGTCGTCGCTTTGATATGTCCTGTCTTATTATATTGTTGTACCACCACGAGCTCTCTTGTCAGAATGATTTAAGTAGTTTCTATCTGTAAACTAGTGCTCTTGATTTTACCCGGGTAATACCCAACTTAACAATTACTCGGGTACGCAGGTAATGCGGGTAATACCCGATTTCGCGGGTACCCGGCAATGTCGGCTCTCGGGTACCCGACAATACCAGGTAATAGGTTATCAAGGGCCATAAATATTCTTATTTGATTTAAAAGTTAGTAATGTTGTGGTCAATATAAGGGAGAGAGAGGAAAACAGTGATGAAAACATAGTTTATAATAAGAATAATATAAATGTAACATGCATTTATAACGACTTCTTAATTATTTAAAGAAGCTAAATATGTACGAGGGTGGTCCGATAAGTACTTAGCCAACAAAAAAAAATTTTTTTTGGAGAAATGGCGATTTATTTTTCAATATAGTCTCCTTTTAGCTCGATACACTTGACCCTGCGATGCTCCAACTTCTTTAACCCGTCTGAAAAATACGTTTTCTCGAGGTCTGCAAAGTAGGCCCCCATGGCAGCGATGACCCCCTCATTCGACTGAAATTTCTGTCCGGCGAGTGACTTTTTCAAGTTTGGAAACAAAAAGAAGTCGCACGGGGCCAAATCTGGAGAATACGGTGGATGGGGCAGCAGTTCGTAGCCCAATTCGACCAATTTGGCTGTGGCGAGGGCGGAGGTGAGAGCCGGTGCGTTATTATGGTGGAAGAGCACTTTTTTCTTCGGCAAGTGGAGCCGTTTTTTCTTCAATTCGGCGCCGAATCGGCCCAATACTTTGGTATAGTACAGTCCTGTGACCGTTTTGCCCTTCTCCAGGCAGTCAATGTGGATCACACCTTGTGAATCCCAGAAAACGGTGGCCATCATCTTTCCGGCCGATGGGACAGTCTTCGCCTTCTTCGGAGCACATTCGCCAGGTGAAGTCCACTGTTTTGACTGTTCGTTGGTATCTGGTGTGTACCAGTGGATCCATGTTTCATCGACTGTCACTAAACGACGCAGAAACTCCTTCGAATTGCGCTTAAACAGCGTCAAACACTGCTCTGAAGTGGTCTCACGGTTGCGCTGGTTGTCCGGAGTGAGCAAACGCGGCACCCATCGCGCCGACAGCTTTCTCATGCTCAAAATTTCATGCAGGATATGACCCAGCAATCTTTTTAAATGCCTACTGTCTCAGCTATCTCGCGCACCTTCAATCGGCGGTCTGCCAATACGAGATCGTGGATGTTTGTCACGTTATCCTCCGTAGTAGCCGTTTTCGGGGCACCTGGACGTGGCTCATCAAAAACAGTCGTGCGACCATGTTGAAACTCGTTAAACCAATTTTTGATGATCGCCATCGAAGGAGAAGAGTCACCGTACACAGCATCCAAACGCTCTTTGATTTCGCTGCGCGCTTTCCCTTCCAAAAACAAGAATCGAATCACCGACCGATATTGCTCTTTTTCCATTTTTCTAAAATCCGCGGACACTCCCGCTTCCAAACGCGGTCAAAACAAAACTACGAGTCCGATCCGGCTGAAATTTCGACAGTAGCCGTCTACTAGATACTACACGATAGTAAGTTGCTCTTGCGATACGGGTGGTGAGGCTAAGTACTTATCGGACCACCCTCATATATGTTCGTGTCTGTATTATTCTAGTTCAATGCATTTGATTTTGTTACTTATTATAATGCCTGTGCCACCGTGAGCTTTTCCATTTGGGTGATTTGTGTTGTATATGGTGAATCCTGGTATTCTGAGGAAACTTTTGTTTGTGAAATGTGTTTCTGCAATCATTAGAACGTGAATGTTATTATTGTCTTTTATGAATTGTTTTAGATCCAGTGCGTGTCGGTTCAGTCCATTTGAGTTCCAGATGATGATGTCTAGTTTATTAAACTTTTGATCCATTAAGTTTATTAGTCAAGATGGTAAGAATTTAGAGCATATTTGTCATTTGCTGGATGAGATCCTTTATCATTTCTTTTACCTCAGAAAAACTATCTTCGTTAATGTTGGGATCGTCGCTAGTTTGGTGGGATGTTTGTCTACTTTCTGATGCTTGTGCTACTGGTGCAGCTTCACTAGTTGTGGCAGTGAATCGGCAAACTAGGATTTCTGGGTTTTCGGCAGGGAGATGTTTTGTATGCTGTTATTTTATTTTTTTATTTATTTATGTTTTTTATTTCATAAGAAAAATTTAGATGGCATTCTATATTTTGGGCGCAGGTTGTATCTTGTCTAACTTTTGTGGGCCCTTCTTTTCTTTTTTCTTTTTAATTTAATGGGAGGTCCTTTTTTCGCATTGGAGGGAAGCGTTCTATTTTTAAAGCTTTGTAGATTTGATGTACATATGACAAATTACAAAAGGCGCATTTTACTGTGTCTTCGTTTGATGGTATTTGGCAGTCTAAGGGTTTGTGGGGACCCGCGCATTTTACACATACAGGATCTTTTGTACAATCATTTTCGTGTGACCATATCTTTGACAATTTGTGCACTGCGAAATAGTTCTTTTGTGGTGGGGTGGATCGAAGGATACTTTAGAATGGAGTAGGTGTGTAATATTATATATGTTTTTGTTATTGTCACTCATGACCATCTGTATTTCTGTGTAGTATGTTGTGTATATTCATAACCTTGTATTCTTTTTTGATGTCATCTGTGTCAGCGGAGTGGTGCATATTTCTTAGTACGACTTTAAATCTTCTTTCTTCTTTTGGTCTAAATGTGATTAACTTTGTGTCATTTTTTCGTAATATTTTTATGATGGCCGTGTAGTGTAGGGAGTCAGCTGGTTGAATTCGAATTTCATTGTTTTGTAAGAATAAGACAAAAAACATCCCTTAGTGTAATTCACATATAAAATAGTATATTTAAATCACACTGAGTTTCGTTTTACCCTATTTTATTTATGAGCAATGATAAACATATGAACCAACAATGATAAATTGCAAGTTCTGCAAACAGAGCGATGAGATACACTTCTTTGATGTAGTTATTATACATCCTATTATGTTGTGCCACATGAAATGTCCGATTTTTATGTAAAATATTAAAAGTCAATACATATTTCTTTTTTATAAAATTTAATCAAAATATGAACCATTGATATCTACAACCTTCTTCTACCGTTATTCAATGTCCATTATTCCTTTTTTATAGAAGGCTTAGTTTTTTGACGCTAAAAAATGTTCGAAGGCTTTTGCCGACAAAATGACGCCAGACTGCGGAAAAGGCGATAATCCGTTGGAGAAATATCAGGAGAGTACGTTGCATACGAAAGAATTTCGAATCCCAACCGTAGCAGCATTTGCACCGTTACATGTGATGTATGGGGTCTAGCATTTTCATGCAACAGGATCAGACCATGCCTAGTGACCAATGCAGCTTGCTCTTCAGCCAAATTCATATGCATTATGTCGATTTCCTCACAATATTTGACTGCATTTATCGCTTCCCCTGGTTGAGGAAATGAAAAGTGGATTGGTGCTTTCGATGTCCACCAGATTGTCACCATAATCTTTTATGGATGAAGACCAAGTTTGGGGGTGTGCTTTGGGTTTTCGTCTGCATCCAACGTCTTGCATCTGCATCTTTTTCGGTTGTCATACATAATCCACGGTGCCTTAGACTCAGCGATGCACAGGTTTCTAAACGGCGTAGTTTTTGGGCCTCGTTCAATTTATGGGGTACCCACTTGTCGAGTTTTTCACTTTTCCTTTTTGAGATATGTAGGTGTCGACTTATTGTCATGGGGGATACTCCCATGTTCTATTCAATGCGCCGCACCGTTCTTATTGGGTCTACATCCACCGTTTCTCGCAAAATGGCGTCGTCAATTACCGTTTCCGGTTTGCACTCGTTTTCGAGACTTAAATCTTAGGTTAGTTCCGGAAGGAACTTACCAAACGAACGCCGAATGATGAGTTCGTTCACCACTATATTCTCAAATGCGTCATTTATGTTTTTGGCTGCCAGAGACGCATTATGTCCCAGTTTTAACTCGTAAAGGAAAAGAGTACGAATTTGAACCGTCAATAGCATGATATAAAAATTCCTAGAAAAAAAATAACTGTACTTGTAACGTACCCTAAAATCGCACACATCAAACACACATACATCTTATAAAAAAAAATCCACCGTGTTGTACAGATCTTCAGTCGACAGCTTCTAATTGAGGACTAAGTGAAAAATCGGTCATTTCATGTGGTACAACCTAGTATTAATAGATGAATGCTGTAAGCATTAGCACAGTATTATCTTCATTGTGCTAAGGCTTGTGTTCAAGATGAAATTTACCGTTTTACCAGGTCTGTAGAGTACTTCAGTATTTTATGACTTAAGTACGTGATAAGTACAAGTACCACGTACTGGTACTTGTACTTCAGTACCTTGGTACTTGTACTTGAAAAACAGTTAAGTACGTACTTTAATTCAATACAAGTACTTTCAAGTACATTCAAGAACTTGCAAGTACATCAATTCATTTTAAATATTTACATGCTAAATATTACTATCATCACATTCTTTGACCAATAACAAACAAACCAATAAATATTTCAAATTATAACAGTATTAGGAAGCAATAGGTTTAATGTTATCTATCAATACTAAAACTTGTTTTTAAACAAGTGTTTAAAAACTGAATATTTCTTCTGCTTAGAAGTACTGTTCAAGTCCTTATAAGCACTGCTGAAGTATTTAGGAGTACTGCTTAAGTCCTTAGAAGTACTGCTTAATCACTTAGAAGTGTTGCTTAAGTAGTTAGAAGTACTGCTCAGGTACTTATAAACACTGCTCAAGTATTTTTAAAGTAATACTTATATAGGTATTTTAATAGAAAAGACTGGTACTTGTCTAAAATCAAGTATCTAGTATAATAACTATCAAGTAGTGTGAAATGAGCACTGTCGTGTATACTAAATTAAATCCAAAAGAGATTAATGAGCGCCAAACCCTTGAGACCTTCTTGAGCAGCTTATTGGAAGAAAAGAACTTCATCAGCAGCTATCCATTGAGAAGCACTTGTCAGTTTCTCGCGAATGCAAGCCCTTGATTCCTCATTGGTACAAGAGAGTTCACGATAAGCCAGTGGGTGAGAGAAATAATCAAATCAAAGTATTTACTGAAGTAGACTATTAAGCCCGCTTTTTCATAGTTAAAAGTACAACAGAAGTTCTTTGGAGATCAGCTTGGACATTGGTGGGACGTTGGGAGATCTATGTATGTGCTTCACGAGAAGTAGGATGAAAACTTGTTTTTATGTTTAGAAAAATATGCAAACGTCTGTAGAATGGACTTCAAAACAAACACAGCTGCTTGTAATTAAAGTTGTTCAATCTACTCCAGTCAAAGTGTCTCTTTTCCACTAAAGAACATGACACAACTATTTGAATTTCTTGATATTTCGCATTTGAATATTGGAAGTCCAAAAATGTGTAGGTTGCTGCTTTTTTCTTATACTGAATATTATAACTTTTAGCCCATATCATAAGTAAATAAGGGAGCAGACTTCCTTTTAGTTACATTGATCAATACGCATATACATATGTATTTTCAAATTAAAAGTTTAATGAAAGGAGTATTCCTCCAATGAGCTGGAAAATACTCAATTTTTTTCTCAATTTTATTTTGTTTTTCATGAAATTATGGACATTGAAATAATATTGTTGGTCACTGAAAAATTCCAAGGACCGCTAGTGTTTTAGATTATGTGCAGGCACAAACGGACAATTGCTGTTTCCTAACTACTCAAAAAGGGCACTTGAATTAAGAAATAAAAAACCATATAAAAATATTTCGTCAGCGTGCAGGATGATCGGCTCAGATGTTTAAAAAAAAAAATAACAAGTCATAATTCATAAAAAGCAAATGGTGCAAGTATTAAGGGTAATAAGGATTTCCATGAAGCCACGAGAAAATAGTAACGCATATAAACATCTTCTTCTTCTTTTCCTTTTTCCGGCGTTGTTATGGTCAGAAGTGTAGGACCATAACCTTCCCACTTAACTGCATTCCTACTGGTCCGCTTGTGAGGTCCGCCGGTTTGACCTCAGAAAGTAGCGGCAGGCTTCCCATTTGGGATTACTTCATCGCTGAGGCCAGTCAAATGCTGGTGTTTTTGCATTTGTTTGCACCAATTGTTTTTCGGCCTGCGTTTTTTTTTTCTTGTGACACGAGCATGCTCCAGATTTTTTTTTGTTTGATCTTACTCTTACAACACCGGTGATCTCCAGTCGTGTCAACCCACTGATTTGCATGTACACTTGTGGGGCAGTTTAATGGTGGTATATGTGTCCCTAGGCTCACCTTGGTGTTTTCTAAATTGCCTAGATGTGATTTTTGTTTACCTTTGTTTAGTCGCCTTTTACGACAAGCGAGAGGTATGTCTGCAGGGATATTCTTAACCCGTCCCTGCACAGGTAACGCATATAAACGATGAAGCATTTAAAAAGCACTAACAGATTTGATAACATCGGACGAAATCAGTCTCGAAATTCGAGAGTCTTCTGAGACAAATATGACACTGCAAAATACAAATTCAATAATTTTTCCATTGCCGATATTCAAGTCCGTATTATCTCTCTTAGTTCTGTTTTATATAAAATTAAAAAATAGCCCCGGGATCTGATGTGCCCTAATGAGTGCAAAAAAAAACAAATTCAAAATACAGGGGACTTTTAAGCTCGGGAAATATTAACCATTGTTAAAATTACACTACAGAACGATAATATAAGTTAACATTACCGACTGTCCCACCTGCCGATAAAATTGGATCCGCCCTCCGCATGATTTCGTATGGGAACATAGAAGTGCATCCACTAGACTTTGACCACTTGGGTCTGCATGGGAAATGCAATTCAGCTGTTATTTTTAAGTTATGAAGATTATTGTGAGAAACATTATAGGCAGTCGATGGCGAATATACTCGTAAAGTTTTGAATCGATATTTTAATTTACCAGAGCCAGTGGTCGGTTCTGTAAAACAAATTTTTTGAGAAATCTAGAACGTAAGGTTTTAACTAGCGCCCGAGCAGTGACCGCCCGCGCTGTACGTGTGTGAAACAAGGAACGACATAACCTAAAATGAAATGTGTGCGTGTATAAAATAAATAAAAAAGAAAAACCTAAAGGGAAACCGTGTTGAATAAAAAATAAAAATCCAAGGTGAATTGAAAAGAAAAATCCAACGCTAAATTAAAGAATCAAAAAAAGTCATAACACCGAGCCAAGTGACGAAGTAAATCATAGACCCAAAGATAACAAGGCAATAAAAAAAAAAGAGAAAAATGAAGGAGCTGACGGCGAAAAAACCTAAGATAAAACCTGAACGATGCGAGGCTGATCCATCTACTCTGGATTACTGTAAGTTAACTATTGTAAGTTAGATTACACACTTATGCTCAAGGAAGCTCTCAGCGAGAATCTAGGGATTCGTCCTGTCAGGGCCATAACTGTTTAACCCGTGTTACCCCTTTTCGGCATACTTCCCTTTCCTGAAAGCCAGGATCAGAGGCAAATCAAAGTGGATGAACTAAAGAATTCCGTGGCACCGTTAACTGGCGCCATTAACTTTCTACTGGACCAGCTTAGGGGCATAGACGGTCGCCTTTCTCAAATCGGGCTCTGCGACCCGAAGAAAGCGATTCAATCACTGAGGGAAAGGCTGGCCTCCCTTGAAGACCACATCAATACCGTGGAGCATACGGGTCCCTCCGATAGTCACACATCGATGACAGAGAACCCGAAACCGCTTCGTGGGCCGAGTTCCCAACAAGATCTTCGAGACATTTCAAAACTACCCGACTCTATGAAGGAGTTGCAGGTTTTCAACGGAAACCCAGTGCAATATGTCTCCTGGGTGCACAACGTGGAAATTGTACTTAGGGACTACGAAATCGTCGGTAGTAAGCCGATATACGGGGCCATTCTGCAACATGTCAGGCAGGAAATTCGCGGCAAGGCCGATGCCGCGTTAGTCTCCTATAACATCTTCGACAGCGAATGGGCTGAAACGAAGCGGGTCCTCTCTCTGCACTACGTCGATAAAAGGCACAAATGAACCCCCAAACATCAATTGAATCAGTTGATGCAAGGTAACTCGAGGGTGGATGACTTTTATGCCACCATTAACCATCAATTCTCTTTGATCAACAATAAGATTAGAGCCGAAACATACTCAAGCGAAGCGATCGATGCCCTTGTAAAAACCTACAGAAACCGGGCGTTGCATGTTTTCATTTGTGACCTTATCAGCCTACTGGTAATAGAGAAGCCGAAAACGCTGCCTATGGCATATGTATAGTGTTCGCCTACAGATGCAGAACCTCAATTTCAGAAGCAGTACACTGCACGCTCAGGCTCCTGACACAGTTACATCCCCGATTGCATATAACTTCAAGACCGATAGGGCTCCGCCCTCAGCAAGGCAATTTATTAATAGGGGCAACTCTGTGCAACGACAGAATACCTCCTGGAGGTCAGGCTTCCCCCGAGGCCAAACACTCCTAAACCTCCCGTCAAAATCGAAATAGACCGATCTGAACAGTCGATATACGTCAATTATATAAACCGGCCTGGCAACCCATTCAAAAAAGAGGCTCCTTCGGATAGTTACCCTCACAGATAGCAACAATGCTCTTATATGATGACACGCACTAATACAGGTTCAGATGAGGCGAGACCAGTGACATACCTGCAATCGAAAAATTTATGCCGCGTTTCCAGCGTACCATATATAGAGTATGTCACACGGGATGGGAGAACGTTGAACTTTCTCGTTGATACTTGTGCTAACAATTTTTTTTCAAACCCACCTAGCACCAAGTTCTATCCCCGTTCAAGCATCCTTTTTTGTTAATAGCTCTGCAGGAAAGATTATAATCAGGATAAAAATTCCTGTCTCCCACATCTGGATTCATTTGATAGGGACGACACGCTGAAACAATTAAAAGCGAAAATAGGGTTCAAACGTGAAAATCCCACTAAAAAACAAGTTCGCGGACCTCGCTAACCTTCTAGTAATTCCGAATAAGAATGTCTCCAAATGCGCAAAACTTGTATTTGAATCTATCTGTAAGAAATTTAAGAATCTTTTTGGTCCAGTTGAGAATAACCAAATCAAAACCAGCGTTAGAGCCGAAATTCGCACTAACACAGACGAACCAATCTACACAAATAGTTACCCCTACCAGGCTTGTATGAGAGAGGAAGGCCATCAAACAGTCCATACAATTCACCTATATGAGTGGTGTTGAAGAAGCCCATGCCTAATGGGGAAAGAATGGTTATTAATTTCAAGCAATTGAACGCGGTAACCATTCCGGACACTTACCCTATCCCGGATATTAACAATAAGCTCACAAGCCTTGGAGATGCACGATTCTTCACGACGCTCGCCCTTACCCCGGGAGTTTATTAAGGACTACCCCAGATTTATTAAGGACTATGCTAAGATAGTGAGGAGGAGGAATTTCACGCGTTTGCTGACCTGAAGGAATTGCTCACTTGGCCGAAGTACTTGCATCCCCCGACTTCGAAGAACCCTTTAACTTAACTACGGATGACTCCCATTGCGCCATAGGCGCTGTTCTGTCTCAAGAAGAGACTGGCAAGGATAGACCGATTGAGTACATCTCTCACTCGTTGAATCGAACGGAGGAGAACTACGCGACGAACGAAGAAGAACTCCGTGCCACTGTGTGGGCAGTTGATAACCTGAGAAACTACCTTTATGGATAAAAAAAGATCAGAATATACACCGATCACCAGCCCTTGACCTTCACGACTTCTTCTTCTTCTTTTCCTTTTTCCGGCGTTGTTATGGTCAGAAGTGTAGGACCATAACCTTCCCACTTAATTGCATTCCTACTGGTCCGCTTGTGGGGTCCGCCGGTTTGACCTCAGAAAGTAGCGGCAGGCTTCCCGGTTTGGGATTACTTCATCGCTGAGGCCAATCAAATGCTGGTGTTTTTGCATCAATTGTTTTTCGGCCTGCCGTTTTTTTTTTTTTTTTTTTTGTGACACGGGCATGCTCTTGACCTTTGACCTTCACGACTAGTAATAGAAATTGCAACGCGAAGCTCAAGCGCTGGAAATCCAGAATGGAAGAGTACAGCTACGAATTGATTTGATTTACTGGTAAATCAAATTTAGTTACTGATGCTCTTTCAAGATTTAGGACAGGAGTCCATCATCTGTCCGATGCCGCCGGAAACCTAACGCAGTAGATAGTGCAGATACTAGTACAATGACTGCCGTCTCTCGTACTGAGACCGCAAGCGAAGGGCGCCGTTCGACTTCAGCTTCGGGTACTGTACCGTACACAATGCTGAGCGAGATGCCTCAGATCTAATACCATAAGTTGAGGCACTAATTAATGTGTTTAGGAACTAAATAATTATAAGAATTGGTATGGATATTTGTGCATATGAGGATCCGCATCCAGGACATCACTGATATTAGATCTCCTCTGCGGCCCTAACTGCTGATAAACTCAAAGAAATCTTGGGGGAATATCTTAACCCAAAAGTGGTGAACGACATTGAAATTCCAGAAGACCATCTGAGCCTGCTCCAAAAGATGTATTTAGATAGCTTCGGAAAATACAGAAGTCGAGGATGTGGTCAACGAGGAACGTAGGGCTGTGATAATCGAGAAAAAAAGAGGAAAACATCGAAGGGCCCATAGAAGCCCAAGAGATAATAAAGGACAAATTCTTGAGGAGTTTTATTTCAATGCCAACAAGTATGATAGGTACCCCGCAAAACCACTGCCATATGAACAGCCGTGAGATATAGCCGTCATTTAAGGCATTTTAAACCCCAATCTGCGGAAAAATTCCTAGTGAGCTGAATTTTAAGATGTGAAAAATCGACGTTAATATCGTGCCGGCTAAAAAAGTTATCAAGGTCAAAAGGTCGCGAAAATCAGTTTTTTTTGCAAATATCTCGCGACCTATTGCTCGGAGGTCAATACAGGTCATTATAAAAATTGTTTGTCGTGAAATTATCTACAAGAAATGTTTTTTGCATTTTTCTGTAAAATTAACCGTTTTTGGAGTAGAGCGCTGAGAAAGCGACTAGAATGCACTCACATACGGTATTGTATACCATACGGCGTACACCAAGGCGTAAACTCTATTGTTTTTTATTTATGTTTTTAAGTGTCTTAAAAACTTCTATCTGATATTTGGGCATTTTGAGAAAAATATACTTATATTATAGAGGTTTTGGAACTTAGTAAAATCTACTATATATTATACAAACGACCTCCACTGGCAGATGTTCTGTATTTTATTGTTCCGAGACCCGTCCCTTTATACCTGCTACTGCCTGTCGGACTGTGTTTAGCTCAGTTGAAAAATATTTCTTGAGTGTTAAAGACGTTATTTCAGTAGTTTCATGCTCTTGAACAGTTCTTATAATGAGTGATACATGTTTTATATGCAATGAATTGTTATCGGATGGTGATGTAGTAGAAGTTAGGCGTGGTCTACAAACATTAAAAAATGCTAGTGTCGCTAGAGGTGATGGTAATATTGAATATTTAAATACTGTGACTTTTGTGAATGTTCATAGTAATTGTCGTAAAAATTATACGAACAATTTGAGTATTGCGGCCTTTAAAGGACGCCAAGAAGAACCGAGTACATCAAAATCTCCGCGGAAGAAAATAATCAGCTCTTTTGATTTCAAAAAATTATGTTTATTTTGTGGAGAAGAAGCGAGTGAAGGAATTGAGAGAAAAACAGAAAAAAATACAGACGCGTTATTAGAGAAGTGAGTACTCTTACATTTAAAGACACAGTATTAAAAGCTGCAGAGGCGCGCGGTGATAAATATGGAAGAAGTATAAAGGAGCGTGTGCATTTTGAGTATGACTTAGTATCTGTCGAAGCTAAGTATCATGATAAATGTTTCTCCAATTTTTTGTTAGTCAGTGGAAAGGGTGACGCAGGCCGTCCATTGGATGAAAATATTAGAATTGCCATGGAGAATGTTTTTCATTCACATTGGCTGAGTTGAAAGATGTGACGAAAGATTACGTTCCAGATGATAAAACAATAATAAGAAAATTGATTGCTCGATATGGGAGTAATATTGTAATTACCACGAAAAGTAAATCTACCTCGAAGGTGGTGAGGAAACGAGTGCATCGTCATAATGTATTCGCTTTCTCAGCGCTCTACTCCAAAAACGGTTAATTTTACAGAAAAATGTAAGAAACATTTTTTGTAGATAATTTCACGACAAACAATTTTTATAATGACCTGTATTGACCTCCGAGCAATAGGTCGCGAGATATTTGCAAAAAACTGATTTTCGCGACCTTTTGACCTTGATAACTTTTTTTAGCCGGCACGATATTAATGTCGATTTTTCACATCTTCATTACAACGCCGTAATAAAAGTGTATACAAAAATTCAGCTCACTAGGAATTTTTCCGCAGATAAATCTAAAATGACTGGCTAATAGTCGAACTATAATAGTTGGGGGCAATACGATTTTTATTACTAATTTAAATGGCACTCTTTTAAATAAAAATTCTTCCATCCATCTAGAAGGCAGCTATTTGATCCAATTAGATAATGACGACATATGCATATGGAATAAGACTGTAGTGAATACACTACATGCACCTATTATATCACGTACCAACACCACGATTAGCCATTCCATAACCACGATCAAGCCAAATGTCTATGCTCAGCATTACGCTCAGTGCCTCACCACTTGGATCGAGCTTGACCTACATTACTCATCGCTTTGCTTAGCAGTGACACCCTAAATCACGTGCACTTAAAAGCAAAACAAATGCGATGTAAACAAACGGTGAAAACCAAATGTAAACAAACCGAGTCAGTCGAATAGGTACAATGCCGATGATGCGCTTGTGCCTTTGACCGGTTGCCAAATGCGTTGTGCGCTTGTACCTTTGACCGATTGCACAATGCATTGGACTAAATATTCAAAATAGCTGATCTATGGTTATGGAAATTTCGCAATGCATGTACGTGATAGAGGGGATAATATTCCTGCGACAAATTGTATAAAAGGAAAGGATTGAAAGGAAGGAGCAGCAGTACAAATACGGCAGTGTAAGAGTGTTACTCAATAAAAACATAATAAGTACCATAAAACCGTATTTTTATTCGCTCCGTTAGATACTCTTCTCCCAATAAAAGGGAAAGCACGGTATCTGACGCACAACATTTGGTGGCAGCGGTGGGATCCACGGAAAAGGATTCCGCTACCAACATATACGTGTTCAAAACTCGATGCGTTTCTGGGGCTATACACCAGAAAGTTTAAAGTGAAAAGTGAAAAGTGATAAAAGTGCAAAGACCCAAGAAAATAAGACCTGGCGAATTCCTAAGAGGACGCCGGAGGCAAAGTTTGGGCAGTGGAAAAAGACCAGGGGTAACAACCATCTCTAGGGCGTGAAGCCTACCTGGCAATAACAACAACAGCAGCAGAAAAAATATCAACGACAACAGCAGCAGAAAAATATCAACAACAACAGCAGCAGAAAAAAAAAATCAACAACAACAGCAGCAAAAAAAAAAATCAGCGACAACAGCAGCAGAAATAATAACAATAATAAACGTAAATATTATCCTTTAGTTTTATATACATAGTTTATATTGTTTTTGTTATTTTTTGACTCTTACACTCTTAATATCTTATTGTTACTTTTGACTCTTCACCGTCTGCGCAAACATTTTTAAACATTTTTACCCGACGCAACGCCCAAACTTTAGAGCTATTCAAAGCCCTACCTTTCTTTCTCCAATACACTGACCCCATAACACTTTCCAAAGCATCCACCATGGAAACCAAAATTTCTCTGACTGACGTCAATAGCTTCATTCCTGCTTTTGATGGCAAGCCCGCTGAACTATCAAAATTCATTGAGTGCGGTAACACCCTATTCTCCTATATAAAAGAGGAAATGCAGCACAAGTTGTTCCTCAGCATTGTTAGGACTCGGCTCCAAGGCCCCGCCTTTGAGCTGATAAGGCACAAAGAATTGGCAACATGGAAGGATCTGGTAACTGAACTGCAATCCCAGTTTAAGGAACACAGATCCCGCACTTCGGCGCAGAACCAGCTTCTGGCAGCCAAGCAAAACACCAGAGAAACGATAAAAGAATATGGTGACAGACTTTCTTTGTTACTTCTCGCGCTTGACTCAGCCACATATGATAGTTCCAATGAAAAGGCCGTCCAAGACTTCCTTATCCAAGAAAACCACAGACTTGCTTTGCAAACATTTGAAGATGGAATTACGAATCCTAGTTTAAAATTGCTAGTAAAAGCCCACAATGCGAATCAATTAAAAGAGGCTATATCTTACGCCATCGATCAATCTCTTCGCATAAGTCACGACAACCCTCTTCCCACATCCTCAGCAAGAAATACTCACACACCTCGACTCATGTGTCGGACCTGCAATAAAACAGGCCACACTTCGGCAACTTGTTATCGGAACACCGATTTGCCAAACTTCATTCCCCGTTCTATTAAGCATGAAGCGCAGTGCAACCTGCAAACAATTCGATGTAGCTATTGCAACAAACCCCATCACACAGAAAACGAGTGCCGGCTCAAGATGTCTCACTCAAGACAGAACCACCAGGTCTCCCGGTACCCTAATAACCACCAACCTCACTTTCGAAACCGCAGTAACCAATATCCCGATTACATAAATCGACAGGTTAACCTACATCATGTACAACAACATCCCAATCCACAAAACAATAATATGGGAAACGACCTCCGTCGGGAGGAGGAAAACGGCAACTCTCCCCGACTAACAATCCAAGCCGATGTACACCCCCAACTACATTCTCAATAAAAATTCCCCTCGTCCCTAATAATAATTTATCAATGATACGAGTCCCTTTCGAGGATGGAAAATACAGGGATCTAATAATAGACACTGGAGCTGAAATCAGTATCATGCGGGGCCCCACCAATTCCCCTTTACTAAATAGAGATATGATAATATCCACTATGAGCGGCGAAAAGGTGATAAGTTCCAACATGACCACTGAAACCTTGCTTTTCCAAATGAAAGGAGATTCAATTAAAATATCGCACCCCTTCCACATCTTGGACCACCAGGCCCAACAAAACTTCGATGGTATAATTGGAAACGACTTTCTAATAAAATACGAATGCTCCATCAACTACTGCGAACATCTCTTAAAAATTAATCCCTTTGTACCAAATTCCACTGCCATTATTTCTGGACTAGGAAAGGTATTCAATGAATATCCACCCCCTCAAAATATCAGAAGGCAACTTATAACCTCTAAGTCATATGACAAAGTTAACCTTTTAGAAAAACGTCAAGAAGCCATACCTTCCGAGGTAGTACCTACGGGTAATGCTGGAAAATATGATATTAGTACTAAACGGTGCGACCTAAGGCGACCGAGCACTAATTCATTTACCGGCAAACTCCAGTTTACAACTGACGGGTCCAACCTAACAGATTTTGGTTCCTCTACAATCAACACAGTGTACCATAACGGCACTGGAGGAGAAACAAAATCAAAGTGGGAACCGACATCTGACTCCGCAACTCAAAACGGACCAGTAATCGAACAAAGGTACCCTGAACAAACAAGGAGTAAGCCAATTTTCAGTAAGCTTCAAAATTTGACGGATAACCTAGACGGTATAACTCTCGTATCACCTGAGGAAACTATATTAGAAAGCCCAGCGAAGCGTAAGACTAAGTCAAGCAAAAGCTTAGCGGAAAATAAGACTGAGGTTACACAAAATCCGGCAGACTACGAGACTAAGGCAAAAGAAACCTTAGCAGAGCATAAGACCGAGATCAATAATAACAAACAAAGGAAAATAAATAAATCTTTCATTCTTTTAAAACAAAGGAGCCAACAGGTAGTCGAAATTCCATTTAACCAATTAACCCCGTCTGAAATAATAACAAAGAAACAACAAATAATTCCAGGAGTTTACCTAGGCGAGACATTAACCAAACCCAATAACGAAAAAATTAAGGTACTTCTTATGAACACATCAAAGAATCAATATTAACACAATCAATTTAGATTGGGACGATCTTAATGATTTCGAGATAATCAGAGACGAAAAACAAGAAAACTCCGTAAAAACCCGATTAAGTAAACTAGAGTCCCTAATTGGATTAGACCACTGCAACGCTGAAGAAAAAAGATCGATCCTTAAAATCTGTAGTGGCATTGGATAAACATAATCTGCACCACTACTCGTTGATCTATACGATAGTAGCATTAACACTAGTCCTATTTTGCATTAAACGCTATCAAATCTACACTGTCAACAAAAACAAAACCCACAAAGTCACGAACAACACTGATCAGACCTTGCAAGTAGACAAAAAACCTGCAACTCCCGAATTTAGGTTGAGTATTTCAACAGACGGTTAGGAGTACAAAAGATATGCATACACCTAAAAATAAGAAATAAAAGTAAATTGTTTATTTTAAATATTTTGTGACAATAAATATATTCTTATACAACCTATATACAACTAATATATTCTTATACAACCTATATAATATAATAATGTGAAATCTTACCAATAAAAAAAAAAAAAAAGCTAAACAATTAAACATATGTACGCATATAAATCGCTAATTATTCAAATATTTCCTATATACATACATATACATATATATAAAAAAAAAAAAACCAGTTACAATAAAAAAAAAGAAGAAGGAAATTATAATAATAATAATATGTATCTATAGTTAAATCTCAGTTAAAATTTTGTAAACTTCTCCTTTCAATCCCCCCCCCCCCTTTTGTCGGAAATTCAACCTCTTCAAGGCATAATTTCCTCCCTTTAAGGAGAGCGGGATGTAGTGAATACACTACATGCACCTATTATATCACGTACCAACACCACGATTAGCCATTCCATAACCACGATCAAGCCAAATGTCTATGCTCAGCATTACGCTCAGTGCCTCACCACTTGGATCGAGCTTGACCTACATTACTCATCGCTTTGCTTAGCAGTGACACCCTAAATCACGTGCACTTAAAAGCAAAACAAATGCGATGTAAACAAACGGTGAAAACCAAATGTAAACAAACCGAGTCAGTCGAATAGGTACAATGCCGATGATGCGCTTGTGCCTTTGACCGGTTGCCAAATGCGTTGTGCGCTTGTACCTTTGACCGATTGCACAATGCATTGGACTAAATATTCAAAATAGCTGATCTATGGTTATGGAAATTTCGCAATGCATGTACGTGATAGAGGGGATAATATTCCTGCGACAAATTGTATAAAAGGAAAGGATTGAAAGGAAGGAGCAGCAGTACAAATACGGCAGTGTAAGAGTGTTACTAAATAAAAACATAATAAGTACCATAAAACCGTATTTTTATTCGCTCCGTTAGATACTCTTCTCCCAATAAAAGGGAAAGCACGGTATCTGACGCACAACAAGACCTATCGGAGCAGAACCGCTACTATCTCACAGGCACTTTCCCCGGCTCTGGTTAACGTAACAACCAAAAGATTAAACCCAGCTTGGAATTAGTTCATGCCGTCAGCGCAGGAAACATCAAGCGTATTAATAACCTAAAAAAGAATTTTAAATTCTCTCTTCTTATAGAATTATCTGTGACCACCATCGTTGGAATTACCATCATCCTACTGACTATCAAAATTTATGGTAGGGTCAATGTCCTATATGCCAGTCCCAGACCTACCACACGCTCCAAACAAGAGCCACCTATCGAAGTCAATGAAGACGAACTCGAGTTACCCCAGATATTCCAGCGACGATCTACGGGACGCAGAAATTTGAAGGGGCGGCAGTTAACGCGATCGACTGTCCCGCCTGCCGACGAAATTGGATCGGCGCTCCGCATAATTTCGTATGGGAACATGCATTCGCGGTCACACACCCGCCGGACTCTGATCCCATGTGACCTTGGGTCTGGGTGGGAAATGCAATTCGGAAGTTAGTTGTAGGTTATGAAGATTATTGTTAGAAACATTTTAGGCAGTCGATCGCGAGTAGGCAATGGATACAAATCGTGGAATAAAGGAACAATTATAAAGTTTTGATCGGTATTTTGTCAGCTCTGTAAAATTAATTTTTTGAGAAATCTATAACGGAAGGTTTTAACTTTTATAATTAATTCAAAGAAAAACAAAAGTATATGTTTACTTACAGAAAAAAGCATTGACTGGTCTGAATCTTCAGTGTGAATTTTTTTTACTTCTCCAGTTAGTTCCACGTTGCATTGAGATAAATCTTTAAGCACGCAAAAGTCGTAGCGGGGATATAAAACGAGCGATGTTGAAACATTTTTAAAAGTTGAAGATGTCTTTTTGGAAAATTGCAGAATTGATGACATATACGAGACAAGTCCATGTGAAAACATATTGCATCTAGCTGCAGCCAGAAGATCAATCTGTAAAATGTAAACGTTTCGTGATTATTTACAGTGCCCTATGTAATTATCATATCGAATTCGTTATGGCATTTGTTCAAATCAAATAAGATACAAAATAGATACAGTGACAAAAATCTGAGCAGGTTTGTTGTGGACGTAAACAGGGGAAAAAAAAAAAATAATAAAATAAGGAAAGTCGCGAATATCTCTCTGGAAGGCTTACATTTTTTAACATACAAAGATTTGTTTATTTATCAATTCAATTTTTACAGAAATGGATAATTGGTTAATAGTCAAAATATGAACCATTGACATCGTAACCTTATTCAAGGTCCATTATTCCTTTTTTATAGAAGGCTTGATTTTTTGAAGCTAAATAGTTTTCAAAGGCTTTTATGACCTCTGCTCGGTTTCGGGACACCTCTTGCCGACAAAATGACGCCAGACTGCGGAAAAGGTGATAATCCGTTGGAGAAATATCAGGAGAGTACGGTGGATGCGGAAGAATTTCGAATCCCAACTATAGCAGCTTTTGCACCGTTACGTATGAGGTATGGGCTCCAGCATTGTCATGCAACAGGATCGGACCATGCTTATTGACCAATGCAGGTTGCTTTTCAGTCAATTTCGTATGCATTATGCCTCACAAAATTTGACTGCATTTATCGTTTCCTCTGGTTGAAGAAATGAAAAGTGGATTGGTTCTTTCAATGTCCACCAGATTGTCACTATAATCTTTTCTGGGTTAAGACCAAGTTTGGGATGTGCTTTGGGTTCATCTGTATCCAATCACTGCCCAAATCTTTTACGGTTGTCATGCAAAATCCACTTTTCATCACGTGATTATACGGTGCATTTCGGTGCCTTGTACAGGTTTCTAAACGTCGCGCCGTAATTTTGAGGCCTCGTTCGATCCATGGGGTACCCACTTATCGGGTTTTTCCCCCTTTTCTTTTGAGATACATATATATGTAGGTGTCGACTTATTGTCATTTTGTGTTCAATGCCCCATACCGTTTTTGATGGGTCTGCATCTACCGTTTCTCGTAAAATGGCGTCATCAATTACCGTTTCCGGTTTCCCACGCGGTTCGTTTTCGAGGCTTAGATCTTAGGTTAGTTCCGAAAGGAACTTACCAAACCAACGCCGAATCGTGAGTTCGTTCACCGCTATTTTCTCGAATGCGTCATTTATGTTTTTGGCTGCTCGTAAAGGAAAAGAGTAAGTATTTGAGCCGTATATCTTACCTCGCACGTGAAAAATATTGATCTGCGTTTTATTTAATCTTTTAAAATCATACTATATAATCTGAATTAAAATACACTCTTATTTCACATTTATTTATGGCGCCACAGAAACTCACATAAATGTTTCTCCATACGATTGCCGTGCACACCACTAAAAGTTTGGTTGTGACGCCGCATCCACTACCATGACGACTGAACATTTTGGATATGAGCACCTGTTTCAGAGTTCACAAATTCCTTGGAATGATTCACCGTGAAATGCTGGTATCCAAATGATGTTAAATCAAGATATCCCTATATGAATTAATTCCATTCCTTTTATTTTCTGGACATATTTCTAGTCTATATTGAAAAGGTTCTCCACGAAGGATAATGCTAAAAATCCAAGAACCCTCAACAACACGGCCCCATTGATATTTACGAAGGGCGGTTTTACATTCATAAATTTCCATGATTTCACCGGAACCTCCTATTTGCTCTCATCCAATGCTACATACTATACAATCTTCCATACAAAAAGAAAACCGATCCAAAACCGTTTTACATGAAAGTTTTAAGTATGTATAAAATAAATGTTATTATGTATTATATTGCCGTAAGTATAGCATGTTTAGAACCGTTGAAAATATCAAAACATGAAATTTTATAAGACGTTGGAAAATTATAGTTCCGTTATTCATTTTGTTTTAGGTATTAAATAGTTTTATTAAATTTATATACATTTATTTCAAGTTTCACTTTAAAACTTGCTAGCGGATTGTAACGATTTGTGCACTATTTTGTGCATATACTTTTGAATTTAAAAAAAAAGAGTTTTCGATTTTAACTAAGAACAAAATGCGACTGCGAGGTTTGAATATTCGGTTAGAAGTACTTGTACTTCTTTGTTTTATTTCCCTGTAAATTTAGTATAAGTAAAAAAAAATAATGATGGTCCAATATTTATTTTCAATATTATTCCAATGCATTTAGATATTCGTTAATTCACAATGATTCATTTTAAATGTATTTGTATCTCAATTGAAAGTCTTCAATCGTAGCTTTGCGGTTTAGAAGATATTTTAATTTTGTTTTTCCAAGATTTTAAAATTTTAAATGTCCTTTTAGTAGTTTCCGGTGAAAACCGCTTTGGATTTTTACTTCCCATGTGTAAGACTATGCATAGCAAAATTCCAGGTAAATCGGAGGTAAGTACTTTTTGGAACTTCAGCCAATCATGGTTATTTACATAACACATCACTAAATTAATTCGTTAGATGACTAATATAATAACAGCTCCTAAGTAAAATACAACTTTGTTCATCAACATAATCTTCAAGCGTAATACATGAAGCAGCTTGGCGCATTTTGAGTTTCTCCATACACGAAAGAGATCGTGCTATTGTACATTTAGAGATCACATCGACATCTTGAGATGTCGTCCAAATCGATAGACACTGCTGCCGATCCAAACGAAGCAGTCAACTATCCTGTTGAATTCTTGAATTCACTGGATTTACTGGGAATGCCATTTTGATTCGAAATTTCAATAAGCTACGCAATGGCATGCGATTGGTCATTAAAAAATCAAGGGCAATGTTCTGCAAATTTCAAGGTGAAGACACGGGTTCCTTCAGACTTCGTTAAAACTTAATGTATTCAAATGTTTCTTTCTCGAACTTCTTAAAATTGAATTCGTTTTTAATGCCATGTTATCTATGCTACTTAGCATTACTTTTTAGATAAAATGGCAAAATCAAATTGTCTCGTTTAGATAATAGGTTGAAGAATATACAGGAAAAATGTAAACACTTTTGTAAATGATTCAACAAAAGGTTATGTTTTATTTGACAAATAAAACATACCAATGACTGTGATTGGTTGGTTTATGCTTAAACTCTTTACCATTAGCCTAATTGGTAATATAATTCCCAATTTTAAAAATGTATACAGTACACAATAATAAACGAAGTTCCATTGCAAAGATAGATTAGTAATTTTGAAAAAAATATTAAAAATGCGATCTTATTTTCTTCATTATGTATATTTCAGGTATTTGTTCTGTTATAATTTTTTAATAACATTTTAAATGTACATTAAAAGTTGATGTTCAATCTATAATTATTCCCAAGTACTTTATTTGTTCAACTTGCTCTACTTTTCCATTTTCATCTTCTTGCGTTCTTGATAGATATTCGTCTGATATAAAAAAAAAAAGAAAAGAAAATTGTTTTAGAAAGGGCTATCTGTGCATATCACAGTTCGAGTTTTTTAT
Organism: Merodon equestris; assembly: GCA_958301585.1. Classification (NCBI taxonomy): domain Eukaryota; kingdom Metazoa; phylum Arthropoda; class Insecta; order Diptera; family Syrphidae; genus Merodon; species Merodon equestris. The sequence goes on along the minus strand of OY284414.1, from coordinate 51,542,583 downwards.
CATTTAAAAAGAATATTGAAAAGTAATGCTCCGAGAACAGATCCTTATAGAAGCCCGAGATTAGTTTTCTGAAATGTTGTTAATCCGACAATAAGTTGCTTTGCCACGACTTACATCTCCTCTCCCAATTCAGTAACATCACCAGCAGCATGAAGAAACAACTTGAGCTGATTTTCACATTTGATGTTGAAACTGCGTTAATGCTTTTACTCGACGATCACTTTACCATTCTCAACACCAAAAGACGTACGCTTGAATTCCCAAAACTAAATAACCTGCTCGGCAATATCAGCTTATATTTTTCTCTTAAGCCTTAACACGCACATGTCCTTAGGTGATACTTGGCATCTCATGTTATTCAACTAAATCCTCAGTTGCTTTATTTTATCCGTCCCAGATTCACAAAAAAAAAAAAACTGCATCTCATTTTTACCCTGGTACATGCGCAACGAAATTAACAATCCACTCTGCCTCCTTTTAATTATCCTAATCTGCCTATACCTATACCGACCGGACTAGCTCTCCCCGCGGTTTTACCCGCATTAATTTGAGGAAAAAACTACTAAAATAAAACTATTTTAGGTACAGAGTGGTACTATAGTAAAAAAAAACCGTCACGGGAACAGGAATAATAAAGAAACGCAAAAGTATTGGGGTCTTATAAACTGTGGGTATGTAATAATATTCTATAAATATCTATATAATTAGTTGTATTTTTGTAGCAGATACTTTAAAGTAATTCTGCGTTCACGATATTTTTGGTTTTATTTTCTTGCGGTAGAAGAACATGCTGGTTTCCTCTGCAACCTTGGTAAAGAAACATTTAGTTGTCAGCGTGAAAAGTCCTGACGTAAATCGATTCCTACGTGCTTAAATGTTTGCCCCTGTGCTTTATTAATTGTTACAGCAAACGATGGTAATTTGAACAGGGAGATCAGCATGTAGACACCTCATAGGGAGCACGTGCCGTAACTGTTTCATATCATGGTAATGCAAATAGTACCTCCCCGCGGTGGTCATCGGTAACTACCAATTCAGCACGGACATGCCTCTGCTGAACAGTTGGCTAAATCTAATTGGACGAGGAGAAGGTTAACTTCTTAAATCCCCTAATCCAAGGCGGAACTGCATATGCCGAAGGATGAATGGCTAGTGGGTTAACTAGCCGCGAATATGCGGACTTGGGATGCCCTGACGAGGTCCAATTTCAATAAATGCCCATTTGAGTTATTCCGGAGCTCTGGTTCGAATGACTTACTGACTCGCTGTTCTCGTGGGAACGACATTTTTGAACTAAAAATAAACAAGGGCGAGGACAGCCCTAAAATCTCCAACAACAAAAAGGCTGAAGGAGCTTCGTGTAGCAGTAAGTCAAAGAACGAAGAGGTACCTGGTACCTCCGCTCAAGACACTGCCAACTTAGTCATACAAGACAAAATGAACAAATTAAGTGTCCAGAGTAAGCAAAAAACGCTTAGCCAAGCCGCCAGAAAAAGGTCGCCTATCTCATAAAAAAGGTATCAGTTTAGAGCAGGCCAAAGTGGAGGCACTAAAACCGATATTAGGAGCTGCGAAACCGACTCCTAAAAGAATTAGATCAGAGGAGAAGACGCCTCCAGAAACGTCAAACAAAAAAAGACACTGCACCAACAAGTCGGTCTCAACAGTGCATAGTGTAAGAAAACCAGGCACTACATACAAGGAGGCATGTACATATATAAAAATGGCTGTTCTAGACAAGGACTATCCTAACTACTCTCACTACAGCACAAATTACGAAGCTACAAGAGGTCATTATTGAGAAAGTCCTAGGGCAAAAAGACAGCATCATCAAGCCTCGATTCTCGAGCTGCACATTCAAAGCAGGGATCATTACCCTGAATTGTATGACAGAGAGTACGGAGGAGTGGCTGAAAATCACCACACCGCTGCTGAAGCCATGAGAAGGAGCCGAGCTGTTATATACATTCGAAATAATAAATGCGAAGAGAAGTCAGTCTCTTCTAAGCCTCCAAACGGTGTTTTTTTTGTGTCTAATTTAATTTAAAAAAAAAAATATATAAAAAATGTTAAATAAGAAAAAAAAATTATACAGTTTAATATACAAATAAAAACATAGAAAAATTAAAATGATTGAATTTTATTGTCTTATAAAAAAAGTTTCCTAAAAAGAGGTAAAATATATGCGTTCACATGAGACTACCCCTTTAAGAGAGAAATGGGGGGTACACAAACACATCGTGAGTACGTTGCTGAACTCAGATGAATTGCATGAGTCTGAATTCTCGGAGAATTGTTCGCAGAATTTCGTGGATGAAATGATTCGCGATCAGCTAATTGTACACACACCACATAATGACATACGTGCAGTCGCTTTGCAGAAACATAGCTGAATCTTTTTGTTGTCGTTACTTTTCAATTGGATTCGTGAGCAACCGTCTCAACTATCAACTCGTCTACATACCGGGAACTTAGCAGCCCTACATTACACAAATGTACGAAGAAATTGATGGCATTTTGAAGGAAGGAAATACATGTACTGGAAGAAATACGAAATGGAAATTTCATCCCAAATCTTTCTTAGGTTGCGGCACCCATTAATATGGTACAACGTAAAAATACACCTTTCATGTGGAGTACTCAACAACAACGAGCTTTCACTAAATTGAAAACTCACATTTTAAAGCAACGCAATTAGCGCATTACCAAGAATATTTACCGTTGACTCTTGCCGCAGACGCATCATCATACGGCATTGGAGCAATAATCTCATATCTTTACCCGAATGACACTGAGAGACCAATAGCATTCGCTTCAAAGACGTTGACAAACACCAGGTTAAATGCAGCCAAATAGAAAAAACAAGGGCAATAATTTTTGGACTCACCCGTTTTAGCCAATAACTTTATGATCAAGAACTCATATTGATAACCTATCACAAACTTTTAGTTTCGATATTCAATCCTCACAAACACTTACCGCAAATGACATCACACCGTTTAAAACGTTGGGCCATCATTTTAACGGCATATCAATTTGATATAAAACACCGCCCAACAGCACAACACAGTAATGCCAACGCACTTTCACGACTGTTTAAGAATGAGTTATGTTTTTTTATATACATATATTTGGATTACAATTATTACAAATTGATAATTGTACCATAATTGATGTGACCAACTGAACACCCATCACGCAAACCCACTAACATTAATGCTGGCTGTATCGCCAAATGTAAATACATCTTACAGTACGTAATGAACTTTAACATTCGTTTCGGTTCTCGTGTGATGTACGATTATGTACAATTGGAATCTGGTGACACGAACTGAGATCACCTCATTATTGTAACTTCATTTTTTATATATACTAACTGTGCGTAAAATCAGCTGTTACTAAAATCCGATGTTAAGTCGGTGGTTAAATGGTTGCTGTTAAGTGGTAACATAGTCAGTTCGAGGCAGACGGTGTTGATGTCAAGACGGAAAACAAATTGTGAAGAATTTTAAATCGAATTTCGTTGGTTTTCCTTTTTTTTACCGTCGTCATCGTTCTTTTTCATATTTTTGATTGAATTGCTAAACATAAATTCTGGTCCTTCGAACCGGATCCGCGTTTAAAAAAAGTGATTTAAAATGAGTTTGAAAGCAAAAATTGCCAGTGCTAAAAGCCATATTACTCATGCACAAATTTCTGCGCGTAATATTGACATAAATATATTAAGTGAACTTCTTACAAATCGGTGGGAAAAGTTAGAAGAGTCATCGGTTTCCTATAGTGCGCTTTATAAGGAATACCTTGCTTCGGTTGACGAGCACCCTTTTAGTGATTTAATCGCGGAATTTTATGAATACGAGGAAAGATTTTTTTTGCTCACGCTGAGATCTCGCGAGCAATCCAAGTTCATCGGCACTCCCTCGTCGAGTGTCGATCGTAATGATACCATCCTAGAAAGATTAACCAACTAGTCTATATTTCTGGAAAGGTTAAATGATTCGAGAACAAGAAATGTGAATGTGCAGTTGCCTAAAATTGTGATTCCGCAGTTCTCGGCTGATTATAAAGGTCGACAGCAATGTAAATCTTACGCCGACTCAAAAATTTAAATATTTGAAATCACTTTTATCGGATGAGGCCACGTCTCTTATTAAACACAACACATCACAATTTCTGATGTTAATTATGTCAAAGGAATATTTAACAGTGAAAAATCTTTTATACCTATACAATCGTATGTATCACTTCCATCGATGAACTCGGGCAACGTACACACCCTACGTAAAATTACCGACGGTGCTGACGAAGTCGTGCGGAGACTTAGTGCATTCAAACAAACCTCACGTGACCCGTGGTTAATTCATCTGTTAGTGTGCAAATTGGATCTGGATTCCTACCAAGCATGGGCAATATTCCGCCCACAAAGTGATCTCACTATTGAAGTGTTCTTAAACTATCTTCAAAAACGGTGCAATGCACTCGAGTCGTGCCAATCTAACATTTGTTCCGTTCCTTCGCGTGCTAAACATTCAATTTCCCTTTGTTCTCATGTTTCCGAAATCAAGAAAAATAAGCCAGTGCTCAGAATCCCATTCCTTATTGCAATGCCAAAATTTCTTTCACGGGATATTCAATCGCGCCGTGAATTCGTTAAAATCATACGCCCCTCGAATGCATGCGCGTATACCTATTCGTGAACTTAATTTATTGGAACAGCTCCGAGTTCCACGTTTCGCATGAATTTAAACTACATGGATTTTATGACGCCTCCTCAGTAGCCTCGCCGGTATAGTCGTTGCATAACCGAAGATGGCAAGTATCAAGTAAATTTAATTGCTGCTAACACCAAGGTAGCTCCGCTGAAGCCAATCACTCGGTTGTTGTCGCTTGTAATTTCTGCGCTGTTTTCGAAGCCTACAAATGTTTTTGCTTGGTGTGACTCCCAAATTGTCCTTCAATGGCTGTCATCACCACCTCGTCGCTGGATTACATTTGTAGCAAATCGTGCGTCATTCATGGCAGCATGCAGTTTCGGAATATAACCCGGCAGATTGTGCTTCAAGGAGACTCACTCCTGCTATTCTTTCGGCACGTTACATATGGTGGACCGGTCCGCCATGGTTGTCATTGGACTTTTTTGGAATGGCCATAATCAAAATTCAACCTTGAACATGTTTCAGATATAATTGAAGAAAAGGTGCCCAGTTCGCGAGCGTTGACTGTCGTCCTAACAAATGAAGTACTTGATGTACTTATCGCGAGGTTTTCATCGTGGAACTGGATGCAAAGCGTATTCGCTTATTGTTTTCGATTTCTCTTCAACTGCCGTCAAACACGACCCAATCGTCGAAACTACTATCTGCAGTTCTCAGAGATACGTCACGCAAGGCTATCCATCTTAAAAATGGTTCAGCTTATATTGTTCAAGGCAGATATTCGGACCTTAGTTAAGAGTCGCAAGCTATCATATTCATTCCAGGCTTCGTTTATTCGCACCGTTCATCGATAATGAAGGAATCTAACGCGTTGGAGGTAGAATTCAACAGGCCTCAGTTTCGTTCAACATTAAACACCCTATAATCTTGTGCGGAAGTCATCCGCTCTCAGCATTAATTATTATAGATCTCCATCGAAAATACCTTCACCCAGGAGTATCGGAAACATTTGTATTGGCGCGCCAACAATACTGGATTCTTATTGCCCGCAATCTCGTACGAAAAATTATATTTCAATGTAAGCCTTGCTTCCTATTACGAAGACAAACCTGCCAGCAGATGATGGGCGACTTACCGTCGTATCGCCTCCAACCTTGTTCCATTCTTCAATACTGGGGTGGACTATGCTGGTCCGTTGACAATTAAGATGTCTCGAGCTCGAAGACCTCAATTATCCAAAGCACTTATCGACTTATTTTTATGTATGTCCACCAAGGCTATGCACCTGGAGATGATTAGCGGCATCACAACAGACGCTTTCTTTACTGCGCTGCGTCGGTTCATCTCTTGTCGCGGAAAATGTGGTAATATTTATTCTGATAATGGATCGAACTTTAAGGGAGCCCACCGGTGTCTGAGTGTCTGACAGAGTTGCAAAGCATTCTCATCGGTACATAACAACATTATATCTGCTGCACATGCTGAAGATGGCATCGCATGGCATATTTCATCACCCTCCACTCCTCACTTTGGTGGATTATAGGAGGCAGGGGTTAAATCGGTCAAATTCCACATGCGATGGGTCATCGGATCCACTGTACTTACGTTTGAAGCTCTCTCTACTGTGATGTTCCAAATTGAGGCATTTGTCAACTCACGTCTTTTGTATTGGATACTGATATAAACCCACTCACCCCATCCCATTTTCTTTTAGTGGAGCCTCTAACAGCACTACCTGAACCTAGCTACATATGTCGACATCTCAAGTAATCGACTAAGTTACTACGAACAACCTCAATCAATGATCCAAGGCTTTTGGAAGAGATGGCACGTGGAGTACTTGACAGCCCTTCAGGAGAGGCCGAAATGGCAGCAATCAACCCCCAACCTCAAAATCGGAGACTTAGTTGTTTTAAAAGAACCCAATTAACGTCCAACCAAATGGATCATGGGCCGCATAACCAATGTCAACTATGGTCGTGATTTTTTATAAATATTTGTATTAAAAGTATTACAAATTAATAATTGTACCATTTGAAATCACTTTGATGTGACCAACTGTACATACATCACGCAAACCAAGTAAACACAAGTACGTAATGTACTTCAACATTCGTCTCGGTCCTCGCGTGATGTACGATTATGTACAATTGGAATCTGGTGACACGCACTGAGATCACCCCATTATTGTTACTTCATTTTTTATGTATACTAACTGCGCTGTAAAATCGGCTGATGTCTGTTACTAATATCCGATGTTAAGTCGGTGGTTCGATGGTTGCTGTTAAATGGTAACAGAGTCAGTTCAGAGCTGACGGTGTTGATGTCAAGACAGAAAATAAATTCTACAGAATTTTAAATCGAATTTTTAGTTGGTTTTAATTTTTTTTTACTTTCGTCCTCGTTCTTTTTCATATTGCCGATCGAAATTTGAATTTTGAATTTTAAGCAACCTCAAGTTATGAAATTGTTATACGAAGGTCATTGGAGTACATCAAAGAAGAAACAATTAGCACAACAATTTGTCTGGTGAAATAACATTGACAAGAACATTGTTACCATAACAAAAAACTGTCATGCATGGTCACAAATGCATCGCCCGCAAAAGTCTTTCAAAACTGGCCGTTACAAATGCATCGCCTGCAAAAGTCTTTCAAAACTGCCCGGATCCAACTCAACCTTGGAAGAGAGTGCACATTGCCTTCGCCGGCCCGATTTTCAATTCAATGTGGCTTATCTGCGTGGATGCATACTTATAATTTCCATTTATTATCTAGATGTCATAATACTATTGTACGAGGGTGGTCCGAATAGCCTCACCGCCAGATGGTGCCAGTATCGCAAGAGCAACTTACTATCGTGTAGTACATTCTAGTAGACGGCTACTGTTGAAATTTCAGCCGGATCGGACTCATAGTTTTGTTTTGACCGAGTGTGAAAGCAGGAGTGTCCGCGGATTTTAGAAAAATGGAAAAAGAGCAATATCGGTCGGTGATTCGATTCTTGTTTTTGGAAGGGAAATCGCGCAGCGAAATCAAAGAGCGTTTGGATGCTGTTTACAGTGACTCTTCTCCTTCGATGGCAAACCATCAAAAATTGGTTTAACGAGTTTCAACGTGGTCGCACGTCGGTTTTTGATGAGCCACGTCCAGGTGCCCCGAAAACGGCTACCACGGAGGATAACGTGACAAAAATACACGATCTCGTATTGGCAGACCGCTGATTGAAGGTGTGCGAGATAGCTGAGACAGTAGGCATTTGAAAAAATCGCGTGTGTCATATCCTGCATGAAATTTTTGGCATGAGAAAGCTGTCGGCGCGATGGGGGCCGCGTTTGCTCATTCCGGACAACAAGCGAGACCGGGGCTGATTCAAGAAAAAAAGAAAACAAAATATCTGGGCTAAACATTAAAAACTGTAAGTAATAATAGACAATAATATTAAATTCCCTACTATTTCAAAATTCACAGACAGGGAATCATCGTCAATCATCGTCAGCGATGTCAATAGGCACATTATAGAAAGCAACGATAACAACACAAGAGGTGAGTCCCTATTAGAATTTCTTGTAGCCACTAACCTAGAGATTGTGAATAAAAGTAAAGAACCAAACTTCCAAAACTCCATAAGAAGGGAAATTCTGGAGTTTACACCAGTTCCTAACAAAGCATCTCACATGATTAAAGAGTGGCAGGTCTCCAAAGACAGCCATATCAAATTCAAATTAAGAATGGGTCCTCGAGATGAAACCCTAGTGGGCTTTAGATCACTGCTAACGGACACACTGACATCTTGCTACGATGATAGCTGACCATTGAAAGAGAAGAACACTACAAAATCCGTGCCCTAGTGGAACTTAGCAGGCTAAGAAGATCTGCAAGACGAGGGGTCAACAGGGCCAAAAGGACGAGTAACTAGCCGTTTCACAAGAAGGCGCTCAGCAATTACAACAAAGACATCAGTTTATCTAAGAGGAAATCGTGGAAAAACTAATACGAGAACCTAAATGACTCACCTGAAACGACAAGAGTTTTTAAGGCGCTCTTCAAAGGCAACCACGTCTCATTTGATCTACTTAAAGACCTGGATGGAAATCTGACGCATAATTTTACAGACACCTTAGAGCTACATACTTCCAAAGACTCCCCTTGCAGGGTGTATTGTAAAAACTAATACTACAAACTACTGTGAAACAAATGCAATTACATAATGTATAAAGAATTGATTGGGCTATTAACAACTTCAAACCATTTGAAGATCCTGGGCCGATAATAATCCGAACAAGCCTTTTAACTAATTATATAACACTTAAATGAAGAATGGTTCGAATAATATTTATACCAAAAGGTGACAACAGTGTCTCCATATTTTTACTGAAAATGACTGAAAAGCTGATAGAACTGGTCATGAGGTCAACACTGGAGGACGCACCCCTTCACAAACTACAATTTGCATATCAAAAAGGTGAATCTACAGCAACCACCCTTCACAGCCACGGACATTGTAGAAAAATCCCTGAATTTCATTAACAGAGGCATATTGTAGAAAAAATGTAGACCCTTTAATTATCAAATAGATAAACATCATGCTAAAAGAATAATAATAATAATAGCTTCACGGCCATCGGATATGCTGTCGATATAACCATAATCATATCATGTAAACATGAGGACATCATAGGTAAACTCATGCAAAGAGCCCTAGAAATAACCTGGAACTGGTGCGGTAAAGTAGGACATTCCATCAATCCCAGCAAAACACATATAATTCGATTCACAAATAGAAGAATAAATAATCTTCAAGTTCTAAAAATCAAAGAAACCTGCATTCCATTAAAGGAAAAAGTAAAGTTTCTGGAAATAATATTTGACCGAAAACTCTCTTGGAATGTAAACATGACAAAAATATACACAAAGGCTTTCTGAACCCTAAAACAACTCGTAGAAAAAACATGGGGGCTAAGCCCAAAAATGAGTTTTTGGATATACAATCAAATGATTAAACCAAATTTATGACGCTGCTATATGGTGGGAAAATGTGAACAAAAAAGCCATGAATAAACTCAATAAAATACAAAGGCTAGCGTATATGTCCATAAATGGGGCAATAAGAACGACTCCTAGTGCAGGATAGAAGCAATTCTAAACATCCCACAATTACACACTGCCATCCAGGCTGAAGCTGCAAAACAAGCCTTAATCTTACAGGAAACCATTTACAGGTTTTTAGAAGGATACTTTGTTGGACATCTAGATAATTCTTAAAAGAGTGGAAAACATCTGGGAGCTAGTCCGAGTGAGTCATCCGATGTACCCTGAGTTAAATTTAAAAGAATACTACGAAGTACTCATACCAAGCAGAGAGAAATGGAACAACAACCCCCCCTTGGATGAATGATGGTGCCCAAATATGATATACAGGTGGGTCGAAATCTGGAAACAAGGTAGGAGCTGGTGTAGTAGGACCACAATGTAGTGTACACATTCCCTTCTGCAAAGAGTCAACTATATTTCAGGCTGAGCTATTTGAAATAAATGAAGCATCAGCGACGAGAGACCCACTTAACACTCAAGAAAGTTTATTGAACAAAATCACAATCCCAAACGTGCCAAAGAGGCTCTAGAACTAAATAAAGCCGTCCTAAGGGTGCTGTGCTGCGGGCACTAACAGGTTCACAGGTCCAAGCCTTTCCCGAGAAAGATTCAAAATGATAAGCAACACAACCATAACAGGGAAAGACTTCCTGATAATCCCATCTAGAAAAGTATTTAAATTTTTGAAGTCAGATCAAAGAATATATCTTTATGGTCGCAGTACTAGTGTCTTCAATTCAATTCAATATGGAAAACGATATCTTAACAGGAAATTGTATTCTTTTGAAGTTTAAAGACAAATTATTGGGATGCGAGGTATTAGCACCGTTGGACTAACTGCTGAGCCAGTCAAAACTATAGCAACGATTACATTGTTACACAGAAATTTAACTTGAAGTCTGGTTCCGATACATAAATTTGGTGGTTTAAGGTTGCTTAGCGAAATAATTGGAGTATCAGTTTTTAATTTGAGAGAATGTGGGGTACGACCGCTCGGACTTTGAGAATTGAGTAAATCTTGTAGATAATGTACCGCATCTTTTTGATCCATTAAATATAGTAGAAATGTAGTTTAAGCATTCCTGGAATATTACTCAGTACTGTCATTAATATCGTATACCCTACTATTTCTAGCCGCCAATATTGCCCTTTCATCCATCCATGATAGTCTTTGTTTTCTACTTGAGCTACATATGAAAAGATTTTGGAAATTAGGTCTTCAATGCTGGTAGCTTTTTCACCTAAATTGTGATAAATTTAAATTTTGTTTTCAAAATGGGATACTTTCTCCCGTCTCCTATCAAAAGTAAGTTTGAAAGTTTTTCCGGCGTCGTTATGGTCAGAAGTGTAGGACCATAACCTTCCCACTTAACTGCATTCCTACTAGTCCGCCGGTTTGACCTCAGAAAGTAGCGGCAGGCTTCCCGGTTTGGGATTACTTCATCGCTGAGGCCAATCAAATGCTGGTGTTTTTGCATTTGTTTGCACCAATTGTTTTTCGACCTGCCTTTTTTGCGTATTGAAATTGGAACGTTGATTGATATTGCCTTTTGGACGGGGTTCCAAGGATCTCTCCTTTGAACATGGCAATACCAACTTCCGCGCTCTATCTTTCTTGTGATGGTTTCTTTTACGTGGAGGCTTCCTCGGATCTTTGAACTTCTAATTCTGTCACGCTTTGTTACTCCCGCTGTCATGCGAAGCATCTTCATCTCAGCTGCCGTTAATTTGCTCTCATACTTTTTGTGCATTGTCCAGCATTGTGAACCGTATGTGAGCGCCGGACGTACAACTGAAGTGTAGAGCCTTCCTTTCAGCTTAGGGGGGCATTTTTCGATCACAGAAGATGGCGGAGTTTTCCCGCCACTTCATCCACCATACGCTTACGCGATGGTTGATGTCGTCATCACAAGTTGCTGAAACTATTGCAATAAAAATAAAAAGAGTGGGCTACAAAGTTTTATGATGGAAAGGACCGAAGGGTCTTTCCCTGGAACTCAACAATTTAAGACTTTAATAAAATCTAGACAATGGATATACATATTTATGTTAATAACAGAAAATATTTCAATGCGCTTCCTCACAAATAAAATTTATTGGATAATATCTACTTACAATATTAATATTACAGAATAAAACTTATAAATTGAAAGTGTTATCTTTGTCGGTTGGTTAAGGGGCAACGGGATGAGAGGTAGCCGTCGTAAATCACACGCGCTTGTGCGTGTGCAGTTTCGAAAACCTCATGTGCGCGGGTGTGTGATGTATATTTCCTTTGAAATGTTTCCATATGTTATCATTCTGCAAGCAACTCGTGAGCAGTAAATCAAATCACGAACACGAGTGTGTGCATTTATAGGGAATCACCCTATGTGCCCCCTTCACATGTGCGTCAAACAGAACCGACACAGGGGTGAGCTTCTATACATGCACACACTCGTGTTCGTTAGCGAAAATATAAATGCTCACAGTCGATTACTCATGAGCGCGTGCGTTTTATAATTGGTCTTTTGGTAGCGCACGTTCACGAGCAGCTCATGAGTGTGCGTTTCCTTACCCTGATTTGCACTAACATGCATTGGACGTGACAAACGTAGAACGAACGAACACAAAGGACCGCAACAATAGCTAAGGTAGGTATGCTACGCCCGATCGCATTGTTCAGGTGTGTGCTCATGAGTACGGGTGTGTGTCGCGAATTGGAATTATGATGTTTTGGCTTCTATCGGATATTCCTTGTTGCGTTTTTATTTTCACTACTCGCGTTCTGTTATCGGGTCCTGGATATGTCTCTCGAATTCGGCCTAGATTCCATCTCGCAGGCGGGATGCCTTTAGCTGTGGTAGAGGTTTCAGCCATTTCGGTCGCTGCTGCAAGCGAGTTAGGTATTCCTGCTGCCACTGCTTCCAGAATACGTGTAGATGATTTTGGACTGCCTTCCATCGATCGACGTATACTTGCTTGCTCATGGTGAGGTCGGGTTTTGGCACGGTGCACATTGTTTCTCCGATCAGGAAGTATTATTATTATTATGTTTACAATATAAATACATTTACATTATAAATATTATAACTAAACAGCACTAGCTACCAGGGCTTTCGGCTGGTTTTAAAACTAGAGGAATTTTAAATAGTTAGATATTAGATATTAAGTTGAGTCTTAACAATATTTTATATTATAGGAAATATAGAGGAAAGGAGGTCTATTAGTTTTTTTTTATTACAGATTACTTTACAAATTTCTATTATTTTAGGGCATTCTGATGTAAGATGTTTGATGGTTAGAGTACAGTTGAGTTGGAAAAAATGGCAGGTTGGTGGATTGTTTTGTTGAGAAGGTGGCTGTGTGTTAACTGCGTATGACCTAGTCGTAGCCGTAGGAAACATCTGATCATATGGGTGGATGTGTCTGTTGGGTATTTTGTTGAGGCAGCTGTAGGGTTTAAGATGGAGTATTGATGGATGTATGAGTTCCATGATTCTTTTCTCTTGTGTTCCCAGTAGGTGTTAATAATGTTGAGGAAATCTCTGTATGTTGGTGGGAGTGGATTAATGGGACGAGTTACTGAAGCTGTTTTGGCAGCATTGTCGGCTAACTCATTTCCTCTGATGCCAGAGTGTCCTGGTATCCAGATAATTTTAAGTTTGTTTTTGTTTTTAAATATGTTATCTCGAATCTTGACTATTATGGGAGTATAGTTGTTAGTATTTTTTATAGCTTTTAAGGATGACAGGCTGTCAGAGCAGATCATGGTATTTTAGGGGTTGTTAAGTGCTGCTTTTGTGGCTTTCAGAATAGCATAGGCTTCTGTTGAGAAAATTGAAAAGTAGTCCGGTAATTTTTCGGTGTGGATGACGTCGCCTGTGCCTGTGGTTATCGCGAATCCAGTGCCATGAGTAGATTTAGAGCCATCTGTATACCAGATATCCCATAAGTCGCTATTGAGGTTTTCCAAAATTTCGTGAAATAGTTGAGAATACGTTTGGTAGGATTTGATCCTTTGTTAAGCTTTGACAGTGTCGTGTTGATAATGTCAGTAGGTAGAAGCCATGCGGGGTAGTTACCAAGTGTTGATGGTTGAAGGGTGGGAGTGATGCCTAGGTAGCTTAATGTTGTTAAAGCTAAATATATGGATGACGGGATCTTAGGCGGTTTTTTCCTAAGTAGAATTTTTTTAGCGTCTTCGATGATTGGAGATTTATATGATTGACAGATTTTTGGAGCAAGCCGTGCTATGAGTAGGTCTCTCCGGTGATTGATGGATGGCATGCCAGCTTCAGTAATCATGTTTCTAACGGGGGTGGTTGCGAAGGCCCGCAAGCTGGATCTAATAGCTGAGTGGTAAGGTGGTTGAATGATTTTGAGCGTCGACTTTGCGCATTTGCCATAGATTACTAGTCCGTAGTCAATCTTGGATAATAATAAACATCTAGTTATGTTAATAAGTGTGTTTTGATGGACTAAACTATGCTTAGACGTTAAGAATCTAATAATATTAAGCCTGGTAGCTAGCCTTTTCTTAAGATTAAGACAGTGATCCTTAAAAGTAAAGTGGTTGTCAAATGTAACGCCTAGAATGTTTAAGGTGTTTACATTTGGGATTTCTGAGGTAAGAAAGTTAATGTGGAAATTGCTACATCTTTGTTTTTTACAGATATGTAGGTGTTTGCTTTTGACCCTTGAAATGATTGCTCCGGATAAATTGCACCATTGATTAAGGTCAATCAAAAAGTTTTGGAAGGTATCTCTAGTGCGGTTATTGTCATTGTTTTTTGATAATAGGATTAAGTCGTCAGCATAGAGGGTGTGATCAACATTCTTGTATGGTCGCTTATGTCGTTATAGGCAATGATGAATAAGGTTACAGAAAGGGGCGAGCCTTGCGGTATTCCATTTGATAAATTGTATATTTTGGAGTGTATATTATTTACTTTCACCCGGAACTTTCTGTTTGAGGAAAGATTTTATGTAGGAAAATATTTTCTGACCTATTTTCCACTGGGTGAGTTTATTTAGAATAACATGGATACCAATCCGATCGAAGGCCCTTTCAAAGTAGGATTGATAGGATGGAGTCGTGATTTCTACAGGAAAGCGCGGAGGCAATGAATTCGTCAATATGGAGGAGGGAATCAATACTTCCGCGACCAGGTTTAGATGCAACTTGGTTTGTGTTTAGGTAGTAGTTCTTTTCTATATACCATAGTAATCGTTTGGAAATTATTTTTTCCAACTTGCCAAGACAGGGTAGTAATGGAATTGGTCTGTAACCTTTTACGTCGTTAATTTCTTTTGTTGGTTTAAGGATTGGAATTGTGCTAGCGATCTTCCACACTTGGGGTATTAAGCTTTGCTCGAAGATATTGTTATATAGGTCCAAGAGGCGTTGTTTGAAGAAGAGGGTGGTGCGTTGTTTATCATAGGGTATGAAATACGGTCGTACCCTGGTGTTTTACCACGGAGAGATATCAGGCAGCTGAGTTCAGGTTTATTAATGGGTTTTTCTATTGATTTAGCTGTAATACCGATGTTGTAATTTGGGATGTCTCTTTGAGTAGTGGATTGTTTGGCATCTAGGAAGGATGACGGGAAGTTATCGTCGTTACTATATTCTGCCCATATCTTACCAAAATATTCGCAAATGTTAGCAGGGTTAGTAAGCGTATTATTATCTGTAGTTATGGTGTTAATAGTGTATGGGGTATAATTACCAGTGAGAGTTTTGATGTCTACCCAGATTTTTTTGCTAGTGGAGTTGGGGTTGATTTTTGCAGAGAACTTCTGAAAGCTTTCCTTTTTTGAAATCTTTGCTTTTTTCCGGAATAAAGCATTCGCTTATAGTTTAAAAGGTTCAGGTCAGTGGGGTGTTTCTTGAACATCTTCCAGAGGAGCTGTTTATTGTGTCGGAGTGCCGCCAATTCGGGGTTCCACCAGGGGACGTAGGATTTATGGGGAGTGAATTTTGATTGGGGGATAGAGAGGTGGGCTGCAAAGCGCAGAGCTTTGGTTATGATAGCGGCTTCTTTATTGATGTTTTCAGATTGTTGTTTGTCATTGATGAAGTTAGAGATTGCCTTATTGAAAATAGACCAGTTTGCACGTTAAATTTGAAACTTGGCTTGTGGTTTAATGAAAAGTGATTTAGTGCCGAAGTTTATAGTTGTAAGAATTGGTAGATGGTCACTACCGTGGAGGTCGTCAAGTAGATGCCATGACGTTTTGGGTAGTAACTGAGGTGATATTACGGTGACGTCGACATGTGTCCAGGTTTTATGGGTGGAAAAGTGGGTCGGGCTGCCGTCATTGATGATAGTTAGATTGTTGGTAGATAAAAAGTCTTCAAATACTCTTCCTCTGGGGTTGATTGTAGGTGAGCTCCATAATGGATTCCAGGCATTAATATCAGCGGTTATTAAGACCGATGTTAGGAGGGCTGATTTAATTCCGAAGCAGAGAATGCTTGATTGGGGGGAATGTACATCGATAGGATAGAGATTTTGGTGTTAAGATTGATTTCGACTGCCACTATGGATATGTTGGAAGTAATGGATAATTTCTTGTGGGGGATAGATTTATGAATTAGAAGACCTGTACCTTGTTTTGCTGAGTTATTGGAGGGAGAATTGTGAAAATATGCAGTATATTGTTTGGGAGGGTTAGGGGAGAGATTGACGGGGAGATGGGTTTCTTGCAAGGAGATAACAGAAGGGTTGTGATTAGTTATTAATAATTGGAGTTCGTGCCAATTGTTAAAATAACCATTGAGGTTCCATTGGAGGATCTTAAGTGACGAATTACGTGCAGGGGATGACTCATGGCCAATATAAGTAGAATTATATTGTACTGAGTGAGTATGGGTTGCGTGATTGTTTGCTGTGCACTATTCCACTGTGCTGAGTTTGAGGAGGTTGAAGGTCCTGGTGCATTATATCTGGTTATATATTGCACCGGATTGAGGGATGTAGAAATTCGGGGGTGAGATGATGATCTGAAGATCTTTTAAATTTGAAAACATCAGTGACGCATTGAGATCTCAAATCTTCAATGATTTCACTTTCTGGTACATTAATGAGGAAGGGGGCATAGACTGTGCCTTTTGATGAGTTTAGGTTTGTGTGGAGAGAGACGTTGATTGGGCATAGATTACATAGTGATTTTTTAGGGAGAAAGAGGTCGGCTATCTTTTGAGATTTCACTAGGATTAACAGATTACCGTCGCTCAATTGAGTTATATATTCATATGCAGTGCTTATTCCATCGATGACTTTTTTAAGCACGAAAACACTGAACGACGAAAGAGGTGTCTCTTTGTTAGCTGCCGAGATAACAATAAACTTAGGTTTATTTGGAGTTGGGTTGAATGTATGATTAGGGTCTATTGTGCTAATTATAGGGGAAGGGTTTTTTTTTCTTTTTTTGTGTTGGGGTTCGATTAGCGGTTCCACATCGAGCCCGCTAAATCGGTTGCCCTGGGAACCACGTGGCCCATCGGCCATTATATATGTATACGTTTTCTTTTTTAACACTCTGAGCACTGTTCTTATTAATCACTGGTTAGAAAGAAACAGAGATAACGTGAGTGGTGTCGGCCATTATATATGTATACGTTTTCTTTTTTAACACTCTGAGCACTGTTCTTATTAATCACTGGTTAGAAAGAAACAGAGATAACGTGAGTGGTGCTATGTGAAAATAGCGGGAAGGTACACCAAGAAGAGAGCGAGCAAAGAGGAATTCGGGCTATGCGTACGAACACGATGTTGCCGGCTTGAATGTTAGTCGGTGACTGATCAGGAAGTATCCTGGGGTCAATGTTCGAAAATCATCAGGATCCTCAGACAAAGGGCAAAGGGGTCTTAAATTTAGACACGCTTCAATTTGGATGTGAAGCAGCGTGAGTTCCTAGTAAGTAAGAGTTCCGCTCCCGACAGTCCTTTTGAAGTGGTACTTTACGCTTCACACCAGCTTCTCAGAAGCCTCGGAAGCGGGATGATGCGGAAGGAATGAAATTCCACTTAGTTCCTTCTGAAGCTAAAACGTCAATTATTTCCTTCCAATCATGGGCGGCATCCTTCAAAAGGCGACTCAGTTCCGTTTCCGCTCCCACAAAGTTTGTGCTGCAGTCACTGTAAATTTGGCTACAAACTCCTCTCCTTCCAATAAATCGTCGAAAGGCAGTTAAAAAGGCTTGGGTGGTCAGATCGCTCCCCGCTTCCAAATCTATGGCCTGGATGTCGCTGATCATGTGGCACGTTCGCATGTTGAAGCCTTCCGCCCACTCTGACAATGCCTGTTTCATCCACAAATGGATTCAAGGGCCTCATACTTTTGGACTTAGGGATCCCTTCCGGAAACATCTCTTGCTGGGCACATCGAATAATGGTTTTAGATGCAGCGTCGAGTTCCGTTGGGCCGCAATGTTTTGCGGGCCGTTGAGTTGCTGGCAAATCGCCTGCAGTACCAGACTATCCTGATGAGTCGTTTGATATTTGACGAACGGTGCATCAGTTGGTTAATGGAATTTTCTGCAGGGGCTGTATAGTGAACCAGTACCGTATATTTCCTACCATCTCCTGTGGTGAGATCGGATGTTTACCTAGGAAGCTCGAAATCCCACATAGATTTCAAGAACGGGGGTCCATTCCACCATAGAGTAGGCCGCAGTAAAGCTGAAGGAAGAATACCTCTGGACGCTGGGTTGTGTTCTGTTGGAATATGTTTCCATATGTTGACATCAGTTGAACGCTGAATCTCTCCTACCCTGTTCTTGATAAATGTCTCCCATTTTGCAGGTGGCGCGAGTATCCAACTTAGTGCAATGGTGGAGTCCGTCTAAGCATACAACTTGGTATCCTTCCGCTCAATGGTGCATGCGACGTAATGGAGCAGTTTTGCCAGCATAACAGTACCACAGATTTCCAACCGGGGAAGACTTACTGGTGCCACTAGGGCGACCTTTGATTTGGCGATAAGGAGGTGAACATTACCTTTGTCATCCTCAACCCGCAGATAGACTACTGCCCCCTACGCCCTTTCTCAAGCACCGCTGAATCCGTGCAACTCGATGCGATCTGACCTACCAGCTCTCTGAACCCACCTTGGTAGACGTATTTCGTTGATGACCTTCAGCTCCTCGTAAAGGTTGTTCCATTCTTTCAGTATCCACAATGTTTTGCGGATCCAGAGCAGCTGCATGATAAGTTTCGCCTTATGGATGCAAGGCGAGATCCATCCCATGGTGTTAAATAACCGTGCGACCGTCGAAAGCATGAACCTCTTCGTTGGCTGGGACCGCTTGATGGAGTGCAGCGGAAAGAAAGTTGATCGGCAGCAGGAAGCCAATGGATATCAAGAGTTTTGACTCGGTCTGAGTTTTCGGAAGGCAAAGGGTACGTTGGCTCACGGTCCTTTTCAGGAATTCCCTCGAGTAGTTCCTTTAAGTTGGATGACCATTTCCGTAGATTGAAGCCGCCTGTATCTAGAGTTGCGTCCACCTCCTTTATTTTGTCTTTAACTTTCTTCGAAGTGTCTGTACCAGAGATGAAATTATCCACGTCTCCTCTCTTCTCTTCTCGGATCATTTTCGCGGTCTTAGGGTACTGAGTCTCTGCGTCGTCTTACTTTTTTAGTGTACATAGTGCTAATTATGGAGCAGACTCTGTACCGAAAGTTACCGTTTTCAGTCTGTATATTCTGAGAGGCTCGGTAGGGAATTTCCGCCAAAGGATCAGCTACCTTAAATCACGTTCCGCTGTCCAAATAATGTCAATGCATTTTTTCAATGTCGGCAGTGAATCTGAAGCGATAAAATCTCCATCGATGTATTATTTCCGAGAGCGCCGTGGCGCAGTGGGTAATGTTTCGGCCTCTGACGCACGATGAGTGAGTTCGGATTCCGATACATCAACGCCATCCAATGTTCATTAAGCGGCTTCTCTCCTCGGCGGGGTATTGGCGAAACTCCATCGGCTGTCCTAAAGGAAGCGTTAAAGACCACCCTCAGCTTGGTTGTACAGCTGCTTTCTTTAATCACGGCGTGATGTGGAAGTCCGGTTTTAATTAGGCAGAATTCGTCGAGCTGCTTATACTCCTCGATGCTGCTTATACTGCTCGGGTAGTTGATTATTTGCCGCTAGACGTCTCTTGAGTCCAGTGAAACGCTGGATGCACTGGATGCACGTTACCCTTAAATGGTAGAGCTACTTGGTAACGGCCATCATCCATGCGGCGTACGTTTTTGGTGGTGATCCTCACAGGCTATGTCTTCAGCGGCTTCAACCTTCACGAACAGCAACTCTTCCATTTCTCAGAGTTTGCGAAGTTGGGCGTCGAAATCTCCTGTTTGAAGGAAAGTTCTTATGGGTCATGTCTCTACTGGAGCTCTTCCGAACAAAATTCAACCTTACCTGGTTTTATGAAGGACTGGCATGTCCTTTTCTTGGGACCTAATCACATCAGGTAACAAAATTTCCGCGAGAACGTCACTACCTAGCAACAGATCTACCTTGGCTGGTTTGTAGAAATATGGATCTGCACTAGCCCATCGAGATACTTCCACCCTATGACGCACGGAGTACGGGCCGGGAGATGCGCAGACAGTGACTTGAAGATAAACCCTTCGTCTTCTTCTTCTTCTTTTCCTTTTTCCCGCGTTGTTATGGTCAGAAGTGTAGGACCATAACCTTCCCACTTAACTGCATTCCTACTGGTCCGCTTGTGGGGTCCGCCGGTTTGACCTCAGAAAGTAGCGGCAGGCTTCCCGGTTTGGGATTACTTCATCGCTGAGGCCAATCTTTTGTATTTGTTTGCACCAATTGTTTTTCGGCCCGACTTTTTTTTTTTTTTTGTGACACGGGCATGCTCCAGATTTTTTTGCTTGATCTTACTCCAGTCGTGTCAACCCACTGATTTGCATGTACACTTGGGGGGCAGTTTAATGGTGGTATATGTGTCCCTAGGCTCACCTTGGTGTTTTCTAAATTGCCTAGATGTGATTTTTGTTTAGCTTTGTTTTAGTCGCCTTTTACGACAAGCGAGAGGTATCGCTGCAGGGATATTCTTAACCCGTCCCTGCACGGAGCAAGATAAAGACCTGCGTCGTTTTTGCAAAAGTTAAATCTTGCGATGATATAGCCACATCGGGAACTCTTACATGTACCGCTGTTGACCATGCCTAGTCCGGATACTTCAACGTCCGTGGGTGTCGGTTTCAGGCGGAGCAGCTGTATGACTGACTCAGTGAGGAATGTTGCTTCAGAGCCTGAGCGAGTTGATCATCGGCAGCTTAATGTCCGCCCTCTTGGATGTAGTCGGTAGAGTTTCCAGGGGCTTACTATCTGCCTTTGTTACTGGCTGGATTTTGTCAACGGTATCTAGTAAACTCGACCGGAAGTCGAAGTAGTAACTCTCCTTTGACTTCTAAAAGATTTCCTCAAGTTCAACGTTTTTTAATTGGTAATCACTTAGGAGACCCTGAAACTGTGAAGTCGCTACCTGCATGGTGCGTTCAAGTAAAGAAAAACGACCTGCTAACTAGTTTCATGTACGCTTGCTTGGACCGGTCTTAGAAAAATTAATTATATCCCTCTCCAATTGCTTTAGCGTACTCGACAACACATCCTTACTCATTTTTTGTTTTATTTTATATATATATATATAATATACATATATAGATGTCAAAATTCAGTAGTCTACTTACTCGTTCACGTCCACGAATTAGATGGTTCTAGAACCTTAATCGCCACAGCTGGAGTTTGGATGAATTTAGTTTTCTTCTTTTTATTTTTTTTTTTTTTCACAATTCACACACCTGCACTCTTTACGCCGTTTTTTTTTTCTTCTACCACACTCTTTACATCCTTTGGTCTGTTTTTTCAGATTGTTTTGTTTATTTGGCTGTTTAGCTCCATGCACCAACTTTTTTGTTGTTTTTCGAATGATCTGTCTCTATGGACCAATTCTTCGGCGTCTATGTGCCACGAGATAAAAACTGTTTGCGGAATGAAATTGTACACGGGTCAAAGAGAAAAATAACCGTTTATGGTTACGCTATAAAATCGAATGATCTGTATTGCAGTAAACAAATGACATGATCTGATTTGATTTGAACAAAAAAAAACAATAAGTGGGATATCCCACATGGGGATGTTTGTTAATAGATGGTGTGTTCCGTAATTCTGCATTTCTGCTGGTGACGTCAGTGTGTTTGCTGTGTAACACAAATAGGCACATTATAACCACCTCGTTGATCGTTGGGAGGTCTTACATCAGCATTAATAATAAGTTTTAAGTCATACGTTGGTCTATTTTCGAGATTGTATTTAAAACTTTGAACATACGTATTATGATCGTGAAGATATTTCTGTAGACCGTCGATAAGATCGATTTGCAAGGTCGGGTTTAAATTTGAGAGCAAGGATACCTGATCTGCACGAGAAACAACATATATTTGCAAAAACTTTGTTTGTGCACCTTCAGCCGGAAGAAAATTATCGATCAAAAGATAAATCTGTCCTCCTGCACCTTCTTCTTTCTTCTTCTTCTTTTCCTTTTTCCGGCGTTGTTATGGTCAGAAATATAGGACCATAACCTTCCCACTTATGTAACTGCATTCCTACTGGTCCGCTTGTGGGGTCCGCCGGTTTGACCTCAGAAAGTAGCGGCAGGCTTCCCGGTTCGGGATTACTTCATCGCTGAGGCCAATCAAATGCTGGTGTTTTTGCATTTTTTTGCACCAATTGTTTTTCGTCCTCCTGCACCAAATGAAGTTATGTAAAAAGTGTATGGACTGAGTGTTCAAAGTGTTCAACTGAGGTCATACTCCAATACTGTCAGCAACGGAAGTGACTTTGTCAGCAACACCTAGTAACGAATTCAACGAAGTTCATTCTCCTACATTTGCCGATGTTTCACCAACAGCAGAAAGCTGTTGTAGTTCAAGACAATCACCGACGTGGCCGGGTTGTTCTTTGATTGGGATATTTTGAAGCTGAACCTTTAAAAATAAAATATCTTAAGAAAAGTTCCGCAAATATTTTATTAATAATGAGAAAATACTTAACTTGCGTGGTACTGGATCATTATTTGGTTGCGAAGTTATTTTCAACTATGATATTGCTTAAGATATTCATTGAAAACATATGTCAAGAGTAATTTTGTTCAAAATTAAATATTTGTGATGAATAACGTATTTATTTGGATAAGGATTAATACCAGGTTTATAAAACACCTTCGCAAATAATGCATTATTTTAGAACAAATTTGATTGACATATGCTGTGGCGGACTTTTTTAGATCTGTTAAAGGGAAGCAATTCCATCATACATGATTTTTGTTTACGCAGCCTACGCAACAGACGCTCTAAAATGCGTGATGTTATATAGTAGTGATGGAAATTAATGCGATTTTCTATTAATTTAATTAGCATGCGAATTTTTGACTGTTAGCATGTGAAATGCTAATGCTAAATTAATATAAAAAATCATTGCAAATTGTGTATGCACATGTAATGACACTTCACAACTGCGAATAAAACACTGATCATTAGTTTAAATCATTTTATTACACTTCGAAGGCATTGTATCAAAATGGATACTTTTATACAAACTTATATGCATTACTGCATAAGCATGTTATAGTCTGAATTTTTTAAGTTAGCATTTAAAAATACTAATTGCTCAGCTTTTTTAGCAGAAATCCGGGTTCTTCTATCGGATATTGTATAGCCGGCCTTCGAAAATATCCTTTCACTTGGCACAGATGTTGCAACCAAATTACATTTTTTAATAAATATCCTTGATAGATGAGGATATTTGTATCCATTTAATCGCCACCAATTGCAAGGATCACAAAGGTTGTCAGCGAAATCATCAAGCAAATACGTTTCTACCTCTTGTTTGGAAAATGTAGTACTGTTCGGAACTGGATTAAGTTTTCTTTTCTCAATTAACGAGTTTTTTCGTCTCCAAAGATCTATTTCTACCTCACATGTTTCGATATTATTTACATTTGATGATATGAAAGCGGTGTTTGCAGACCTTTCCTTACATATTTGTTCCGCAACCATCATATCTTTTACTTCGTTGATTAATTTGTTCTTAATGTCCTCTGCAGCCTCTTCATTAAAAAACATTGTTGTTTTATACCGGGGATCTAAAATTGTACAAAACGCCAAATTAACATTTGATTCTATGCCCTCAAAACGATGTAGCATTTCTCTTTCGAGGTGTTCTATTAAATTCACTATATTTGGTAAATAATCGGGTTTTTTCTTTAATTCTTCCAAAACATCAAATAAACTATTTATGAGGGGAATCGCTTTTGATGCGCATACGTATTTTTCTGCACTAAGTTCCCGTGTTGCCTGTTCGAAAGGTTTTAAAATTTGGCACAATTGTTTAAGAATTTGCCATTCTTCCACTGTTATAACTGGTAATTCAGTGCTTAAATTCGGCATAGTTGCCCGTACGGTATCCTGCAATTCAATAAATCGTTGTAACATATAATATGTATAATTCCATCGAGTTACTATTGAGTTTTTAAGGACTAAAGGATTAGATTTTCCCAACACTTTAACTTGGTATTCCTCAAGTTTTTCTTTTGCTCTGTAGCTAGAGCGATAGTGGCTCACGATCCTTCTTACTTTTTTAAAAGTACTTTCAAAAAGCTTCAAAGCACTTTGCAGAACAAGATTCAATTTGTGTGCTAAGCATCCACAGTGATCCCAACCTATTTCATTTATGGCATTGACGATGTTTGTTGCATTATCTGTGACGCAATAATTAATCTTATGAACAAGATTCCAGTCTTGGACAGTATTTTTTAAAATTGATGCCAAATTGTTACTTGTGTGTGCACAATGAACTTGGCTACACTTTAACACTACAGTCTTAAACTCATATTTAATGTTTATAAAATGTCCTGTGACACATATAAAAGAGTCCATAGATACCGATGTCCAGCAATCCGTTGTCAGACACACAGATATTGCTTCCTGATTTATTATTTGCTTCTGATCTCCCAAACACTTGTTGTAAAGGAAAGGAATCAGTCTATCTGATAATGTTTTTCGTCTAGGCAAGATGTAATTAGGATTTAAGGCAGCAACAAATTCAACAAAATCTTCTTCTTCTATTAAGGAAAACGGTTGGTAAGATCGAGCTATGAATTTTACCAGCATAGCATCAATACGTTTTTTCTCAGCAGCACGCAACGGTTTGTTGGCATAGGCAAGAATATTGTTTTGTGCCATTCGTCGTCGTTTTGCTGGTACTGGATCAGTTTGGTTGTGGGGAGAAGTTTGTTCTGTCTGCGAAGGTTCGATAGTTTGTAAAGAAGTTGAAACTGATGTCTGTTCTGTTGCAATGCTCTGCTTCCTGATTTGAAGGGGTGATTTGAATTCTGTTGAAAAACTGTTGTAGTGTCCAATATGTTTTAGTCTTAAGTGTGTTTTTAAATTAGTTACAGACGTCCGGTATGAAAGCTGTTTTGAACATTGATTACAATTAGCAATCTTATTAATTTCATCCACTTTAGAAAAGAACTCCCAAATTGCATTGGAACATCTAATTAGAGATGCCATTGCGTTTTGTATGTGTGTAGACAAGTAAATGTTTCCTTTATTAGAAATCAAAATCTACAGAGATAATACTGATTAAACAAGACAAAAAACTTACTAAACTTACTGTCTCAATCAACTGTCGAGTGAATAAAATAATAAAAATTCACTGGAAAAAGAAATCGCTCTTGATACTTGTAGATTGAATGCACAACTTGATAGCGTTATTTACGAAATGGCCACGAAGATTCATTTAGTACAATATATGTGACTAGCATGTGCTAAAGCTTTAACGAATATTCATTTAGCAGATTTGAATAGCATGTTCTAAAGCTTTAACGAATATTCATTTAGCAGATTTGAATAGCATGTGCTAAAGCTTTAACGAATATTCATTTAGCAGATTTGAATAGCATGTTCTAAAGCTTTAACGAATATTCATTTAGCAGATTTGAATAGCATGTTCTAAAGCTTTAACGAATATTAATTTAGTATAAAATACATTGACAAGAAAATGAAGCTAGCGTAGTAAAACAATATAAAAGGAAAGGTGTGAGCCTCTATGAAACATACATACATAAAGTTGGTTTAACATGCAACTGAAACATTTGAATACAGATACATATATTGAGCAATATAGTTCTGAGTAGCAACGATAGCAATAGCAGTGTCATATCATCATATTCATTGGAATTCCCTTAGCGTTTCATGAAATTTAGCAAAAGCTTTTCATACTGCTAATGTGAAAAAAGGTTTCACAATTAATTATTTTTGCTAATGCTAATTATTCCATCGCTATTATATAGCCTATAACCTTGCCTCGATAAACTAGGTGTGAATAAATTCACTAAACAAAGCGAATCTGCTAGAAGTCTCGTTCTAATGTTTAATGTAAAATAACATACAAATGCAAATAAAAACTATTTTTTCATCATATTCAAAATATCACCGACCACATCTGTTGAAACTTTTTTTTCAACAGGTACAACCAAACGCTTGAGTACAACAGAACAATTTTTCAACGGATACATTCGGTGTTTTTTATTATGCCACATGATCCACTCAGGATCACGAGACATAATAAAACACTACAGATCAACGAATAGCCAGCTTGACATTTCGCCTCGTTCAGTCCTGTCAAAGATCTGACATTTGAAAACAAAATAAACAAACAAATTGGAGATGGAAGCAGCTGCTATTGAGGTAAATTGCGTTTATTTGTTGAATTTAAAAGGTTAATATTTGTATTACAGTGGTTATTGGAAAGTGACACAGACAGTGAAGAAAGCAGCACACCTGAATATTCATTGCTGCACGAAGAAGTAACAGATTTCCCGGTCGAAATTTAAATTAAATTTACATGTTTACCTTTTTTTGTCCACCTGCTCCATTTCCACTTCACAATAAAAACAATCTTTGAAATTTAGGTGTGGAACTGTCATATCAAAGAAAATGTTTCTTTTCATTCAAATTTGATACGATCGATTTAAATGCTGATGATAATAATTTTTATCGATATACACCAATGGGGGGTAATATTTTCCCAATAGACTCAAGAGTTTTAGAAATGTAAGATAATACACATATTATAGCATTATGAGTACAATTACTCGATACGGAAGCGAAAACTGTTTAACCAAATCCTGGCCACAATTTTATATGTTCATCAGGCAATGATTCTCCTAATTTGAATGCGAAACCAGTGGGAAATAGTGTAAACTCACTTCCACTCAAACTCGTATCTTGAAATTGATCCAGATCAAGAGCTGGATCACGTGTTGTTATTGTAATACATGTAAACCATGATCCGGATAAGATCTGGATGGCATAATAAAAATTACCTATTAATGGTTTTGGAAACATTTTCTCCTCCTTGAGTTCTTGAATTTTCTGTTTCAAATCCGCAGCTGCTTTCTTTTCTTGTTTTTTAGTCAATCTGGCTGTAGTGACTTTTTTCATCTTTGGCAGTTTATGCAAAACGCGGTGAGTTTTGAAGGAAGGTTTTTGATGTTCTTCGGCAGAACTCTGCGATTCCTTTATTCATCTTCTTTGTTTTCTTTGCATTTTTAAGTATTTTAGTTTCGGACGGGGTTTGTCAAGGCAAATTAATCTTTCAGTTTGATGAGACACTGGATAAAATGTACACCATGAAGTCGAAGGCATTTTGTGACCGAAAATTGTTTGTGACTGTAGTGAAAAAAGAATTCTCTGCATTTGGCGCGAAATTGCTATGCCCAGGTTTGGCGCCTTTTCTATTTCAGTTGTCAAATGCTCGACCATTGTTGGCTGTTATCTACTAATATTACACCATCTAAACTCGTCTTCTTCTTTTGCTTTTTATCCCGGCGTCGTTATGGTCAGAAGTGTAGGACCATAACCTTCCCACTTAACTGCATTCCTACTGGTCCGCTTGTGGGGTCCGCCGTCTAAACTCGTCATTTATCGAAAAAATCTTTATTCATGTTAAACGTAAAATAAGAAAATTTATAAATAAAACAGATGAAATACGACTTGAAATGAATTACAATTTCGTTAGACGATCCAATTCTTTTCTTTTCAACTTGAAAGCTTCCTTTGAATTGATTCCCAAAATGCGTTCTGCTGGAAAATCTGGTTCAAAAATCAATCCTTCAGCAGTTTTTACCCGAGGACAGGCAACATATGCAAGTCCTGCGCTGAATTCTTTGGTACCAAGATTCAAGACTGCTTTCGACAAAGTGATCCCTTGCGAACGGTGAATGCTGATAGCGTATGCCAGAGAGAGAGGAAATTGCTTCCGAGTACAGTTAACGTTATTCTTATTGAACGATTTCAGGACAGGTAATATTGGTACTGAACCACAAGCATAAGTCGGTCCAGTGTAGCCATCGAATTTCACCAGTACGCAGAGTGGCATTGTTTGTGGTATGGAGTTACGAACAACTGCATCCGTTGGTGAATAGATGATGTCAGTCACTGTACCCATTGAGCCATTGCATCTTAAATTAAAATTTAAAAAAAGTAAAAAAAAAATTATTTTAATTCTTGGATATCGAAAATCCAAATTTCGGCTTCGTAAGAACCCGAAGAATTATCACTTCCAGCTGTAGTAAAAATTTCGTTGATTTAAGTTGAACCGTTCAGGCTAGCAGAGACACGCTAACATTGTGCATTGGAAGTCTAGACAAAGAAAGCTCATCTTCGATTCGCTTTGATTAAACACAATATTTTTTCAATTCGAACCAGTAGTTTGTCAGATTAGCACGTTCATCCAAATGAACAAACTTTTCAACTTTATAACATTAGTACATTAGTATAGATTCGCACAATCATGTGAATCTCTCTACTTAAACGAATGCAATCTCTCTTATCTCCGATCCCAAGCGTTTCTAATTCGTACAGCAAAATACACCCGACCATGACTACTTTTGTTATATGAAAAGCTGCCCCCGGTAAATATAATTTCTGCCTTGGGAATTGAGAATATACTGCGATCTAATATTGGTGTGCAGCTGGTTATGGTTTTTTTTTCCAAGAAAAAAAAAAGAATAAATGTATTTGCAACATTGTTTTGCAGCTAACTGTACATCTGCGAGTGTCCACTTGGAATGTGCGGTCCCTTAACAGACCAGGCGTAGGCAACTAACTGGAAAAAACCCTCGACTGCAACAAAGCAAATATAACCGCGCTTCAAGAAGTGCGATGGGATGGGCCAAGCAAAAAAGGATGAAAAACTATGATATCTACTACGCTACATGCTATAAGGAAAATAAACAACGCCTATTCGGATGTGGATTTGCTATTCAAGGAAGACTCCGACAAAAAGTCTTAAGTTTCCGGCATGTAAGCGAACGCCTAATAACAATCCGCATCAAAGGCATTCTCGAGAATATAAGCCTTTTATGCGTTCATACTCCTACGAAAAAAAAAAGATGATCGACTCAATGATGACTTCTATGATCTCCTGGACCGAACGTACGCACATGCCCCAGTTATGACACCAAAATTGTACTAGGGGATTTTAACGCAAAACTGGGCAAAGAGGACATATTTGAGTATATCATAGAAAAACATAGCCGGACTCAGGCTAATTGACTTCCTAGCAGGGCGTAACCGCCTTGTAGCAAACCCATGATTCCCACATCTCAATATCCATAAAGGAACCTGGCGGTCACCAGATCAGTCGACCATCAACCAGATTGAACACGTAGCGATCGACGCCAGACACTTCTTTTTTTTAGTTTTCAATTCATTCTTATTACATAATTTCTTATAACTCTCTTCCGACAGATAAAAATGCTTAAAACTAGCTTAGCTATTTTAACAAATCTAAATATCTTACTGGCCCTAGATAAACACTCTAAAACAAACAGCACCACTTAAAGCTATGTCTTTCGACTACTAGATATAATCTTAAAATTATATTATATTATAATTTTAGAATAACTTAAGCTAAGAAAAATTGTTTTTAATTGGTGCCGCCAGACACTCCTTCAGCATCCTAAATGTACGAACCTTCCAAGGAGCCAACATCGAGTCGCATCACTACCTTGTTGTAGCCAAGATACGAATGAATATAAAAATATCAAGGGTGCTACGGAGTCGACCAAAACAACAAGAGTTCGACGGAAAGCTACAATCGCATGAGACCGCTAGGACCTTCGCCGATCAAGTTTCCCTCTACCTCCCGCAAAGACCGATGACACCAGCACAATCCACAGAACAAAAGTGGATCAAGTTGATCAGTGGATCGAAACTATAGAGGAATAAGTCTCCTTAACATCGCATATAAGATCTTCTCTGCCATACTGTGTGAACAACTAAAAGCCTTTGTGCATATTTAGATGGGTTCCTATCAGTGTGGTTTCAGGCCAGGTAAACACACAACAAACCAAATCTTCACACTGCAGCAGGTCTTGGAAAAGACCCAAGAATTCCAAATCGACGCACACTATCGTCGATTTTAAAGCCGCATATGACAGTGTGCATTGGAACGAGTTGCACCGAGCCATATCTAGGTTTAACTGCCTGCCAAACTCGTCAGATTGTTAAGGATGACAATGTAGAATTCTCGCTATTCCATTAAGGTCGGTAGCGAATTAACCAAGACCTTTGATGTTAAAAATAGAAGGCAAGGTGACGCACTTTCAACTTTTTCAACGCCGTGCCTGAAAAGATCATACGATTGCTTGCGTACGCGAATGACATTGACGTAATTGGTCGAGCACAGCGAGACGTGACAACAACACCAGTGCTGAGATCAAACGCAGGTTTACTCTTGTCAACCTGCCTCTTTGGGCTCATGAGGCAATTGAGAAGTAGAGTCCTCTCTTGAAAAACCAAGGTAGCACTATATAAATCACTGATCATCCCGGTCCTCCTTTACGGCACAGAGGCCAGGACAACAAAAATGGATGAGGATGCCCTTTGTCGTTTCGAGAGGAAATTCTGCCTTCAATCTATCGTCCCGTATGTATAAACGGAAAGTGGAGGAGAAGATACAACGACAAATTATATGGGCTGTACAGCTTCATCGGCCTAGTACGACGTCTCCAGATCCAACGTCTAAGAAGGCTAAGCCATGTAGAGCGAATAAACAACACAGCTCCGGCCCGAGTCTTCGAATCCAAACCTGTGGGACGACGCAGGAGAGGACAACCGAATCTAAAGTGGTGCACACAGGTGAAAGGAGATCTTAACCAACTTGGAGTGCGGCACTGAAAACACTTGGAGCTGAGGACGCTTGTTGGTTGAGGTCCAGGTTTACACCGGATGGTAGCGCCATCTAAGAAGAAGAAGAAAACCATGGTAGCGTTGGAATTATAAACAACCCAATTTAACGTTTTGGAACATAAATTGGGCAATCCAGTATTGACTTTTAAAGCGAGCACGTCTTCTTTTCTTTTTTTATTTCGGAGGAGTCAGGAATTTATCAGTGGCGACGTGGATAAAAAGTTTAAGAAAAATCCTTGCGATTGCCGAAACTACACAACTACACAACAAATAATAAAGGCATTAGCAAGTACAATCCAGGATTTACAACCGGCTTCCACAA
Source organism: Merodon equestris (assembly GCA_958301585.1). NCBI lineage: Eukaryota > Metazoa > Arthropoda > Insecta > Diptera > Syrphidae > Merodon > Merodon equestris. The sequence continues at coordinate 51,511,245 of OY284414.1, read as the reverse complement.
ACCCAAATTTACATTTCGAGCAGTACCACGAAAATGAAGAACCATTCCCCAACTACATAAAGAGATTGGAAAACTACTTAGCATTGAAAAATGTTACAGAACCTACAAAAAAGCGGCTAGTTTTATTAAATTGTATCGGTGCAAAACGTTACATGCTTTTGTCAAATTTAACAACTCTAGATGAACCGGATGCGAAACCCTACGATGAGTTAATCAAGCTTTTAAAAGATGACCTCAGCCCGAAGCCGAATGAAATCACCGAACAGCATAAATTTCGTTTGAGACTGCAATATTAAGGAGAATCGATGGCCAACTACTTAGCAGAGCTAAACAAGTTGAGAAAATACTGCAATTTCACAACACACACTTATGTTCGCAGTTTATTTGGGGGCTGAGGGATTCCAGAATGTAATCTTTGACAAACATAAACATGTTTTTGAACAGAAAATTGGAACGATTCCCGGTGCCAAAGAAATATTAAAATTACGAGAGGGTACGAGTCCTATATATACCGAGATCAGCCCCATATGCAAATCGAACTATGATTGAAGATGAGATTACACGACTGGAGAAAGACGGCATTCTTGAGAAGGTTCCGCATTCTGATTGGGGAATACCAATTGTCCCCGTCCTAAAATCAGACAAATCGATACGCTTATGTGCAAATTACAAAGTGACACTAAATACTCGTAAACTGGTTGTTAATGACAAATACCCGACCCCAAGATTGATGATGTACTTAAACATGATGGATATTTTTGCACTTTTGACATTTTTAAAGCTTATTTGCATTTTAGCATGTCCGAGAAGAGCACGCTTCTGCAGACCATAAGTACCACAAAAGGTCTCTATAAAGTAAACAAGCTAATGCTTGGCACCCAACATATGGCAACGATTTATGGACGAAAATATTATAAACAATCTTGAAGGTACAGCTTGATTATTTGACGACATAATTGTCATGGGTAAGACCCTTGGGCAAACCTTTCATAGATGCAATCTCCTACTCGATAAACTGTACAAATTCAACCTTCGTTTGAACAAATCTAAATCAAAGATGTCATATATTTGGGACATAAAATCGACAAGGACTGACTTCATAAAACACGGGACAAATTAAAAGCTGTTTCCAGGATTCAACCGCCAACAGATGCTACCAAGTTACGATAATTTCTTGGCATGGTAAATTATTACCATAAGTTTATACCACAATTGTCAACGAAACTACATTCTCTATATCATTTTCTACGAAAAGATAAGAAATTTACATGGTCTTCGGATTGCCAGCACTCCTTTGAATCGCTTAAGGAAGAGATTATGAATGAGAACTTCCTCATTCACAGCTGCCGCTTATTCTGGCTTCGCCAGTAGGACCTTCGGCAAGACTTACACATAACTACGTATAACTGAGAAGGCGAAAGACCAATAGCTTTCGCGTCAAGGAGTTTAACGAGCTCTGAAGCAAATTACAGTCAGAGATTTTTCAGCTTTGGGAGGATTTTCTACCTGTCACAAATAAAGACATATTTAAGGAAACCGACAAGGACAAGAACCTATCCTTACTTATAATCCAATTGCAAATAGGAGAAGCTTTGGATTCGCCGTACTGCATAACGGTTATCTGTATAAAGGAATACTCGTTGTTATACCTTACTACGTGGAAAGGTCCTAAACGAGCTACACCCTGCGCACATCGGAATCGTCAAGATGAAGACTTTAGCGAGAAGCTACTGCTACTGGTCTGGAATTGATCGGCATATGGAAGGGGTGGTGAGAAGTTGTGATTATGCAAAGGTGGGAAGTTCCAGCGCAACCTTGGCAGCGTTTGCACATGAATTTTGCGGGACCGTTTATGAAACGCTATTTTCTGGTAGTTGTTTACGCAAAGAAGAAGTGGTTGGAGGTATTCCGTATGAGCCGAATTACAAGCTTCTACACTATCCGACCATTATTCGCAAGGTTTGGTGTCTCACAAACGATTGTGTCTGACAAGGGCTCTAATTTCACGTCGAAAGAATTCCGTGACTTTTTGAAATCCAATGGCATAATACATAAGCTTTCTTCTCCAGCCCACCCTTATACAAACGAACAAGCAAAACCTTTCCTTCAGATTCTTAAAAATGGATAAAGTCTTCCATACCAAATACATGGTTTACTTTTGCAATACAGGAAGAATCCATCTACAACAACAGGAAAGGCCCTGGCGAGTTGATGCTGAAATTTACTTTTCGAACAAGACTGGATTTAATGAAATTTACAAATACGCGAGAGAATGGGGAAATACTTGAGTGCAAGCGGAGTTTCGATGTTGGAGATTTAATTCAGATCCGATATTACCAAAATAAAGAGTGGTAGTTCGGGAAAATCAGTCATCGAAATGCTCACTTGCATTATCTGGTTGATGTGGACGGTATTTGTTGTCGAAGGCATATCGACCAAATGAGATCAGCGTTTGTCGAAGGTAACGTTACTGACTCTCAAATACCATTAAAATTTGATAGATTGCCAACGAAGCCTGAAGACCTGAAGAATTGGTCTCGAAAACTGAGAACTTAGTTGATAAAGAATAAGAAGCGACCGAGATAGAAGAAACGCAGGATACTTCGACTGAAATTGATTTTAACTGTCCTATTATGTAATCATGATCGCAGCCATTAGTTGGAAATGACGACAAACCAGAACCAAGAAGATCTAAAGGGATTCGTAGAGCCGTTGTGCCTTCCAAGCTAGCTAATTTAGTAGGAAAAACTGTCACATCCCTAGTGTGAACACACTTGGTGTACAATATAATCAACTATTGTGAACGATTACCCAATTTAACGTTTTGAAAAATAAATTGGGCATTTGAGAATTAACTTCTAAAGCGAGAACGAGTTTTCTTTTTTTATTTCGGAGTCAGGATTTATCAATACTCGTACATACATCGCACCGGAGCAACGAGCAGCCCAGAAGGAGGTACCGCTTCAACAGGCGTAAAGAACGAACGAAGGAGGAATAACAACCGAGAGAAGAACCACCGTCATCGCGACGACGACAGCGGAACCAAATGAGAGGATATGTGATGGGAACATATCCCGTCGCCCATTCCATTTCGAGCGTCCGGTCGATATTAAATACAGTTCACAAAATAAACATATGAAATATAATGGTTTGTTTTTCACATTCATTTCAGTTATTGAAAACAAACCGTGAAAAATGTTGAGCTCTGGCTATTGTAAAATATTAAAAATCAATTCAGAACACCTTCCCAATTACTGGACCTTAATCCTATTTAACATATTTGGGATTTACCTTTCCAAGAGATCAGTACTTACATACTAACACGCGCGAAAGCTAATGTATCGATATGCTTGTTATTACAAAGCAAGTATTGGCAGTATAATATTGTATAAAATTCTTGAAGTGAATTTAAGTGTCAATGAAAGCGCAACCTTACTCTTTGTGGGTGCATTATTTATTGGGAAAAAGCACATACACCGTCCAAATCTTTACCTAATTGTGTTCAGAATCTCTGTAGTTACCTTATACCAAGTTTTGAGAGAATTACAAAAGAAAGCAAACCATACAAAAGATTTTTTTTAGCAGCGCCAAAAGTTTGTTACAATGAAAACCTCTTGCATGAAAACCTCTATAATTCGAAAATTATGGCTTTTTTACCTCTATAATTCGAGGCCAAGTTTATTTGTATTTCAACAACTGTTAATGAGAACGGGAGAAAATGTAGCTCACTCATGCATACCTTGAAGCATTTCACCGTCAAGCAATATTTTGATATGGGCATGCCCTGTGTATTCATTGAACGGAAAGGTGTGCATATGATTGGCAGTAGAGTTTGCAATTTTTCCGTTCTTAAAAACGCAATCGTATTGGACTAACGGTGCATTCTAAGTATTCTAATCCCTTTTCAAATCTTTATATCTTTCTTAACTTAATTATTTTACCGGTGATTTAACATAGAAATGAGTTCCAAAAATACAAGTGTTTGCCTATCTCTGAGAGGAGAAAATTGTCCAGGCCGTAGAAGGACAGAAGAAAAGGACGTACCGGCACGTTACGGAATTCCATCATTTACCCTGTGAACGATTTTAAAGCAAAAATATAGAATTGTCGCATAAGGCACATAAGACAAGAAAAAGAAGTAGGCCAGGTGAGTTCCCTAAGCTTGAAGAAAGCTTGCTTAAATGGTTTACGCAGGAGAATTTATGTTAAAAGAAAAAGCAAAATCTTTTTCACTTCGTTTTGGCCTTATGGATTCAAAGCTGGTGAGGGATGGCTTAGGATGGTAAGGAAAAAATTTAAAAAAACATTATTCCGTTTTTCGGAAAATGAATAAGGACTGTTGGAAGGTTGGATGGGATGGAATATGGATGGGTCACAAAAATTGAAACCGCAGTTGATAGGAAAATATGCAAAACAGCGATGCTTTAAGAACATAAAATCATTTCCGATGTCTTATTGTTCAAATAAAAAAACGTGGATGACAACTGAGCTACGAGTATATAGGGAAAAGCTAACTAGTCTCAATGTGAAAATAAAAAAGCAAAATCGGGAAATCCTATTGTTCATTGATAACTTCACAGCTCACAGTGACATGCCATCCCTTACCAACGTCAAAATACAATTTTTTTCCAGCGAATACGACTTCCAAGCTTCAACTACTTGACCAAGGTATTATTAATAATTTCAAGACGCTGTACCGTAAGGAAGTAGTTACAAGAATGTTACACTGCTTGCAATCTAAATGGCTGACAAAGCTGGGGAGAACGTTACCAAAAGTACAATCCGAAATTGTTTTAGAACTTGTGGCTTTCTCCGGGGAGAATCACATGAAGCTCAAGAACAGGAACAGGAAATTGATATACAGGTCGGATAGAACCTCCTACTTCATTCCGAAGAAATCTCAGTCTCATTCCAAGAGTTTGTCCACAACTTAGCAGTCACTGGAGCCCTAACGGATGCAGAAATACTGCCATCTGAGGAAGAAAACTCGGATTGTGATTCAGATGAGCACGGTGAACCAGTTCTGTCCGTAACTTCAAAACTAGCGAAATTATCACTTACAAAACAACGTCAATTTTTAGAGAGGACAGATGTCAACGATAACGTTTTTTAAACACAATCGAAAACTCCCGGGACCGGGCTTGTATGTATTCGCTTACTCAGAAAAAAATTACAGATTTTTTCGTGTAATTTGTATTAGAACTTACTTTATACAGGGTGTCCCACGAGCAGTGTGCCAAAAAGCTAGGGCGTGTAGGTCTAGTCAAGACAAGAAAAAAATCGTATGGGAGGGGGGGGTCTATTTCCCCCCGTTTAGCCGGGAGGGGCAATTTTCTAAAAAATTGACTTAATTTGGAAAAAAAAATATTAAAAATTAACAGTTACATCCACAATGCCACAATATACCTTTTTGTAAAGCCAGAAACCTCTTCTTTCATATTGATTTTAAATGAAGCTGTTTTAAGGTGTAGTTTTTGAGAAATTAATTTTCAAACTCAAAATTTTGAAAAAAAATTAAAAAAAAAAAATTTCGAACTATTTTTTTTCAAAATTGTATGTAATTATGTAGTAATTTTTTTTCAAAAATTCAATGCTCTCATTAGTTTTTAGTTAAATGCAGAAAACCGGATGCAAAAATGTCTTGTAGTTTTTGAGAAATTAAAAAAAAACCCGAACCATTTTTTTCTAAGAAAAACCTTTTTTTTTGGTTTTAACGCGGCTGGACTTGTAGGCAAATTAATGTATGAAACTTTGACCTCTTTTTTATTATTTTTAAAAAATTCGGAGTTTTATGAGGATACAATAAAATGACACAGTATTGGAATAACCCTGGATTAATTCTTTTTTTTCATTGATAACGCCTGAAAACTGACCTGCGAATTTCGTCTGGGTACGCCCGCCGCCGATGGGTTCTACTCGAATTTTGGATTTGGTCCGACGCAATCCCTCCCTTAGTACAAGGAGGATGGCTATTATGCTTGGAGTGCCCAAATCTAGAGTATGGAGAGTGCTTCATACCGAAAACTTACACCCGTACTATTTTAAGCCAGTTCAGGGACTCACCTCAAACGACAAGTTTTTGAGAGCAGAATTTTGTCGATCATTGCTTCGAGATGAAACTGATCGAAACTATTTTGCAAGGATATTCTGGACGGATGAAGCACAGTTTACCAGAGATGGGGTTACTAACTTCCACAACTTGCATCATTGGAATAGCACCAATCCACACAACAAGAAACAAAATAAATCACAACACCGCTTTAGCTGTAATGTTTGGCTTGGTATTGTTGGACAAACTGTAATCGGGCCCCGGTTTTTGAATGCCGTTATTAATGGAGAATCATACCTGCAATTCCTACGAGACCTTTTGCCCGATTTGATGGACAACGTTCCTTTGGCCATAGCAGATAATTTAATCTACCAGCAAGATGGAGCACCAGCACACTAGAGCTTACATGTTAGAAACTGGCTGAATGATCATTTTAGTGACCGTTGGATCGGAAGAAGGGGCCCCACGGAATGGCCACCTAGAATAGCAGATTTAACGCCTCTAGATTTTTATGTGTGGGGATTCATGAAAAATTATGTTTTGCGAAGTGGAAATAGTATCTTTGGAACAACGGATTGAAGTCGCTGGAGTCAAATTGCAGGAAAATTTGTCAAGCATAGACTTATGTGCAGCCATTAGAAGGAGATATAATCTTTGCCTTCTAAAAAATGGGGATCATATTGAAAATTTATTATAATAAAACTCCGAATTTTTTAAAAATAATAAAAAAGAGGTCAATGCCTACAAGTCCAGCCGCGTTAAAACCAAAAAAAAAGGTTTTTCTTAGAAAAAAATGGTTCGGGTTTTTTTTTAATTTCTCAAAAACTACAAGACATTTTTGCATCCGGTTTTCTGTTTTTAACTAAAAACTAATAAGAGCATTGAATTTTTGAAAAAAAATTACTACTTAATTACATACAATTTTGAAAAAAAGTAGTTGAAAAAAATTTTTTTTCAATTTTTTTTCAAAATTTTGAGTTTGAAAATTAATTTCTCAAAAACTTCTCCTTAAAACAGCTTCATTTAAAATCAGGATGAAAGAAGAGGTTTCTGGCTTTACAAAAAGGTATACCACGGCATTGTGGATGTAACTGTTGATTTTTAATAATTTTTTTTTCCAAATTAAGTCAATTTTTTAGAAAATTGCCCCTCCCGGCTAAACGGGGGGAAATAGACCCCCCCCCCAGTACGATTTTTTTCTTGTCTTGACTAGACCTACACGCTCTAGCTTTTTGGCACACTGCTCGTGGGACACCCTGTATATAGCAATATTTAAATCTACACATATACATACCTACGAGTAATAAAAATTTCGTTTGCCAAAAATATTTTTTTCTGAAACCTCCGTAAATCGAAAACCTCTTTAATTCGAAGTTTTTCCCTGGTCCGATGAAATTCGAATGTATAAATTCACTGTATAATCAATATGTGCTTCAAAAGTCATTTGGTTGTCGATGTGCACTCCTAGGTTAGGTTAGGTTAGAGAAGGGGAGTTTGATGGTTAAACATCACTTCCACTCGGAGGCCAAGAGGCCCATTGTGATTCCCTTCGTTTGTGTGGGTACACATAAAATTAACCTGTCCTATCACGTGTGGCTGAAACCACTCCGTGCTCCTAATGAATTTTAGAGGATCCGATATATCTGCATTAGCCACGTCCGCAATCTCTGTGAAGAATCTTTGGCCTAGCGACACTAGGCGTCGATTCTGGAGAGCTGGGCAGTGGCAAAGCAGATGTTGGATCGTCTCAGTTTCTTCCTCATCGCCGCAGCTCCGACAGAGATCGCTGGATCCCGAGTCCCATTTCCGGAGCATTGCTCCAATGGGACAGTGTTCTGTGATCACTCCGACGAGCATACGGATCGAGTTACGGTCCAGCGCCAGGAGCTTCTTTGTTTTTCCAACATTGAGCTCTGACCACGATGATCTTGTCGTGTAGCTGTCGTTTCTTGTAAGCCAAGACGAGTTGGCCTCTTTGATGATTGTGTCATAAACACTCCTAAGTATTTAATATTGTGTACTTTCTCAATGTGTATGCCGTTGATTACTATATTGGTGTCACCTTCGAGGTTAATAACCATCATTTTTCGTTTTTGTTCATTTAGTTTTAATTTGTTCATTTTAAACCATGTTGTAATATTTTGGATGTCATCCGAGAGCTTTCTTTTAGATTCGACTACGCAGCTGCCTTCTGCATAAATTAATGTGTCGTCTGCGTACATAGTAGCTTTACAGATTTGTAATAGTTTTGGTAAGTAGTTTATATAGATTATAAACAGGATTGCGCCTAATATAGATCCTTGTGGTACACCATAGTCAACTTTGACATAATTTTATACACTATTCCCGATTTTAGTTCTTTGCATCCTATTTGTTAGAAATGTTTTAAACCAACTTAACTCTGTTCCGGTGATATCATAGTTATACATCTTTTTAATGAGTATTTCACGGTCGATTGTTTCAAATGCTCGTTTAAAATCCAAAAATAGTGCCATCGTTTTCTTTCGCCTTCCTTCAGTTTTCCATTCGTTTATTATGTGGTTAATGCCGTCTTCACAGAAATAATTCTCTCTGAAACCTGATTGATAGATTGATAAAATATTGTTGCTTTCCAAATAGTCCATAAGCTGTTGTTTTACTATAAATTCGATGATTTTTTTCTAAAGTTCTTAATGAGTTTATTGGTCGGAATTCTTCACAGAATCTCTGCATGAAGTTGGAAATTCTCCATTGCAGCAGCGTATTTCCCAATAAGCTGCAATTTTCGATTATAATTTTAGGGCTTATTTTACCGAAATCGGTTTTATTTTTTAGCGATTTGCAAACATGTTTTAGTTCTTCTATAATTACTTGTCGAAATTTAAACTTGATAGTTACAGGTTCTATATAGTTTATATATTGTACGTGATCGATGGATTCTCTTATGTCGCTTATGCTTGTTACAAAATATTTATTAAATCTGTTAGCAATTTCTTTATCATTGTTATACTCTGTATTATTAAAAATAACACTTTTAATTTTATTTTTGTCTTTTTTAAGCACCAAGTTTTTTATTTCTCGCCACATCTGTTTCTGTCCATGCGCTTGGCTTATTTTATTACTTATGTATGTATTGATTTTTTGCGTTATTAATTTTCACCTCGTATTTATTTCTAATAGTTACATAGTCTTGCCAGGTTTGAGTGTTGTTAACTAGTCTTGCTCTATTATATTGTATAATTTTTTTGTCCTTTAATAATTTCAGTTCATCCAACCAATGGTTTGCGTGCTATTTTCCTTAAATTTTTCTCTTTTTTGTAAATTTAGATGTAGTATTTTTTAGGATTGTGTCAATCATGTTTGCGTTTTCATGCACATTGGCATGCATATTATAAGTCAAATCTACTCTACTAAGCTCTTGAGTGAATAGCTCTTTTGTGTACTTTAAATGATCAATCTCTGCTTTCTCTACTTTCTTATTAAATTTGGTCTTTATCATAACTTCAACACTCTCATGGTCTGATATCTTTTCGTTTCTATTTGGATGAACTATCATGTTCTGCATACTAGTTATCACATAGTCGACTATTGTTCTTGTTGTGCGTGTTATTCACGAATGATCTTCCATTTGTTGTGTTAAAAAATTGTCGTTTAGAATGCGTTCAATCTCCATTTTATGTGTCATTTTTGCACCAATCTATATTAAAATCACCTGCTGTTAATAGGTTAGTACTTTTTCCGGTCAGTATTTCAATATTTTCTTCAAAAAATCTGCAGAAAGTTCTTTTCCAGTAGCTGTGTGATCTATATATTGCAGCTAATATCATTTCGAAATCCTTCTGTTTAACCTTGAATGATAGATGTTAGTTACTTTCCAATGGTTTCGACAATATATTGTTGTTCCTCCAGTTCTTGTTGGAGAAGACAGACATGATATATTATTGTATCCATCTATTCTTATTCCGGCTTCTTCTGTGTCCTTGTGAGGTGCGCTCCTGATAAGATGATAAATTCATATTGGTATGTTTTTGCTAGAATTTCTAATTCAACAAAATTATTTGTCTGGGCAAGTCTTACTTAATGTCGTATGATTTTCATCTAGTCCCAAACTAAGTATTTCATTTACTCGTATACTGGTCTTATGATGCTTTTGGCACTTTAAACATATTATTTCGTTTTTACAGTTTGCCGCTTTGTGATTAAATCCTTTGCATTTGAAAGAGTGTACGAGGGTGGTCCGATAAGTACTTAGCCTACAAAAGAAAAACAAAAATTTTGGAGAAATGGCGATTTATTTTTCAATATAGTCTCCTTTTAGCTCGATACACTTGACCAGCGATGCTCCAGCTTCTTTAACCCGTCTGAAAAATACTTTTTCTCGAGGTCTGCAAAGTAGGCCTCCGTGGCGGCGACGACCTCCTCATTCGACTGAAATTTCTGCCCGGCGAGAAGTAGTCTCGCAGTAGTAGTAGAAAAAGAAGTCGCACGGGGCCGAATCTGGAGAATACGGTGGATGGGGCAGCAGTTCGTAGCCCAATTCGACCGTGGCGAGGGCGGAGGTGTGAGCCGGTGCGTTATCATGGTGGAAGAGCAGTTTTTTCTTCGATAAGTTGGGCCGTTTTTTCTTCAATTCGGCGTCGAATCGGGCCAATAATTTGGCATAGTACAGCCCTGTGACCGTTTTGCCCTTCTCCAGGTAGTCGATGTGGATCACATCTTGTGATGGTGGCCATCACCTTTCCGGCCGATGGGACAGTCTTCGCCTTCTTCGGAGCACGTTCGCCGGGTGAAATCCACTTTTTCGAATGTTTCTTGGTCTCTGGTGTGTGCCAGTGGATCCATGTTTCGTCGACTGTCACGAAACGACGCAGAAACTTCTTCGGATTGCGCTTAAACAGCGTCAAACACTGCTCTGAAGTGGTCTCACGGTTGCGCGGCACCCATCGCGCCGACAGCTTTCTCATGCCCAAAATTTCATGCAGGATATGACCCACGCGATCTTCTGTAATGCCTACTGTCTCGCGCACCTTCAATCGGCGGTCTGCCAATACGAGATCGCACGTTATCCTCCGTGGTAGACGTTTTCGGGGCACCTGGACGTGGCTCATCAAAAACCGTCGTGCGACCACGTTGAAACTCGTTAAACCAATTTTTGATGGTCGCCATCGAAGGAGAAAAGTCACCGTACACAGCATCCAATCGATGTTTGATTTCGCTGCGCGATTTCCCTTCCAAAATCAAGAATCCAATTACCGACCGATATTGCTCCTTTTCCATTTTTCTCAAAACCGCGGACACTCCCGCTTCCACGCGCGGTAAAAACAAAACTACAATTCCGATCCGGCTGAAATTTCGACAGTAGCCGTCTACTAAAATGTACTACACGATAGTAAGTTGCTCGATGCTGGCGCCACCCGGTGGTGAGGCTAAGTACTTCTCGGACCACCCTCGTATTACTTCTACTCCATCTATTACCTTGCATGTTTCCCGCCCAATGCTGAGCTTTCCCAATTCTAAGACCCTTGGAAATGATTCTGGGTCTATTTAGATTATGGCATTGTGGTATTCGGTGTCATTTTTCTTACTTTTATAGTACATATTTAACTAATTTCAACGTACTGTCCGATAACAACGAATTTCGTTTCGGTGATTTCTCCTCCTTCAGTTTTGTATCTCATGTTTATCACATCAATTCTTGGATTTATTTTATTTGGTACTTTTACTTCATATTCATTACCTATGTTTTTTTCAATAGCATTTTTTATTTTATTTCTTTCTTCGATGCTTTCACTTTCTATGATGGTAATTCCTCTACCAGTACTTCCGATATTCGATATTTTTAATCCGGTTGGGTAAACATTTTTATTTAAGTCTTCTCAGGTTTTAGTACTTTTTTGTTTTTCTTTGGGTTTCACTATAATTGGCATCTCTGGAAGTGGCAACACTTTTTGGTTGTTGCTTCTGCCAGATTTTTTGACAATTTCGAAATATGACATTTGGTTGCCTGTTTCAATTTGTTTTTCATTTATAATCTTTTTTACCTCGTTGCATATATTTTTGTTATTATTTTGTACTTCGTGACATATGTTTTTGCTTTCTTCTGTAAAATTTTCAGTGACAGTGCTTAATTTCTTTATTTCCAACATGCTTTTTTTACAGATTTCCTGTGAGATTTTCATTTCGCGCAAATTTTTCGCATATCTATTTTCGATTACTTCAAGTAGTTTCTTTAGTTCTTCTTCATTTTTCTTAAGAACTTCTTCAAATTCATCTTTATATAGTTTTAAGTATTGTGTGTTTCTGTTTACACTTTCTTGCATTTCCTTGATGACCATATCAACATTATGTATGTATTGAATGCAGTCTTCACAAATGAATCTCACCATACCGTTGGTTCCGATAATACTGCTGCTGTACGAGTAACGGTCTAGGCCTGAACATTTTGCGGATGAGTGGTATACCTTTGAGCAAACTCCAGAACAGGTAATGCCGGTTTCTCCCCGAATTGGAGACTTACACTTTGTGCATTCAGGCATTTTTATGCATGCCATAAAACTTATTCGCAGTTTCCTTTATTTTAAAGTTTATTTCCAATTACTTATTGACCCCGTTGCGAAAACACGTCTTAACGTCTTAACACACAGACAAATTATTGGTGGCTTTAGACGTATGCAAATCTAAAGAAGACCGTCTATCGACAGTTATTTCGTACGGTAATAAAGAACAACCCATCGCTGTGCCCAAATTAGACAACTCTTCATGAAGTGGCACAGGCAGTTGGGAACGCTATTATTGACTTTAAGATAAAACGCAAATTCTTTGTACATTAATAAAGGTCGTATTAATCATGCCTATGTGCTTCTTGGAAAGAAACTAGACAGAAAAAAGCTTATCTTTGCTTGCCACCATCACACCTTCGAATTGGTATTAAAAGGCGTGTTTTAGGCAAAAATTAGCTAAATGATGTTCTGAAAAACAAGTGTGTGTTACGTTGCATGCTAATATATGCCTACATACGAGTATACGTACGATGGGATCGGAAGCGTAAATTATCATGCGAATTAGCTGTATACTGCTACAAATGGATCGAAAGCGGAAAAGTATAAACAGTAAGTGCAAGATCAGTAAATCGTTATCAGGCTATTTTATTAACTCGTTCTGTGGTCTGTTGCTACAACTCTCAATTTTGAACTAGTTCCGGTTATTCCGAAATATTAATTACGGTTTTGTGTTCTATCAAATGATGCTTGTTAATAAATGGTATCGTAACACTGAACGTGTGATTTACTAATAATTTTGGCAAAATATAAGTGAAGTAAAAAATTACTATCGACCCATTCTAATCTAATAAAGGTCGAATTTTATTTTGAAAATATGTATTTCATTCGCATCCCAATGGACAACCTTGCCGCCCAATCTCGTATTGACCTTCATAAAAGAAATATAGGCTTGTCATAGATAACTTCTGTAAGAATCACAGGGACAAAGGGGAGGATAAAAAAATTTCCCATTTCCTCCTTATTTGCTCATTTCATAACAAAAAGCTTTATCTTGGTGCCTATCACGTGAATTTTGACGTACAAAGACGAGCTATACAAAGTCATCGTCAGACTGTGCAGGTTAAAATGTAATGTTCACGCTGCTTCATCGAAGGATTTAAAGTAAGGACATAGTTAGTTTCAGCGAAATTATGATAATGGGATTACAAATTGCATATAAGACGGTAAAAAGGAAAGCAGCTCGTTATTGCAATGGGCGCCCAAGGACGATATTAAATATTTGAAGCGCGCAGGGACCGATGTTACTGTTAAGAGCAAAAAGCTATTTGTAGATAAAATTTCAGAAGCGAGGAATTTCGGTCTATGAAGATGTTCTAGAAGAAATAGTGAAAGATCAACTAGAAGATTTAAAGTGCTACAATAAATTCAAATCCGTATTCAGTAAACTGCATTTCTGTAAAATTATAATTGATGTAGCTGTCAGCGATTGATATTCAAAAGGATGGAAGGCCCTGTTGAGACAGCATAGAGTTAAATAAGTTAGGAATGCATTGTAAATAGAACGCTAATCGAGCCTAATTTCTTGCATTGACCTCAAGTTTCATTAGCAGGTGGACCGCATATGCAAAAGGATTGGAAATTGATTTCCTCAGGACGATCTGAATTTGAATGGTGAAATTTATATCGATCAGGACGTATAATACAATAATTCAACCACATTTTGAGTTCTTTCCTTTCTAACATATGTACGTTTCTTATGCAGTAATAAAGCGCACTGGAAAACCTATATACAAAACTTATATAAATGCCATGCAATAGAGAGGCATTCTGCGTTGTAGCAGCTAGTATACAGTGCGAGATATGTTTAATACCTTCAAATGGTTGAATATTATTCAGAGAAATGGGATAAATATCCTAGAAACCATCTTTAAAATAAAGCTCTGACTGAACATTTTGATTTTTTGTTTACGTAACCTTTTTCACAAAGAATTAAAAATCAACAGAAGTTTTATAGTTTTAGTTTAAAGTTAGTTTAGTTTTAAGAAATTTGTGGATTTTGAAAGTATCTTATTTACTATATCAATAACAATTTCAATTTGTTTCTCTTTTTTTAGTCATAAAACAACAGGATTGTAAATAAAATAAAATAGCAGTTGATTCCTAATAAAAAAATTATACCTGATAGTAAAAAGTGCCTATGTTGTTTTCATTAACAATTCTGTGACTTAATTTAAATAGTGTACCTATTATTTATTTACAGCCAAGGAGAAGAGTTAAATTTTCTACAGAAAAAATAATCACCTTACGTAAACTTAAAACGCATGTTAGAAAGAGGTGCATGGTTTAGTACGTGCGTCATCATCATACACAAAAAAATTGACGAGTAAAAATAAAAACATACTAAAACCAAGGGCGTTAGGGCGTTGATCAAGAAAATATATGCCCCTCTATCATCTCCCTTAAAGACCTAAATATGAAAAACTTGTTAGTCTTTAAAAAGCAATTCCTTAAGTCAATGAGTCAAAATTCAATGAAAGAAAAAATGTAGACTTTTGAACTGGTAGAATAACGACAATTATTATTGGACAAAAATGTGGTTTGAGTAAAATCAAGTTGATGAATCCGGATGAAAATTTAACTATGGACTGAATGTATTAAAAATACAGATGAACACCCAATAAGGTTGACTTTTAACTCGATAAATGTTACATTTGTAAGACACATTAATGTTTCAATGAGACCTGCTATTTATAAATAAACAATATTGAAATGAGATCATTCAAAATATATATAAAGAAATAAAGTAATAGGTCTGTATGCCAACTTTTTTGGCGGTGTGGTTGAGTAGATTGAAGTAATATAGATAACTGACTGAACACTTTGAACCAAGTTGCAAATTCCATATATCCATAGTAATAATATCCTCGGCTTAAATTATGGAGAAAGATTAGGGCAATCTCCATCAGCTTTTAAGAGTCTACAAAAAAAAAAACATGAGATGATTCGTCTGTTGAAAGTATCAATATTCCTGGCCATAGCTACTTATTAATTACTCAGTAGTGATTCAATTGCAGAGAATAGTAACAGAATTTCTTTACCTAAGACGCAATAACCAATTATGTATCTGTTTATTTATGGTAAAAAATTGAATTGAAAATTCTTAAAATTATTGTTGATGTAATTTTCTTAATTCTTACTTATGAATACTAGGGGAGGTTACGATATCCAACAGCAAAAAGGAATAGTGGCCATATATTCAAAAGTATGTGGATTTCAACACATGCAGTAGAACAAATGTTTTATTCGGGTACTGCTCATTTACAAACGAGCCATTGAATATGATGGTGATTATGTGAAAATATCTAATTTAACCAACAGCATCAACATTTTGGAGAATCAAAACTATTAAATGTAGATCAATAAAACAAAATTTGAAAAAAGAATTAGATTCGCCTGTTTTAGTTCTGATGAAGAAAATGTGTATCTTTTCGATTTAAAAAAAATTGCGATTGGATAAAAAGTGGATAGTGGACTTCATGATATTGAAATGGCGATTGAAGAGGTTCGTCAGATTTCGAATATGAGGCAAATATCTTCTGAACTCGAGTTAAAAAACACATCAAAAAGGACTTTGAATCATAAAATGCTTCGGAAGTAAAGAGCCGAGGAGTTCACTGTTAACTGTGTATACGAAGCAATATCTTATCGTGGTGCATTTCGAGTGTAAAATTCACTTTAAAAATGTATTTTATAGCCAAAGTTGCTTGATGTTTAATACCAAACTTTAAACTAACTTTTATTTTCAACAATTATGCAACCTTTAAAACGCATTTTTTCATGATGAATAGATAAGCAGAAAAGAACGAAACATTTTCAAACAACACTATCAGTACAGTCACTATATGTATATTATTTGTTTGATGAATTGAATTTATCAATTAAATATTCTTAATAAAGCAATATTCTTAAATAAGCAGAAAAATAGCGATTTCTGGAGTACTATTTTTATATACAGTCTGTCACATAATTGTTTGCAAAAGGAAAAATTGTTTGCAATTTCATCTGAAATGTTAAAATTTATGGAAACCCATTGCTTTGGCATTTTTTTCTCTTCATAACTTTATTAATAATCTTATTCTCAATGACTACAACAAAAAAAAATTACCAAAGTTCAAACAAGAATGCACGAAAATAGCAAAAATAAAAACATCTTCATATTTTAATCTGTCAAATAATTGTTTGCAAAATGCAAACATAACATAAAAGAGAACGAAAAAATAAAAATTGTCCTAATATTTAGTGTGCCCACCATTGGCATCAATAACGGCTTGTTGCCTTCTTGGCATTGATCCAATTAGGTGTTCCATATCGTAACAGTCCGGTAGCTTTTTCCAGTTTTTCTGGATTATTTTAACTAGTTCGCCTTGTGATGTGGAAGCCCGCTTTGCAACCCTCTTTTTGAAAAATGCCCATAAATTTTCAATAGGGTTTATATCGGGACTTTGCGCGGGTGTATCGAGCACTTTGCTGCAGTTGTAAAGTCACCAGGTCCTGCACAAGAGTGACTTGGGCTTCGGGTCATTTTCCTGGTATAACTTTATTGCAGCTATTGAGGGTTTTGGGGATTAACAAACCCGAAACTTGCAGCACTTTTGGACAGTTCATTTTGGAGGTTGTCCAAGTAATACTCGTTGGTCATTGTATTGGTGAAAAACCTCACTTCTCCGAGCCCTTGGATGAAATGCATCCCCACATTATGACGGATAGTTTGCCAAACTTTATTGTGGGGATAGTATTTTTGTTTTTCAAAGCTGTATTTGGTTTCCGCCATACAGTTTGAGATCCCTCGTTGTAATGCAACATAATTTTTGTTTCATCACAAAAAATTACATCATTCCAGTACTCTGGGGGCTGTGCAATGTAATGCAGTGCAAAAGCCAGACTTTCAGTCACAATTGTCTCGGAGAGTAACGGTTTCTTGCGGGCTATTGGCGACGATTTTCATTAATATCATGACCAAGGGGTATTACTTGGACATACTCCAAAATGAACTGTCCAAAAGTGCTGCAAGTTTCGGGTTTGTTAATCCCCAAAACCCTCAATAGCTGCAATAAAGTTATACCAGGAAAATGACCCGAAGCCCAAGTCACTCTTGTGCAGGACCTGGTGACTTTACAACTGCAGCAAAGTGCTCGATACACCCGCGCAAAGTCCCGATATAAACCCTATTGAAAATTTATGGGCATTTTTCAAAAAGAGGGTTGCAAAGCGGGCTTCCACATCACAAGGCGAACTAGTTAAAATAATCCAGAAAAACTGGAAAAAGCTACCGGACTGTTACGATATGGAACACCTAATTGGATCAATGCCAAGAAGGCAACAAGCCGTTATTGATGCCAATGGTGGGCACACTAAATATTAGGACAATTTTTATTTTTTCGTTCTCTTTTATGTTATGTTTGCATTTTGCAAACAATTATTTGACAGATTAAAATATGAAGATGTTTTTATTTTTGCTATTTTCGTGCATTCTTGTTTGAACTTTGGTAATTTTTTTTTGTTGTAGTCATTGAGAATAAGATTATTAATAAAGTTATGAAGAGAAAAAAATGCCAAAGCAATGGGTTTCCATAAATTTTAACATTTCAGATGAAATTGCAAACAATTTTTCCTTTTGCAAACAATTATGTGACAGACTGTACATAAATCTCTATGTCGACGCTATATATTTTTGAATTTTCAATAAATGATAAAATTGGCTTTTATTCCCTACATGTGGCTTTTCATGAGCATTTTCCTGGCACGATGACGTTCTCCGTGGCGCCGGCTTTTGAAGGTGTTTTTCGATAGAAACCGATGAGCTAGACAAAAAATAATTAAGCAACATTTTTTTATATTTTGCTTATTTTTCGAGATAATGAGGTTTAATTTTTGTTTTCATTGAATTTGCAACACTTTTAACAAAATTCTATTAAAACCTCGGATAAAAAACATAAACATTAATCAATTTTATACCTCATAATCTCGAAAACTAAGCAAAATATCAAAAAATGTTACTTAATTTTTTTTGTCTAGGTCAAGTTCTATCGAAAAAAAACCTTCAAAAACCGACGCCATTGATATCGTAATCTCCCCCATTTTCCCATTTATTATTTCTGTAATAGACTAAAACACATACCTTTTGTATGCAGTCCATTGAGAGCTTATCAAAATTTTCCTTGGCTATTCGAACGTGGGACTGTGCACGACGAAATTTATTAAGACCTTTACCACTATCAGGATCAAGCTGTGTGCTGATAGATTTCATCCAACAAAGGGCAGCACGATATTCTGTCCTTTCCTTTTCCATGCTGTTCACAGTAGTTAATGTATCTCCTACCGCGCGTATACGAAAAACATCCACTTCTTGTTGCAGCCGCAATAAAGGTAGCCTTGTCGACATTCTCTGCTGACCACAATAATATATGGCTTTCCCGGAGTTTGTAATGCTTGAAGATGTCGTTTTGCTTCGTTTACCGATTTCTTTCAGAAACCTACCAAAT
This sequence comes from Merodon equestris, assembly GCA_958301585.1. Lineage (NCBI taxonomy): Eukaryota > Metazoa > Arthropoda > Insecta > Diptera > Syrphidae > Merodon > Merodon equestris. The sequence continues at coordinate 51,492,175 of OY284414.1, read as the reverse complement.
GTACATTCTTCTTGTGACAAAACGCATAACCGATCCTGGTATTGTTCTATAATTTTACTTAAGCCTGCACACGTTTCGGAAATAGATTTAAAAAGGGCAATCTTCGAATCCAGCCCTGCATCTGAGGAAACAATATGTTCATCTTCTTTGGCACCCAATTTTCTTTGAAATGCCTTTTTTGTGACCCAAAATTGATGCTGAACTTCTGATTTTAGCATTTTCAAATAATTTGAATTACTAATCAAATTATCCAATGTTTTATCCCGATTTTACATTAAAAAATGAAATATATTTGATTTTACAGAACAAATCAATGCTTAAGACGCACCATCGGTAAAACCGTGCAAAATAAATATTACCAAATATAACTCAGAGATTAATAACAAAGAACAAAGAATGTCAGTGTTTTAACTGTCCTTCCAGAGGCGATATAACTGGTGACTGGATGTCGTATGTGCTTACGAACGTATAGCCGTGGTTTTTTAGCAGGTATCTGACATATTTGCAACCATGAATAAAGAAAACAAGATTGCGCCGTCGGGTGTTCGTTTTTGTTTCGTTCTGCGCATGTACGTCACGCGTGACTAGGTAATTTGACAGCTGGTCGAAGCTGCTGTTTGTTTACATACAAATTGGGAAATGAAAAGTTGAAAATCACATTTTTTTGTTAAATAAATCGCGTTTTTAATCGCAAATTGTTTGCCTAGCTTCGAGTGATAAGCGAATACCTGCAAATTAAATATACTGTGGCAAAAGCAAAACCAATCTTCAATTGGAATTCAATGTGCAGCGCGTCGCATATTATCTATGTACATATGTATATACGAATGCAAAAAATGTGGAATAAAAGATTAATTTTCCTTTAATGCAATGTTTTATTGAATTTTCTTTTCTTTTTATATTGATTCTCTATAATTTCTTTGTTTAATTTTCTTATTCTAAAATACATCCTTGCCCTAAAAAACAGCCTTTTAACTCTCTCCTCGCATCCTACCTGTTTTGTAAGTTCCAGATGCGTTTTTATAAAATTATTGGAGATTAGCAGGTCATCTCCGTTAATTTCATTGAAGACGTTCTCCAGATTCCTCATGTGATTCATAAGTTCCGCTGTTGGCTTGGATAAACCACCCTCATTTAGGTGATTTACCCAAGTGAAGGACTCATCATTGGTTTTCTCCACCCGAATCTCCGGAATTTCGTCCCCCAGCTTGTGGCAAATGTAACCTGCGAGGTTTTCCAATCCGTCGTGTGCTATAGAATCCACTTCACATTCTTCTTTACTTTGCACCTGTATGCTTCCTGGATTTATCAGTATACTTTTCAGAATTGTACCTAATACGAGAAAAAAAGTGAAGTATTAATTTAATTTTTTGGCAAAAGCGCGGTAGTATTACCTGTGAGAGTGGAATCCAATTTGAGGTCAGGTGTGTCGTCTTCAGCAACATTTGCGTGATCGGAAAGAAGTCCTTCATTATATCCAAGAAGATATGACCTTAATCTGTATTTAAATTCTTGGCGATCAGGGTGGTCGTGAAGGCCCCCTTTGCTGCGAATTATACCAAAAAAATTCTCCAACACGTCCTGGTTAAGGCGATATGTCAATACATAATTGCAATCAAAACGATGTTTTATTTCAACTAGGAGCATTTTTAATGCATTATTTGTTTGAATTATGCCTGAAAACGAAAGTTATGAATATCATTTTAAATTATACATATGTAATAATGTCTCGTACCTTTTTGGAAAGGCAATAAACTTTCCTTTCCAATTATCCTCATTTCCTGCATCAGCTTACTCATGTCATCTAGAATTGGATCTTGTATATCCAAAGCCAAACCGTACCCATGAGTTCGCTTTCTAGAACCTTGAAATGGGGCTTTGATGTTCATAACATCGAACCAGTCATTAGTCTGAAAAAGAGCAAAAAGGTGTTTCAACTTTTTAAAGCAAATATTGTTGGTAAATATTACAGTTTTGAATAATTTGGAGCATTCTTCCCAATTGTAATTGCTCAAATGGCCCAAACTTGCAGCCCTTGTTATTGCCTGAGCAATCGTATGGGAGAAAAGTTTTGCTGCCATTTTAACTTTTTGCCTCTCTGCTCCAACAACGTTAAGGTAGCCTGTTGTTATTTTGTGTGTAATAGAGAGATCCCCGGAAGTTAAGGAAAGCAGTGTCAAAATGATCTCTTTTCTTACTTCCTTACCATTTATTGTAAAACCATGATCAATAAAATGATTTCTCATGAGTTTTATTAAATGGGGCACATCGGAAAACACGAAAACTTTATTTTCGTTGTGAATAAACCTAGAATGTAAGAATAATCAGTAAATAATAATTTCTTTCGCTGTTTGTTATTGTTTACCAGGGTTTCTCCATGGTGACTTCAAGATTTCTGTACAGTGCCCTGTTTCCTCCCCCTAAATCACTGACAATAGCAACAACATTATAGCCAGATTCTCTGACTTTGCCAATAATATGGTGTATAATGTCCGCTGTTATCTGACAATCAAAGGCATAGAAAACAGGTTGTTTCCATTTGCTGATTTATTAAAATTAGGCTTGATATCTTTAATAAGTATTCATATTTACATACCTCTTAACATTGCCACTTGTACATAATTAGCAGGAGATAATGTGGTATCTGAAGACCTGTCATAGCAGAAAGCTTTGCGAATTTTCATTTCATCGAAGCTAAGGACACAAATTTTCTGGGCCTCGCTAAGTTGAGTTGTTGCTGACAGGATCTTCATTACAGGTGCAATTATCCCAGGTGAAATGTCCAGTTTATGTGCCCAACTTTGCAGAGTTCGCACGCCAGGAAGAGGGAATTTTTTTCTTCTGAGCAGATTGTACGCTTTTGCGCTTGTTGAATAAAGCGTGATGGACTGCGCTATATCCGCCTCAGTCCACTGTAAGCGTTTTATGCCATTTTTTAACTTGTTGACTTGACCTTAAGTTATAACAGCCTAAATGCATATACTATTTTCTACTTAGTCAAATATTTTACCTGCTGTGAATATTTCCCGTAGTTTTTTTTCCATATTGAGACGTTCAAATTCAGACTTCTGTAACTTTTGTTTGAGAGAAATTAACTGCTTTTGGTAATCCCATTCTTTCTCTTGCATAATACACTTGTCCTTCTTCAAGTCTTCACTAAAAGTCCGTAATTATTGTTATGAATCTTGGTATAAGCTATAAGATAAACTTACATTTCCTGTTGTAAGATTGTTATTCTCTGGTTTGATTCCTCTATATTATTAATTTCCTCTGGAATTTGATTTTCTACCACAATGCCGACTTTACTTTCAATTGTGGTAGTCTCAGGATCATCAATAGCATTTTCTTTGTCTTTTAATAGGCTTGCTATTACCTGCTTCTTGTTTTTTAATTCCATCCTGATATCACGAGATGAAGTAGCTGTTGATTGCGGTTGAATTGTTGGAACAGTTCCCATCTTCAACTTGTATCCATTGTTTTTGCAAAGTCCTGCAATTATAATTGCGATTAACCGTTGTGTAAAAGAAGTAACAAAATATTAACTTACCCATTTCAAACTGTAAATTTCTTTCCAAGTCATCGGCAGTAAAATGTGCAGAGCAAATTCTAGCTGAGCTTGGATTGAAACTATCTTTTCTTTTGCAAAAATGAATCCATTGCTTTCGCAAGATATTGTCTTTTGGGAAGCAATAAAACCGAATATTTTTCTTTCCCTTGTTATTATTTTCGTCACAATTGTAAACTGCACACCTCATTTTGAAAAATAATATTTTATCACACAATTATCATACACAAACTTCCACTTTATATTTTCGAATTCAAGGCGCGAAAACCGTAAACAAAACTCATCCGTATTCGTTTGTATAGAAGTGAATCGCGCTGGTCACGGCCTACGTCACAAAACATTGACAGATGGGTAGCAAACATGGCGGACATGCGCAATGCGTAATCTGTAATATTTCATTCATGTTTGCAACACTATACTATAGGGCTAAAGGGCTAACCATAATAGACAGGAGCAAGCAGAAACTTATGTCAGAACCGAACGAAATTCTCCCCTCTGTTTCAACGAACCGTCACGATACCCATAATGAACAGGTGCAAGCAGGAGCAAGCAGAAGGAAAGGAACTGTCAAATTGTTTTTATTCGATTTGTTTATTTTTGGTGTGGCTTTGGCTTTTTCCTTTTTATTGAAATAAAAGCCATCTGCTTTATCATAGAGACACTTATTGCCCTGCACAAGTGAAATCAACTTGTTAACAAGCTCGTATTCCATATTTATTTTATCTTTTTTCTCTTTCCTAACCTCAAATGTCACTTGTCAAAAATTCCTCCCGTCATGTCTTCTTTCAAGAAGACCTTTCTTCTGCTCGCATCAGTTAACGAACATTTGACGAAACGTCACATCTGCCCATTGTGGGCATATCATATGCTTTGAATGTAAGAAGACATTCCCCTCTGCTTGCTTCTGCTTGCTCCTGTCTATTATGGTTGGGCCTTATGATACAGCATTTGTGTGCAGTATACCGGTAGATTGTATCTGCTACCATACACGTTACATAATCAACGCCCAACGAGTCACCTTACTTAAAACGTCCACTTATATTTGGCTAAAAGCCCTGACAACCAATTGGGAGCCTTTTAAAGTGATCTTATTGAGATAAAGTAAGATTAGCGGCGTTCACACTCTACGATTTGTCCATCCGACTTGTTGGAAAACCTTGTTTGATGGGCCAAATCGTAAGTGTGAACGCTCTATCGACATGTCGTCTGACTTGTCGTATGGAAGTTAATTTTTTTTCAACTTTTTGACTTTATTGATCAACTTGTCGTAAGGTGCGAACAGTTGTCGTACGACTTCAGAGCATTTTTTCACTTTTGCTTGTGACTTCAGAGAATAAACACCAATTTTGACCGGAATGAATGATATGACGACAAACAAGGGAAAATAATTTTGGGTTGATTTTTTTGAAGTGTACCGGCAATTTTCAGAAGTATGGAAAATTGAACTGATAATTGAAAAATGAAAATAAAGTACTTTATTCAGTACGAAGCGTACGGGGTGTTATTAGAGAAATATAAGAAAATTGATAAAAATGTATATTGCATTAGAAATACATTTCTCAATATTGTATTTTTTTTTTCTAATACATATGAGACTCCTCATACGTTACTGCATCTATTCGCATATTATTATGACAATCCTCTGACGAATATTCGTACAATCCTCTTAACAACGTTACCGTTGAGAAATTATTACATTTTCCGACCAATGGTTTAATCCACATTCGTTTTTATCCTTTTTTCTTGATTTTTTCTTCAATTTCGAGTATTTAATCGATAGTCATCACTGTAACAAGAGCATGCGCCGCCATGTTAACACTTAGAAATTTCTTTCACAAATGAAGTCTGTCAAGCAAGTTGTATAATGTGAACGCTAGGCATATTTGGTCATCCAACGAGTCGGATAGACAAATCGTAGAGTGTGAACGCCGATATTTATAAAATAACAAAATATGCACATATGCCATAAATAACACGAGAAGTGTTCGTAGAGTATTTTTGAATTTATTTTTATTTTTTTTTATTCATAAGACAAAATTAGATGACATTCGATATTTTTTACAATGGTAATAAAATAGAATTGAATGTCACATCAGTATATATGTAGGAATAAGTTAAACAAGGACAGGATTTAGTATGTAATTTTAATTGATTGAAAAATTAATTTAGAACAAATGAAAAACTTAGTTAACTTATAGTTCAAATGGAAATAATTGGATCGGCTTTACTGCTTGACGGCTGGTGTATCACTCACTGACTCGTTATGTTGCCAGAAAGAATGTGTGCAAAGAAGAAAGGGACATCCCGTTGCCCTACATCCGGCCATCCTGCATTTCATCCGCCTCGGATGAAGGGTCGCTTTCGATGTTTGTTTTACTGTCATTTCGCCATGGCTTCATGAAATCACAGCTGGTGGTAGTGTGACTTGGTCCTTCATGTGTTGCTACTTTCTTCACCGAATAACGTCCAGCTCTTCCTTTTGAGACAACTTCATATGGACCTAGAAAATCAGAGAATAGTTTGTTACCCACCCCAAACTGTGTTCTTTTAATAGCGACAATATCCCCAACTTGATACTCTACAGCAGTTTTTCTTTTGCGATTAAAAGTTCGTTTGTTTTCAGCCTGTATATTTTCGATTTGTTTTCGGGCAGCAAACCGTATATTTTCTCTCTCATCATCATGCTGTTTCAGAAGTTCCAGCTTTACTATCTCGAATATTTGGACGTCATCTTTTTTCCGCATTGGTACGCCAAACATTACCTCAAACGGTGTTCGTTGAATTGACCTCTGTAGCGTACTGTTTATCGCGATTTGTACCCTCGGAACGAACTTATACCATTTGTCGGGTGAGTCGACTGCCAGTCTCCTGAGAACTTCAATTACTATGCGGTTTGACCGTTCCGCTTGACCGTTACCCCTCGGTACTCCAGTGGTGATGAAAATATGTTCAATATTTTGTTCCGCACAAAATTCTTTGAAAACGTTTGAACAGAACGCGCTACCTCGATCCGTAATAAAACGCCTAGGATTTCCAAAATGTTGTTGCAGCTCCATAATTTTTCGTAAGGTTTCTTCAGCAGATAAAGTTTTCGTTGGAAATATCCAAATGTACTTTGAAAACCCATCGGTGACCGTCAGAATGTACTTGTATTGTTTCGTTGTCACATCCATTGGGCCAACATGATCAAGGTGGAAAGTGTCAAGTGGTTTATCCCCTTTGTCCAACTGATGAATGAATCCTTCTTGCTTGCCGGGTTTTCTATTAGCTAATAAACATTTAACGCAGTTGCTGATGCATCGTTGTACTTTTTCCTTCAGTTTGGGTATAAAAAATTCCTGAGAAATTAAATGCATTGTTTTCTGTGTCCCAAAATGACCTTCATCGTGCTTCATTTTTATTATTTCTGCCTCCATATTGCGGGGAACAACTAAAAGAGAAAATCCATTTACATCTTTGAACAACAACCCACCTTGAACCTGAAAATCATCGAAGGGTTTCTCCTTGAGAACTGTTTTTACGGAAGATATAAAGTCGTCTGCATCCTGAGCCTTTCTTATACGAACCAAGAGCTCCTGCTGAACTATGTACACAACTGGTGATCGACTTAACGAGTCCACGTGAGCCATTTTTGTTCCAGCACGATGTTCCACTTCGTAATTGTAGTCCTGCATGTACATTACCCATCTTCTAACGGAGTTGGGCAAGTCCTTCCTATTTATTGTCTGTCGAAAAGCTGCACAATCAGTCACAACCTTAAATTTAGTGCCAAGTAGATATATACGAAATTTTTCTAATGCTTTAAAAACAGCGAATGTTTCCAAAACGTAACTATGCCATTGTTGTTCTGTGTTGTTGTTCTTATGACTGTAGTATATTACAGGATGTAGTTGATTATCATCACCTCGCTGTAAAAGGATTGCTCCTATCCCTTCTTGGCTCGCATCGGTGTGTACCTCCGTGTAAGCCCCTTGTTGATAGATATTGAGTACTGGTTTGGTTGTAAGAGCCAGCTTCAATGCAGCGATTGCCTGTCTTTGTGGAGCTGAAATAATAAATTTTGAATTTTTCTTTGTTAGTTCCGTCAAAGGCTTAGCCAGAACTGAGTATGACTGGATAAAACGTCTAAAAAATCCGGTTAGGCCGAGAAATTCTTGCAGCTTTTTCAAGGTCTTCGGCTCTGGGAACTTAGCCACAGCTTGAATTTTTTCTACTGATGGAGTCACTGTACCATTTTCGATCACATGTCCTAAGAACGTCACTTTCTGCTGAAAAAACTTACACTTAGCCCAGTTAAAATGTAATCCATTCTCTGCTGCGGTTTCGAGCACTATGTTTAGTTTATATATATTTTCAGTGACATTCTTTGCTGATATGATGAGGTCGTCCATATAGGTGTAAACGATATTCTTATTAACCAATTCACGGAATACAAGATGGATGTAGCGAACAAAAACTGCCGGAGCATTTGACAATCCGAATGGTACTCGATTAAATTCAAATTCCCCATCGCTTGTAACAAAAGCTGTAAATTGTCTGCTGCTGTCTTCAACGGGAACATGGAAATAACCATTCTTGAGGTCTAATGTAGTATATACTTTACCACCTTGTAAATTGTCCAAAACACTTTCGATCAATGGAAGCGGGAATCGATCCTTAATTGTTTTCTTATTAAGACGGCGATAATCGATACATACCCTCGGTGAGCCATCTTTCTTTGCTACGACAACGACTTGACTGGCGAATGGTGAGCACGATGGTCGAATGATGTCATCTTTAAGCCACGATTCAATCTGCTTTTTGACTATTTCTCTCTCGTTAATTGGGAGACGGCGTGGGGGTGAGTAAATCGGAGTTTCATCAGTTAAATGTATGGACATTTTAATAGGACAGCTACTTACGGTTTTTGGTTTATAGGTAGATATTATTTTTTTCACCTCAGATGCATATTGAAAAGGGATGTCAATGTCGTTACTTCCATCTGCTTCGATATTCATAATATAATTTTCGTCTTCCTTCTGATAAAAAGTTGCTTCTCCATCAACAATAATTACTTTTGCTTTTGCTATAATATCTCTTCCAATAATAGCATCAACTCGAATACAATCATTAGGGACCACGTTTATGATTCCTTGTAAGTTCATATTGTCGATTTTCAAATCTGCTTCAAAACTTCCTAAAGTACCGTACCGACCCGAACCCAACCCAATTAAATGTATAGTATTTTTCGTTAACGTTGTTGTTTCACCCAGATTAGCAAAACAGTCTTTTCTTAATAAAGAAATCTCGGCACCGGTGTCAATTAATGCCTGGCATGAGTTACCGTTTATACAAATTTGCTTCGATTTTATCACGGAAAATACGTTGGCTGCTTTAAACGAAGGATTAGTTGACGAACAGTTTTTCGACATGTGACCCGTCCCGTTGCACTTGAAACATTTCATTTCAGATCGGCAGTCTTTTCGTTGATGCTCGGAGGAACCGCAATTGTAACAGTGCAAAATGTTAGAAGCGCGTGACTTTTTGGTGTTGTTATGCCAGTTATTTTTCCCTACCCAATATCTACCGTTTCCGCTAAAACTACCGCCAACTTTCGATTTAAATTTCACAAAGAGCTCATATTTCTCGAATAGTTCCGTTAGTGTTTTTGCACCGTACAAAATTATTTTATGATCTTCACGATCAACAATTCCATTCGTTATGTACGTAATCAGCGAAATATCATCAACATCAGCTAAATGTCCAATTTCTCTCATTTTATAAACATATTCCCGAAATGTTTCATCTTTTTCCATTTTGCAATTTTGAAGACGCATGTAAACGTCAGCTTTACAATATGATCTTTCAAATTCCGCTATAATTATATTTTTAAAATCGTTAAATGATTTACACATACACGTTCTCATAAAAGATTTCGCAGGCCGTCAATTGTCTTCTTGCATATATTAATTTTTCAAGTTCCGACCAATTTAAAAGAAGCGCGATTTCCTCGAATTCTACTAGCCACGCGGTTATCGATGAGTTTTCGTCGCCACTGAACTTAGAAATGAGATTGTCTACGTCTTCTACCGAAAAGCGAACATGTGGTGCAGCGTTTGCGAGGTTATTACACGAATCTATACTTGTTCCAGGTTTTGCAAGTTTTATTGCCTCTTGTGCATCTCGTAGACGTTGAAATAAAACAGCTTTGACTCCATTTGTGTCCAATCCTAATTTAGATAATTCAGCTTTCAACTGGTCCACGGTCCAGTTCTCCATTTCGTGATTACTTTGCTTAAGTCACGTAAATTAATTATGAAGAACAGATGAGTTGAGCCCCCAAATATGTAGGAATAAGTTAAACAAGGACAGGATTTAGTATGTAATTTTAATTGATTGAAAAATTAATTTAGAACAAATGAAAAACTTAGTTAACTTATAGTTCAAATGGAAATAATTGGATCGGCTTTACTGCTTGACGGCTGGTGTATCACTCACTGACTCGTTATGTTGCCAGAAAGAATGTGTGCAAAGAAGAAAGGGACATCCCGTTGCCCTACATATATATATATTAACAAATGAAAATAAAAGTTTGAGGTGAGGTGACAATACAGAAATACAAAAGATAATGCGAAAGACAAAAAAAAATGAAAAACTATTGTAATAAGAAAGCAGTGCGTATTAAGTGAGATACTATGTACATTATAAGTTGCATTAAGACCAGTAGGATTAATAATTAAACCAAAATATCAAAAAGAAAGGATTCTAAATTATCGTAGTTAAAATGAAATAACCAACTTTTTACGTGTTTTAAAAACATTCCAGGTATTGCTAGTGTTCTAATTGATAGCGGGAGCTTATTAAATAAGCGATAACAAAACACCGAAAAGAAGTTACGATATGCAGTGGTTCGGAACTTGGGTATAGATAACATGTTTGAAGAGTTTCCACGTAGGTTGTAATTTGAAATTATACGAAAATTACGATTACCAGAATAGAATTTTTAGATCACAGAACAAAGGGTAACTGGGGTATCTACGAGGTTTCCTACAAATTTTCCTTATAACGTATTTTTGCATAATGAGCAGGGGTTTTATTTTATTTTGATATCCCCCTCCCCAACAAGCAATTCCATATTGCAGCTTAGATTGAAAAATACCATAATAAATAGTGGTTAGAAGCTTAGGTGAACACAAGCTACGTAGATAATATAGGGTCCGCCAAATAATTTTTTTTTTTGAAAATGCTATAAAAAAAAACTACTGAATATTTTCTCAAATTTCTTTTTTTATTTGAAAGTACAATCCTTCCGGTTAATAATGGAAAATAATTTCATTCAAATGGCTGCCTCGGCTGGCCATGCAGTAGCCTACACGATCGGTCCAATTTTTAAGCACATTATCGATTGTGTGCAGCTGTATTTCACCAATGGCTTCACGAATATTGTCCTTTAAAGCGTCAATTGTCTCTGGCTTGTCGGCATAACACTTATCTTTGACGGCACCCCACAAATAATAGTCCAACGGTGTCAAATCGCAGCTCCGAGGTGGCCAAACGACATCAGCTCCGCGGCTGATAATGCGATCTTCAAAAACAGGGCGCAAAACATCGAGTGTAGCTTCGGCTGTGTGGCACGTAGCGCCGTCCTGTTGAAATCAAATGTTGCCAATATCCTCCTCTTCAATTTTTGTGAACAAAAATTCGTTCAACATGGCCCGATAACGATCGCCATTGACTGTAACGGCCACTCCTTGCTCATTTTCGAAGAAAAATGGCCCAATTATGCCTCTGGACCAAAATCCGCACCAAACAGTGACTCGTTTTGGGTGCACCGGCTTTTCAATGTATGCGTGCGGGTTTTCAGTGCCCCAAATGCGACAATTTTGCTTGTTTACATACCCGCCAAGATCAAAATGATCTTCATCTGAAAAGATGATTTTTTTGGCAAAATCGGCATCTTCTGTAAGTCGATCGCAGGCCCACTTAGCGAAGCGAACCATATTTCGAACCACAACCATATTCGTTCAGCGGAAGGTTAAAACTAATTATCTGTCAAATCAGACATGAGCTAAGTGTTACCATTCACGAAATAAGCACTACTTGAAAAAAAAAAACGTTAGATGGCGGACCCTTTAGAAATGTCTAAGCGTGGAGCGGAAATAGTTTCTTAAGGTATCAACGTGATTTGAAAATTTCATCTCGGAGTCTAGAATGAGCCCTAAATATCTAAACTCGTTAACATTCTCTATCAAAAACATTTATCAGTACAGTTTTGACTACAATAAAAAGTAGGCAGGTAAAGACTAGAAGAATATTTGCAATTCGATAATCTATATCTTTGACAATCTGGTGCATGAAGATAGGTTAAAAAACATTAATTTCGTTTTAGAACTTATTACCAACTTATACTCAGCAAACCAGTGTCTTAATAGATTTAGATCCCAATTGATGTCGCAAACAAGGTCTAGTGGACTATTTAAGCCATAAGATAGGCCTATATCGTCAGCAAAGGCAGTAGGTGAACCTTTAAAATCTAGATTAAATAAAGAATAGATATACACTAGAAATAGAATTGGCCCCAAGACAGAGCCTTGGGGTACTCCCAAATTTAGGAATCTAAAGTCTCATCCAACCTTACTCTCTGAGACCTATTTTCAAGGTAGGACTTGAACCAGTTGAGCATGAACCCTCTACTGCCTGCTTTTTCCAGTTTGTTCAGAAGATAGTTATGGTCAACCATATAAAATGCTTTGGTGATGTCAATGAACAAACCCGCCGTACAATTTTTCTCATCAAGGTTTGACATTATTTGTGAGCAAAACTGTAATAGTGCGTCTTCCGAAAATTTTCCTTTTTGAAAGCCGAACTGAACAGAATTAAAAAACTTTGTTTTATTTAGAAAATTTACCAATCTATCTTTAATGAGTTTTTCAAATACTTTACTAATAATTGGAAGCAGTGAGATGGGCCTGTAGTTCCCAATTTCAGAAGTAGATCCTTTTTTATAGTGGAAACACAATCTGGCTTTGCCGCGTGCCGACTTTTGACAGGCTTTGCACTGCTTTTCACCGACTTACGATCTCTTACGATAAAATGTGTCAAAACGCCGGCAACCCGCAATTTGCAATCACAATGTGGCTTTGACACAGGAGCGCGTATAGAACTTAGGAATATGACAACACTAAGTTCGGTTTCCTCAAAATCTTTACGTATGATTTCAGTGCAGAAAGAAGAGTAGACTGGTGTTATTATTATTTATATGATTTAATTGAAACATAAAAAATCAGCTCAAATAAAGGTCTACGAATATGAAAAAAGAAAAGAATTTATTACTCTAACCTCCATCATGATTAGTTTGTATCGAAAAGTCCAATAATAAGCTATGAAAATATATGCATATTGAAACGAACAGCTCGGAGCACAATACGTTACTCGCTTTTGCTAAAATCAAACAAGTCAAAGACAATTCATCCGTCAAACGCAGGTCTGAGTAGAGAGTAGCTCTACTCTGGCGCTTTGCTTAACTTTACGATATTTACGATATAAGGTCGAGCAAAAGCCTGAGGTAACATTGTAGGAAGCTCCATAAGATTTCGTTGTTTCTACTCATGCTGTCAAAGTCGGCACGCGGCAAAGCCAGATTGTGTTTCCACTATTATGCAGTGGAATGACATCTGCACATTTAAGATCATCTGGAAAAACTCCATCAAACACACTGCGGTTAAAAATGTCAGCTAAGTCATCCACTAAGAAACATGCAATTTTTTTAAGGACAAAATTTGAAATTCCATCAGCTCCACACGAGTTAGATTTATTTAAGCCACCAATCGTTTTTAGTATTTCTAGAGAAGTTATTGGCTCAAAGACAAAACTACAATTGAGCGAAGGTTCCGTGGAATCATAAATAGAAGGGCAGATAAAACAATACTGACGGATTTGATCACATTGCAGTCTGCAACCGATATCGGCGAAATAATTATTAAAGGTATCAGCAATTTCTGTTTTATTCGTCACTTCTATGTTATCAACAAGTAAAACAGTAGGCTTTTTTGGGTATGTATTCTTGTTTAACATGCTATTTATTAATTTCCATTCTTTACTTAGATTTCCTTTTGCTTTGTTGAATTGAGAACTGTAAAAATTATCCCGGCAAAGTGGAATCTCTTTTTTTAATTCAGAACACAATTTTTTATATTTTTTATTAAGATCTAAACTGCCAGGATATCTTTTGCACTTTTTTCTAAGCTTATTTTTTTCTATTACTTTATTTACTAAGATATTCGATATCCAAAGTTTAAGTCTCTTTACAGATCTTTTTGCAGTCAGAGGGAAAGAACAATTTAATATGTGTTTCCTCAGTGAAACTATAAACATGTTAAAAGCAGCAGATATATCGTAACAAGAGTGAACACGTTCCCAAAACTCATATAGCAAGCTGTTTTTAAGCTTAGCAAAGTCAATTTTGGTTTTTCTTTGAAAAGGAGCCGAAATACTATTACTTTTGCTATCTGAGATATTAATTAAAAGACCTGTCATAGAATGATCGGTTATCATTAGATTAAAAACACAAGTCTCACACTCTTTGACCCCAACATTTCTGTAGCGACCATATATGTATATGATCGAGATAACTACCCGATATAGTCCTAGTAGGCTACTCAATAAAACTTTTTAGACCATTTGAAGCTAGTAGTGTAAAGTAATTTGAAACAATAATGCTATCATCTAGACTATTGATATTAAAATTTCCTACAATAATTAAATTTTTTGATTTCTCCCTATCTAACACAACAGAAAAATCATTCATGAACGTTACAATATTAAACCTCTGTAGTCTATAGACACATACGCTTCTTTTTTGATTTCAATGGAAACTCTTAAGATATCCGCACTAGGACAGTCAACACACAATAAGTCAATGATCTTATATTCATCTTTAACGAAACACCCAACACCACCTGCAGCGTAGTCTTCGTTTGTTTTCGCAAAAAAATTGAACCCTGGAATAAAGTAATCATTTTTTTCAAAATTATAAATCCATATTTCAGACACGAACACAATATCTGGAATACACGCAAAAGAATCAATGTGTGCGACAAAAGCTGAGAAGTTTTCTCTTAAACTTCTGATATTTTGGTGCACAATGAATAATTTGTTATGGCAATATGAGCTATTTGTGAAAACAAAATCAGAGCTAGAAATACATTGGAAGAGGGTAGATGAGCCATCAATTAGATCGCTTTTAAAACTCATTTGAAAGAAAAAAGAAAAGAAAAAATCTACTAAATAAGTACAAGATCACTAAAGGATTTAATGGAAATGACTCGTCCACCCTCTTCTTTTCTTAATAAAATTTTATTATCCTTGTACCATACATATTTTACTCCCTTCTGCTTTGCTGCCTCTTTCGCCTTCATAAGTACATAGTGCTTGATTATAGTGCGTTAGAGAATCATTAATAAATATTCTGGTGCTGCTCCCTTTGATGCTGCTGCTGCTGTTGGTATCGGTAACACAAGAGAGGTCGAGGGTGTTAAGTTTGTTTTTGCATATCCTCTTTGCGCACATAATTCGCTGCTTTGTTGAAAGGTCGGAGAATCTCACACAGATGATCGTTTTCATTTTCGAATTCGATTTGGCTCGTGCTCTCTTTACATAACACCTCTCAATTTGGGAGTCAGGAACATCGATTGACAAGGCCTTGTTTAGTATGTGTTTTGCCGCATGGATTACGTTGGTGTCATTGACATTTGATACACCAACAATATTTATGGAGTTACTAAGAAGTTGTTGTTGTTGCCAGTTTATTTTACTCTCCAAATAATTAACTTTTGATCTGAGTTCGTCATTTTCTTTTCTCAACTCAGTCAATTCTTGAAGAAAACGGTGCTTGGTTTCTTCTAAATTTGAGAGCTTAGTGTAGATCATTTGCAGAGTGCATTGACTCTCACTATTTAGATTATTGATGGATGACTCATCAGATGTTGGTTGAGCGTTGGACTTTCCCGGTTGTTGTACTCGTATATTAGCGTTAGTAGTAGCGAGCGTGTTGTTGTTGTTTTGCTTGGTTGCAGCCGGTGTTGAGATGAGTAAAGAGCGACGTCTTAACACTGTACACTTATCGCACCGAAATGCATTTCCACTTGATTTGAAATAATCAGCATCACCTTCAGTAATATTAACACAAGTGAAGTGGAAAAAATGCTTGCAGTCATTACAATTTATTTTGGTAGAACAATTACGATCTATTTTTGCTTTGCACACTGAGCAATTCATTTTGAGTTCCATAGGCTCTTAGAGATGTACACCCCACCACTTCACTATTATAAATGAATTAAATTTAAAAACGGTTGTTGAATAAAAAAATATATACATAAGTACTCGTACATAACACGAGGTACATTTTATAAGGTTAAATACCTATTACCTAGGATTTTTTTAATAGAAACAAAGCAAATTGCAATGTATTAGTTATATGTACATATATTAAAAGTGAAGATGTTATATTTTGCGAAAAGTATCCAATTTCTATTAAATTTTCATTTGCAATTTTAGCTTCAACTTCAATTTTCAATTAGTTTTAAATTTTCATTTTCTATTTTGTGGTTCTCCTCCCATTAATGTAAGGGAATGTGTCCTATGTGTACCTGGGGATTGTCATAATATCCAGAGTTGATTTATGAATTATGAAGTAATTATCGGTGTATAGTATTAGGTGTAGTATGTAATTTGTATCTCGCGTTGTATAAGTCCTTACAGTCGCACACAAGATGGCGCTAAAAAGATGAAGTATCGAATTAACCCAATCGCAGTTTTGTGATTGGTTGACTCGGTTTTGTTGTTTGTGGCCAATCACGCGCAGTTTTGGTCTTGTCGATTCCGTTCGGTAATTTTAATATTAATAAATTTTGATGCACTGACAGGCAAATTGTGGAAAATGTCGATATAATCATGGAAAGGGTCGAGTTTGATCCTCATGTAAGAAATGTTTCGGTTGCCCTGGAGCTAGACATTGCACCAAAAACCGTTCGGAACACTGTTGGATACAAAAAGAAGTTCCATGCATGGGTCTCACACGGGTTAATTAAAAAAACCCCATGGACTGAATTTTCATCTGCTAATCACTGCTGAATCGCCTAAAAATCGACCCATTTCTAAAACGGATAACTGGTGATGAAAAGCATATTATTAATACAACTTCATGCGAAAATGGCCGTGGCCGAATCGAGGTGTGCCGTGGCAATTGGTGGCCAAGACAGGATTGACGGCCACGAAGGTTTTGCTCCATACAATCTATATAAGCTGCTCGCCTACAAAAATTATTAATTCGGAATTGCACATCAACAACTGGATTGTCTGAATTAAGCAACGCCCAGCCTTGGCCATAGAGGAATTGTGTTCCACCAGGGTAACGCCAGATTACACACACCAATATTGACTAGCTAGAAGCCCGGGGTTATTATTATATAAATATATAGTTATTATTACCATCACATTTGGGGAGAGAGGCTTATGAAAAACGATTGCCCCGATTTTTTGCCAATAAAGACGAGGACAACTATCTATCGAATAACACGGCGTATTTATGACCTAAATCAAATCGTTCTAACAATGCTAAATAAAGCCTTCAATTTCATGCAAAAATAATAGATTGCTTCTTATTACATCTACTAGTAAAATAATATACATGTACTATTTAACTTTCTTCTCTTTAACTTTCTTGTCTCTTCTTTTTAATTTTTTTACATTCACGACTGTAATATTTAACTTTTATTGTCTCATAATACTATGATATTATGATACAACATAATTGCTTACTCCAATGTATACTTGTATTTTAATGGGTGCGAGTGTGTGCTACCAAACTTGAAGTAGTCGTCAGTTGAAGTTTGGCCGCTGCTTGGTAGGTCGAAACATTTCCTCATTAATAAGGGTATTCATGAAACGAGATAATTTTTCGCTTTGCAGAAAGATATAATTCTCCGCAAGTCGTTTGCATGATTGTCCCCTTGAAAATAATTGCGTAAACGTATTTTGTCATCCAAAGTGTACGTGATTTTGTACATGTTACTACAAAAAATTATTATTTAATTACATTACATACATAATTGTACGTAACTACATTTTTCGTAGCCCAAAAAATTTGCTCCAGCTGATCAAAAAAGGGACAATTTTCTTGGCATGTGTAAAAATTATCAAAATACATGTTGTAGTTGCATGCCCGACGAATTTCTCGACACAAACGTACAACTACTCGTATGTTGCTACTTGATTCTAGGTCAGGATCTTTGTTTAATACAAGTTCAGCAACATTATTTTCTCGACCTGTGTAAACTTGAAAATTATATGCGAAAACAGAGACACAAAACAAAAATTGTATGCCCCCATTTATGAGGGCCCAGTGGCAAGTATTGCTTCAAATAAATTTGTTCATCAACGGAAAGGTGTTCTTCCATAGGAATTGAAAGGCGCTACCTTTTGAATCCCTCAATAATTGAACGTCTTGGAATTATTATTGAAGTGTAGCACAGAACGATTTTTTTTCAAAGCACTTTAGAGTCATCGAATTCCCTATCATATCAAGGCCGATATCTTAATCCCAATTAATTCATATATTTGGGTACTTTGCAACTGACGATTGAATTAAAACGCCGAGATATTTTAAAATTATTTTTATATTTTGCTGGTGTACCCCAAGGTTCTTTTCTTGGTCCAGTCTTGTACAATAAATATACATCACATTTTCCCAAACTGATATATTGCGATGTTGCATTATTGCAATTAATGCAGATGACATACTCGTAGCTTTACTATCATAGCATGAGTTTGGTCTTAATATTGAGACGAACTTAAGAAAAGCGATCGATATAATATACTACAACAATATACGGTGTTTTTTATTATGCCATCCAGATCTTATCCGGATCATGGTTTACATGTATTACAACAACAACACGTGATCCAGCTCTTGATCTGGATCAATTTCAAGATCCGAGTTTGAGAGGAAGTGAGTTTACACTATTTCCCACTGGTTTCGCATTCAAATTAGGAGAATCATTGCCTGATAAACATAAAAAATTGTGGTTAGGATTTGGTTAAACAGTTTTCGCTTCCGTATCGAGTAATTGTACTCATAATGCTATAATATGTGTATTATCTCATATTTCTAAAACTCTTGAGTCTATTGGGGAAATATTACCCCCGGTTGGTGTATATCGATAAAAATTATTATCATCAGCATTTACATAAATCGATCGTATCAAATTGGAATGCAAAGAAACATTTTCTTTGATATTCCAATTGAAATGACAATTCCACACTTAAATTTCAAAGAATGTTTTTATTGTGAAGTGGAAATGGAGCAGGTGGACAAAAAAGGTAAACATGTATATTAATTTAAATTTCGACCGAGAAATCTGTTACTTCTTCATGCAGCATTGAATACTCAGGTGTGCTTCTTTCTTCACTGTCCGTGTCACTTTCCTGTAACCATTATAATACAAATATCAACTATTTAAATTCAACAACTAAACGCAATTTACCTCAATAGCAGCTGCTTTCATCTTCAATTTGTTTGTTTATCTTGTTTTCAAATGCCAGATCTTTGACAGGACTGAACAAGGCGAAATGTCAAGCTGGCTATTCGTTGATCTGTAGTGTTTTATTATGTCCCATGATCCTGAGTGGATCATGTGGCATAATAAAATACACCTATTATTGCAACTGGAAAATCAAACTTAATGCGGCTAAAATTCAAGCTATGCCAGAAATTATATTTAAATTATAATGTTGGAAGGTTATCCTTCGAATAAAGTCAATTTCATGTCAATTTGAAAAAATCATCTTTGTTTTATTCCATTTCAAAGTTCTATACCTCTATAAAATACACCCTTTATTTTTCACCCGGAGAAAAGGGGTTGTTTTTTGCCGTCTAATAAATATATTTTCAACGGTATATCTTGTAAACCGTCAGCGCAGTACCTAGGGATCCATCTTGATTCTAGATTAACATTTTCCAAGCACATTGCGGACACACTGAATAAAGTAAATACGCAATTTGGATGTTATATTCATTAATAATAAGAAGATCGCACCTTTCAAATATTAATTCATAAAACAATATTTCAGTCAATTTTATTATCTGTCCAACTGGGGAAATGCGCCAAGTTTAATTTAAAAAGATTGCAAATTATGCAAAACAAAATACAAAAGATTATGCTAAATCTCCACTGGCATTATTCTTCAAGAAATCAAAATACTAGAGCTAATATTGAATTGATCTCCCATAGAATTGATAATCTTACTGAAAATTTTAAACAAAAATGCGACATCCCAAACAACTCCCTTATTAATACAATTAAAATGATGTGAAATCATGGTTTTCTAATGTAACATCTATGTTAATTATAATTCTTATCAAGATTTATTATTTGTTACAGTAAAATCTCGATAATGTGAACTAATTAAAATATGGCCAGTTCACATTTTAGAGCGATTCACATTATCGAATAAAAAAAAAAAAACCTTTTTTTTTTTGTTGAAAAATATTTATGTTTTTTTATGGCTGTTATTGTTGATTTTGTAGCACCATAACTTCTGCGATAGATTGAATCCTTAGTAGCCAGTTTCTAATTTTCTCAAAATTTCAACTTTTTCTTTCATTGTAAGGAATCTGTGTTGCTTTTGCTTCGAAGGAGCCATAGATTTAATAAAACCTTAACACCAGAGTAACATATAATGAATATGCTCTGGGATGGCGCAATATTCACCCTTTTAAAACTTTGCAAGCAAACAAGAAAAGAAACAAAGGCGAGATAAAAAAAGTTAATATTTCCGAATACATCGTACTCGTACATCTGTAGCAAAAAATGGTCCCGAGTTCATATTTTAGAGTAGGTAGTGCAGGATTTTTCCGGTTCACATTAGTGGCTAGTTCACATTATCGGGGTTCAATTATCGAGATTCTACTGTATTAAAATTTATTTAATTATATACTTATTTTTTCATTTATTTACTAATCTATTTTTAATTATTTATTTGCTAATTTATTTTTTATTTATTTGTTTACTAATTTATTAAGTTATTTGTTTTTTATTTATAAAATATAAAATATTCAGGAGTAAAGAACGAGATATCTAAAACCCCAGGATGACAGGCAATACAGCGACACTACGAAACGTCGGCATAAGTCCAAAGAGTGCCAACGGCTTTTTTGATTTCGAGGACGTACAGGAGAGAGAACTTTTTTTTCCTATCTGTGTACAAGGTGAACAGCCTTACTCACCACAATATCGACCTTTTTGAACCATTCAAAACTTCGTGCAGAAATAGAGAATTGGCGATCTGAAAATAACGGTTTCACCGTATTCAATGGTGAAAACTTTGCGAATGACATCGACGCCAATGACAGAACTAATGCCAGTTTGCTTGTGTTAAAGGATGAACTCTTACTAAGTTTCGAATGTCTACACAAAAACAGGACTCATCAAACATCTTTGAGCCTTACAGATGAGTGTACAGACTATATTCAAACAGTAAACGTCTATAGATACCTTGGTGTTGAAGTAGACTATAACTAACAAGTGGGACTACCACATAAAGTATCTTTGCTTGCGGCTTCGACATTCTACATATGCTCTTTATCATCTAAGCAATTGTACACCGTTCGAAGTTCTTAAGCAAGTAAATATATCATTCTTTAGTGGAATCGATACTGCAGTATGGAATTACAGCATGAGGGAACACTACACAATATAGGATAATGGAACTTCAAAGAGCTCA
Source organism: Merodon equestris (assembly GCA_958301585.1). Taxonomy (NCBI): domain Eukaryota; kingdom Metazoa; phylum Arthropoda; class Insecta; order Diptera; family Syrphidae; genus Merodon; species Merodon equestris. The sequence continues at coordinate 51,470,850 of OY284414.1, read as the reverse complement.
AAATAGATTATTTAAAATTCTCTTACGAGCTAAGTATGGTAACAGGTATGTAGAGAATTGTAGAAATCCAAGTGAAAACCTAGGTTTATTAACTGTTCAAAATCTTTTTCTTTTTAATCTTATAAATGACACGTACTACGATCAACGGTTTAAACATCCGATTGATCACGACGTCAACACAAGGCAAATGGCGGTAGGTCACCTTAAGATACCGAGGATTCACAATTCTTATGGAAGACAACAACTTTCCTTTGGAGTACCTACGGTTTTTAACCAGCTTCCACGATCCTTATCTAATATCCAGGTTGTGCACATCCGAAAAAGAAGATTAAACAACTATACAACATTCATCGATAGCTTGTCGTGGGGTGCGCACGCGTCGGTAATTAATTACAAAGAAAAGTAAACGGTTGTTTTATTTTTACTTATAATTTAAACAAAATGTCTTGCAATATTTGCGGAGCAAAAGTTGAACGAGCACAGCTGAAAGTGGTCTGCCGTGACTGCAACAGCCTTTGCATTGCAGCATGTGTCAATGTGTTACCTGCCGATATAGATTTTATGAAGAAAACCAATAAATACTGGCGGTGCGTTAAGTGTGTTGCTAACAAGCGGCGTGACTCGTTATCGGGTGAAGCACTGGCTTGCGTTTCAACTGCCGCACAACAGCATCTACGCAAAAAGACTGGCGATTCTCAACCGCTCCATACTACACCTTCTTCAAATTCTCCACCAGTGGAGGCAAATGCTACGCTGGATATGCTGAAATATTGGAGGTTAAGCAGATTCAACGACAACAGATCGAGGAACTGCAAAATAAAAATAGGGAGTGCGAACATAAAATCCGACACCTAGAGAGTAGAGTTGATCGTCTTGAACAACAGCTGATCGCCAATGCAGTGGATATCGTCCTTGATAACGGCGGCACATCTTGCACAGATTTGGCTCTTAAGTTCTTTCGTGACGGCTTACATATTGATTTTGCGAAAGAGGACATTGACCTTTGTTATACAAAACAAGTAAATAGCCGGCAAAACAATACATCAAACGGTGACCAGCCGAGGAAAACCAATATACTACACGTCTAATTTGTCTCTCGCCACTCAAAGGAGAAAGTAATGGAAGCAAAACGAAAACAAAAAATGCAATTTACAACAACAATTTTTAATACACATGGAGAACCACGGAGGATGTTTATAAACGACTGCTTGACACACCAGACCCGTCAACTTCTTAACTTGGCACGGTCGTTGAAGAACAAGAAGGGGTACGCTTATGTATGGACCAAGAACGGCACAGTCTTCATGAGGAAGAAGGAGGGTGAACATTTAGTAAGAATTTCTTGTGCTACTGATTTAGATAAGCTATGAGTTCCCCTAATTCAGTCTCCTGTCCTCCAATTCCTAATGTATGTGAGTACCCAGTCATTGCCCCTAATTGTGTTAATGCTGTCTGTTTACATCAGAACATTCGTAGCATGAGAAAAAACTTCTCTGTTTTTATAGCTCATATTGAGTCTTTCGTGAATCTTCCTATCGTAATTGTCTTGAGTGAAATTTGGATATATGAGAATGAGTTAGTTTTTTATAATATACCAGGGTATACACTTTTTGGTAATTGCAACGAAACGTATGCAGCGGGCGGCGTAGCAGTTTATGTTAAAAATGGTTATGGGCGTATTTGTACAAATCTTCAGTTTAGTAGCGCTGATGTAATTAAACTGTCTTTTGTTTATAATAATGAAAGCTATGCAATGTTATGCGCATATAGGTTACACGATAGTAAAGGTGTTTTCATTGAAGAATTAAGCAAATGTCTGAGTAGTTGCAAAGAGAAAAACTTAATTGTATTAGGCGATATAAATATTGATATTTTAAATCAATTTGATAAAGATACCGAGAATTATATGTTTCTTATGGCGTCCAATGGTCTGGAAAGTCTTATTACAGAACCTACTCGTGTGACTGATTGGTCAACGACTTGCATTGACCATATATTCATTCGTACCCAAAAGAACAATAAAAATATTTTTAGTGGTATTGTCCATGACCTGAAGATAACTGATCACTGTATGATTTCTCTCACTATTTCTTGCAGTTCTCAAATGTTAAATTGTCCTAACCCACCTACTGAAGCCAAATATTCCACAGATTTTAAATTGCTAAAAGAATGTCTCAAATACGAATCATGGGAGCGAGTATATTCGGCAAATGACCCTTCATTTGCTTTCGATTTATTTCTTATCATCCTGCAGAAGCACATTAGAAATTCTACTACCTTTTCCGTACGTAACTCGAGTAGTAAGAAATTCCTTAAGCCTTGGATGTCTCACAATCTGTTGCAACAGATTAGAAGAAAAAACAAATTGGCTGTTAAATGCAAAAAACATCCGCAGAATGCTAGGTTAAAGGGATATTATAATGATCTGTGTAAGAAAGTTAACAAAAACATTAAAGAAAAACGTGACAAGTTCTACTCTGATCATTTTGCGCGAGCTAAGGGCAATGTGAGAGAAGAATGGAAAATAGTTGACAATATTTTAGGTAAAAGCAAACAACATACGGAGATAAATAGCTTAGTAGTTAATGGTGTCAGCATAACAGACCCTAGCAGCATCTCAAATTTATTTAATAACTATTTTACTGAAATTTCAGATCAGCTAAGGCCTTTCGAACATTCTGCAAGTTGTAACTGCTCCATTTCCTCATATTTAGCCGGTAACATTCAGCGAAACAGTTTTGTTTTTAACCCATTTTCTTCGCAGGAAATCTATTATACCATTTTATCCTTAAGAAACAAAAACTAGCGTACAAGTGATGGCATATCAAGCGGTTTATTAAAAAACATATGTTTATATGTGGTTGACGTACTAACATATCTGTTTAATCTAAGCGTTCTAAATGGCAGTTTTCCTCGTCATCTCAAATGTGCTGAAGTCATTCCCCTATTTAAAAAAGGTTGTAGAAATTTTGTATCCAACTACAGGCCCATTTCGCTTCTGCCAACCTTTGCCAAAGTCTTCGAAAAGGTCATTAAATCTCGCATTGTGTCCTTTTTAGATAGAAACAACTTTTTTAGTAACAGTCAATTCGGATTTAGAACAGGTTTTTCAACTGAGGATGCTATTCTCAGTGAATGTTGTCAGCTGTACGAGAATATTAACCAAAATAATTCGACGATGGCCCTCTTCATTGATATGACTAAAGTTTTTGACATGGTCGATGTAGTATTTCATCTGCTGGGAAAGCTTTATAATGCTGGATTTAGGGGGGTAATACACAAATGGCTCTGTTCGTACTTGAAAGGCAGGGAACAGAAAGTTAAAATTAGTGACACTTTTAGTGAATCTTCTACTTTAAAAAATGGTGTACCTCAAGGTTCAGTTTTGGGATCTCTGTTATTTTTAATATATATTAACTCACTCCTTGATATTAACTTTGGAGGTATGTCTACTGCTTTTGCGGACGATATTGTTTTCGTTGTACAATCTCAGACTGAATTTGATTGTATTACCAAGATTTCGGAGGTTCTAGAAACCTTGAGACTCTGGTTTACTGCGCATAAATTAATTATTAGCGAGAAAACAAATTGAATGTCTTTTAATATCAGCAGTAAGGTCATACACGACTACAATATATGTTTTCACGCCTATGATTGAACTAAATTTTGTCTACCTGTCCATAGCTGTGGTAAAAACAATTCCTTATGTAATCGTACTTGTTCGTCAAAATGTTTTAATATTGAGTCAGTGCCAAAAAATATAAATATCTTGGTGTAGTGATCGATTGTAATTTAAACTGGAAAGACCACGTACAAAATATTAAATCGCATATGTTGTTAGTGACGAGGAAAATGTATCTGATAGACCAATATTGCTCCAAAAAAATTCATAAAACAATTTATTTTGGACTGGCCCAATCTAAACTATATGGGATTGCAAGTTGGGGTGGCTGTTATACAAGCACTCTCAAACTATTGCTATTGGCACAAAAACATCTAATTCGGATAATTTGCCGTAAAAATCGCTTCACTCAGAGTTGGCCCCTATTCAAAGATTTGCATATTCTTCCTTTAAGACACCTTTACGTTTTTAAAGTCCTGAGAGATTTCTTTAAAAGAAGTGGTAATATACCGAGCAGAAACTCTCAACATTATAGCTTACGTGTAAATAATATGCATCTTGTGAACGTTCCTTTCGCTTTTAGAACCCATTTTTCCAATTTCTACACCGTAACAGCTCCCACCGCTTTCAATAAGTTACCACTTCGTGTAAAAACCACGTACAATTTTCATTCATTCTCATCGAAAGTTAAAGAATGGTTATTCACGTTCGACTATGTTAATGTCGAAGTTTTTTTGAGGAGCATAGTTTAATATCTTAAGCAACAGCACAAAATAATATCAATATTGAAGTTTTAAAAATATAATACCGTTCAATTGCTTTATTCAATTTATGTTTCTTTTAAATATTGTATTTTCCAACTTTCCTTCCAACTGCATGAATTTTATGTATGATATCTATTATTCACCCCACTTCAGTTTAATTTACAATAGTTATTCCCTATCTGAAGTAACATTCCGCACTAACTTCCTAGTTACTGAATGTTACATTTACTTCTTTACATTATATAATATTATTGTAAGTAGCCTTAAACGTGATGTAAAATGAAATGATATAAAAGGAATAAAATAAAAATGTAAATGTAAAATATTTTATTAAATACCTTACATTTGTATTAATTTGTTAATTGTAAAGCAAAAGAAAAACAAAACCAAACACAAAAAAAAAAACGAGAACTACCCATATAATATATGTATATAGAAACTATTTCTGTAAACAACTGTCTGCAGAAAAGCCTTCAAGGCTTCGCAGATTTCTAATATTGTCTTCTATCTACTTTTAATGTATTAATTGTAATCACTTCTCTTGTTTTATGAAGAAATTTTGTAAAGCCGACTGACATTTCACATGGACTCCCTTATACCGCTTCAAGGTTTAATCCATCATCAATCATTGAGAGGATAACTCCATGAAAATGTTAGAAGGTTCATTTACTTTGTCAAATTCTTTACATGTAAATGAATTTATGACAATAAAAACCTTAAAACTTAAAAACTTAAAACTATGTGGCCCTGATAAGATCCATCATCGTGTATGGTTGTCCGGTGTAACTAAACACGTTGACTGCCACGGCAGATTTACTGTACGCCAACTCTGAAAATCGCAGATGAAAAATCATCTACAAGGTACGAGTATACTCGTAGTTGGCGTCCTGAAGCAGACGTTTCCCTACGAGTATGCTCGTGGTTGGCAGTCAACGTGTTAATGTAGCACCATCTTACATGGAAAAGATTTCTGTGTTCGCGAAACATAGCCTTATAGTCTGTTTTCAAATGTCCACAACGCCAGAGTATCAGTTTATTAAATTACCATGATAAGATCTTGTACGACGCAGCAGGTCAAAACAGAATCGACAATTTTCTTGTTAAAATGTCTCGAAAGCACTTGGTAAAGGGCTATGACTAGCGACAATAACCTGATCTCCTAGGCTTATTAGCCCAATTATAGATATCAGGAAGGCACACTGCGATAAGGCATTATTACCCAGAAGCATTCCCCCATATTGATTTCGAAAGGTAAGTTAACAGAAATGGTATCCCAGTAATTTACCACCACCGGGCTGTCATGGACAAACGGCTCATCCGGACGGGTACGTACGGCGCCATTGACGGTGACGTTGTTCTCACGGTCTTATTTCGCCGGATCATAAACTGCACCAAACAGTGCACTTTTCCGGCACCGAATAAGACAGGTTTGTATATTAACATATGTACCATTCAACGAGAAATGAGCTTCGTCGCTGAAGACAGTTCTTCGATAAAAAAACGAATCTTTCTCTTTTTCTTTTGAACCAAACCTTCCGTAGCAAGCGTAACCCCAATTGCTGCGAACGGCAACAAGTGGACAAATTACACTTGTGGATACAGCAGCAATATTTTCCTTTATATACGAGTACATTCTGCCTTGATGTCCAATAGCGTGAAATTAATTAAAAATTTGGTCACTATGGCTTGAATTGTTTGATGTCCTTAGAATACTCGAAATGCAGGAAAAACATATTATGCGGAGCAAAAAATTTTATAATAAAATTCAATAATTTGTAAGCATTTTTAGATGTAATTCTTCGAGTGATTAAATGGCTTTGCTAATTAAGAATGCTTGACATTGACACATATCGCGAATCATATCTAAGCTCTCAAAAATAGAATACTGGAAAAGTAAGCAACAGAAGAAATACTCTTTATATCATTATCAGTCTAGTTAAATTTTATTTATATGTTTGATTAAATTTATATTCTTCCAACTCCCCAACTCTTGATGCACTCCCACGCCATCATACTTCCATTTCCGTGCTGAATTGTAGGAGATTTTCGAGCTTGCATCTTTTTACTATTCAAAATTTGATTTTATCGAAAAAAAATCTTTTCCGAAAGTCAGGTGATTTATTTACATATTCATTTGCAAAAATATGCGCTTAAAACAATTCACTCTTGAAAAGATTTACTGATAACTGATGATGTAGTCGAGGATTTACCTCCACTTCCTTTATTTTATTTTGTCTTTTTCGATATGACAATTCGTGCTGGATGAGTTGCACTCGGGTCGATTCCTTTTATTGAAGCACGTTGTGATAAACGACATTTTTTTTTATCTGAGGTGCGAGAACAAACGAAGCGGATGGTTTGCCGACAGGTGAACATGTTAAGTATAATTGACCGTGAGAAGAATATTAATATTAATTTTTTTTTGTTCAGGCCATAAATGCTCAAGGATATTGGCCTTATAATTTGTTGCTCGTCATGCCGAATGCTGAAGTTTCTTCACATAGCGCCACATAGTCGATGGTTAGACTGACTCTGTCTCTCTGATTTAATGATTTTGGAATAACTGGTAGTGTTTGGCGAAAATCACCGGATAATAGAATCATTGCGCCTCCAAAACATTGAGAGTCATGGAGTTTTTTTTCCAGGAGGCTTTTTCTTCCTGGGCATCTGGTTAATAGTTATAAATATTAGCTAAAACCCAGCATACAACAAAAAAACACACTTGGCACTTCGGCGATATTTTTTAATTCACACGTGTGACTGCCCACGTGTTGAGTCTTTGCGCAGAACTTTCATAATTCGATTGTGTGCTCCCAATGTGCATTTTTACGCCACTGTCCATGAATCCAGATGATGAGTCTTTTTACTACCAAAACTTTGTCCATTGCTGAGTTATCTACAATATCGCATGTAAAATTTTCAGCCGTTTCAAGGTTTAACATGTTTCTAGGAACGTGGACGCTATTCTCGCACGAACATCGAAGAAAAATAGGCCACCATCATCGATTGCCTTCATTAACATATCATAACCTTCTTTTGGGGTTGGTATCCCGCCGGTAGAATAGTCAATCGACCATGCATTTCCTTCGGTGCTGATTGCATCGCGCAAATGAATATATTCTTCCGAACGAAGTTCTACTTTGTTTTACCGAATGAAAGTGAAATGCCACATTTCGATTTAGACGTACATGTCGATGCAATATTGATGAAGCAGTCGACAAAAATGCAGCAAATAATTGTCAGCGGCACTCTTCTTGTTCGATTTCTTGTTCATCTGCATTGGGTTGATACGCAATATTCCGCAATCTAAGGATCGCGTAAATGAATCAGCTGTTAAAGGATAGCTGTCGGGATATCATCATAAAAGTCGTGCCATACAAAATGCATTATTCAATGCATTATTCAATGCATTATTCAATGCATTATTCAATGCATTATTCAATGCATTATTCAATGCATTATTCAATGCATTATTCAATGCATTTTCTTCAATAGAAGTGTGGGCCTAGAACAGCAAGCAATGGAGTAAAACACTCCTTAGGGCAGGTAGGTTTGGCGAAGGGCTGAAACGAGTTTGTGAAATTCTGAATTCCGAAATTACATATTGACCGACTTCTAACAGACGTAGATTAGACTAGAAGACGCCTCAAGAAACCGCAAGCAAAAAAGGACACTGCACCAATAAGTCGGGCTCAACAGTGCTTAGTGTAAGAAAACCAGGCACTGCATACAAGGATGCATGTACAGGTATCAAAATGGCTGTTCTAGCCAAGGACTACCCTAACACTACTCGCACTATAGCACAAATGACGATGCTACAAGAGGTCACTATTGAGAAAGTCCTGGGACAAAAGTCAGCATGATCAAGCTTCAATTCTCGAGCTGCACATTCAAAGCAGGGATCATTACAATGTATTGTATGACAGGGAGTACGGTGGAGTGGCTGAAAATCACCACACCACAAAGTAGCTGTGGGCTACAAAGGAACTGTGGGCTACAAAAGAGGAATCTATTATTCAATCCCATACTCAAATCGGGTACTTTCTTAACGCTACCGGCGTTAGAATTAGAACCTTATCATAGACTGTGATGCCAATGCCCTTAGCACATTTTGGGGAAGCAGCGATAACAACGCAAGGGATGAGTCCCTATTAGAATTTCTTGTAGTCACTAACCTAGAGATTGTGAATAAAGGTAAAGAACCAACCTTCCAAAACTCCATAAGAAGGAAAGTTCTTACACCAGTTACTAACAAAGCATCTCATATGATTAAAAAAAGGCAGGTCTCTAAAAAGCCTACTTCTCATACCACAGCCATATCAAATTCAAACTAATAATGGGTCTTAAGGATGAAACCCTAGTGAGACAACCACCTAAAGCCACAAACTGGGATACGTACAAATCCCTACTTAATAACAAACTACTACCTAAACACAAATACTGCTGAGCCACTTGACAACTCTGTTGAATTCCAATGGACACAATATTACCAACCTACGATGAATACTGCCCATTGAAAGGAAAGGACACCAGAAATTCTGTGCCCTGGTGCAACTCTAATGTGAGCAGACTAAGGAGTTCGGCAAGGCGAGAGTTCAATATGGCAAAAAAGCCAGGTAACTGAAAAAAGACAAAGATTCACCTGAAACGGCAAGCGTTTTTAAGGCGCTCTCCAAAGACAACCACGATTCACTTAGTTTCCTTAAAAACCCGGTTAGGGAAAATACTCTCTAAGTATTCAAAAGCTTTAGAGTCTTGGAGTCTTGATGAAGAGCCTTTACAAACTGCTTCATGAAGCCTATTTTATATGCAACGGAGTCATCAAAATATGAGGCCTTCACAATCGGTTCATTTCTGACATTATGTTTTCCTATCTGAAACTCAATCCGTTTAGGCCATGAGTGCTGCTTGTAGTAAAGTGCGTCGGCTCTACTATCCCATAAGCGAAGATAGCATGGATATTTAGTGTATCCACCTTGCATTCTCATCAGAAAACCTACCATCTTGAAATCCCCTATCACTTTGAAGTTTGAAGCACCATTTTAACGCTTTCGTAATTTTCTCTGAGCTTGTAGAATGAGCTAGAGGTAGAGATGGAAATTTATTTCCATTATGAAGGAGGACTGCTTTCAAACTTTTTATAGAGCTGTCGATGAAAAACGCTCTACAGAAGGAACGCAAGGGATTCCGACTGCTACAAATAAACCTTTGACATCATTGCAATAACAAAGTCCGTCTTCCTTTGTAAAAAATCCAGAAAATATTTCATGACGCTTTCTTTGATCACTTACATTAACATCCTTCTTGAGCAAATTCTACTGTCTTAGCCGTGAAGCTAATATTTCTGCTTTAAGTTTAGGTAGGTTTAAGTCTCTAACTAACAAGGGGAAGGCACGACCAACGGAAACGGATTTACCTAATTTTTTGTATGGTGATAGTATACCATATGGGTATGCCATCAGTGAAATAGTAACATGTACGCTCCGAAATAAGCGAGAAAATCGCGCTCAAAGTTTTATATAGGGTGTTATGAGTAAGTTACGTTAAACTCCGCTCGAGCATGCCGTGGCGTAAGTGGTAACGCTTCCGACTCGTGCTCTCACTCCCTCGGGTTCGAATCCTAAGTTGTTGTATTGTTTTTTTTTTTTTTTGGTTATTTTATTTACTTTATTTCATACTTGTTATTTATTATAAAAATGAATAAATCATTAAATCTTTTTCACTTACGCTCATGAAACTTATACGAACATAAAGAAAGTTGGAGAGAAAAATTTGTTGTGTAAGAGTGTTTCCGATTCGACGATAAACAGAGGAAAACAAACGAATCGAACCGAGGGAAAAAAATAAAAATCGAAAACATTCAGAAACACGAACAAGAGGTATTTATTATTCCGCGACCAAAATCCGTGTGACGCAGAGACCATGGATTGCAACTGCTGATAAGCAATATGCTTGTTTATTTTGAACCTTTCTTTCGAAAACGACTTACAATTAGTGCAATTATTTGCACAACTGCATTGTCACGAACGAACTCTACATCGGTTCCGGCAGTTCTGGCAATTTTTGTTTTAATTGTTTTTATCATGAATATCATCCAGGATCATGTAGGTCTTACGATATTTAATAATAAAAGAAAGTAAATAAATAAAATAAAAAAAACGAAACAAACAAAAGGAAAACAACCACGTAGGATACGAACCCGAGCGAATAGGGCAGGAGTCAGGATCGTTACAACTTACGCTAGGGCATGCTCGAACGGAGTTGAACGTAACTTACTCATAAGGCGCTACATAAAACTTTGAACGCGATTTTCTCGCTTATTTCGGAGCGTTGCATGTTAGTATTTCACTGATGGTATACCCACATGGTATACATCACTATACAAAAAATGAGGCAAATCCGTTTCCCGTTGATCGTACCTTCCCCTTGTAAGTCATTAAACTCTTCTGAATTAATAAGAAGTGATTCAACAGACACTGATTCGACTAAGAATTCGCTGCATCCGCTACTAACAGACATTTGTGATAGCGGTAGCTGTTCCTTCGGATTTGAATGAGAAGGCACAGGATAATGTTCACTATGGGGGTACTAGATCGGTTGTTGATAGTAGATCTGGGTACAGAATCTTTTTGGTATTTTGATTAACTACATAAAAGTAGCAATCATTGAGTTATTCATTACACATCGTACATTTTTTGCAATTAGTATCCTTGAAAGTTATGACGTTCTCTTTTAATTTCTAATGTGTTTTTGCAGTTACTACATGAGAATTCATAAGCTACACAGAGTTTTATATTTGACAACAAACAGATTCTTTTAGCTCTTACTTTAATGAATTCGCCGCAAATGTAGCAAAAAGAGTTATCGTAATTTTTACACTTTTTGGAAGCCATTTCTTTTGGACGTCGTTTCTTCGTAATGCTCGCGCGAGTTATGATATGATAAAAACTACGACCTTTTCGGTCAGTTTCTGGATATCAATTGATAATTCTTTATTTTTACATTTTCTTTTTATAATTTAAGCAATCGTTATTTGCAGTGGTGAATATATATAATTTGAAAGATGGAACAGATGTTTTATGATTGCTTCCGACAAAAGAGAGAGCAGAAATAAAACTTAATTACCAGATTCATTTTATTAGGGTTCAATAGTGTAAGCCGACATACAATGCCGCTTTGATTCATCAATGCAATTACAAGAAATAAGTAATTGAGTTACAAATAATAAAATATGTAAATAAATAGATAAAAGGTTCATGTGCTGGTGGTGTATGGTGTTGAGAATGTGTGTATGAGCAAAAGTCACAATGATGAGAATTAGCGGGACATTCCTTCCAGGAATTCATGGACGCTTCTTTATTCTTTTGTGCTTTGTTCATGCATGCGTTTGGCAGTCAGTTGTGTTTAAACGACGAGCGTGTGCGGTCGAACAATAAATCTATTAATTAACAAAGTGCCTTTTTATTTAAGTCTTTCTTATTATTCAATAGGTTATGGGCCCAGACACAAATGCAGCTAATAAATAATTATGTGCTTTAGTTGCTAAAATAAACAAACAAAAAAAAAAACAAAAAGGACGGGTTTCGCAGTTTTCGCAGTGGATGACGCCATGTGCTAGGTCGCAGCAATAATAAAAAAAAAAGGAAAGAAAAAAAAAATCATACTTATACAATATGTATGTATGCGATCATGTGTTGTATATATGTGTAATTTCACAATAAGTGACGCCACGTACCAATTCACCAAAGAAAACTCATATTTGTATAGGTGTTGTGCATAGTCGTATTGTGTGTTGTGTAGTAGGAAAAAGAAATAGAATGGATAAAGGGAAGAGAAACATAAAACCGTTTGTTGGTGAAAAGTACTCAATTTGGAAGTTTCGAGTGAGAGCACTTTTAGAGGAAAATGGCTTATTAAAAGTAATTGATAATGAACATAACGTAGTAACAGATGAGATTAAAAAGGCAGAAAGAAATGCAAAGAGCATTATAATAGAATATTTGAGTGATTCGTTCCTTGTTTATGCCAACAGTGAAAATACTGCAAAACAGATTTTTGCAAATTTAGATGCTATAGACGAGCGGAAAAGTTTAGCATCACAACTTTCACTACGAAAGCAACTATTGTCATTAAAGTTGAAAGGTGATACTCCGCTTCTGAATCATTTCAATTTCTTTGATGACCTTGTGACTGAACTCATAGTGTCGGGAGCTAAATTAGATGAAATGGACAAAGTTTCCCATTTGCTTTTAACTCTTCCATCAAGCTATGAGGGAGTGATAACGGCAATAGAGACTCTATCTGAAAACAATTTATCATTGGCATTTGTGAAGACACGACTTCTTGACCAAGAGATTAAGCTAAAAGGTGTAAACAAGGATACGAGTGCTAAAGTGTTACAGGCTATAGGCAACAAAGAACCGAGGGACAATAAACATAAATATAAAGCAATGAACAAATACGTAAAGAAGCCGTTTAAAAACAAATTTAAACCAAAATGTTTTCATTGTGGCAAATTAGGGCATTTAAAGAAAGACTGTTTCTTTTTAAAAAGACATACAGGAAATCAGCTAGGAAATCAAGCTAGTGAAAATTTCGGAAAAGAAAAACAGGCTCAAATAGCAACAACAACACAGCCAGAACGTAGGTTTGCTTTCATGATGAGAGAGGTAAATAAAAGTGTAAACGAGAGCGAGGTAGAGTTTATCTTAGATTCGGGAGCATCAGATCACCTTATAAATGACATTACTTTGTTTTCCGAGTATGAAAATTTGGTATCACATGTGGCGATTGAGATTGCAAAGCGTGGAGAATATATCCATGCAACTGCCAAAGGAACGGTTAACCTAAACAGTTCTGGAAATAAAATTGTTTTGGAAAATGTTCTATATAGTAAGGATATTCCCCACAACCTACTATCAGTGAAGAAAATGCAGGATGCCGGAATGACCATCGAGTTTAACCCTGGAGGCATAACGGTCACCAAAAATGGTCACTTGGTATTTGATGGAGTATGTGAGTATAATGTACCAATTATAAAATTTAAATTAAATGGTAGGATATACACATCAAATATTCTAAATAGTGCAGAGTATCGCTTGTGGCATGAAAGATTGGGTCATATAAGTATAGGAAAATTTTTAGAAATCAAGCGCAACCACTTGTTTGAAGACATTAATCTTTTAAATCATGTTGAGTTAAACTATGATTTATGTGAGGCTTGTATAAATGGTAAGCAATCTAGATTGAAATTTAAAAAATTCAAAAATAAAGAAAATATCCAGAGACCGCTGTTTGTAATCCATTCCGATGTCTGTGGTCCGATCACACCTTCTACAATTGATAACAAAAACTACTATGTAGTTTTTATTGATCAATACATCCATTACTGTGTGACATATCTAACAACATATAAGTCGGATGTATTTTTCGTTTTCAAAGACTTTATTGCGAAAAGTGAAGCTCACTTTAACCTAAAAGCTGTAAATCTATACATTGATAATGGCAGGGAATACCTATCTAATGAAATGCGTGATTTTTGTGTCGAAAAAGGCATCAGCTATCATTTAACGGTTCCTCACACTCCACAATTAAATGGTGTATCAGAAAGAATGATCAGAACAATCACCGAAAAGGCTCGTTCTATGATTAACGGTGCAAAGCTTAGTAAACATTTTTGGGGTGAAGCTGTTTTAACAGCAACGTATTTGATCAACAGATCCCCAAGTAGAGCGTTGCAAAATATAAAGAAAACACCATATGAAATGTGGCATAATAAGAAGCCAGTTTTAAAATATCTTAAGATATTTGGTTCGACAGTATATGTACTTAATAAAGTACGAAAGCGAAAATTTGACGAAAAGTCGATCAAAACTGTACTTGTCGGGTATGAGCCAAATGGGTTCAAATTGTGGAACGAGGCATTGAGGAAATTTATGACAGCTAGAGACGTTGTGGTGGATGAAATAAACATGCTAAAATCTAGGGCTGTACATGAAGAAGACTCTGTGGTTCAACTTGATAGTGTTGTTCCAAATAATGATTCTGCAATTGCAGAAAATGAAGAGTTGGATTTTCCATTAGTGGAAAATAATGAATTTGATAATTCAAGGTCAGATGTACAAGATAGTGAAAATTCCACAAATCTCAAGAATGCCGATCCAGTCATTAAAACTGGTGATAAATTAAAAGAAAAAATAAGTGAAGAAGAAGTCAGACGCAGTGAAAGACTTAAAGGTAAACCAAAATTATCATATAGATTTTTAGAAAAATGTCTTATGAATACTCAAATGTGTTTGAATGAAATTCCCAATACATATGAAGAAATAAAATTTCGTGATGACAAAATTTTCTGGGAGGAAGCTACAAGATGAACTTAATTCACATTTTCAAAACAATACTTGGTGCTTAGTGCAAAAGCCAAATGACAAAAACATAGTAGATTGCAGGTGGGTGTTTACTATAAAACAAGATGAGTTTGGCAACTTAGTAAAGTATAAAGCAAGGCTTGTAGCGCGGGGTTTCACGCAAGAATATATGACTGATTACAATGAGACATTTGCACCAGTTGCACGAATTTCAAGTTTTAGGTTTCTTTTGGCACTTTCAAATCAGTATAATTTATTAGTCCATCATATGGATGTCAAAACCGCATTTTTAAACGGAATTCTAAAAGATGAAATTTACATGAAGGCTCCAAAAGGCTTGACCCATGATGAGAATCAAGTATGTAAACTTAATAAAGCTATTTATGGCCTTAAGCAAGCCGCTAGATGCTGGTTTGAAGTATTTGAAAAAGTGTTAAAAGATGTTGGATTTGAAAACCTGGGAGTTGACCATTGTATATATATTCTGAATAAAGGAGATATTTCTAGAAATATATATATTTTGTTATATGTGGATGACGTAGTAATTGCTACAAGTAAATCCGGTACAATGTCTAATTTTAAATCCTACCTACTAGATAAATTTCAAATGACTGACTTGCTTGCTATTCGATATTTTATTGGTATAAAAATTGACAGAATAGACGATCAGTTATGTCTTAGCCAATCTGCATACATTAATAATGTTTTAAGAAAATTTAATATGCGAGATTGTAATGAAGTTAGTACACCCCTCCCGAGCAAACTTAACTATGAAGCTCTGCAATCTGAAGAGTCATATGATGCACCATGTACAAATTTGATTGGTTGTTTGATGTACATCATGTTATGTACACGTCCAGACTTAAGCACATCGATAAGTATTTTGAGTAGATATACTCATATACCTTATAGTAACAACAATAAGGAACTATGGCAATGTCTTAAAAGAGTTCTAAGATATCTAAAAGGTACCATTGATATCAAGTTGACCTTTAAGAAAAACATGAGCTTTAAGAGTATCCTTATGGGATATGTCGATTCCGATTGGGCTGGGAATGAGACTGACAGAAGAAGTACTACTGGATATCTTTTTAAAATGTTTGAGAATTGTGTAATTTCATGGAGCACTATGAAGCAAAAATCTGTTGCCGCTTCATCTACCGAAGCAGAATATATGGCCTTATTTGAAGGTGTTAGAGAAGCATTATGGCTCAAGTCATTAATAAATGAAATTAAGCTAGAATTAAATGGCCCAATAGAAATTTTTGAAGACAACCAAGGTTGTATTAGTATTGCCAATAATCCTACATGCCATAAGAGAACAAAGCACATAGACATTAAGTATCATTTTACTAGGGAGCAAATAGAAAAGAAATTTATTTGTGTCAAGTATATTTCCACAGCACTGCAGTTGGCCGATATTTTGACAAAACCATTACCAGGACCCAGGTTCGTTGCCTTGAGGAAACAACTAGGACTCTCGGAATAATTATATGAATCATTTTTTTTTCTCCAGCAATTTGAATGTTTACGTTAATTTTACTTTAATTTTTATTATACAAAAAAAAAAAAAAAAAAAAAAAAAAACAGGAAGTATGAATTTCTATTTTTAACCTTTTTAACCTTAAGATATAACTGAAATTTTTAATTTAAATTTTTTTATGCAAATTAATTCATTTTTGATTGATCTGGTTGGGTTTTACTGGGTTTCACCAATCCTTCGCAGCGAATGCTGGATCAAATTGTTATCCCCAGAGAAATGATTAAATAATTTATGCACAAACTCGTCAGTAATCAATGTAACTTTTGAGGTGGCGTGTTGAGAATGTGTGTATGAGCAAAAGTCACAATGATGAGAATTAGCGGGACATTCCTTCCAGGAATTCATGGACGCTTCTTTATTCTTTTGTGCTTTGTTCATGCATGCGTTTGGCAGTCAGTTGCGTTTAAACGACGAGCGTGTGCGGTCGAACAAATCTATTAATTAACAAAGTGCCTTTTTATTTGAGTCTTTCTTATTATTCAATATATGGGCAACAGGAAAACAGTTGGCTGTCGTAACTCACGCATATTACCAAGGCTACCTGTCACTCCCCGCTTCACACCCGTACCCCCCTGGACATCGTCTCTTACGTGTTAAAACCGTTGCTCCTCAAACTGTCTGCCAAAATCTTAAAATATTTATTTTTCATTGTAAAATGTACAAAAGCAAACTTTATTTGCTATGAATGGAGCCTCTGGTTACTTTAAGTTCTGGACAATCAGAAAATATTCATTTAATAACAAACCCAAATTTATTTTTTTTATTGACTTGCAAGGTAAACATGAGGACATGATATGTTATGTCATGCAAAGCGCCCTGCCAATAACTTAGAGTTGGTGAGATGAAGAAGGTCTCTCCATAAATTACCAGCAAGGGAAACATAATTTGATTCACAAAAAGAAGAGTAAATAAACTTCAAATCCTAACAAACAAAGAAATCTGCATTCCATTAAAAGAAGAGGTATAGTTTTTGGAAATAATTTTTTACCAAAAACTCTCTTGGAATACATACGAGTACATACACAAAATACTCTCAAAGGCCATCAAAGCTCTCTGATCCCTAAACAACTCGTAGGCAAAACATGAGGACTAAGACCAAAAATTAGTCTATGGTCCTACAAACAAACCAACCATACTCTCAGGGATGGAAGCAATACTGAACATCCCACAACTACACATTGTATGGTAGTGTGTTTCAAGTTCAAGCTTTAACTTTATAGAGAACCTACAAATGTAAAGGAGGAGACCTCATTGGACATCTAAAAACTAATAAAAGAGTGGACAACATTAGGAAGCTAACCCGAGTGAAAGATAATGAGTAAAACTTTAAAATATATTATAAAGTACTCAACAGAGAAGCATAGACCAAGATGCAGCTTACACATTATACTCTGCAATGAGTCAAACATATTTCAGGCTGAGCTGCTTGCAAGAAATGAAGCATCACACAGCATCAACGACAGAAGGTCCACCGATACTGGGAAAAACTGTACTCAACCCTAAGGCTGTCTGGGAATATTACAAAATACTAAACAAATTGGCAGTAAATAACAGACTAAAGCTGATCTGGGTGCCACCTGTGTGAAAAGACTGATATACAAACCAAGAAACGTGTTTAGATACATTTTACGGGGTCACCCCCCTTTTATGGCTTCCACAATTCGGACATAAACCTGCATTTACATAACGGGATCATTAAACAAGAGAACAAATTCTGTAACAGACAGGAAGGTATTTTGGATCCCAACAAACCTCAAGCTGGCAGAACAATTATAAAGCGGCGTCGGAAGGGAGCATGAGCTCGAACCGAAAAAGGTAAGAACGCTCGCAAAAGGAAGACGGCCGCCGGGGACAACTCTGCTGGGGAGAGAGAACGTGATGTCTTCTCCTCTGACGTGGCGGCGGGTAATTGGAGTCCGAAGGTAGGTGCGGCTATCAACAAAGATCAAAGCAAAAATCTGAAGACGGAAAGGACCAAAGACTGCTCCTCGGAGGCGGGAACTTCACACAACAAAACCCTTTCCTCTGGAAAGGAGATACAAGTGACCGTAAAGAGTCGAGTCAAGCACCTCTCCTACAAAGAGGCAGCCATCTCCTCTAAAAAGATCAGGATAGTTAAAGCTGGCAGAGACAGCAGAATGACCAGCAACAGGTTTCTGTATTCAGGGTGAGAGGTCTGCTTTGATGAATGGTACCTTCGTGGTGAGCTATTCCTCATAGCAGACATCTGCCTGAATCAGAAGCATGGTGCCGAAAATCCCTCCCCTGGGAACTATTACCTTCTTCTTTTCCTTTTTCCGGCGTCGTTATGGTCAGAAGTGTAGGACCATAACCCTCCCACCCAACTGCATTCCTACTGGTCCGCTTGTGGGGTCCGCCGGTTTGACCTCAGAAAGTAGCGGCAGGCTTCCCGGTTTGGGACCACTTCATCGCTGAGGCCAATCAAATGCTGGTGTTTTTGCATCAATTGTTTTTCGGCTTGGCGTTTTTTTGATCTTACTCTTACAACACCGGTGATCTCCAGTCGTGTCAGCCCACTGATTTGCATGTATACTTGTGGGGCAGTTTAATGGTGGTATATGTGTCCCTAGGCTCACCTTGGTGTTTTCAAAATTGCCTAGATGTGATTTTTGTTTACCTTTGTTTTAGTCGCCTTTTACGACAAGCGAGAGGTATCGCTGCAGGGATATTCTTAACCCGTCCCTGCACGGAACCTGGGAACTACTACCTATCAGGTAGTTAGTCTCCCAAAATTAACGCGTGCCATCTGCTGGATTCCGGGAAAACCTAAAAACAAGCTGAAAGTGCTGACGCGGCTACGTGCGCACTACGCGGGACTCGATACGAGGGCCTGGACTGTCTATTCCTACAAAGAGAAAAATGGCTCTCTGAAAAAAGAAGGCTTCACTCTGGTTGTGGGATTGGACAACGGCTCTGTCGAGACGTTGAAATACGCGTAAGATTCACGTCCCTACTTCGGCCTTGGTAGAATTTTATTCCACTTTGATGTCAAGTAGTCGAAGGATGGAACGTGTTTCGCAGTATAAATCTATGATTTTTACTTAGATTAACCTACAGCATTGCAAGGCTGCTACCGCTCTTCTCAGTAGCAGAATTGCATGCAGTAGTACAAATCATCACATTGTATCTATTCAGGAACAATGGGTGTGGAAGAAACGCCTGTGTGGTCTTGGTGGTATATGTGATGCTACGATCCTTTATGATGAGCGATCCGAATGGCCCAGGGTCTGCCTCATCATATCGAATACGCTATCGGCAACCCAACTTGGTCAATTCTGTGGTCAAGATCTGGTGGCTGCGAAAGTTAGCTGCAAAGCTCACGTAGAAATTGAACACTTCGTCGTGGCGTCTGCTTACTTCCCCTACGACTCGGTACTGCCCCCGCCACCTGAGGCGGTTTCTGAACTCGTAGAGTAATGTGAAGCCAGAAGGATTGGACTCATCATTTGTTGCGATGCAGGTAGCAGCAAATGCAACCGGAGGGGAGACCATATTTTAAACTTCATCCTTTCGTCTGACCTTATCATCAACAATGTTGGCTCTCAACCAACCTTTGTGACGGCGAGACTACAAGAAGTGATTGACCTAACCCAGTCTAATAGGCATGTGAAGGCAATCACTAACTGGAGAGTCTTACCAGATGTTACGCTGTCAGACCATAGATACATCGAATTCAAATTGAAGTGTGGGATCTCCCCCTCGCAGCCCAAGCGGAATCCGAGAAAGATGGACTGGGTGCGATTCAGGGAGGAGCTTGAGGAATCCACTCAAGCCCTGCCTCAACTCAAAACAAATCAATGGGTGGAGGACGCCGTTCACAACCTGAGCAGCGCCATCACCAACTGTTTCGAACTCGCATGTCCTGTCAAAAAACCTCCCAGCAGGAAGCCGGTCCCCTGGTGGAACGCTGAGCTCGAATGTCTTCGCAGGGAGGTCAGAAGCCTCCTGAATAGATCGCTTAAATCGAACTCGGGAGATGACTGGAATAAATATCGATCGAAGCAGAATTAATATGAGAAGCTTATTCGTAAATCGAAGAATGATTCCTATAAGTCCATCTGCGAAGATCAAATTCCTGAGCGCGACCAGCAAATTGGTTAATGTTCTTAAACGAGGAAAATCGACAAAGCTGGATACCACTCAGAAAGTCTGATGGTACCTTCACCGAATCTAAAACAGAAACTCTTAGATTACTATTGCAGACCCAAATCCCAGGAAATCAGACTGTCATCGGCTCGCTGCACACTCCCTCATTGGGAACTGCGACTGAAACGATGAAAACAACTCGGCGTAGCTGGTATGTTGCGTCACGCGAATGACGATTACCGCGTTGTACCGACTTAAAAGGAACACAAGTTTAAGTTTATTGGTCAACGGAGACCTTATTTATTTCGTATTTTTAGATTATAAACGGAAAACTGGTCTGGTTTTGTTGCTGCGAGGTTCGCTTTTATACCTCTCTTTCGCTGCATCGTTTGTATTGTTTTTGGGGTCATCTGCCGGTGTCGTTGAATCAGCTGGATTGATTGAGTTCGCTGATGTGGTCATCGATGACCCAGTTCTTGCCGGTTTGGGGGGAACGGCCGTATGTTGTAGCGTTGCGTTTTTCGTTGGGGAATTGACCGCCTTTTGGGTTGAAGTCACATATGTTACTCCTCCTCGGTTTGATTAGGAATTCACCTGAATTTTGTCTTCAACAATTTTTACTTTA
The DNA here is from genome assembly GCA_958301585.1 of Merodon equestris. Classification (NCBI taxonomy): domain Eukaryota; kingdom Metazoa; phylum Arthropoda; class Insecta; order Diptera; family Syrphidae; genus Merodon; species Merodon equestris. The sequence continues at coordinate 51,449,822 of OY284414.1, read as the reverse complement.
TATGATTTAATACAATAATGCGAAAATACATATATCACTATAATTAGACTTATTACAATGCTACAGCTTAGACCGTATGATATGTTTTTATGTAATTTTAATTCTTTTATTAATATTTTCAAAGTTTCAAGAGACTATATCCTCAAATGTAATTGCTTTGTCAAAGGTGGAATTAATGCTGCTATCTGATTAATAATATTTGTCTTGGAAAGTTTTTTGGTTATTTTCGAATGTTTCATTTTATAAAGTAATTTGACAATTACAAAAATTTATTAGATAATTTTTATTTACAACAATGTTTCGTTCATCACAATTTTGTTTTACAAGAATTTTATTAGCATTTTTTATTATGATCGTAGTATCATCTAAAGGAAGTATTTGGGTTTCATTATTATATTTTAGTTTACAACTTCTAGTTATAGTACAGTGTTAATTTTTTACTTAGTTTTAATTTTTTAATAGTTACATTGGGTTCATATGTATATGTTTTATTTTCTACTTCTACAATATATTCATTTTTACTATCTATTTCAAAATATTTTTTATTTGGTAATGGGGTTATTAATCTTTTTTCGACTGTTACGTAATTTTTGGGAATTTTTTTTGCAATTACAATGACGTTGTTTTGATATTCGGTAACGCCTACTTTTAACAATTTTAGTTTATATAAATCAATTGCATATTCATTTATTTCTTCCATTGTAAGGATCCTTGAAGGAAGCTTGAATATTTTATCTAATGACTGTATATGTTCTTCTAGACTGGTTGAGAATATTAATATGTCATCTAGGTATACAACACCGATTTTGTTTATATATTCACGTAAAATATTATTCATCAGCCTTTGAAAAGTGTCAGGAGCATTCTTCAGTCCGAACGGCATCCTGTCATATTCATAAGTTTTTTTTAGCTTTTAATTCATTTTTCTTCATAATATCTTAGATCTATCTTACCCTAGACAAAAATGCTTAAAAACTAGCTCAATATCTTAACAATCTAGATATCTTACTGGCCCTAGGCGGACAATCTAAAATAGACGAACAACTTAAATCTATGTCTTTCGACTACTATATCAACTTACCACTAACATTACTATATGTATCTAGCTTAAGCTAAGAAAAATGTTTTTTATTAAAAACTTAGCATATGATCATTTTTTGTATTATATATAAAACTTAAGCCTACCTTAATGTAACTAAACCTAACTTATTCTACCTTAACTAAAATATATATATATAAATTATATACATAATATATATTTAATATATACAGGGTGTCAGTGTGCCAAAAAGCTAGAGCGTGTAGGTCTGGTCAAGACAAGAAAAAAATCGTACGGGAGGGGGGGTCTATTATCCCCCGTTTAACCGGGAGGGGCAATTTTCTAAAAAATTGACTTAATTTGGAAAAAAAATTATTAAAAATCAACAGTTACATCCACAATGTTGTGATATACTTTTTCGTAAAGCCAGAAACCTCTTCTTTCATCTTGTTTTTAAACGATGCTGTTTTAGGTAATAGTTTTTGAGAAATTAATTTTCAAACTCAAAATTTTGAAAAAAAATTAAAAAAAAAAATTTCGAACTATTTTTCTTCAAAATTGTATGTAATTAAGTACTAATTTTTTTTTCCAAAAATTCAACTCTTTTTTAGTTTTCAGTTAAAAACAGAAAACCGGATGCAAAAATGTCTTGTAGTTTTTGAGAAATTAAAAAAAAACCCGAACCGTTTTTTTCTAAGAAAAACCTTTTTTTTGGTTTCAACGCGGCTGGACTTGTAGGCAAATTAATGTATGAAACATTGACCTCTTTTTTATTATTTTTAAAAAAATCGGAGTTTTATGAGGATACAATAAAGTGACACAGTATTGGAATAACCCTGGATTAATCCTTTTTTTTCATTGATAACGCCTGAAAACTGACCTGCCAATTTCGTCTGGGTCCGCCCGCCGCCGATGGGTTACACCCGCTAGGACCTTAAGACAATAAAACCGCAATTTTTCTTTATTGAAAAACAAAATATTTGCAACCCAAATGTAAATAAAAGGCATCGCATTTTTAATAAAAAACCATTTCCAAATTGAAAGACTCTACGCTGAAAGATACCCCAATCGCAGGTGTCCCATTCGTAGCATGTTTTCAAGAATCCACCGACGTCTGCGAGAGCACGGAGTGCTAGAGCATCGAAGAAGCGGAAGATCAGTTACAGATGGATCAGGAATCTTATTGTTAGATGAAAGAATTTTGGATTTGGTCCGACGTAATTCCTCCCTTAGTACAAGGAGGATAGCTATTATGCTTGGAGTGCCCAAATCTAGAGTATGGAGAGTGCTTCATACCGAAAACTTACACCCGTACCATTTTAGGCCAGTTCACGAACTCACTTCAAACGACTAGTTTTTGACAGCAGAATTTTGTCGATCATTACTGCTTCGACATGAAACTGAACGAAACTATTTTGCAAGGATATTCTGGACGGATGAAGTACAGTTTACCAGAGATGGGGTTACTAACTTCCACAATTTGCATCATTGGCGTAGCACCAATCCACACAACAAAAAACAAAATAAATCACAACACCGCTTTAGCTGTAATGTTTGGCTTGGTATTGTTGGACAAACTGTAATCGGGCCCCGGTTTTTGAATGCCGTTATTAATGTTGAATCATACCTGCAGTTCCTACGAGACCATTTGCCCGATTTGATGGACAACGTTCCTTTGGCCATAGCAGATAATTTAATCTACCTGCAAGATGGAGCACCAGCACACTACAGCTTACGGGTTAGAAACTGGCTGGATGATCATTTTAGTGTCCATTGGATCGGAAGAAGGGGCACCACGGAATGGCCACCTAGATCACCAGATTTAACTCCTCTAGATTTTTATGTGTGGGGATTCATGAAGAATTATGTTTACGTAGTGGAAATAGTATTGTATCTTTGGAACAACTGAAAGAACGGATTGAAGTCGCTGGAGTCAAATTGCAGGAAAATTTGTCAAGCATAGACTTATGCTTATGAACTATCGGGTTCGTAGAGGAATCGCCGTTCCACGGAATTGCGACCCAAGTGGAAGATTAGCGGCACCGCCAATCTATCCTGGATCAGCCCACATCTATCTAAATAGAGGAATGCTTCTAGCGGCACAAAGCCATTAAGACGTACTCTCTCGTGATATAAATCGTTGGGGTAGTAAGCCCCGAAGATCAGGCTATTGACCGAAGTCATTGCTCTCGCAACGTGGCTTCGAATCAGTTTGATCAAAAAATTATCTATCCGCACAATCCTGGCCCTATTGTATAGGACCTCGTTCGGGTAAAATTTAGTGTACTTAGATTCGGGTGTCCTATGTAGCCCGATAGTTGATTTTCAACTTCCAGTCATCACAATTCTGCTGATTTTTTTCGAAGTCACGCCGCAGGAGAGTAACAATGACGTCGATCGTTGGACCTGATCTGTACGCGATTAGGTCATCTGCGCACGCTATTGAGTGGTGAAGAGATACAAGTAGATCACTTAGGTAAATGCTGAAAAGGATCGGCGAATTGACTGTACCCTGTTGCAGTCCATTTTTGATTTCAAATGTTTGGGTAGAAGTCACGTTAGCATTTTCACTACGAACTTTCTACCTGTTAACATGTCAAAAATCATATATAGCAGTGGTTTACTTATGCCCAGCCGACTGAGCTTGTAATAAAGACCTTCTAACCATACGGTGTCGAAGGCTTTTTCCAAGTCAATCAGACAGGCACCCGTGCATTTGTTCTTGCATTTATTCCATTGGACATCCGACACAAGCTTCGACGCGGCATGAATAGTGTCATGCCCCACTCTGAAACCGAATTGGTTATCCGGGATGATTTTATTGTCCTCAACCCATTTAGACAGAGCCCTATGGATCACCTTCTCGAAGACCTTGCTGATACTCGGAAGAAAACTTATTGACCGGAGATTTTCCGGGTTAGATGTGTCTCAACCCCTCTTGGGAATTGGTTGCACCACCGCTGTCTTCCAGTGCACTGGATAATATGCATTATTCAGTGCATTGTTGAACAGGATGGTGTACCTCTCTACAACCACTGGCGGAAGGTGCCTAAGCACAACATTGGATACACAGTTGACTCCCGCGGATTTTTTCTTCCTCAATGACTCGAAGATCATCTGAAGATCCTCCGTCGATATGAACAGCGTACTAACCGACTAACCAGCGGACCCCACAAGCGGACCAGTAGGAATGCAGTTAAGTGGGAAGGTTATGGTCCTACACTTCTGACCATAACGACGCCGGGATAAAAAGGAAAAGAAGAAGAAGACTAACCGATGGCGATGACATTGTTTGCCATGAAATCTTCATTGAACCTTATAAAACCAAGGTTCTCTGATCGCCAATAATCGATATCATTTCGAAGATAGAAGTGATGAAGCAGGGCTCTGCTCTCCAGGTCGTGGCAAATACTATCATTCACCTTGTACACTTACTGGAAGACAAATCCCACTGTCGCCACCTTCTCCTGAGGATCCTCAATCACGAAAAAGTCGTCATCCAGGATGGCGCTCTCTGGATCGACGTTCTCGGAAGCTTTAGATTCTGAATATTATTTTGATTGCTTCTCCGAAAAAATTTATTTATTTGCGGGAACATACTCGCGCTGTTAGATTTTACAGCACGAATTCTGTTGTTCCAATGCAAACTTACAGATATTCTGTAATTCTCTTTGATTAACTGTTGGATATTTTTAATCAGTGACTTCAGTGTCCTGACCTCCGAGTTTTGTCTGTCGGTAAACCTCCTGTACAAGAGTTTGAGTATTGTCAGAAGTCTACTTTTTTGTCTGTGCAGTTCATCGATTGCCGCGTTTCGGTATACGTCTGTGGTATCGTGCTGTCGTTGGCGTGGTATCGTACTGTTCATTGTCTGCTTAATTATATCATCCATTTGTTTGAGTTATCTGTCAATCTCGTAGTTTGACAGATTCCTATTAGACGGTGGTATGGAGGCGCTCGAAGTGAGCACTCTCGTCAGGGAATTGGCAAAGCGCGGCCAATGCGCCCTACTGTAATAGTAGGGGTGCGTTTGAACATACTCTGCCATCTCCGCGAACTCGTCAGGTAGTGTGATCACGGCACATAGTCCGCAATGGTTAGTGTCGTATATAATTGTCCGTAGACAGTTAATAGACCATTCGTTCGTGTCTGCCAGTCTCAGTCAAGAGTCTATCAGCATGAGATCCAGATAGGAGCCGCTCCTTGGATACGACGGACTATCGGTTGCGAGCAACTTGACTTTATATTCAATGTTGCGAAGAACCCACCAATTGCTTAGTAGGCTCCCCCTAGTGTTGGGAATGTTATTTCCCCAATCACTATTTAAAAAGCGGCATTTAAATCGCCGCGCCGGCCAGAATGTAAAAGTTTTCCAACGAGTACAAGCGCAGAGATCGAAAGAGTGTCTAGAGCTCTGCGATAAAAATATTGGGTCGAGGTGCATAGGCCGCTAAAATGTACATTTCCTGTCCATTACGGAGAGGAATGCACACAATGCAGACTTCTAGCATCTGGAACCTCCGCACTTCACCGCTATATATGATTTTATGTTTTATATTATTTTCTATGAAGATCGTAACTTCCCCGCCTTGAGTCGCGTTGGGTCGGTCTCTTCTAATTATTCTGTAAGAATTGTGCCGGATTTTATGCTTCTGGTTTAGCTTTGTTTCGCTAACCAAGAGTCATCGGGGCTTTCGTCCTGCAACAGCTTAAAAAGTACGGCTCGTCGCTCAATCCTTATCAGTGAATTTACATTCACCGACAGGAAGGCCTCTCTACCAGCGTACCCATCACGACCGTAGGTGCGCTAGGCCCGGCAGAAGCGAGCAGATACTTTCTTCTCGGGTCACCGTCTCCAGGATCTGTCGTTGGAGCTGCCCAATCTGCCCTTGGTTTGCGAGCAAGATCGAACAGACATCCACCTCGGCCACCGGTGCCTTAGAGGCACTGGGGCTTTAGGAACAGCCATGGGCTTTTGTACCGTCTTTCCCGAACCTGTCGCCATTTGGGCGTAGGTCAACTGGGATTTGACGGCTGGTGTTTGGAAGCGACCCGAGGGACGCCTCTCCTCGACCTTCTGCTTACGGGCCAGGTTTTCTTTCTTGATGTCCTGGAACTTAGGACATCCCCGATAGTTTGCAGGGTGCCCTCAGTTCCTACACAAGACACACTTGAGCTGCTCTCTATCCGCCACCTTGTCTCTCCCAAGGTTGCATTCCTCGTTCTTGTGGTTCTTTGCACACTTAACGCATCGAGGCTGCATTTCGCAGTTCGACGCGGCGTGCCCGAACCTTTGGCAGCGGATACATTGCAAAATGTTTCCGCTCCTCTTTAATGTTTCCCATGTGACAGTCTGGGACGCTAAGGTGGTGATAGTCCTTAACCTCTCCAGCTTGCTGCTGGGTGTAAGCTGTACCAAGAAGAAGGGTGTTTCTTAATAATAACCAAGCGTTTTTGATTACTTAAAGATTTTTGATTTATAAATGAAAAAGAAATGTTCGTAATAAATGAGAAAACACAACCTCTTCGGAGCAAGAAGAAAAAAAGCCGGAAATAAAATGTGGAATAATGTGCGCTAATTGCTTGGTATCCTATGCTATATGTTGGTATCCATGAAAATTATACAATTTTGCATGTCGATAATACAGTTAAAACAAAGTTATATAATATATATATATAAAGTAAACATTTTTGACAATTTAAATAAATCAAGTAAATAAATCAAGTAGTCTTAACATTCTCCCCCCCTTGAAGGACTTCTCGTGCTTCAACCAGTGGCAACCGACAAATATTCGTTGTTGCTCTCTTAGAAGTCCCACTAGCAGTCTTCAAAGTAACCACACGGACAACTTCGTCTTCGCCAGGATGTGTTTTTATAACTCTGCCAAGCTTCCATTTAAGTGGAGGAAGGTTGTCATCTTTGATGATTACAATATCGTTGATTTGAATGCCCGAGCTGTTCTTTCTCCATTTGTTTCGTTGTTGTAATGTATGTAGATACTCATGCTTCCATCTATGTCAAAACTGTTGCATAAGCCATTGCACACGCTGCCATCGGTTTAGATAGGAAATGTTTTTGTTGCACAAATCTGGTTCGGGTAGTGCAATTAGTGAAGTTCCTGTTAAAAAATGGCATGGAGTTAAAGGATTGAGGTCATTAGGATCTTCAGAAAGAGGAGAAAGTGGGCGGGAATTGAGAATGCATTCTATTTGAATGATGAGTGTATTAAGCTCCTCATAAGTCAAAGCGGCGAGATGTAATAGGCGTTTCATATGATATTTGACAGATTTTACAGCTGCCTCCCAGATACCACCAAAATGTGGAGATCTTGGAGGTATATGCTTCCATTCGATGCCATCATCCAAACAGGCTTTCGTAATTAGACTGTTAATTCTTAAACATTTCAAATAATGCTCGCAGCTCATTACGAGCATCACTGTAATTAGTCGCATTGTCACTATATATAATGCGACAAGGGCCTCTTCGGCTGATAAAACGACGCAAAGCACCTAAGAATGAAGAAGTGGTGAGAACACCCACTAGCTCTAAGTGTACCGCCTTTGTGCTAAGACATACGAACACTGAAACATATGCTTTTACGGCGGCAGTTCCACGACGACGAGAATGCACCATGAAGGGTCCACAAAAGTCTGTTCCTACAGTCGTAAATGGACGTGAGGGTAATACTCTGTAATCTGGTAAATTTCCCATTAGCGGATGATCAAAACGTGGACATGCCCTGGTGCAAAGAATGCAACTTTTTACTATTCGTCGGACAAGTGGTTTAGCATGAATCGGCCAAAATTGTTCACGAATCATTGATAGCAATCCCTGTACACCTACATGATGATATTTTATATGTTTGTGTCTTATTAAAGCCTCGGTGAACGCATGATTATTAGGAAGAAGTGCTGGGTGTTTATATTCATATCCAATGTCTGAGTTTTTGATACGTCCACCTACTCTTAGTATGCCTTTTTCATCAAGAAATGGGTTAAGAGAATTAATACTGGATCTAGGGGAAATTGATTTATTTTGCCTTAGCAATGATATCTCGTTTCCATAATTTGATTGTTGTATCATTTTTATCACACGATGAAGGGCGTCTTCCATTTCTGCTGCTGTTAATGATCCCTTCATTTTCAGTTTCTTAGTACGTGATGCAATAATGTTATTGAAAAACCTAAGCATATATGCTGTTATTTTGAGTGTTTTCTGGTAGTTTTTGTTGTATTTCATAGTTAATAAGAAATCGTTATCCTTTTGTAATGAAAAATTGTGTATCTTAGATTTTCGCTCGAACATTGTTTCATCAATTGAATCAGGTTTTGATGCGGGCCAATGTTGATGAGGAAGGTATAGGAAATCAGGGCCGTAGAGCCATATCTTTGAATTGATTAATTCACAAGGGAATGCCCCTCTGGAAACAATGTCTGCCGGATTATACTTGGTACTAACATGATGCCATTGATCTATGGATGAAAGATTCTGTATTGTTGAGACTCTATTTGCAATAAAGGTTTGCCAATGATGCGATTCTGAAGACAACAAAGCCATTACTATACTGGAATCCGTCTAATAGTAAACGTTGTCAAAACTATCCCCAAAAATGCCCCGAACCCTTATAACTAACTCTACCATCATTTTAGCAGCGCATAATTCAAGGCGTGGTAAACAAACATTCTTTACAGGAGCTACCACAAGAGTCGAACTGCCGTCATTCCATTAGAAAGAATAGAGCGAACATAAATACACGTTCCATATGCTTTCTCAGAACTATCAGCAAAGGCATGTAATTGTACATCCTTAAGCTTGCCAAACATAACCTGTCTGCCAATTGACATTTTATCCAAATTCTTTAATTCCGTTCTAAATTTAAGCCACTATGATACAGGGATTGGGGAAGAGCTTCATCCCAATCAAGATTGAGCTTCCAGAGGTTTTGAAGAAATATTTTTGCTAAAACTATCACAGGATTTGTAAGTCCTAAAGGATAATACAAACGTGCAATATCGGCTAAAACAGTTTGCTTTGTAATATTCTTATTATCATGATCATTGACTTTATAGAAGAATTTATCAACATTTGGATCCCACATTACGCCAAGAGTTTTGATGACGTCATTATTTTTTAATTGAAAGAATGGTTCTCTGTCTTCCGTTGAAACATCATTAAGTAAACGATTATCATTAGAGCACCACTTTTTAAGAGAAAGTCCACCGCATTCCAGTACACATCTCAATTCTTTCTTTATGTGCTCAAGTTCTTCAATTGTACTCGCTCCGGTGAGAATATCATCCACGTAAAAATCAGTTTTGAGTGCAGAAGCTCCGACTGGAAAGTTATTACTCTCTTTCTCCGCCAAATAGAGAAGTGCCCTTGTGGCTAAAAAAGACGCTGATGCTGTACCATAAGTCTGGCTTATCTCTCCATAATATTTGGTGAAAAGCTCGATCTTGTTCGTTGAGGAGAATTTGGCGGTACATTTTGGTTATGTCTGCTGTGAATACGTAATTGTGAAGTCTAAATTTAATAAGTAAAGAGAATAAATCAGGTTGAACTACTGGTACTACGTGTAAAATGTCATTCAGGCTCACACCATTATCAGTTTTAGCACTTGCGTCAAAAACTACTCTTAATTTTGTCGTAGAACTTCCCGGTTTTGTTATGCAATGATGTGGAATAAAATAATGTGATTGATTAAAATCGTGACCTTCAATTTCCTTCATATGTTCCAAAAGCTTGTATTCGTTCATAAATGAAATATATTGTGCTGCGACAACTGGGTTTCTTTTTAATTTTCTTTCTAATGTATAAAATCTACGAGGAGCTGTTGCATATGAATTGCCTAAACATGTTGGGCTCTGCTTAAAGGGTAATCTAACCTCAATACGTCCATTTGGTAGGCGCTTTACGTGGCTTAGAAAATGTTCTTCACAAATTTGCTCGCTTTTTGTAAATTGGTATTGATTTGGTTCATGGTTCTCTATTTCCCAAAATGATTTAAGAATTGCACCAATACTTTCAGTGTCATCGTTTTGAGGATCCTTACGTAAGCAGTGAACTTTGTTAATGGAATTTTTTTCTCTGATGCTTCCAGACACGACCCATCCGAAAACAGTGTTTTGCAGAATCGGAAAATAAGGGCCCAATTTTATTTGTCCGACGGATAATAAACCATAAAAGTATTCAGCTCCTACAAGAAGATCAACTCGGCTCGGGGTTGCGAATAATGGATCGGCTAGGTTAAGATTCGATGGTATGGAAATGCAACTTGTGTTTATGGGTGAATCGGGTAGGAGTTCAGCTATTTTAGATATAACACATGCTTCGACGTTTTCGCAGTACCCGTTATATCGTGATTTAATAATGAAGTTAACTTGATGTTTACAAATCAGTGCGTTTTCTCCGATACCAGAAATTGAGATTGTTTTATTTTTACGTTTATACCTAGTAAATTCGCGAATCGCTCAGTTATTAAACTTACATGTGAAGCAGAGTCAAGTAGAACTCGACATGGCACTGGAGAGTTTTGTTTGTCTAGAACAAATACTACAGCTGTGGCTAAAATTATTTTCGAGGAAGGGCCTTGTACATCATGCGATCACTGATTGATGGGGAAAGATGTATTTTCCTATCAAGTATGAGGAGTCTGATTATTTGAAGAGCTTGCGACAGCGAAATTACTAGAAGAGGATCCTTGAATACTTGAAGTAGATGGTATGTTATTATGGGAAAATTGATTTCCTGCACCATCGTCGTGAAGCAACGTGTGATGTGAATTACTGCATTTACGACATTTTGAAGATTGACAGGAATTCGTATCATGATTTGGTTTAATGCAATTTGAGCATAACTGATTAGTGCTCACAAAGAGCTGTTTTTGTGCCAGAGGTAAACTGAGAAATTGATAGCACTTGTATTTATACGTTATGTCCTTGTTTTTTGCAAAATAAACAATTTATTCGCGTGATGTTATTGTTAAGAGATTGAATCGAAAATGTTTTTGATCGATAGTTTTGGTGAGTTTTAGTAAAAATTGGAGTACTTGCCTGGGAATTATCGTCACTAAGAATTAGACTACGCTTTTTGAGGAATATTAAGAATTCCTGAAAACTCGGCATTCTTTCTGTTGGTCCTTCTTCGCTCCATTTATTGAGTGTCGTACTATCGATTTTTGGCAGTAGTATTTGAATCAAAAGATCATCCCAATGGTTTACAGGACGTCCAAGCGTAGTAAGTGCACGAAGGTGACTGTTGACCTCATCGCAGAGCTGACGCAAACTTGAAGATGAGGACTTTTTAATAGCTGGATACATCATTATTTTTTTAATGTGCTCGGTGGTAATCAATCGTTTATTGTCGTAGGTGTCGACGAGAAGCTTCAATGCCAATTCATAATTGCTGTCCGTTATCTCTAGGGATTGGATGGTGCGAGCCGCTTGACCAGAAAGTGATGAAATCAAATAGTGCAGCTTGGATACATTGCTCAATGAGGGATTATTATGAATTAGAGAATTGAAGATTTCATAAAAGGATAGCCATTCGGTAACTTCACCTGAAAATATAGGAATGTTAAGCTTTGGCAATTTGAGCTGGTTAGATGATTTGGTTAGAACAGATACAACTTTCTGACTGCAGTGAAGATTTTCGAAATTGAATCTCAAAGAGAAGCTTCGATTTTGTCTTATAAAACAGCTCCTCGTATTCGGCTCGAACATCTATTTTGGAAACGATTTCTTTAGGATCCATCTCCTCGACCTTCCTTTGAATCTGCTGAAATGCCTTGAAACTGGACTCCAGTGCTTCATGACGAATTTCCAGCTCCGAGACAATTGTGTCCGTAGAAACTTCCGATAGAAAATCTTGGACACGGTCCATTTGTTTGATGATAACCATACGACGCGATTTAAGCGCTTGCAATTTCTTGATGGCGGTCGTATTCGCAGCATTCGTTGGCTCTGCCATCGTGATGTTTTGTTAGATTGGTGATATATTACTATATCACGTCGGGGTCACCAATGTTTCTTAATAATAACCAAGCGTTTTTGATTACTTAAAGATTTTTTATTTATAAATGAAAAAGAAATGTTCGTAATAAATGAGAAAACACAACCTCTTCGGAGGACAGGCTAATGGCAAAAAGAAAAAAAGCCGGAAATAAAATGTGGAATAATGCGCGCTTATGTTGGTATCCATGAAAATTATACAATTTTGCATGTCGATAATACAGTTAAAACAAAGTTATAAAATATATATAAAGTAAACATTTTTGACAATTTAAATTAATCAAGTAAATAAATCAAGTAGTCTTAACAAAGGGAATAACTCGCTTCTCCCGTCGGGAGCTCACCGTAGAGAATGGTTTGGCCCCCACGAATTTGAGGTCGTCACTCTCGAACTCTTTGAGATCTGAGGGCATTTCCTCGGGGTCTGCAATCGACTCCACGCCTTTAAGGAGCATTGTCCGCAACCTCTCGGCCTTCGGCGTGAAGGAGAAAAACTCTGTTGTGGACTCCATTAATAAGCTTTTTATACGCTTATGCTGCTCCAGTGCACTTGCAACAAAATAACAAACTACGAGTAAGCAATAAAATAATCAATACAAAATCAATTTGTATTTTGTTGATGTAATCAACATTTTCCCTCCTCCGACGTTGTTGCCCAATTGATTTCAAAATTACTACTCCGAATGTGGTTTTGATCTTCCAGTTCGATGTTAGTAGAGTTTTTAGTTGGACACTTGCCGTACTTAAGGACCACAGCCAATAGGCAAATGATAACAGTGGCCGCTGCAAACATTGAACAAAGCCCAATTGTCCAATACCGATGCTCTTTGATGGTCTTCCAGTGGTGGTCGTGTAGTCGGTTGAGTGCCTCGACTGCTTCTTGATAATTGAAATTGGAAATTTCAGTCACATCTTTGTTAATTGGGATGACGGTCTCATTTGTAAAATAAACCGGAATTTGAGGTGATACGGATGTGTTTGTAGTAGTAATTGATTTGCTAAAGTGCATCATTATTCTCATTTCCTTGATTAATTTCGCTTCCAATCGTATGAATTTGGATTGGATGACGCAGTCCGGAGTGATGGAAATAATTCCCGTGTTATTAACAAACACTTCTTCTCGAGTAGGTCCACAGTTTACAAAAACAGTAGTTGCTTCGGGTGTAATGAATATCCAGGTATTGCGTGTCCACAATTCTTTCCATACAGTGTGTGTTATTCGTAGCGTCCTAGATGAACATTGCTTGAAAGCTAGTTTCTTATACAGTTGCTGGACAATACAATCCTCACTCTGCTCAATACTGTGAAATATTGATGGCCGGAGGATGTATGTTGTTTCATTGAGAGTTGATGCCTTGCTTATATCTTCCAGTGGTATTTCGAAATACCTCTGTAGATTATAGTTGACTCCAAGCAACGACTGCTGTAATTGTACTTCTCGAAATATCTGCTCCCCGATCCTTTCAGGAACAGTGTTAGGTTTAATCAGGTCATATTCATAGGAATCACTGATCATAAAGTATCCAGTTATTAAAATCTCTGTTGAAGTCGAGGACATCTCTAGTTTGTCCATTGGATCTGGTAATACCTCCATCTCTGGGCCAAGTCTCTCCGCGCACTTCTTAATGATTTCCTCCATGCTCTTGTGTGATAAGAACTCGAACAAATGACTACGTTTAAGATATGCATTTAGCAACTTATTGTATTTCGTTTCTATTTCTCGCATGTAGCTAAGTGCAATTAGATATGCGTTCATCACATGTATATTTATATTATTCTCGTCAACAATGCTGTACCAAGATTCCATCTTGTTAATCTCCTCTAGACCGGCATTCAGCTTTTTTGTAAAGCTGTTGATTTTACTGTTGATTCTAGCTTCCGTCTCGTTCACACTGGATATTGTAGACAACATGATTTTACTGTTTGTTTTGCTACTTTTTATCAGGGCCTTCTGGTTGTTATCTAGGTCCTCGATACCATGGTATACTTCATCGTTTACTCCGAATATTGAGGTGAGAATGGTTCCTAGTAGTCCTCGTTTTTGCCTTCGCAAAGGTGTTACTTGGAGTCTATTAAAAATTGAAAGTACGTCCTTCCATTCTTCTTCCATGTGATGAATCAATTCATCGCATTGACTTTCCTTTGTTAATGATTTTGCCTTGTTGCACAACTCAGCCATTTGATCTCTCGTCTTGTTCATATTAACTTGATCCCGTAAGATGTCTGTGATTGGAAATCGAACGCTTGTACGTAGCTCTCCTCGTTGAATATTGGCTGTTCCAACTTGTTCAACAAATAATCCAGTCTCTGGATGTGTTATTGTATAATTTGTAGACCCCGGCATGACGGATGCGAATAACGACAGAATTACAAGAGCAGTAGAGAAGCTTGATGTTTGGGTTTTAGCGCTCAGCTTCCTCTTGGGCCTGCTGGATGAATGATTCGAGGAATGTAATATGTTACTATCAGACTTCATGTTATTTTCTTCGTTTGGCAGTAAACACACCTTGGCTATTGGCCGCTTGAATGTTCCCTTCTCTGTTTTTTCTGTTACTACTCTGACAAGCCCATCAATTCCGCTGTGCACTTCAATTATTCTGCCTAGAGGCCATTTCGTTGGTGTCAGAAGCTCATTTTTCAACAGCACCATTTGCCCAGGCTCCAAATTCCTTGCGGGTTGCTTCCACTTGTATCGCTGTTGCATCTTGTTTATGTATTCCTCGTACCAACGTTTGCAAACATCTTGTTTAAGTTTTTGAATCAACTTCCACCTTTTTAAACTACTCTCTGCCATGTCCAGAATGACTTCATGCTGTGGTGCTATCAGTGGTGATCCAATAATGAAGTGACCCGGTGTTAACGCATCTAGATCTTCAATGTTATCTGTTAGTGGACAGAGTGGTCTTGAGTTCAAGCATCCTTCTATTTGCACCAGAATGGTATTCATCTCTTCGTATGTTAATTTTTGCTCTCCTATGATGCGATTCAGGTGGTATTTAACTGATTTAACTCCTGCTTCCCAGAGTCCACCAAAATGTGGAGCTCCCGGTGGAATGAGATGCCACTCGATTGCATTTTCGGCTAGCGTGGATTGTAGTGCGTCAATAATATTTTTTGCCCCAATAAAATTTGTTCCATTATCGCTGTATAGATGGTTTATAGATCCTCTTCTGCTGATCATACGTCGCAATGCTGCCATAAACCCATCCGTAGTTAAATCTGAAGTGAGTTCGATATGCACTGCCTTTGTTGCCATGCAGAAAAACAGCGCTATGTAGGCTTTCTGCGATTTAACACCTCGAGTTTGTGAGCATCGTATGTTGATTGGCCCAGCGTAATCTATCCCACAATGTGTAAATGGCCGTGAAAACCTTACTCGCGCCTCCGGAAGTTGTCCCATAAGTTGATTTGATTCCTTAGCCTTGAATCGACAACACTTCATGCATTGATTTATTGTTGCCTTGACAGTGTTTGTTCCTCGGATTATCCAAAATTTTCTCCGAATGTGGTTCAGAGTTAGTTTCACTCCACCGTGAAGTGTATCGATATGGGTCTTGTTTATGATTAATTTTGTCAGCGGGTGTGATGATGACAGAATCATAGGGTGCTTCTGATCAACTGATAAGTGAGCATGTTTCAACCGACCTCCCACTCGCAATATCCCACTGGCGTCGATGAACGGATTCAGTGATGATATCTTGCTGTTCGATTTGATTGCCTTATTTGCAATAAGGCTTTTTATGTCTTCAGAAAAACTTCGTTGAACACCCTTAACAAGCGCTCTTTCTGCCTCCAGTAGTTCTTTTATGGTTAACCTGCCATAAAGTAGTTGTTCATGTCTCTTGCTCCGTTGGCAATTGGATTTAAACCGCAGACAGTATGCACTTACGCGTTGAAGTTTTGATAATGATGAAAACATTAGATAAATGTCAACCTTGTGTGAAGGATTGCTGGGATGCATCGCTAGACAAGCGTGAGATTTTCGAATCTCAGGCATTTCTTGCACTTCCACTATGGAATTGACAGCTGGCCAATATTGTTGATCCTTCTTCAACCACCCTGGACCGGTCCACCATGTTGAATTTTCAGCTAAGGTATCTCCAAATGATCCTCTGGATGGAATGTCCGCAGGATTCTCTTTTCCGGGTACAAACCTCCATTGTCCCTTAAACTGTTGTTGCACATATGATACTCGGTTGGCGACAAATGTGTTCCATTTCACTGGATGTTGTTTTAACCAGTTCAATACTATGGTAGAGTCGGACCATGCGAAAACCTTGGTATAATTGATGTCCAATTGCTCTCTGATGTACCTCATTAGTTTCGTAAGTAACGCTGCTGCACATAATTCCAGTCTTGCCAATGAAACTTGCTTCACAGGTGCCACCCTTGTTTTGGATGCAATGAGGCTTATTGTAGCAGAACCGCGATAAATAACCTTCTGATACACCACCGCTGCAAAGGCTGATTCTGACGGATCTGCAAATCCGTGTAACTCTATGTGGGCGCCTTCCATTTGCTGCGTCCATCGTGGAATTCTCACCTTTTGAAGTGATGATAGTCTTGTCTTGAATTCATTCCATTCATTTTTAATCTTCATTGGAACATCCTCGTCCCAATCGATGCCCAAAAGCCAGAGATTTTGAATAAGAATCTTTGCCTTGATAGTTACTGGCGATAACCAACCGAAAGGATCGAAGATTTTGCCAGCGTCACTCAGTATAGCTCGTTTGGTACCCTTTGTGCTGAATGATCTTAAATTGGAAGTCGTCTGTGTTTGGGCACCATTTTATTCCCAAAATCTTAACCGTTGTATCACTATCAAAGTTATAGTCTGGATCAAATTCAGTTCCTTCCCTTGGCAATGCCTTTATGAATGCTGCATTATTTGATGTCCACTTCCGTAAGTTGAAACCACCCTTCCGAAGTAGTTGCGTCAATTCCCTTTGCAGATCTTGACATTCTCTTAAGGAATTTGCACATCCCAAACAATCGTCTACATAGAATCCTTCAAGCAATGTTTTGCTTGCTAGTGGATACTCTTGCTTTTCATCCTCAGCTAGCTGACATAGAGTTTTAATTGCCAAGTATGGTGCGGATGATGTGCCATATGTGACGGTTTTGAGAGCGTATTCCTTGATTGGATTCTTGGAGTTTTCTCTCCACAAAATACGTTGTAAGTTTTGATCCTCCTGGTCGAGTAAAATCTGACGATACATTTTTTCGATGTCAGCTCTGAAGACGATTGGAAACTACCTCCATCGGAGAAGTAAGGAAAATAAATCCGTTTGAATCGTGGGGCCTGTCACCATGATGCTATTTAGCGACTCCCCAGATGTTGTTTTTGCCGAGGCATCGAAAACCACCCTCAGTTTGGTAGTAGTGCTGTCATTTTTTATTACCGTATGGTGTGGAAGATAATACGTTTTTTCTGAGGAATCTCCTTGCCCTTCCTCCATGTGTCTAAGAGCAAGATATTCCTGCATGAAATTGCAATAGTCATGCCGAAGCTTCTCATTTCTTGCGAATCTCTGCTTCAACAAAAAGAATCGTTTTAACGCCATTTTGCGTGAATCACCTACGACTGTGCGATCCTTTAGCAGTGGTAACTTGACGATATATCGTCCTGTTTTATCCCTTTTGTGTGTCAATAGGTAGTGAATTTCGCATTTCTCATCTTCTGCAGACCTGACCCTTGCGACGGGTATTTCTTCTAGCTCCCAAAATTTCTTTAATCCTTCATCTTCCCTGCACACACTGATACATGAAGTAAGGACTTTGGTTTGTGCTTGCGGTTTTGATGTTAAGTTGGTCACTACCGGTCCAGACAATATCCAGCCAAACCTCGTATTTTGTGCCATTGGAGTATTAGGTGGACCTTTGATCAATCCATGGGTCAGGAAATGTGGTAAAATGTCTGATCCTATCAGCAATTCGATATCCTTTGGTTGTCCGTACCATGGATCCGCCAACTTCAAGCCTTGAATATGTGGCCAATCGTTGGGTGAAAATTGTTGTAATGGCAATCTTGATGTGATAACAGGCATTACCAGAGCGTTCACCTCCATGTTGACTCCTTCATCATGAATTGATTGAATGGTAAGGCGGCATGCTGCGATAACTTGTGTGGCCTGACCATTGATTCCATTTTTCCTTGACTCATACTTATCCAGCGGTGCCCTTAACTGATGCGCTAACTTTTCTGTCACGAAGCATGATTGAGATCCTTGATCAATCAGAGCTCGTATCAGTTTCACGTGTCGTCCAACGCACACATTTACCATGGCTGTGGCTAGTAGTACCGTCCTGTTAGCTTGACATGCAGCGACGATTCGCGTTGTCGATGGTGATTCTTCACCTGATCCCTTGCTTGTTACTAAGACGGCTGCCTTTTCACTTTGAGGGAAATGAAGAAGAGAATTATGCTGTTGTGCGCATATCTTGCAACCCTTCTTTGACAAACATTCTTTAGCAGCATGTCCATCTCGCAAACAGTTGAAACACAGCCTTGACTTCTGGATCACTTCCCGTCGGGTTTTGGTGTCATACTTAAAAATCTCTTACAGTTGAATACCTGATGATTCTCGCCACAAACAGCGCATTTTGGCTGCGTAACTGTAGTCAAGTGGCTTTTTGTAGAGTTGGGTTTTACCGCTTGCGATTGGTGTTCTCTGCTGAATTCGCGACTGCCCTCCAATCCCCTGAATCTGCCCTCAATAAAGTCAAAAAATGTATTTAACTTTGGAATTTCTGTTGATGTTCCTTTTGATTGTTGGTACAGCCTTCTTGATTCATTGTCTAGTTTTGGATATAGGATTTGTATCACCAATGGATCCCAGGAACTGACATCCACTCCCAAGTTGCTGATTCCGTACAGGATTTCCCTTGATGTATCCATCATAGTCTTTAGATCCAGAGCATTTTCATTTCGAACTGGTTTCAAAGTAAGCAGTTTTTGAATAAAGTTGTTGACCAACGCTGCTGGATCGTTTGGTTAGCAATTCTATTGCTGTTGCATAATTGCTTGCAGTAGGTGATAGATGGTTGACAATCCTTGCTGCTTCTCCGGTTAGATTACCCTTCAAATACTGAATTCGTTCGACATTGCTTAAGGTTCTGTTTTGGTGTACTAAACGATCGAACAGTTCCCAAAATTGTGTCCACTCCTCATACTTTCCACTGAATGTTGGTATTGTTATAGGTGGAAGTTTAATTTCCCGATGCCTCTCAGGCTGTGTTACTACAGCTTCATTCTGGTACTGTGTCTGTTCTGTCTCCTTAATTTTAATATATGCATCTTGATACATCTGCTCCAACTCAATGAATTCCTCGTCATAATCCGCTTTGTCCATTGACACCATAATTTCCTCATTAACTGTTCGTACCGTTGTCCAGCATTCTTGTAATTGACTCAGCTTGAACTTGAGATAGACGGAATTCTGGCTGAAATCCAAACTGTCAATTAGGCGTAAAAATCTCCCTTTGGCGAGGTTCAACTTAGTGCACTGAATTGAGGACTTCGTTGTTCTATCTGATGATGTGCTCCTTGGTGGCTGAACTACTGTAGCTGGATTTGAACTGGCTGGTAAATCTGGAATATCGGCTCGCCTGTTCGTTGACCACTGATCCAGTTTTGACTTCAAGTCACTTTTAATGTCATGATACCTTGATTCGAACTGGCTAAAATACTTTTTGGCAAAGTATTCATGATGCGGGTTCGTCTTCCTTAAGTCTTCTAGGTACCCATTGTTTAGTTGGAAGTCAATCCAGTGCTGCTCCAGTTTCTCGAGCCGTGTCTTGAAATACTCCACAGAGTACCGTGATTCTCCATCCTTTTTGAAGTTTTCCCACAATCGATGCACTTCTTCCGTGATTCTCGTCTGATTTAGTGCGATTTCTTCGATTTCGCTCATGTTTACTGCGTAATGGAGTACGAGCTATCTTCTATTTCCACTGTTTGAATATATTGATCTAGTACCACTTTTAACTAATCACTTTCCACTCTTCCGGCTAATCCGGCCCGAAGGACCATGTAAAAAATTCAAAATGCTTGATTTCTTGAATTGAATGGACTGATGCCATGAACATTTTATTCTTGTACTTTATACCAAAAAAAATGCCCGCCTCAGCACAACAAAATAACAAATATTGCTAACCGAAAAACGTTGACCTAAGCATTGTAGCAATAAGTGTGTTGATGTCATCGACGAAGGCAAACAACAGCAAAAATAACAAACTAAGCAATACAAAATAAATTTGTATTTTGTTGATGTAATCAACATGTAAAAAATTCAAAATGCTTGATTTCTTGAATGGCAAATGGCATGGACTGATGCCATGAACATTTTATTCTTGTAAAACCAAGTATTCTCTGATCGACAATGATCGATATCATTTCGAAGATAGAAGTGATGAAGCAAGAGTTTGAGGCTTGTCAGGAGTCCACTTTTTTTGTCTGTGCAGTGCGTTGATTGACGCGTTTCGGTATAGGTTTGTGGTATCGTGCTGTCGTTGGCGTGGTATCGTACTGTTGATCGTCTGCTTAATTATATCATCCATTTGTTTGAGTTTTCTGTCAATTTCGTAGTTTGACAGATTCCTATTGGACGGTGGAAGGCGGCGCCCGAAGTGAGCACTCTCGTCAGGGAATTGACAAAGCGTGGCCAATGCGCCCTACTGTAATAGTAGAGGTGCGTTTGAACATACTCTGCCATCTCCGCGAACTCGTCATGTAGTGTGATCACGGCACATAGTCCGCAATGGTTAGTGTCGTATATAATTGTCCGTAGACAGTTAATAGACCGTTCGTGTCTGCCAGTCTCCAGATAGGAGCCGCTCCTAGGACGGACGATCCGTTGCGAGCAACTTGACTCTATATTCAATGTTGCGATACCCACCAATGGCTTAGTAGGCTTCCCCTAGTGTTGGGAATGTTATTTCCCCAATCACTATGTTTGGCATTTAAATCGCCGGCCAGAATGTAAAAGTTTTCCAACGAGTTCAAGCGCAGAGATCGAAAGAGTGTCTAGAGCTCTGCGATAAAAATATTAGGTCGAGGTGCTTCAGGTGCATAGGCCGCTCAAATGTACATTTTCTGTCCATTACGGAGAGGAATGCACACAATGCAGACTTCTAGCACCTGGAACCTCCGCACTTCACCGCTATATATAGTTTTATGTTTTATATTATTTTTTATGAAGATTGCAACTCCCCCGCCTTGAGTAGCGTTGGGTCGGTCTCTTCTAACTATTCTGTAAGAATTGTGCCGGATTTTGTGCTTCTGCTTTAGCTTTGTTTCGCTAACCAAGAGTACATCGGGGCATTCGCCCTGCAACAGGTTAAAAAGCACGGCTCGTCGCTCGATCCTTATCAGTGAATTTATATTTAATGACAGGATCTTCAAGGGCCTCTCTACCAGCGTACCGATCACGATCTTAGGTGCGCTAGGCCCGGCAGAAGCGAGCAGATACTTTCTTCTCGGGTCACCGTCTCCAGGATCTGTCGTTGGAGCTGCCCAATCTGCCCTTGGTTTGCGAGCAAGATCGAACAGACATCCACCTCGGCCACCGGTGCCTTAGAGGTACTGGGGCTTTAGGAACAGCCATGGGCTTTTGTACCGTCTTTCCCGAACCTGTCGCCATTTGGGCGTAGGTCAACTGGGATTTGACGGCTGGTGTTTGGAAGCGACCCGAGGGACGCCTCTCCTCGACCTTCTGCTTACGGGCCAGGTTTTCTTTCTTGATGTCCTGGAACTTAGGACATCCCCGATAGTTTGCAGGGTGCCCTCAGTTCCTACACAAGACACACTTGAGCTGCTCTCTATCCGCCACCTTGTCTTTCCCAAGGTTGCATTCCTCGTTCTTGTGGTTCTTTGCACACTTAACGCATCGAGGCTGCATTTCGCAGTTCGACGCGGCGTGCCCGAACCTTTGGCAGCGGATACATTGCAAAATGTTTTCGTTCCTCTTTAATGTTTCCCAAGTGACAGTCTGGGACGCTAAGGTGGTGATAGTCCTTAACCTCTCCAGCTTGCTGCTGGGTGTGAGCTGTACCAAGAAGAAGGGAATAACTCGCTTCTCCCGTCGGGAGCTCACCGTAGAGAATGGCTTAACCCCCACGAATTTGAGGTCGTCACTCTCGAACTCTTTGAGCTCTGAGAGCATTTCCTCGGGGTCTGCAATCGACTCCACGCCTTTAAGGAGCATTGTCCGCAACCTCTCGGCCTTCGGCGTGAAGGAGAATAACTCGGTTATGGACTCCTTTAATAAGCTTTTTATACGCTTATGTTGCTCCAGTGTCTTGCACCGTACAGCAAAGCTTTTTTGGCCTAAACATTTGATTTCAAAATTGCCTACACCAATAGCATACTTACAGAGATCGATGGTCTCTCGTAGGGCCGTGGTATAGGTGAAGATGGGTGGCACTTTCTCCTTTTTAGGACGTTGCTGCTGAGGCTGTTGTTGTTGCTGCTGCTGTTGGGGCTGTTGTTTTTGCTGCTGTTTCTGCTGCGCTGTTGCGGCTGTTGTTGTTGCTGCTGTTTCTGCTGCTATAGCTGTTGTTGTTGCTGCTGCTTTTTCTGCATCTGCTGTTGTTGTTGCTGCTTTTGCTGTGGGGCGGCTGTTGCCTGCTCTAAATCCCTCTTCTTTATGTCCTTCAGCTTATCAACTACGGCCTGCAGCTGGGCACGTAGGATACGCTCTTTTTGTTCCAATTCGCTACGTTCTTCCTCCGTAGCCGAATATGGGGGGCGAAGAGGTTATTGTCCCCCGTGTAGCGGCCATTCCACGGGGATTGCTGGTTTTGGTTGTTGTTGTCCAACTGCTTTCGACGTTGATGGTGTTGGTGATGGCGCCCCTTTCCTCGCTTCGACCTGCAGCTTTTCAGTCGAAGTAGTGAGGGAGGGGCGCTTAATTAGATTGGGCCTCGGGTTGACCCTTCTGCGCCTCTTCATGACGACGGCCGACTCCGTACGACGTACTTCCCCCGCCGTCTCCCGACATCTCCTCCTGCTACTTCCAACTAATTCAGAAGCAGCAGAAAGAAACAGAGAAAA
Source organism: Merodon equestris (assembly GCA_958301585.1). NCBI lineage: Eukaryota > Metazoa > Arthropoda > Insecta > Diptera > Syrphidae > Merodon > Merodon equestris. Next base: position 51,426,720 of record OY284414.1, on the reverse strand, counting down.
ACGCACACGAAAAACTTTCCGCCCGAGTTGGGATCCGAACCGGCGACCTTCCGACTGCGGGTCGGGCACTTAACCACTGGGCTAATTCGAGTTCCGCGAATACTTCGCCTAAACGCGCATTTATATTGTTTATACTTGTTTTTACACTTTGCTAGCCGAAACACTACCTACTCCTTCACTGGTCTGTGATCAATTGCTGACATATTCATATAAGCCTGAAGGTGTCACGAAAGCAGTTTTGTGGATATCTTGGTCTGCCACGAGGATTTGATGGTAGCCCTTAGCTAAATCTAAGGTGCTAAAATATTGCGCCTTTCCTAATTTATCCAAAATACTGTCAATGTTTGGAAGTGGGTATTTATAATCTATTGTGACCTGATTTAATTTTCTATAATCGACCATGTTCAGGAGCGTTTCCCCGAATTAAAATATCAAGCGCATCTTCTTCTTCTTCTTTTCCTTTTTTTCCGGCGTTGTTATGGTCAGAAGTGTAGGACCATAACCTTCCCACTTAACTGCATTCCTACTGGTCCGCTTGTGGGGTCCGCCGGTTTGACCTCAGAAAGTAGCGGCAGGCTTCCCGGTTCGGGATTACTTCATCGCTGAGGCCAATCAAATGCTGGTGTTTTTGCATTTGTTTGCACCAATTGTTTTTCGGCCTGCTTTTTTTTTTTTTTTTGTGACACGGGCATGCTCCATATTTTTCTGTTTGATCTTACTCTTACAACACCGGTGATCTCCAGTCGTGTCAACCCACTGATTTGCATGCACACTTGTGGGGCAGTTATATGTGTCCCTAGGCTCACCTTGGTGTTTTCTAAATTGCCTAGATGTGATTTTCGTTTACCTTTGTTTTAGTCGCCTTTTACGACAAGCGAGAGGTATCGCTGCAGGGATATTCTTAACCGGTCCCTGCACGGAACAATTAAAATATCAAGCGCATAAACTTGATATAATCTTTTGTAGTTATGTGAAGCAAGCATAAATTATTGGATAAATTAAACGATCAGTGTCTATTGATTCAGAATGACTGATATATTTTCCTAATTGGCTTACATCTTTTATACTTAAATTTAGCTTATCTTAACAACTGCCGGCAATACACCGTCAGCATAATGCTAACAATTATATTAATTGCTTAAAGCTAAATTACTGCCGGCAATGCACCGTCAGAATTATGGGTTATCGGCACACACATGTTTTGGAGTACGTGCTGCGTCAGCGCAAGGGTTGGTGTTGGTGTACACACAATTGCTGTATGCGTTGCGTCATAGGTAATTCAACTGAACAGACCACAATCCTATATTTTTGTTCTCCTGAATTATCTCTCTTTTTGGGGACAACTATAGGGTCCGCCAAATAACTTTTTTTTTTTTTGAAAATGCTATAAAAAAAACTACTGAATATTTTCTCAAATTTCTTTTTTTATTTGAAAGTACAATCCTTCCGGTTAATAATGGAAAATAATTTCATTCAAATGGCTGCCTCGGCTGGCCATGCAGTAGCCTACACGATCGGTCCAATTTTTAAGCACATTATCGATTGTGTGCAGCTGTATTTCACCAATGGCTTCACGAATATTGTCCTTCAAAGCGTCAATTGTCTCTGGCTTGTCGGCGTAACACTTATCTTTGACGGCACCCCACAAATAATAGTCCAACGGTGTCAAATCGCAGCTCCGAGGTGGCCAAACGACATCAGCTCTGCGGCTGATAATGCGATCTTCAAAAACAGGGCGCAAAACATCGAGTGTAGCTTCGGCTGTGTGGCACGTAGCGCCTTCCTGTTGAAACCAAATGTTGCCAATATCCTCCTCTTAAGTTTTTGTGAACAAAAATTCGTTCAACATGGCCCGATAACGATCGCCATTGACTGTAACGGCCACTCCTTGCTCATTTTCGAAGAAAAATGGCCCAATTATGCCTCTGGACCAAAATCCGCACCAAACAGTGGCTCGTTTTGGGTGCACCGGCTTTTCAATGTATGCGTGCGGGTTTTCAGTGCCCCAAATGCGACAATTTTGCTTGTTTACATACCCGCCAAGATCAAAATGAGCTTCATCTGAAAAGATGATTTTTTTGGCAAAATCGGCATCTTCTGTAAGTCGATCGCAGGCCCACTTAGCGAAGCGTTGTTCAAGCGTATACACAACCATATTCGTTCAGCGGAAGGATAAAACTAATTATCTGTCAAATCAGACATGAGCTAAGTGTTACCATTCACGAAATAAGCACTACTTGAAAAAAAAAACGTTAGATGGCGGACCCTTTATAATTGGTGAGCTGTATCGACTGTTGCTTTTTCTGATTATTCCTTGTTTTTCCATTTCGTCTAGTTGTTTGCGTACTTCTGTTTCATGTTTTGGAGGGTATCTATATAATTTTGAGTTGATTTGTTGATCTGTTGTGGTCTTTATTTCATAAACCACTGTTCTTGTGTTTGTCAATTGATCTCCTTCTTTTAATATAAGTTTTTTGTATTTGTTAAGCAACTTATCAATATATTGCTTTTCAACTTCGTTCAGATGGTTTGTTTGGATGTGACTAACTTCATTTGCTTCTAGCATATTCACTTCGTCTAGTAATTTAGCTAGTAAGGGCAGTTGCACTCCATTTATTAATATAATTTCTTGTTTTTCTAAATCTATTGATTTAGCATTCCGATTAGGAAATCGTATGGCTTGTTTAATGCTATAATATTTTTGTCCATTTCATTCTAGCATTATCGGGCATTGTTTTGGACATTTTGTTTTAATTTGTTCTGTTTTTTCTTTTACTACACCCTGAATAGTATTAATTTTTATAGAATTTCCTGCGATTTTTGTGCACAGTTCTTGTGGTACTCTGTTTGAATTTAAAAGGCTAATTGTAGACCCTGTATCAATCAAGGCTATGAATTTATTACCTTCTATAGTTATTTTAGCGAATATTTTCTTGTTGTCCGAGGCAAGTTGATAAAAAACTCGTTTTCTATCTGATTAACTTCATCTCCTTTACTGAGGATATCTACGTCCATTGGATCTATCCTACGTTGCCCTGATCTGTATTGCCCTGAGTTCCTTTTTTGAAATCTGAACTGATTTGGTTGTGTGTTAGGGATAGGGATTGACATTCTGTTTTATCTGCCCTGATTCATCTTGTCTGAGTTGTGCTGATTGTTGGGGCTTGATGCGATGGTGTTTATGATTATTTTGTGTTCTGAAGTTTTGTGTTTTGTGTTGGGAGTTATGTGTTTTGTGTTCTATGTTTAGGTTATATCTGTCTTGACCAACATATTTATGTAATATTTCTCTAATGTGTGATAAGGAATATTTATCACAAATTTCAGCGGCTAAAGCGCCTGCTGTAACTTCTTTAATTTTCTATGTACTTTCGTGTACTATTTAAACACGTCGCTATTTCTAAACCCTGATCACTAAATGCAGCACATTCCGTAATATTATTAACGATGTCTTGAATAATTTCTAGTAATTGACTAATTGTAAATACCTTAATATTATGGATATCCTTGATGATAGCTGTTTGATCTTTTGATGATTTATAGTGTATCTTCAGCTTCGCCTTGCACTCGTCCCATGTTGTCGGCACATCACTGGACAGATAATTTTTTGCGGCACCAATTATCTTTTCATTATATATCACACTTGTGGAGCTTGATGAATATATTTTATTTCTCTTTCCACAATCGGTCTCCAACTTTGTGGATGATTTTGCCTCGCAAGAATTTCCGTCAATGTTACTAGACATTGTTCGAGCGATGCTTGCTGTTGAGCCATTTTTAATATATATATATTTTTTTAGATTCGGCTTGTTTCTACATGCACTTGGTAAATTGTTCTTCAACGCACTTTGTTTCACTGCCTTAATAAATTGTTTTTTTTTTTTTTTTTCACTATTTATTGTGTCTTTAAGAACTTTTACTAAGTTCTAAACTAAAGAACAACCATTTAATTTTTCGTTTCACTTTCCTCTTTTTCACCGAATAGAGGAATACCGACTGCGCCAATGACGATTACCGCGTCTTAAAAGAAACACAAGTTTAAGGTTATTGGTCAACGGAGACCTTATTTATTTCGTATTATAGATTATAAACGGAAAATTTGTCTTGTGTTGTTGCTGCGAGGTTCGCTTTTATATCTCTCTTTCGCTGCATCGTTTGTATTGTTTTTGGGGTCATCTGCCGGTGTCGTTGAATCAGCTGGATTGTTTGAGTTCGCTGATGTCTCATCGATGACCCAGTTCTTGCCGGTTTGGGGCGAACGGCCGTATGTTGTAGCGTTGCATTTTTCGTTGGGGAATTGACCCCCTTTTGGGTTGCAGTCACATATGTTACTCGCCTGGCAACTACTGAGGCCATTGAATTTGCTGTGGCATCTGTCGATGGTTTTAAGTCGCCGGGCACTGACAGGATATACCCTGTTATGCTGCAATAATTTATAAGACAGCTGCTTCCTACTCTGAAAAGAATTTTCACTGCTAGCCGGGCACTTGCCTACATACCTATTCCGTGGATCGAAGTGAAAATGTTCTTTATTCCCAAAAAGGGAAAAGAAGATTACTCACTCGCCAAGAGTTTTAGACCAATCAGTCTAACATCCTTCTTGCTGAAAAGCAAGAGCTGCACGTGCGCAAAGTTGCCCTTCGAATGCATCGTCTCTCGGACATGCTTATCAGCGCGGAAAATCCTGCGAGACTGCGCTTCAGAACCTAGTTGGGAGAATTGAATGCGCTCTCGAAAGGAAAGAGTACGTACAATTCATTTTCGTCGACATTGAGGCAGCTTTTGATAACGCTTCTTTCGACAACATGTGCAACGCTGCTAGACGGCATGGCGTAGATGAAGCACTGGTTTTATGGATCAAAGCAATGCTCGTGCAAGGATCGCTGATGCAGGCCTCGAACAATGTGTCAAATCTGGAGTAAACAGTCGCTGCCCGCAAGGTGGCGTCTTATCTCCGCTGTTACGGTGCATGGTGGTCGACTCTCTGCTCGATGCACTCAATGCTTCTGGAATCTATGCCCAGGCCTATGCGGATGATGTTGCTGTTCTCTCTGCACATGTTTAGCGAATGTCTGTCTCAAAGCGCAGGCGGCGCTAGATGTGATCGAAGACTGGTGCACGTGAAATGGGCTGTCGGTTAATCCTCTTATGACTGATGTCGTTCAATTCACGAGAAGGAGGAAAAATACTGGCATTACTCAGGTGGTGCTAAAAGGCATTCCCATCCCGATATCCAAGGAAGCTAAGTGCCTGGGAATTATCCTAGATAGCAAGCTTCTTCGGTCAAAGCATGTTGAGTCCAAAACCACCAAAGCGCTTTCAGCTTTTTGGCAATGCAAAGGCGCCTTTGGCAAAACATAGGGCTTATCGCCGAAAAAGGTCCTTTGGATCTACACGGCAATGATAAGATCGATAGTCTCATATGCATCGGTTCTTTGGTGGAACAGGCTAACACGCAAACACGTTGTGGCTTCTCTCACCAAACTCCAAAGAGCGGTCTGTCTCGGGAGCTGCTCTAGAATCTATTATGAATCTGCCACCACTTGACATAAATATCAGAGGGTGCGCACTGAAAGTCATATCTCGAGTAAAGAGAAATTGTCTTTGGTACAACTCGCATTGGAATGAAAGTGTACTTGCGCGAGAAATATCCTACGACCCCTATCTCATGGATATGCCTTCTGACGCAATGACACCTGCCATCCTACTGCGCTGTAATTTCACAGTCACATTTCCATGGCGTCAGGACTGGCCTTGACCAGACACTGAATCTGGAATGGAATGTCTTCGCATTTTCACAGATAGCTCCAGGACTGGGCAGGGATCCGGCCCTGGAGTTTTCTTTGAGCGCGAAAACATTCGACTGCACTTCTCGTTAGGAAAATATGTGTCTCTCTTTCAATCGGAGATTTACGCAATCCTAATGTTGTGAAGCACAGGTGGAAGGGAAAAAGCATATGCGTCTGCAGTGACAGCCAAGCTGCACTCAAAGCTATTTCCAACCCTTTATCTAACTCCAAATGAGTGCATGAACTCAAGACCTTTTTGAACAAAGTGGGAAGACTAAATTCACTTAGGCTTGTATGGGTCCCAGGTCACTCGATCCCAGGAAACGAGATCTCCGATGAACTCGCTATAAGGGGCTCTCAGGACCTGAACCCGCCTTATGTCTTCCTGCTTCCACGGTCAAATATGACATCATAAACTGGGTCTTTAATGCACACAGTCGTAGATGGAGATTCAGGATGCAAGATGACTAAGCGCGTACCCCCTGATGTCTGTAAGAAGTCCGCAACATTTTTTTTATCCTTAAGGAGAAATGATTGCAGAAGGCTTACGGGCGTCATTACGGGCCATTACACTTTTGCCAAGCATCTCTACGTGCTTCGCATTAATGAGACGTCTACCTGTGCTGCATGTTGCGAGGAGGATGACACAGCAGAACACTTTCTCTGCGACTGTCCCGTCTTCGCTCGCGCACATGTTAGCACCCTTGGGGCCGACGTGTTGGGTGCTGTATCTCTTAGCTCTACATCACTGAAGCCCCTCATCACTTTTCTCCGGACAACGAGGAAAATACAATAAAGACAAGTACAAGACAAGTGTCTGTCTGGTAGTACAATGGACCAGTATTTGTGTCTGAGTGCTAAACAGATGGGTATTCCGGCGCAATACACATTGCTACGTGCCTATTAGTTTGGTGTAAAATGGCTCAAGGATCAGATCGTTCAAGTTTCGGTTGACAAAATGATTCGGTCATTACACTCAATCACTCGTTCATTTAAAGATGGAGGTCGATGTATTGTACTGGTTCAATACATTCATTTCTGTGGTTCAGAGATAGAGACCGATTCATTGTATTGGTTCAATGCGATCGATCTAAAAATACAAATATGCTAAAAGATTGGCTCAGCTGTTAGTCCCTTTCACCTATGAGAAAATAAAATCACACACAGGGGTGATTGAGAACTCAGCTGATTCAAAAAGAATGAGTGACACATGACACACTTGCCTGGGATGAAACAATCTATCCGAATACCACTTTATGTTAACACCACTCATCGGCTATTTCATTGTGTTAGGAATGAATGAAACGATAAAGAATTGAACGAACGAATGGAGTGACAAGGCTATAGAGAAACTACTTCTGTATGTTTTCGCGAACGATACGAAAGAGCATAAGGAATTAACAATTCGCTCTTCTTTCAACACTACTTTCTTTCGCTTTATATTTCATATCGTTCAGATGACCGTGACAAGAGTATATTGTTATGCAGGCAGCAAGCAAAAAAAAAAAAGAAGAAAAACAAAAGGGAACACCGCACGCATACCGACTCAGCACCTTTTCATTCTTACTCTCTTTGATTGACCCAATTCGTACATCAGCAATAAATTGAAATAAGGAAATCACTTATTGACCCAATTTGTAATATATCAAATGTCAGCAATAGTTAGACTATAAGTACATCGGAAAATTGTAACTTTCAGAAGTCGATTTTTAGTGATTGTAGTGCTGTAGTCACTGTCGTTTTTGAATCAAAAACATATGTAAAAGTTTAACATCAGTGCCCCTTGTTTTATTTTCGCTATCGCCTTGGTTGTCATTCGACCATCCCATCGGTGGATTTCCAATTAAACTTTCTCCGACGGCAACACCAGCATTCCCCGAACCCGGAATACAAAGCTGGCCCGACGAGGGATCCTCGCTAGAGTCTTTTTTTTATTGTGTTAAAAACGACGGCATTACACATTTTCTGGTGGCAGCGGTGGGATACACCGAGGATCAACAAATAATCAGAAGTTCATCGATGGAATCTATCTTATATACTATATTGTGAGTAATTTTCCTTTATTGTAAAGCAATTATTTCCTATACATTCGTACATATAAAATTAATAATAGTGCTCTAAATGTTCTCTACCTTCCGCGGTTCACTTAATTCCCTGCGCAATAGTAATAATATCGAAAACGAAAGCGAGAATAGTACAGATAGTGATAGCGAAATTAATAACGGTAGTGGTTTTTTTTAAATTCATTTTTATTTCATATTATCTTATATCTATCTTACCCTAGTCAAAAATGCTTAAAACTAGCTTAACTATCTTAACAAATGTAACTATCTTACTGGCCCTAGGCGGACACTCTAAAACAAACAGAACAATTGAAACATATGTCTTTCGACGTCTACATGAATTTACTATTACCATTATTATAACTAACTTAAGCTAAGAAAAATGTTTTTTTTTTTTTTATTAAAAAACTTAGCATATGATCATTTTATAACGGTAGTGGTTCAATCCCGAGAATGGCTGAGATTCCCATAAACGTCCCTACCTTCAACTTCATCCCTACCTTTAACGGTACAAGCAACGAAGTTTTTACCTTTATTGATTCATGCAATGATGCTACCCAATTAGCGTCTCCCCCCCAAACACAACGGACATACCGTTGAATTTGCAGGGTGTATCCATACAAGGAGCTAATTTGAGCGATTTCAATTTGGCAGAAAATAGAGTTCAGAGGGTGGCCAAGAATGGCGCCCGAGCAGGGACAACTCCTTAAACGCGATCCTTTTCTCCTGGCGATTCATCTGTTGTCCCTAAATAAGGACACCGCACTGGTACGTTCTATCAAACGAAAATGGCTGTCCCATGGGAACACAGCCATTATTCCAATGCGACAGATAAATTTCCCTGTACCCATGAGAACACAGGGATAATCGCAGAAGGTTAAAAGGATGCGTGTGAAGTAACCCGTGCCTTAGTAGGTCGCCTTCGAGAATAAAAGTTGGCGACTAAAACGGAGAACACGGACCTTCCAAAAGGGCGGCTCCCATAACAGAGATTTCGCGCGATACGTATTCGAATTTCTCCGCGACCGATCACGCGAAACTAATATAGTCCTTCTTCTCGTATTTTTTTTAATAGGTTATTTGGCTGACAAAAGAACAAAAATATAAAAGAAATGCTAAAAGTTAAAGGATTCCCTGAGGGGGAATCCAAAAAAAACGCGAACGCCAGCCTTGAGGCTGACCCAACTGTTCGACTTACGAAATAAAACGCTCAAATCCGAATCGTTATAATTATCAACTTTATTATGAGTGATTACATTCACGTCCGTCACTAGACTGCCACTTCGATGTTCTTCGCCCATCGTTCTCGCCTCGCTTCAACCTCGTCCCCATGCTGACGCAGGTGTTTCCGTCGCATCGCAGTAGTTCCCATGCTCATGTTCGGTGCATATCCCGGCTCATATTCGGACATATTGCCCGAGCGCTGTTGTCTGGTCGGAAGCGCGTGCATGTTGCGTCAGCATATCCACCGATACATTGGCTGATGCAATTCACGGTCAGGGTCGGGTATCCGCAGGTCATTGTCGTTGGCGATGTGTTAACTTAAACCTTACCAAGTAAGGAAACCTTCAAGTATATAAGATTGAAAAGAAAAGTTAAAAAAAGCTTATTAGTTGTACGATAAGGAAAAAGTGAAAAGAAGAGTGAGAGTGGGTGTTTGAAAAAAAGTACATAAAAATAAAGAGCAAAAGCTAGCGAAAAAGTAAAAAGTAAAAATTAGTTATCAGTAAAAGTAAAAAAGGAAAAAGCAAAATCTAGTTTGCCAAACCAAGAAAGTAGAAATCATAGTTTAAGTTGGTGTATGCATATGCAACGAATTTTATAGTGTGTGCTGCATGAGCTTGCGTAATTTTATCAACTACCAAACATAACTGGGGTAAATATTAAGCAATTTTTACTATTTAGCTTTTTACTATTTGTGCATAAGTAATAAGTATGGACGCTATAGCGAAATCTGTCATCGATTTAACTGGGGCGGTGAACGCTATATTGGCTCAACTGAAAGGCCTTGAGAACCGAATTGTGTCGCTAGAAGGTAGACACACACTTGAGTCGGCGCCCGCGGATGAGGTCATAGAGCCGCGCCCACCGCAATGTGAGCAAGATCTAAGGGACATCTCTCGGCTGCCCGACTGTGTCAAAGAACTACAGGTCTTTGACGGCAACCCTACACAATATGTGTCATGGGTGCACACAGTTGAAGGTATTTTGAAGGATTTTGAAATCGTCAAATCTACAGGGCAATCCTCCAACATATTCGGCAAAAGGTCCGCGGTCCTGCTGATGCGGCCCTGGTTTCGTATAACATTTTCGATAACGATTGGCCATCCATTAAACAGTGTCTCTCCCTGCACTACGCAGATAAGAGAGACATGAGAACTCTGGAGCACCAACTTAACCAGCTCTGTCAACGTACTTTGAAGCTGGACGAATTTTATGCCGCAGTTAACCACCAATTGTCGTTAATGATAAACAAAATTAAAACAGAATCCTTTAGTGAGGAGACTGTGAACGCATTGATGGAAACTTATAGGAATCGTGCTCTTGATGTGTTCATCCGAGGCCTCAACGGCGACTTGTCAAGGATGCTTGTCATCCAAAAACCCAAAGCGCTTCCTGAGGCCTATTCGGCATGCCTCGAAATTCAAAACCTGAACTATCGTAGCCATTCGATTCACTCCGCGACTGCTCCAAATACAATAACAGCGCCTGTGAATCAGATATTCAGGAACGATCAGAGGCCCGCCTTGCCGCCAAGAAGGTTTCCACCGCATTTCTCGAACGGTCCAAGGCAACAGCCCCGTTCTACGACCCCGTATGAGGCTGGTCCGCCGCCGAGACCCTTTGCGCCGAAACCACATGAGAAAATGGATATCGACAGGTCCGTGCAGTCGAGACAGATAAACTATATGAATCGTCCGCACGGGATTAACCCTTTTAAAAGGCGAGCAAAATCCGACAATTACCCTAACAAGCAACAACGCTTGAACAACGCGGAAATCTACGAGGAAAATCAGAACGGTGAACACGAAGAGGAGCTCGTCGACGAGGAAATAAATTTTATGACGGGCGCCTCTCCAGCGTTCCATACCTAGAATACGTGACAAAAGATGGTAAAAGGCTCAGTTTCCTGGTGGACACTGGAGCCAACAAAAACTTTATGTCCTTCGTTAGCTGACAACTGCGCATCGACCCCCAAACCGTTTACGGTGCACTCCGCCGCGGGCCAGATTCAGATCAACAAATACATGCGGGGTAAATTTTTCAAAGGAGCCGGAAACGACTCAATCCTTACTTTTTACGTTCTGCCAGGCCTCTCCTCTTTTGACGGTATTATTGGCGATGATACCCTCAAACGACTAGAGGCCGTTATTGATAGAAAAAGAAATATACTGACCCTTTCACCTAACATCCAAATTCCTCTAAAAGAAAAAGTATCAAAAGAAATAAATATCACTTTAGACGAAGGTCTCCCAGAGCATGTAAGGCCACGGCTTAGTGCGTTGATTCAGAAATTCGAACGCATATTTGGCCCAATTAACAATAACGAACTTATCGGAACGTCCGTAAAGGCTGAGATAAAAACGAATACGGACGAGCCAATATACACCAAAAGCTATCCGTACCCCGCCTGTATGCGGGAGGAAGTCGAGAAAGAAATTGGAAATCTGTTAAAGGAGGGAATCATTCGCCCCTCGAAAAGCCCGTATAACTCACCCATCTGGGTGGTCCCAAAAAAGCCCAAACCAACGGGCGAGAAGCAATACCGCATGGTCATAGACTATAAGCGGTTAAATGCCGTAACGGTCTCAGATACCTACTCGATACCCGACATCAATTCCACCCTCGCTAGTTTGGGCAAAGCAAAGTACTTCACGACCTTAGACCTCACCTCTGGCTTCCACCAAATACCAATGAAACCGTCCGACATACCAAAAACAGCGTTTTCAACCATGAACGGGAAATATGAATTCCTCAGACTCCCGTTCGGTTTGAAGAACGCTCCGGCTATATTCCAGCGGATGATCGACGATGTCTTGAAAGAATATATAGGTAAGATCTGCTATGTATACATCGACGACGTTATAGTTTTTGGAAAGGACGAGGAAGACCATCTCACCAACATCGAGACCGTTTTCTCTCGACTCTTGGAAGTTAATCTTAAGGTTAACTTAGAGAAGACCCATTTTATGAAAACTGAAGTCGAATTCCTGGGGTACGTCGTTACACCCGAAGGAATTAAAGCAGATCCGAAAAAGGTGACGGCTATCTGTCAAATTCAACCACCTGAGACGCTAAAGGAGTTAAAGAGTTTTTTGGGATTAACGTCCTACTATCGCAAATTCATCCGCGATTATGCTAAGGTTGCCAAAGCGCTTACCAACCTGACCAGAGGCGCTAACGCACAAATCAAAGCAAACGAGTCTAAGCGAGTCCCGGTCACGCTTGACGGAGAAGCGCTGCAAGCATTCAACGACTTGAAGGAACTTCTGACGTCATCTGAAGTTCTGGCGTTCCCCGATTTCGAAAAACCTTTCAACTTGACAACTGACGCCTCCAACTACGCTATAGGTGCGGTGTTATCACAGGGAGACCCCGGGAAAGATAGACCCATAGCATATATATCGCGTTCCCTCAACAAAACCGAGGAGAATTACGCGACTAATGAAAAAGAAATGCTGGCGATAGTATGGGCTCTGGACAACTTGCGGTCATACCTCTACGGAGCAAGGAAGATCCGGATTTACACTGACCATCAGCCGCTGACATTCGCCTTGGGGAATCGGAACTACAATGCAAAACTTAAACGTCGGAAGTCTCGTATAGAAGAGTACAATTGCGAGCTCGTGTATAAACCCGGTAAGTCAAACCATGTTGCTGACGCTCTGTCCCGACTGAAAATACAAATAAAGAACAACTACTAGAGAAATATTATTTCCCCAGCATGAACAGCTTGATAAAGAAATATACTAACTCATGCGAAATTTGCAAGCTCAACAAGTATGACAGGCATCCCTGCAAACCGGAGCTGCAACCTACGCCTGTACCATCGTATCCATGCGAGATACTGCACATGGACATAATGGAGGTACAGAATGAGAAGTTCCTTACATGCTTAGATAAGTTCTCGAAATTTGCCAAAATATTCCGCATAAAAAATCGGTCGGCCCTTCACTTGAGGGATAAAATCACAAAAATGTTGCACTACTTCACGGCCCCAAAAATCTTGGTAACAGATAACGAGAGAAGTTTCGTCAGCCCAATCATACAGAACTATGTACAGGCGTTGGGCATTAAACTCTTCCTAACGCCAGTGCACCGTACCGAAGTTAACGGACAGGTGGAGAGATTTCATTCAACCGTGATTGAAATCTATCGGTGTCTTAAAATGGAGTATAAGGGGTTGCGCCTGAAGGAATTACTGAATATAGCAGTCGACAGATATAACAATACTGTCCATTCTGTCACGAGGAAAAAACCATCTAATGTATTCTTCAATAGATCCGAACGTATAAACTATCAAAAACTGTTAGGCTTCCGCGAAAAAGTGAACAATGATTTGAGACACGAAATCAAACGTAGGCAAAAAGCGGATAGGGTCAGACAAAATAAAACTAAATCCAAACCGAAAAAATATAAGAAAGGGGACGTTATTTATATGGCTCGCAAGGGCATAGAAATCAAGCATAAACCTCTTTTCCGTAACGAAATAGTAGCAAAAGATAACGAAGTGACCGTGGTGACTTCCTCAGGAAGGAAGGTCCACAAAACGCACATCAAGAATATATGAAGTAATAAGCGTAGGCCATGCACATGACACGAACTTGCACATACATATATAAGTCGCACATACCCAACGAACTCATAATACCTGTAACAATGAAATTAAAATGAAATTAAAAACATGAAAACAAATTTTATCGTAGTACATTAAGAAAAGACACACACACAAATCTATATATCATTGCACGATGAGTTAAGTCTAGCACCCCGAATTCTTATATCTCCATCACTATGTTAACTATACCTATATTGAACCATTGTATTAATGTACTTATTTAATGATGTAATTTTAAACTTTATGTAATCCTTACGCCGCCACAAGCCGCCAAGTTCGCATTTTCAGACTTACTTGCCTGCTTGCCATAGCAACAACCTATGGACTTCAAGTATTCCAGTACACCGGTCCCCTCGTCCCCATCAAGGAAGGCAGAGCATCGATAGTGAACGGAAACCTGAACCTCGTCCATGTCATCAGACTCAACCAACTCGAGCAACGGATAACAGAGGTCACGAACTCCATCGAAAAGTACATCACGGATCGGGGGAACAAGTGGTCACTTAACATCCTCCTTGCCGAAATCACGGATCGCATCAGACTGCTGAAGAGAAATCCACAACGAAAAGTGAGGTCTATCAACTGGATAGGGTCTGCATGGAATTGGGTTGCCGGGAATCCGGATGCTGCAGACTGGGACAGCATTCTTGAAAGCCAGCAACATATCGTCGAAAACAACAACCAGCAATACAAGGTGAATGAAAAGGTCTTCGAGGTGATCGAGGATATGGCGAAAAAGATTAATTGGGTCATCGCCAGTTCCAATGGCGAAAGAGCTGTTGCTGACGTCCAAAGATTTAAGCAAGATATCTTGGACGAGATCCTGTTAACGAAGGAAAAAGTCGACGAAATAGTTCGAGCCTGTCAACTAGCGAAGAGCGGCATCGTGAATACGAACCTGCTGAACCATGATGAGATCAACATGTTGGTGAGCGAACTGGAGACCCTGCCTTACGAGAATGAAATCGAAGCAGCTGAGTTTGGAACGCCGTCAATCTACACTAATGGTTCGACGCTTTTGTATGTCCTTTCGATGCCAAAGATAAAGAAGGAAGAATACAACCTGCTCCTGACGAAACCATCGATAACAAATGGTAGGCAAGTTAACGTCGACTACGATAGGTTTCTCATCAACCAACAGGAGACCTATGGTGTAATAAAGGACTGTCTCACAATAAATAACTCCACTGTTTGTAAAGACGAGTCATTGGTAAAAATCCCGGAGGATCATTGCATAGCCAGACTACTAAAGGGAGGCCACGCAGTGTGTACATACCGGGCTAACACTCACGAAGTCATCGAGCTTATCAAAGGAAACACCATCTTCGCGACAAACCTCAATGGCCAACTAACTGCGGGAAACATTACCCAGTCCTTGAAGGGAACCTTTGTCATCCAGCTGAACAATGAGACGATCCAGACAAAAAACAGGACATTCACAAGTTCTACGTACACTACTCTTCAAGCCTTACCACCAGCTATGGTGAACATTACCACCAAAGGTTACGAAGTGGACCTCGCATTCATCCACACACTTAGCCTCGAGAATATCAAACGTCTCGGTAGCCTAACCAATCGGATGAGGGTCGCAACCATATCGGACGTCATCATCCTGACACTTCTAATAGCATTCGCCTTCTTTGTGATGCGTAAAGTTAGCGGAAAACTGAGTCTCCCGACATTGAGGTTGCCTCAGGGCACACCGGCCGTGATTTCGCATTAAGAAGGAAGTAGTAGCAGACGCCACTGATCTGCGGGACGCAGATTTTTGAAAGGAGAGGAGTTAACACATCGCCAACGACAATGACCTGCGGATACCCGACCCTGACCGTGAATTGCATCAGCCAATGTATCGGTGGATATGCTGACGCAACATGCACGCGCTTCCGACCAGACAACAGCGCTCGGGCAATATGTCCGAATATGAGCCGGGATATGCACCGAACATGAGCATGGGAACTACTGCGATGCGACGGAAACACCTGCGTCAGCATGGGGACGAGGTTGAAGCGAGGCGAGAACGATGGGCGAAGAACATCGAAGTGGCAGTCTAGTGACGGACGTGAATGTAATCACTCATAATAAAGTTGATAATTATAACGATTCGGATTTGAGCGTTTTATTTCGTAAGTCGAACAGTTGGGTCAGCCTCAAGGCTGGCGTTCGCGTTTTTTTTGGATTCCCCCTCAGGGAATCCTTTAACTGATTATTTGGTTTAATTTCCCGTCGGCAATTTAATGTTTGCATTTTTTGACGGCGATTTTGTGGATGGCAGCGGACAGATTTTTGTTATTGGACGCTTTAGTTCTCCAGTGGGCGTTTTTAGAGTTACCACCCGTGTTAAGTTGTCTGTGCCGGGGTGTTTGCAGATGATCCTTGCAAGCTTCCATTTTGCTGGTGGAAGGCGATCATCTTTAAGCAGCACTAAGTCCCCCACGTTCGGCTCGTTCTGAACGTTAAGCCATTTTGGCCTTTGCTGCAACCGTGCTAGGTACTCGGTGCTCCATTGATGCCACAACGTCTGATACAGTTTCTGGATCCTCTGCCACCTATCTAAATAACTAAAAGTTTTATCCGACAAGTCAGGTTGAGGGATTAGATTCAGCGGTTGCCCTATCAAAAAATGTGCGGGTGTTAGAATAGAAAAATCGTTAATATTTCCTGACATTGGACACAGCGGTCTAGAATTTAAGCAAGCTTCTATTTGTGTTAGTAGCGTGCTAAGCTCTTCAAATGTCAGCAGCTCTGAACCCATTACTCTCTTCAGGTGGTACTTTATAGATTTTACACCAGCTTCCCAGAGGCCTCCAAAATGAGGCGATGCTGGTGGGATGAAATGCCACTTTGTACCTTCCATGGCTAGGGACTCCGCTACCTCCTGGAAATGCATTTGAGCTTTCTGCCAAGCTTCTTGTAATTCACGATTGGCTCCAACGAAGGTGGTTCCGTTGTCGCTATATAAATTAGAGCATATACCTCGTCGTGCTGTGAACCTTCTATATGCTGCTTTGAATGCTTGCGTGGTCATGTCGCTGACTAATTCCACGTGAATGGCCTTAGTAGCCAGGCAAACAAAGATCGCTACATACGCCTTGAACTGCTTTGCTCCTCTTCCTTTCCATGCTTTCACGTCCACCGGGCCAGCATAGTCAACCCCTGTGTTTGTAAAGGGATGAGACATTGTAACCCTGGGAGCGGGCAAATCTCCCATTTGCTGTATTGAATTCCTTGCTCTATACCTAAAACAGATAACACATTGGTGAATAAAATGTTTGACGGTGTTCTTGATTTTCAGAATCCAAAATCGATTCCGAAGGTACGCTATCATCTGTGGTAATCCGCCGTGCAATGTCTTGTCGTGCGCGTTTTGAATTATAATTTTGGTAAAATGACCCGTTGGATCCAAAATTATCGGGTGCTTCTGTTCAAATGTTAAGTCAGAGTTATGGAGACGGCCGCCAACTCGCATTATTCCATCTTTATCCAGGAATGGAGACAATGAATTTAGTTCTTTCGTCTTCTCTCCTGCTTTCAGTCTCGCGATCTCAGTAGAAAATGATTCTGCTTGTGCTGCTCTGATTGCTACTAGATATGCCGCTTGGATTTCTTCTGGAGAGATGAGATTCTTTGTCCTTGCTGCAGGTGATTTCCGTAAGTTTGCTATGAATCTGTTACAAAAGGAAATAATTTTTAAAAGTTTAGATAGATTAGAAATTTTACTAATTAAAGTGTTGATATGATTTTCTTGTATTGTCACGTTGTAAACTCTTATGGTACGTTATTCCATATCAGTTTCCAAAACTGACGGTTGGTGTGGACAGCAAAAGTTCCACCCCTGTTGAAGAAAATCTGGACCTTTCCACCAAAGACTATTACCTACCAAGTCTGATGGTAGAATACCTCGCGAAGCTAAATCTGCTGGGTTAACCTTTGTTGGTATGTGCTTCCAGATGACACCTTTCGACAATCGTTGAATTTCGGCGACTCGATTACAAACAAATGTGGTCCATTTGGTTGGTGGAGCAGCAATCCATGCAAACCTTTTGACGTTTGTTAATTTTAAAGTTTTTGTTACATGTTCCATTAACGTCGCCAAAATTACTGCACCGCAGAGTTCTAAACGCGGTAAAGTGATTGTTTTCAATGGAGCAACTTTTGTCTTGGACATCAGTAATGAAATATGAATATTGTCTTCATGATCCAAGACTCTAATGTAAATGGCTGCTCCATACGCTCGTTGAGACGCATCAGAAAAGCCATGTATTTCCACTGCTTTCATCGAACTGTGTATATGAATCCATCTTGGTATCTTCAACTTTGTAATAGAATTTAACTCTTGGCGAAATGTAATCCATTGAGATCCAGTGCTATGGGCTTATCCCAGTCCGAGCCATCACGCCACAACTCCTGCATTATGATTTTCGCTTTGAAAACGCACGGAGAAATCCATCCTAAAGGGTCAAATAATTTAGCTATTGTTGATAAAATTGTCCTTTTAGATTCATCGCATGGTTGCACTGGTGTATTTCGAAACGAAAATACATCTTCTGAGGGAATCCATTGAAGACCTAAAGCTTTAACCGACTCCGATGTCCCGAACGGTACAAGAAATGCAGCTTCACGGTGATCCGCCGGAATATGTTGAAGAATTTCCTTACTATTGCTGGTCCACTTTCGTAAGATAAAGCCTGCTGAACTGAGTAAATCTCTAACTTCTTTCATCTTACTTTCAGCTTCATTTATCGACTCAGCTCCTGAAATGAGATCATCAACAAACATCTCGTGTCTTACCATATCAGCGGCTACCGGATATTTGGTTTCTTCATCGGCTGCCAGTTTCAATAGGGTACGAATGGCCAACCACGGTGCCGATGTCGTACCAAAGGTGACTGTTTTCAGTCGATATGCCCTGATTTTTTCCGTTGGAGAGTCACGCCAGAAGATAAGCTGAAAATAGGAGTCGTTTCGTTCGACCCTTATTTGCCGATACATCTTTTCGACGTCAGCGGTAAATGTTAATTTGTTTGTACGCCACTTTAAGATGATGTCTATTATGTCGTTTAAAATTTTAGGTCCAGCTATAAGATGGTCGTTAAGGGAAGTACCATCCATTGTTTTGGCTGTAGCGTCAAATACGACTCGCAGCTTTGTGGTGGTACTAGCCTCTTTGAAGACTGCGTGATGCGGTACAAAATAGTGATAAGGAGTTTTCAAGACTGGGTCATTTACGAGATCGACCTCTTCCATATGTCCTAGTTGCAGATACTCTTTTATATACTTTGCATATTCCGCATACAGATATGAATTGAGATGGAGACGTTTCTCCAAGTGAAAGAACCTACGCAAGGCACCTTGCTTCGAGGGTCCAAGCGCAGGATTTGTTCCTTCCTTGAATGGTAATGATACCACAAATCACCCGTCCTGGGCACGATGAGTTTTTGTTAAAAATTGTTCCTCACAGTATTGATCTTCCACAGTATGTGGGTTTTGAAACCGTGTTTCTTCTATCTCCCAGAATTTTTGGAGATGAGTACCAAGAGAAGAAGTATTAACATTTACAAAACTTGGTATCCGTCGCGGATGCTGCATTGGAGTTCTAGCCATAAGAATCCAGCCTAATTGAGTTTCAAATGCAGTTGGTGATGCGAAATCCTCACCACGAATTATTCCAGGTAACATTAGGTCGCTATATACATCGCTTCCTAACAATAAGTCTATATTTGCGGGCTTATTGTACCAGGGGTCAGCTAGACGTAGTCCTCTGATATGTCTCCAGTCGCGGATGTTGAGTTCGAAGGCCGGAAGAAGGCCCGTGAGGGTTTTGAATATCAATGCACGCGTGTTGATCTCGAAATTCGTGTGCACTGAGCCGATACAAATGTCGACGAAGCTATGGCACGCTCCACTCTGGACCCTCCCCAACCCTGCGACCTCAACAAAAGTTCGCGTTCTTCGTAACTGCAGTAACTGGGCAGCTGACTCTGTGATGAACGTTGATTCTGACCCTGGATCGAGTAAAGCCCGTAAATGATAGATCTGACCGAAAGCTGATCTTACTTTAACAATTGCGGTTGCTAACAATACCTGTGATCTGTTCTCGTTATGGAGATGATAAGTATTTGATATGTTACTTAAGTTTTGGTTAGTACTTCTATAGGTTTCTAAATAAGGGTTTTGACCATTATTTGTATTTGATTCTTGATTGTTAAGTTCAGAAATTTGTTGTGTATTTTGTGGTAGTTGTGAAATTGTATTATAATTTTGTGTGTTAGGTTGAAATTGTTTATAATTCCTATGGATTTCTTTTTGCAGTTGGGATTGAGATGCATGGCGATTAGGATTTCCGTGAAGGAGTGTATGGTGCGGTTGCTGGCATATTCGACATCGCGATTGGCTATTGCATTGCTGCGTTCCGTGGATATATGAGAGACAATTTAAGCAAACTCCAATTTTAATTACTGATGCTCTTCGTGTTTCAGGATCCCAACGCAAGAATCGTTTGCAGGATCGCACCGTATGTGCACCCCTATTGCAAATTTTACAGGAGATCTGTTTACCTGAATGTTCCTGCACGTAGAAATTATTATGTTTTTTGGCGTTGCAGGTTTTCGGGGGTTCGATGGGATCGATAACTTTTAACGCCCGGAATCTTGCTTCAAGGAATTCTGTGAACTCTTGCAAAGTAGGTAAATCTTTTCGACTGCCCAACTTCTCCTCCCACAATTGCTTTGTTTTTTCAGGCAACTTTTGAAAAATTATGTAAATTAATATGTCGTCCCAGTGTTGTACTGGTAAACCTAGATTTGCCAATGAATGACGACATTCAGTGGATGTGTCGAGAAGGGTTTTCAATTCTGTGCCTGACTCCCACTTTAGGACTGGCTGCGAAAATAAAAGCTTTAATTGGGTTTTCACCAATATCCTTTTATGGTCATAGCGTGCTTTTAAAATTGACCATGCTTGCTCGTAATTACCATTGTCAATTGTTAGATGTGACAAAAGGCGTTCTGCTTCTCCCGAAATAGAGGATTTGAGATAATGCAACTTTTGTATCTCAGACAAACTATTATTGTGATGAATAAGTGAAGTAAACAGGGCATAGAAAGATCTCCACTGCTCATAATTTCCCTTGAAGATGGGTATATTTATTTTTGGCAGTCTTAAACTATCTTGTTTAATAAATGCTTTTTCTTCACTCACCCCAGATTCTGTGCCCGATCCTGTCAATGACGCGGTTCCTATTAGTTTGTCCAACGCGTCCATCATACTGCTTCTATACTCCAAGTACATCTCCTGGATGGTGTCAAACGCTTCCTCCAACGACGGACGTTCCAACGAGGTAAAGGCTTTGGTATTTAAATCCTTCGCTGACTTAAAATTATCCTCTAATAATTTTAGCCGCCCCATTAAATAATTTTTGGTGCGTTGACTTGTGCTCCGCTTACCAAAGTTGACTGAGTCCCTCGTCATTTGCGTGAGAAATGAAAAGAAAAAGAAAAAGATGAATAAAAAGATGAAAAGAAAATTTTAATTTTAATTAAATATTTGTTGTTGCTGTAGTAAATAAAGCCGTTGGCAGTAGGTGGTGTGATATTTTGATACCCGTTAGTTATCGTTCGATACTTCGATGACGAATTCCCGTTGGGAAATGTACCACGATCGGAAGACGAAAGAAAAGTGGAAAAAAAGATTCACAATGCCGTTGGCAAAAAGTGGTGTGATAATTTGATACCCGTTAGGTATCGTCCGATACTTCGATGACGAGTTCCCGTTGGGAAATGTACCACGATCGAACCGTTTCGCGACGCGACCGAAACACGAAAAAAAAAAAATTATTCGCACTTTTCACGAACAAACACAAAAAAAAACTCACTGTCCAAGTCTTGATCTGTGTTATATGATATTTGTCTTGTTAAATTGTCTTATTATTGTAAATCACTTGTCTTAATAAATTACACTATGATATCAAATAATCAAAAAATCGCTGGTTCAAAGGGCTCGAAGGACCAATAATGTTTACGTAAAAAAAAAAAATGACGAGGGAGATCTATTAAAAAACACGTCCGCTTTCCTTCACGTCTGATACACGAGTGTCGTTTATTTAATTTCCTTATGTCAAATAATACAAAAAAATGGAGAGATTTGACGGCATTGTCAACAAGAGCAAGCATAAATGTAGTAGATTAATGATTATAACAATAATAAAAATAAATATAAAAATAATAATTTTAAGTTGTTAAACATTCTCCTACGAATTTTGTTGTTAAACAGATAACGAAAAGCTGTCACACACATCGGTTGTGAAACATAAGATACGTACTTTACCTGGTTCGGAACCTATATTCACCAAAAATTATAGATACCCAAAAGTTCACGAGGAGGAAGTTCGTGAACAGGTCAAGAAATTAAAAGATGACGGTATAATACGTGATAGTAACTCCCCTTGGAGTTCACCACTATGGATAGTCCCGAAAAAGGGCTGACACAAATGGGAAAAAGAAATGGCGTATGGTTATCGATTACCGCAGACTAAATAATTTGACTATCGCAGACAATTATCCTCTGCCCAACATCCCAGAAATTTTAGACCAATTGGGAAAAGCCAAATACTTTTCCACTTTGGACTTAACGTCCGGATTCCACCAAATTCCAATGGCAGAAGAAGACATAGAGAAGAGAGCATTTAGTACTCCATATGGTTTGTTTTGAAAAATGCTCCAGCCTGTTTCCAGAGACTCATGAACACAGTTCTGGCAAGATTACAGGGCATCAAGTGTTTTGTCTATCTAGACGACAACGTCGTATATGGACAAAAATTTGAAAGAACACAATGAAAAATTAGTAGAAGTACTTGAACAGCTAAGGAAGGCAAATCTCAAACTTCAACCCGACAAGTGCGAGTTTTTGAGAAAGGAAGTCTCCTACCTGGGTCATGTTATAACGGACGAAGGCGTTAAACCAGATCCTAGAAAGATTAGAAGTATCTGTCAAATAAAGAGGCTGAATGCATTCACAGCATTCTATTACATTCATTCACCTGTCTGACAGGCGTTGTTTTTCTTCTATCTATCGACCGGACTCTTCCGGTCCCTCCATCTTGCCTTTGTTTCATTTCCTTCTTCTTCCTTCATCTTTATTGGATCGCGCACGCGCTCAGAACTGAATTCAAATATTGTAACGTAATCACATAAAAAAAAATAAAAAGCTACAAACAAAAACGCTTGTTTCGTTATTAACATTTTACATTGGTGACCCCGACGTGATTTCACGCATTAATACTGAAGTCACGAGTTAAATATATATCATAGTCACGTGTTGCGCTCATTATCTCATTCAATCGAATCAGCAATAATGCCAGCCGAAGAAAAACCTACCAAGGAAACGAAGAAAATGGAAATCCTGAAAGTACGGCGCACTGTTGTGTCCAAACAGATGGATCGACTGAAGGAGTTTGTGAACAGCCTTACAGAGGATGCAACAGTTCCGCAGTTAGAGCTTCGCCTCTCCGCGTTGGATACCGCCTTCAACGCCTTCGAAGAGCTTCAAGGCAAAATTGAAGAGTTGGATCCAGACGAGGTAAAAAATGTAGAGGACATTAGCGCAAGGTATGAGGAATTGTATTAGAGCATTCAGCCAGAAATTACGGTAAGAATTCAATCACTTAAACCCAACACTAAAGACGGAGGTACCCATGTCCAAATAAATTCTGCTGAACAACTTAAACTACCTAAAATTAACATGCCAATATTTACAGGCGAGATTACCGAATGGTTGGACTTCTTCGAATCCTTCAATTCCCTTATCCATTCCAACCCCCCCCCATAAATAAAACTACGAAGTTCAAATATCTGAAATCATCACTTGGAGGAAGCGCTTCACACGCTATTCGATCACTGGAAATAAACAGCACAAACTATGATGCTGCTATCAAAATTCTTCTCGATCGATATGAAAACAAGAACCTTATTTGTGCAGAACACCTGCGAAAGATATTTGAAGTTCCTGCAATTCAAAGGTCATCAGCCATGAACCTTCGCGAACTTATCGACGGAATTAACAGCCACTTACGTGCCTTATCATCTCTCACCCGCCCAGTCGACAAATGGGACGATCTCATCATATACATCATCGTATCAAAATTGGACAGCGCCACACGCAGCAAATGGCAGGAAGAATGCCCAACCGAGGACCCACCATCACTTCCTGGTCTGACTCAATTTATCAATAAGCGCTGTCAAGTACTTGAGTGTTTTTCGACAAGCAGCAATGTGCGGGCAAGTACCAATCCTATAAGTCCTCGAAGTAAGGCATTAACCATTACCAGACACTCAGAACAAATTAAAAACAAATGTATATATATTGTAACAATTTAGGCCATATAATTCAAAAATGTTATACTTTTCTCAAGCTACCCTCAACTTCAAAACAGCGGTACGTACAAGAAAAAAAAATCTGCCCTAATTGTTTAAGACACGACCACAATGTTACAGAATGTCGCTCATCTTTCTGTCGTAAGTGTAATAAACCACATCAGACCGTTCTTCACCCGTTTGATGTTCCCGCAGTTAATCACTCAAGTACTTCACTTAACGTAGGCGCCACTGAGTTTTATGCCTCAGAAGAACCAACCGACAGAAGGGTTTTGCATATAACAAAGCCAAAAGCAAGCGATATAACGCATTATTCTAATCCTGGCACATCCATTATTTTGGCCACTGCAATAGTACACGTTGCGGATAAGCATAATACACTCATACCATGTCGTATTCTCCTTGACTCGGGCTCGCAACTAAACCTAATAACGGAGCGCTTCGCACATATCCTAGGCTTACCGCGAGAAAAATCCAATATGGAAATTCACGGCATTGGTTCAACTAAAACTTCCTGCAAATTTAAAACACACATTATTTTGAAATCCCGTTTTAATGAAATACGTCATACCGTAGAAGTTATGGTGGTTAAAGGGATTACCCACGGCGGTTCCAGAAAAGTCAATCGACATATCCGATTGGAAAATCCCCATGAATATGAATCTCACCGATCCACAATTTAGCAAGCCAGGACGGGTTGATGTTTTACTTGGTGCAAGTCATTTCTTCTCACTCTTATCTGTTGGCCAAGTACGAATCGATGATAATTTACCAATTTTGCAAAATACCGTTCTAGGATGGATCGCCTCAGGCGTAATTGGTAACAATTGCGATAATAACAAAGCTGGACGGGCGTACACTCTTTGCACAGAAAGCCACGAAAACATTGAAACGATTATGAAATCTTTCTCGAATATCGAAGGATTTGCCGAGACAACACCATTAACAACACAAGAGCAAATATGTGAAGATTTGTTTATCGATAATTTCCACCGGCTTGAAAATGGACGGTCAATAGTGCGACTACCCTTCAAGACTCATCCACGTGAACTAGGAAAATCGCACCACATAGCCATGCGTCGGTTCATCTGCTTGGAAAAAAAGGTACACCGAGACAAAAATGTTATTACAGCCTATGTACAATTTATGCGTGAGTACGAAGCCCTGTGTCACATGAGACCTATCGACAAGTTGGAGTACGGTGAACCGCACTTTTTCATGCCGCATCATTGCGTCATCAAACCGGAAAGTTCGACAACCAAGTTGCGTGTTGTGTTCGATGCGTCCGCCAAAACTGACAGCGGGCTTTCATTAAACGACATAATGCACGTTGGCCCTACAATACAAGCAGATTTATTTTCTACAGCACTCCGTTTTCGATATCATAAATATGTTTTTACTGCGGATATTACAAAAATGTATAGACAAGTAGTCATGCATGAAGAAGATCAGAAATTTCAATACATTCTTTGGAGGGAGTCGCCGGCTGATAAAATAAATATCTATAAGCTCTGCACTATTACTTATGGAACTAGCCCGGCATCATTCCTTGCAACCAGAGTTCTATATCAACTCGCTAATGATGAGTGCGATAATTTTCCAATCGGGGCAGACGTGTTGAAGAACGACTTTTACATAGACGACGTTCTCTCAACAATCTTAATGATATTTTGCAAAGAAAGTGTGAGTTACAATCTATGTTAGGTCGAGGTGGATTTCAACTACGCAAATGGTGCGCAAATGCAGATGCTATTATAAGTGATATTCCGACTGAGGATCGAGAGCGGCTGTTTCATTTAAGACATGACAATGTGGTGAAAACCCTGGGTTTGATATGGGAGCCTCATAACGATATCTTTAAAATTAAGGTTAATTTAATTAGTTAGTTAAAACAATTAGATAGAGTCACCAAAAGAACAATTCTCTCAGACGTAGGTCGACTTTATGATCCTTTAGGTCTGATCAATCCCGTCATTGTGAAGGCGAAGCTCTTTATGCAAGGTCTCTGGCAGAGTAAGCTACATTGGGACGAAGCGGTATCGCAGGAGATGTATACATTTTGGAAAACCTTTAGAGAAGACCTTGTCAATCTAGAGAAAATATCTATTAAGAGACATGTTTTGGAAACCAGTGTACGGGAATCAGAGTTGCATGCGTTTTCAGATAGTTCCGAGAGAGCATATGGAGCTTGTGTGTATATTAAATCGTTCAGGGAGAACGGTATATCAACAATCAATTTACTCTGCGCTAAGTCCAAGGTTGCACCCATTAATAAACATCGCTTGACATTACCCAGATTAGAGTTATGTGCGGCACTGATGATGGTTCAACTAGTTGAGAAGATCAAAGCTGCTACCAAGCAAGAGTTCAATAAATATTATTACTGGAGCGATTCTAGTATTGTTTTGCATTGGATCGCTGAAAAAGATCATCAGTGGACTACATATATAGCAAATAGGGTTGCAGTTATTCAGAAGGTATCTGAATTTGATCAATGGCGCCATGTAAGAACTAAATGTAATCCTGCTGATGTATTATCACGTGGATGCAGTCCCACTGAGCTAATATCAACTAACACATGGCTTTTAGGCCCTACGTTTCTATATGACGACGAAATAAATTGGCCTCACCTCAGTTTGAATTACGAATTCTCGGACGAAGAATTAGAGCGCAAGAAAATTAAATGTGTGCTTCAAGTACGTCCAAGAGATCAGATATACTGGAAGGCATTAAATACAGAGATGAGTATTTAAAGTTAGTAAATACAGTGGCGTTCTTGCTAAGATTTACCAACAATGCACGGGCAAAGATTAAAGGTATGGATCGAACGACTGGAGTCATCACTGTATCAGAGCGCGAAAGGGCCATCAAGACCATAATAAAAAAACCTTCAAGGACTTCATTATAGCAACGAGATCTCCATACTTAAAAGTAATCAACGAATTCCGTCTAAGTCACATATATCTTCTCTTTATCCCTTCCTAGACAACGATGGAATTTTGCGAGTAGGCGGACGACTAGAACATGCCGCCGTGGAATATGAATTCAAACATCCAATTCTTTTGCCTAACAATCACCCTTTCTCAAAAAATATCACCATTTGGGGGCTCAAGGATTGTTGGCCATGGTGCGTCAGCGGTACTGGCCTATCAGTGGCAAGGTTTTAGCTAGACAAGTAGTACGTCATTGTGTTTCCTGTTTCAAGGCCAGCCCCACACCTATATTTCCCGTAATGGATAATTTACCAGAGCAGCGTGTAAGTCCTTCCCGTCCATTTGCAGTCGTTTTAACAGATTTTTGTGGACCCTTCCTAGTATACTTCAAACGAAGAGGAACGTCTCCAGTCAAGGCTTACGTTGCCATATTCATCTGCTTCAGTACTAAAGCAGTGCATCTAGAGCTGGTAGGCGACCTTAGTACCGCTAATTTTTTAGGTGCTTTATGGAGATTCTTCAGCAGAAGAGGGATGAGCAAGATTGTGTACAGTGATAACGCATCCAACTATATCGGTGCGCGGAACGAACTGAGAAGCTTATATTCACAGTTAGCGTCGACAGAGTCTCAGGAATCTATAAGCAACACCTTGGCTCAGGATGGCATCGAATGGCGAACGATTCCTCCAAGGTCACCTCACTTTGGAGGCATATGGGAGGCTGCGGTCAAGTCAGCCAAGCACCACATGAAGCACGTCTTGCGTTTGGCTTCCCTAACATATGAAGAATTTAATACAGTTGTTATTCAAATTGAATCAATCCTTAATTCCCGTCCCCTATCCCCCCTTTCCGAAGATCCTTCAGATTTCCAACCATTAACACCTGGGCATTTTTTAGTAGGAAATCATTTACAAGCGATACCTGATCCTCACTATACTGAACGGAACTTAACATACTTAAGCCGCTGGCAAAGGGTACAGTGGTTAACACAACAATTCTGGCGGAGGTGGAGAGATGAATACCTCCATACTCTTCAGACGAGAAGTAAGTGGCGTCGAGGAGGCAAGGATTTGCAAGTTGGTGACCTAGTGACACTGATGGATGAAAATCTTCCTCCACTTAAATGGAACTTGGGCCGAGTTATAGAACTGCATCACGGCAAGGACGGAATAGCACGAGTGGCGACCTTGAAAACAACGAAAGGGGTTACCAAGCGAGCGATATTAAAGTTGTGCCCGTTACCGAAACTTGAAGAACATGCAGTCCTTCAACCCGGGGAGGATGTCAAATAAAGAGGCTGAATGCATTCACAGCATTCTATTACATTCATTCACCTGTCTGACAGGCGTTGTTTTTCTTCTATCTATCGACCGGACTCTTCCGGTCCCTCCATCTTGCCTTTGTTACATTTCCTTCTTCTTCCTTCATCTTTATTGGAGAGCGCACGCGCTGAGAACTAAATTCAAATATTGTAACGTAATCACATAAAAAAAATAAAAAGCTACAAACAAAAACGCTTGTTTCGTTATTAACATTTTACAGTATCATCAATATGGAAGCACCTATAAATCCTAAGGGAATAAAATCTTTTCTCGGCATGATTGGGTACTATAGGAAATTCGTAAAGAATTTCAGTAATATTGCCGAACCTTTAAATAGACTACTAAAAAAGGATGCTCCGTTTATTTGGGGTCCAGAATAGCAAGAAAGTTTCACTAAACTAAAGGAATTAATTACTACTCACCCTATACTACAATATCCTGATTTTAGTAAACCATTTGTGATTACCACTGACGCTTCCAATCGAGGCATTGGAGCCGTACTGAGTCAAGAACATAACGGCAAGGATCTTCCAATACACTACGCAAGCCGGACTCTTAATAAAGCAGAAATCAACTATATAACCACAGAAAAGGAATGCCTGGCCATCGTATGGGCAACTAAACAATTTAGACCATACATTTATGGTACCAAATTCGTTATCCAAAATTATCACAGACCTCTGACATGGCTCTTTAAGGTTAAGGATCCAGGGAGCAGACTAGTAAGATGGCGCCTCAAAGTTGAAGAGTTTGATTATACCATTAGTTATAAGGAGAACGTGGTTGCCGATGAACTCAGTAGAAATGTCAGAATTACCGAGCAAGAAAGGGAAGAGACATGGCAAGACTTAATGAGTCTATTAGAGGAAGAAGGTATTGATGTAAATAATGAGAATGAGGAAAATTTAGCAAGTACAAATAGAAAAGAAATAGAAGCAGAAGACTTAGTAATAGACGATTTTGAGCATCATCAGGAAGCCGAAACGAAGAATGAAAATTCTAGAATGTTAGAACAGGTTGATAATCCGGATAGAACATTAGCTATAATTAAGGAATATCATAAGGGTCTTATAGGGGGTCATACAGGTCAGAAAGCTACTTACGCTAAGGTTCGAAAGAAATACATATGGAAAGGAATGCAAAAAGAAATCGAAGATTATATCAGAAATTGTCCCCAATGTCGAACTGAGAAAATAAATAGAGTCCTCACGAGAAATCCAATGACAATTGTCAGTTCAGCTAACAGAGCCCTGGAGAAAATTATGATCGACCTAATCGGACCAATGGAGGAAACGGAAGAAGGATTTAAATTCGGTTTAACCAAACAGGACGACCTTTCGAAGTTCATTAAATTTATTCCACTTAAAAATAAGAATATGGAAACAGTGGCGCGAGCTATTATGGAAGAATGGGTTATGAATTTTGGAATGCCAAAATTAATCCCATCCGATAACGGCACAGAGTTTTGCAATTCTCTTTTTGAGGAATTCTGCAAACTATTAGGAATAAAACACATAACAACCAGTGTAGCTCATCTACAAGCTAATGGGAGCGTAGAGAGAGCACATTGCAGGTTATTGGAATACCTTAAGGCAACAGGAAAGGAATTAAACCAATTAAAGGGCTGGCATAGGCGAATGCCCTATGCAAGTTTCTGTTATAACAGCACAACCCACAATACAACAGGATACACGCCATATGAATTTGTTTTCGGTGTTGAGGTAAATAGACCTAGTGAGGTGGATATTGTGAACCAAACCACGATTTATGACTATATAGATGAACTCAAAGCAAATCTTTTCGACATTCAGGAAAACGTTAAAAAACGTACCAGAGAATGTAGGGAGAAATCTAAGCTTAGGTATGATAGGAAGATTGGGAAAAGAATAGAATATAAAGTAGGTGAAAAGGTACTAGTAAAGAATGAAAGAAAAGGAAAACTGAAAAGTACTTATAAGGGTCCTTTTTCGATTTCGGAAGTTCACGATGATCATCTAGTAGTAAATCTTCAAAACAAAAAACAAAAATTCAATAGAGCTAACGTGAAACCTTATTTTACAGGATCTCGCTCATCGGGCAGATTACCGCAGAGAACGTCCGAATAAGAGACATACAAAGGAGCCGAGAAAGAAATAAATAATAAAGTATCAATCATAATAAATTTAGACATAAACACGTTAGAACAGTCCAGCTCGAATATCCGACCTATTATAAATTCAATAGATAATATTTGCCTAGAATCTAGAATAGGATGTAAAGAGTTTCAACAAACAGCTAAGCGGGAAATAATTAAGATAGACCATAGAAACGGAACAGTTTTGGGAATAATTGGTAAACCAAAAAGGGAAAAACGCGGCTTAATTAATTGGTTCAGGTTTTAAAGTTCTTTTTGGAACCATGGACAATGAGGATGCCGAATACTATCATACGCCAAAGCGTATCTGAAAACGAGCAGCGTATTAAAGACGGTATGGAGGAAAATATAAAAAATTTGAGTTATTTAAATAAAGAGGTATTAGAGGGCGTAAAGAACAGAAAAATTACTATGAACAAAATTAACAACGTTATAACCGAACTTAATAAAATTAATAATGACAAAGCCAATCTCAATCGAACCATCCTTATTAATTCGTATTTTGAAGACATATCAAATAAAGTTAACCATAAATTAATGCAATTAGAATTAGAAGTAGAAAAGATTGTAGATAGCCTCTTATTCATTCAAGCAAGGATTTTACATCCTCGAACAATTGAACCGACCGACCTACTAAATGAATTAAAAGATCTAGAACATAATAGAATCTTTGCAATAGAACCAAATACGGAAAACTATTCGCAAATCCTAAAACTCATAGAATTAAAACCGTTTACTAAAGAGCAAAACATAATTATTGTCGTTAGTGTACTAACAGTAACAAAAATCAATTACGATGTGTATGAAATAATTGCTATTCCTAAAATTGTTACAAACGGAATATTGACTATAGCTTTAAATTATAAGTATTTAATTATTGACCAAATTAGAGAAGAATATAACATAAAGCATAATCTAGAAGATTGTAAATTTGTTAACCAATTATTTGTTTGTAAACCACAACTACTTAAAAGCACCATAAGTGATTCAAATTTTGAAGTAAATATCTTTATGAGAAATAGAGCCTGCAACTGTGACATTAAATTGATAAATTCAAAAGTAGAAATCTATCACCAAATTAAAAGTAACTCATTTTTATATACAAATACCGATTAAACTAGTTTTAAATGTAAATGTAATAATAACACAGAAACAAGAAAACTTTTGGCACAGGTATAATAACTTTAAGTGAAAACTGTAAACTAGAAACATATGATACTACTATCGAACAAAAACACTGACATATTGCTGAGAGACAAATATTCCTATGGAGAATTAGACAACTGCTGTGTAAATGCCAAACTAAGAGACATTAAGATCTTCCAAGAACCAATGTCCAAAATTACAGCGAAGGACATACATGAACTACAGGACTTATCAGTGGAAATACAACAACAAAGAAGTTTCTGGTAAAAAGCTCTAGAAAAGATACCCGAACGTTCACAGGGTGTACTTATCTCAATATCAGGAGTTTTTAGCGTGCTGCTCATAGCCTATATGATGTGGAAATGCAACTCCGAAAAAACGACTTTAGCTCTGTTTAACAGATATGTTTTAATAAAAGAAACCAAGTAAATCCCGAAATAACCCTTAGAGTGGACAGCACACCTGAACAACGAACAGAAAACTTCGAGATGCAGACGCCAAAATCCAATCTAAGGATAAGGTATCCCTAGATGTGTTTAAAGAAGGGAGGTGTTATGCAGGCAGCAAGCAAAAAAAAAAAAAAAGAAGAAAAACAAAAGGGAACGGCAAAACACCGCACGCATACCGACTCAGTACCTTTTCATTCTTACTCTCTTTAATGGACCCAATTCGTACATCAGCAATAAATTGAAATAAGGAAATCACTTATTGACCCAATTTGTAATATTATCAAATGTCAGCAATAATTAGACTATAAGTCTATATCGGAAAATTGTAACCTTCAGAAGTCGATTTTTAGTGATTGTAGTGCTGCAGTCACTGTGGTTTTTGAATAAAAAACATATGTAAAAGTTTAACATCAGTGCCCCTTGTTTTATTTTCGCTATCGCCTTGGTTGTCATTCGACCATCCCATCGGTGGATTTCCAATTAAACTTTCTCCGACGGTAACACCAACATTCCCCGAACCCGGAATACAAAGCTGGCGCGACGAGTGATCCTCGCTAGAGTCTTTTTTTTATTGTGTTAAAAACGACGGCATAACAATATACTTTGTGATCGATTGGTTTGGTGTTGTGTGATTGCAATCACCAATGCTTTTCGGTGATTCGATCAAAACGAACGAATCAATCAAACCGTTGATTTCTACTGAGAGCAAACGTGTTGGCGGATAGAACAGGCAAAGATCGGCCCATAGAACCCGTCAGTCCGCCGACAATTGTCGATGACATTTTATTAATTGGTGGAGTGCGTTCATCGTGGTTATAAAATGGATGGCACGGATGGCCTCAATCAGTTTTTCCTCGAACATTTTATACATTTTATAATATGTTCACTTTTCGCACACTAAACGACATTTACCAACCGAATCGTACTTTGAAATGTCAACCGAATTTGAATTTTCTTTCAGTACGAGAGAGTTCCTAAACATTCTCCCAATGCATCCACCAATGAACGTGATTACTCTCAATTCGTTGATGCGTGAACCTTAAAATGTAAATGTGAAAGCTCCAATATGAGAATGTATGAACTGTCAACGGATCAAAACGTAGAAAGTAGCTCTTCTTTGCCTGTTGAAGTTCACACATCCGTCGGTAATGGACCACCTCCCATAAGAATGTGTATATTCTATTTTGCTCTCAGTTGAAATCAATGGAGTGGCGATTCAACGGATTCTATGTGCCAGAGCCTGAAGTCAGTTGGTCGAAATCGCTTTAGTCGTATGGTCTGGGTTTATACCATGGGAATATTTGGATATTAAAGATCTTCGCTGTACCCAAGAGTTGTAACCCGTATGTCCATATTGGTTCTATCATTGTCTTGTATATAAGTAGTTTGTTGTCCATTGATAGTCTTGAGTTTCTGCCGAGCATCCAGAAACATTTGCGGAATTTATCTTTTATTTGGTTTCTTTTTTATATTATGTTCTGTTTCCACGTCAGTTTATTGTCAATGAACATTCCAAGGTACTTCGCGCTAGCTTGTATGGGTCTAGCATTAATTGTTAAAGGGGTGTGTTGTGAATCTTTTTTGTAGTATAGAACACCTGTACAGTCTTCTCTTCTTTTGTTTGGATGCCCCGTTTTGTAAACCAGTCGATAATATTGTTGAGATGTCTTTGAAGTCTATAATAATTTGTATGTTAGGTTTTTACTGGCCTTAAGGATAATAGTATAAGCAGCGTATCCTCAGCGTAGCTAGCATGATATGTTGTAAAGTCGGGTTTGGTGCATCTGATGTGTATAGTAGGTAGAGTAGTGGCCAAGGACGCTTCCCCAAGGGGAACTGCTAGATCTGTTAGCAGCTTGGAGTATTTTGTCCTTGTTCCGGATTTAAGACGTTTTTGTTCTTGACAAAATATTATGATTTACAATATACATATGTATTTAGTTAATGAATTTCCTTTACTATGTAAATAATTGTTATAACTCTTTTGTGAGTCACTGCACACGCACAATTGCATTGGGCAGCTTTCGTTTCTTGCACATCGTGCGTAGTTATCATCCAAATTGTTAACTTGCTCTCTATTGTATTATAACATATCATATTTTACTCCCATTGTATTTTTGGTTAGCCGGTGCATGTGCAATGTCTCTCCCGAAAGTGCTCTCACCAGTACTCATCAGCCTAGGCTTTCACACATAACATATGTTGCTTCGATTACCCGCACTTCTGCGGAAGTTGTTTTTGTTTTTTCCTTGCCTATGCTCGTGATAACGAGAGAACTACGGCTTTGAATGTGTGATTGCGAAGGTTGATGATTGCCGCTGAGATCTTGTCTCGTCCACTTGGATCTTGGACACCCCAGAAGAAGGAAGGTTAACAATAAAACATTTTGCAACGTGGTATTTGGTTTGCCTCTTTATTCATTTTATTATATTATCTTACATTTACGAGTATATATTTTCCAAGGGATTTTTATTTCGCTTTTTCTTCAATTCAAGTACAGTCCTTGTATCTAACATAAACGAGCCGCTGCTCGCGATAGCTTTTAAGTAATAAGTACAAGTCTATTCGTAGTGTTTTGTTTAACTTTTAGGGTAGTTCCGTTCGCCATACCTTGTCGAAAGCTTTAGATACGTCAAGAAAAATGGCAGAGCAATATCTTTAATTTTCTAAATCATTCGAAATTTTATTTATTACCCTGTGTGTCTGCTGTATAGTTGAGTGTTGTTGCCTAAATCCGAATAGGTGGTTAGGTATAATTATTTTTTGGTCAAGTATTGGTTGTAGTCTAGCTTGAATAACTTTTTCTAGTAATTTTGACATAATTGGTAGTAAACAAATAAGTCGGTAATTGTTAGTTTTTGTTGTGTCCTTCCCAGGTTTGGATATGGCTTTCACTTCAGCTACTTTCCAAATCTCTACTTGTGTGAGAAGATGGCGTTGAATATATTTCTAATTAATACTAACCCATGGTCAAATAATTCTTTAATAATTTGTCTTATTATTAGATCATAACCTGGACTTTCCTTCGGTTCTGTTTTGTGTTTTATTGTGTACTTAATTTCTTCTTTAGTGGTCGGTTTTATTTGTGTATTCTCGTTTGTATATTCAAAGTTAAGTTGGTGGGGGTAGTCATCTTTTTCGTATGTAAAGGTTTTGGCAAGAAAGTTTGCTAGCATTGTGGCTTTTTCATGATTTGTTCTAGACCACGTTTGGAATGGGTGATGTAAGACTGTTGTTTTCATATTCTTTCTCTTTCAACAGTGAGTCATTCGTTTGTAAAGTTGGGCTTAGTTTTGTTAGGTAGTTGTTAAGACATTTATTTTTGTGTTCTTGTAGTAGTTTCTTTAATTCTTTTGTAGGCTTGTTTAGTTTGGCTCTTAATTCTGGACATCTGTTGGTTTGCCACAGTTTTCTCAATTTTCATTTCTTTTTAATTTTTTTTTAAAATGTATTAGGGAATAGAGACGAGACTTTTTGGGTTTTAATTTGGGTGTGGATTTATATTTGCTGCATTTAGTATGGTTTCGTTTAGGTGCATTATTGCACTTTCTATGTTGTCAGGTGATTTGGGGGTATGTTGAGTTGGAGATCTGAGGTGATAATATATTTGAAGATCAGCCGATCAGTTTTTTTATTGCAAAGTCTAGAATTGTTGGCAGTGAGAG
Organism: Merodon equestris; assembly: GCA_958301585.1. Taxonomy (NCBI): domain Eukaryota; kingdom Metazoa; phylum Arthropoda; class Insecta; order Diptera; family Syrphidae; genus Merodon; species Merodon equestris. Next base: position 51,391,010 of record OY284414.1, on the reverse strand, counting down.
TTGCTTTGCTTTCGTAAGTAATAATAATGGGGGAATGGTCAGATGAAACGTCGAGGCATGTTTTTGCCTTTAAGTTTTTTCTTGGTATATATTTTTTGTAAATGCAGAAGTTTATTAAGTCGGCTCTTTCGTTCATGTCTGTGGGCAAATATGTTGGTTCTTCAGTGCTTAGAAAATTCACATTAAACGAATTAAATATCTCTAGTAGTGTAGAACCCTTTTTGTTTGTTATTTTAGAACCCCAGTCTGTACTTTTTGCAATAAATCTTCTACCTAGTCTATTTAGGCAATGTCTGTATTGTTCTGTCGATATGTTATGCTTTGGAGGACAGTAAAGTACTGAGATTTTGAGTTGTCCGTAGTCGCCTTCAAATTGTATTGTCACTGCTTGAATGTGTTCAGTCTTGCAGCTTTCGGGTTCAATAGATTTGATTTTTTGTCTTATTAAGATTGCCACCCCGCCTTGTTATCGGGATGGTTTTTATGATACACATTATATTCAGGTGTCGTTAAGTAGTTTTTGTCAGTAAAGTGTGTTCCTGAAATCAGTAAAATGCCTATTGAGTTAGCCTTGGTAAAGTGTCTTAGTTCGTTTGATTGCTTTTGTAGGCTGTTTGCGTTCCATATAAAAACTTTCATTACATCCATGTTCTGTTTATGTGATGAGTATTGTGAGCACATTCATCATATTTGGAATTTGTGTCATAAGTTGTTGTATCATGGATTTTGTTCCAAAAATCATTTGGGATTTGTATTTGGTGGGGTTCTTGAGGTGTCGTTGCGATTATCGGAGGATCCGGAATGGTTGCTAGGATAATAATAGGGGGAATGGATTTTGGAGCAACTGGGCATTGTTTTTGTGTGTTTGTTGTCTGAAAGGCAGCTTTTGCAGCCTCAGCTATGAGGCGATGGATTTGGTATCATTAGTTGCATTTGTAGTAGTCGCTGAAGCAGATTGTTCTGGGACGTTTGGGATTTGTTTATTTATTAGATGTGGGAATCTTTGTAGTTTTAGTGTCTTTTATATATCAGAACCTTTGTAGTTAGCCGAGTGGTTGTTTCCACAGAGGGCACATTTTATATCGTTGGTACTTTCTTTTAAGGGACATTCAATTGTCTTATGATTATTGGCACATTTAACACACACCGGCAAGTCTGTGCAGTAGTTTCGTGTGTGGCCGTACTTCTGACAGTTATTACATTGCGGTATTTCCCATTGTTGTTATTGAGAGAATCGAGAAAGGTTCTTTGGTGAGTCTTTTTGTCATGTTGTAGATATTAGCCACTCTGTGTCTCTTGTCAGCGAGTTCTCTTCGAATTTCATTTTCGTCGGCTGAGGGCTGCATGTTTTTCAATATTATAATACTTTAAGCCCCCCTTGATCTTTCGTATAGTACCCGGTGTTTTTTTTTTTTGTATGTACGTATAGTACCTGGTGTTTTTTTGTTGCAGCATTTTTAGAATGTTTGTGTAATATTGAGACTTCCTTGGTTGGACCTTAACTTCCGCGTTTGGTAGCACTTCCATATAAAAGTTGTCAACTTCATTTAGTGCGTTCACGAAGATACCTATATCTTTCACTATGGGGGTTTCGAAGCTTTTAGAGATTTTCCAGCAGCGGGCTTGATTTTTTTCGACTATTTTGTGAGTGCTCACGCTGATTTTTGTACTCACAATCACCACAGCGGTGATAGTTGTAGTAGTTGCGGCGGTATTTGTTGTTGTTTTTTGTTATGTACTTGTTTATTAGGCTCTGTTGGGTAAGGATATTTATAAGTGGGCCACTTCTTTGAGACTCTGCTGTGTTTGATGGGAAGCTCAGGTTTATTTGATTTAGTTGTGAAACTGGCTGGGAAATTATGTTATAAGGTAGATATTTAGGGAGATTTTTGACTGGAAGAGAAGAGAATCCAGTTGGAAGTTAATAAATTTGGTCGGTGTTTTGTAAGTGGGAGACGGAATCGGGAAATTTCGTGTTTACGCTCGAGGGGAACTTAAACAGCAATTAATTCAGAAAGTCAATTCTTTATGTAATGGCCGCACAACAAACTTTACTATCACTCAACATGTTGTCTACATAAATATCAAGGGTCAACTAAATTATGGGGAAAAATATTGCACCGTCTGGGGCGCCTAGCCAATAATATTGTGTTATATTTTGCACAAAAATATTAAGGGTGTAGAGACCGCCTAAGACACTCATACTTTCCTTGTTTTTTTTCATCTTTGTTGATTTTTATCCACTTTTTTAAATTTGATGAATCAAAAATGCTTTCATATGGCAACTAAGACATCTGGAACCCTTCGACATCATTTATTACATATCCTTTACCGGATAAAACCGTCCTAACAATATAGGGACCAATAACATTTCTAATTACGACTAAAACAACTTCAGTAAAATTTATAGTAGATCTCCTATAAACTTATGATCATATTGAATTTTATTATACTCAGACCGCTGTTTGTTTTTTTAAAATGATTCGATAACGAATTTCATCTAACAGATTATCCCTATCTTATTATTTTCAAAGAACTAGGCCAATTGATCACTCTCCAGATATTTCTGATTTCTACCGAATAAAGTTTTACATGGTGTCGTACCAATCGATCGATTAATTGTGTTATTAAATACATATTTTACATCATATAATATTTCATATCAACCGCGATTTTTAACACAAGATATCTTACTTAACAGAGGAGTCAAAAACTTATTTATTCTCTTTGTTTGCAAATTCGATCTGGGACAAGCTATAGCAACCAAAATTTCCTTCACAACTGTTTTGGTTAAGAGTTCCTTAAATTCTTTAGAGGCAAAGCAAGTCTCTGTCAGAAATACGAGGGTGGTCCGATAAGTACTTAGCCTACAAAAGAAAAACAAAAATTTTTGAGAAATGGCGATTAATTTTTCAATATAGTCTCCTTTTAGCTCAATACTCTTGACCCAGCGATGCTGTGACCGTTTTGCCCACCTCCAGGTAGTCGATGTGGTTCACACCTAGTGAATCCCAGAAAACGGTGGCCATCACCTTTCCGGCCGATGGGAGAGTCTTCGCCTTCTTCGGAGCACGTTCGCCAGGTGAAGTCCACTGTTTCGACTGTTCCTTGGTCTCTGGTGTGTACCAGTGGATCCATTCTTCGACTGTCACGAAACGACGCAGAAACTCCTTCGAATTGCGCTTAAACAGCGTCAAACACTGCTCTGAAGTGGTCTCACGGTTGCGCTTGTTGTCCGGAGCGGCACCCATCGCGCCGACAGCTTTCTCATGCCCAAAATTTCATGCAGGATATGACCCACGCCATCTTTTGAAATGCCTACTGTCTCAGCTATCTCGCGCACCTTCAATCAGCGGTCTGCCGATACGAGATCGTAGATTTTTGTCACGTTATCTTCCGTGGTAGCCGTTTTCGGGGCACCTGGACGTGGCTCATCAAAAACCGACGTGCGACCACGTTGAAACTCGTTAAATCAATTTTTGATGGTCGCCCTCGAAGGAGAACAGTCACCGTACACAACATCCATCTTTGATTTCGCTGCGCGATTTCCCTTCCAAAAACAAGAACCGAATCACCGACCGATATTGCTCCTTTCCCATTTTTCTCAAAACCGCAGACACTCCCGCTTCCACGCGCGGTCGAAACAAAACTACGAGTCCGATCCGACTGAAATTTCGACAGTAGCCGTCTACTAGAATGTGCTACACGATAGTAAGTTGCTCTTGCGATACTGGCACCATCTGGCGGTGAGGATAAGTACTTATCGGACCACCCTCGTAAGATCTTTAGTAAAATATCTACATACATATATTATGGCACTTCATTTCTTCCTGTACTTCAGCAGGTACATATATATTTTTGTAAATCAGTTCTTTCTTTTAGATAATGGTAATGGTCCATAATGGTCAATATGGATGGATTCAAAAGACAATACCCCTTTATTACAATATATAATTTATATTTATGGCCCGAATCCTTAGGCTGATAAGTATTGCAAGTAAGACAACTGCTAACATAACCATTTATCTGTTCCCTCATCCTTGGAAACCAATATGTTTGTAGAAAAAGCTCTTGCGTCTTTTCAACGCCAGCATGACCAACACTATCATGATATTTCCTTTTTACACTGAGTCATTGCCTCTGGTACATAAAATAATATTTAACCCTAGAATTTGCGATAAACGAGTCCGTCTCGCATCTCAGAACATATTTTCTCTGTTGTCAAGACTTTTTCGAATTTCCATGATGGGTTTTTCTTTTTCGGTAAAGTTTGTTTTAAGGCGTTACAGTCAGTAATTTTTTTAATTTAATACCATAGCGGTATACGTGAAATTTTCCAATGCATAAATGATGGCTAACATTTCTAGTTCGAAGTTATGATAGCGACTTTCAAATTCTGTAGTTCTGCGTCTGTGGGATGAAAACAACCATCTGAATATTTTAGTGTAAGAATCAAACCAAACTCATTGATGAAGCATCGCACTGCAATTCCGTAGGGGTAGTTGGGGAGTAAATAATTAAAAATGGAGCAGACACTAGTTTATTTTTCAATGTATCGAAGGCTTGCATTTCTTTTTCGCAAAATGAAAGAGGCACTTCCTTTTTCAAGAGATGTGTTAAAGGTTTTAAGACGGTGGACATATCTTCAACAAATTTTCTGCAACTTCTGTTAATCAAACCCGAGAATCTCCTGACAGCGTGAATATCTTTTGACATCAGATAGTGATGAATTACGTTCACGAGATCGGGATTTGGTGAAATTCTCTTGGAGGTTATAAGATATCGTAGATACTAAATTCGGTCAATAGCAAATTCACACTTTGATAAGTTTAGCTCCAGACAATTGTTTGGTAATACTTACCAAGCTTTTTTCAATATACGATAATGATCATCTACTGTTGCAGTGGCAATCAAAATATTGTCAGAATGACGCAATATTTCCCCATCTGCTATTAACCGACGAGAGAGCACATGCATAAATCTAGTAAAAGCAGCCGGGACATTGACAAGTCTAAATGTCATGCGTAAGTACTCGCATCGGCCGGATGAAGTTACGAAGGCTCTACCTATATATCGAATAGAATCTTCTGCCATTCGAATTGAGTGGAGCATTTCGTAGAGCTCGCCTAGACTATGTTAAGAGAATTTTGGTCGAAATCAGGCAAAACAATGTAACCACGCTGGGAAATTTTTGGGCTAAGCTACATGTGGATGGAGCCGAGCTGGAATTGTCATTCGTATTCACCAGGAAATTATGCTGCGACTACCGACGACTGAATGAGAAGGTAGTGAAGGACAGTTTTTCGATGGTACTTATTAATGGCATCCTGGAGCGACTACAAGGAGCCAAAGTATTTACGGCATTTGACCTTGCTAACGGGTTTTCCCACGTGCCCGTAGCAGCAAGTTCTCGGAAATATGCGCCGTTTGTCAGCAACGAAGGACAGTGTGAGTTGATGTTCGTCCCCTTTGGCATCTCATCTTATCTGGTAATCGGCAGGTATATTTTTGCCGTGTTCTGGGAATGTGATACTGCTGTACGTGGACGATTTAATTGTCCCGTCCAAAGATAAAGAACCAAGTTGGGGTTGGTCTTAAAGGTCGCAGCTGAATACGGGTTGAGAATCAGTGGAAGAAATGCCAATTTCTGAAGACGAAGGTGGAGTTTCTCGGATATATCGTTGAGGATGAAGGCATCCTTCCATCGAAAGAGAAGACGAAGGTGGTAGCTAACTTCCAAGAATCAGTAGATAAGAAAGCGCTTCAAAGTTTGTTAGGCTTGACTTCTTACTTCAGGAGGTTCGTCGAGGGATTTGCTCTTGCGGCGAAACCTTTATTCGATTTGTTGCAGAACATTTGGGCAGAACAATCAGCGGCGTTGCAGCCCCATAGCAGAGACGGAGATCCACACTGATGCCATCGTCGACGCAACGCGTTCACCATGCCGTTGAGGAAACGAGATTTGTCTCTCGCTTCCTCAAGTAGCACGATGGGCCATGTTTCTTCAGTATCTCCAGTATGAAATCGAACATCGCTCCGGAAGATGAAGCAAGTAAACGCTCTAAGTCGGGTATATTGTGTCATGCTAGACGATTCGCTCAATTATCAGCTAAGGGAGGCGCAATTGAAGGATAGTTGGATTAAAGCAGTGCGAACGATTTTGGAGAACGGCAATTATGAAGACTTATTCATTAAATCCGAGGTTGTTTCCAAAGACACGTTCAATGAACTGGTGGTAGTTAAGATAGGATAGGTCTTGCGCACCAACAAAGGCATTTCTCCGCTACAAAGACGCAGGATTTGGTGGAGGAGAACTTCTTTATCTCAGACTTAGCAGCGAAGGTCGGCGAAGCAGTTAAGGGATGCGTCAAATGTATCATTACGATGGCCAAGGCAGGAAGGATGCAGTGCTATCTAAGGCCCATAGACAAGGAAGACGATCCGTTACGAACGTACCACATCGATCATGTTTGAGCAGACCCACAAACGATACAATCATATTCTCGTGGTAGTGGATGCATTCTCCGAATTCGTGTGGCTCTACCCCACGGAGAGTACGGAAACAGGAGGCGTTGTCGACCGGTTGAAGAAGCAAACCATGATATTTGCCAATCCAAGGCAAATAATATCAGACCGAGGAACAGCTTTCACTACGAATGCATTCGGGGAGTACTGTAAAGAACAAAACTTTTAGCATCGGTTGATTGCAACAGGCTTTCCTCGAGGTAACGGCCAAGTGGAGAGGATGCACAAGATCATTGTACCAATGCTGGCAAAGACGTGCGTGGAAGCCTGCGGAACTGCTACAAGCACGTAGATCGTTTGCAATAACTGATCAACAATTCACCAACAAGAAGCACGAAGTTTAACCCATTCAGACTGTTGACAGGCGATGAGATGCGAGTTCCAGACTACTCGAAATCGTTCGACAAAAATCGTGTTGCAGAACAGAAGTACGAGTTGAACGAGTTAGTCGCTATCAAGCGCACTCAGTTCGGGATGGGGATGAAGCTGCGGCCTAAGTACTTAGGGCCTTACCAAACGACACAGTCACGGAAGATACGAGGGGATCACGAAGGCCCAATGATGACGAATACTAGAGCCGAAAACACGAAGAAATGGAGGATAGCTGATTGTGGGATAAGAGCCAAACAGAAAGACAACACTCTAGACAAACTGACGATCTGACGACTACCGATCACGTATACCACAGCATAACATGATCCCTAAGAGAACACACACACTGACCACGATGAAATGATGAAACGACATACGACGAAGGAAAAAAGGCGGCAGTTGTAATCAAACGACGGAGGAATGAGGACGCAAGTTTGCCTTAGTAGCCGAGTGTAGTAATTCACAATTTGATTCTTTTGTTTTTACTGTATAACAAATTTCATATAATAAACAAATAAGCTTTGAAAATAAACATATTAAAATCATATATAAATTTAAACTCGAATTGAGTCTCCTGCTCTTAATACCTAAATAGCGTTCTTTAATTAATTTTTCAATTCATATACGATCTGATGGAGATATACTTCCTATCATAATTTCAGTACTTTTATCAATGTCTACATTTAATCTTAATGAATCAAAAACTTCTGGTCTAAATTATGTGCCCTTTAAACATACTTGTACTTTATTTTCATTTAAAAAATCCCATCCCAATATGCAATCGTGCGATGTCGTCCAGTTTGGTACAACTCTAAATTTTATTTTACATTTTGCGACATTAATATTCCAATAATATTCAACTTAGAGCTATTAATACCTGAAAAATGAAAACGAAGCTTTTCGTAATGACATAAATTGAACTTCCGGAATAAAAAACAGCCTCAATCCGAACAGATTTTAAATCTTGATGACCTAAGTTTGGCTTAATAAGCTGGATGGATGCAATTAATTTATGTAGATTTCTTTGGACATTCCTTAATAAAACGTCTTAACTGGTTGCACTTGAAACATTTATTGAGCTCCCTCAACTCATTACTTCATCAACTCTGTTGCATTATAGCTGCCGCATCGAACTTTAGATGACATTTCATTTAGCCTTTTTGTTGGTTTGTTTGAAGACTCAAAATGATATTTCATCTCATTTCTTTCAGCGGCAGTTAACCTAGACATTGCCGTCAAAATTTCACTTGAAGAAAGGGAGCCTTCTATTCGCACTTGTACTTGTAATGTTTGATTATTTATTCCATTAATCAAATACTCAATCAATTCACCATCTGGAACTTGCAATTGGTTCCCGAGACCGAGAATCTTTTTTTAATGAGAGTACTTAGCAAAGCTTTCATGTCTTAACCACTTTCTATTTTCGAATGATCTGCACAATTTAATTTTTCTATTCTGCGATCAATTGATCAAAATCTAATTCAATATACTCAGGCTTCGAATAAAACCAATTTCTTACTATGCCACCATACTTGTTTATAAGCCCGTTGTATAGTTTTAATTTGTACAATCCAATAATTCACATACGATGTACGATCGAAATACGGAAGTATCTCATTAATTTGCACATCATTTCTTACTTTAGCACTGCCATTTTATTCGGTTATATGCTCTTCACTCTGTTTCTCTTTTTCATTTAATAGGCAACGCCGTCTAGTAGACAGAACGTCAAAAGTGAATCCAAAAATATAAAACCTAATTCAAGTGGTATTATTAAGGAAAATAAAAGTGCGGATATAGCCCATAGTTAAGTTTTGTTCGTGTTTCAACCGGGAGTGTCAAAGGTTTGATGGTTGTATTGCAATTTACCTAGCTGCGTATTACTGGGCGCTCCGGTGGCAGAACTGACAGCGGCGAAATACGATCCCCAACTAATTTCCATAATAATTCTCATAACATAACTAGTGAAGACCATTTATTAAACTTTGAAAGCTTTCATAACAAAAGGAGTTACCAGCAACCCAAAACTAATTTAATTTCGGCATTATTAACATTATTACCTTAATATTTACTTGTATAAACAATGGGTCTAGGTCGAACCCCTCCACTTGGTGGAAATCTACCATCTAAGGAAAACTTCACATATTGGAAGAAAATAAACGATCAATTGCAGGAAAAACTTCAGAAGTTGGAGTTACTTTGCGTGCAGTTCAAAAACGAAGTATCTGTTTTGAAAGATGAAAATGAAAAACTAAAGGAAACACAAAAGTATAAGGTGATAGAATCAACCAGTCAAAAACAATTCGATGAATACTGCACTGATGAAGAAGAACTGGCTAGAGAAGCAGTAGTGTCTGCAGATAAACAAAAAAATAAAAATAAAAAAGAACAAAAAAAAAAAACAAGAAAGGCCAAACAAAAAAAGAAAAGCTCTGTCATCTCCTGAAATACAAACACTAGAATCATAAACCATCGTCCTTCACCAATTATAATAACAAGTATCTCTAACTACCAACACCTATATTCTCTACTCAAAAAACATGTTAAAGGAAAATTTGTTATTAGATTAACCGATAACAATGTTTACAAATTAAATATACAAATTAATTATACACGATGTCAGCGATTATCGAAACATAACACAAGTTTTGCTAGAATCCAAAATGTCTTGGTATTCGTTCGAGGATAATAATAAAAAATCTTCACCATAGCTGCGGTCCAGAAATGGTCGTTGCGGACTTACAACATCAGGGTTTCAAAGCAATTAGTGCTGTACATAAGCTTTAAGGGAACACAAAAGAGCCACTTAATATGTCCTTACTTAGTTTTAATCCAACAGAGGACATCAAAAAAACTATATGAAATTATCAAAGTTCTACACACAATTGTAAAAATTGAACCAGTTAAATGCTCGAAGTTCATCCCCCAATGTAAAAATTGTCAAAGTTTTGGACATAAAAAAAAAACTATTGTTCTAGATTCCCAAGATGTGTGAAATCACCAAACAGCTGAATGTACCTATACTAAAACTCCCGAAGATTTACCTAAATGCTGCAACTGTGGCAAAGAACACCCAGCTAACTATCGTGGCTGTATGGTTGCAAAAGAATTGCGGAAAATAAGAAACATTGCAACTAATGCAAAACTGAAAAACAAAAATTCACCACCGGTAACTCGTGTGACTGAACAACAGACAGAAAATTGCCATCAGAATAACCCAGTTGAAAGAAACCTTGATATCTATGTAAATGAACACATCCTAAATTTCTCACAGGTAGCACGAAGCTCTAATAAAACAAGTAACTGCAAAACAGCAGCTGAAGATTCAAAAGTCTTAACAAAAATATTGAATAAATTGGACAAACAAGAGGAGCTCATTATGTCCTTTAACAGACGATTACATAGGATTGACGAATATTTGCAAACTAAGACTCATGATTAAGGCCTTAAAAATAATGTTATGGAATGCAAATATATAACTAAAGCATAAAAATGAATTGCAGTCAGTGTTTGACATAGAGAAAATAGATGTGTGCTAAATTTCGGAAATTCATATTACAAATCAGTTATTTTTCAAAATCAAAAATTACCACACATATTGCAAAAATCATCCATATAACAATGCACGAGGCGAAATTGCGATTATTGTCAGGAAAACGATTGAACACTTTGAAGAAGACCAGTTATGCACCGACGAAGTCCAGGCAACCGCGATATCAATTAAGGCGGAACAAAACTTATTATCACTAACGTCGGTGTATAGTCCTCCAAAACAAATTAGCTCGGATCAATATAAATTTTTGATACAAAAAGACAAAAACCGATTCATAATGGCTGGCGACTTTAACGCAAAACATACGCAATGGGGATCTCGTCTAACAACGACAAAAGGCCGTGAACTTACAAAAACGATACGAGAAGAACGTTGTGAACACCAACGGATAGAAAGAAAATTCCAGACCTGATCGACTTTTTTATTACAAAACAATTCTCCAGAAATGTACTTGATATCTTCATATCTAAGAAGACAGGGTAAACTTGCAAAATACAAACTCTTACCTTGTAAATAAATGTACAGATTGGAATTACTTCCAAGCAATAATAGATTAGAATTTAAGCTTTGTAATAAAAATCAACTAGAAGATGAAGTATTGGATTTTACGAAACAAATACAAAAAGATGCTTGGAAAAGTACTCCTCAGATAAAAAAGAAAGAAATCGGGTATAGTTATCCGAAACCAATACTTAATTTAATATCCGAGAAGAGAAAATTAAGGAAAAAATGGCAACAATCAAGATACCCGTTGTACAAGCACAATTAAGCGAGCTTACAGAAATGATTCGCTCCCAATTAAATGAGCTTAAAAATAAAGCAGTTAAGCAGAAAATTAAGCCAACTAACAGCCGACAAATCGACCGAATACTCATTGTGGAAAATAACCAAAAATCTTAAACGTCCTATTCAACATAACCCACCAATTAAATTAAATAAAAGCAACCTTAAGAAAGCAGAAGCATTCGCCCAGTATCTGACGAATGTATTTCAACCCAATGGCAACATGTAGTAATATGGCCGGAAATCGAGCAACAATCTGTGGAAGTTCCTTCAGTTAAACCTTTGGAGGTAGAAACTATTATACAAAAAGATCTCAAGAGGAAAAAGTTACCTAGCTATGATCTTATTACTGCTGAGCTATTATATCAGCTACCGCCTAGAGCTAAGATTTAAGTAACAATAGTTCTAAATGCTTGTTTGCGCCTGAAGCATGTCCCCTGCTATTGGAAAGTTTCAGAGGCTATAATGATTCCCAATCCAGGTAAAGATTCGCACGAAATATTATCCTACAGGCCAATCTCTTTACTGCCCATTTTGTGAAAAATATTCGAAAAGATCCTGCTGACGAGGCTTAAGCCATTTATAAACAGCGAGAATATTATTTAATCTTATCAATTTGGCTTTAGAGACCAACATTCTACTTCTTCTTCTTTTCCTTTTTCCGGCGTTGTTATGGTCAGAAGTGTAGGACCATAACCTTCCCACTTAACTGCATTCCTACTGGTCCACTTGTGGGGTCCGCCGGTTTGACCTCAGAAAGTAGCGGCAGGCTTCCCGGTTTGGGATTACTTCATCGCTGAGGCCAATCAAATGCTGGTGTTTTTGCATTTGTTTGCACCAATTGTTTTTCGGCCTGCCTTTTTTTTTTTTTTTTTGTGGCACGGGCATGCTCCAGATTTTTTTGTTTGATCTTATTCTTACAACACCGGTGATCTCCAGTCGTGTCAACCCACTGATTTGCATGTACACTTGTGAGGCAGTTTAATGGTGGTATATGTGTCCCTAGGCTCACCTTGGTGTTTTCTAAATTGCCTAGATGTGATTTTTGTTTACCTTTGTTTTAGTCGCCTCTTACGTAAAGCGAGAGGTATCGCTGCAGGGATATTCTTAACCCGTCCCTGCACGGATATATATATTATATATATGTAGAAGAAAATGGCACTAGAACACTAGGTAAATCTTATATATAGGCTTATGTTGCAATTATGTATTATGTACCGTGATCAATATGTAATACAATTATATTACTTACATGCACCCAAAAACTAGGAGGATCATGTTGTTTCCTTGGTGATTCTTGATGATTTCTGATGTTTAGATACTTTTCCACTGTTATTTTCGAGTTAGTTTTGTATTCAGTTTTTTCTTGTATTTTGGTATTTTTCTTCACTGCACTGTTTTTGTTAGTATTTGATCATTTGTTCTTTTACTTTATATTTGTTCGTTATGATTTATTGGTTTTATCGTTCACTTAATGGTTCGGCGGTGATGAAGGGTAAAAACCCACGGTTTGAGAATTGACTATATACTATGTATATATTTTTAATTTTTTTTTTTTTTATTAATTTAATTTAAAAAGAGAAACCGTCACCGGTCCTACCGACTGCGCCACTTATATGCATTTAAAAGCCGAGATTATATAATCAAAACGTTATAATTTATTTTTTCTAATACTTGGAATATTTAGCAAGAGATCGTGAACTTGTCGTTCTAAATATCCGCAAGAGACTGGCGATTACATTATCTTAAACTATTGCTTAAATATACAAAAAAGTACAAGAAGTGGGCCTCCGATGTTTTGTTATGGAAAATTCCCACTATCCTTTTTGTCCTTTCCGGTCGTAAGTTTTATTATAGGAAATTACAGGCTAAGGATTAGGGAAACCCAAATAAAACCTAATGAGGGCAAACTGTAAAACTGTAGGTACTCGTTCCACTCCGGACCGGAACTATCCTTATTGGTTGGATAGGGGGCGACGGGAATAGAGGTAGCCGCCGTAACTCGCGCGTACGGACGACCAGATTTGTTCATTACATTTACGTGTAATCCAAAATGGGATGAAATTAAAATTGCGTTATTGCCAGGTCAAACTGCAATAGATCTGCACGATATCACTGCACGTGTCTTCAGACAAAAGTTAAAATCGTTGATGAACTTGATTATACATTCCTCTGTATTTGGCAAAACACGTTGCTGGCTGTATTCTGTTGAATGGCAAAAACGAGGTTTGCCACACGCGCATATTTGGATTTGAGACCAACATTCTACTATTGAGCAGGTACATAGAATCACCAACATTGTTGAAGAAGCCCTTGAAAATAAAATGATATGTTCTGCAATATTCCTGGACGTCGCTCAAGCGTTCGATAAAGTATGGCATGAAGTCCTAATCTATAAGCTCAAAACTCTTTTTCCTAGAGAATATACAACAATTCGAGAATCTTATCTCACTGATAGATATTTCCGAGTAAAACAAGAAGATGCCTATTCTGCGTTGAAAGCAATCAAAGCCGGTGTTCCCCAAGGAAGCATACTAGGCCCAACAATGTATATACTATTCACAAATGACATGCCAACCTTTTCGAATTGCACACTTGCTACGTTTGCTGATGACACTGCCATGGAAAAAATGAAGTCGAATCAACTCAAACACTACAGAATGCTGTAAATGACTGACTGGACCAAATAATGGGGTTTAAAGCTAAATAGCATGAAATCCATACATGTTAATTTCACTAACAAAAAGATTCAATATATTCCAATCATTAGGTGTATTTTATTATGCCACATGATCCACTCAGGATCATGGGACATAATAAAACACTACAGATCAACGAATAGTCAGCTTGACATTTCGCCTTGTTCAGTCCTGTCAAAGATCTGACATTTGAAAACAAGATAAACAAACAAATTGAAACTAACTATTCATGCAGCTGCTATTGAGATAAATGGCGTTTATTTGTTGAATTTAAATAGTTAATATTTGTATTATAGTGGTTACAGGAAAGTGACACGGGCAATGAAGAAAGCCTGAATATTCATTGCTGCATGAAAAAGTAACAGATTTCTCGGTTGAAATTTAAATTAATATACATGTTTACCTTTTTTGCCCACCTGCTCCATTTCGACTTCACAATAAAAACAATCTTTGAAATTTAAGTGTGGAATTGCCTGTGTTGCTGATTTCAATAAATTATGAATTCTGTTAATACTAGTACTATCTCTTGTTTAACTCCAATTGTATGTGAAAATGTACAATGATGTACATCATATTCATATGAACATTTTTGTATTCATCAGAACATTTGAACTATGCGTAGTAATTTTTCAACAATATTCTTCTTCTTCTTTTCCTTTTTTCGGCGTTGTAATGGTCAGAAGTGTAGGACCATAACCTTCCCACTTAACTGCATTCCTACTGGTCCGCTTGTGGAGTCCGCCGATTTGACCTCAGAAAGGTCCCGGTTTGGGATTACTTCATCACTGAGGACAATCAAATGCTGGTGTTTTTGCATTTGTTTGCACCAATTGTTTTTCGGCCTGCCTTTTTTTTTTTTTTTTTTGTGACACGGGCATGCTCCAATTTTTTTTTGTTTCATCTTACTCTTACAACACCGGTGATCTCCAGTCGTGTCAACCCACTGATTTGCATGTACACTTGTGAGGCAGTTTAATGGTGGTATATGTGTCCCTAGGCTCACCTTGGTGTTTTCTAAATTGCCTAGATGTGATTTTTATTTACCTTTGTTTTAGTCGCCTTTTACGACAAGCGAGAGGTATCGCTGCAGGGATATTCTTAACCCGTCTCTGCACGGAATAATTTTTCAACAAGATTCACTTAAAACTATTACTACAAGTAATAGTTTTAAGTGAAGTATGGGTTTATGAGGATGAATTGAGTTTATATATTGTAGTATTCCTGGAAACGCGCCGCCCTTTGGTAAATGTAATGAATCTTACCGAGCTGGTGGTGTAATTGTATATGTAAAAATGGGTTGTTAAAAAGAGAAACCGTCATTAATACAAATGTTTTGAGCGCTGATATCGTTTAATTGTTTTTGGAATATAATAATGTTTTGTATACTATGTTGTGCATATATTGGCTTCAGGAGGTGAATAAAACTCAGTTTTTTAAGGATCTAGACCTGATTTTGAAAAAGGTTAAGGCAAGAAATTTGATTGTCCTAAGTGACATCAATATCAATATTCTCGATTACTCCGATAAGGACACTGAGGACTATTTGTTTTTAATGGCTTCGAACGGTTTAAAAAGTATTGTTAATGACCCGACTAGAGTTAGTGATTTATTTGTCAGTTGTATTGACCATATTTTTATAAGAGTGTGCAAATATTTTAATAAAATTATTAAAAGAGCAGTTCATGACTACGGAATTACTAACCATCATATGACTAAATACGTTCCGAAATCCCAAAACTACATCTCCTAAAACGACACAAAAAAATAGACTATCACTTGCTTAAAGAATACCTCTCATACGAGTTTTGGGAATCTGTTTATAACCAAAATGATCCTTCCAGTGCATTTGAGATTTTTCTATCGACTCTGCACAAGTATATAAAACGTTGCACTAGAAAAGACTCCACCATAACTAATCGTAATAGATTCTTAAAACCTTGGATAACAAAAGATCTACTAAATCTTATAAGAAAGAAAAATAGATATGCAACCAAACATGCTAGATATCCTAATAATGAAAGGCTGAATAATTATTATAAAAAAACTTTGTAAAATTGTCACTATTAAAGTAAAAGAAGCACGTGATAAATACTACTTAAACTTATTTGAAAGGGCAAATGGAAATAGTGAATGGAGAATTATAGATAGCATTTAGGGTAAATATAAACAACCTGAAGAAATAAATGTTTTGGAAGATAATGGAACTCTAATAACATGTTAAGAAGCAGTCTCCAATACACTTAATGAACATTTTATTGGAATCTCTGAGCTACTAAAACCTTCTATAGAACCTTGCCATTCCTGTAACCGTTTTTTAAATAGTAATATTATTGCTGACAGAGTTAAAAAAAATATTGTTGTTTTGTGTGTGAGTCATTATGATCTTACAGATCAAAAATTCCTGCACAAGTGAACGTATAACAGTATTCTGATAAAAAACATTGCTTGGCAAATAGTAGATGTGTTAAGCTATTTATTTAATCTAAGTATCAATAGCGGATGTTTTCCAAGTCCACTTAAATGTGTAGAGGTAATTCCACTTTTTAAGAAAGGTAACAAAAAAGATTTATTCAACAACAGGCCCATACCATTATTACCTACATTTTCAAAGGTATTTGAGAGAATTATCAAAAAGAGAATGCTTCTATTCTTGGAGAAAAATAAGTTCTTTTCAAATAATCAATTTGGTTTTAGAACTGGATTATCAACAGAAGATGCTATTCTTAGGGTGTGCAGTCAGCTTTATGAAGGGTTAAACAAAAATATGTCTACTATGGCTTTATTCATGACAAAGACTTTTGATATGGTTGACCATCAGTTCTTCTTCTTCTTCTTCTTCTTTTCCTTTTTATCCCGGCGTCGTTATGGTCAGAAGTGTAGGACCATAACCTTCCCACTTAACTGCATTCCTACTGGTCCGCTTGTGGGGTCCGCCGGTTTGACCTCAGAAAGTAGCGGCAGGCTTCCCGGTTTGGGATTACTTCATCGCTGAGGCCAATGAAATGCTGGTGTTTTTGCATCTGTTTGCACCAATTGTTTTTCGACCTGCCTTTTTTGCGTGTTGAAATTGGAATGTTGATTGATAACGCCTTTTGGACGGGGTTCAAAGGATCTCTCCTTTGAACATGGCAATACCAACTGAGTCGGTCGCGCTCTATATTTCTTGTGATGGTTTCTTTTACGTGGAGGCTTCCTCGGATCTTTGAACTTCTAATTCTGTCACGCTTTGTTACTCCCGCTGTCATGCGAAGCATCTTCATCTCAGTTGCCGTTAATTTGCTCTCATACTTTTTGTGCATTGTCCAGCATTGTGAACCGTATGTGAGCGCCGGACGTACAACTGAAGTGTAGAGCCTTCCTTTCAGCTTAGGGGGCATTTTTCGATCACAGAAGATGGCGGAGTTTTCCCGCCACTTCATCCACCCTACGCTTACGCGATGTTTGATGTCGTCATCACAAGTTGCTTCTCTATTAATCATAGATCCCAGATATTTAAACTTTTCACACTTGGGAAGCACTCTTCCATTCAAGTAAATGTCTGGAATAGGCTGATGAGGGTCAGAGAACGGGCAGCACAGATACTCTGTCTTCTTTGAACTAATACGATACCCGTGTCCCTCAAAAATGTCCACCCACACATCAAGTGCTCGTTGTAGGGACGCCTGATCATCACTTATAATGGCCCCATCGTCAGCAAAGAATAGCTGGTGCACATTGGGGTCCGTCACTTTTCCTTCAAGCAAGCAATCAAGGACTGCTATAAAAAGCAGTGGGCTGAGGACGCTCCCTTGGTGTACACCGACTTTGATTGCGAACTCTTCGGTGACTCCTGCGGTGCATCTTACTCTTGTCGTTGCTCTCTCGTACATGTCCATAATCACTCGCACGTAGGTTTCTGGAACTCCTTTTTGTCTTAGCGCTACCCATAAAAGATCTCTTGGTTGCCGGTCAAAGGCCTTCTCGAAATCAACCAACACCATATGCAAGTCCTTTGAAGAATCACGATGCTTTTCCATCATGATCCTTATACTTTGGATTGCATCTGTTGTTGATTTACCCGAGACAAACCCGCACTGGTCATCAGATAGTCGTATTATTTTCCGCAGTCGGCTATCTAATACCCGTTCAACGATCTTCATGGTGTGCGACATCAGCTTGACAGAACGGTAGTTATCACAATTTCGCGTATCACCCTTTCCTTTGTGCAATGGAAGAAGATAGCTTTCCCTCCATTGATTAGGCATAGTGTCGCCTCTCATAAGTTTGGAGATAAGAACCATGAGCCATCTAGACCCGATGTCTCCCATCTTTTTCCAGAACTCAGAGGGTATCCCGTCCGGCCCAACAGCTTTTCTTTTCTTGGAGTTTTTAACCGCGTACCGAACTTCTTCGACTGTGATGTCGGGTATTTCGGCATGATTCGGGGCGGCTCTTGGAAAGTACACTCGGGGAAACTGTTCGTTCAGAAGTTCCTCGCAATACTGTCGCCATCTGTGGAGAATTTTTTCGTCTTCCACAAGGAGTTGGCCTTCAGCATTGTTAATAAACTTTGGGAAACGAATCTCCTGAGCATTTCTTCTTCTCTGGGCGGCTATCTTAAAGATATTTGCTCCTTTGTTCAAATTGTTTTGTCGAAGCTCCTGGGTAGCCTGGTTCCTGTCAGACGCGGAAGACGATATTTCTTCCAACTCCTGATAGAGGCCTTCCATGCTTTTCGCTTTGAATTCGGCGCATTTTTTCTTCGTGATACCTTTGCAACATCTATATACCTTTTCACGGCGAGCTTTTTCCTCTCTATTAGTAGAAGAGCACTTTGACCAAGCTTGGAAAGCCATTTTCTTTTCGTGTATCACTGCTTTGGCTTCGTCTGTCCACCACCAGGTTTCTTTTGCGTGTTGGCAGGGGCCTTTAGATGTTCCGAGCAGTGATTTGGCTTTCTCCAGGCCAGATTGTTGTAGGGAATCCCACATGTCTTGTGCTCTGCACTCCTCATTACCGACCTCATTGATAATGGAAGAGAGGTAGTTTTCCATGATGGTAATAAAAGCTTCGCCTTTTCCTTTATCCAGCTTATACCACTTGATTCTCTCAGACACCTTCGTTTGCTGCTTTGACTTCTTTCTCGCATCCATAAAAAATTCAGTCAGGAGGAGACGGTGTTGAGGGGCGATCGCGTCTCCCAGGATCACTTTGCAATCTTTAGCTCGTGGCTTCATGAAACTGGATACCAAATGATAGTCTATTTGAGTTTCATTTCCGCCGCTGCTATAAGTGATCAGGTGCCGGCTTTGTTTGACAATGCTGGATACAATGCTGGATTTAGAGGAACAATACATAACTGGTTCAAAACATATTTTAAAGACAGAGTTCAAAAAGTGAAGGTTAATTGTGTTTTTAGTAAGCCTTAAAAAATGGAGTCCCACAGGGTTCTATACTATCCCTACATTACATAAACTTTAAATTGGGAATCCCGGCCTATGCATATGAAAAGGTTCGTAATGCCTCAATTTGGCCACTAGGAGTGCAAATTAAAAACTTCTCCCATTTCCCAAAGTCAAAAAACGGGAACATGGACACCCAGCCGATTCAAACCTAAAATGTGCTTCCTCAATGCCCCTTCCTCTAAACATTTATTACCACAACGCAAGTGGAATTCGGACCAAAACATCGGATTTATTCAATAAGTCATATCAATCATTCTATGACGCCATCGTTATTGTCGAATCATGGCTGTACCCGGACATTCCATCAAACGAGATCTTCGACTCAAGAATGTACAACGTATTCAGGATCGACCGATGTAAATCTGTGGATGGACGAGGTGGCGGTGTAATTGTTGCTGTCCGTACATGTTTTTTTTGTAGACAAATTTCTTTGTTAATTACTGATGTTGAACAAATCTGCATCTCAGTTTCTTTTCCTACTACAAAAAGTAATTTATTTTTAATTTGTAGTTATGGTCCACCTAAAAGTATACCACAAATTTATGAAAAGCATGCTTATTTTATTTTTTTAATAACATTTTATTAATAACATAAGTAATGATTTTGATAACTTATGTATTTTAGGAGATTTTAACTTCTCGGGTTTAAAATGGATTAATTTAGATTCAAATAATTATCTTGTGCCAGAAAATGTTGCGTATGATTATGAACAGAAGTTTCTTGATTTGTTGACCTCATTAAATTTAAAACAGATCAATTCAATAACAAATTCTAATTAAAAGATTTTGGATCTAATTTTTACATGTTGCGACGAGATTAATACCTCGGTCGCAATTGCTCCATTGCAACTTCTAAATGTTTCAATTAACCATAAGCAGATTATTGTTGAGTTATCTTTGTATAAATATCTTAAACCACTAGAATCTAAATTTAAATTGCAATTTAACTTCTCTAAAACTGATTTTGTTAAACTTAACGATATGTATAGGAGTATAAATTGGCTTAACGAGTTACAAAACTTAAATTTAACATCCATGTATTGCCGTTTCGTTGAAATCCTTAAAAAAGGTTCTCGGAGTGCGTCCCTTTAGCAAGGTGCCGCACTTCAATTAAACCACCTTGGTATAATAAGCAGTTATCTACCCTTAAAAATTTCAAACGTAAAGCTTTTAGAAAATGTAGAATTTCAAAGAATCCCCTTGATTATGGAATTTTCAGCAAACTACGTAGAGACTGTTTTGTTCTTTATAAGTTTTTATACAAAAATTACATATTCACCAATGAAAATAGTATTAAAGCTGATAGTAAATCATTTTGGCACTTCATTAATTCAAAAAGAAAATCTGTAGGAATGCCCAATTTAATGTATTTTAAAGATAATGAGTCAGATATCGACTCTACCCTTGATTTATTTGCAAATTTCTTCCAATCAACCTTTTTCAATTCCATCCTCAATCCCAGTACCACCCTTGGCCACAGTTTTCCAGCTTCATTAAACCATGGATTTTTAGCCTTAGATCTTACCGAAGTTTTATTTGCACTGTAAAATTTAAAGGCAAATACCAGTTATGGGACCGATGGAATTTAACAAATTATTCTTAACTATTGTGCTGACACACTTTCCCATACTTTATCAATTATATTTAACTGTTCCTTGCCCGAAGGTATTTTTCTTGACGACTGGAAAGAGTCATTCTTAGTTCCGATACATAAATCTGGATCAAAGAATAATGTTGAAAATTACAGAGGTATCTGTAAGCTGTCGGCTATTCCTAAACTATTTGAAGGCATAAGGGCTAACCATAATAGGCAGAAGCAAGCAGAAGCTTATGTCAGAACCGAACGAAATTCTCCCCTCTGTTTCAACGAACATTCAAGATACCCACAATGAACAGATGCAAGCAGAAGGAAAGGAACTGCCAAGTTGTTTTCATTCGATTTGTTTATTTTCGGTGTGACTTTGGCTTTTTCCTTTTTGTGAAAGCCATCTGCTTTATCATAGAGACACTTATTGTCCTGCACAAGTGAAATCAACTTGTTAACAAACTCGTATTCCATATTTATTTTAGCTTTTTTCCCTTTCCTAACCTCAAATGTCACTTGTCAAAAATTCCGTCCGGAATGTCTTATTTCAAGAAGCCCTTCCGTCTGCTCGCATCAGTTAACGAACATTTAACGAAACGTCGTATCTTCCCATTGTGGGCATATCATATGCTTTGCATGCTTGCATATGCTTGCTCCTGCCTATTATGGTTAGGCCTTTACTTCTGAACTGTAGAACTGGCTGACAGTAAAAAAATACACTAATGCAGATCTTTCACTCACATCTTTACTTGGCAAATTCCAGGAACCAGATTAAGATGTACATCTTTCGTACGTCTTTCTCCGCGATACCCTGAAATTTTGAATGAAGTCCAGGTTCGTAGCAAACGAACTCTATCCGTGAATACGTGTGAACTCATTTCATTTTACTGCAGTGTACTTCCGCCACACTCTTGGAGTTATAACAATGAGAGTGATTGTTGACATAATTTTGACAAGGCCCTGGGTGGCCACGTGGACGCCACAGCTTGTAGACAAACGTTACCATTTAAAGTGGTACGTCTTATTGGTGGTTTCTCGCAAATTCTATCCAATTACGGAACTGACATCGATTAAGGATTTTCACACAATGCAATTTTACAGTGGATAGTGTTATACTACATCATGTTATATCATACACTAACACTGATATTACATACCAATACTGCTACAATAGTACATAGTTATGCAGTCAGCATTTACTCCCAAGCGAACAATCGATATTATGCAGTCAGCATTCCCGAACACTCAACAGCTATCGAATGAACCAGACATTAGCTCATCAAAATTTATCGAAATTGTTTTAATTAATGATTCGCTGAAATCAGCAAAAAGATTATATAAAATAGGGTAGCGAAAAGAAATGCGGGGAGTTGAGTGTTGTAAGTACCGTGTGTCAGAACGATTGTAATGTTATTGTAAATTAATTCCGGAACCATCGGCGAAGGTTCGGAAAGCGAATGATAAAACGAACAGAGCTTGTGATTGATTCTTTATTCTCTATGCTTTAATGCATTTTGCGACCTTCTTATATACACCTTAGCTTCTAAGTTGGCGAAGTCATTTCCTCCCTTTCTTCTTGTAAATTCCGCCGTATGCGCCTTGCTGTCTGCATGAATAGACTGATCTGCCTCTAGGGTTACTGTTGACGTTTTGGTTTTTGGACAGTTTATCGTGCGGCGTTTATTATTCCAGTTACCCCTTTGTTTCCGCGTTTGATGTGCAACGGATCCCTGTTTTGTTCTTGCAACACCCTGCCGGTGCTGATGATGCTGCTTATGGTGATGCTACCGACTGAAGCATTTCTGGTTTTGCAGGACGCATGGGGTGCTGGTTCTCAAGTGGATCGGTCGCGCCTGGAATCAGGTGTGATGATGACGTCAAGGTTGGTGATGCTGCTGCTCCATCGGTATTCGTCTCCGAATATGAACAGAAATGACATATGGTGTAGTGTGTGGCAACATTAAGTTATTAGTGTAGTGTTATATATTGTTATAATTGAGATATTAATAATATGTTGTTCTAAGTTGTTGTTTTAATCCTGGGGGGGGGGGATTGGAAGGGGGCAAAGCTTTGTGATGGTACGCTTAAGGATGGTTGTGGCTGTTTTTACGGTGACCACTCGGATTTTTCCATCATTTCCTGGGTGTACTTCCTTTATTCTTCCTAGTTGCCATCGGGTTGGTGGATATTGTTCGTCTAACAATAATACCAAATCTCCAACCTTGATGTCATAATTGGACGAGAGCCATTTGGGTCGTTGTTGAAGTCGACTTAAATACTCAATTTTCCACTTCTTCTAAAAATCCTGTTGGTTTTTTTGCATGAGTTGCCACCTTTCCAAGCAACTGACCTTCACATTGGTGAGGTCCCTTTCGGGTACACTGTTTAACGGAGAACCAATGAGAAAGTGTGCTGGAGTAAGACATGATAGATCATCGGGATCGTCGGTGACTGGACATAGCGGGTGGCTATTCAAGCAGGTTCTACCTGTGCCAATATTGTCGCATATTCTTTGAACGTGAGTGTGTAGTGTCCGATGATTCTCTTGAGGTGATGTTTCATGGATTTGACACCTGCTTCCCATAATCCTCCAAAGTGTGGTGAAGCGGGGGGGTTGAATTTCCAAGTGGTTCCGTCTTGTTGTAATTGCTTGACGATGTCATCGCATCTGCATCTAAGCATTAAACGGCTCCTTGAAAGTTGGTTCCACAACCACTGTATAATGTCTTGCATACTCCTCGGCGGGCAGTAAAGCGTTTAAACGCGGCGGGAAATGCGGATGTACTGTAGTCGCTCACTAGTTCCAAATTAACTGCCTTTGTGCAGAAGCAGACAAAGATGGCAATGTAAGCCTTTGTCGTTTTATTACATCGAACCTTATATGCCTTTAATTGTACTGGACCGGTATAGTCCACCCCGGAAGTGATGAATGGGCGAGCTGGAGTGACTCTGGTTGCTGCTAAATTGGCCATTTTCTCATGTATCTGTGTTGCTCTGTATCTAAAGCATATTAAACATTTATTAATGCAGCTCTTCACCTGTGACTTTAGTCTTGGTATAAAAAACGCTTGCTTAAGGGCTGCCGTCATTAATTGCTGTGCTCCATGTAGTGTTCGTGTATGAATTTGGCGAATAAGTAGCTTTGTAAAGACGTTTCTAGTTGGAAGTATAATTGGGTGTCGATGTGAGTAAGGCAGATCGGCATTTTCCAGTCGTCGTCCCACGGGACCCGGAATAAACCCTTTCGTTTTGGATCTCCGATGCCTTGAGTTCCAGATTGGTGGCTTGACTTCTCGGTAGTGTAAATTGCCGTGCGTCGAATGAAACTAGAAAGTTTGGGCCGTGCCACCATGAATGATGTTTGACTAGGTCTATTGGGGACATTCCTCTTGATGCTAAGTCAGCTGGATTGTCCTTTGAAGGAACGTATTTCCATTGGTTGGAGTCTGTGAGTTCTTGTATTTTAGCAACATTTGGGCAACTAGGGAGCCCATCGTCCCAGGCTATGCACTCTCGCCAGATATCCTGCATTAGAAATTTCCCGCGAATGACGCAAGGCGCGATCCATCCCATTGTGTCGTATAATCTGGCGATGTCTGCGAGAATCATTCTCTTCGTAATGTCCGTTGAATCTTTAAGTTGGGCATTGAATTTGATTCCGAGCAGGGACGGGTTAAGAATATCCCTGCAGCGATAGCTCTCGCTTGTCGTAAAAGGCGACTAAAACAAAGGTAAACAAAAATCACATCTAGGCAATTTAGAAAACACCAAATTGAGCCTAGGGACACATATACCACCATTAAACTGCCCCACAAGTGTACATGCAAATCAGTGGGTTGACACGACTGGAGATCACCGGTGTTGTAAGAGTAAGATCAAAAATTGGAGCATGCCCGTGTCACAAAAAAAAAAAAAAAGGCAGGCCGAAAAACAATTGGTGCAAACAAATGCAAAAACACCAGCATTTGATTGGCCTCAGCGATGAAGTAATCCCAAACCGGGAAGCCTGCCGCTACTTTCTGAGGTCAAACCGGCGGACCCCAGAAGCGGACCAGTAGGAATGCAGTTAAGTGGAAAGGTTATGGTCCTACACTTCTGACCATAACAACGCCGGAAAAAGAAAAGAAGAAGAAGAAGAAGAAGAAGAAGAAGATTGAATTTTAAGGTGTCGGACCCGTGATTCCATTGAATTCCCAGTGTTTTAATTGAGTTGGTCTCGTCGAACGACAGAGGTAGCTGAACTTCTCGATCTTCTTTGGGTATGGATGCCAAGAATTTTTCGCTATTGCTGGCCCATTTTCGTAGATGAAAGCCTCCGCCTCTCAACATTTTTGTAAGCTGTCGTTGTATTTCCATTGCCTCCTCCTCAGAATCTGCGCCATGGATGACCTCATCTACATAGAAATTTTGAGAGGCAATTTTTGATGCTATGTGGTAGTTGTGCATTTCCTCAAGGGCAAGTTGTTGAAGGGAACGAACAGCCAAGTAAGGTGCTGGTGCCGTCCCAAATGTATCCGTGTTTAATCTGTATGTCTTAATTTCACCGTCAACTTCGCTTCTCCATAATATTAACTGATAGTTCGAGTCTTCACCCGGCACCCAGATTTGTCTATACATTTTGTTAATGTCGGCCAAAAAGGCGACTCGGTGCTTTCTCAAGCGCGCGAGGTGGTTGAAAATAACGTCTTGCAACCTCGGACCAATAAACAGATGATCATTTAGTGACGTCCCGTCTGACGTCTTACAAGAAGAATCAAAGACCACGTGTAGCTTGGTGATGGAGCTCGATTCTTTAATTACTGCGTGATGCGGAAGATAGTAGTGTCCAGATAGCCTTGACCCTTGTTTTATTTCGGACATGTGTCCCAACTCTTTGTACTCAGCAAACACTCGATTATATTCCTTATGAAATTCTGGATTCAACTGGAACCTTTTCTCTAAGGGGACAATCACCTTCTTTGAATGGGAGTTGTACCGTCCATCAACAAGACGCTGATGCGTTCGACAAAAGTGCTGCTCACAATTTTCTTCATCTGCTGTTAGTTTTCTCTCTTTTGGAACTTCTTCCAGCTCCCAAAATCTTACCAAACTCCTTTCTAGTTCAGGGTTTCCTGTGATGGTGTGGAGAGAGGTTACTCTGTTTTTGGAGTTTGACATGACACGTCCCGAAAGTACCCAACCAAATTCCGTTTTTTGCGCCAGAGGTGAGCCCTTCTTTCCCCGAATTATCCCTTCTAGAAGAATCGATGGATACACGTCATTACCTAGCAGAAGATCATTTTTACCTGCCTTGTTAAATGTTGGATCAGCCAGTTTGATATTTTGAATATGAGCCCAATTCTCGAGAGGAATGTTGTGTGGGGGAAGAAGAGCTGTCAGTTTAGGTAGTACCAATGCCCTCAGTTGGATGCTGAAGTTTGTGTCCAGATTGGATTGCACGGTGATTAATACTCTATGTTTGGCGACACTTGCCTTGCCTTCTCCAACACCGTGGATGTTGACATGACTTCTTTCTCGCTTGAGGTTCAATTGTTGGGCTGCAGACTCTGAAATAAATGATGCCTCTGATCCAGGATCGATGAGTGTTCGCAGCAGCATAGGTTGACCCATGTTGGACTGAACCTTCACGAGTGCAGTGGCTAATAGGACTGTTTGATTGGCATTGTTTCCAGCGAATTGAGCGCTATGTACTGAAGCAAATCTAGGGGAGACTGTAGCTGGTTCTGTAGTTTTAGGATCCAACGCTGGAGAAGGAGGTGATGATTGCTGTTCATCAAGTGTGTTTGAAAGTCTACCAGTTGCTGCCTTAGGTACCTCATTGTGCAGTAATGAATGATGCCTTGGTTACAGACTGAGCAAGTGTAATTACTACTGCAATTTTTGGTTAGGTGTGTTGTTGACAGACAGTTGAAACAAAGCTTGTTTTTCTTGGCTATTTCCTGACGCTTTTTTGTATTTAATGCCTTGAATTGAAAGCAAGTTCGAATCGAATGTGCTCCCTGACATATCGAACATTTAGCAATGAGTGAATTAGGAAACGCCTTTCTGTTTCCTATTTGTGTCAAAGACGGCTGTTCCATTACTGCCAACGTATGGGCTCTCATCAGAACCGCGTACGTTGGATAGTATGCATACGATGAATTTATTTAAAGGTCACGTTCCGTTTTGTAATTCACACACTGCGAATTTCTGAATTTAAGCGAATTTGCAATTTAAAGTCGCGCCGGTTTTTAAGATCCAGCTCGAAGGACCATTAATTCCGGAACCATCGGCGAAGGTTCGGAAAGCGAATGATAAAACGAACAGAGCTTGTGATCTGGGGGCACGGCAGTGCCCCCGCCAAGTCGAGCAAAAAAGCTGCACGGCCGTACCATCCTTTTCTCGAAGCAGTTCGGGCCATTTTCGACCCCCTATAACTTCGTTGTGGATAAAACTAGAAGCCTGAATTTTCAGTAACCAAGCAGGCATCGCATAGACACGGTATATTTCAAATTTCATTAAATTTGAACCAGTAGTTTAAGAATTATAACTAGTCAAAGTTTCTTAATTCTGTCACTCACTCACTCACTGACCGATCATCAAAACTCTAGGGCACTTCTAGCAGACATAGAAGCTTGAAATTTAGAATACAATTAGTGTTTAGTGTATAAATCAAGGAAAAACTAAAATATTTTGCAATTTTGGTCCAGTTTTCTAGATACACCAAATATTATTACTAATAGGATAGTGTCGGTATGTATCCTTTTTCAATTTATCTAGATGGCGATTAACTCCTAAAAATATGCAATGCAACAATCAATTGGCGGTTGGGGAATTGGGTTTAGTGGTCAATGTGGTTCATGTATTTGACGGAATATAAAATAAATATCTTTATTATGTACATATATTTAATAACCATTTGATGAACTTATAATTAAATCAATTTTAAAACAAATTGTATGTTCGGTGTCAGAGTTGGAGACTACTAACTTGTACAGTTTCGCTCAAAATTACGATATTGTTAAAACACGCCCAGTCTCCTCTAAAGTCGAGCGCTACGAGATAAATGACGGTAAAAAGTTCCTGAAAAGAAGAGATAACCCATATTTGATCAATCACTATTTCTACGACGGAGAACAAGTACCAGAGAAATATTTCTTCTCTTTACTTCTTTTATTCAAGCCATGGCGTTCCTTAGATGAACTCAAAATGGGGTGTGATACTTACACGGAGGCCTTTAATTTGGCGAAAGAAGATTTAAAAGAAGGAGTCGATTATGGTAATTCAATGATAGAGTCAAGATATAAGATACAAAAAGCATGTGAAATGATAGAATCTAAAGTTGCTGAGATAAACGAAGAAAGGGAAATTGTTGATGATGACGATGGTCCTGAAAACCCTTTAGACTTTGAAGCTGCAAACGAAATGGATGACTTTCACAGAATCAATCTGGTAGAAGAAGAGCAGAGTGATCTTCAAAGTATGATCGCAAAACTTAATGCCGATCAAAAAAGAGTCTGCGATATGATCACACATAAAATGGACACAACTGATAATAACGCT
This sequence comes from Merodon equestris, assembly GCA_958301585.1. NCBI lineage: Eukaryota > Metazoa > Arthropoda > Insecta > Diptera > Syrphidae > Merodon > Merodon equestris. The sequence continues at coordinate 51,362,508 of OY284414.1, read as the reverse complement.
GACGTTTTACGCTGTTTTGTGAGTGGAACTGGTGGCACTGGAAAGAGCTTTTTAATAAAAACTCTGAAAGTTTGGGTTAAGATGTATTTAAACAAAAAAGTGGCAGTTAGTGATCCAACAGGCATAGCTGCATTCAATGTGAATTGATTGACTATACACAGACTATTGCAGCTGCCTGTGGAACACAAGCAAACACCGAGGTACAAGCCACTTTCCGATGAAGTGCTCCAAGTTCTGAGATCAGATTTGAAAGAAGTAGTGTTGTTTATCATAGACGAAGTGTCGATGATATCCAATGTTACTTTAACATATATTCATTTACGCTTGTCTGAGATATTTGACACAAGCGATGATCAGAATGGGTGGTTTGGAAAAAAACATCTTGTACTTTTCGGGGATCTTTTACAGCTTCCGCCGGTAAGAGAAAAGTCACCTTTTGAAAAACTCTCAACTGCTGAAACTAACAAGTTGTTAGGTTCCCTCAGTATGCCGAATCTGTGGATTGAACTGTTCGTATACGATGAACTTACTATTAACATGCGACAGCTCAATGATTCTAACTTTGTTGAAATGCTAAATAGAATAAGATTAGGTGTGACTACACAAAAAGACCGCGACTTACTCTCGACTAGATTAACTCTAAAAACCAATTCAAATGAAAACAGATTGATTGAAATAATTGAACACCTCTCGAAACTTCCTGATGATACCGTTTGCTTATTACCTACAAAAAACATGTGTCAACAATTAAATACTGCAATGCTTAGATCTCTCCCACATCCCGAAATAAAACTTACAGCTGTAGATAGCATAGATTGCCCCAGATACCCAACAAAAAGAGCTCGTGAATGCATAAAAAATTATGAAGACGGTGCTTCTATGACTGCGGGCCAAGAAGAGAACATAATTATAAAAATAGGAGCAAGAGTCATGTTAAGGCGAAATATTGACGTGAGTCTTGGTTTAGTTAATGGTTCTATCGGTATAGTGCAAAGAGTAAAGGTTGATCCGGAAAATACAAAAATAATTAAGAAAATATACATTACATTTGATAAAGAACAGGTTTACGAGCTTGGGCCGGTCAAAACTAAATTTGAAATTATTAATAGAGCTTATGTTCATCGCGAACAGTTTCCTATATGTATAGCCTATGCTATAACTATACACAAAAGTCAGGGCCTAAGTCTAAATAATGCGCTGATGGATATCGGTTCTGCAGTATTCACATCCGGTCAAGCTTACGTGGCACTTTCGAGAGTTACAAGTCTGGGCGGCTTACATCTAATTAATGTCGACTTTGGAAATATTAAAGCGCAGGAATCCTCAATTTGTGAATACAATAGATTAAGAAGCATTTACCGTCCAGACTTGACAAAAATTGTAACATCAAAGCCTCCGAGAAAAACACATAGAGACAGGGAGTGGGCTTTGAGAAAAACTGCAGCTGAAGCTCAAGAAGTACTACCGGAAAAGAAAAAGAGGAAGACAACCTACAAAAATAAGAAAAGCTCATAAGACACAGAGTGGGCTTTAAGAAAATCTGTTGTTGGTATTCAAAAAGTAGAAGGTACCGGAAAGGAAGAAAAGTAGGACTATCTACAAAAAGAAATGAGATGCCATCAAAAACATAACTTGTAAAAAAAACCAAGTCTCGCAACTCAGTTCTTCTACCGTAAAAAGTTGTGAGATCTATGTAATACCAAGTCGGTTAATTTATTCAGCCCCTACTTAAGGGACCTTCTGTCCTAAGTTATTACGTAATTAGCTAACCTAACAACGTCTTATAGTGACCATATTAATATTAAAAATCTTTTATGTTTTAAATAAATAGATTGACTTGGCAATCGCACTAAACAATCTAATTTAATATCATATGTATTACTTTTGAGATGCATGCGATGGACAAGTCAATCTATTTATTTAAAACATGAAAGATTTTTAATATTAATATGGTCACTATAAGATGTTGTTAGGTTAGCTAATTACGTAATAACTTAGGACAGAAGGTCCCTTAAGTAGGGGCTGAATAAATTAACCGACTTGGTATTACATAGATCTCACAACTTTTTACGGTAGAAGAACTGAGTTGCGAGACTTGGTTTTTTTTACAAGTTATGTTTTTGATGGCATTGATTCTTTATTCTCTGTGCTTTAATGCATTTTGCGACCTTCTTATATACACCTTAGCTTCTAAGTTGGCGAAGTCATTTCCTCCCTTTCTTCTTGTAAATTCCGAAGTATGCGTCTTGCTGTCTGCATGAATAGACTGATCTGCCTCTAGGGTTACTGTTGACGTTTTGGTTTTTGGACAGTTTATCGTGCGGCGTTTATTATTCCGGTTGCCCCTTTGTTTCCGCGTTTGATGTGCAACGGATCCCTGTTTTGTTCTTGCAACATAGATTGTGATGTTATTTTAAATAGTAATAAGTTTAATTAACAAATAATTGGAAAATAACTACGAGTAACTATTGACTTAGCATCCACCTGGTGCGAATTCGTTATTGTGAACATTTGTTGTTGTTCCTATAACCAGGCATAACAATATATGTATATTGTTATGGATTCCAGACGAGTATTCGACACTCAGAGTATTCGACACCCAGAAAAGCATCATGAATATTCGACACCCAGAAAAACATCATGGAATATTCGTGCAAAGCCCAGCAAGAAAAAAAATCATGCACAAACAAGAATAAGGTGCAACTGAAAATGTAAGCTCAGAAGTAGAATAGATGATAAGAAGTACACCTGTGTGAACGAATGGGTTTACTCGTAACTTGCTAAGAGAATAATCCGAAGTTTAATTCAAAATAATCTGTGGTGTATGTTCATTGTCTTTCTTAATTGTGGAATTTCTTTGTCGGTTCAACTATTGGTTTCGTTGATTTCGATCGTTGTAATTACAACGGAAATACTGGAGGCGAAACTCCCAGCCAAAATAATCCAGCTAGCATATCATTTTGTTTGCTTAGGTACTATTGTTGAGTGCGTCCGGTGGACAAAAGAATTATTTGTGAAACTCGCCATGCGTAACAAAAACTGTTGGCAGCTGTGAGATGCGAAGATATTTTTAAAAAACAAATAAAAGGGAGAATATCACCGAAACACCCAGTTGAGTGAAAAAAAAAAAAAGAAAGAGAAAGTTATCGTCAGAAAACATTCCTATCTGAAGTAAAGAACACATAGTTGCAGAACCATAAAGGAAATGTTGCCGTTCAACTGGTTGCGGTGAAGCAGAATCTAAGAATGAAGCTGGTGATAACTTGTATCATGTAAGTTAGTCATAACATAAGCTAAACTACATAGTGCAATTGTAAAGAAAAATAGATTAAAAAAACAAGAGTTACTTCGGAAGCAAGGTCATAAGAGAGGTTTTCCGAGCCATAATATTGTAAACTCCAGCATTTCATAGTAGATGTTCAAAATTAAGGTCCCTTCGGGAAAAATAGAAAACAGAAGTCAGTATTGGATCAAAAATACGGAAGGCAGGTATAAAATCCTATTCTTTCATGTCTGTTAGCGGTAGCGATAGTGAAGATAAAATTGATAAAGAATTTAAAAGTGATACTTATGGTGAAAAAGAGGAAGTAGTAGGAGAAAGTAAATATCAGCAATTAAAACATAATTTCGGCATGGCAGAAGATCCGATTAATGTATTAAATTTATTCGTTTCTACTTTCAATAGTAGCAGCAAGTTTTTAGCTTCATAGATGCGTGCAACGATGCAATCGAGCTGGCTACAGCCAATCAGAAATGAATCTTGTTTAAGTACATAAAAACAAAAATTCGTGGCAATGTGGCGACTATTCTCGTGAACAAAGAAATTAAAGATGGGAAATTATTAAAAAAGAAACTTTGTGGTACGAATATTTTCAGTGAGCCACATAGTAGTTTACAATTACATAGCGAATTAATAAGTATCAGACAAAAAAGAAACGAGTCGGTTACTTATATATATACTCAAAAAGAGAAACATTACAAAGAAGGCTAATGCAGAACAAGCTAAGTAACGTAAAGGAACAAGATTCACAGGGTCATATGGATTATATTAAAGATGAAACCCTTGTGGCGTTTGTTAATGGATTGCAGGAGAAATTCATAATTCATGTAGTAACACAAAAACCTAAAACATGCACATCTTCGAACCATTAGGAGGCACTCCGAAATATTTCGGAATGCTAAACGTCATTAGAAACAAAATTGTTGGCAACGCCGACGTGGTCCTCGAGTCATACAGCACTCTATTGTGAGGCTATCTCAAAATGCCTCTCAATGCTTTACGTTGATAAGAGGTACATTGGTACGTTAGATTACCAAATGATCACTTTGATGCAGGGAAGCCAATCTATCCAGTAGTTTTACCAAAACATTTATCAATGCTTGTCTCTTATCGTAAGTAAAGTGTTTTGCATGGACATAAGTCCAGAGTCCTTAGGAATGCGAATGCACCGTCGTAGACAATGAAGAAATCGTTCAATTCAGGAAGCATTATGTTTGTTTGAAAGCCCGAATTGAATAAACAAGTCTCCAAGACACGATCAACGGAAAGATTTCATTCCACTTTAACGCAAATCATGAAATGCATAAGAACAACCGCAAAATAGCTTAGACCAAATACTCGATAGAGCGACAAATGGATACAATCATTTCTACCATTCCACTACGAAGAAGGGACCAGTAGACTTGTTCTTCGGTAGGATAGTTCTCTCGGCCAGATGACTACGAAACAACCAAACAGAATAACATTGAAGTAATTAGGAACAATCAAAAACAGGGTCCTTAGACACCATAACAAAAAACGTAAGGAAATCAAAGACTATCTCCCTGGTGATCGCATATATAAAAATCAATAGAAGAAAAAGTTCGAAATTAACTCCACGTTTTTCCGAAAAAATAGTTAAAGGAAATCTAAAAACAGCCGTCAAAATTACATCTGGCAAAATAGTTCACAAGGAGCACATCCGAAATTAATTCATTCCTTTTATTTACCTGACAATTTCCATCGGACATTCATACTGGCTCTTACTCCCAGAACCAACAAGTTATAATCGAAGTTGGATTCGCTAAAATTCAAACCGGTAGTTTAAAATTTATTCACACGGTTGACCTAGAATCATGCCGCCATCTGAGTGACGAGATATTTTTCACCCTCGAAAACAACATTACCTCCAACCATCCATCCTATCCCTTCTTGAGCTACGAAATCCATCAAATTCCAAATTTGCTCCCTAGAATAAAACTTCCATTTTATTAGAAGGGCATGGAAATGGATAGCGGGAAGCCTCGACCACGACGTCTTTCGCATAATTTAAGAAAAAAATAATAAAGCATTAACCAATGACAATCAACAAGTTCTAATGAATCGAGATATAATAAAACAAATTAACGAATTAACAAATGTAACCCAAAAGTTAATTAATAAGCTAAAAAAAAGTTCAATAAAGAATAGTATTGTAAACATAAAAAATCAAATTGTAAAAGGAACTCCTCTATATAGAATATGCCGTTCATTGGGCAAAGAAGAACATACGAGTAATAAACTTGTACATTTTCTCCGCACAAGAAATAAATATTGTAAAAAAACATTAAGTAAAGTGAACGTATTTTTTTTTGTAAATATTGATTAAACCTGAAAAACACCTTTATTAATAAGATTGATTATGAATTCTGTATACGGTGTTAAACTAGATTGTAAGAACTTTAACAATTTGACTATATGGCCTTATACTTACTAGCCTAGTAGATTTAAGCAACACAACCTGTATACCCAAATCTCCTCCAAGGCTCCAAAGCAAATTGTACCAAGGTCAATAATCAACATGTCCCGACAGTGGAGGAATTAGCGGAACTAGTATATTTGTAATCAATTAAAGAATTGTCTTTTATTTAACTGAGATCCTACATATTTTTTGGAGGCTCAACCGGGATCCACTAAGATCCTCATCCGGGATCAATATAATAATACAAGTAATTGTCAAAGATAAATAATAATTGAAAGACAAATTCAAAAGATCAGGATGCCGCTACCTAACGCCAGAAACCACCAATGAGACGTCCCACTCAAAATGGCCGCCGACGTTTGCCTACAAGCTCGGGCGAGCACGTGGGTACCTCAAGTGCTGTCAAATTTTTGTAAACAATCACGCACATTGTTATAATTCCAATAGTGTGTGTGGCGGGAGTACACTGCGGTACAATGAAATGAACTCACACGTATTCACGATTAGAGTTTATTTGTAACGGGTTTTGTCGCTATGCACCTGAACCTCTGTCAAAATCTCGGCAAAATTTCAGGGTGTCACGGGGGAAGACGTACGAAAGACGCACGTCTCATTCTGGTTTCTGCCTAACGCTGTCGTAATACACGAAATTCAATTACACACACAAGGAAAATGGCATAGGAGAGACCACATTTTTGAAGATCTACACGAAGGAGAAAAATTCATTCTGAATCTACGCACAAGATACAAGGAGATATTATGCAAGGAGGTAAAAGAAGAAAACAGACGAAGAAGAAGAAGGTAAAAGAAAAAAAGAAGACAAAAAAACGAAGAAGGAGGTAGAAGCTGAATCTTTTTTTTTATATTTTGTTATTATTTTGATTAAAGAAGAAAATTATTTGTCTTAAATTGACTGTGCATGTAAGGTATTTACACACACATTGTATTTTATATCTTATATACATACTCGTATATATTTACCTAACTGACATAGATAGGAAAAGGAAAAAAGCATATAATGAACAAAGAGGAAGTGATGACATTAACGGTGGGTAAACTGAAAGAAAAATTAAGAGAGTTATGGCCGTATCACAATGTGGCGTTCGAGCGGTCGGGCTTTTGACAGTTAAGCAGGAGAAATGAATTCATATGGAGTAACACAGAATACATCCTCGGGCGTTGTCTCGGCTAATATCGTAAATGTCGTAAGTTCGAACGAACAACGGACGACACGATCGGGACGAAGGTGTCAGTAAAGACGCACAGACCACCATCAACACTTATGCTTGCTGGCTCTCAAAGATTTAGGTCTATGGGCATGTTTTATTTAACTGAAAGGAAGTACTTAAGAATATGTCATATGAAATGGAATTAATGACTTCTTATTCAAAAGATGAATAGTATATTTACTGATATAGATTTGACGAAATTTCAATATGGATTATTGAGGTCTCGATTATCATAAAAATTTGCTTTGTTTTTCCGTCATACATTGTGATAATGGATGCAAGAAGACGTGCTATCCCCCAAAATCGAGCATCGAATTAATGACATTGGAGCTTCTATCAACCTACATGAACTATTAACTCATATTGGAGCTCGTATCCTTTTAATTATGGAGCAGAGATAGAAATTATGCGTAAAATGACGCTATGATAGATCATCTGGGCAAAGTGAATATAAACAGCTATTAGCACATGAGACCCAGTTAATATCAGACGCTAATTTATTCATTGCTTCTCTTGTACCTATAAAACTGCTTGACTTATTAACAAATCATGTGATCTAGATCTACTTGCTCTTGTCAAAAAAACTCAACAGCAGACTAGGGAGACTGTTGATAATATAAAGCGCCAAATTGACCAACTTACTCCAATACTGGTTAGTAAAAATGACACTATTGAAATCAAACATGAACTATAGTATTAACGAATACATAATCGAGTGCTGTGTGTACTAATATGGATGAATGATGATTTGGGATGAATGATTTGAACAAAGTTACTTCCAAACCTAAAAACAAAGATGCTTTCCAATATGGCCTTTCCACTCTTTATGCCTGAATTAGATGTGTGGAAACTATTCTGCATATTTCTTATAATCTTTCGCAACAACTCCAAAAAAGAAAAAAGATGTGCAAAGTAGATACCGAAATGAACTTGGCCTCCATATCGACAAACCAGGAGCTGGTTACAGTAATGATGGAAATACTGCGCGAAGATTATTTTCCAACTACATATCATGTTCATCTAATATACACAACTGGAGTTGACGAAGAATTGATAAAACGGCTATATACATACTCTAAAATGAATATCATCTGTAATCGCAGTAAATACTACAAAATTCGTCAATACTCAATACTCAGCTCATATATTTGCCAATAAATACAATTGGTATTACTTGCCGTCCTGTGTTCATAAAATCCTTTTTATCAGGGAGAGTATTATAAATCATTTCGTAATTTTGCCAATAGGCCAATAGTCTGCAGATGGGCAGGAAGCGCGAAACAAAGACTACAGACGATACCGATTACATCGTTCCAGGAAGTGTTCTCGCTCAGCAACTAATGAAGATGTTTTACATACATTATTATTTACATAAGATCCATATATTGCAATTTTAAGGACACCGGCCGAGACTCTTCCAAGGAATTTTTGAATGAAACCAAAAGGCTCTTGAAACTTCCTGATAGCGAATAATCATTTTTTCGAGAATATATTAACTTCCAACTTCAATCTTTAAATTTTTTTAAAAATTTTCTATGCCTTATAACATTTATTTTATTGTAACTTAACTTATTTACTCACAACTTCATTGTTCATTAATCGTTAATTAACTAATGTAGCATGCGTACACAGCAAAAACAACTTGGATTCCGTTGAATCCATTTACTGATCAACTGCCGCCGAATTCTCCCGTAATAGAAAACGCGAGGTCAACGACCTGTGAACAAGAAAAGAAAAAAAACGCGGTTTGTACAATGTAACAGATGATCAGTCAGCTGGTGGTTTTATATTGACTAGCCAAGATAGGACAGTCGATCGTGGGTTTTATACAAAAACACTACAGTCCCTCGATTCTATGGGTGTTTATGCCCAAGTATGTGAGCGCTGCACATTCAACTATTAGACCTCTGAAGAAAAACTCTGCAGACGTGATGTCCTCTTCGTTAGTGTTGATGCGACAGTTGTCGGAAGATGTTTAATTGCTGTTGTGCCGACGGCAAAATATATTTCGGTTAGAAATTGGTTTGCCGACGGCATTTATCCTGTGATGGATTAATTGTACAGCTTTTGAATGTTATATGTACAGTCTTCATTTCAGGACAAAAGCATGTTGCATCATATGCAACAACTAAAATCTCTAACTTGCTACAATCTATTGTCAATTATTTTCACTGCTATCTTTTATTAAAAGCACAGATGTAAAACAGCCTACCAAAATCAAGTAAAAAGTGCATTGAAACACTTTGTACATACATCAACCAACAAGTTTTATCATTTTTAATTCTATTTCGTCCGTTATCACCTATAACTAATTACATTCAAGAGCATGTACATTCAATAATATACAAATTTTCAAGTTGCTGTTATTAAAAACATAAGAGACACAGATTTTTTAAACAGTGAACCCGTTTCGGTCCCACTGTGCGCCGGCATGGTTTCAAAGACTGATGAAGACGGTGCTAGGGTTGCAAGGTATCAAAGGCTTTAATTATCCCGACGACGTAGTGATGTTTGTTCAAAGCTTATAAGAACCAGTGTTGTTGCGAATATCAGTATCAGCATCAGCATCCGCGGATTATCAGCATTGTTTTTAATATCAGCATCAGCAACAATCGATGCTGATTTTAAATGCTGACATTCAGTCGTAACGTGTTCGTATTGGGTGTAACCACACACTAAAGCACAAAATGCAAATACTTTGGAACAGTGGTCGTTCTATGAATTGAATTTTTATAAAAAGGGAAATCCCCTTCGAAGAGTGATTAGGTGGAATCATACTAAGACATAAAAACCAAATGCCTTGGAATAGTACTTATTCTATGAATTTGAATTTTTAGGGAAATCCCCTCGAAGGGTTTTGCCTTTTATACTTTACTATTCCTTTTTGTTTCCTGACTCACTCTTGTACGAGCTCCCAACCGAGAAGCATGCAAATAAAATTGTGTTGTGAAAACTGTAAAAAGTGGTTGAAATTTTAAATATATAGTTCGTTCAAGGTGGGACATATAACAAGTCACGCAGAGCTTTAGTCAATCATAGACAGTTATACAAAAAAAGCTGTCATTCTCAATCTCATTCGATTATCTTGCTGGACGTTAGTGTGACGAGCGTGCGCAGCGTAGTAATACGAAATAAAATAAGTCATCCATAACGCATATTCGAATTTAAAATGCCTCCTTTGATGAAAAGTCCAATATGGAAATATTTTACGTTAGTGAATAAGGATACCGCACAGTGTAGTATTTGTAAAAAATAATATTCTCGTAAAGGACGTACAAATACCTCGTTTAAAAATCATTTAAAATTTAAACATCCAGATGAATATATCCGCTATTTGAGTTGTGAGATCGAAAACAAAGAAGCTGCAACTAAATCCCTCAAAGAAGGTAGGTTATCGAGTATAATGCTTTATTCTGTAATAAATATTGGTATTTTGACCGTACTTAGTTTTCATTTACAACTTTTTAAGCGGTGATTGTGTATCTATATTATATTTATATTTACTTTTGATCAATTTTAGGTTTGGCTAAAATAATTTTATTTATTTTTAGTTAAAACACCTATTGAACAAGCGAAAAAACAATTATCTTTGGAAGAAGCATTGAGAGCGGACAAACAATACGACAAAGATAACCCGAAAAGTGTATTAATTGACAAATTAATGGGGGAGATGATTGCCGTTCAAGATAAACCATTCCATTTTGTGCAAGGTATTGGCTTAAAAAGACTCATGTCAACGATTATGCCAAAATACAATTTAAGGGGTCGCAATTTTTTCACCAATTATGTATGTAATGATTTGTATGACAAAGTTGCTGCTGCGGTTAAGAAAATTATAAAGGAATTTAAACACATGACTTTTACAACAGATATTTGGACGGACCCGAGTGCAAATGTTTCTTTATTAAGTTTGACATGTCACGGAATTAATGAAAATTTTGAACGCAAATCGATAATACTAAAATGTGAAACTTTCGAAGATCGCCATACAGGAGATATTATTGCCGAAAAATAATGTTAACCGAATGGGGTATAGCAAGAGATCAAGTACACTGTATTATTAGAGACGAAGGGTCAAATATGAAAAAGCCATGGTAATATCACAATTCCGAGATATATATTGCACAGCCCATAAACTACAATTATGTGTTAAGAATGGATTAAAATCGCATAACCTGTGCAGGGACGGGTTAAGAATATCCCTGCAGCGATACCTCTCGCTTGTCGAAAATGACATGTAGGCAATTTAGAAAACACCAAGGTGAGCCTAGGGACACATATACCACCATTAAACTGCCCCACAAGTGTGCATGCAAATCAGTGGGTTGACACGACTGGAGATCACCGGTGTTGTTAGAGTAAAATCAAACAAAAAAAATAAAAATCTGGAGCATGCCCGTGTCAAAAAAAAGGAGGGTGAAGAAAGAGCAATTATGGAAAACAACGCTAAAAGGAAAATCACAACCCGCCCCCGCCAGGCACTACCAATGGTCGTGATCCTGGGACGAGCAGCAATGCTCGGGTCAGAGCTATAGGATTTCCGGGGGATAGCAAAGTAATGCAACGGCGTCACACACACTTAAGAGTCGCGAGTTGGAACGTTGGAAGCATGAGTGGGCGCAGCTATGAGCTTGAAGAAATGATGGTTAGAAGGCGAGTAGACATCCTGTGCATACAAGAGACGAAATGGCGAAACGCCGGTAATCGGGCACGTTTCTTGGACGTTAAAACAAAAGCCTACAAGATGTTTTACTATGGATTGGAACAAGGAAAAAACGGAATCGCTATCATCCTTGCGGCAGAGCTACTTGGCAACGTCTTAACCATTTCAAAGTCCAGTGACCGTTTGATGGCTCTCAAATTTGTGATGCATGGTGAGGTGTGGAACATCGTAAGCGCATATGCCCCTCAAGTAGGATGCGAACAAAAAGAAAAAGATGCATTCTGGCTAGATTTCCACAACCTTGTCAAAATCATCCCAAAGGAAGAGCTTTTGTTTGTTGGGGGAGATATAAACGGACATGTCGGGAAGACAAGCGAAGACTATGAAGACTACCACGGAGGGCTGGGATACGGCACCAGGATCTCTTCAGGTGAAGATATCCTAAACATGTGCAAGTCGTACGGTCTTATAGTGCTAAATACCATGTTCGTCAAACAAAGCTGGCACCTGATCACTTATAGCAGCGGCGGAAATGAAACTCAAATAGACTATCATTTGGTATCCAGTTTCATGAAGCCACGAATTAAAGATTGCAAAGTGATCCTGGGAGACGCGATCGCCCCTCAACACCGTCTCCTCCTGACTGAATTTTTTATGGAGGCGAGTAAGAAGTCAAAGCAGAAAACGAAGGTGTCGGAGAGAATCAAGTAGTATAAGCTGGATAAAGGAAAAGGCGAAGCTTTTATTACCAACATGAAAAACTACCTCTCTTCCATTATCGATGATTTGACGCCCCCATAGGGGCACTTTATTAGCTTAATGCAAGCCTTAACAAAAATCTGATAACTTAACTATAACTTATTAACTAGGTGGCGGCGTGGAGACGATTAAGGAGAGTGAGAAGGGTGGAGGTATAGGGCAATTCTAAGGCTGGACTTATTAAGGTGAAGGTCGAAAAGATTGGTGTTAGCTTTTCGAAGCATTCTGGACATTGGTTCATGGTAGCCATAATTTGTGCGGTGAGTGCTTATACGGAAAAGGGGTGTGGACCGAAGGTTACGCGGGTTGGTGTTAAGGGGAATCATGTGTAATAATGAAGGGCTGTCAATGTTACCACTGAGAAGGTCATGGATAAATAGAATGTCTGCAACATCACGTCGTTCTTTAAGGGGTTGGAGGTTGATTAATTTTAAGCGATCCGTATAAGGTGGTAAATTAAGGGGGTCGGCCCAAGGAAGGCCACGAAGGGCAAAACGGATAAACCTGCGTTGAATGGATTCAATACGCGTAGTATGGGATTCATAAGAGGGGGACCAGACTTGGCTAGCATATTCGAGAAGGGGCCTAACGAAAGTGATGTATAATGATTTCGTAACGTAAGGATTCGAGAATTCTTTGGACCAACGTTTCACGAAACCGAGGGCAGAGTTAGCACGTTTGATAATATTGTCGATATGGAGGCGAAAGTTGAGTTCACGGTCACAAATAACCCCTAGGTCAACCAAGAAGTTGACAGGGGGAACGGTTTCATTACGAATAATGTAGGTTCTAGGTGGTGAGGAAGAGCGTTTGCGGGAGTAAGTGATGGTTTGGCATTTACTGATATTGAGCTCGAGATGGTTTTTTTGACACCAAGTAGTGAACCTGTTAAGGTCCAATTGGAGAGAGCAGGAGTCGACAGGGGAAGATATGTGTTTAAATATTTTCATATCATCAGCATATATGGAGAGCTGAGAGTTCAGAATAACGCTGTCGACATCATTAATGGTTAGAATAAATATCAGTGGACCGAGATGACTACCTTGCGGGACACCGGAGGTAGCGTTAATTGGATCAGAAATAGAAGATCTGAAGATAACGTTATATTGACGATCTTCGAGATAAGATTTGATCCATGAGATAAAACCGGGAGAGAAACCGAGGGCAGTGAGCTTGAGGAGAATAATTTGGTGAGACATTTTGTCAAAGGCTTTGCTGAAGTCAGTGGCGACAACGTCTACTTCTTTGCCAGCTTCGAGTGCACACAAACATTGTGAAACAAACTCGACTAGATTAGTGGTTGTCGATCGACCTTTTAGGAACCCATGTTGGTTAGGAGAAAATATGGGTTTGCAGTGAAAGAATAGTGCATCATAAACGATGCTCTCGAAAAGTTTGGGTGCGCATGAGAGCTTGGCAATGGGACGATAGTTGGACACATCATTTTTCAGTCCTTTTTTGTGGACTGGAATGATATAAGCATATTTCCAAAGCTTAGGAAAAAGTCCTTGAGAGATAGAGCTTTGAAATAGAGCAGTAAGGGGTAAAATAAGATGGTTCGCGCACTTTTTTAATACTATGGCAGGCAGACAGTCGGGACCGGGAGAGTAGTCGTCCTTTAAGTTCCGTATTTTTTCGGCGATTAGGTCGGGAGTGATGTTCAATGAAACAAGAGATGTCTGGGGGCAGTTTTTCAAATATCGAAAATAGTCGTGATCGGGTTGAAGATCTTGGTCAGTGAATGATTGGCTGAAGAAATGAGCAAAGAAATTGGCGATTACTTCGGATTCGTTGGAGGAGTTACTGAGATAGTTAAGTGTAGTGGGGTAGCTATCGGTTTTTCTTTTTGTATTAATGAAGTGGTAGAAACACTTGGGGTCAGAGATAAGGGAGGATTGCATTCTGTTCAAGTATCGGAGGTAGAGTGATTCACATAGCTGTGCAAATTTAGTGTAGGACTGCATGTAATTAGAAAGGTCTGATGCAGAGGAGGATCTAAGATAGGCGTGCCAATTTTTGTTTCTTTTATTGCGCAGAGAGCGTAGTTCCTTGGTATACCAGGGCGGAGATGAGGTGTAATTCTTTTTTGGTGAGTATGGGACTGAAAGAATGAAGCAGCTGAGGATTTTGGTGTAAAATAGCGCAAGGGTTTCGTTTAGGGATATATGTGAGTTAGGGTTAAGGAGGAAGTTAAAATTAACATTGTTGAGCAGATTATTTAGTTTCGCGAAGTCAGCTTTGCGGAAATTGAAACAGTACGTATTTTCGGAGGGAAGGATAGTGAGTTTGGTCTCGAGTGAAAGGGTTACCGATAGAGGTGGATGAAGGGGGTCTAAAGTAGAGAGAAAATGGTTGCTTGGGTTAACAACGCAGTTTACGGCATCAGATGAGAAAATCAGGTCGAGTTGTCTGTCCATGTTATTGGTGATATTACTGAGTTGCAGAAGGCCGGAGTCGGAGAAATGATCCGTGAAAAGGATTTCTTTACCTGTGGAGGGGTTAGCGGCGATGTAGTGAGTCTCATCATCGGAATGAACCCATTTCAGGTGCGGGAGATTGAAATCGCCACAGATGATGATGATGTCATTGGGTTCGGTGATATCAAATATGGAGTCGACGAGATCAACGACGAGTTGGTAGCAGTGTGTGGGCTGTGAGGGTCTTAAGTAACAGCAGGCAAGATAAAGTTTCTGTTTAGGGAGTTTTATTGAGGCACTAGTGAAGTTGAAGTCAGCGGAATTCGACGATTTGAAGGGCAAGGGATCATAGCGATTGTGGATTGCTAAGAGAACTCCGCGACCGTCAGGATCGGCAGAGTTGTCGCGTCCGTCGGCCCGAAACAGAATGAAATCTGATGTGAATAACTCGCTGTCTCCAATACTGGAGCATAAATTCGTTTCAGTTAATGCATATATATCGTAGGGTAGGATTTGGGAGTTAAGGAGTACTGCGGAGGTTTTGGTGCGTAATCCTCTGACGTTCTGATAGTACAGGGATATGTTATTATTTAATGGGTGAGGAGATGTAAGTGTATTTAGGTTAGGATTTAAAATAGTTTTTGAGATTAGAACGGGTACTTTGCAAGTGTGCAATGCGCTTTGAACTGACGTGGGCTGCGAAAGTGGAGAGGTCGTTATTTACATCAATGGGAGAAATATTAAGGCTTTCGTGAAATCGTATGAAGGTCTTTTTTAACGCGTGGGGGTCTGTGGGTAGGCCTTCTTGGTGGATTGAAACTAGGACGTTGGTTTTAGTTTTGCCGTCGATACAAATGGAGTCAGGTTTGTCGTGGAGGTAGGCCAGATAGAGGCGTACATTTTCGTAGATTCTTCTGTCTCTTAAACGTGACATAACATAGCGGTCTTCGGCGTTTAGCTCGGCAAGATGTTTGGTGAGTTTGGCTGTGGGAGGGAGAAGTGGATCTAAGAAAGAGGGGGAGGTGAGAGGGAAGGTCGAGTTGTGGGAAGCTGAGGAGGTGGAGGGGCTGGAGGGGGTGTTGTTAGAAGCTGAGGAGGTGGAGGGAGTTGGGTTCAGAGTGTGAGAGTGTATAAAGTTTGGGTACTGAGGATACGTGCGGCTGTTACGTGAAGCCTGGGTGTTGGGATTGGGTATTGAATTAAGAATGTTCGATGAGGGGGATGAGGGTCTGGAGCCGGGCGCAAGGTTGAAGGATACGCGGTTGTGG
Organism: Merodon equestris; assembly: GCA_958301585.1. Lineage (NCBI taxonomy): Eukaryota > Metazoa > Arthropoda > Insecta > Diptera > Syrphidae > Merodon > Merodon equestris. Next base: position 51,346,452 of record OY284414.1, on the reverse strand, counting down.
TTACGTGATCTGTTAGGAGAATTATTGGGTGGAGGGATGTTGAGGTGATCTGTTGATTTGGGAGCTATTGAGAGAGGAAGAGGTCGGGAGAAATTGGGGACTATTCCAGTCTTTAATACCCAGTTAGTTCCTAAATTGCGAGGGGTTTGAGAAAGAGGCGAGGGTCCAGGTTTGGCTTGGTTAGGGGATTTGGGAGTGTTGAGCTTAGGTTTATTTTTAGGTTTAACGTTTGTGTTGTTCTTACGATCCCTAATGGTAATCCGCATCCTGTCGACTTTGATTTCCTTATTGGGGAGGCTGCGAAAAAGCCATTCATATTGTGGAGGGATGGTAATTTCAAAGCAGTTTCTGCGATGGAATTTGGGAGGAGTGAGCTGCGTGCACTTAACGAGGTTGATTGCATATCGTTTGCGGAAGAAGTTAAATACCCAGCGGTCGTCAGCGTCGCGCGGGGTGTCCCATAAGATGTAGGTAGACAAAGGCTCCTGTATCGTCGCATTATTCTTGTGCAGCTTGTTGATTCTCTGTTTCCAGTCAGATAGGGTCCAAACAGCTCCGAAACGTTCAATGGTCGGCGTTGAGATGGGAGGAGGTGTGGTAGATGGGGGCTTCAAAGGACTCATGCTGGTTTGCGTTTGGACGGAGGATGTAAGTGGCGTTGGAGTGGTACGGATGGTCGCGTTATCAAGCTCTTCCATAAGGGAGATGTTGTAGGTAGTCCTGCAATCGCAGGCGGTTACCGGGGATTTGGGTGGCGTACATTTCAGTTCCTCTATTATAGTGTTGACCGCTGACCTTGTGAGGCTGGAATCAATGTTGAGTGTGTGCAGCGTGTCTTCGATTTTATTCAGGCATTCAAGTTGGTCAGATGTTTTGTCGTCCAGGAACTTTAACTTTGCTGCATGCTCCGAGAGTGCTGACGTAAGCGTTGAGATGTCCCCCCGAATAGAATTAAGGTTCGGGGAAACGGGAGAGCAGTTCGCGTTTACAAGTTTAGTCGGTGTGGTTTCACGGTTATCCAGTTTGCAATTCAGCTGGGATATAAGGGAGAGCAGATGGTCATAGTTTTCCGCACTTTTTTTAGTTGACTCGTTGTATTTTCCGAAAGCTGACTGTTGTTTTGTAGCGAGGTTGTCCATACAAAGGTTTATGGAGTCAAGGTTGTCGGTGAATAGTTGAGACATTTTTTGCAAATACGAGCGTAGTTCGGATTTAAGTTCGGCCAGAGAGTCATTTACTGCACACATTTGCTCATTGTTGCATTTAATGGCAAGCAGAATATGTGCAGCCGATATGGACTTACATTCCTCGCAGAAGAATGTAAATATACCATCATATTCGTGAAGGTAGTTCTTCGCATTCCTGCTAAGGCCAATGCAGATCGGGTGGAAGGCTTTCCCACAAATCCCCTTACAATCGATCATTTCTGATGAATGGGCAGTCACCGAACAATTAGCGGATCCGCAGGAAGGCATTATGTAACTGGGGTGATTGCGCGGACAGGTAAACTTAATTATTGGGTCAGTAGAGCAACGTGAATTGCAGGTTAAGCGGAATTATTGTTATTGTTTTTTTTTTTTTTTTTTTTTTTTTTTTTTCACTTTTTCACTTTTTGCTTTTTCTTATTTTGCTGTAATTGGGTGATGGGGTGATTGCACGGACAAATAAATTGCAGGGTAGGCAAAATTATTTTTATTATTATTTTTTGATTTTTTGTCACTTTGTTTCTACGTTTGGGTAAGGAGAACTGGGGAAACTCAAAGGCACGTCCGCACAGGTAAAGAGCTAACTGTTAACTTGAGGTCGGTAATGAGGAGTGCAGAGCACAAGACATGTGGGATTCCCTACAACAATCTGGCCTGGAGAAAGCCAAATCACTGCTCGGAACATCTAAAGGCGATTTCTGTGAATCCTTGGTGAAATTTATCCAGCGAGGAATCTCGATGGTATCGAGTGCGTTAAGCTCCGACCTCAAGTTATGCCAAGCAGCAACTATTGATTGTTGGTGGGAGTTCAGCATCCCACGTTTTGTTTGCTTTCCAGATCTCTTGCATTAACATTTTCCCAACGATGACGCAAGGCGAAATCCAGCCCATTGGATCGTAGAGTCGCGCAATATCCGATAGGACTGTTCGGGTTGTAGTTTTCTTCGCATTTTGCTGAGAAATTTTAAAAGTAAACGTATCCTTTGCAGGATGCCACTGGATGCCTAATGTTTTGATTGCATTTCTTTCGTCGAATGATAATGGTAGCTGTATCTCTCTATCCTCCTCTGGAACGCATGCCAATAGCCCCTCACAGTTACTTACCCATTTTCGAAGTGGGAAGCCTCCTCGCTTTAACAATGTTCGAAGCTGCAATTGCATCTCTATGGCTTCTGCTTCTGAATCTGCCCCGTGAATCACATCGTCCACGTAAAAGTTGCTTCTGACAATTCTCGATGCAATTGGGTAGTCATCTCTTTCATCGGCCGCAAGTTGTTGTAATATACGAACAGGTATGGAGTGAAGGCGGTGCCGAAAGTGACGGTGTTCAGGCGGAATATTTTAATCTCCTCTCCGTCGCCGTCTCTCCTCAAGACAAGTTGGTAGAACGAATCTGTCTTTGGCGACCAAATTTGCCTATACATTTTATTGATGTCGGCTACAAATGCAATTCTGTGCTTCCTGAATCGAGATATATGATCAAAGATATCACCCTGCAACCTTGGACCAACCAAAAGATGATCGTTCAGTGACGTACCATCAGACGTTTTGCAGGAAGCGTCAAAAACGATTCGCAGCTTTGTAGTTGAACTAGACGCGTTTATCACTGCATGATGGGGCACGAAATAATAAGGTTTGGTAAGTTCAATTGGATCTATCTCCTCCATGTGTCTAAGTTCTTTATACTCGTTAAAAACCCTTTTATATTCCTCATAAAAAGACGGATTTGTTTATAATTTTCGTTCCAGGTGCATGAACCTAACTAGTGCCGATCTTTACGAAAAACCTAGCAAGGGAGGAGTTCCTTCCTTGAATGGAAGATGAACAACATATTTGCCATCCGTATGACGCTGATGCGTTCTGCAAAAATGTGTTTCACATTTATTTTCTTCCGGTGTCAGGTGCTTTTTCCTTGGCACTTCCTCAAGTTCCCAAAACTTTAGCAGCAAGTTGTCTACTCCGTCGTTATGTGTAGGGATGCTATTGTTGATTGGTATCTGTGGGACACGCCTCCGGAGAGCATCCATCAAAATTCTATTCTTTGGGCCATAAGAGTGCCTGGTGGTCCCTTAACTATTCCATCAAGGATGATATATGGATACACATCGCTGCCCAATAAAATATCAATTTTACTTGGTTTGTTGAACATGGGATCAGCTAATTCCGCATTTTGGAGGTGATTCCATTCAGCACATGAAATGTTGTGCGTTAGAAGAGTAGCTGTCAGTTTAGTTAGGACGTTAAGTTGTAACGTGAAGTTTTCGTTCACATTCGAGGATATTGTGAGAGAAACCTTGTGCTTAGAAGTGTTTTTGTTGGTATGTCCCACTCCACTGACATTGACGCAGCTCCTTTCCTTTTTTAGGTTCAATAATTGAGTCGCAGATTCAGTTATGAAGGAAGCCTCTGATCCAGGATCCAATAACGCTCGCATCAGTAACGGTTTGCCCCCGGTTGTAAAAACCTTGACAAGGGCTGTAGCCAGAAGAACATGTCCTTGGTTGTTTTCGGCTATAAACGCGTTGTATGACGAAGCAGTTGCATTGGAGGATGTTTGGTTCGCTAATGTTGCTGATTGTCAAGGTTGAACGCAAAAGGAGTGTTTCGGCGACGAATATATTTTTAAAAAGAAAAACGGTCCGCGGCAAAACTGTTTTCGAAAAAGAAAGAAAACTGTTCGGAAAAGAAAAAAAAACTGTTTAACCAAACGTTAGTATAAAAACTGTGTCTTTATTTTTAATTTTTATTGTTTATATATAGTGTGTGGAAGTGACTTTCCTTTCCAGGGAAATTCCCCGGAATTTCCCTATGTGACATTGTTATGGGAAATTTCCGGTTGGGTGCATTCCACCTTCCGGTCGTGTCATCACATTGCGTAACGCAAACAGGAGCCTGTGAGAGTAGGTTGGTGACCAGCTCCTGTTTGAGTTGGTTCATTAACATAATTTGCGTTAACTGGTACGTTAATGTAAAGTAAGGAATGGTGAAGTTGGTGACAAATAGAACATGTAAAGGTACTTGTACAATTCTGCGTAACATGCGTGCTTGACAGGCAGTTGTAGCATAGTTTTCTTTTTTTTAGAAAGTCCTGTCTTTTCCTCGTGCTTAGGGCCTTAAATTTGGAACAATTCCGAATAGAATGTGAGCCTTGGCACATTGATCACTTTAAAATTGTGGCATTGCCCATGTAGAAAAATACCAGTGGTAAAAAAATTTACCACTAGTAAACCACTGGTATACCAGTGGTTACTACCAGTGGTAATCACATACCACTGGTATTGCATGATACCAGTGGTAGTACCACGGGTTCTCACCACTGGTTCAAAATATACCACTAGTGTACCACTGGTTGTTACTTGTGGTAAATATTTACCACTTGTATATCATTATACCAGTGGTGGATTTTACCACTGGTACAACCAAACTGCTGGTGAACCACTGGTTTTTACTACTTATTGAATGTATACCACTGGGATGGGACGAGTGATGATTTTTACAATATAAAATATTGACTTTTTTGTAAATTTTTTCAAAACTAATAAATAGGCGTCATTATTGTCATCTTTTTTTCTTCAATTAGAGAAAATTCTCTCTTATAATTACACGAAATTACGAAATGTATTTGTTTTTTTGACATTTTGGCGGGAATCATATGATTGACAGATTTCTTTGCACATTGAATATTAACAGCTGATATCTTTGCGATGGCGACTATGAAATCCTGGAATTAGCGATACATTCATTTCATTCAGAGAAATGTTCAATTTGAACACAGCGGGGTTGTTTGAGTGCCTTCATACGTTTTGTTTGGAATCTTCTTCGAGTGTATTGTGTACAGTGAAATTGGACAGTGTTTCGCCATGTTTGTTGTTTTTCCACAAGGAACCAGTCATTTGTCTTTGTAATTGCGTATTTGTACATTTACATTTTATAATCGTAGTTGAATAACAAAAGTAAGTTGGATATGAATTTATATAAAAGCAGAAAGATATATTTATGTTTTTATATTGATCGTAGCACGTGTTTTTGCAGCTTATTTATTTCATTCCACTCGTAAATGAAGTGCATGCGTAGTCTTTTTGGAAAATTCTGAAAATTCACTGAATGAATTTGAGATACGCGTATAGAGAACGTAAGTAGAAATGTACTTCGAAGTTGAATTTTACCATATTTAGCATATAAATTTTCTCTGCCAGGATCATATCTATAATTAGTATAATTTTTCACGAAATCTAACTCGTCTCTGTTTTAATTATTTTGAAACACATCCGGATTTGTGTCCTGTATTCATTCCATTATTAACTGCCAGAAGTTTGCCATATGAATAGTTCTGACGACGAATGTGTTAATCGTGAATTTGTTATCTACAAGAATAGAAGTAAGTACTCGTATCAACTTGTAAGATTACTTAATGGTTTTATATTTTTCTCACAAATGCTTGTTATTTTGGAAAAATGAGTGTGTGGATGTGTGTCTACGTTCTCAATTGATTAATATTCTGTTTGTGATTTCGTATAGGATATCCGGTACCTCGGTGTTCCGATTGCATCAAACGGTAGATTATACCATAAAAAATACGACTGGTACTTACCACTGGTATTTTCGAACAAAAACCATTGGTTATATACCACTGGTTGACCAGTGACCAGTGGTGCTAACCAGTGGTGAGTTACCAATGGTTTTTGTTCGAAAATACCAGTGGTAAGTACCAGTGGTATTTTTATGGTAAATTACCACTGGTATTTTTCTACATGGGTGTGTACTCGAATGTTGCTAGACGTACCCCTTTTGGATTTAGATTGATTAAAACCTGATGAGTAGAGGTGGGTCAATACTAATATATTGAGATATTACCTGATATGAATATATTCGTTATTGAGTATTATAATATCTAAAGCGATACGAAATATCACTAATATTGTGTATTCCATAGTGAAGGAGATTTGGTATTATGATGGTGGTGGTATTAGTGCGGAGTTCGCAGTTCTGAAATTTTCTTAGATATTCGCTTTGGATATTCATTTCTGTTTAAGGAATCATGTTGTAAATGAAGTATAAGAAAATAAGTTTTATACTTTAAAAATAAGATTATGTGCGATATTATTAAATATTATTGCAAACATAAGGTCATCTACGAATTATAAATGCTTAGTTTTTTTTTTTTTTTTTTAATCTCTAAAATTAATTTGGTTCTATCATTATTTCGCGCAGTGTATTTTCTATTCCGCGCAGTGTATTTTCTGTTCTGCGTAGTGTATTTTCTGTTTCATTCTGTGTCATTCGTACCCATGCCTATGTGGTATGGATTAGTTCATTCGCACTGGATTGTCAAAGTAATCCTTCTCGTATTGGTGAATACCAAAGTATTATAATATTTGAGGTATTCGTATTAGTATGACTTGGATTCATATAGTAATCTGGTGTGTTTTGACGAATATCAATATATCATGATATCTAAGATATTCGTATTAGTATGATTTGGATTCATATAATAATATGGTGTATTTTGACGAATATCAATATATCATGATATCTAAGATATTCGTATTAGTAATACCTAATATGTGGAAATATTAGTAATATCTTGATGAATACTAATATATTCGTCTCATCTCTACTGATGAGTCATGTCCAATTACGTCTAAGGCTCTTGATGTCATTAAAATAAAATCTTCTAGGACTGTGTATATTGGATAGTCTACGTAGGTGGAAATGTGGGCTTCCCAATGCCCTCGAGTGGTAACCGGGAGTTTTTGCACAGTGTGAAAAATTATAATAAATATAACATATATAAAATTATATAAAAATAACAAAAACCATTGGTTATATACCACTGGTTGACCAGTGACCAGTGGTGCTAACCAGTGGTGAGTTACCAATGGTTTTTGTTCGAAAATACCAGTGGTAAGTACCAGTGGTATTTTTATGGTAAATTACCACTGGTATTTTTCTACATGGGTGTGTACTCGAATGTTGCTAGACGTACCCCTTTTGGATTTAGATTGATTAAAACCTGATGAGTCATGTCCAATTACGTCTAAGGCTCTTGATGTCATTAAAATAAAATCTTCTAGGACTGTGTATATTGGATAGTCTACGTAGGTGGAAATGTGGGCTTCCCAATGCCCTCGAGTGGTAACCGGGAGTTTTTGCACAGTGTGAAAAATTAGAACATCTTCCCATGTTTCCACAGGCACTCAGAGATTTTTGAGAGATTGTCTTGCTTCGTTCGTCGTGTCTAACAATAATTTGCGGTCATCGGATGATTTTTGAGTGAGCTTTGGTTGGTCAAACAGCAGTTTAAATTGGTTATCCTTTAACAAGCGGATGTTTTGATACCTTTTAACCAATAACGCCCACGCAGCTTCAAAGTTGGAATCCGTATTTCGTAGCGGACGCACTGCTTCACCGGTTAAATTACTCTTCAAATATTGAAGCTTGTGTGCATCAGGTATTGATGAATTTTTGTTAACTAATTCATCAAACAATCCTTTGAATTCTGGCCACATTTGCAGCGTAGCGTCAAAGGTTGGAATTTTGATAGGGGGAAGCTAAAATTCTACCGGCGGAAATTTCGATCCTGTTACGGAATTGTTAAGGAAACCTTGATTTTCAACGCAGGCTAACCTGTTCCTTAACTCGCATGAATATTTGAAGAAGAGCTCCTTTAATTCATGGAATATTAGCGCTTCCATATATTTTACTTTTGCCTCTTCGCTAGGAGCTTCAACAATTTTTTGATGAAGTGCTCGAGCCTCATCAAATGATGTCTCTAAATTGGCTAAACGTGGCTCAGATTTTCTTGATGCCCCTAACTCTACATATGCCCTATAATCAGCATCTATCTCTTGCGAAATGGTCTGAATCGCATCTATTAAATTTGCAATCTTACCCTTGCTCATGCTGAAGCCGAAAATCAAATAAGCCCGCCAAACACACCACACACGATTATATTTATTATAATTAATTATATTTTAATTATAAATAAATGCCACACACCTGTATTTGCGGGTTGCTCCTTCAATGAATCAGCCGTTGAATTCCAAATAATTGTGAGTAGTGAACTGAATTTATATCACACGTCGCGCACGGAGTATTTTTGTATTTTCGCGCACTCGATTGTTTATGCCGAAATGAATCCGGCTCGAAGGACCACTATATGTCGTAAGGACACTCGCAAAATAAAAGAAAAAAATAAGTTGGCGGAAAAAGAAGAATTAACAACTTTAATTGAATGCAGAAAATAAAACGAAAAGATTTTCTTCTTCGTGGAAACGATTTTAATTGAATGTCGGTTGAACTCTGGGGTTTGAGCAGTGGGAAGACAATCATTATGGTTTGTGTTTTTGCTATAAGGAAACCTCAGCATCAGCTGGTTTCGCCGTTGGCCCACATCTTTCGATGGTTTATCAGCTGTTCTTGCCGTTGACCATTGGACTGCGGTCATTAAACCCGAACATCATTGCATTGTTATAGCATTGTAGCTCAGTGGGCGGAGTCAAATGGTGATTTGTTTTTTTTTCTCAGCATTAGCTCCCCCATAATATATGTAGATGATTATTCTGCGCTCCCAATTTTTCTAATCAGCTGGGTCCGATACGATAATTTTTTTTGCCATCGGCATTTGTAGTTTGAATTCGTTTTGCCGACGGAGAATGTGTTTTCGGTATGAGGTCGTTGAACTCCTTGATGCTCCATGTTGTGTTGCAACAAAGGTAAGATAGATCTAAGATACTATGGAATAAAAATGAATTTAAAACTAAAACTAAATTAGTTAAGGTACGAAATAATTCAAAAGCACAACAATAAAAAAACCGGGCTAAATAAAAGGCTTCCTTAGGCTAAATGTATCGTACATTTCTTTAAAAACGTGGCTAAGGCTTAACGCGTCCAACTGATTTCTTAAGGGGCTAACCATAATAGGCAGGAGCAAGCAGAAGCTTATGTCAGATCTGAACGAAATTCTCCCCTCTGTTTCAACGAAAAATCAAGATACCCACAATGAACAGATGCAAGCAGAAGCAAGCAGAAGGAAAGGAACTATCAAATTGTTTTCATTCGATTTGTTTATTTTCGGTGTGGCTGTGGCTTTTTCCTTTTTGTTGAAATAAAAGCTATATCATAGAGGCACTTATTGTCCTGCACAATTGAAATTAACTTGTTAACAAACTCGTACTCCATATTTATTTATATCTTTTTTCTCTCTCCTAACCTCGAATGTCACTTTGCAAAAATTCTTTCATGAAGACCTTCCGTCTGCTCGTATCATTTAACGAACATTTAACGAAACCTCGCATATTCCCATTGTGGGCATATAATATGCTTTGCATGTTAGAAGACATTCCCCTCTGCTTGCATATGCTTGCTCCTGCCTATTATGGTTAGCCCTTAAGAGTGATCAACTTGAAGTTACAATTCATTTTGTGTGTGAATGTGTGTGTATTCATAGGCAGGGAAAGGTACTGTTAACATAAAGAATATGCAAATAAATGGGAATTCATCTGTGTGTTAAAGATTTAAAAGTAAATAAATGTGTATTAATTTTCAACAGACAATAAATCTAACATTTGTCTATACTTCGCAGTATCACCTGTTACTTCAGGATCACATCTGTAAGTACCGAAATAAGGATGTCCGATAACAGGTCAAGTTTGGGAAATAGGAAGTATATTGAAACTGGTTAGTAAACTGAATATAGACGAGTAAAAAGTTTACATATACCATACATACAAACAATGTAAGGAATATCGTTAACAAGATAAATGAAGCATGTGTAAGTCACATGGATAATTGCAAGAAAGATCAAGAAACAGTACGAAATAATTGGATTACAATAGAACACAAAGTCAACGCAATATACAATATAATATACAATATAATAGCGAAATAATACATTCCATTAATTTAAGTAATTAAGCAAGAAGAAAAGAATGTGGAGCAAAGTAATTCTGTTCAGTCATATTTCAATGAAATTGTAAATAAAATTAATTTTAAAATTGTCCAATTAGAACTAGAAACTGAAAAAATAATTGATAGTCTACTATTTATATAATATGGTGTACTTCATCCCAGAATTATAGAACCAATGAAATTACTAGAAAAATTAAATAAGTTACATCTATCATATAAAACTCTCTAATATTGGAACCAACTATTGAAAATGATGCATATACTGGTATCACGAAAGAAATAGAAATTAAATTAAAAACGACGAAATCATCGTATGTACTACTACAAATACCCCTTTGCATTTTTGAAATGCATTGTGCGAAATTATCTTTATACATATGTATAATGTAAGCAGTGATAAAGAACTATATAATTTAAAGAAAAATATAAATGATTTTAAAGAAATAAATGGAATATATCTATGTATGTAAGTTCACATTATTTAAAAGCACACTCGATTTTAACAATTGCGAAATAAATGTGTTTATGAGAAATAAGGCAAACACATTGATTCCACACACATTGTTAACTGCGACATCGAAATGTTTTATAAAATTAAAGAGAACGTGTATTTATGTTTTCTTATCCAAGAAACAAAATACATACATATGTAACTGTAATAAAGGAAAAGAAGAAAGTTCTTTAGCATGATTTGGAATATTCATTTTAAGCCATAACATAATATTTGAGACATTAGAAAGTAGCATAAGAACGATAGATAAGCCAAAAGAAATTTATTTTAAGGACAGATATATATTCAGTGATTTGGAAAATGTTTGCATTAATGTAAGATTAAATAAAATCCAATTAGACATAAAACCAATAAGGTGGATTGAAATGAGCGATAAAGGCGAGTTAAACGATCACTCTGTCAATATCATGAATCAGTAGCACTTCTTTTTTAATTGTGGAATTTTTTTGTCGTTTTAACTGTTGGTATCATTGAATTCGTTCGTTATACAAGAGAAATACTGAAGGCGAAATTCCAAGCAAAAAAAATCCAGCCCGTGTATCATTGTTTATTAAAATACTCGCCAGTTTATTAATTTTTTTTTTATTTTTTTTTATTTTTATTTTTTAATGCAATAATTAATCTTACCCGCCACCCTTACCTACTCAAATTTAATCTAAACTACCCCAGCATATGTAAGCCTGCCATTGGCATTTTACTTGAAGAGGCTATGTATATGAACCGAAAATACCATATCGTTGATATTGTCGGACGACGTTTCCCCGATCTCGGCGCGACACCGATCTACAAAACCTGAGGCGCTTGGGCTCACGGAGCATGACATCATGTTCCTGAGGAATGCCTCCAGTGGGACAAAGCCGTTAAGACGCACACTCTCGTAATATAAGTAATTGGGGTAGTAAGCCCCGAAGATCAGGTTTGTGAGGGCATCTGGAAAAACATGTTCGCAATTTTTTTTTAATATGAATTCAATGACGATTGAAACCGAGGAATAAACCGAACATATTTTAAAATTAATTATTTATTTCAAATGTGACTCTGAAATACATACATATACTGGGATTCATCCTGCTTTCAGATGCCTATTTAAATATTCCCAGATCGGTTTTCTAAATAATATAAAGTATTATTATTGCCCCTTCGTTCTTCGGGCGCCTTGTCGGGGCGGAGGGGCTTAAGAGGTCAATGACCTCGAACTAAGACCCGGAGAACCGAGTTTATTATGGATGAATGAACAACCTAATGGATGGTATTACTCCAGGTGGCACCCGCAATAGCGAAAATTCACACGCGATCTCTCTGATCGCGGCCGGGGCAAGGATTCTGGAGGCCCCACCACTCATTCAAAACTCTCCGGCAGCCCGGAACGACACCGACTCCTGCGGCTCACTGTCCGACCACCTGGTTGGACTGAGCATGAGTGGTGCAACCAACGGAGGCGACACCGACGATGGCGCGGCACGGAAAACCGCTAAGGTTGAACGAGCCCCAGAATTGGGACGTACTGTAGATTGCACTGCTAAGTGTCGGCGGCTAGTAAAAGCTGCTGCAGGCGGCACAAGCATGCCAGCACTTTCGGGGGTCAAATCCCCGATAAGAGCGTTCCAGGTTCCAAAACTGACGGAGCTGGAGGTGTTCAGGGTCCTGTTATGGCCGGCCACCGCCGAAAAAGGCGATGATGCTGACAGACACACTCTGATCGCAGAAGGCGAAGCGGTCTCGGAACACAACAAACCTCAAACTGGCAGAGCTGTTCCAAAGCGGCGTCGGAAGGGAGCAGGAGCTCGAACCGAAAAAGGTAAGAGCGCCCGCAAACGGAAGACGGCCGCCGGGGACAACCTTGCTGGGGAGACAGAACGTGATGTCTCTTCCTCTGACGTAGCGGCGGGAAATCGGAGTCCGAAGGTTGATGCGGCGACTAACAAAGATCAAAGCAAAAATCTGAAGACGGAGAGGACCAAAGTCGGAGGCGGGCACTTCACACAAATCTGTGATTTTCACTCAGATTAACCTACAGCATTGCAAGACGGCTACTGCTCTTCCCAGTAGCAGAATTGCCTGCAGTAGTACAAATCATCACATTGTATCCATTCAGGAACCATGGGTGTGGAACAAACGCCTGTGCGGTCTTGGTGGTATTTGTGATGCTACAATCCTTTATGATGAACGATCTCTGTTGATTACATCAACAAAACGGTACTCTGTGGAGTATTTCAAGACACGGCTCGAGAAACTGGAGCAGCACTGGATTGACTTCCAACTAAACAATGGGTACCTAGAAGACTTAAGGAAGACGAACCCGCATCATGAATACTTTGCCAAAAAGTATTTTAGCCAGTTCGAATCAAGGTATCATGACATTAAAGGTGCCCTGAAGTCAAAACTGGCTCAGTGGTCAACGAACAGGCGAGCCGATATTCCAGAATTACCAGCCAGTTCAAATCCAGCTACAGCAGTTCAGCCACCAAGGAGTACATCATCAGATAGAACGGAAGATTCAATTGGAAAGACGAAGTCCTCAATTCAGTGCACTAAGTTGAACCTCGCCAAAGGGAGATTTTTACGCCTAATTGACAGTCTGGATTTCAGCCAGAATTCCGTCTATCTCAAGTTCAAGCTGAGTCAATTACAAGAATGCTGGACAACGGTACGAACAGTTAATGAGGAAATTATGGTGTCAATGGACAAAGCCGATTACGACGAGGAATTTCTTGAGTTGGAGCAGATGTATCAAGATGCATATATTCAAATAAAAGAAATAGAACATACACAGTACCAGAGGGAAGCTGTAGTAACACAGCCTGAGAGGCATCGGGAAATTAAACTTCCACCCATAACCATACCAACATTCAGTGGAAAGTATGAGGACTGGACACAATTTTGGGAACTGTTCGATCGGTTAATACACCAAAACAGAACCTTAAGCAATGTCGAACGAATGCAGTATTTGAAGGGTAATCTAACCGGAGAAGCAGCAAGGATTGTCAACCATCTATCACCTACTGCAAGCAATTATGCAACAGCAATAGAATTGCTAACCAAACGATTTCAAAATCCAGCAGCGTTGGTCAACAACTTTATTCAAAAACTGCTTACTTTGAAACCAGTTCGAAATGAAAATGCTCTGGATCTAAAGACTATGATGGATACATCAAGGGAAATCCTGTACGGAATCAGCAACTTGGGAGTGGATGTCAGTTCCTGGGATCCATTGGTGATACAAATCCTATATCCAAAACTAGACAATGAATCAAGAAGGCTGTACCAACAATCAAAAGGAACATCAACAGAAATTCCAAAGTTAAATACATTTTTTGACTTTATTGAGGGCAGATTCAGGGGATTGGAGGGCAGTCGCGAATTCAGCAGAGAACACCAATCGCAAGCGGTAAAACCCAACTCTACAAAACGCCACTTGACTACAGTTACGCAGCCAAAATGCGCTGTTTGTGGCGAGAATCATCAGGTATTCAACTGTAAGAGATTTTTAAGTATGACACCAAAACCCGACGGGAAGTGATCCAGAAGTCAAGGCTGTGTTTCAACTGTTTGCGAGATGGACATGCCGCTAAAGAATGTTTGTCAAAGAAGGGTTGCAAGATATGCGCACAACAGCATAATTCTCTTCTTCATTTCCCTCAAAGTGAAAAGGCAGCCGTCTTAGTAACAAGCAAGGGATCAGGTGAAGAATCACCATCGACAACGCGAATCGTCGCTGCATGTCAAGCTAACAGGACGGTACTACTAGCCACAGCCATGGTAAATGTGTGCGTTGGACGGCAAGTGAAACTGATACGAGCTCTGATTGATCAAGGATCTCAATCATGCTTCGTGACAGAAAAGTTAGCGCATCAGTTAAGGGCACCGCTGGATAAGTATGAGTCAAGGAAAAATGGAATCAATGGTCAGGCCACACAAGTTATCGCAGCATGCCGCCTTACCATTCAATCAATTCATGATGAAGGAGTCAACATGGAGGTGAACGCTCTGGTAATGCCTGTTATCACATCAAGATTGCCATTACAACAATTTTCACCCAACGATTGGCCACATATTCAAGGCTTGAAGTTGGCGGATCCATGGTACGGACAACCAAAGGATATCGAATTGCTGATAGGATCAGACATTTTACCACATTTCCTGACCCATGGATTGATCAAAGGTCCACCTAATACTCCAATGGCACAAAATACGAGGTTTGGCTGGATATTGTCTGGACCGGTAGTGACCAACTTAACATCAAAACCGCAAGCACAAACCAAAGTCCTTACTTCATGTATCAGTGTGTGTAGGGAAGATGAAGGATTAAAGAAATTTTGGGAGCTAGAAGAAATACCCGTCGCAAGGGTCAGGTCTGCAGAAGATGAGAAATGCGAAATTCACTACGTATTGACACACAAAAGGGATAAAACAGGACGATATATCGTCAAGTTACCACTGCTAAAGGATCGCACAGTCTTAGGTGATTCGCGCAAAATGGCGTTAAAACGATTCTTTTTGTTGAAGCAGAGATTCGCAAGAAATGAGAAGCTTCGGCATGACTATTGCAATTTCATGCAGGAATATCTTGCTCTTAGACACATGGAGGAAGGGCAAGGAGATTCCTCAGAAAAAAACGTATTATCTTCCACACCATACGGTAATAAAAAATGACAGCACTACTACCAAACTGAGGGTGGTTTTCGATGCCTCGGCAAAAACAACATCTGGGGAGTCGCTAAATAGCATCATGGTGACAGGCCCCACGATTCAAACGGATTTATTTTCCTTACTTCTCCGATGGAGGTAGTTTCCAATCGTCTTCACAGCTGACATCGAAAAAATGTATCGTCAGATTTTACTCGACCAGGAGGATCAAAACTTACAACGTATTTTGTGGAGAGAAAACTCCAAGAATCCAATCAAGGAATACGCTCTCAACACCGTCACATATGGCACATCATCCGCACCATACTTGGCAATTAAAACTCTATGTCAGCTAGCTGAGGATGAAAAGCAAGAGTATCCACTAGCAAGCAAAACATTGCTTGAAGGATTCTATGTAGACGATTGTTTGGGATGTGCAAATTCCTTAAGAGAATGTCAAGATCTGCAAAGGGAATTGACGCAACTACTTCGGAAGGGTGGTTTCAACTTACGGAAGTGGACATCAAATAATGCAGCATTCATAAAGGCATTGCCAAGGGAAGGAACTGAATTTGAGCCAGACTATAACTTTGATAGTGATACAACGGTTAAGATTTTGGGAATAAAATGGTTCCCAAACACTGACGACTTCCAATTTAAGATCAATGTCTCATCATTCAGCACAAAGGGTACCAAACGAGCTATACTGAGTGACGCTGGCAAAATCTTCGATCCTTTCGGTTGGTTATCGCCAGTAACTATCAAGGCAAAGATTCTTATTCAAAATCTCTGGCTTTTGGGCATCGATTGGGACGAGGATGTTCCAATGAAGATTAAAAATGAATGGAATGAATTCAAGACAAGACTATCATCACTTCAAAAGGTGAGAATTCCACGATGGACGCAGCAAATGGAAGGTGCCCACATAGAGTTACACGGATTTGCAGATCCGTCAGAATCAGCGTTTGCAGCGGTGGTGTATCAGAAGGTTATTTATCGCGGTTCTGCTACAATAAGCCTCATTGCATCCAAAACAAGGGTGGCACCTGTGAAGCAAGTTTCATTGGCAAGACTGGAATTATGTGCAGCAGCGTTACTTACGAAACTAATGAGGTACATCAGAGAGCAATTGGACATCAATTATACCAAGGTTTTCGCATGGTCCGACTCTACCATAGTATTGAACTGGTTAAAACAACATCCAGTGAAATGGAACACATTTGTCGCCAACCGAGTATCATATGTGCAACAACAGTTTAAGGGACAATGGAGGTTTGTACCCGGAAAAGAGAATCCTGCGGACATTCCATCCAGAGGATCATTTGGAGATACCTTAGCTGAAAATTCAACATGGTGGACCGGTCCAGGGTGGTTGAAGAAGGATCAACAATATTGGCCAGCTGTCAATTCCATAGTGGAAGTGCAAGAAATGCCTGAGATTCGAAAATCTCACGCTTGTCTAGCGATGCATCCCAGCAATCCTTCACACAAGGTTGACATTTATCTAATGTTTTCATCATTATCAAAACTTCGACGCGTAAGCGCATACTGTCTGCGGTTTAAATCCAATTGCCAACGGAGCAAGAGACATGAACAACTACTTTATGGCAGGTTAACCATAAAAGAACTACTGGAGGCAGAAAGAGCGCTTGTTAAGGGTGTTCAACGAAGTTTTTCTGAAGACATAAAAAGCCTTATTGCAAATAAGGCAATCAAATCGAACAGCAAGATATCATCACTGAATCCGTTCATCGACGCCAGTGGGATATTGCGAGCGGGAGGTCGGTTGAAACATGCTCACTTATCAGTTGATCAGAAGCACCCTATGATTCTGTCATCATCACACCCGCTGACAAAATTAATCATAAACAAGACCCATATCGATACACTTCACGGTGGAGTGAAACTAACTCTGAACCACATTCGGAGACAATTTTGGATAATCCGAGGAACAAACACTGTCAAGGCAACAATAAATCAATGCATGAAGTGTTGTCGATTCAAGGCTAAGGAATCAAATCAACTTATGGGACAACTTCCGGAGGCGCGAGTAAGGTTTTCACGGCCATTTACACATTGTGGGATAGATTACGCTGGGCCAATCAACATACGATGCTCACAAACTCGAGGTGTTAAATCGCACAAAGCCTACATAGCGCTGTTTTTCTGCATGGCAACAAAGGCAGTGCATATCGAACTCACTTCAGATTTAACTACGGATGGGTTTATGGCAGCATTGCGACGTATGATCAGCAGAAGAGGATCTATAAACCATCTATACAGCGATAATGGAACAAATTTTATTGGGGCAAAAAATATTATTGACGCACTACAATCCACGCTAGCCGAAAATGCAATCGAGTGGCATCTCATTCCACCGGGAGCTCCACATTTTGGTGGACTCTGGGAAGCAGGAGTTAAATCAGTTAAATACCACCTGAATCGCATCATCTTCTTCTTCTTCTTTTCCTTTTTCCGGCGTTGTTATGGTCAGAAGTGTAGGACCATAACCTTCCCACTTAACTGCATTCCTACTGGTCCGCTTGTGGGGTCCGCCGGTTTGACCTCAGAAAGTAGCGGCAGGCTTCCCGGTTTGGGATTACTTCATCGCTGAGGCCAATCAAATGCTGGTGTTTTTGCATTTGTTTGCATCAATTGTTTTTCGGCCTGCCGTTTTTTTTTTTTTTTTTTTTTTTTGTGACACGGGCATGCTCCAGATTTTTTTGTTTGATCTTACTCTTACAACACCGGTGATCTCCAGTCGTGTCAGCCCACTGATTTGCATGTATACTTGTGGGGCAGTTTAATGGTGGTATATGTGTCCCTAGGCTCACCTTGGTGTTTTCAAAATTGCCTAGATGTGATTTTTGTTTACCTTTGTTTTAGTCGCCTTTTACGACAAGCGAGAGGTATCGCTGCAGGGATATTCTTAACCCGTCCCTGCACGGAAAACCTGAATCGCATCATAGGAGAGCAAAAATTAACATACGAAGAGATGAATACCATTCTGGTGCAAATAGAAGGATGCTTGAACTCAAGACCACTCTGTCCACTAACAGATAACATTGAAGATCTAGATGCGTTAACACCGGGTCACTTCATTATTGGATCACCACTGATAGCACCACAGCATGAAGTCATTCTGGACATGGCAGAGAGTAGTTTAAAAAGGTGGAAGTTGATTCAAAAACTTAAACAAGATGTTTGCAAACGTTGGTACGAGGAATACATAAACAAGATGCAACAGCGATACAAGTGGAAGCAACCCGCAAGGAATTTGGAGCCTGGGCAAATGGTGCTGTTGAAAAATGAGCTTCTGACACCAACGAAATGGCCTCTAGGCAGAATAATTGAAGTGCACAGCGGAATTGATGGGCTTGTCAGAGTAGTAACAGAAAAAACAGAGAAGGGAACATTCAAGCGGCCAATAGCCAAGGTGTGTTTACTGCCAAACGAAGAAAATAACATGAAGTCTGATAGTAACATATTACATTCCTCGAATCATTCATCCAGCAGGCCCAAGAGAAAGCTGAGCGATAAAACCCAAACATCAAGCTTCTCTACTGCTCTTGTAATTCTGTCGTTATTCGCATCCGTCATGCCGGGGTCTACAAATTATACAATAACACATCCAGAGACTGGATTATTTGTGGAACAAATTGGAACAGCCAATATTCAACGAGGAGAGCTACGTACAAGCGTTCGATTTCCAATCACAGACATCTTACGGGATCAAGTTAATATGAACAAGACGAGAGATCAAATGGCTGAGTTGTGCAACAAGGCAAAATCATTAACAAAGGAAAGTCAATGCGATGAATTGATTCATCACATGGAAGAAGAATGGAAGAACGTACTTTCAATTTTTAATAGACTCCAAGTAACACCTTTGCGAAGGCAAAAACGAGGACTACTAGGAACCATTCTCACCTCAATATTCGGAGTAAACGATGAAGTATACCATGGTATCGAGGACCTAGATAACAACCAGAAGGCCCTGATAAAAAGTAGCAAAACAAACAGTAAAATCATGTTGTCTACAATATCCAGTGTGAACGAGACGGAAGCTAGAATCAACAGTAAAATCAACAGCTTTACAAAAAAGCTGAATGCCGGTCTAGAGGAGATTAACAAGATGGAATCTTGGTACAGCATTGTTGACGAGAATAATATAAATATACATGTGATGAACGCATATCTAATTGCACTTAGCTACATGCGAGAAATAGAAACGAAATACAATAAGTTGCTAAATGCATATCTTAAACGTAGTCATTTGTTCGAGTTCTTATCACACAAGAGCATGGAGGAAATCATTAAGAAGTGCGCGGAGAGACTTGGCCCAGAGATGGAGGTATTACCAGATCCAATGGACAAACTAGAGATGTCCTCGACTTCAACAGAGATTTTAATAGTTGGATACTTCATGATCAGTGATTCCAATGAATATGACCTGATTAAACCTAACAGTGTTCCTGAAAGGATCGGGGAGCAGATATTTCGAGAAGTACAATTACAGCAGTCGGTGCTTGGAGTCAACTATAATCTACAGAGGTATTTCGAAATACCACTGGAAAATATAAGCAAGGCATCAACTCTCAATGAAACAACATACATCCTCCGGCCATCAATATTTCACAGTATTGAGCAGAGTGAGGATTGTATTGTCCAACAACTGTATAAGAAACTAGCTTTCAAGCAATGTTCATCTAGGACGCTAAGAATAACACACACTGTATGGAAAGAATTGTGGACACGCAATACCTGGATGTTCATTACACCCGAAGCAACTACTGTTTTTGTAAACTGTGGACCTACTCGAGAAGAAGTGTTTGTTAATAACACGGGAATTATTTCCATCACTCCGGACTGCGTCATCCAATCCAAATTCATACGATTGGAAGCGAAATTAATCAAGGAAAGGAGAATAATGATGCACTTTAGCAAATCAATTACTACTATAAACACATCCGTATCACCTCAAATTGCGGTTTATTTTACAAATGAGACCGTCATCCCAATTAACAAAGATGTGACTGAAATTTCCAATTTCAATTATCAAGAAGCAGTCGAGGCACTCAACCGACTACACGACCATAACTGGATGACCATCAAAGAGCATCGGTATTGGACAATTGGGCTTTGTTCAATGTTTGCAGCGGCCACTGTTATCATTTGCCTATTGGCTGTGGTCCTTAAGTACGGCAAGTGTCCAACTAAAAACTCTACCAACATCGAACTGGAAGATCAAAACCACATTCGGAGTAGTAATTTTGAAATCAATTGGGCAACAACGTCGGAGGAGGGAAAATGTTGATTACATCAACACGCTCAAAATACAGTTTGGGGCAACAGCAAATGCAACCGGAGAGGAGACCATCTTTTAAACTTCATTCTTTCGTTTGACCTTTGCATCAACAATGTTGGCTCTCAACCAACCTTTGTGACGACGAGACGACAGGCAGTGACTGACCTAACCCTATCTAACAGGCATGTGAAGACAATCACTAACTGGAGAGTCTCACCAGATGTTACGCTGTCAGACCATGGATACATCGAATTCCAATTGAAGTGCGGGATCTCCCCCTCGCAGCCCAAGCGGAATCCGAGAAAAACAGACTGAGTGCGATTTAGGGAGGAGCTTGAGAAATCCACTCAAATCAATCGGTGGAGGATGCCGTTCATAACCTGAACAGCGCCATCACCAAATGTTTTGAACTCGCATGTCCTGTGAAAAAACCTCCCAGCAGGAAGCCGGTCCCCTGGTGGAACGCTGAGCTCGAATGTCTTCGCAGGGAGGTCAGAAGCCTCCTGAATAGATCGCTTAAATCGAACTCGGGAGATGACTGGAATAAATATCGATCGAAGCAGAATTAATATGAGAAGCTTATTCGTAAATCGAAGAATGATTCCTATAAGTCCATCTGCGAAGATCAAATTCCTGAGCGCGACCAGCAAGTTGGTTAAAGTCCTCAAACGAGGAAAATCGACAAAGCTGGATGTACTCAAAAAGTCTGATGGTACCTTCACCGAGTCTGAAGCAGAAACTCTCAGTTTACTGTTTCAAACCCATTTTCCGGGAAATCAGACTGTCATCGGCTCGTTGCACACTCCTTCATTGGAAACTGCGACTGAAACGATGAAAACAACTCGGCGAAGCTGGTATGTTGCGTCACGCATGGCAACTACTGAGGCCATTGAATTTGCTGTGGCATCCTTCGATGGCTTTAAGTCGCCGGACACTGATGGGATATACCCCGTTATGCTGCAAAAAGTATAAGACAACTGCTTCCTACTCTGAAATTAATTTTCACTGCTAGCCTGGCACTTGCCTATATACCTATTCCTTGGCGCGCGGTGAAAGTGGTCTTTATTCCCAAAATAGGGAAAGAAGATTACTCGCTAGCCAAGAGTTTTAGACCAATAAGTCTAACATCATTCATGCTGAAAAGCATGGAAAGATTAGTAGAGTTGCACGTGCGCAAAGTTGCCCTTCGAATGCATCCTCTGTCGGACATGCAATCTTGCTTATCAGCGCGGAAAATTCTGCGAGACTGCGCTTTAAAACCTAGTTGGGAGAATTGAATGCGCTCTTGAAAGGAAAGAGTACGTACTAGGCATTTTCGTCGACATTGAGGGAGCTTTTGATAACGCTACTTTCGACAGCATTTGTAACGCTGCCAGACGGCATGGCGTAGATGAAGCACTGGTTTTGTGGATCAAAGCATGGCTTGTGCACAGGACATTGATCGCTGATACAGGCCTCGAACAATGTGTCAAGTCTGGAGTAAACAGGGGCTGCCCGCAAGGTGGCGTCTTGTCTCCGCTGTTATGGTGCATGGTGGTCGACTCTCTGCTAGATGCTCTCAATGCCTCTGGAATCTATGCCCAGGCCTATCCTGGATCAATTAGCCTTGCCTGTATACTGCGAGGCTCTGTACAGGTCGACCACCCATTCCTGCGCGAATCGTGGGAACACACATGGAAGAAGAAAACAAAAATAAAAAAATGCATCCTCTGAAGAGGCAAATAGCGCAGGTTGCCACCGCCGAAGGCGCGATCGATGCAGACAGCGTAACCGGGGCTCTCCTTCAGAGACTACAGATTGGTACCGCTACCGACGATGAATCCTTGGCTTCATCACAGGTAAGCAACACCATGCAAGTGGACTCTGAAACTGAGGCCCAGCTGCTGGAAGAAAAGGTCACCCCCAAGGCCACAGGCAATCCTGTAGTAAGGAGCAAGATAAAAACACCGGCCCAAAAAGCAAAGATTAGCTATAAGAGGTCGGTGCAGTATATCAGGAAAATGAACGCAAGAGAACCCTGAACGCTCTCTGAGCGCGAAAAAGTCCTGATCAAGAAGCACAAGAAAGAGGTAGCCAAATTCGAGAAGAAATCGGCTCCCACCTCCACTCACGCTTCGAAAAAGGACACATGGCGAGATAAGAGGCCATCGAACACGGCCCCTATCAAACTCAACGTCTCAAAAGTGACTCGACAACTGCCAACACAACCGGCCACTGTCGAAAAGAGCGCACAGCAACCGGGCACCTCCATGGGACACACTGCCTCAGGATCGAAGCAGAACGTCAAGAGGGGGCGCTCCGGAGAAGAAACTCTTAGGGAAGCGAAAAAGGCAAAAACATCAGCCAGCTTCAATCTTCCCTTGAGTCTACAAGTGGCTATTGTCGATCGTTCCAACCCGGATGGGACGATTACATCCGACAATTGGCTAACGGTCGAAGCCAAAATTTTGGAAGCGATGCTTGTCGCGGATAGCGGCGACGGGGCAGGCTGGCAGAAAGGAGTCAAAGTTGTCGGTTGTGACAATCAGAGGTCCCTGGACTTTTTAAAGCGCACAATCGACAATTGCGGCGAAATCTGGCAGAACGCTAAACTCTAGGTTATCCCTCGTTCCTTCCGCTTCGCACGTTGGCTTCAATATGGATACCTCCTCCGGTTCCCGAAAAGGACGAATCCATTTTGAAGCTAATTGACAAGCAGAATAAAGAGCTTGATACTCCCAGCTGGATAATAATTTCTTCAGCCAAGAGTAAGAACGGAGTGGGAAAGGACCTCATGGTTACCATTGACCAAAAGTCACTCGACCACATCCGCAGCAGATCTTGCAGCATCAAGTTCGGGCTGGAAACCCTGAAGGTGAGGCTCCCCAATGAACGCGGCAAGTCAAAGGAGGCTGCTAGTGGTGCAAATTAATTTATACCACTGCAAAGCAGCCACCGACGACTTGATGATGTACATGCTGCAGGAAGATGTGGATATAGCCTTAATCCAAGAACCTTGGCTCCTTAGGAACAAAATGCAGGGATTAAGGTCTAAAGAGTATAATTTATACTATCCACACACCGAAGGTAAGCTAAGAACCTGTATAGTCGCCAAGAGATACTTAAACATGTTTCTCCTAGGTACGTACAGCAACGGAGACCTCACGGTGGTAACGTACGAACAACAGGACAAATCAATTTTGCTCCTATCGTCCGCATACTTGCCATACGATGAGGAGGATCCACCTTCAGACGCAGTCCGAGCACTCGTGCGACACGCCAAGTCACGCGGACTGTGCCTATTGATAGGCTGCGACGCCAATGGACACCACACTCAATGGGGAAGCAGCGACATCAATAAAAGGGGTGAGTCCATTTTCGATTTCATTATCTCTACCAACCTCAATATTTGTAACAAAGGTAACACACCCACGTTTCGCAATCGGGTTAGGGAAGAGGTAATTGACCTCACTTTACTAAGTGCGTCCGACTCCATCCGAGTAGAGGATTGGAGAGTGTCCATTAACTGTTCCTTTTCGGACCACAGTCGGATACTCTTCAACCTTAACGTCATTAAAGAAAAACCGAAACCCTTCAGAAACCCTCAGAGGACAGACTGGAATCTTTTCTCAAACCTAGTTGCCAACAGGTTAGGACCGCCACAAGACACCACTAATCCTGATCCAACTTACATTGAGAATTCAGTCGAAAATCTTGTGAGAATTCTGAAAGCGGCTTTCAACAAATCCTGTCCTTTGCAGCGTGCTTGCAGGAAGACCAGCGCAGTCTGGTGGACCACAGAGCTAAAGCAACTCAGGACCAGGACCCGAACTCTATTCAATAGAGCAAAGATCTCAAACAGAACCGAAGACTGTGATAATTACAAGTCCAGCTTCAATGAATACTAGAGCAAAACAAGAGCAGCAAAATCTAAATCCTGGCGGGAGTTCTGCGAATCAATAGAGGATCTCAACGAAGCCGCAAGGCTCAGGAAGATCCTATCCAAGGACCCCTGCGTCCCGTGATTCATCCTTAAACCAGATGGTTCTTGGACAGAATCGAGTCGGGAATCTTTAGAACTGCTGACTGAAACCCACTTCCCAGGCTGTAAAATCCTTGAAACCACAGTCTCCTTCGAGACGACGGTTCCTACGGTTCACACAACCGAAGAAGTGATAAACAAGATTATCACAGCGGATAAAGTATCATGGGCAATAAATTCGTTCAAACCCTTTAAATCTCCGGGCCCAGACGATATCTTGCCAGCGATGCTTCAAAAAACACAGATCCACACTGTACCCCATCTCGTAAGCATTTTTTCCAATTGCCTGCGAACGGGGTACATCCCAACACAGTGGAGAGAAATTAAGGTAATTTTCATACCTAAGGCAGGTAAACCATCCCATACTGCCGCAAAGAACTATAGGCCAATTAGTCTCTCGTCATTTCTATTAAAAACCTTGGAGAGACTCCTTGACCTATACATCAGAGGACTCACAAATTCACGAAACCTATGCAACACTCAACACGCCTACCTCAAAGGCAGATCAGTGGAGAGTGCTCTGCATAGTGTTGTCCGTGAGATTGAGGGCTCGCTGTACTTAAAAGAGTTTACAAGAGGCCATAACAACAGCTCTTGAGGACATAAAAGTAGACAAACCCACTTTAATCTGGATTGAGAATATGTTGAAGAACAGAATCATCATGCAGACAGAATCATCAATGCAGTTCTATAAGGAAGGTGACAACTAGAGGCACACCACAAGGAGGAGTTCTCTCCCCCCTACTGTGGCTTCTTACAGTCAACAAGATCCTCAAATTCTTTATGGAAGAAGACACAAAGATCATAGCGTACGCGGGTTATTTTGATAAAAGGTAAATTTCTACCAACTATCAGTGAACTAATGGAATCTGCGCTTAGTGAACTCTCCTCGTGGGCAAGACAGAACGGTCTGAGAATAAACCCCCAGAAAACCGAGTTGGTCTTGTTCACCAGGAAAAGGAAAATTCCGATATTTGCTCCCCCAAAGTTAGAGGGGACTCAAACTCAAAGCGGAAGCAAAATATCTAGGCATCACTCTTGACTCCAAACTCTCCTGGAAAAGGAACCTGGAGGAAAGGATGAAAAAAGGATTGAACGCTTTTTATGCATGCAAAAAGACCTTCGGAAAAAGATGGGGCTTGCAACCGTACATCATTCATTGGATGTACACAGCAATCATCAGACCCATTTTAACTTATGGGGCCCTAGTCTGGTGGACTGCTAGCAGCACAAAAAGCTATATGAACATGCTCAACAAAGTACAAAGGTTAGCAGCTGTTTGTACAACGGGAGCCATGAGAAGCACGCCGCAGGCAGGGTTGGACACGATTCTTCATCTCCTCCCCCTGGATCTTTTCATAAAAGGCTACGCTGCAAAGAGCGCTCTCAGACTAAGAGAGTCCTCCCTGTGGAAGCAAGCCAACTATGGACATGCGGCCATACTTAAGATAATAGACGACCTGGGAAGGAAATATGGTTTTAGTAGCCTCGCAGCTACGACCGACTATATTCCCCCCCAAAATGACTTCTCTCTCAGTATACCTATCCTTTTCCCCGACAGAGAAGAGTGGCTATCAAACGCCGTAATCAACGACCATGAGATCACCCTCTTCACCGACGGATCGAAAATGGACACAGGCACTGGGGCCGGGTTTTACTCTGATATCCTACAAAAACAGGAGTCATTCAGACTTCCTGATCTGTGTAGCGTGTTCCAAGCAGAAATCCTGGCAATAGAGAAAGCAGCTAAACACCTACAGGTAGCCGATATCGTACCATCTGATATCACCATTTTCGTAGATAGCCAGGCTGCACTGAAGTCAATAGAATCCTGTTTAACGAGATCAAAGGCTGTCAAGAAATATCGCGACTCACTGAAGTCCATCAGACACCATAAAGTTAAACTCTGCTGGGTCCCGGGCCACAGCTCAATCGCAGGGAACGAAAGAGCAGACGAACTGGCCAGGCAAGTTTCTGAAATGGACATCAGCGAAGCGGACACGTCATTGCAACCACCGATCAGCGCATTATACCGGATCATAAACGACACAATTATCAAAGAGGCCAACCGTCTTGGCTTACAAGAAACGACAGCTACACGACAAGATCATCGTGGCCAGAGCCCAACGTCGGAAAAACAAAGAAGCTCCTGGCGCTGGACCGTAACTCGATCCGTATGCTCGATCACAGGACACTGTCCCATTGGAGCAATGCTCCGGAAATGGGACTCGGGATCCAGCGATCTCTGCCGGAGCTGCGGCGATGAGGAAGAAACTGAGACGATCCAACATCTGCTCTGCCACTGTCCAGCTCTCCAGAATCGACGCCTAGTGTCGCTAGGCCAAAGATTCTTTACAGAGATTGCGGACGTGGCTAATGCAGATATATCGGATCTTCTAAGATTCATCAAGAGCACGGGGTGGTTTCAGCCACCACGTGATAGGACAGGTTAATTTTATGTCTACCCACACAAACGAAGGGAATCACAATGGGCCTCTTGGCCTCCGAGTGGAAGTGATGTCCAACCATCACACTCCCCTTCTCTAACCTAACCTAACCTAACCATCCATTAGGTTGTCCATTCATCCATAATAAACTCGGTTCTCCGGGTCATAGTACGAGGTCATTGACCTCTTAAGCCCCTCCGCCCCGACAAGGCGCCCGAAGAGCGAAGGGGTTTTGGTTTGCTCAAATTCACTTTAAAAAAAAGCATGAAAGGCATATTGCGTCTCACCGTAAATAATTAGAAAAACTCACTGCGTTGTTTATGAAGGAGATACGCATGTATAGAATTCGAGTTACATCAAGAGCCACTTTCAAAGCAATCCCTCGAGATCCATGTTAAGAGGATGAAAGCTGAAACCTTGCCTTAAATATGCGCTCTCATTACTCTCATTACTAGCTGCGAGAATTAGTCGGCTATCACATGCAGCCTCACGATTCACGAATCACATAAAAGTAAAAGAAATAAGTGCGAATGAGATGTAAAATGGAATTCCCGGTGAGTCGCGGGTAAAATTCTTCATAACTCAGTCTGACGTTTCTCATTCCGTTTTATTTTTTATTGTTATTTGACTTAATTTTCGTCGCTAGTTGAGTAAAAATCATTATCAGCGCTATGTCGAAGTCTATTTTATTATCCCGACAGCAAAATGAAAAATAAACATAGTACTGTCAAAACATTTTCCTCATAAATGAAAGTCGAAAGAGAAAATTTAAAAAGAGTCACGATTCACCTCTGGCTGCATGTGTAGCCGGTTGACTGAGGGGATGAAAAATGAAAGTAAGTCGGCTATCACACGTCGCCTCACGCTTAAAGGCTCACACAAGTGCGAAAGCGGCAGGAGATAAGTTGAAATGGGATGGAAAATAAAGTTCGCGGTGAGTCGCGGGCGATTTTGTTTCTGGCTTAAGGGCTAACCATAATAGGCAGGAGCAAGCAGAAGCTTATGTCAGATCCGAACGAAATTCTCCCATCTGTTTCAACGAACCGTCACGATACCCACAATGAACAGATGCAAGCAGGAGCAAGCAGAAGGAAAGGAACTGTCAAATTGTTTTTATTCGATTTGTTTATTTTCGGTGTGGCTTTGGCTTTTTCCTTTTTATTGAAATAAAAGCCATCTGCTTTATCATGGAGACACTTATTGTCCTGCACAAGTGAAATCAACTTGTTAACAAGTTCGTATTCCATATTTATTTTAATTTTTTTCTCTTTCCTAACCTCAAATGTCATTTGTCAAAAATTCCGTCCGTCATGTCTTCTTTCAAGAAGACCTTCCTTCTGCTTGCACCAGTTAACGAACATGTAACGAAACGTCGTATCTTCCCATTGTGGGCATATCATATGCTTTGCATGTAAGAAGACATTCCCCTCTGCTTACTTCTGCTTGCTCCTGTCTATTATGGTTAGCCCTTTATTTTGACTTTTATCTTTTCTCTTGTTCGTTATATTTTAATTTTCTATCACTCATCTTTGTGGAGTGAACATAGATCGTACCGAAATTTCACCTGGAAAAATTGTTTGAAAGTTTTGGCCACGAGAGGCAACATCACATCTTATGATGTTGTATGAGATGCATCAAAACTTGTTCGTCACAACGTGTAGGGAGTATTTAAACAGAATCAAAAGATCTGCCTCCTACCAGGCAATCTTTGATAGTCTCAGAAGAGATTTTCCTTCGGCTACTATCGATATCATAAAGAAAAGGATTTACTCCTAAATTAATTCTCCTGAGAATTAAAGGAAGTGGAAAAAAGATAAAAAAATGTATCTAACTTGGAGAGCATACACGAGGCAAAATTGTAGTGCTTCGACCAGCTTTTCTTCCTCCGAACATATTTTCTGTCGACATCGCAATATACAAATAAGCAAAAAGTAAACATTTATTTTGTAATCATATATGTATAACTGTAGGGACCCTATATATTTCTTTTTTTTAGTCAAATTAGCGGGTGAGGAAAAAAGAGGAAACTGAAAGAGAGCCATGCCTCACGAACAGTGTGTGCATGTCGCCTCACGGAATGACATTTGAAAAAGGAATTCGAAAAAGAGCCATTCCTCACGGGCGAAAGTGTGATAGCTGACATAATGAAAGAGGACTTGTTCATAAAGTTTTATTGAACTTAATTTTAACGACAGTTTTTTTCCGAACGAAAAATAAATGTTAACTGTTTCTAACGGTTATGATAGAGCTAACAGGCATGGCCATATATGCAGTTGTTATAAATTCAATTAGATCAGTCTTCTTAAACACTGAACGACTTGATGTTGTATTATCGTTAAATATAAGAGTTTCAAATGATTTAATACAATTATATAAATTTAGCTCAAATGATTTATGATTAAGAAATAGCTTTAACATATTTATATTGTTTTTGATTTTATTAATGTACTCCATATATTTTTTCATAGAAAAAAAAAGAATTACGACGGGTGGTGTTTAAATTTATGACATTTTGAACACGTCTATAAGAGTGGTAGTGAGAAACCAGATGTTTTCTGATGTAAACAATCACCATTTGTGGATTGCCGGAACCAGAATATGCGGTCTTTCGTACGTCTTTCCCCGCGAAATACATTTTTTGAGTACAGACCGGGTTCCTAGCGCCAAACCCGGGGTTGTATCCCTGAAAACGTGTGTGCTTATTTGATTATGCCGCAGTGAGTTTATTTGAATGAATTGAATGTACATATTTCTGACACACACTTTTGTAGTTATAACTAAGTGCGTGATTGTTGACATAATTTTGACAAACCCCAGGTGGCCACATACTCGCTACAACTTGTGGTAGCGACATTCTGGTTTCTAGTGGATTGTAGTCTGTATATAATAGACGCGGTTCTTGAAAAGAATCAATAAAAATAGTATTGCTCTGTTAATTTAGAGTTATCTTAAATAGATATGAATGCAGAAATCGATGTTTTTATTAGTAATTACACGCTCATAGACCCGGATATATTTCAACAATGGATAGAGGGATATTCATGTATGTAGAAAATTAAAGTAATTGCATGTATTTTTTAATTATTTGTTGCGTTACAGCTTCCGAAGCATCGTTTTATTTAAAACAAAAATGTTTTGGGCAGTTTTTAGGCGCTCATATTGACTTGATAGTGTCAGATATATTGGACCAATATCGCACTTATTCTTTAATCGAGCGTTTACTTTTTGCACCTAATAAATTATCTGAACAGTTCTCATTTCAACTGGAGCCGAAAACTATCGCATTAATTATTGAAAAGTGTGCCCTGAGGGTTTTAATTAGATATGTTCTTAATGACAATCTTTATTAGGTACTATTCGATTGATGATTCGGTTGCAAGAGAGATTTTGGGGAAAAAATTATCATCTCGCTACCGCAAGGACTTGGATGAAGTATCGGAAAAGACCTTTGTGAAGCTTAAATCATGCAGGTATTTACATACAGAAGTTTAATTAACCAAAACTCCCACCCGGATAAATTTAAAACAAATAAGTAAATGATTTCGGTTTAGGGCTAGTTGGTACATTCCTTTTTTTTTCGCCTTTTACCATTGTAAGCTTAAGCGCCGTCTGAAATGCTTTATTTATTAACAAGATTAATTCATTATCTAAACATTTAAAATTCATTACTCGTAGATATACGAGTACATAACATGTTAGGAAACTCATGATTTATTTTCTTTAAGTTACAAGCTCCTCTGCAACTTCACGGATCAAATGTGCCCTGATGCCAACGTGTTTCGTTCGGGGTGGAAGACGGAATTCTTTACAAGTCCCTAAAGTGGTCGCTGAAGAGTCCAGTTAGAGCATCAACAAGCTGGTTGAGCATTAGTTCTTTCACAAAACTTCTTAAAAAAAACGAACCGGTATCAGATCTTTGTTCGATACTGTTTCCACCCCAGACAAAACCCTTCAATTTTTCATCAGTCTGAGAATAATTACGTTTTACATTTAGCAGCACTAATATACTCAACATGAGGAAATGTGTTAAACTCTACAGACAGAGTGGGTAATGCTTGGGCGTGTGCAGACACTTAAATATATCAGTTTATCATATCCATGATTGATGTGTACAGGATAAGTATAGCTTTTGATCCTTTTTGCATTGAGAACAGTCCTCGCACTTCATAAATCTGTAGTCCGTTATACCAAAATCTTCAAACAAGCTTAAAATTAACTGTTGTGCAGATACTTGAGTTCCGCATCGTTCTCTTGTGATTTTCATACCCAAGAAGTGTCTGGTGCTTTATTTTCTTCAACTTTTCCAAACTGGAGCACGCAAGTAGTAAGTCATCCACTTAAACAGCTGTGATATTTGTTTCTGCTCGTCTAATGGAAAAATAGACGCAAGCGTACTGGCTGCACTTTACAAAACCTATGTTTTTTGTTAGGGCAGAATCAACATTCCAGTTACGCCCCGGTTGCTTCAGTCTGTTTAGTTCCTTCTGCAATCTGTATACTTTATTTTGGTTTGCAAAAGAAAAAAAAAACAACTTAATTGCACTTTAGGGATGAGAACGGCAACTGGGTTCAGGAAGCAAATCTTTGAATAGACACTTGCGCCTCATCGTTTCCTTAACTGCTTGCCATATATTCGGCTTTCAAGGTTGATAAAGCAACGCATTATTGCCTCTGTGATACCTACGATATAGGTGATTTCGTGGGTGGGTGACGTTTAACGTACCCACTTGTTAAACGTCGTATATCAGGACAACCAGTCTGCTTCGCTGTAACAATTCATAATTAAATCAGAATTCACTATAAAAATATATATTGTACTATAATCCAAAATCCGCAACATATCGGATAATCACTGCTTTTACGCTGGACGGATTATCCAAATATTAACTAGCCATGCCGAGAGCATAAGAAATGTCGTGCCGGCTCCCGATTGTTAAGTAAAAGCTGCCCACTCGATATGGGAAGGTCTTTTTAGCCCCTGAAGCCCCAACGCTTCTGTCCTTTTAGATTGATGAGTCCACTAGTGTCGTCACTGGCTTGGCATCAGACATCTACAACTTTGCAACGATTTTTTCAGCATAGCTCTTCCGCCGTAAGAAAATTGACCCGTTTGATTTCCGTTACACCTTCACTCCACAAGTTTTTCAAGGTCACATTCATCCGTGGCTGCAATCAAACCATCATCGATGTACGAGTGTATTGCAACAACAAATTTTTCTCCAGCAAAAATGCAAAGATCTGCTTCTGATGGTTTCAATTTGAATAACCGACAAAAAGTTTTTTATTTTCCTTTTTTGTGTACCATTTATTTAACATCTGTCTTTTGGACATCTAGTTAATGCTTTAACAATATATGAAGTACAATTTACAATGTAGGACCAATGTCCTTTATAATTGTTTGGTGTTTATTGTAACATTTTATTTCATTTATTATTATTATTTTTCTTTTTCTTTTGTGTGTCTTGGCACAGGTGGGTTTTAATCTACCCGAAGCGTTGGTGGTTATATTGAATCGGAGCGCCCCTTGTCGCTCTTTGTTGTCGCCTTTTTTTGTATCATTTTTTGAGACCTACCAGTATCCCTAGATTTTAAGAAAATCTATGAACTAAGTCAGTTGGTCGAAATCGCTTCAATCTGTTGTGTCAAAACACAACAGCTGGTGTGCGCGCGTTCACCTGCGCTCGCGGCTACTCAGAGGAATGGGGGGTTCGGATATTGGATTTGGGGGAATTTAGGGCGCCACGTAGTTTTGCGTAAAAATACGAAAATGAAAAAGAGAATTAGATTATATATAATGTATAATATCAATTTATTGTTTTGCTGTCGGGGCAACGGATTGCCCAATATCCACTACGTGGACAACACGGTTGCCTAACGGCTGAAAATAACGGGACGGTCTAGATAACCGGGGGATGAGGCGTAATAAAAAGATTATTAAAAATAAAAAGAAGTGTGGAAAGTCCTTCGTCGTTGGTACGTTTCGTAAATCGTCTGCTTCGTCCTTTAGTTTATTCTCCTCGGGTTTGTCCACCTCCGATGTTGAGCACGTATCCTCGTATATATGTATGTATAAGGCTCTCCTTTCTTTCCTTGTCTCTTGTACTTTTCCCTTATTGTTCTACGCTGGCGGCCACTGTCCGTCCAGCTTCACTCAGAGTTGGTCTCGAATTGAATTGGTCATTGTCCGTCTGGCCCTGTCCAACATACGTACATACTCTCACACAACTTTGGTCGTTGAAACAAAGGGAATCACCTCCAGAGTTCCAATGCCTCCAAATTAAAATTTTCGGACCTTCGGACAATAATCCGGTTGGAAGGGGTTGTTGTCTTGGTTGAGGTGGACGCGTTCACCACAGTATCTTACGTTAATTTTTAAGCCTAACTAGACATCCCTCAATTATAATAATAATTATTTCTATTTCTATTCTCTTAAGGTCTCTGGGGGTTATTGGGCTACCCGTTTACATAGATTGGGGAATTTACAATTAGTATACAGGGTGTCCCACGAGCAGTGTGCCAAAAAGCTAGAGCGTGTAGGTCTGGTCAAGACAAGAAAAAAATTGTATGGGAGGGGGGGGTCTACTCCCCCCGTTTAGCCGGGAGGGGCAATTTTCTAAAAAAATTTACTTAATTTGGAAAAAAAAATATTAAAAATCAACAGTTACATCCACAATGCCGTGATATACTTTTTTGTAAAACCAGAAACCTCTTCTTTTATCTTGTTTTTAAACAAAGCTGTTTTAAGGAATAGTTTTTGAGAAATTAATGTTCAAACTCAAAATTTTGCAAAAAAAAAATAAAAAAAAAAAATTTCGAACTATTTTTTTTCAAAATTGTATGTAATTAAGTACTAATTTTTTTTCAAAAATTCAATTCTCTTATTAGTTTTTAGTTAAAAACAGAAAACCGGATGCAAAAATGTCTTGTAGTTTTTGAGAAATTAAAAAAAATCCCGAACCATTTTTTTCTAAGAAGAACTTTTTTTTTGGATTTAACGCGGCTGGACTTGTAGACAAATTAATGTATGAAACATTGACCTCTTTTTTATTAATTTGAAAAAATTCGGAGTTTTATGAGGATACAATAAAGAGACACAGTATTGGAATAACCCTGGATTAATCCTTCTTTTTCATTGATAACGCCTGAAAACTGACCTGCCAATTTCATCTGGGTCCGCCCGCCGCCGATAGGTTCTACCCGCTAGGACCTTAAGACAATAAAACCGCAATTTTTCTTTATTGAAAAACAAAATATTTGCAACCCAAATGTAAATAAAAGGCATCGCATTTTTAATAAAAAACCATTTCCAAATTTCCATTTCATCAACACATTACGATGTCAAACTCATACTCTCGAGAAGAATTAACGGACGTGCACACGGTTTAGCTAATGGTCGAGATCGTGAAGCCGAAAGACTCTACGCTGAAAGATATTCCAATCGGAGGTGTCCCAGTCGTAGCATGTTTTCAAGAATCCACCGACTTCTGCGAGAGCACGGAGTGCTAGAGCATCGAAGAAGCGAAAGATCAGTTACAGATGGATCAGGAATCTTAGATGAAAGAATTTTGGATTTGGTCCGGACGTAATCCCTCCCTTAGTACAAGGAGGATAGCTATTATGCTTGGCGTGCCCAAATCTAGAGTATGAGAGTGCTTCATACCGAAAACTTACACCCGTACCATTTTAGGCCAGTTCAGGAACTCACCTCAAACGACAAGTTTTTGAGAGCAGAATTTTGTCGATCATTACTGCTTCGAGATGAAACTGAACGAAACTATTTTGCAAGGATATTCTGGACGGATGAAGCACAGTTTACCAGAGATGGGGTAAATGGTTGAATCATTGGAGTAGCACCAATCCACACAACAAAAAACAAAATAAATCACAACACCGCTTTAGCTGTAATGTTTGGCTTGGTATTGTTGGACAAACTGTAATCGGGCCCTGGTTTTTGAATGCCGTTATTAATGGAGAATCATACCTGCAGTTCCTACGAGACCTTTTGCCCGATTTGATGGACAACGTTCCATTGGCCATAGCAGATAATTTAATCTACCAGCAAGATGGAGCACCAGCACACTACAGCTTACGGGTTAGAAACTGGCTGGATGATAATTTTAGTGACCGTTGGATCGGAAAAAGGGGCCCCACGGAATGGCCACCGAGATCACCAGATTTAACTCCTCTAGATTTTTATGTGTGGGGATTCATGAAGAATTATGTTTACGAAGTGGAAATAGTATCTTTGGAACAACTGAAAGAACGGATTGAAGTCGCTGGAGTCAAATTGCAGGAAAATTTGTCAAGCATAAATATGTGCAGCCATTAGGAAAAGAAGGAGATATAATCTTTGCCTTCTAAAAAATGGGGATCATATTGAAAATTTATTATAATAAAACTCCGAAGTTTTTAAAAATAATAAAAAAGAGGTCAATGTTTCATACATTAATTTGCCTACAAGTCCTGCCGCGTTAAAACCAAAAAAAAGGTTCTTCTTAGAAAAAAATGGTTCGGGTTTTTTTTTAATTTCTCAAAAACTACAAGACATTTTTGCATCCGGTTTTCTGTTTTTAACTAAAAACTAATAAGAAAATTGAATTTTTGAAAAAAAATTAGTACTTAATTACATACAATTTTGAAAAAAAATAGTTCGAAATTTTTTTTTAAATTTTTTTTTGCAAAATTTTGAGTTTGAAAATGAATTTCTCAAAAACTATTCCTTAAAACTTAAAAAAAAAAAAAACTTCCTTAAAGCTTTGTTTAAAAACAAGATAAAAGAAGAGGTTTCTGGCTTTACAAAAAAGTATATCACGGCATTGTGGATGTAACTGTTGATTTTTAATATTTTTTTTTCCAAATTAAGTCAATTTTTTAGAAAATTGCCCCTCCCGGCTAAACGGGGGGGAGTAGACCCCCCCCTCCCATACGATTTTTTTCTTTACTTGACCAGACCTACACGCTCTAGCTTTTTGGCACACTGCTCGTGGGACACCCTGTATATATGTTAACACATATGGCTTTGTGGGGACGACACTTTACTGTTTGGGGTCACACTCTTCTTTTTCTTTTTATCAAACATTATAATCATAGTGCAATTGATAAAGCGTGCCCAGTTTTGAAAAGGCACATTAAAGTATGTAAAGAAAAAACTGAATACTAGCAACCAACAAACCTTTCGTGTCTATCCTTAAATATTCAAGGAATAACAACGAATTTTAATGAAATAAAAACCCTGATGATTGGCAATGATTTCGATGTCGTAGCTTTAGCTGAAACACACTTAGCTGACGATATAAAAAATTAGGAAATTAGTATAAAAAATTATTGCGTGCCCTTAAAATGTGATAGTACTAGTAGGCACACTGGTGGTGTCGCACTATATATAAAAAATTATCTTTCTTACAGAGAGTTCCAAGTCAGTAGCGTTGAAATGAAAATATGGCTACTTCGTTTCGAAGTGTATTCGAATGAATTTTCGGAAAACATAGCGTTGTTATATAGATCACCTAAAGGTCCTGAACGCGAATTCTGTGATTTTTTTTCAAATCAAAAGGATAGGATCAAAAGCTCCTTCCTTGTAATAACTTAATAATATTGGGTGACTTTAATATCAATTTACTAGGGAATACATCATATTCTAAGATTAATGTCTCTTATTGAACCTGATTTTAAAATCAGTGATCATGAATCAATCGATGTTAATGTCCCTATAAAAAAAAGTGTGCGTAATCATGAATGTAAAATAGTTAATATTTTTAAATACCAAAAGTCTGAATTCCAATCTATATTAAGTCAAAAATGCACCGAAATTGAAACAAGTAATTTGCATCTTCTCTCCGAAAAACTACAAAGTGCACTTCTCGAATGTGTTCAAATGCAATCTATTGGGTGTGTGAATATGACTCCGCCCTTTCCTAAAAGATGTCGTTGTTAATATTGCTTACGTGTACTTATAGATGGTAACACTTGTATTTGATTCGTTCCGTGCAGGGACGGGTTAAGAATATCCCTGCAG
The DNA here is from genome assembly GCA_958301585.1 of Merodon equestris. Classification (NCBI taxonomy): domain Eukaryota; kingdom Metazoa; phylum Arthropoda; class Insecta; order Diptera; family Syrphidae; genus Merodon; species Merodon equestris. The sequence continues at coordinate 51,309,409 of OY284414.1, read as the reverse complement.
CGATACCTCTCGCTTGTCGTAAAAGGCGACTAAAACAAAGGTAAACAAAAATCACATCTAGGCAATTTTGAAAACACCAAGGTGAGCCTAGGGACACATATACCACCATTAAACTGCCCCACAAGTATACATGCAAATCAGTGGGCTGACACGACTGGAGATCACCGGTGTTGTAAGAGTAAGATCAAACAAAAAAATCTGGAGCATGCCCGTGTCACAAAAAAAAAAAAAACGGCAGACCGAAAAACAATTGATGCAAACAAATGCAAAAACACCAGCATTTGATTGGCCTCAGCGATGAAATAATCCCAAACCGGGAAGCCTACCGCTACTTTCTGAGGTCAAACCGGCGGACCCCACAAGCGGACCAGTAGGAATGCAGTTAAGTGGGAAGGTTATGGTCCTACACTTCTGACCATAACAACGCCGGAAAAAGGAAAAGAAGAAGAACACTTGTATTTGATAGTACTTTATGTCAGCTGTCAAACGCAGTACGTGACATTTGGTTGAAGTGTAAGCAACAAGTTTTTTTAGCTCCTTAAAAATGTCAGTTTTCGTTCCAAGTAAACATCATTTGCGGGAAGTGTTATTACACTATTTCGTTGCAAAGAAAAGTGCAGCGGAAACTTATCGTTTGCTTGTGGAGATTTACGGTGAGCATGCTCCATCTAATACAACTTGCAAGGAATGGTTTCGACGATTTCAAAATAGTGATTTTGGCACTGAGGACAAAGAACATGGAAAACCACCCAAAAAATTTGAAGATGCTTAGTTGGAAGCATTATTAGCAGAGGATTCTTGTCAAACTCAAGCAGAACTAGCTGCAGCGTTAAGTGTTGAACGATCAACTGTTGCGAAGCGTTGAAAAGCAATGGGAATGGTTCAAAACTTGGTAACTGGCTTCCACATGAATTAAAAGAAAGAGACATGGAACGTACAAAAGCAATTTCTGAAATGTTACTTCAAAGACAGCAACGAAAAGGATTTTTGCATATTTAGATGGACAGGACTGGGAAGTATTACTCCACCCGCCATATTCGCCGGACATAGCTCCGTCGGATTACCATTTATTCCGGACAATGCAGTCCAGTCTTACAGGAGAACGGTTCACTTCCCACGAAAGTATCAAAATTTGGCTTGATAATTGGATCAGCTCAAAAGATCAGGATTTCTTCAGACAAGGAATACGTAAATTACCTGAAAGATGGGCAAAGGTTGTAGCTGCAGATGGAGCATACTTTGAATAAACTGTTTTTTAATTTTCTAAACAAAACAAATGTGTTTTATTTCAATAAAAAAGGGCGGAGTCATATTCACATACCCAATATTAATAAACGTATTAATGAATGTAACAATAACTGGTTTACGTCGGACTTACACCGAATAAAAAGTGAAAAGACACACTCATATAAACGACCAAAAATATTCAATAACCCTGAGGATTCGTATGAATACCATAGATTACGAAATTAATATAAGAACAAACTTCAATTTGCTAAACGCAAATACATATATGTACAATAAAATACAGAACAGTGAAGGTCAGAAAGATATGTGGTCAGCCATAAAAAAAGGTTAGTACTGAAAGATAATAAGTACGAGATAAAGGAAATTCAGTTTATTGATAGTAAATAAAATGATAAAACGATTGCAAATGAATTTAATTCCTACTTTGTATTGTACAAAGCATAAAAAATGTAAGTAACTCCATACCCCCAATGACAATGGACTATAGTGTTTTTCAAGAAACCTACCCAGATCTTAAGTTTAAGACTGTTGATGTCGTTAAACGGCGAATTCCCACGCAATTCAAAAGAAACAACGGTAAATCCTATACCTAAAGAAAATGACATCATAAGCTGTGAAAAATTTAGACCAATAAATATGTTGCCCATTGTCGAAAAAGTTATTGAAAAGTGTACGTATAACCAATTTTTCAAATTCATAGTGAACAATAATATTATTGCAGAAAACAGTCTGGTTTCCAACCTGGTCACTCTTGTGAAACAGCACTTAATTGGCTTATTATGAATTTTAAATAGCAAAGACACGACGGTAATAAAATAATAGCAATATTTCTGGACTTCCGTGCAGGGACGGGTTAGGAATATCCCTGCAGCGATACCTCTCGCTTGTCGTAAAAGGCGACTAAAACAAAGGTAAACAAAAATCACATCTAGGCAATTTAGAAAACACCAAAGTGAGCCTAGGGACACATATACCACCATTAAACTGCCCCACAAGTGTACATGCAAATCAGTGGGTTGACACGACTGGAGATCACCGGTGTTGTAAGAGTAAGATCAAACAAAAAAATCTGGAGCATGCCCGTGTCACAAAAAAAAAAAAAAAGGCAGGCCGAAAAACAATTGGTACAAACAAATGCAAAAACACCAGCATTTGATTGGCCTCAGCGATGAAGTAATCCCAAACCGGGAAGCCTGCCGCTACTTTCTGAGGTCAAACCGGCGGACACTGAGGCCAATCAAATGCTGGTGTTTTTGCATTTGTTTGCACCAATTGTTTTTCGGCCTGCCTTTTTTGCGTGTTGAAATTGGAATGTTGATTGATAACGCCTTTTGGACGGGGTTCAAAGGATCTCTCCTTTGAACATGGCAATACCAACTGAGTCGGTCGCGCTCTATATTTCTTGTGATGGTTTCTTTTACGTGGAGGCTTCCTCGGATCTTTGAACTTCTAATTCTGTCACGCTTTGTTACTCCCGCTGTCATGCGAAGCATCTTCATCTCAGTTGCCGTTAATTTGCTCTCATACTTTTTGTGCATTGTCCAGCATTGTGAACCGTATGTGAGCGCCGGACGTACAACTGAAGTGTAGAGCCTTCCTTTCAGCTTAGGGGGCATTTTTCGATCACAGAAGATGGCGGAGTTTTCCCGCCACTTCATCCACCCTAAGCTTACGCGATGTTTGATGTCGTCATCACAAGTTGCTTCTCTATTAATCATAGATCCCAGATATTTAAACTTTTCACACTTGGGAAGCACTCTTCCATTCAAGTAAATGTCTGGAATAGGCTGATGAGGGTCAGAGAACGGGCAGCACAGATACTCTGTCTTCTTTGAACTAATACGATACCCGTGTCCCTCAAAAATGTCCACCCACACATCAAGTGCTCGTTGTAGGGACGCCTGATCATCACTTATAATGGCCCCATCGTCAGCAAAGAATAGCTGGTGCACATTGGGGTCCGTCACTTTTCCTTCAAGCAAGCAATCAAGGACTGCTATAAAAAGCAGTGGGCTGAGGACGCTCCCTTGGTGTACACCGACTTTGATTGCGAACTCTTCGGTGACTCCTGCGGTGCATCTTACTCTTGTCGTTGCTCTCTCGTACATGTCCATAATCACTCGCACGTAGGTTTCTGGAACTCCTTTTTGTCTAAGCGCTACCCATAAAAGATCTCTTGGTTGCCGGTCAAAGGCCTTCTCGAAATCAACCAACACCATATGCAAGTTCTTTGAAGAATCACGATGCTTTTCCATCATGATCCTTATACTTTGGATTGCATTTGTTGTTGATTTACCCGAGACAAACCCGCACTGGTCATCAGATAGTCGTATTATTTTCCGCAGTCGGCTATCTAATACCCGTTCAACGATCTTCATGGTGTGCGACATCAGCTTGACAGAACGGTATTTATCACAATTTCGCGTATCACCCTTTCCTTTGTGCAATGGAAGAAGATAGCTTTCCCTCCATTGATTAGGCATAGTGTCGCCTCTCATAAGTTTGGAGATAAGAACCATGAGCCATCTAGACCCGATGTCTCCCATCTTTTTCCAGAACTCAGAGGGTATCCCATCCCGTCCGGCCCAACAGCTTTTCTTTTCTTGGAGTTTTTAACCGCGTACCGAACTTCTTCGATGTCGGATATTTCGGCATGATTCGGGGCGGCTCTTGGAAAGTACACTCGGGGAAACTGTTCGTTGAGAAGTTCCTCGCAATACTGTCGCCATCTGTGGAGAATTTTTTCGTCTTCCACAAGGAGTTGGCCTTCAGCATTGTTAATAAACTTTGGGAAACGAATCTCCTGAGCATTTCTTCTTCTCTGGGCGGCTATCTTAAAGATATTTGCTCCTTTGTTCAAATTGTTTTGTCGAAGCTCCTGGGTAGCCCGGTTCCTGTCAGACGCGGAAGACGATATTTCTTCCAACTCCTGATAGAGGCCTTCCATGCTTTTCGCTTTGAATTCGGCGCATTTTTTCTTCGCGATACCTTTGCAACATCTATATACCTTTTCACGGCGAGCTTTTTCCTCTCTATTAGTAGAAGAGCACTTTGACCAAGCTTGGAAAGCCATTTTCTTTTCGTGTATCACTGCTTTGGCTTCGTCTGTCCACCACCAGGTTTCTTTTGCGTGTTGGCAGGGGCCTTTAGATGTTCCGAGCAGTGATTTGGCTTTGATTTTTGGGATGATTTTGACAAGGTTGTGGAAATCTAGCCAGAATGCATCTTTTTCTTTTTGTTCGCATCCTACTTGAGGGGCATATGCGCTTACGATGTTCCACACCTCACCATGCATCACCAATTTGAGAGCCATCAAACGGTCACTGGACTTTGAAATGGTTAAGACGTTGCCAAGTAACTCTGCCGCAAGGATGATGGCGATTCCGTTTTTTCCTTGTTCCAATCCATAGTAAAACATCTTGTAGGCTTTTGTTTTAACGTCCAAGAAACATGCCCGATTACCGGTGTTTCGCGATTTCGTCTCTTGTACGCACAGGATGTCTATTCGCCTTCCAACGTTCCAACTCGCGACTCTTAAATGTGGCTTACGCCGTTGCATTACTTTGCTATCCCCCGGAAATCCTATAGCTCTGACCCGAGCATTGCTGCTCGTCCCAGGATCACGACCATTAGTAGTGCCTGGCGGGGTAGTGCTTTTCCTTTTAGCGTTCTTTTCCATAATGCTACGGTTTGACCGTTTTCTTTCTTCCCTTCCTTTTTGACACAGGCATGCTCCAGATTTTTTATTTTTATTTTTGATTGATCTTACTCTTACAACACCGGTGATCTCCAGTCGTATCAACCCACTGATTTGCATGCACACTTGTGGGGCAGTTTAATGGTGGTATATGTGTCCCTAGGCTCACCTTGGTGTTTTCTAAATTGCCTAGATGTGAGTTTTGTTTACCTTTGTTTAGTCGCCTTTTACGACAAGCGATAGGTATCGCTGCAGGGATATTCTTAACCCGTCCCTGCACGAGTATCTCGAATGTAGTTATTATAAACTATTTAATGTAATTGTTGTCGAAGTATGATATTTTATATAATAATCATTGTTAACTTATTTATTTTGATGTACGCAAATAGTCATATATATACTAAGTAAATATACACATACATACATATTGGGGATCACGACTCACAACAACAAAAGGTCGTGAACTTTACGAGGCAGGTAAAATCACTGGGTGCGAATTACATATATCTACTGGTAGGTCTACATACTGGCCGATAGACCTTAATAAAATCCCTGATCTTATTGACATTTTTGTGATAAAAAAATTGTCAAGGAACTTTATACAAGTTCAGGAAGGTTTAGATCTGAATTCGGACCACTCTCCAATTTCTTTATAATATCAATTAGTGAAACTCTTATAGTCGAACAAGAAAACCCGTACCTTTCAAATAAATTCACGGACTTTAGTTTTAAACATATCGTCCAAGAAAGATATGCTTATTGAGACATCAGAACAATTGAAAAAAGAAGCAGACGATTTCATTGAATTAATCCAACACGCAGCCTGGAACTGTACTCCTTCATTAAAAAGAAAAACGGTTGGAAGTAACTATACAAAAGAAATTAAAGAGTTGCTAAGATACAAAAGAAAACTACGGCGTAAGTGGCAACAAACTCGGTCACCTTTCGATAAAGCTAGATTTAACAAAGCCACAAAATACCTAAAGCAAGAGATAAAGCTAATCCGAAACGAAACAATGAAAAAATGTCTTTCGGAACTATCTACTGACAGAATATTCACTGTAGAAAAGTATGAAATATCTCAAGCGACCAACAAACCACATTCCACCAATTAGATGCGACAACGGGCAATAGGCTAAGAGTAATGAGGAAAAAGCAGCAGCCTTTGCGAATCACCTAGAAAACTCCTTTAAGACAAATGAAGCTGTTTGTGACGAGTTCCTAAATGCGAGTGAAAATGAAAATTCTCCGATACCTCCGATTACAATGTCCGAGCTAAAGCACAAAATTAAACTATGTTGGTTCTCCAGTGCTTAGAAAATTCAGATTAAACGAATTAAGGACCCCTAGCAGTGTAGAGCCCTTTTTGTTTGTTATTCTAGAATCCCAGTCTGTATTTTTTGCGTTAAAGTCGCCTCCTGCAATAAATCTTGTACCTAGTGTATTTAGGTAATGGTTGACGGAAGAATCAATAACGTTGGTGAATGATGTGTTATGGTGTGTAATGGGTTCTGGGCCAGAGGCGGTTGTGTTGCAGCAGGATCCCCAAGGAGGCCATCATAACATCATAATGTGTAGTGGGTATGGTGTTTGCGCACGCTGATGTTGTGATTTTTATACTGGCTGTGGTGGTTGTAGTTGTTTTTGTCGTAGTTATGGCGGTATTAGTTGTTTTTGTTATGGCCATGTAGTTATATGGGAAATTATGTTGAAAGGTTGATATCTAGGAAGAGTTTTGACTCGAAAAGAAGGTAAATCCGGTTGGAAATGAATAGAATTGGTTGGTGTTTTGTGAGTGGGAGATGGAATCGGGGAATTTTTGAGTTCACGCTCGAAGGGAGGCGAGCGTAAGGCACTCATACTTCCTTTGTTGAAATTTTGAAAAAAAAAGAAATAAAAAAAACCAAGGATATTAAATAAAACTGCGCCTAATAGCGTTTAAAATTTATTGTCTCTTTCGCTTGATAACTCGGTAGAATAATATTAAACATGGCCCTTGATATAAAACACGTCCGTCTCTTTTCGCACTTCACTCGGGTTTTGAAGAAAAGTAGTATCTACATTTTTTATTCCAACATCTTGCCGCCTGTTTCAAGCCATATAGACTTTTTCTTAATCTGCACACCTGTTCACTACCTTCGGCTGTCTCATATATTATCTCCTCCTACCGTAAAGAAAGGCTGTTTTTATGTCGAACTGTCCCAAATGCATATTTTTAGATGAATCAATTGAGAGAATCGTTCTAATCGAAGCGAATTAAGCAACTGGAGTAAACGTCTCTTTAAAATCGTCATCGTACTTTTGAGTGAATGCCTTAATAACCAACCTCGATCGAAATCTTTCGGGGTCATTGCTAAATGCATCTTTGATCTTGAAGATCCAACACTTGATTCTTCTTCTTTATGATTATCGACGGATCTTACGCTTAAGATACGAGGATGGTCCGGTAAGTACTTAGCCTACAAAAGAAAAACAAAAAATTTGGAGAAATGGCGATTTATTTTTCAATAGTCTCCTTCTTTAACTCGTCTGAAAAATACTTTTTCTCGAGGTCTGCAAAATAGGCCTCCGTGGCGGCGATGACCTCCTCATTCGACTGAAATTTCTCCCCGGCGAGTGACTTTTTCAAGTTTGGAAACAAAAAGAACTCGCACGGGGCCAAATCTGGAGAATACGGTGGATGGGGCAGCAGTTCGTAGCCTAATTCGACCAATTTGGACGTGGCGAGGGCATAGGTGTTAGCCGATGCGTTATCATGGTGGAAGAGCACTTTTTTCTTCGCCAAGTGGGCCATTTTTTCTTCAATTCGGCGTCGAATCGGCCCAATAATTTGGCATAGTACAGCCCTGTGACCGTTCTGCCCTTCTCCAGGTAGTCACACCTTGTGAATCCCAGAAAACGGTGGCCATCACCTTTCCGGCCGATGGGGCAGTCTTCGCCTTCTTCGGAGCACGTTCGCCAGATGATGTCCACTGTTTCGACTGTTCCTTGGTCTCTGGTGTGTAACAGTGGATCCATGTTTCGTCGACTGTTACGAAACAGAAACTCCTTCGGATTGCGCTTAAACAGCGTCAAACACTGCTCTGAAGTGAAATTACCTGAAACTTCACTAATATCTTCTTGTTATGGTATTCGTGTATTTTTCTTTTCAAATGCACTCAACACCTCAAAGTAAACAAATTTGCAAGTTTTAACTGAAAACGAAGAATATTAAAAAGAAAAAGAAAAAAGCAACCCGTATCCTAATAGCAACTCATACAAAATATATGAGATTATTTTATATCAACCCCGGTATATACTGTTCGGGTAAGTATATTAAAATTGCTGTTCATGTGAAGGTTAACGTCGCATCGTATCAATATGGCTAAGGTACTCTCACAATCTAAACGCAAAAGAAAAGTGTCTCCAATATAACGAATCATATTCTCAAAACCTTTTGCAAACACGGGTGTTAATTATGCTGGTCCAATTGAAATAAAAATATAGAAGCCATTTATCTACGAAAGCGGAGCTATTTTTTCAACAGCACATAGAAGAAATTGTACAACCCTTGTTAGCGACTCCGGTCCGGAGCCAACCTTAAGGCGGCGAATAATGAATTACGGAAAGATAGCAAATGATCTTAACGAAAGTTGCCAAAGTATTGCCTGTCAACACACAATCTGACACATTCATCTTTCATTATCGTCACATTTCGGAAGTTTTTGAGAGGCCTGGATGCCTGCTTCTACACTACTGCATACTCTCTACTCTCTTTCGACTGTCAGCTTCTTTTTTTTCTCTTATTGCGACAGTGTTTACATTTGAATGTCGCAACTGTTCATAACACTTACTCTTGGTTGTTGCACCCAGTATCGCTTGGTATGCATGTTTTTCTCACTAAATGATATAATCTCCACACCAAAATGTAGGCTGTGCTTCCAAACAGGTTCCAATCGAAAAACACTTTCTTGGGTGGCTAAGTGCAAGTTGATAAGCTGGGTCTTGAGATCTTCTGGTATGAGTTTTAAGTCAACTTGTGGCTAAATTCTCAGAAACAATTTAAAGAAATTTGTTCTCGTAAACCAATGACCTGATACATTGATGACTGGACGTTTTTTCTCTCTCGTGACCGCTTCAGCTATATTATTTTACTAAAGAGCCATCGCCACTCGGATATGAGTACTTCTGTTATATTTCATATCTTTTTCTTTGGAGGCATCTGCTATCTGTTGCAGCACTCAGACACGAATACTGGTTAATATCTCGCTCACGCGAAAGACTACGAACTGTCTATTCCTTCCGACCCAAGCCATCATAAAATATTTTCGGAATTCGAACAAAAGAATTTCTCTGCGAACTGAATGTTATGTGACTCAAGGACAGCTTTGAAAAATTGTGTAACTTCGACCACTGCTAACAGTTTGAGGCGCACAGAGATTTGATATCTTACAAGGATCAAAGCTGGCCAATTGCATTTTCATTCTCCAAGTGTTCACATAACATCTTGGAATTTTCTATGTCTTCACTTCTGTTCTGTTATAACTCGAATCCACTGTTATTGTTCATGCTCGGCGTCTTCGATCCCCACATCGAATTTTCGGCCGCCAAATTTCCTGCAAAAGTACTTTGATGTACAAGAGAAAATCTGTCAGCAAACCTGTACTATCTAAATCGCAATCAGAGTTTTAAGGGCGCCGAGAACCAAGAGATATTGCTCGGCTTGAATTTGCGGCAAGGTGGTAGGTCAAGCAATCGGATGAGGTGCCTGACTTTGTCAGATACAAGCTCGACAGCAAAGTTTAAGTGTGCTATTACCATTTGCGCAAAGCTGAATTATAATGTGGAAGCCACCTTGCTGATGTGTGAGTATATAGCGAACATCATTGACCAACTTCATAGTCTCTTTTTCTGTGGAACAATGTATTAAGTCTTCTACACAATGGTTTATGACAGTTGATCACAGACCAGTGTAGTGGAAGGTAGTGTTTCGGCTTGTTTATACTAGAAAACTAAATAAACAATAAAAAGTATATGGCGCCATATTTAGCGCAGTGGTAGAGTAGAGTTCAAATTTCCAGCCGGGAGAAAATAGTTTTTCGTGTTTTGTTTTTTGTTCTTTCTGAGAGAAATATCGGGAGATGGCGGGGGAAATGTCGTACGTCGTACAGAGTCGGAATCGGATGATTTATCACCCGATTTCACAACACCGGCCACCCTCACGAAAAGGCGTTGAAGGGCCAATCCGAGGCCCAATTTAATTATGCGCCCCTCCCTCACTACTTTGACCGAAAAGCTAAAGCTCGGAGCGAGGAAGGAGCCGCCATCACCAAGGTAGCTGCACAACAACAACAATAACAGATATCAATGCTTCCCGTGGAAGCTGATATTTCCTACCTCTCCGATGGTAACGAAGGCCGCTATGTGGGAGACAACAACCCCTTTGCCGCCCTCTCAAGTTCAGCTATGGAGGAGGAGAGTAGTGAACTTGAGGAGGAAAAACGTATCTTATGTGCCAAGCATAACCGTAGTTGATAAATTAAGTGAGTTGCGTCAGAAGGAGAGAAAGAAGGTAACAGCCGCCCAGCTTAAAGCACATCAAAAGCAGTAACAACAACAGCAACCGCAGAAGAAGCAGCAGAAACAAAAGGCCGAAGTCGAGTGCCGCCCTCTGAACTCGCAAAACGTTCTACTCTGTGTAGTACTTAAAATAACAACCTCAATTAAGAGAAATCGTTCCTGTATTGAAGACAATTTATTGTCTTCAAGTTCAAGAACTCTAAAAATGAGGCTCTAATACCATGAGAGCTAATTACTATGCACCTTTGCAGTGCCTGCCAGACTCGGATAGTGAAATAGATGTTGATGATGTTGTTACCTCACCAAAATCAAACAAAAACTCTAAAATACCGGCGGTATGTGTGTTGCAAAAATCCAATGAGGATGTGCATATTCTTTTCCGAGATAAAATTCTCCAAAACTATAACATTAAAAAAATGTCGATTGGCATTAAAATTAATTGTGAAGACATTAATACGCATAACATCGCGGGTGCAGTGCTAAAGGAAAAAGAATTGGCAATTTCACACGTGATTTGCCATCAGAAACGACATTTAAGCTCATATTATATGGCTTGGTCGAGCTCCCTATTAATTTACTTAAGAGTGAATTAGTTGCGCGTGGGCTAAAATGCCTAAATATGAATGATTAAGAAAGACTATGACAGATTCACAGATGTCTTCTACATCATATACACCATAAAGCTAAGCGAACTTAAGAAAAATGTTCGCTCCATATTCAAAACACAAGTTACATAAATGGGACTACTAACCCAGTGTTACAACAGTCAGATGTTTGGACACGGGGAAAAAAATTGTCACATCAAAAGTCACTGGTCTAACAGCTTAGGGCAACGTACTCGGCGATCTTTATGAAGACATCCGTTCCATATTCTCATCCCCCCTCATCACTCATATATCCAAATTAATCTACACTTGACCTTTTTCTGACCAACGCACCTGACCTCGTTTTTTCTGTTGGTACTACCAGACAGACACCTTGTCCTTATTGTATTTTTCCCGTTATCCGGAGAAAAGTGAGGAGGGCCTTCAGTGATGTAGAGCTAAGAGATTCGGCACCCACCACGTCGACCCCAAGGGTGCGCGAGCGAAGGCGGGACAGTCGCAGAGAAAGTGTTTTGCTGTGTCATCCCCCTCGCAACATGCAGCACAGGTATGCGTCTCACTGATGCCAAGCCTTCTGCAATCATTTCTCCTTAAGGATAAGAAAAATGTTGCGCACTTCTTGCAGGCGCATATTGTGAATTTTTTTTTATTCGTATATACGAGTATATTCATATTCATATAATATTGGTTTCTGCACGTTTTGCCCATCTTTCAGAAAAACTGCTTGTCTGTCGCGGTAAAGCATTCGTCGAGCCATTTCCTCGAAATCCCTGAAGTGCTGATCTGCGAGCGCGTGCCCCATTGATGCGAAGAGATTATAGTCAGATGATGCCAAGCCAGGGGGTACCATGGGTCCAAAAGGATGTCCCTTCCAAGCGAGTTTTGCCGTGTGAGCCGGCGTGTTGTCTCGTAACAAAATCACTTTCTCATGTCTTTTGGCCCATTACGGTTGTCTTTCCTTTAATGCCTGGTTTGAATTAATCATTTGTTGATTATAGCGTTGTGTATTAAACGTTCCGCGAGGATTCAAGAGTTCATAATACATAATGCCGCTCTGGTGTTACCAGACACAGACTACCGTCTTCTTGCTGAAGCGATTTGGCCTTGATATTGAAGGACCGAATTCGCCACTTCGGGTTTTCAAAAATAAATACGTTTTTCGTAACCCGTCACAATTCGATGCAAAAATGATTTCCTTTCGTAGTGATTTTCCATTTGGCGTTCATTCGTGTCGGACCATTTACCGAGTTTATTGATCTCCCCCATTGCCCGAAAACGTCTGCTAATTGTTTCTTGTGACACATGTAATGCTTCTGCTAATTGTCGTTGAGTTTGAGTTGGGTCATCAGCCAATAACTCCTGCAATTTTTCAGTTTTTTTTTCATTTTTTTAATTCATTTTTAATATTCATTTCTTACAACTATCTTACGCGCTAGACAAAAATGATTAAACTACCTTAAATAACTTATAACTACCTTACTGGCCCTATACGGACACTAAAGTAAGAAGAACTGATTAAATTATACCTTTCGGTCTTATGAAAAACAAAAAATTATAACAATTAAAATAATTTTAAACTTAAGCTAAGAAAATATTTGTTAAGAAAAACTTAGCATCTGATTTGCAATTTTTCGTCTTGATATTTTTGTGGTCTACCAGAGCGCTCACTATCTTTCACATTAAAATCATCATTTTATTTCGAAACCATGTCTCACATGTTCTATTTATGGAGCGTGTTCACCATATGTTACTACCAGAAAACGATGACTTTCAACAGCTTTTTCCTTTTGATTAAATAACAAAAGCAATGCGTGCCGCAAATGTTATCTTCCAAACACAAAAATCGAGATGATAACTGAACGATAAGACAAAGACGCTGGTTTTTGGCGGACTCAACTTGTGTGTGTTTGTAGTTAAATCTCAGACGAATAAAACGGCGTATGTTTCTAATTAATGCGCTGCGTACTTTCCGCTGGCGACATTTCTTAGTTCAACCGGAAAAACTTATGAACATCTGGTATAATCGACTCTGGCCTTCCGTATAACATCTTCAAACCTTCAAAAATGTCTGGTTTCTAATCAAACTTGATGAAAAAAGTCCAATTGAAATCAGGCGTGGAGCAAGCAGGTGTAGTTCCTGTGAGGTTGAAAACTGTCCTAGGTGATATTGGTTATATCAAGGCAGATCCAGGCTGGTGGAGGCAGAATTTTGGAGAAAGTTAATGTTTTTCTCTATTGCACAGTCTGGGGTCCTCACAGGTGCATCGGGTCTCGTTCCTTTTTAAACGTAAGCACGTGGCACGTCGGCGCGAGTGTGAACAAAGCTTATAGATATGGAGGCTGATATCGTTGCTGGGAGAATTGAGGTGGCAGCAATCTTCGACTGCTGACGCTTCACGGAATGGTGGCTGAATTGGCTATATAAGCCTTTGGAATCTGACAACCCAAACAAACACAACCGTTTTAGATTGGCTTATGACGGACCGCATATCTTTCCGCCGCATAATACTCGTGCATGATAATTTGAAGTTATTTCCGTGCGAAATTCAATAAACGCATCCTCTTTCACCAATCAACTAGTCACGTGGCGCAAACCGACAATGATTTTTGGCAACAAATATCATAATCGACGAAGCTTATTTTTCTTTAAAGAGTAACGGGTAAAACAGGGTTCTACGTCAATGAAACTCGCAATTAATTCACGAAAAACCTTTCTACGACCAACGCGTGGCTGTTTGAACTGGAATTTGTACGGAAAGGATTATTGGACCGTTCTTTTTCGAAGAGGTGGCTGGAATTTTGCATACGAATTTTTCATTTTCCCGCCTTGAAGTCCGCCATAGTCCTTTGGTATTACCATTTGGTATTGACCCCATCTAAGGGGCAGTGTCTTAGGTAAAATATTTGCTACAGTTAGATAATTGAATAGGGAATAGGTACAATATAAAACCCCTTGAGAATTAATTGGCCGTACTCAATTTTTGTATTGTATTGTATTTATTGATAATTCCTCATTCACATAAGATAAGATACATCTTTTATATATCGTGAAGAAGCTGCAGTATATGTATAATAAACAGTATGTAACAGTAACAATAAATATGGTAACAAATGTACATGTGCTTATTATATAATTATTAATTGCATTGTAATAAAATATATGCTTATAACTATTACTTAAACTATATGGGTGAAAGAAGAGATGTGGAAAGGAAGATGGAAATGTGAAAAGGAAGAAAAATGAGATACAGGACTTGAAATTCTATTTCATTTATTCTAACCTTAAAAATTGTCTGCATAATATTGAAGAACTTTTGTTTTGAAAGTGTTTGTGTTGCGGGTGCGCTTTATTTCTAGGGGTAAAAGATTCCAAAGTTGAATCGCGTGGACAAAAAATTGTCGGCAAGTGTTAAGATATTTACATCTAGGGGGAATTAGTTGCATAGTTCTTTGATTTCTGGCAAATCTTATTTTTTCAAAAAGATACCCGGGTTCTCTGATGGTCAGGATTCGATGCAAAGTCATTATAGTTCTGAAGTTCAGTAAGCCCATTAATGAACATCCGGCTATTTGTTTAGTTAGGTTAGAGATGTGTTCATATCTGCTGACGCTGAATATATACCTCGCGCAGCTATTATAGGCCACCGTTAGTTTTCTTTTGGACTCATGGTCCATATTAGAAAATATTTCACAAGCGTATGTCAAGATGGGTAAAATAAATGATTTTACTAGCTTTAACTTTATACTCGTCGGGAGATATTTTGCAGTGGGGCTGAGCCCGCGCAGGGCACTGTATAACTTGGCCACAGTTTTATTTATATGTACATTCCATTTAAGATTCTGGTGAAAATAGACTCCAAGGTTTTTAATGTTATCTACGTAGTCAATAGGATCAGCATTTAGACACAACTGCGGGAAGGTATCAATAGTTCTATGGCTGGTTATTACCATAGCCTTGGTCTTGGAAGAATTAATATTAAGGCGGTTGTCTAGAGACCAATCATAAATTTTGTTCAGTTCCCTATTCATTATACTTATAGCTAAGATTTTGTCCGATTTTGGGAACATTAAATATATTTGCACGTCGTCAGCGTAGATGTGATGCTCACAGGTTGTTATATGTTCGGATATGTCATTTATAAAACATGTAAATAAGAGTGGTCCAAGTACAGATCCCTGTGGGACACCTAAAGGAACAAGACGACATGATGAACATTTATTGTTGTGGAATACATATTGCGAGCGATTAAGAAGGTATGAACCAATAAGATTGCACAAGGAGCTTTCAAGCAGGAATTGTGTTTGTAGTTTTTTTATGAGTAATTTATGGTTTACACAATCGAATGCCTTTGAGAAATCTAAGAAAACCATCAGTCCTAGATAGTTGCTATCCAGGCCGGTACGTAGGTCATCACATACTTTTAATAGTGCTGTGGTGCAGTTGTGTTTAGATCGGAAGCCCGACTGGTATTTGGTAATCAGTTTTTTTTCATTTAGATGGGTTTTGATTTGCTGGCTTATTATCGTCTCAAAAGCTTTGCTCAAGAATGGGAGAATAGCAATAGGACGATATTCCGAAGTATTTGACGATTTAGGTATGGGCAGGATCTTTGCACTTTTCCAATTTTCGGGAAAAACAGAGGTGGTTATGATTGTGTTGAAAATGTATGTAATTTGATGAATGATAGTTGGGAGTAGAATTTTTATGAATTGTGGATCAATGTTGTCGGAACCTATTGCTTTAGATTTTATGCCTAAAATTGTTTTTCCAACACCAATTTCATCGACTCGGGAGAGAGAAAACGTTCTTTCATGATTTCCCTCAACTGGGAGGATGGTCGGACTGCTTGTTGTGGATGCCGCAGATATGGATGTGAATTTCTCATTAAGTTCTTCTATGTTAATATCATTCGGGATAGAAGCCTTTTCAGACGAAAGCCCAATTTGACGTATTTTTGTCCAGAATTCAGAACTAGTGTTGGAAGATCCAAATTTATTTCTATAGTAGTTCTTTTTATTCCTACGAATAAGTAATGTTACTGCATTGCGAGTGGCTTTAAACTCTCTCAGAATGGCTGTGCATCCATATCGTCGCCACCTGGAGTACAATCGATTTCGCGTTTCGATGAGATCACGCACTTCTCGTGTGTACCAATGAATATTATTTGTTACCCTTTTCCGTATTCTAACTGGGACATACTTATTAAAAAGATATTGTATTTTCTTATTAAAATACTCAATTTGGAAACTTGTATCATTAGTACTGTAGATTGGCCACCAATTCAAACTCTGACATTCATTAAATAGGGGTTCCAGATTAATGTCAGTGTATTGGTATATTTTATGAATTACCTCATTCACTCTACCTGGAAGGGTATTTATTGTTAAGAAGAGCATATCGTGATGTGAGAACGCAGGGGCTAGGATTTGGTCGTAATGCATAATAAGGTTTGGGTGAGACAACAGGGCAACATCTATCAAAGAGGGTAGGCTATTGGGTTCAAAATGAGTTGGTTCGGTGTGATTTGCAAATGTAAAGTTGAGTGACTCAATTGCTTCTTTGGTTGTTTTGTTTACGGTGCTAAGAATATTGATGTTTAGATCACCCAAAATTACTATCTTGGAATATTGAGGGGAAAGCTCTTCGAGTACGTCTCTAATGTGCGAGTAGTTCGCAACATCAGGTTCCATATAAATACAACCTATCAATAAGTTACCACCGTCACCCGTTAGTTCGATGAAAGCATACTCCACCAGATCATCTGGTTTAGATATCTTTATGACATGAAAATTGTAACATTTTTTAATATAAATGGCTACACCTCCACCCCCTTTCCGGTGTCTGTCAGCTCGTACGAGACGCATATTATTAACACTGAACAGTTTGGAACACATACCTTTCTTTAACCATGTTTCAGAAAGACAAAGAACATCAACTACGCTATTATTGAACATATGTCGTAAATCGTCAATTTTGTTTTTAATGCTTTGTACATTCAAGTGACAAATGTGAAAACCGTTCTTTTGTTTGCAGAGAATATTAAGTAGAGTTTGCGATACGTTGATGGAATTACCCCTTAAAATTGGTTGCAACATGCTGGTCATAATTTTGAAAATAAACAACAAAGGCGAGCAACACTAACACTTATACAATGGTATAGTTTTAACAGACTGGTTAATTTAAGGTCAGATTTAAGTGATAAAAAGTACAGCATATTTATGGGCGACATGTGATTAGATTAGGTTAGGATTAGAAAGAACTTATATTTAAGGGGACGAAATAGAGGATGTATAAATAAAATGTGTAATGTATAAAATAAAATAATATAGTAATAATATATATGATGTATGATAATAGTATGGAAAAGAGAGGATACTTAGGCTATGATACTGCTTTTGTGGCCGTTGTCTCGGGTATTTTCTGCTTCTTGACATCGTTTGGCAAGGGCATTCAGAGTCCTTTCATCGTCGATTGTAATGCTTTTTCCGTGCTTAGACTCTCTTACAACAACAGAGCCATACCTGGTAGAGATGGAGAAAAGCTGTTTACGATGCTTTAGACGAATAGCTTGACGAAGGAGCGAGAGATTTTTCTTTGTAAGACTCTCATTTACATAGATGAACACGTTCTTTTTCGGCTCCAGTCCTGGTACGACATCACTAAGGCAGAGTTGTCTTCCTTCTTTCATCCGAAATTCAGCTATCGACTTGAGAACGAGGTTTCTCTCCTGAGAGGTGCAGAATTTCAATATAATGGGCGGGTCGTTGTTGTTATCTCTCCGACGCGCGCGAAATGCAGCTTGCAGTGTAGGTGGTTTATGGTCGATCGTGTGGCAGAGATGGTGAAAAATTGACTTTATGTTCTCTTCAGCCATCTGCGGAATCCCAAAGAGAATGGGGTCTGCTGCGAGCTCCTTTTTCTCCAGTGCATCACAGGTTTTCCTGAGTTCAGCTATCTCGTTCGACAGAGGTGTTGATTGTTGGGAAGAGGAGTGCTTTTCTTGCTCGAGTTTTTCTACGCGCTGTTGGAGGTCGTTTAAAGCGTGATCTACCTTTTCAATGTGGGCATTCCAACTTTGTTCAATGCTAGATATTCGTTGCGTTAGATCGTTTCGTAGGGCATTCATTTCCGTAGATAAGCGAGACATGATGGTTTCCGTATGCTTACTGAGGTGTTGCTCAAACTGTTCCAGGGTTATGGGCTTTGATTGTATAGAGAAACTCTTTAATGCGGTGTTTTCCCTTGGTGTAGTTGGGGCTGTTGATGTGGCATCTGCTGCATTCTCCAATTTTTTCTCTTGTTTTTTTTGCAGACGCGTAAACGGAGTGCTGTTTGAGTTAGAACTCATGTTTGATGCGGTACTTTTATGCCTTTGTGGAAAACGTATTTGATAAATCACGAAAATGGAACTTTATTTTGAAGCACCACAGTGAATTTTAAGTGTAATGGTGGCACGTAGAGGCGGAAACACAGGAAGCACTATTTTTTTTAACACTTTTTTATAGCTCGTATGTTCAGGGATTACTAGGAACGAATACTTTGCCGGACTAGTCAAGATGCGCGACCGTTTACTCTAGCAACATGTACTGCAATGCTTTTTCGCGATCTAAATTTCAGTGACGTGAAACAGAACATTTGACACACTCGATATGGCTGGACTGCAGGAGCATCTCCGCTACCAGTTTTATTAAAAATAACTGGATAGCTTTCATGTCACCCTCATCGATGTAAACAAAGGAGTTAGATGCATAGTGCTTAAAATTCGTACGTGGGATACATTTTTTTAATGCAAGTGCACTAGTAATTTGGACTATATTAACAACTTGATTTATGGCTTGGGCTATATCTCTAGCAAATCGAGTCCAAGGTGCGGATATTGCTTTTGTAAAACGATGTTTAACATTGCTTATATACGTTCAATTGGTATACCCAAATTTCTTCTCGTCGAAAGCTGCCTAGTGCCAACCAAAGCATTCACCACACTCGACCATGCTTCCTGCTAAGTGTAATTGGTCGCAGGAGCGACTGTTGCATTCCTTCGAGGTAAACGCTGACTTGAACATTTTTTTGGATAGGACAAAAACTGATGGTATTGATGTATTCTTCTTCAGTACAATCGATCCACAAACATTGGCGATACCCTAAATGTCAATAAATAAAATAGGTTTCAAAAATTTTTACTTCGATTTTGCAGCTACAAGAGTTGTTGTAACCTCCAAAATTAAACTCATTTAGTTTTCAACCTTATTTATTACAAAAAAAAAAAAATTAAAAATTAATCTACGTAGCTAACTGCCAAATATGACGAGCTACTGCATCTTTAGAGGACAGCTACTGTCTCTTACTGCGACTCTGTTTACATTTGAGTGACGTACATACATATGTACATATTTACATTTGTAACAATTGTATGTGAAATTATTATTTATAACTCATGAATTAAAGGACAAGAGAAAAGTCGCTAATCCTTGCACAAAGCAGCTGATTACAAACCAGTTCAGTTTACATTGTAAGGACAAAGTAATTTTTAAGCACATCTAAACGAACGAACAAGAAGTTCGCATTGAAGTGAAATTTCTAAAATAGATTTCTTGTTGATGACGTCTGTGTGGGATGACGCTGCAGTTCTTGTTTTTTTTTTCTTCAAATATATCTTATATGTTATATCTATATCTAATTTATTCTAGAGGAAAATGCCAAATCCTAGCTTGACTATCCAAACTTATTAAAATTACATTACTGGCCTTGTGCGGCCACTAAAGTAAACAACAACAACCTATGTACTTTTTGACTTTAAAAAAACTTAGCATCGGATCAGTTTTAAAATCCAGTTACTGTCCCTAGAGGAACAATAAAAGAAGCAATTGATTGGTAATTTGCGAGCCTTTTTTAATTGACAAAACAATTTTGTGACAAGACGGCGACCCAAATTAAACTACTGAAGTTGAATGAAAAAAATAGAAACTGTGACAAACAAGAATACTCGTAAAACAATAATATAAATAAAAACTTTAAAAACCGAGAAATGTATTGTTCGTAATATACTTCGATCAGTGGATAAATTCATTTAAAAAATCTAATTATTATAAACGACTTATTTGACAAGAAAAGAAATACTTGCGTTCCATCAATCTATTCAACTAAGCTGAGTATGAGTACGCTATAGGTGTGATCTGCTGAAAATTGTAAATGACAACATCCTCCCGCCAACAAGTTTCAGGGTGAATTAGAAATCTCCAACGGATAGAGACGTTTTATCAGCCTTCGCAAAATGGATCCGCTAGAGAGCTTTATCTCACAAGCACGGATTTTGCCGTCTTGTCTAGGAAAAACCTTAGAACCCAAAGAAAGTTTCGTATGATGCAAAGATCTCAGTTGAAGAAGATACTCCATACACCATCGCTTTTTAAAGGCAGCTATGGACAGAACACGCCTCTTCCAATCCTTTCTCAGTACAATGCCCCTTTAATCGTTAGATATTCTCGTAAGTTCCTTCGGAAATCCATAGAATCCGATTTTACTAAGTAAGATATGCAGCTGCTCATTGTTCAATGTGGATCGTCGTACAACCGCTCTAATTGCCGATTTAATAACCCCTATTAGCCGCTCCCAGAAGTCACCCCACCATGGAGCTCGCTCTACTATAAACTTCCATTTTATGCGAGAGTCACTCAAGAACCCGAAATAAAATTCACTCCTTCGAACATCGTTAAGCTGTTTCAGTTCAGCTGATGCCTTCTTAAAGGTTGTAGCATTGTCTGAGTATATTATGCGTGGAGTACCCCGTCGGACAACGAATCACCTTATGACAAGAATACATCTTTTTGTAGTCAAATTGTTAGTGCATTCGAGGTGCACAGCTCGAACCGCTGCACAAAAAATAGTAATAAAGCTTCTTACGTTCACCAGCGCTATCCACCGCGTGTAAGTGTCCAGCGAAATCGACCCCAGTCACATCCAATGTTCTTGATGACAGAATATTTACTTAGGAAGTGGGGCAAAGACTTGTGTAGCTGCTTGTCCACGAAGCATCTTACAAACAAAGCAATTTTTAAAGACGCTTTTAACTAGCTGCCTCCCTTTAGTGATCCAGTAACTAGAGTGCAAATTAGAAAGCACTGTGAAGTTCCACTATTAAAAATCCGCTCGTGTGCATCAGCAACGATCAGTTTGGTTATATGGGATGCCTTCGGTAAGATGATAGGGTGGTCAATATTAACGTAATTTTCAACATCCTGAAGACATCCACCTACTCGCAAAAACTGATCGGTTGCATCTAAATAAGGGGAATATTAAGATTGAGTCATGACGCATACCTTTGTTCGCTATAAAATATAAATATAAAATTTTCTTATGAAAGTGTTCATATTGTACTTAGCCGATCCACTACCACTCATCTCGATTAATATTTTCGGATAATATTTGCATTCTAATAACACGTTTTTTTAAGTATATCAACTGCTCGAAAGCAGCATGCTGTCACATGAAGAAAATGTCTCCACTTACTAAACCTTTCTGCGGTGATAATTGTTTCTCGGAACTCCAAAGTTTCACTCTCCGAATCCTCTGCGTGTGATGCCAGAGTGCACAGTGATACTACGTTATTGCTCGTAGTTAATGACCAGTTAATCTGCTTCTCTGTTAACCAAGAAGGTCCGTTTAACCAAATTGAAGAATTGATGAGTGATGTTCTACTGACCCCTCTGTTTAGCAAGTCCCCAGGATTCTCCACGCCAGCGCAATGTCTCCAGGAGGATACTTCTGATAAAGACCTTATTTCCTTAACACGGTTCTCCACATACAGCTTCCAGCGTTTGTATCAGTACAGGACGATCTAAAAATTTGTCCACATATATATATCGTCAATATGTATTCGAAGATTGTTCTGAAGATAAAGAAAGTCCAATTTTGGTATAGTCAGTTCGCTTTGTCTATCGTTTTTAAGTGGCGCAACTCTGCTCTTCGAACATATAAACTGCACAGATACTTCTCTTGTATTGCTCATGGTCCTTGCATAAGCTGCGGCTCCAAAAGCCAATTGGCTTGCGTCGGCAAATACATGAATTTGAGTTGGTTGTTTGCTCGTTGAAAATTGCCTGGGTATGGATAGGTTGATTAGCACACTAATCTTATCCAAATGTATTGTAACTCGGATGTTAGTTCCTCGTCCCAACCCAGTTCCTTACGCCATATATTTTGGAACAAAATTTTCAGACGAACAATCCATGGAGGTACCTTGAAGGTATTCAGAACTCAATAGTTTCAGGACAGGGTTAAGGTCAAATTGAAGCTGTCCGTTGGTATTGCAATCCGAATACCTCAGGCAAGTCAAGAATTAGCCGTTCTTCCCTAAACAATCTCGAACACTGGCGTTGTTACAATGCCATTTACGCAGTGACATTAAAGCACTTCCAAAAATGCTAGTTGCTTCCCGATAAACTCTTCTTACAAAGTCTTCATCAGCGACGCTTGCGTAAAAATTATCCATATAAAAGTTCCTTTTCAATAATTCACATATTTTTCGATAAGTCAGAATCTCGCCACCTTTGCTTAAAAATGTATCACTTTCTTTAACCTTACACATAGCCTCCTTTATCAGATCGTGAATCATAGCACCCAGAATGTAAGAACTGCTCTTCACTCCAAGAGTAATCCACGTCATTAGGTATATAGTAAGGTGGCGCAGTGGGTAGTGTGTCGGCCGCTGACGCAAGATGAGCGAGTTCGGATCCCGATAACACCAACGCCATCGAATGATTATTTCGCGGCTTCCCTCCTCAGCGGGGTACTGGCAAAACCCTCCGTTGTACACTTGCCTTAAAAAGTTTCTCGGCTCTCGCCGTTTGGAATCAGCATTAAGCTTTAGGTTCCGTTCACTGTGTGAAAAATAAATCGCACACAACATAAGTGAATAAAAAGAAGCTCTGGCTCTTCATAAGCTCTAACGCCATCTAAGGTGTCTGTCTGGCAGTATAATGGACCAGTATTTGTGTCTGAGTGCTCCAACAGATAGCAGAAGCCTGCAAAAAAAAAGGTATATCCTTATAGCAGGTAACACTTTTATATTGATTATTTTCTCAGCAAACCAAAGGAAGCGATGACTATCTTTATCAGGGGGTTGAAGCAGAATTTGCAGAAATGAAAATTTAAAAGAATTAACAAAAGATTAGTTAAAATTCATTTAGCGACAGATGATTCGGTGTATGAGCAGAGGCATCGAATACAATACAAAGCTTTGTTGTCTCTCTATCTTCTCTGTATACCGGGCATATAATGAACGAGATATTCATTAACAACAGGAGGAATCTCGGCAATACCGGACATCAGTTCATTCATGGATGCATCAAAGTCAACAAGCTTTCACCTGAACGAAGCTTTCGTACAAGCGATTGCATTCGTATAAATGCACCAGTTCTGTTGTTATGCAGTGGTTAGGACATAACTCTCCATGGGAGGAATAACTCAGCCCTATCATCTTTCCTATACATGCAAGGAGATATCTCCACTTACCTCCTTTTATCCTCGGTAACGATTCCCAAAACATCAAGCTTGCAAAATCTCTGAATATATTTGCAAGCGCAGACGTTAAGCGATATTGCATAAGAATCGAAGGTTTTTGGTTCCATGTTGGATGGTCCTTAGATTGTCCAGTCTAGGATGAAATTAATTGCTGTTAACTTTTCACTGAGACGTTTATGCTCTCCTGTCACAAACTATGCTTATTCCGTCCTCCAATTGTTCAAGGGCACGATTGTCAGCTATGATTGCTTTTTCATTAATAGGTGTTAACGGCACATGGTAGCAAATAGCAGCAATAACAGCTTGATCATCATATTGTTTTGAAGTACTAAAGAGCGCCGTGGCGCATTGGGTAGTGTGAACGCGAGATGAACGAATTCGGATCCCGATTACACCAACGTCATCGTCATGTTGAGAGTTTGTGCTCGGTATATTACCACTTCTTTTAAAGAAATCTCTCAGGACTTTAAAAACGTAAAGGTGTCTTAAAGGAAGAATATGTAAATCTTTGAAAAGGGGCCAACTGTTGAATAAATATAAATCTGTTGTAGTATGGCAACACTAACTATTTGAAGTATGTCCCGATTCCATTGTTTTTTCAATAGATCCAACTTGTATCTTAATATGTAACATATATATTTATCTTTTTTCTCACTCTCTGAATAAACCTTGCCTAAAACGGACGTGTGCCTTTTTTCTTATACCTTCCAACAGGTTATGGGCCCAGGCGGTTAAGTAAATCAGTAGTTATTGAAATTCGACTAAAAGTATTTCCCATAGTTTGTTTTTTTTTGTGACTAAGTAAATTGTTACATATACGAGTAAATATGAGTGCCTCAGGTATGTACTCTATTGAAAAACTAGACGACTCTAACTACGCATCGTGGTCAGTCCACATGAAGAGCGTTCTGGTTCATGCTGATTTATGGGCAATCACAAGTGGGAAACTTGTAAAAAGTAAATCTACAACTGCGATGGAGTCTGCGGCATTCGATGCAAAAGACTAAAAGGCACTTGCAAGTATAATGCTTTGTATAAAACCCACTCAAATAAACCACGTGCGACACTACCTAACCTCCACACAAGCATGGAACAAATTGAAGGAGATTTACCAGCCATGTGGTCCTGCACGTGAGATGATGTTGATAATTCTACTTTCTAGTTCACCAGATTCATTCGACAACTTCGTAGTGGCTATAGAGACACGCGACAAGTTCCCAGCTTTAAATGTGGTGAAAGTGAAATTGCTTGAGGAAGGAGCTAGAAGGCAAGAAAGAGAGAGTAAGACGACGGACGTTGAGGGAGGCCATCAAGCATTCGTTGCATGTGCAAAAAAGTGCTCCAAATCTAAGAGTAGTTTTGCCGCGAATAATTTTGACAGTAGCACCGACGGCCGAAAGGGAAAATGGCGAGTAAATGGGAAATGTTATAATTGTGGTCGTAGAGGTCACTTTGCATGCCAGTGCAAGATTTCAACAAGTAAAAATGAAATAAATAATGAACATGCGTTTTCAGTTCTCGCTTCTGCTTCTTATAATAGTTTAAAAAAGGATTCCTGGTGTATTGACGACAATGGTGCTACGTCACACTTATGCTGTGATCGAAGTTTGTTCTTCTCATACGCGGAGCGAAAAGAAAAAAATTATGCTGGCTGGTGAAAAGTTCATCGAAGTGGACGGCAGAGGAGATGTTCATATAAAATGCAATGGTCAACCCGTAAATTTGAAAAACCTTCTGTACGTGCCATCAATGCAGGGAAATTTCATCGCCGTAAGTAAAGCAGTAGACAATGGGCTTTCAGTGTTTTTTGATAAAAAGAGTGCTACTATAAAAAATCGAAACGGTGACATCATTATTAAGGCAGTGAAGCGGGATTTTTTTTTTTTTTTTTTTTTTTTTTTTTTTTTTTTTGTTGGAGGCTTCTACTATCTGCTGGAGCACTCAGACACAAGTACTGGTCCATTGTACTACCAGACAGACACCTTGGCTTTATTGTATTTTCCCCGTTGTCCGGAGAAAAGTGAGGAGGGGCTTCAGTGATGTTGAGCTAAGAGTTTCGGCACCCACCACGTCGGCCCCAAGGGTGCGCCACCATGCACGAGCGAAGGCGGGACAGTCGCAGAGAAAGTGTTTCGCTGTGTCGTCCTCCTCGCAACAAGCAGCACAGGTAGGCGTCTCACTGATGCCAAGCACGTAAAGATGCCTGGCAAAAGTGTAATGGCCCGTAATGACGCCCGTTAGCCTTCTGCAGTCATTTCTTCTTAAGGATAAGAAGAATGTTGCGGACTTTTTACAGACGTCAGGGCGTACGCGCTTAGTCATCCTGCATCCTGGATATTCCTTCCATCTGCGACTGTGTACGTTAAAGACCCAGTCATTGATGTCAGATTTAACCGTTGAAGCTGGTAGACCTAAGGCCTAAGGTCTTGAGTTCATGCACTAGTTTGGAGTTGGACAGAGGATTGGATACAGCTTTGAGTGCAGCTTGGCTGTCACTGCAGACACATATGCTCTTTCCCCTCCATCTGTGTTTCACAACATAGTGCATGGCCATTAGGATTGCGTAAATCTCCGCCTGGAAGACAGACGCATATTTTCCTAACGAGAAGTGCAGTCGAATGTTTTCGCGCTCGAAGAAAACTCCGGCGCCGGATCCCTGATCAGTCCTGGAGCCATCTGTGAAGATGCGAAGACATTCTATTCCAGGTTCAGTGTCTGGCCAAAGCCAGTCCTGACGCCAAGGAAATGTGACTGTGTAGTTACAGCGCAGTAGGATGGCAGGTGTCATTGCGTCAGAGGGCATATCCATGAGACAGTGATCGTAGGATATTTCTCTCTCAAGTACACTTTCACTCCACTGCGAGTTGTACCAAAGACTATTCCTCTTTAGGCGAGAAATAGTTTTCAGTGCACACCCTCTGATATATATGTCAAGGGATGGAAGGTTCATCATAGCATCCAAAGCAGCTCCCGGTGTGCTGGGGAAAGCCCCCGTGCAACTGAGGCAGACCGCTCTTTGGAGTTTGGTGAGTGAAGCCACAACGTGTTTTCGTGTCAGCCTGCTCTACCAAACAACCGATGCATATGAGATTATCGGTCTTACCATTGCCGTGTAGATCCAAAGGACCTTTTTCGGCGATAAGCCCCATGTTTTGCCAAAGGCACCTTTGCATTGCCAGAAAGCTGACAGCGCTTTGGTGGTTTTGGACTCAACATGTTTTGACCAGAGAAGTTTGTTATCTAGAATGACTCCCAGATACTTAGCTTCCTTGGATATAGGGATGGGAATGCCTTTTAGCACCTGCTGAGCAATGCCAGTTGTTTTCCTCCTTCTCGTGAAGAGAACGACATCGGTCTTAAGAGGATTAACCGACAGCCCATTTCTCGTGCACCAGTCATCGATCACGTTTAGCGCCGCCTGCGCTTTGAGACAGACATTCGCTAAACATGAGCCGACAGAGAGAACAGCAACATCATCCGCATAGGCCTGGGCATAGATTCCAGAGGCATTGAGAGCATCTAGCAGAGAGTCGACCACCATGCACCATAACAGCGGAGACAAGACGCCACCTTGCGGGCAGCCCCTGTTTACGGGATGGTTTGTTTACATTTAAAGCCGACTTTGACAAATGCATGCTAGCTAAAAGTCGATCTGATGACGTTGTTGAATGGCACAATCGATATGGACATTTGAACTTTAATAGTTTAAAAGAAATGTCAGATAAAAAATTAGTGCATATCGCAAACATAAATGAGTGTATAACTTGTGCAAAGAGCAAAATATGTGTTAAACCGTTTCCAGGCACAACGAATAGCCGTGCCAACAATCTCCTTGAGATCGTTCACAGTGATATCTGCGGACCAATGAATAAAAATTCTATCGGAGGGGCTAGATATTTTGCAACATTTATCGACGATAAATCTCGTTTTATATTCGTTTACTTTCTGAAAACAAAAGATGAAGTATTTCGTGTGTTTAAATCTTTTAAAGCCTTGATTGAAAAACAGACGGGTAACCAAATAAAAATATTTCGTAGTGACAATGGTGGCGAATATGTTTCGAAGGC
The DNA here is from genome assembly GCA_958301585.1 of Merodon equestris. Classification (NCBI taxonomy): domain Eukaryota; kingdom Metazoa; phylum Arthropoda; class Insecta; order Diptera; family Syrphidae; genus Merodon; species Merodon equestris. Next base: position 51,281,713 of record OY284414.1, on the reverse strand, counting down.
ATTTGGAGCATTTCTTGATGCAGAGGGTATACATCGGCAGTTGACTGTGCCGCATACACCCCAACAGAATGGCGTGGCAGAACGCGCTAACCGAACTTTGGTGTAGATGGCCAGGAGCATGATTGTACATAGTGGGCTAGATGAAGCTTTTTGGGCAGAAGCAATCGCAACTGCGGCATATCTTCGTAACAGAGCTGTAACAAAATCCCTCGTTGACAAGACCCCATATGAAGTGTGGACTCGCAAAAAACCAACAGTAGCACATCTTCGAGTCTTTGGTAGCCTAGCCATTGCAGTCGATAAAACGCAACGAAAGAAGTTTCACCCGAAAGGTAAAGAGATGATTATGGTCGGCTATTCCGACGTATCCAAGGCATACCGATTATATAATCCCGAATCAAAAAAGGTTATCGTGAGCAGGGATGTAATATTCCTGAAATGTTCATATATCGGTCAGAAAGATGAAGTCGATATAATTACCTATGACGCTGGTCAAGTCGAATGCTTGAATACCGAAAATAATATGCAAGTTGATGCAAAGACTGAAGTTCCTGAAGTCACTGCTGAAGTTTATTGTGGTAAACGTGGACGTGAGATGGAAGATAACAGTACGAGCGATTATTGCGAAAAAGAGATTGGGTTCTGCAGGGGCAGGCCAAGATTAATTCGCACAGGAAGGCGTGGGCGTCCTCGAAAAGTACGTTATGTATTGAACTTATTGGAAGATGATGTTTTAATTCCACAGAGTGTTGAGGAGGCTATAAGTGGCAGACATTCTACACAATGGCAGGCGTCGATGCAGAAGGAGTATGACTGTTTGGTGAAAAATGGAACTTGGTCATTAGTTGATCTACCATCTAGAGAGAAGCCCTTTGGCTGTAAGTGGGTGTTCAACATTAAGAAGAATGCAGATGGGAGTATCAAAGGTTTAAGTCACGTCTGGTTGGGAAAGGTTGTAGCCAACAGTATGGTGTTAATTTGCATGAGACCTTTTCACCCGTTGTAAGGTACGCGACAATACGTATACTGTTTGCATTGGCATGTGAGTACAATCTACATCTGCACCAATTGGATGTGTCATCAGCATACTTAAATAGTGAACTTCATGACACTGTTTATATGAAGCAACCCGAATTATTTGTTGACAAAAATTTTCCAAATAAAGTTCTGAAACTCAAGAAAGCACTTTATGGATTAAAGCAGAGTGGACGAGAATAGAACGGAAGGTTAGATTCTGTGCTAAAAAGGATGGGTTATTCACCGTGCGCGAGTGAACCATGTGTGTACACAAAACATCATAAAGGTAATTTTAATATAATAGCCGTTTATGTTGACGATCTCCTTTTAGCAAGCTCCAAGTTAGATGAACTCACTGAAATCAAAAGCCAAATAGCAAATGAGTTTGAAGTAGCAGACGGTGGTAAACTTCAATATTTTCTGGGTATGGAAATAGAACGCGAAGGTGAAACCGGTTCTCTCACTGTTTGTCAGAAGCAATACGTTAGTAACCTCTTGAGGCAGTATGGTATGGAGAGCTGTCGGACAGTTGCAACTCCATTAGATGCAGGATGCCAAGTCAACTTCAATAACGCAAACTGTAAAAGGGTCAATCCGACAGAATACCAGTCCCTTATTGGTGCACTTATGTATCTCGCAATTTCAACACGACCTGATATACTACATTCGGTGTGTAAGCTGTCTCAACGTAACATGGATCCTCATGCCGAACATAGAGCCGGCCTTTGGCACATCCTTAGATACCTAAATAAGACCATTGACCTAAAGCGCATTATTATAAAACAGGGCGGCCTATTGAGTGTTTCGTCGACGCAGACTGGGCAGGCGATGCAAGTGATAGGAAGTCCTACACTGGGTCTGCCTTCGTTGCAGCTGGAAGCGTATTTTCGTGGGAGTCGAAGAAAAAAAGCATTGTGGCGTTATCCAGTACAAAAGCCGAATACGTCGCTCTTTCAACTGCAGCAAAAGATGCAACATATATTAAGAAGCTAACTTTTGAAATGGGTTTCGGGGATATAGGTGCGATGGTTCTAAACAGCGATAATCAGAGTTCTCAGTATTTGGTAAAAAATCCTACTTACCATGCTCGGAGCAAACACATAGACGTAAAGTTTCATCATATACGTAAATTATATAAAAACAATGAGATTAAATTGAATTATATAAGTACAAATGAAATGTTTGCAGATATCTTAACTAAAAATTTGCCTAAAATCAAACACTGTAAATTTACTCAAGCTATGGGATTATATTAAAGTTTTCTTGTTACCATTTTTTTTCAAATAAATTGTGTTGAGAAGGAGTGTTGAATAAATATAAATCTGTTGTAGTATGGCAACACTAACTATTTGAAGTATGTCCCGATTCCATTGTTTTTTCAATAGATCCAACTTGTATCTTAATATGTAACATATATATTTATAATTTTTCTAACTGTGAATAAACCTTGCCTAAAACGGACGTGTGCCTTTTTTCTTATACCTTCCAACACCAACTCTGAGTGAAGCGATTTTTACGGCAAATTATCCGAATTAGATGTTTTTGTGCCAATAGCAGTGGTCTAAGAGTGCTTGTATAACAGCCACCCCAACTTGCAATCCCATATTGTATGTAGTTTAGATTGGGCCAGTCCAAAATAATTCTTAAAACAATAAGAACTTTTTTGGAGCAATATTGGTCTATCAGATACATTTTCCTCGTCATTAACAACATATACGATTTAATATGTTGTACGCGATCTTTCCAGTTTAAATTACAGTCGATCACTACAAGATATTTATATTTTTGCACTGACTCAATATTAAAACATTTTGACGAACAAGTACCATTAGATGAGAAATTCTTTTTACCACAGCAATGGACAGGTAGACAAAATTTAGTGCAATCATAGGCGTGAAAATATATATTGTAGTCGTGTATGACCTTACTGCTGATATTAAAAGACATTAACTTTGTTTTCTCGCTAATAATTAATTTATGCGCAGTAAACCAGAGCCTCAAGGTTTCTAGAACCTCCGAAATCTTGGTAACACAATCAAATTCAGTCTGAGATTGTACAACGAAAACTATATCGTCCGCAAAAGCAGTAGACATACCCCCAAAGTTACTATCAAGGAATGAGTTAATATATATTAAAAATAACAGAGGTCCCAAAACTGAACCTTGAGGTACATCATTTTTTAAAGTACAAGGTTCACTGAAAGTGTCACTAATTTTAACTTTCTGTTCCCTGCCTTTCAAGTACGAACAGAAGCATTTGTGTATTACCCCCCTAAACCCAGCATTATAAAGCTTGCCAAACAGTATGTCATGATCGACCATGTCAAAAGCTTTAGTCATATCAATGAAGAGGGCCATTGTCGAATTATTTTGGTTAATATTCTCGTACAGCTGACTCTATACTCTGAGAATAGCATCCTCAGTTGACATACCTGTTCTAAATCCGAATTGACTGTTACTAAAAAAGTTATTTCTATCTAAAAAGGACACAATGCGCGATTTAATTACCTTTTCGAAGACTTTGGCAAAGATTGGCAGAGGCGAAATGGGCTTGTAGTTGAATACAGAATTTCTACTACCTTTTTTAAACAGGGGAATGACTTCAGCACATTTGAGATGACGAGGAAAACCATTTAGCATGCTTAGATAAACAGATTTGTTAGTACGTTTTTAATAAACCGCTTGATATGCCATCACTTGTACGCGAGTTTTTGTTTCTTAAGGATAAAATGGTATAATAGATTTCCTGCGAAGAAAATGGGTTAAAAACAAAACTGTTTTGCGTAATGTTACCGGCTAAATATGAGGAAATGGAGCAGTTACAACTTGCAGAGTGTTCGAAAGTAGGCTTTAGCTGATCTGATATTTCAGTAAAATAGTTATTAAATGAATTTGAGATGCTGCTAGCGTCTGTTATGATGACACCATTAACTACTAAGCTATTAATCTCCGTATGTTGTTTGCTTTTACCTAAAATATTGTCAACTATTTTCCATTCTTCTCTCACATTGCCCTTAGCTCGCGCAAAAAGATCAGATTAGAACTTGTCACGTTTTTCTTTAATGTTTTTGTGAACTTTCTTACACAAATCATTATAATATCCCTTTAACCTAGCAATCTGCGGATGTTTTTTGCATTTAACAGCCAATTTGTTTTTTCTTCTAATCTGTTGCAACAGATTGTAAGACACCCAAGGCTTAAGGAATTTCTTAGTACTCGAGTTATGTACGTAAAAGGTAGTAGAATTTCTAATACGAAGGGTCGCACATGCTACTAGCATCGCGTCAATTGCATGTCTTACACCTAAAGCCGATTTAACAGGTCTCATGCTCTAATACTACATGGCCCTTTATAGTATTAGAGCGTGATGGATGAAACCTTGCTTCGTTAGCCTTCTCGAGCGATTCAACCTCCCTCTTTAAAAATTTCAACAAGCCATAATAGCGATGAAAATCCATTCGTAATTCATTTGGAGTTCTGCGCAACAAAACACCTTTCAACATTACAAAATATTGAGACGATCGAATAAATAAATGATGAAAGAGATCGAGTAGAGGCCAACACCGAGGTATATATCCGTCTCAAGCTAATGACATCGGATTTAGAAGAAACGGATAGGATAGAGAGCAAACGTTGCATGATGTAATCTATAATTTTCTCGTTATTTCCGTGCTCTTCTTTTAACAAAGTTATAGCCGTATGGTACTTAGCCTCTGTGGGAGTGAGACCAGCTAATGCTTCTGCAGCCTTGCCGGTCAATACTGTCTCCAGATAATTAAATGTGTCTATCGTGCTCAGCGAAGAATTCTCTTTCTCTATGTCGTCAAGATTGTTAATGTTTTCTTTTGTTTTAGAGGCTTCCGATTTAAGATAAGGCGTCGCGCTGCTCACAAGTTTAGTCACCTGCCCACGATAAGAAGCACCGGCAGCGAAATCCATTTCCTTAAATTTAGTGCACTTTATAATCTTTTTATTATATGTTCAAACTTCCCGAGGTTCGGCATCAGATCTAAAATGCAATCATCCGAATCCAAATGTTTAAATGAAAAAAAAGAAATGATCCGTTATAAATTTCACACTTTATTACCAAGGAAATACTTCCAACACTCTTTAAGCAACCAAATAGAAAGACTGACTATTCCAAAAAAAAAAAAGACATGTCTGTAATGTAAGTTACTTAAGTATATAAGAGTTATATAAGAGATGATATTCAAAAGCTTTTCATTCTTCCAAACACTAAGATATTCAAATAGAAAATTCAATAATTCCTAAGAAAGAGTTAGATGTTCATTACGCTATAAAATGAATGTAGTGTTAATAGTAGAATTAGAATTATAGATTTTCAACAGCATTGTACACAGAAATCTTCGATCTGCCAATGACTTTATACACCTCCCGCCGCGATTTCCCCTCTCGTGTCAGCTTTAAAATGAACTTCCTCATTTCTGTGATACAGTGTGATGCGCGACCTATTTTGATAATCTTTTTTTTTTATGTACGTTTTTAACGACACTTATTAACGTTGAATATCTTGGAAAAATTCTGCTTTTTAAGAATAAAATAACAAAAAAATTGCATGGTCTTATTGTTTTATCCAAACGGCTTTGAGGTCAATTTTAGTTAATCTCTTTCAGGTTTTTTTTGTTTACAAATTGTGGGATGGGAGCCAAACAGCAAGACAACATCCTAGACAAACTGACGGCCTGACGACAACCGATCACGTACGTCAAAATATAGCAGGACAATCATTCGACGAACACGCCACACGCTTAACACACACGACGCACAACATTTACAAGCGGAACGAAACGAAACAGTCGAAGACGAACACGCAAAACCACACACGCCATACGTTCAACAGCCGTCAACCCGTGTGAACGATCAAATTTCGATTAAGTGAAATATTTTGCCACTACAGTAGTTTGAATTAAAGTATTAAATTAAAGTAATTTGAATTAAATAAATAAGGAAATCCCACATGTATGTACCGTTGTCAACGGTGACGAATTTAAGAGATATCTTTGGTTTTTTCTCTGTTGTAAAAAAGAAAGTGAGAGCCTGTACTGGTCTTATTGTTTTGTCCTTAACTGTATATCCGAAGTAAATAAATGATAAAAAAATATAATATAAAACTAAAATATAAAATGAAATAGAATTGTAATAAAATTAAAATAGCAACGAAAACGAGAATAGATTATCTTCAATAATTATTGAGCAATGGAAAAAGCACAAAAGTTGATGGGCACTGAACATTTTTTGCATGCCTTGTCGGCATCTGTTTACTTCATAAATCTCGAAACAAAACTGAGAGTTGCTGTCATTCTCAAAGTTATAGCACCTTCCAATATGTTGGCATATTTTGTGCCAATTTGTATAATTCATGCATTTCTATTTCCTTTCTGTTTTATATATAAACTAGCTGACCCGCGCGGCTTCGCTCGCTTATATATGTATGTATTACATGGATAGCAACTTGGGGTTAAGAATAAGGATGGGAACAAAGATACATGGACTACTGACAAAACACGAAGAATGTGGCAATACAAGCAGATAGACCGCAGAACTCATTTAACACCATGAGACTTAAAACAATTAGAAACCACAATAAAAGTGCACATATAGTACATTTTAAGCAGCCCTATAAGGACCAACAACCGTTATAAAAGTGCAGACTTCATACATCTTTAAGCAATTCTTGGGAAGGATAAGCAACCGCAATAAAAGTGCACATGTCGTATATGTATCTTTAACCAGACCGTTGGCTGATGGTTGTTAACAACATTCCCCGAGCAAATAATGCTTTATTATATTACAAATTTGATTTCATAAAAAGGGTTATAGTGAGTCAACCTTGAAAGATATATTGTTGTGTCCAGTAGCATCCGCTTTGACTGAAGTGACAGCAGTTGTTCGTCGAAACGAGAGCACTGGAATTACTTCGAAAAGGGCGCGAAAGTCAAAATTCCAACCTCCAAATGATGTAGAATGGAAAGATACCTGGAGGCGGAGGACAACAATATGTATGCTGCCACGGATTTTTTTTTTTTAACTTTTAAAGAGGAACAATTTCGTCGTCCATAATTTTTGCGTAACTTTAACCGTTTACGCAGCGTACGCAACGGAGCTCTCAAGACGAATCATTTTTGGTGTTTCTTGCAACATTTTTCATTGATGCTCGGTTCTTTTTCTTCGTAGAGTAATGTTACATAGCCTTTATCCTGCCTCGATAAATGGACTATCCAACAGAAAAATAATTTTTATATATACATAGATGTATAGATCATCACTGTGCCTCAAATTCGCATACGAATGGGTATAATTTTCTTTCGCTCCGATCCGAAACCAATAATGAGAAAAGTCATTTCAACCCCTTCTTCTGTTCAAAACCGATTTGTGTATGTGTGAATTCATAAATCATAAGGCAGGCATACGATTTCAATGTATTGTTCGGTCAAACAGCGTACTCAAGAATTTACAACAATGTGCCTAATATTCTTAGAAGCAGCTAATAAGCAAATCCATATATACATATATATGTATGTATGCCGTGTCATTTTGAGTGTGAGATCTCGGTCGTTGGTGTCTGGTTCCGATCTAAAGGATAAAACTACGCACAATGTTCGTTGAGTGAACTTGCTTTCATTGTGCGCCCACCACCCCAAAGCAGAAGAACGATCAAGAACAATCGTTTTCGATTTTATGAAAAAAAATTAATCTAATCGTGTTTTAGTCTGTAGCTCAGCTTCTAGAAGAAAAATGTTAAGGAAAGTGTTAGCTCTGTTACGGCTCTTGTTTTTGATCTATTGATCAAGAACTATTAGAGTTATAGCAGGTAAAAGTCAAAAAAATTTAGCAAAATATAAAACTTTTGGTTAAAACGCTTCCAAAAATTAACCTGGCCAAAAATAATATAGCCTATGTCCTTCCCATAGTCTTAAACAACATTTGAAAAAAAATCATTAAAATCTGTCCAGCGGTTTTCACGCCATAAGGGACGAAAGAAAAAAAACCCGTGAGAGTGGCGCCATCTGTCGAAAATTGGTCGTACCAACTCAGAAACCTTCGCGGGCTCATGCACAACAACTTTGCTAAAGATCATCATATGATCAAATGCATAGTTTACGATTCTATAAAGGACATACAGACAAACATTCATTTTTATTTATATAGATTAATTTTATTTTATGTTTAAATTAATGCTTCTAAATAGTTTTCATCAAATTTATTTATGTTAAAGATATACAAGGTGCTGAAAAATGAATCATACAATTTTGTTTTTGAATTACTTTTTTACTAAATAAAAAAAAAAATGATTTTGATAGATATATTTTTTCTTTTAAGTGGAAAAGATGATATCGGTCAAGTGGCTGTCGCTAGTGTTGATACACATTTGTACCCGTTTTATAGCATTTTCCATATTTTTCCGCAATATTTCCGGTGATAACTGTTCGCATTCCTGTCAAATATTCTCCTTAAGGGCTGCGATTGTCTGATTGTCTGAGGCTTGTTGGCATAAACGCGCATAAACGAGCCCCAAAGAAAGAAGTCTGGGATGGTTAAATCGGGCGACCTTGCTGGCCATGCCAAATCGCCAATATTATGCGACCAGGAAACTCTTCTTTTACAATATCCATTGTGGCTCGTGTGGTGTGTGCGGTTGCAACGTCTGATTGAAACCACATGTTCACCAAGCCCCGCTCTTTCAATTCCAGCAGTAAGAAGTCGTTTACCATGGCGCTGTAGCGCTCGCCAGTAACAGTGGCCGTACTGCCGATGGTGTCCTCAAAAAAATACGGCCCTATCACACCTTCCGCGTGAACGCCGCACCACGCAGTTGCTTTGAGTGGATGTAATGGCTGTAGCCGCATAATTGGAAATGCACCTCGTTGCTCCTGATGATTTTCGACACAAAATCGTCCTGTTCGTTATTGAGATTAAGGATGGCTTGACAGTAATTCCCACGCATTGACGGTCAGCAGGGATTAATTGATGCACTGTTTGCACTTTGTACGGGGACATGTGTCAATCTTTCACTAAAATTCGCTATAGGCTCCGTCTGGTGATTCCCAATTGCGTGGCCCGCCGTATGCTTGATGTTTCTTCGTTCTCAGCGACAATGGCAGCCACAGCAGCGATATTCGCCGCCAAATGACCAGTCCGGTGACGGCCACGACCTGCATAGTCTCCTGTGGTTCATTGGTCAAAAAAATCGACACAATTATTTCACGCTCTTACGGAGTATAGCGTTCCATTGCTTGTCTGTTTGTCTTCTGCAGCTGTCTTGTTCACAAATGTTAAAAATGATTGACGTATGACGCCATTTGCAAAAATTATAATATCTTCCGATTAATTTTGCGCCACCTTGTACCATATTGTATAAAGTAATGTTCATTATGTTACAGGCGACAGTTCGATAACGTTAAACGCATCTTTAAAGCTGTAGAAGAACTTCCTGGAGACATTACCGGCAATATTAAACAACAGTTTATGCTCTCTAATGATTTGGCGAAGTAAGTTTTAAAATTAACTTAATTATGCTTAAATTTACTTTATGTTATACGAGTAAGCTTGTTTTCCATAAATAATATAACTTCATTGAATCGACATGTTGGTTCTAGTGGTAGAATTAGGGATGAACGCACTCAGATGATACTAGATACAGTGCGTGTTACATTACTTATTTCATTTTGTTTACACACATATTTGTAGCTAAAATCATGTGGCGATCGTTCATTGTTTTAATTTCCGCAGTATATTTTTATTTTTCGGCTGTACAAACCCATTAAAAAACTAGATGCTGTTTTTAAAGTGTGTAGTGAGCAGATAAATATAATATCTAAAAAGTAGAAGAATTTTTAATTAATATTGAAGTTAGAAAAAATAGTCGAAAAACAAGTAAGTTTACAGAGGTTAAAATATTAAAATCCTATAATATAGCAGGTTTAAGAAATAAGTCTTTATTTGCGGAAATTTATAACCTTATTAATAAATTTGAATTTATATTTTTAATTGCAATGTTCAATACTGAAGGAGATTACAAGATTTATAAAAATAACTTCCTTAATTATGATTTTAAACTTATACCCGCCACAAGAAAATTTAAAAGAGGAAAAGCAAGCGGAGGATGCTGTTTTGATTATAGGAAATGCAGGTATCTCATGTGAGTTTGAAATTGTCGAGCAGCTTACATATTTGTGTCGTCGTTTGGAAATCTGAATGCGCGAGTAGGAGAAGCCTGTGGTATAGAAAATCACAAAAGTGGCACAGAACGACGATCTAGGGATCTACTTTCTAATGAAAGAGGAACAAAGCTTCTAGAGTTATGTGATTGTGTTATGTGAGAGGTATATATCCGTCTCAAGCTAATGACATCGGTTTTAGAAGAAACGGATAGGATAGAGAGCAAACGTTGCATGATGTAATCTATAATTTTCTCGTTATTTCCGTGCTCTTCTTTTAACAAAGTTATAGCCGTATGGTACTTAGCCTCTGTGGGAGTGAGACCAGCTAATGCTTCTGCACCCTTGCCGGTCAATACTGTCTCCAGATAATTAAATGTGTCTATCGTGCTCAGCGAAGAATTCTCTTTCTCTATGTCGTCAAGATTGTTAATGTTTTCTTTTATTTTAGAGGCTTCCGATTTAAGATAAGGCGTCGCGCTGCTCACAAGTTTAGTCACCTGCCCACGATAAGAAGCACCGGCAGCGAAATCCATTTCCTTAAATTTAGTGCACTTTATAATCTTTTTATTATATGTTCAAACTTCCCGGGGTTCGGCATCAGATCTAAAATGCAATCATCCGAATCCAAATGTTTAAATGAAAAAAAAAGCCTGTGGTATAGAAAATCACAAAAGTGGCACAGAACGACGATCTAGGGATCTACTTTCTAATGAAAGAGGAACAAAGCTTCTAGAGTTATGTGATTCGTTTGGGTTCATTCATTGGATGCATTCTAAATGGTACCAGTGCAAGCGACAAATGGGGAGAGCTGTCTTTCATTGGAGGAGAAGTGGCATCAGTCGTTGACTACTGTTTGCCTAGGGGAGAATGGAATCTTCATACATCGAATTTGGACGCAAGTCACAATTGTTCACGAAACGGTAGAAAACGAGCAAATAAGGCCCATGATGGTACCCCCTTAGCTGGTGTTACAGAATCACAAAGGGGATCTATATAGAAAGAAGATGGAAGAGAATATTCAGGTGCGATATGTCACGGGAGTTGAAGAGATTATAAAAGAGTCGTATCCTCCCGTAAATCGCAACATGAATTCTTGTTGGGAAAATAATGAACGGTGGTGTGATTAAATTTGCCGTAGACCGAGGTTGATATCGTTTGCCTGGCTGAAATTGTTCCGTTCCTTCAACACAGATACTCTCAAGAAGGTGCATATCAAAGCTAACCAAGAATTTAAAGCTATATGCAAAAGTAGCCAGCGGAACTTTTTTTAAAACCTAGACTGGGTGCTGAAATAGCTCATCAGAATTCTGGCAATGAATAAAAAAACTTAATGGTTGAAGTTATGTGAAAAATAGAGATCTTAATACGAATACTTTCTCGGAATACATTTTTGTTCTGAGCAGTATAGCGGATACATATGCACATAAGGCGAAATAAAAAACTTTACGCATTCTTTGTGGACTTCAAAGCAGCCTTCGATTCTCTCAACCGAAATGCAATATTTTATAAATTGTATGGAATGGAATAGAATGTCCTCGAAAGAAGAGATTTACAAAACATGTATGTAGATACCATGACTGTGGTTTGGAGTAGAGGGGCGTTATCAGATTGGTTTCAGACGAAATGGGGATTAAGACAGGGGTACCCACAAAGCCCAACCCTTTTTGCCCTTGTTATCGAGGATACTGAATTCTTACTCTGTTTGCAGATGACATCGTGCCGTTGGCATGATCACCGGAATCCCTGCAATCGATGACCAATCGATTAAGTGAGTACTGTGCTCTATGGGGTTTGATCGTCAGTCTAGAGAAATCGAAGATAATGATTTTCAAAAAGGTGGAGGGAGACTTGCCTACAACGAAAAATGGTGCTATAGAGCGGTGAACTTAGAGGTCGTAAGGGAATGTAAGTATATTGGAGTAATGCTATTAAACAATTTAAATATAAAAAGACATTTGAGCGACAAACTAACGAAATCTAAAACCGTCATAAATGCAAATATTGTATGCACTGTAGTAAATTTATTTTTACGAATTTAAACTTTACGAAGTAGTGTCCGAGGCAGTAACATTGTACGCGGCATAAATTTAGGCGTATAAGCCCTATGAGAAAAATTGCAGCCCTTTTTTTTTTATTAAAAATAATGTTTAAACTTTGAATGTCAAAATATAAACGCCAAACTATATGCTTATGGTGGAAACAGACTTACATAACTCCACTATATATAAAATCATTGAAAATGCAAATGGATTATATACTACGGGTAAAGAACATGGCACACAACAGACTACCGAAGATAATGACGCTATAAACACTTCGAAACGAAATTGCATGGTTCGAAGAGCCGCTGCCATTATCTCCAGGGAGTGGGCTAGTCTTGAACGCAGATGATAGAAACTGGAGAAGCTCACTATCCCAATTAATATAACATGTCGATGAGCCGACCAGAATGCATTTTTTTAGAAGAAGTGGCGGGATCACTACCTTGCAATATATACAGCCGGCTAAATTATTACCTGGGGAGTCGAAACTGCTTTAAAGGTAGTGATTTAACTTCGAGGTGAACTGCTAAAACTCAACTTTACACCTCATATAGAAGATCTTTCTATACTCAACAAGTGCAATTTGGAAGAAAGGGAAAATACCATACATTTCATAGGCAAGTGTCCGATTCTTAAGGAAACTAGGATATCTTGTTTTGGAAAAGATTAACGAAATGGAAATAACCAAATTGTATAAATACTGCGAAATTGCTCTCAAATACAGAGGAAAATTTCTAACAGGAAACTTTTGAAATTTTTATTATACATTAACAGTTTATAAATATCACCTGTGCAGGGACGGGTTAAGAATATCCCTGCAGCGATACCTCTCGCTTGTCGTAAAAGGCGACTAAACAAAGGTAAACAAAAATCACATCTAGGCAATTTAGAAAACACCAAGGTGAGCCTAGGGACACATATACCACCATTAAACTGCCCCACAAGTGTGCATGCAAATCAGTGGGTTGACATGACTGGAGATCACCGGTGTTGTAAGAGTAAGATCAAACAAAAAATAAAAATAAAAATCTGGAGCATGCCCGTGTCAAAAAAAGGAGGGGAAGAAAAAAACGGTCAAACCGTAGCATTATGGAAAACAACGCTAAAAGGAAAAGCACTACCCCGCCCCCGCCAGGCACTACTAATGGTCGTGATCCTGGGACGAGCAGCAATGCTCGGGTCAGAGCTATAGGATTTCCGGGGGATAGCAAAGTAATGCAACGGCGTAAGCCACGAGTAAGTCGCGAGTTGGAACGTTGGAAGCATGAGTGGTCGCAGCTATAAGCTTGAAGAAATGATGGTTAGAAGGCGAGTAGACATCCTGTGCGTACAAGAGACGAAATGGCGAAACACCGGTAATCGGCACGTTTCTTGGACGTTAAAACAAAAGCCTACAAGATGTTTTACTATGGATTGGAACAAGGAAAAAACCGAATGGCTATCATCCTTGCGGCAGAGCTACTTGGCAACGTCTTAACCATTTCAAAGTCCAGTGACCGTTTGATGGCTCTCAAATTGGTGATGCATGGTGAGGTGTGGAACATCGTAAGCGAAAAAGATGCATTCTGGCTAGATTTCCACAACCTTGTCAAAATCATCCCAAAGGAAGAGCTTTTGTTTGTTGCGGGAGATTTAAACGGACATGTCGGGAAGACAAGCGAAGACTATGAAGACTACCACGGAGGGCTGGGATACGGCACAAGGAACTCTTCAGGTGAAGATATCCTAAACATGTGCAAGTCGTACGGTCTTATAGTGCTAAATACCATGTTTGTCAAACAAAGCCGGCACCTGATCACTTATAGCAGCGGCGGAAATGAAACTCAAATAGACTATCATTTGGTATCCAGTTTCATGAAGCCACGAGTTAAAGATTGCAAAGTGATCCTGGGAGACGCGATCGCCCCTCAACACCGTCTCCTCCTGACTGAATTTTTTATGGATGCGAGAAAGAAGTCAAAGCAGCAAACGAAGGTGTCTGAGAGAATCAAGTGGTATAAGCTGGATAAAGGAAAAGGCGAAGCTTTTATTACCAACATGAAAAACTACCTCTCTTCCATTATCGATGAGATGAGATCGGTTTGACCTCAGAAAGCAGCGGCAGGCTTCCCGGTTTGGGATTACTTCATCGCTGAGGCCAATCATATGCTGGTGTTTTTGCATTTGTTTGCACCAATTGTTTTTCCTGCCGTTTTTTTTTTTTTTTTGTTTTTTATACCGTGAAAAGGTATATAGATATTGCAAAGGTATCGCGAAGAAAAAGTGCGCCGAATTCAAAGCGAAAAGCATGGAAAGCCTCTATCAGGAGTTGGAAGAAATATCGTCGTCCGCGTCTGACAGGAACCAGGCTACCCAGTAGCTTCGACAAAGCAATTTGAACAAAGGAGCAAATATCTTTAAGATAGCCGCCCAGAGAAGAAGAAATGCTCAGGAGATTCGTTTCCCAAAGTTTATTTACAATGCTGAAGGCCAACTCCTTGTGGAAGACGAAAAAATTCTCCACAGATGGCGATAGTATTGCGAGGAACTTCTGAACGAACAGTTTCCCCGAGTGTATTTTCCAAGAGCCGCCCCGAATCATGCCGAAATATCCGACATCATAGTCGAAGAAGTTCGGTACGCGGTTAAAAACTCCAAGAAAAGAAAAGCTGTTGGGCCGGACGGGATACCCTCTGAGTTCTGGAAAAAGATGGGAGACATCGGGTCTAGATGGCTCATGGTTCTTATCTCCAAACTTATGAGAGGCGACACTATGCCTAATCAATGGAGGGAAAGCCATCTTCTTCTTTTGCACAAAGGAAAGGGTGATACGCGAAATTGTGAAACCTACCGTTCTGTCACCATGAAGATCGTTGAACGGGTATTAGATAGCCGACTGCGGAAATTAATACGACTATCTGATGACCAGTGCGGGTTTGTCTCGGGTAAATCAACAACAGATGCAATCCAAAGTATAAGGATCATGATGGAAAAGCATCGTGATTCTTCAAAGGACTTGCATATGGTGTTGGTTGATTTCGAGAAGGCCTTTGACCGGCAACCAAGAGATCTTAGCGCTAAGACAAAAAGGAGTTCCAGAAACCTACGTGCGAGTGATCATGGACATGTACAAGAGAGCAACGACAAGAGTAAGATGCACCGCAGGAGTCACCGAAGAGTTCGCAATCAAAGTCGGTGTACACCAAGGGAGCGTCCTCAGCCCACTGCTCTTTACAGCAGTCCTTGATTGCTTGCTTGAAGGAAAAGTGACGGATCCCAATGTGCACCAGCTATTCTTTGCTGACGATGGAGCCATTATAAGTGATGATCAGGCGTCCCTACAACGAGCACTTGATGTGTGGGTGGACATTTTTGAGGGACACGGGTATCGTATTAGTTCAAAGAAGACAGAGTATCTGTGCTGCCCGTTCTCTGACCCTCATCAGCCTATTCCAGACATTTACTTGAATGGAAGAGTGCTTCCCAAGTGTGAAAATTTTAAATATCTGGGATCTATGATTAATAAAGAAGCAACTGGTGATGACGACATCAACCATTGCGTAAGCGTAGGGTGGATGAAGTGGCGGGAAAACTCCGCCATCGTCTGTGATCGAAAAATGCCCCCTAACCTGAAAGGAAGGCTCTACACTTCAGTTGTACGTCCGGCGCTCACATACGGTTCACAATGCTGGACAATGCACAAAAAGTATGAGAGCAAATTAACGGCAGCTGAGATGAATATGCTTCGCATGACAGCGGGAGTAACAAAGCGTGACAGAATTAGAAGTTCAAAGATCCAAGGAAGCCTCCACGTAATAGAAACCATCACAAGAAAGATAGAGCGCGACCGACTCAGTTGGTATTGCCATGTTCAAAGGAGAGATCCTTTGAACATCGTCCAAAAGGCGTTATTAATCAACGTTCCAATTTCAACACGCAAAAAAGGCAGGCCGAAAAACAATTGGTGCAAACAAATGCAAAAACACCAGCCTCAGCGATGAAGTAATCCCAAACCGGGAAGCTTGCCGCTACTTTCTGAGGTCAAACCGGCGGACCGGTAGGAATGCAGTTAAGTGGGAAGGTTATGGTCCTACACTTCTGATCATAACGACGCCGGAAAAAAGGAAAAGGAGAAGAAGATTAACAGTTTATAAATATATTACCTGTCATTAATTCTATAGTTAATCCGACAGACGACAAACCCATGCTGATTTTGATTTTGTGTACTTTTTGGAAAAATATAATCCTAATCTACTCTATATAACAGTCATTTATTTTTGCCCAGCCGACTGAGTTAATAAACATAATTGTGTGTATAAAGACCTTCTAACCAAACGGTGTCGAAAGTTTTTTTTCATATCAATCAGACAGGCACCCGTGCATTTGTTTATTGCATTTGTTCCATTGGATATCCAATACTAGTTTTGACGCGGCATGAATTGGTTATCTGGAATGATTAATGATTTTATTGTCCTCAACCCATTTAAACTGTGCTCTATGGAATACCTTCTCGAAGACTTGGAAGGAGACTTATAGACGGGAAATTCGTTGCACCACCGCTGTCTTCCAATGCACCCGATAATATGCATTATTCAGTGCATTGTTGAACAGAATGGTGTACATCTCTGTAGCCAATGGTGAGAGGTACCTAAGCGGTACATTTGATATATCATCGGTTCCTGTGCATTTTTTTTTTCTTCAATGACTCGAGGATCATATGGAGATCCGCCGTTGAAATGATCAGTGTATTGGCCCCTTTACTGGTGACGACATTATTTGACATGAAATAAGTAAAACCACGGTTCTCTGATCGCAACTGATCGATATTATTTTGAAGGTAGAAATGATGAAGTTGGACTCTGTCCTCTAGGTCGTGGTTTGGGCAAATGCTGTCATTCACCTGATACATTTTCTGAAAGACAGCCCCTGCTGTCACCATCTTCTGGGGATCCTCGGTCACGAAAAAATATTCATCGAAGATGACGCTATCTGGAACAATGTTAACTGTTCGTAAAAGGCGTTCATTGTCTGACGTTCTCGGACGCTTTAGATCCCGAATGTCATTCTGATTGTTTCTGCGAAATAGTTTATTTATTTATGTGAACATACTCGCGCTGTAGAATTTTACAGCACGAATTCTATTGTTCCGCTTAGAGATATTTTGTAATTTTCTTTAATAAGATGTTGGAGATTTTTCATCAGTGACTTCAGTGTCCTGACGTCCGAGTTTTGCCTGTAAATAAACTGCCTGTTTTGTAATTTGCCGATGAAACAATCAAAATGACAGAGCTGAGCTTATGAAGCTAGCTTTACAAAAAGGGTTATACGAGTAGAAAATGTGCATGTTAGTTGTCTATTGACTAAGTTAATGTATTACAATATAGAATGTGATTAGATTTGGATGAAATGACTTTACATGTGATGTAGTGCAATATTAAATACAAAATTAATATTAGATACAAATGACATGAAGCAATGAAGAAATTTACAATTCAAGATGATTATAATGCATATTTTCAAACACTGCATGTACAAGAGTTTGAGTCTTGGCAGAAGTCTACTTTTCTGTCTGTGCAGTGCGTCGATTGTCGCATTGCAGTACGTGTTCATCGTATCGTGGTGCCTTTGGCGTGGAATGCTTCTATCCATTGTCTGTTTGATTACTTTGTCCATGTCTTTAAGGTACCTGTCAACCTCGTTATTTGACAGGTTTCTTTTGCATATTGGGAAAGGAGGCGTTCGAAGTGAGCGCTCTCGCCAGGGATTTGATAAAGTGTAGCCAACTTATCCTACTGTAGGGTTGGGTTGTCGTAGGGTTGCAATTGGACATGCTCTCCCATCTCCGCCAATCAGTCTGGTACTGTGATTATGACGCTAAGTCCGCAACGATCATTGTCGAATTCGCAGGTTCGTAGGCAGTTTGTAGACTATTTTTTGTGCCGGTCTTAGTCTAGAGTCAAACAGCATGAGATCCAGATGGGTGTCGCTCATAGGATACGACGGACTCTCCGCTGCGAGTAACTTTGTACTCTATGTTGTGCATGGCCCACAAATGGCTAAGTATTGTTTATTCACCAAAATCACTGTGTTTGGCCTTTAAATCGCTAACCAGAATATTGAAGTTTTCATCCAAGTCCAGTCGCAGAAATCGAAAGACTTTCATGAGCCCTGCGATGAAAACATGGGGTTGAGGTGCTTCCAGTGCATAAAGTAGGCTATCCACTGCGATTTTTTTTGTCACAGCCAAGATGGAAATATTTATATACTATAGCAAACAAAACGTCGGATACTGAAATCTGTGGAACTGAACAAATCGACAAACAAATTTGCGCTGGATGGCCTGCTTAAGCAGCAAAAATGTACATGCTCTTACCATTCTGGAGGAGGATGCACCCAATGCAGACCTCTATCACCTGGAACCTCTGCACTTCACCGCTGTATTTCATGTTTTATATTTCAAATTGTTTTTTTACGAAGATCGCAACTTCCCCGCCTCGCGTGGCGTTGGGTCGGACTCTTTGAATTACTTTATAAGAACTGTGCCGCATTTTGTGCTTCTGGTTTAGCTTTGTTTCGACAACCAAAAGCACATCGGGGCTTTCGCCCTACAGCATTAGATTTAGATTAAGGCGGGGGGAGGGACAATGTCACCTAATCACTGCTTCCTCTGATGGGCCTATTGTAATGTCCCCCATTCAAAGTTCACTCAAAAATCCTGAGTTCCTAATAAAACTTAGTATGCTTTTGAGTGAACTAGCAGCGATTTCTTCTGCTTCAAGATAATGCCTGCCTAGGTGTTTGTGACGTGTACTGATGAGGCAATTACAGTGGCACAATATGTGCTTTGCTGTTTCCGCTTCTTCGTTACACATTCTGCAGGTGTCATCTTGTGTGATGCCCATGGTTTATAATGTTTGTTGACTGGGCAGTGTCCAGTGAGTAATTCTGTGATTATACGAATCTAACTGCTAGAGAGTTTAAGGAGTTGTTTCGTTCTTTTAAGGTAAGTGGTTGGTAGGAACATCTTGGCTTGTTTGCTACCTTCCGTTTGTGTCCAGTAGTGGTTGGCCGTGTTCCTCAACCATTCCTTTATGTAGAATTTTATGGTGCTGATAGGTATGCCGCAGAATCGTCTTGGCATCATGAATGGTGAACTTTTTATTGCTAATAGGTATGCTTTTTCGTTTCCTAAATGGCCACTGTGTCCTGGTATATTCATAAGGTGAACTCTGTTTGTGTTGGTCAGCTGGCGTAATAGTTGTAAGCAGTTCCATACCAATTTAGATATGACTTCGTAGCTTTTGATGGCTAAAAGTGCAGCCTTGCTGTCAGAGAGAATATAAATATTTTTATTGGTTATAGCTCTGTCTATATTTTCTCTGAGGCAGAGTTCAAATACGGAGTTGTATCTGTCTATGCTGTGATAGATGTGTGCTCCAGTGTTAGCTCCATATACTCCAGCCCCAACACCTTCGTTCGTTTTGGATCCAACTGTGTACCATACATAGGATTGACGATCGAAGGAAGGTCTATTTTGCTTGGAATTGTAACAATTGTCTATTAAAAATTGTCTATTTTTAGGATTTCATGCCTGTTTAGTTCATTAAGAATGTCAGGATGACATAGCCTGGAATTAGAGTCATCCTCCGCGATAAGTTTATGAACGAATATAATTGCTTCTTTTTTAAGTTATAGGTGTACGAGTGGTAGGTCCGCGCTGCTGTGGGGGGTTGTTCTCATAGCTCCTGTAATACAGATACAAGCTAGCCTTTGTAGTTTGTTGAGCTTGGCTTGTACTGATGTTTGTTTTTTTTTGTGCCACCAGACGGGCGCAACGTATGTGAGAATTGGTCTGGAATTGGCTCTGTATAACCAGCGAGATATTTTAGGATTAACGCCCCAAGTTTTTCCAGTGAGACTTTTGCTGGTCCATAGAGAGATCCTGGCTTTCTCAATGGTTTTTATGAAGTAAGAGTTCCAAGTGAGCTTTTCGTCTAGTGTTACAACTTGATATTTGGCTTCCTTCGAATTCTATTGTTTCACCAAATAGAGTGGGTTTTTTAAGTTTATGCCTACTTCTTCTTTTGGTGAAAGCGACTATGGTGCTTTTTTTAGGGTTGAATTTAGTCCAACTTTTATGCACCAGTTCGCAACAAGGTTGAGTGCCCTTTGGAGGAGTTTTGAGATTGTGTCTTCGAATTTTCCTCTAATTGGGCCTGCACACACGGGAGTAATCCAACCGGCTGAAAATTGATTTTATGGGAGAGGGAGCTGAAGTGTGAAGTATGAAACGGAGTAAAATCTTCAACCGCGTGTCGAGTGGTTGAAGAGAGCGCAAAACTAATACATACACAACTCTTTACTTTTCGAGTCGGCACGTTTTTTGTCTCGTGTTGCGTCTCAATCGTAATTTGCCCTTCAAGCAGTGAACACTGTATAAACCAAATGGAGAGGAGACGTCTTTTGCGAAATATCTCTGTCAAATGAAATGTCAGAAAGACGAGAAAACACACAATGAAACGATGTTCACATATACATTTTTTTCAGTTGGATTAATTCATTCCGTGTGCACTTAGAGCAGAGCATTACACCGGTTTTCCTCCTGATAAAATTACTCTCGTGTGCTCAGGCCCATTAGGATCACAATTTCATCAGCATAGCCTTGGACATGCTAATCAGCTCATTTA
Source organism: Merodon equestris (assembly GCA_958301585.1). Taxonomy (NCBI): domain Eukaryota; kingdom Metazoa; phylum Arthropoda; class Insecta; order Diptera; family Syrphidae; genus Merodon; species Merodon equestris. The sequence continues at coordinate 51,260,806 of OY284414.1, read as the reverse complement.
CCACAATGGACCATAGGAGGGGTGAGAGAACCCTGAGATCTGTTCCAGTCCTCTCCGTTGGGTCTGGTTGGTTATTATTCCACCATGAGGTGGTGCGGTTGCCTACCTCAACTTTTTCTGGGTAAGCGTTGTGGTAGGCAGACATGATTGTAGCATTGAGGCTGTCACAGCTAAGTTCTAGACTGTCTATTGGACAGTTTCTGATCGATTGCTCGAGTTCTAGGCTATAAATGTCACAGTCTGTCGCTCTCGGTTGTCTGTATGTTTTAAGTACTTTAGCCTTTGTATGGATGTTAAAACGAATCGGTCGATGATACCACATCGATGTTTCTGCCGAGACATGCCAGTTCTAAATGGAATGGTTAGGGTGAGATCCAAGACTTCTTCCCTGATTCTGTTTATAAAGGTAGGGTGGTTTGTATGGTTTAGAATTTCTAGATTGTTTTTAAAAATGAGTTCTAAAAGGTACTCACCTCTTCTGTTAATATCCGAGCTTCCCCATGCTGTGTGGTGCGCGTTGGCGTCACAGCACATGATGATTTGTTGACCTCTTCTTCCACAGTAGTCGAGAACTCCCTGCAGTGGTGAGAAGTTGAGCTCAGTGGAGTCGCCCGCAAGGTAGGCTGAGCAGATTACGGCATCTGACCTGCCTTCCTCAGTGGGTAGCTGTATGATGGCAGCTACCATGTTCTTTAATGGTTTTATTCATCATTATGCAGGCTCTAGGTCTTCCTTCCTTAATGGAGTCGTAGAGCAGCTCACCTGATAGGCCTTTAATCTGGTCCTTTATTGTGTATGGCTCCTGAATAAAGGCTATATTTAGGTGATCCTTGTTAAATCTATGGCTTAGTACCACCGAAGCAGCCTTCGCATGCTGTAGATTTATCTGGATGTACCTTAGTCCCATCATCATTGTGTCTGAAGGGTACTGGCAGAGCTGCCAGTTTTCGCTTTGGGTTCCGCCATGGGGCTGACCCCTGAAGTCTTTGTTGTCTGAGATATGTCATCAGAGGTTCCATATGCCTTTTGGGGTTCCTTGGTTGCCTCTATGGTGGACCTACTAGCTTCAGAAGCCTTTAGTTTGGCAATCTGGCTGGGCATCTGCCCGCTAGTGTCCTCAATTTTCTTCTTGGGCACGGTGTGATGGGCTTGCGCCCTGTCCTGGGTTTGGTGTCAGGGACGAATGTGACACAGGTGTATAGCTTGGGAATATCATTGCCCTGAGTTATACGTAAATCTGCGTTTTTCCATGGCTTTATCTTACTTATCGTTGATATGAGCCAGTTCTTGGTGTCTGTGTCATGACAAGTAATTGATAGTCATCCATCTCTTTCAGAGGTGGCAACGAACCTAAGGGCAGGACAGTTTTTGTCCGTTTTGTCCATTTCCTCTAGTAGGCTCTTTCATACCAATTTTATTCCCAAATCGGTAAGAGTTTTCTGCGGGTGCAGAGTATGCATAATTGCGACTTTGCATTGGGCAATAGTATCCCTATAGGATACCCCTGTTGTGCATGGTCGCTCTTGTGCATTTCCAGGAGTGGATGTTTTGGGTGCTGTTCTCCCCTACTTGATCCTTTACTGGAATCTGAGTTGGTTCCGACAGCCCATCCGGGGCGATCAGTTCGCTCTCCAACACGTGAGCTTTTTCCGTGTGTTGTCTGCGGAAGAGTTATCATTCGATCTGCTACGTTTGTTGTTGATCGTAGCCGCGTTTTTGTTCGCCTCCTTTTCCTTTATTAGAGCATATCTAGCTCTTTCCTTTCGCTTTGCTTCTTCGGGCTCTATACCATCCCGGATGAGAGCGGCGATTCGTCGCTTTCGGGCCCCGGTGAAGTACTCACGCTTCTGCTGGGGTTTGGTTGCATCACTATCTGCAACAGCCGCCGTGCTTGGATCAGTAGATGCCTGAGCGCTTTGACTGCTCGTTTTATTGCACGGGAGTGCAGTTGTAGTGCATGGAGATGGTTCTACTGACTCTGTCTCCATTTTCTATACTGGTGAGCTCAGGAGATATTCTTCATCCAAATCTGTCATCAGTTCGATGTTCTTTTTGTTGTTAGTTTTTTCTTTTTTATTATTTGATGGGTTAATTTGTGATCCCACGAGTATGGCGAGAAAGTGTGGTCAACCACCTACAGAGCTCCCTGGTAGGTGTAAGGCTAGAAACTATGCGAGAGCGCACGGTATCGCATAGGAACCGTACATTCGCGATGCACATTTTTTTTATTCACCAGTCCTCGGCACGTATTCCAACTACCTTGACTTGGGAATGTGATTGCTCTTGGTCCGCGGGGGTTCGATGACCCCTACCACCTTATGTGGTATCCCCTATCCGAAACCTGGGGACGCGCCGGGTCGCCTGAGAAGCCCAACGTTTTCCCGGCCTATAGCATTAAAAAGCACGGCTCTGCGTACGATCTAAATTAGTGAATTAGTATTCACCGATAGGATTTGTAAGTATCTCTCAGCCAACGAATCCATTACTATTCGAGACGCACTAGGCCTGACAGAAGCGAGTAAATCTCAGAAGCAACTTTCGCTATGTGTCCTTCCGTTTCATATCACCTGCAAATTTTAGAGCGTTCCTTCGTGTATTCGCATCTGTTAGTGACAAATTCAGCAGCGTTCGTTGGCCAGATCCGACAAATTGTCTAATCTTTAAACTATCTGCTTCGAGTATATTTTTGGCTACCGAAAGGTTAATTATTGCACTTTGGGTATTTCCGTATGTTAGGCTTGGAGATATAACACGATCATTTAAATATCCTTCTGATTGACAATTGATCAGAAACGTTTTTCTGAATGTATTATACTAATTGACAAGCGCATAAACTTGTGTTTAAAATAGATTAGTTTATGGCGAGAGTCAAAAGAACCCAAGAGGAAAAAAAATAAAACATCCGATCACGTTTTTCACAACGAAACGACAACCGTAGTAAAAGCTTTATTTCACCTCTAGCTAACTTACAGTGACAAGTGAAAGCCATGTGACACTTGACGTTTTATTGACAAGTGTAAGGGTTGCCATGATGAAACTTCTCAACATTCCGCCCACCTCGTCCAGTTATTGCGACGAAAGATCTGGCCGCCCACCGTCTAAGGCAGCCGTGTAATTGTCGATTGGTAGTACAACCAATTTCGATATAGCTCGTTTTAATATAGACGACTGTGTACGAATTGTTGCAACACGCACTAGGTTGTCTTCTCCAGCATGGACTTCCAACACTCGACCCAATGGCCATTGGTTAGGCGGAGTACGTTCATCCTTCACCAAGACGAGGTCGCCCACTTTAACGTTGACCTTGGTTTGTTGCCATTTGCTTCTGACCTGTAGCCCATGTAAGTATTCGCAGCTCCATCTTTTCCAGAAATCCTGCTGCATTTGTTGAAGTTGCCTCCACCGGGTCAGTCTGCTGCTTTTGGTGTCCAACAAGTTTGGTTCAGGAATGGCAGTGATGGGACCGCCCACCAAGAAGTGCCCAGGGGTCAAAGCTGTTAAGTCTGTGGGATCGTCTGACAAAGCTGACAGGGGCCTCGAATTAAGCACCGCTTCAATTTGCTTGAGTACGGTGTAGAACTCTTCGAAAGTTAGTGTTGCTTCGCCGATGGTTCGCTTCAAGTGGTGTTTCATGCTCTTGATACCCGCCTCCCATATACCTCCAAAGTTTGGCGAGCCCGGGGGGATGAAGTGCCATGATACGCCATGACAAGCTACGGTTCGTGCGCCCTCCTTTAGTTGCTTTTGATATGCGGCAAAGTCTTCCTTCAACGCTGTATTGGCGCCAACGAACGTCGTTGCACAGTCACTATAGATGTCAGAGCTGTACCCGCGTTGGGCAAAGAAGCGTCGCAAAGCTGCAAGAAATGTCTCAGTTGTCATATCGCTCACGAGTTCGAGATGAATAGCTCGTGTACTGAGACAAACGAAAACCGCTACCCATCCCTTGTAGCTACGATGACCTCTGCTTTTTGTTGTACGAATCAGATACGGACCACCATAATCCAGCCCGCAGTGCTTAAACGCCGCTGCAGCAGTACAACGCGGACTTGGAAGACTCCCCATTATTTGAGTCACCGTTTGTTGTTTCTGGCGGACGCACACCAAACATCGACGAATGTATTTTTGTACTGACCATCGGCCATCAATTACCCAATAGCGCCGTCGCAGGAAATTCAGAGTTGTTTGTGTTCCACCGTGCATGGTAGATTTATGGGCATGAGCAATAAGCAGCGTACAGAGTCGACTCTCCTTCGGCAGAATGATAGGGAATCGCTCAGCTAAAGGTAGTACAGCGTTTTTAAGTCGACCATTCAATCGCAGGATGCCATTATCGTCTATCATTGGATTGAGCTTAAGGAGTTTGCTTTTCGAACTAAGAGGTTTGCTTTGAACGATACAAGAAACTTCATTAGTAAAATGTATCTTTTGAATATACCTTATCCAGAATCCTAAAGCCAACTGTCTTTCCGAAGCTGTGCACCAAGATGTTGTAGCGTGTGGCCGTTTTAATCTGGCATCAATGAAGCGGAAGCACCAGCATGTTACCGCAATCAAGGTGTTGATGTTAGAGTATTTGTAGAGTAGACCCAGTGCTCCTCCATCCTCAGATAGTGTGGGAGAAATTTGAGTAGCAAGCAGTACTGTGGCCTCGGGTTCCTCCTTCGATAAACAACTTTGTTTCGGCCATTCACTCTCATCCTTTCGTAGCCATGTAGGACCAGACCACCATATGTCGAGACCACCTAACTGGGATGGATATATGCCACGAGAAGCCACATCTGCTGGGTTGCTTTTTGTGGGTACGTATCTCCAGCAGTCGATAGAGGTTAATTCTTGTATTTTAGTGATCCGGTTGGCCACGTACAGTTTATGGCCTCCCGGATTTGATCGAATCCAGCTTAAAGCAGTCCTTGAGTCCGACCAGCAATAAGTAGAAATAGCTTGTAATTGTAGGGTGTCTAGGATCTTGGCTGTAACCTTTGAAGCAAGAAGTGCACCGTTGAGTTCCAAGCAAGGAACCGAGATTTTTTTTAATGGTGCCACTTTAGTTTTTGCCAAGAGTATGGATACCTTATATTCACCATCACATGTTCGAACCCGCAGGTAGGCAACAGCAGCGTAGGCGAAAGTAGATGCATCCGAAAACACATGTAGTTGGTAGTTGGTGGTCTCTGGCGATGAATGAATCCACCTCGCGACTTTAATGTTCTCTATTAAAGGTAGTTCCCTTCGAAATTTAATCCAGTTCCGTTGGTGGGGTTCAGGAAGCGGTTCATCCCAAGAGATACCAGATAGCCAGAGTTGTTGACATATTATTTTGCCTGTGATAATGATTGGGGCCAGGAGACAAGTTGGATCATAAATTTTGGCCACGTCCGATAGTTGTTGGCGTTTAGTAATGGCCTTTGACACCTGCGTTACGTTCACCTTATATCCAATGCAGTCAGTTTGACAAAACCAGTAGACTCCTAATGCTTTTGTTTCCCGGTCCAAATTGATTTCACAAGAGGCATCACTCTTCTGGTCATCTATGCGGATTTCTTGTAGAAACTGAGTAGAATTTGAGTTCCATTTCCGCAACACAAAACCTCCTCGATGTAATAATTGCTGAAGTTCGGTCTGCAGGCGAAGAGCTACCTCAACCGAATCAGCGCCGTGAAGACAGTCATCCATGTAAAATGCTTCCCGAAGGGCCTTTGCTGCTTGAGGAAAAGCCGAGCCTTCATCATTAGCGAGAGTATGCAGAACCTTAATTGTCAAATAAGGAGAGCAGTTTAACCCATAAGTGACAGTTAGCAATCGAAAACCAGCTGGATAGCCTTCCTTGTCCTTCCATATAATGCGTTGCATGTCCGCATCCTCTCGCTGTACAAGGATTTGTCGATAGCATTTTTCGATATCTGCTATAAAGCCAATTCGGTGCATACGCCATTTCAAAATCACCTCAGACAACTCATTCTGAAGTTTTGGACCTACATGGAGACAATCATTAAGTGATTTACCTGATCTGTATTTTCGGGATGCGTTGAAGACTGTCCTTAATTTAGTGGTTGAGCTCGATTCCTTGTAAACTCCATGATGCGGAATATAACAAACATGTTGCGGCGAAATGTCTTCATGAACCGGTTCCATGTGTCCAAGTTGCAAATACTCCGCCATAAACTCTTCATACATCGTTTTCATCTTTTGATTCGTATCTAGTCGATGTAGTTGATGTTGAAAAAGCCGATACGCGTCAGCCTTAGAGTCCACAAGTGTCGTTAGGTCGATGGAATCCTTAAATGGGTACTTAATAACGTAACGTCCGGAGCTGGTCCGCTGTACCGTTTGTTTAAAGAATTCTTCGCAATATAGCTCGTCTTGTGTCATCTTGCAGGAAGATCCCACGTCCTCTTGTTCGTTAAATTTCCACATATCCTGAACTAAATTAGCGAGTTCAGCCTGGTGAGAGATGCTGACATTTGTGGAAATTTTTCTAGTTGTAGTTCCTGGCAAACGACCGGAAACTATCCATCCTAAGTGAGTGCGCTGTGCCACAGCAGAGCCAATAGATGATTGCAAAATGTCACCACAAAGCAGTGAGCCATACAGGTCAGCTCCCAGAATAACATCTACAGATCCGGGCTCATAGAAATAAGGGTCAGCTAGATTCAAATCGAGAAATTCAGAAAATGCTTGCGGATCGACGCGAATAGCGGGCAAAAAGTGGCCCAGACGTGTTAAGATCAACGCTTTGCAATCAATGTTAAAATTCGGATCTCTGAGGGAGCTTATAGATATATCAACCAAGCCTGTTGACTTACCAACCTTTGATCCCCCTACTCCAGTCACTGGGACAACAAGTCGCGTTCGCCGCAGATGAAGTTGTTGAACTGCAAACTCACTAATAAACGACGCTTGTGAACCACTATCTAACAGAGCTCGAAGTTTTAACTGGTGACCATTAGCAGATCGTACGTTGATTTGAGCTGTAGCCAGTACAACCATGTCTAATTTACCTTGTGCAGCAACAGGTTGATTGTGAACGCTACGACGCATGCATGGGTGTGTAGTCCGTGTGTGATTGGTATAGACGTGAGACTCTTGGGAATTCAGACTATCATGCAACATAGTGTGATGGTTTTGGTGACATCTCAAACAGGTGTATGCCGATGGACATTGCTGATCTCCATGGTCAGGTTTTAAACAATTTTTACATAACTTCGTCTTTGTCACAAATGTCAATCTCTGCGATGGTGTTTGGCTTCTGAACTGAGAACAAAACATTAATATGTGTTTGCCTGAGCAACTTGGGCATCGAGTGACATTCGTTTGGTGGCTGCGAACTGTAGGATATGTTGGCATGGAATTCGGCCCATCAAGCGACGTTTCCCAATCTTTAACAATAACCGGATCCAATTTATCCGTAACGATTAGAATCAGCCAGTCGTCCCAGCTTTCTGTTGGTCGTCCCAGTTGATGTAGCGCACGAATAGACTTGGTGACCCCATCGAGAATCTGACGTAACCCCATTGCTGTTTCTTCCGCCATAGACGGTAAAGTTAGAATATCACGGAGATACATCTTTACAAGCGTGCGGTTGTTGTCGAAACGGCGCGTTAATATATCCCAAGCAATCTGAAAATTATCTCCCTTAAAGGGGGCAAGATGGATTTATTATTTCTCTCCTCGCTTATAGATTTGGGCCCCGATGTTGAGTGGTTCATCATATCGTCTGCAGTAGTGGATAGCTCTTCTATCATGTCATTCAGTTCACCTAGCGCTTCGCAATACGCAGATTCAATGCTTGCAAATCGATCATCAGAAAGAAGCCTTTGAAGATCTTTTTCATTGTCCGTGGTCGTCTCAGTGGTTAAAAGCTTGTCGTGCAATTCATTAAATTTAGTCCAATAATCTTCCAGTAGCTTCCTTCTACCCACTAAATATCCTTTCGTTTGTTTTGCCTTCCCAGTCTTTTGAGAATTCGCCGAGAAGTTGATGATTAGTTTCGCGATAGATTCCTCTTTGGCCAGTGCCGACATGGTTGTCGAAAGAACTCTTTGCAATTAAACTATTTACTTTTTTATTATTATTTACGTAGAGGAATCAGGTTCCCCGCAAGGGATGCCAATGTTTAAAATAGATTAGTTTATGGCGAGAGTCAAAAGAACCCAAGAGGAAAAAAAATAAAACATCCGATCACGTTTTTCACAACGAAACGACAACCGTAGTAAAAGCTTTATTTCACCTCTAGCTAACTTACAGTGACAAGTGAAAGCCATGTGACACTTGACGTTTTATTGACAAGTGTAAGGGTTGCCATGATGAAACTTCTCAACAACTTGAGATTTGAATTGTGTGTGACGCAAGCACTTGAACTTGTTCACAATTAAATTTATTGATAATCGGGTAATAATGTTAATCAATACTGAATGTATTATTTATTTTCTTTCACCTCTTTTATACAATAATATTGATTATCCTAATATTTACAATACATGCTTAAAACTAAAGTCATTGACGGTAATGCAGCGTCAGTACAATAGGTCGTTAGCTTGACCAATAAATATTATTTCTTTTTATGGTGGCGTCAGCACGATGGATGGTGTTGACGTCAAGTAACGAATTACCTTGCGTAATAGAGTGCGCATTATCAGCACATAGCTATTTGAACTGAACATCTCCCCCGTGTTGAATGGCTATTCAACGAACTACGCAATGATGACAACGAAATCCGAATTTGATTGTGTTGTTGGAAAAGTTTGCTGTGGGGTCTTCGTGATAACTGTTGATCTTGTTGTTTTGTGTTTCTGGACTATGTAGATGATTAATATAATCGACAATGTGAGAGTCAAGTATCCAATTGCGAAGTTGTGATGACTGATAACTTGAAGTGCATGAGGTAAGTCAAGAACTTTTTGTTGGAAGATAATCCCTTATAGGTCCGTTCGAATTTTAGTTGGGTATCATAATGCGTATGGAACAATAACCTTTGATGCTCTGGTATTGAAATTTATGATATGTTTCCAAAGCTTGTGCAGAACCCTTTATCAAATTTAACACACAATGTTAATAAAACAAGAGCACAACTATTTTCATCAATGCTTACTTCAATACATCCACGCTGAACGAAGAATGAACTCAAAATAATCGGCATGTCATATCCCTTTCTCCTACCTACTTTCCGAGTTTTTCCCAAACAAAAAAAAATTAAGGGTTTTTTTCAGCATTATTTTATGGCAGGACACTGTAAATGCATCCTGTTAAAAAATGATTTAATTAAAATTGGTATATACTGCACAAAATTCGTGTTTCTTAAGAATTTAGAGGGTGTCTTATCATTTTGTCCTGGACTGTATAACCATTGATTTTTTTGCTCGAGTTGAATCCAATTTTTTTTTCCAGATTTGTGTAGTATACAAGTAGGTTTTGTTTCGTTGTTGGAAAGACTCATTTCGCAAGAGCAGACCTCTGCTCCTTCGCTGTATCTTGATTGTACGTTGAAATATAAATTTTGTCCATCACTTAAATTGATACAGCCTCCTAAAGTGGCGGACTGAATTGGTAGTATTGGTGGCGATGTGCGTTCAGAGCCAGTATTGGTGTACAAGGGGTGATTGCTAACATAGTGTTGTTTATGAAGTTTGGTATATGTAGGTGTCACCACGTGCAGGGACGGGTTAAGAATATCCCTGCAGCGATACCTATCGCTTGTCGTAAAAGGCGACTAAACAAAGGTAAACAAAAATCACATCTAGGCAATTTAGAAAACACCAAGGTGAGCCTAGGGACACATATACCACCATTAAACTGCCCCACAAGTGTGCATGCAAATCAGTGGGTTGACACGACTGGAGATCACCGGTGTTGTAGAGTAAGATCAATCAAAAAAAAAAATTAAAAATCTAGAGCATGCCGTGTCAAAAAGGAAGGGAAGAAAGAAAACGGTCAAACCGTATCATTATGGAAAAGAACGCTAAAAGGAAAAGCACTACCCCGCCAGGCACTACTAATGGTCGTGATCCTGGGACGAGCAGCAATGCTCGGGTCAGAGCTATAGGATTTCCGGGGGATAGCAAAGTAATGCAACGGCGTAAGCCACATTTAAGAGTCGCGAGTTGGAACGTTGGAAGCATGAGTGGGCGCAGCTATGAGCTTGAAGAAATGATGGTTAGAAGGCGAGTAGACATCCTGTGCGTACAAGAGACGAAATGGCGAAACACCGGTAATCGGCACGTTTCTTGGACGTTAAAACAAAAGCCTACAAGATGTTTTACTATGGATTGGAACAAGGAAAAAACGGAATCGCCATCATCCTTGCGGCAGAGTTACTTGGCAACGTCTTAACCATTTCAAAGTCCAGTGACCGTTTGATGGCTCTCAAATTGGTGATGCATGGTGAGGTGTGGAACATCGTAAGCGCATATGCCCCTCAAGTAGGATGCGAAAAAGAAAAAGATGCATTCTGGCTAGATTTCCACAACCTTGTCAAAATCATCCCAAAGGAAGAGCTTTTGTTTGTTGGGGGAGATTTAAACGGACATGTCGGGAAGACAAGCGAAGACTATGAAGGCTACCACGGAGGGCTGCGATACGGCACCAGGAACTCTTCAGGTGAAGATATCCTAAACATGTGCAAGTCGTACGGTCTTATAGTGCTAAATACCATGTTCGTCAAACAAAGCCGGCACCTGATCACTTATAGCAGCGGCGGAAATGAAACTCAAATAGACTATCATTTGGTATCCAGTTTCATGAAGCCACGAGCTAAAGATTGCAAAGTGATCCTGGGAGACGCGATCGCCCCTCAACACCGTCTCCTCCTGACTGAATTTTTTTATGGATGCGAGAAAGAAGTCAAAGCAGCAAACGAAGGTGTCTGAGAGAATCAAGTGGTATAAGCTGGATAAAGGAAAAGGCGAAGCTTTTATCGCCAACATGGAAAACTACCTCTCTTCCATTATCGATGAGGTCGGTAATGAGGAGTGCAGAGCACAAGACATGTGGGATTCCCTACAACAATCTGGCCTGGAGAAAGCCAAATCACTGCTCGGAACATCTAAAGGCCCCTGCCAACACGCAAAAGAAACCTGGTGGTGGACAGACGAAGCCAAAGCAGTGATACACGAAAAGAAAATGGCTTTCCAAGCTTGGTCAAAGTGCTCTTCTACTAATAGAGAGGAAAAAGCTCGTCGTGAAAAGGTATATAGATGTTGCAAAGGTATCGCGAAGAAAAAATGCGCCAAATTCAAAGCGAAAAGCATGGAAGGCCTCTATCAGGAGTTGGAAGAAATATCGTCTTCCGCGTCTGACAGGAACCAGGCTAGCCAGGAGCTTCGACAAAACAATTTGAACAAAGGAGCAAATATCTTTAAGATAGCCGCCCAGAGAAGAAGAAATGCTCAGGAGATTCGTTTCCCAAAGTTTATTAACAATGCTGAAGGCCAACTCCTTGTGGAAGACGAAAAAATTCTCCACAGATGGCGACAGTATTGCGAGGAACTTCTTAACGAACAGTTTCCCCGAGTGTACTTTCCAAGAGCCGCCCCGAATCATGCCGAAATATCCGACATCACAGTCGAAGAAGTTCGGTACGCGGTTAAAAACTCCAAGAAAAGAAAAGCTGTTGGGCCGGACGGGATACCCTCTGAGTTCTGGAAAAAGATGGGAGACATCGGGCCTAGATGGCTCATGGTTCTTATCTCCAAACTTATGAGAGGCGACACTATGCCTAATCAATTGAGGAAAGCTATCTTCTTCCATTGCACAAAGGAAAGGGTGATACGCGAAATTGTGATAACTACCATTCTGTCAAGCTGATGTCGCACACCATGAAGATCGTTGAACGGGTATTAGATAGCCGACTGCGGAAAATAATACGACTATCTGATGACCAGTGCGGGTTTGTCTCGGGTAAATCAACAACAGATGCAATCCAAAGTATAAGGATCATGATGGAAAAGCATCGTGATTCTTCAAAGGACTTGCATATGGTGTTGGTTGATTTCGAGAAGGCCTTTGACCGGCAACCAAGAGATCTTTTATGGGTAGCGCTAAGAAAAAAAAAAAAAAAAATCAAAGTCGGTGTACACCAAGGGAGCGTCCTCAGCCCACTGCTTTTTATAGCAGTCCTTGATTGCTTGCTTGAAGGAAAAGTGACGGACCCCAATGTGCACCAGCTATTCTTTGCTGACGATGGGGCCATTATAAGTGATGATCAGGCGTCCCTACAACGAGCACTTGATGTGTGGGTGGACATTTTTGAGGGACACGGGTATCGTATTAGTTCAAAGAAGACAGAGTATCTGTGCTGCCCGTTCTCTGACCCTCATCAGCCAATTCCAGACATTTACTTGAATGGAAGAGTGCTTCCCAAGTGTGAAAAGTTTAAATATCTGGGATCTATGATTAATAGAGAAGCAACTTGTGATGACGACATCAAACATCGCGTAAGCGTAGGGTGGATGAAGTGGCGGGAAAACTCCGCCATCTTCTGTGATCGAAAAATGCCCCCTAAGCTGAAAGGAAGGCTCTACACTTCAGTTGTACGTCTGGCGCTCACATACGGTTCACAATGCTGGACAATGCACAAAAAGTATGAGAGCAAATTAACGGCAACTGAGATGAAGATGCTTCGCATGACAGCGGGAGTAACAAAGCGTGACAGAATTAGAAGTTCAAAGATCCGAGGAAGCCTCCACGTAAAAGAAACCATCACAAGAAATATAGAGCGCGACCGACTCAGTTGGTATTGCCATGTTCAAAGGAGAGATCCTTTGAACCCCGTCCAAAAGGCGTTATCAATCAACATTCCAATTTCAACACGCAAAAAAGGCAGGCCGAAAAACAATTGGTGCAAACAAATGCAAAAACACCAGCATTTGATTGGCCTCAGCGATGAAGTAATCCCAAACCGGGAAGCCTGCCGCTACTTTCTGAGGTCAAACCGGCGGACCCCACAAGCGGACCAGTAGGAATGCAGTTAAGTGGGAAGGTTATGGTCCTACACTTCTGACCATAACGACGCCGGGATAAAAAGGAAAAGAAGAAGGTATATGTAGGTGTCACCCTTAACAGCTCGTAATTTTCTTGGTCTATTAATGGAAGAGTGGACTATGGGATATGGAATATGGCTCGATTATCCGTTATGTCTCCCTTTACTGTCATCAATTTGTAGAGCTTTAAGACATCTTCTTCGTCTGCGGGTATCTCTAGAAATGCTGGTAAGTGAGTGTTGATAATTTTCAACTTCCTTTTTAGTCGATGCGTTGACAATAATTGTTGCGTTGTGGTTTCCTTTGGGTGTGGATTGAGTGAAAGGATATTCTTTTCCTTTCGGGTTTGAGTGCATAGGGGTTGAAGAGCTCACTTTTTATTATTATGAAATTTCAAAAACGTTTTTTTAAATATGCCTCAATTAGTTCGAGTAGGGTGGAGAACTCTTTGAAAGTAATTTTATGATCACTGACAACTTTACGAAAGTGTGTCTTAAAGCTTTTCACACCAGCTATGAATTTCTAACAGACCTTCAAGTTTTCATATTTATGCAAGAAATCATTTGGGAAGTTTTGAAGAAATTGTTTAAAATTCGTAGTTAAGACTTTATTCGCCCTTACGAAATTGGTTCCGTTGTCTGAGAATATCGTGTGGGGTAAAACTCGTCGTGCTATGAAGCGAACAAAAGCTGCCAGGAATGCAGGTGTTGACAAGTCACTCGCAGCTTCCAAATGGATTGCTTTGGTTGCGAAACAAATAAATAAGCACACGTAACTCTTTGAGATGCGACAGTTTCGTTCAGAAAAGCTTTTGTGTTTAGCAAATGGGACTGAAAGGGTAGTTCTTTCTTTGGGGGAGAGCAGCCATTAGTTGCGTTCTAATCTTTTGTTTGTGTACTATACAAATTTTGCCTGGTTTTTCAGCTTTGGTATCCAAAATTCTGCTCGAATCGTACGGATGATCAACTGATTACCGCCATGATATGATCTGATATACGAAATGTATGAACAACTCAGTTAGGAGACATTTGTAAGGAAGGAGAATTGGAAATTGTTTATTATATGAAAGAGTAGAGCAAGCAAGTCGTCCATTTACACGCATTAAACCATGCGAATCTAATAATGGATTAAGGGACACTAGAGGACTTTTCTTTGATAGTGGCTTATTGGAGGCTAATGCTTGATATTCAAGAGCAAAGTGATATCGTTGGGTTAAACGTATGAGGCTATTTTTGGTGCGGAGGATCTCATCATGCGACGAAGGGAAACATAGGGAATGGTTCAGTTCATCTGTGCGAGGGTTAACATTGCGAATAAAGCGATAAACGTAGTTCATTCTTGACCAAGTGGAAAATCTGTTAATGATATTCTCAACATTTGTGTGTTGCAATAGATTTGCAAAGAGCTGCTAGGTCGAATTTCCAACTCGTTTTCGTTTGGGGGTTCAGGAACTGAACGGGGCCAATCAGATTGTGGACGTATGAGCCCACTTGGGCCATGCCACCACAAAGTCTTGGTTTTTAACTCGGGGGGTGTTACTCCTCGTGTAGCTAAATCTGCGGGGTTATCGGCAGAGTATACATAACGCCATCTCTCAACATTCTTCAATATTTAGGAAACTCTGTTGCCCACCAATGTCTTCAAAGTGTGTGGAGACTTCTGCAGCCAAGCGAGAACGATTGTGCTATCATTCCACATAAAGGTATCGCTGATTGGGTATTTGAGATTCCCAAGAGTTCTGTGAAAAAGTTTTGAAAGTAGAAGTGCTCCACAGAGTGCTAATCTTGGCAACGTGAGCTGCTTGACCGGTGCGACTTTCGTTTTGGCGCAAAGAAGATAAGATAATTTATTGGTTTTATGACCTATTCGGATGTATAACGCAGCTGCATAAGCTTTCTCTGAGGAATCACTAAACCCATGCAACTGTATCGTGGTTGAGGTATCGTATGTTATCCATCGAGGTATTCGCAAATGTTTTATTTCAGGTATATGGCATAAGAAATGTTGCCATTGTTGGTATGTCTGCGGGTGAAGAAGTGAATCCCAAGACGTATCATCGCGCCAAATCTGCTACATGATTATATTCCAGGTAATGATTACGGTTACCTGCAGGGTCAAATAGCTTTGCAACTATTGATAGGACGCTTCGTTTGGTGGCAGAATTAAACGGTTCTGCTTGGGTTTCGAGGTTGAGTGAGAATTCAAAGCTATCGATCCTCGCATTCCACTGAATGCCCAACATTTTCGTACAAGATGTTGTTTCAAGCTTGAAGAAGTTTTGGCTTAATAAATTCTCAGGGGGTAGGTGGCGAGGAAGAGCAGAAGAGTTTGCAGTCCATTTTCTTAAGGTAAAGCCGGCTGATTGAAGAGCCAAGATAAGTTCTTGCTGCAAATGCTTGGCGGATTTAATGTCGTGAGCTTCTGATAAGACATCGTTGACATAGAACTAATTTTTTATGATATTGGACGCTAAAGGAAATTGAGTTGCGATATCTGTGGCTAGTTGAAGAAGGGTCCGAATAGCTAGATATGGCGCACAGTTAACACCGAACGTAACTGTTTGGAGTTCGAATTCGCCAATTTAGTATTATGGCAACCAAATCTGATTGAAGGCTAGGGCCGGTATGAACGACATTATTCAAATTAATACCATTATTAGTGGGATGAGAAGCGTTGAATACGACTCGAAGTTTCGTCGTCGGGCTTTCTGGCTTCACTACAGCATCATGGGGCATATAGTATGGACAGAGATCAGTATTATTTGTATTTTCGGGAGAAGGTACAGGTTTCATATCGTCTTGTATCAGGTAATCATTTAAAACCTCGTTATATTCAGCATGATAATCAGGGGTTTTTAATAGGGAACTTACCGTACGAATGTATTTTCTCATGACAATGTTTCGTGAATTCGCTAGTGGTGGTCTATTCGATTTAAAGGGTAATTGTACTGTATAGCGACCGTCCGGGTTTTGAAACGTTGTTTCTGAAAATAGCTTTTCGCACGTTTCAATTTAGGAGAAATGGGCTTTTGCGGTGGGATATCTTCAATTTCCCAGAATTTTGAAAGTTCCTTATCAAGAGCAACTTCATTGAAATAGGATAAAACAGTTGTGAACGCTTTAACCTGGTCTATTGTTTGGAGGTCCTGATAATATCCATCCGAAAATAGTATTTTGCGCAACTAGACTACCACAGATATTTGGCTTAACCATAATCATACCACAGATATTTGGCTTAACCATAATACCTGAGCAGAGATGGGAAGATGTCGGCACCAAGTACTAAATCTATTTTTGAGGTGGAGTAAAAATTGGGGTCGGCTAAATCCAAGCTAATTGAAATTTCCGTATGATTAATTGTGCAAGATGGTAGATAGCCTGTTAATCGAGTAAGGACATATGCGTTGGCAGTTATTGTTAGGTTGGGTATAGATCTGGCTCTGAGTTCAATCTAGCATACCTTCGTGGCTGTGGCTGTGGCAGTGACTACCGAATTCATTCCTGAAATGTGAGCCTGAATTGAACGGGCGGGGAGATGAAGACGTCTTTGTGCTTCTTCGGATATAAAGGTTACTTCCGAACCAGGATCTATAAGAGCACGCAAGCAGAAAGTACTTCCCCGGTGCTCAACTGTTACTAAAGCGGTGGCGAGTAAAACTCGTTTGCTATTGCTACTAAAATGGGAATATAAAGGGTTTGCGTTAGTGAGCGGAGATGAAGTGGACTGTATATTTGGGGGGTCTTGTGGATTGTACGGTATAGGGGATTGTGATTTATTTACAATCGAGTTTTGTCGGGCTTTGCATTGAATACAAGTATAAACACTTTTGCAGTCTTTCTCTATGTGAGACGTAGCTAGGCAGTTTCTGCAATATTTATGGGCGTTTACTACTTTTATTCGATCGGTTGTTGTCATACGCAGAAACTGTTCGCACGATCGGAGTGGATGACTTCCGTTGCAAAGCCTACAAGTATTGCCGTTTAATTGAGTGGTATGTGCTTGATGGTAGCTTCCCTTGCGGTGCTCTGGTGTAGAAGTTTTGGGTTATGCAATCCTGTTTTTGGATGTGGGTCTCATGTCGGATACTGTTTCTAACACGCGATATGATGCGTAAGAAATGTGTTCATGTCTGACCAAGAAGGGATTTCTTTACTTGACTTTGAAGAGTGTTGATACCTGTACTTGATTCCTCTGTT
Organism: Merodon equestris; assembly: GCA_958301585.1. NCBI lineage: Eukaryota > Metazoa > Arthropoda > Insecta > Diptera > Syrphidae > Merodon > Merodon equestris. The sequence goes on along the minus strand of OY284414.1, from coordinate 51,243,633 downwards.
ACAAAGGGTAACTGGAACAACGAACGAAGTTTATTGTTGACGAGGATTCGCGTATTTTCGTACCGTTCTTTCAATACCTCCCAAGCCAAGGACCAACATTCAGTTGTAAGTGGAAATTTACTTACAATAATATTGGCTTCTCCTTTGGTTTTCGCACGGAGATGGAAAAGCTTTTGCACTGCACTTAATTGCGGATGGTAAATATAAACGAAGGCCATGACAGATAATCACCAGAAAACACATCGGTTTCACATGGGGGTAATTTAAGATTCGAATATTCATGTGTTTTCAGGAAAAGCCTGTTATCTTCCTTTATCAGTTTGAGTTTCTGACCCAAATCGACAATCTCACTCAGACACGTGACATACTCCTCGGAGCACTGCTTATATTTGCGTTTCACAGTGGCCAACTGACTTTCGTTGGATGAACAATCTGCCGAACGTACACAAAGTGCATACGTTTTCTTTACATCAGTCTACAATTCTTTTATTTTTTCTTTGAGTGTCTCGATCGAAGTGACACTGTATGTCGTAGGACATTAGTGACATTCTCTCAACTCTGTTACGTGTGTGTACGAACACGGCGCAGTTATTTTAGTGGATGAGGAGAATCACAGAGATACACGCAGATCTAACCCTGTTGTTAAACAACCCGCAACAAGTAAAATGAAATTTGAACACTAATAATAATCTTGTAGCCCTATTGCTAAGCAAATAAGGTTTTCTTCTACCATCGCCTCCATGGTGATGAATTCTGACTAACTATAGCCATTTGTTGCAGTCAACTCATATATTATGTAGTCCAGGCATTTTATCTGTTGCCAAAACTGAATTGTTCTATGCTTCAACTCGTAGTACTGTATGGGCTCGTCTTGCCTCTAAGACAATTCCTCGATTTGTCTTCTGAGGGAGCACATAATTGCCCTTTGTCTTCTTATCGCACCACTGATTTTTGGTAGATTTTCCTCCACTGTTTCGTGCGATGCCTTCTGTTGGTTCAAAGAAAACGACTCGAGAGACTTATCAAATTCGAAAGGGAAGTTTATTAAATTTACATCTGGTATTTATACAATGTATTATGTAATACTTCTGGGTTAACAATGCATAAGTATAAGTGCATACGTATATATATGAGTGTACAAATTTAATCGTTAAGTTTTGTGCATTCAGTGCAATATTCAACACTCCCTACCTGATCTCCGGGGCTTACTACCCCAATGGATTATTCCATGAGAGAGTGCGTCTTAACGGCTTTGTCCCGCCAGACGCATCCTGTACTTAGATAGATGTGGTCTGATCCAGGATAGATTGGCGGTACCGCTAATCTTCCACGTGGGTCGCAATTCCGTGGAACGGCGATTCCTCTACGGACCCGATGTCGCGCTCCGTGAGCCCGAGCGCCTCAGGTTCTGTAGATCGGTCTCACGCCGGGATCGAGGAGACGTAGTCCGCCAGCATCAACGCTTTTGGTGGCTGGAGAGAACTCCGTCAACGGACACTTCACTAGGTGCAGCCTCTTCAAGGCAAAGCCTGCCAAACACCGATAGCAGACTTACTTTAGGCGTAAGGTTAGGACAAAAACGAAAAAAAAAAAAAAAAAAAATACATAGGGGGAGTTGGGGCACCTTGATACGTTTTTCTTTAGGACTCGAAAAGGGCCCCCCACATTGACAGTAATCTTCTTCTTTTCCTTTTTATCCCGGCGTCGTTATGGTCAGAAGTGTAGCACCATAACCTTCCCACTTAACTGCATTCCTACTGGTCCGCTTGTGGGGTCCGCCGGTTTGACCTCAGAAATTAGCGGCAGGCTTCCCGGTTTGGGATTACTTCATCGCTGAGGCCAATCAAATGCCGGTGTTTTTGCATTTGTTTGCACCAATTGTTTTTCGGCCTGCCTTTTTTGCGTGTTGAAATTGGAATGTTGATTGATAACGCCTTTTGGACGGGGTTCAAAGGATCTCTCCTTTGAACATGGCAATACCAACTGAGTCGGTCGCGCTCTATATTTCTTGTGATGGTTTCTTTTATGTGGAGGCTTTCTCGGATCTTTGAACTTCTAATTCTGTCACCCTTTGTTACTCCCGCTGTCATGCGAAGCATCTTCATCTCAGTTGCCGTTAATTTGCTCTCATACTTTTTGTGCATTGTCCAGCATTGTGAACCGTATGTGAGCGCCGGACGTACAACTGAAGTGTAGAGCCTTCCTTTCAGCTTAGGGGGCATTTTTCGATCACAGAAGATGGCGGAGTTTTCCCGCCACTTCATCCACCCTAAGCTTACGCGATGTTTGATGTCGTCATCACAAGTTGCTTCTCTATTAATCATAGATCCCAGATATTTAAACTTTTCACACTTGGGAAGCCCTCTTCCATTCAAGTAAATGTCTGGAATTGGCTGATGAGGGTCAGAGAACGGGCAGCACAGATACTCTGTCTTCTTTGAACTAATACGATACCCGTGTCCCTCAAAAATGTCCACCCACACATCAAGTGCTCGTTGTAGGGACGCCTGATCATCACTTATAACGGCCCCATCGTCAGCAAAGAATAGCTGGTGCACATTGGGGTCCGTCACTTTTCCTTCAAGCAAGCAATCAAGGACTGCTATAAAAAGCAGTGGGCTGAGGACGCTCCCTTGGTGTACACCGACTTTGATTGCGAACTCTTCGGTGACTCCTGCGGTGCATCTTACTCTTGTCGTTGCTCTCTCGTACATGTCCATAATCACTCGCACGTAGGTTTCTGGAACTCCTTTTTGTCTTAGCGCTACCCATAAAAGATCTCTTGGTTGCCGGTCAAAGGCCTTCTCGAAATCAACCAACACCATATGCAAGTCCTTTGAAGAATCACGATGCTTTTCCATCATGATCCTTATACTTTGGATTGCATCTGTTGTTGATTTACCCGAGACAAACCCGCACTGGTCATCAGATAGTCGTATTATTTTCCGCAGTCGGCTATCTAATACCCGTTCAACGATCTTCATGGTGTGCGACATCAGCTTGACAGAACGGTAGTTATCACAATTTCGCGTATCACCCTTTCCTTTGTGCAATGGAAGAAGATAGCTTTCCCTCCATTGATTAGGCATAGTGTCGCCTCTCATAAGTTTGGAGATAAGAACCATGAGCCATCTAGACCCGATGTCTCCCATCTTTTTCCAGAACTCAGAGGGTATCCCGTCCGGCCCAACAGCTTTTCTTTTCTTGGAGTTTTTAACCGCGTACCGAACTTCTTCGACTGTGATGTCGGATATTTCGGCATGATTCGGGGCGGCTCTTGGAAAGTACACTCGGGGAAACTGTTCGTTCAGAAGTTCCTCGCAATACTGTCGCCATCTGTGGAGAATTTTTTCGTCTTCCACAAGGAGTTGGCCTTCAGCATTGTTAATAAACTTTGGGAAACGAATCTCCTGATATTTGCTCCTTTGTTCAAATTGTTTTGTCGAAGCTCCTGGGTAGCCTGGTTCCTGTCAGACGCGGAAGACGATATTTCTTCCAACTCCTGATAGAGGCCTTCCATGCTTTTCGCTTTGAATTCGGCGCATTTTTTCTTCGCGATACCTTTGCAACATCTATATACCTTTTCACGGCGAGCTTTTTCCTCTCTATTAGTAGAAGAGCACTTTGACCAAGCTTGGAAAGCCATTTTCTTTTCGTGTATCACTGCTTTGGCTTCGTCTGTCCACCACCAGGTTTCTTTTGCTTGTTGGCAGGGGCCTTTAGATGTTCCGAGCAGTGATTTGGCTTTCTCCAGGCCAGATTGTTGTAGGGAATCCCACATGTCTTGTGCTCTGCACTCCCCATTACCGACCTCATCGATAATGGAAGAGAGGTAGTTTTCCATGATGGTAATAAAAGCTTCGCCTTTTCCTTTATCCAGCTTATACCACTTGATTCTCTCAGACACCTTCGTTTGCTGCTTTGACTTCTTTCTCGCATCCATAAAAAATTCAGTCAGGAGGAGACGGTGTTGAGGGGCGATCGCGTCTCCCAGGATCACTTTGCAATCTTTAGCTCGTGGCTTCATGAAACTGGATACCAAATGATAGTCTATTTGAGTTTCATTTCCGCCGCTGTTATAAGTGATCAGGTGCCGGCTTTGTTTGACGAACATGGTATTTAGCACTATAAGACCGTACGACTTGCACATGTTTAGGATATCTTCACCTGAAGAGTTCCTGGTGCCGTATCCCAGCCCTCCGTGGTAGCCTTCATAGTCTTCGCTTGTCTTCCCGACATGTTCGTTTAAATCTCCCCCAACAAACAAAAGCTCTTCCTTTGGGATGATTTTGACAAGGTTGTGGAAATCTAGCCAGAATGCATCTTTTTCTTTTTGTTCGCATCCTACTTGAGGGGCATATGCGCTTACGATGTTCCACACCTCACCATGCATCACCAATTTGAGAGCCATCAAACGGTCACTGGACTTTGAAATGTTTAAGACGTTGCCAAGTAACTCTGCCGCAAGGATAATGGCGATTCCGTTTTTTCCTTGTTCCAATCCATAGTAAAACATCTTGTAGGCTTTTGTTTTAACGTCCAAGAAACGTGCCCGATTACCGGTGTTTCGCCATTTCGTCTCTTGTACGCACAGGATGTCTACTCGCCTTCTAACCATAATTTCTTCAAGCTCATAGCTGCGCCCACTCATGCTTCCAACGTTCCAACTCGCGACTCTTAAATGTGGCTTACGCCGTTGCATTACTTTGCTATCCCCCGGAAATCCTATAGCTCTGACCCGAGCATTGCTGCTCGTCCCAGGATCACGACATTGACAGTAATAACAACGCAAAATATGTATTTTGTTCACTGACATTCGAGCTTGCTTATTTTGGACGAATTTACTCTTAGATTCATTCTAAAAAAATGTAGGGACCTATTTATTAAGAATGGATATCTGTATCAAACTGCCCCATTCACGGGGTACATTGATACAGGTCAGGGGCACATTGATTCATAGTCAAATAATCAGTAGTTATTGAAAAATTATGGTTAAAAAAAATAGTTTTTATTATTTTTATAACATATATTAATACACCAGTGTTTAAGTATTCGATAGGAGTAATTCATGTCAACATGGGTTTAAATTTGTTAAAAAAAAAATAAAAAAAATTCTTTCTTAAGCATTTGTTTACATAGAAATATTGTAGGGGGATAGATTTATCTTAAAATTAAATAAAGACGCTGTTCTGTTAGTGCCTTTATTGATTATTGGATTTGGTAACTTCAGGATAATTTCAGAAATATTAACAGAAGCCTCGTCTTTAACATCAGGGAATACAAAGGTTCCAGTCGGCTTGCGTTTCAAAAAAGATACGTGGAAATCGTTTCCTTGCCCCTCTTCGTATCTCAATATAATTTTCCCAACGAAATGCTTAAAGGGTCGCTTCTTTTCTAAGTTAACTACTGTTATAATAACATAATCCCCTTCATGGAGATCAGTGGCTATTGGTGGAGCAGTATTGATAGTGTCATCCTCGGATAATTCCACATTGTCTTCTTCGGAGTTGAATGATTCTTGCAATTCTATTTCACAGGAACAGTTTGAAGAGTCTGATTCCATATATTATAGCCTTATGAGAATTTCTTTTTGGTTTAATGATTGGATTTGTAGTTATTCCTAGCAATTTCTGAGCACTTTTTAGGTCCTTTGCACGTTTTCTTTGTTCCTTTTTCATGTTTTCTTCACGTTTAGATCTCTGTAGTTCTTCTAATCTTGTCTTTTCCGGAGTATCTGTATAGATTCTTGACTTACCCTTTTCTTATCCCTTTTTAGTCGTTGATATTTTGGTAATTTTTGGGTAAGGCCTTACATTTTCAGGGGTTATGAGCAAATTTGACGTGGAGGCTCGATAGATTACCTCAGAAGCTCTTGATGTTGAAGGCATATCATAAAACTCAGAGTCTTTTGTGGCATTTGACCGCTCGGTAGTAGGAGGCGGTGGGGGTGTTACACATTGCTCATTGACTATCATTTCTTCAGACTCGTTCCTATAAATCTCACAAGGAAAATACTCTTCATCTGAAAATGCCAATTTATTAAATGGCACAATTCCAGGTTTAGCAAATGCGCTCATTATATTTTTGGCAGTGAACGATTCAAAAAACGCCAATTTAGCAAGACTTGGAATGTCATAAATTGTTAATGCTTTTCCAGGATGATTAACGTGCCAGTCGTTGAAAGCTACCCTAAGCTTTGTCTTAAACGGACCAAAGATACCAACATCAAGAGGCTGTAATTTGTGTGATGTGTGTGGAGGAAACGATAAATAAACTATTCCATTGTCACGGGAATAATTAACTGCATCGACTGAAACATGGGACTCATGATTATCACAAATAAGAAGAATTGGCGTTTCTCTTGTACAATTGGTATATTTTTGAATGTGTTTAAGGACTTCCAAGAATAGTTCAGTATTTATCCATCCAGATCTACTTGACAAGCCCAAAGATCCCTCTGAAGCACCATTCAAAAAATGACTTTTATAATGAACTCTGGGAAACACGTAAACTGGTGGAATAGTATTACCACAGGCATTTATAATTCCTCCAAAAGTCACTAACTCCCCTCTCTCTGCAGAAACAATTTGACCAACTTGGCGCTGTGTTTTTTCTGCCAGTATTTTTGGAGTATTCAAGACCGTAGTGATGCCGGTTTCATCGAAATTAATTATTTGATTAGGTGCAAAATTGAATCTCAAAAGAACATTTTCTAGATTTTTAAAGAATATATCTACAGCAGCCTTATTGAACGAGAATGATCGAGCAATACTTGTGCTTTCAGGTTTCCTTAAACTCATATTAGGATTTCTCTTACGGTAACCATACATCCAATCTAAGCCGGCACTTTTATTATTATCCCAGGATGTTGGATAACTGGAATTTAATTTTTTAGCATATTGGTAAGCAAGCTGCCGTACTTGAGTTAAAGTCAGTCCATGATGCATTTTACTGCATTTTATTATATACTCATTTAACTTCTGCTCTTGTTCCGTTGTAAATACTTGGTGGGAGGTGTACTTAGATGAAAAACTTACATGTTCTTCTCGGTCTTCTTTTTTTTTTCAATTCTATGTTGAAGAATGGCCGGCTTCAAATTATATTTATCTGCAGCTTTTCTGATTGATAGTCTGCCTTCCAGCACATCGGATATCGCAGAACCCACCGCAACTTCATCGATGTTAGTTCTTGCCGTTTTTTTGTTGTACGTTCGCACCATCTTCCTTTGCAAAAATTCAAATATAAGGTTTTAACAACTTATATATCACACAGAGAAGATTTGTGGGGCACATTGATACGTATCAAACAACCCCAAGGTCGTGTGCATCAATGTGCCCCAACTTACTTCACAGAAAATAAATATTTAAAATACTTAAAACAATGTTTAATAATAACTTTTTTAAGTAAACATCACATTACGAACAGCATATACTCACCATATAACTTTATATGAAATTGTTGAAACAAGTATGCTCAAAAATAAGTTCACACGAAAGAAACTAAAAAAAATTACTAACTATCTGCAAAAACAGTTCTGTGCTTCTTTGGCGCAAAGCGATAACTGAACACGTGCGTCCGATAAATATATATTCGCGATGATACATATGTTGCGTTGTGTGCGTAGGCGACTGGCCTACTGTGTTTTATTTTAAAATAATGTCGACTGTATCTATGTGCCCCATGTATCAATGTTCCCCTTCTCCCCCTACAGAATGAAAAAATCACAAAAAAAAGAATAAAACTGAAAACAAAAAAAAAAATATAAAAATTAAATGTGAAGAAAAAAAGATATACATATGTATGTATATATAAAATATATATAATATATATATATATGTATATATATTTTAGTTAAGTTAGAATAAGATAGGTTTAGTTATGTTTAATTAGTTTAAGGTAGGCTTAAGTTTTATATAAAATATTTCAAAAAAGAATGATCATATGCTAAGTTTTTTAATAAAAAAAATACATTTTCTTAGCTTAGTTACGAGTAGTTATAATGTTAAGTAAATTTATGTAGTCGTCGAAAGACATATGTTTTAATTGTACTGTTTGTTTTAGAGTGTCCGCCTAGGGCCAGTAAGATAGTTACATTTGTTAAGATAGTTAAGCTAGTTTTAAGCATTTTTGACTAGGGTAAGATAGATATAAGATAATATGAAATAAAAATGAATTCAAAACTAAAAAAAACTCAACACTCCCTCTCAAAACTAATTATTTAATTTAAACATTGGTGATATTCAATTTCAAATTTCAATTAAATCTTTTCAATATTAAATTCCAAAAAAAAAAATGAAACGAAATTCAGACTTGAATTACAAGAAAACATTAATTAATTAATCCAAGCATTTCTGTAAATTTAGCATGTTTAATTTTTGGTAAATTTTTAGTCATTATATCAGATATCATTTCATTTGTAGGAGTGTAATTTACTTGAATTAAGTTTTTATTATATACCTCGCGGACATAATGGAATCGAATATCGATATGTTTGCTGAGATTGTGGTAAACCGGGTTTTTGACAAGCGCCTCAAGCTGTCACAATGCAAAATAGTTGGCTCTCACACTAGCTCATGGAACCCTAGCTCCTTGATAAATGCTCGCAAATAGACTGCTTCTCGAGATGCCGCTGACAGAGCCATGTACTCGGCTTCTGTACTGCTCAGAGCTACAGTAGACTGTTTCTTTGACTCCCAGGTGATTACCGCGTTCTTGTCACCAATGAAAAATGCGTAACCCGTATAAGACTTCCTATCTGCAATACTGCCTCCCCAATCAGCATCAGCAAATCCATTAAGCTTTCCTCTACCTTTTCTATAAATAAGTTTAAAATGTTTAGTATTATATAAGTATGTACCTTAATATACGTTTTGCGCCAGCCATATGCTCAGAGTGTGGATTCACATTAAATTGTGAAAGCCCAAATAAAGTAAGAACCCAATCAGTGACTGAAGAACCTCTTTGTCAACCTTTCCGCATTCCAAGCATCCCCCACATTTTGAAAAACTCTGCCCCCGGTCCATAGGAGTGCTACATTTGCGAGTCTCTATCATATTCTGCCTCTCCATTAAATTGCAGATAAATTGCTGGTGCGAAATGCTAATGCATCCGTCGTCTCCTTTAGCTATCTCCATGCCCAGGAAATGGTCGACTGGTCCCTTATCCACGACTTCGAACTCTTACTGATGCGTTCCTTTATATCCGTTAAGACTTTCAAATTTGAACAGGCTAGCAAGATGTCATCAACATACACAGCAATTATATTGATTTCGGTGTTGTTGTTTAAAACGTAGACACATGAGTCAGCATTACACTGCTTAAAACACATCTTCTGCAGTGTTGCATCCAACTTGGAGTTCCACTCCCGACCGGCCTGCTTCAACCCGTACAACGACTTCTTCAGTTTGCACACCTTTCCCTCACTGCCCTTGACGATAAAGTGTTCCGATTGGCTCACATAGATGTCTTCCTTAAGGTTTCCATTCAAGTAGGCTGCAGCAACGTCCATCTGGTGAACGTCAAGGCTAAATGTAGCAGCTAGCGCCAGTATTAACCTTAGTGATGAGAAACGAACCACAGGGGGGAATGTGTCTGTATAACAAACACCAAATTTTTGGCTGAACCCCTTCGCGACCAATCAGAGCAGAATCAGGGGCAGAATGACCTAATCGGTGGCAATAAATCGAAAAATTAAATTGCCCGTATAGCGCCGTTTTTCTTTTTTTTTTAATAGTCAAATACCCCACAGTTAATTCTGTGAAAATTTTAAACCGTTATCATAAACACATTTTGCATGACACGCATCGGCGCTAGCCATTCGTGTTCACAGATAGCTGGAGTTTGCTGTGAAGAAATTTAAGAAGAGTTTTTAATTGCATAAAAAAAGTGGAGATTGTAAAATATTAAAATGTTTGGTATGGAGCCTTCAAGTTCTGGTATGTGTTAAGCTAATTAAGTGTTTTTTTTTTTGTGAGAAAGTGCTTTATGTTATATAAAACGGTAATTATCATAAAGAACTTTAAAATTACTGTTTTTTTGCTTCTTTGTGAAAACATTGATCGGTTTAGTTGTGTTCCGAAGCAGTCCGAAGCCTAATTTTTGTTGTTTTTTGTAGCTTGTCTTACCTATTCTATGGAACTGTGAAAAAAATTTGCGGATTTTTTCGGTTTTTATTAAAAGTTTCTTTGGAAAAATTGCTTTCTGACAAAAAAAAAAAAGACAAAAAAATGTGAGAATTTCTAAGATTTGTTTTAACTTTTAGGTACGAGTTCAAATACGATTTTTATAACCCGAAGGGAGCTTGTTAATATGATGAAGTCAGCTGAAAATGTTAATTTACAAGCGCAATTGGTTTTTCTGGGAGAAGAGTTCAAAAAACGAACACGAAACTTCGATCTTCTTTTTTCTTCTTCTTTTCGTTTTTCCGGCGTTGTTATGGTCAGAAGTGTAGGACCATAACCTTCCCACTTAATTGCATTCCTACTGGTCCGCTTGTGGGGTCCGCCGGTTTTGGACCTCAGAAAGTAGCGGCAGGCTTCCCGGTTTGGGATTACTTCATCGCTGAGGCCAATCAAATGCTGGTGTTTTTGCATTTGTTTGCACCAATTGTTTTTCGGCCTGCCGTTTTTTTTTTTTTGTGACACGGGCATGCTCCAGATTTTTTTTGTTTGATCTTACTCTTACAACAGCGGTGATCTCCAGTCGTGTCAGCCCACTGATTTGCATGCACACTTGTGGGGCAGTTTAATGGTGGTATATGTGTCCCTAGGCTCACCTTGGTGTTTTCTAAATTGCCTAGATGTGATTTTTGTTTACCTTTGTTTTAGTCGCCTTTACGACAAGCGAGAGGTATCGCTGCAGGGATATTCTTAACCCGTCCCTGCACAGAAAGAACACGAAACTTCGATAATATAAGTTTAACTAAGAAACTTTCGGCGGACCCCACAAGCGGACCAGTAGGAATGCAGTTAAGTGGGAAGGTTATGGTCCTACACTTCTGACCATAAGGACGCCGGGATAAAAAGGAAAAGAAGAAGAACTAAGAAACTTTCATTTGACTGCCCTAAATGTTGATAAACTGAAAACGGAAGGTATATTAATTTTTCGAAGTTAAAAAAAGTGGGCGTGGTCATTGATGGGCTTGGAAATATTAATAGAGTGTTTCCATAAATATTTCCAAAAAAATTCAGGTTCCTAGCTCCATTGGCTGATTTAATACCACCAATAGGGTCATTCTGCCCCACTGTGCGCCGATTCCGTGACAAGTCCACTAGCTCCCATGTATCGTTGGCTATTAGTGTATTGTACTCACTTCGCATAGCTTCTAACCATCTATGTCCGTCAGTTCTACCTAGGGCTTCATCAACTGTCAATGGATTAGAAGAAATATCTGATTTTATTACATACATGTTTATTCGTTGACGCGAACGAAGTAAATAAGGAGTACGACCTTTAGAAACAGATTTATTGGTAACCTTGTCATCTGCACATGTCTCAGTTTGACAATTATTGGATTGTTCACGATCATCAATGGACTCATCCATCGCATGTCCTTTAATTTCATCATTGCTACTAGATAATTCGTCAGCCTCTTCCTCGTCAATTTTAACAACAGCAACATCCGCCTTTTCACCAACAGCGACAGTGCTTTCCGAATTTTGTAAATTAATTATAGCGTAATCGTCTACCCCTCCAAGCAAAGAATTTTCTCCCACACTTTCCATGAATTTAACGTCGCGACTTTGAAAAATCCGTCTTGATTTGGCCTCATATAATCTGTAAGCTTTTGACTCGAACGCATAACCTACCATGAAGCAAGTAATACCTTTGGCACTAAGTTTTGACTTACCCGGCCTTTTGTCCAACATAACCGCCTTTGAACCAAAAATACGAAGATGGTGAACTGATGGTTTTTTGCCGCACCATGTTTCATATGGGGTCATGTTCTTAAGCGTATACTGCAGTTTTCACCGCCTCCCCCCACAACATCTCGGGAAGGGATGCATTAATCAGCATACACCTCGCCATTTCAACTATGCAGCTATTCGCTCGTTCGGCGACACCGTTTTGCTGGGGTGTATACCCCACCGTAAGCTGACGCTGAATTCCTTCAGAATCTAAGAATTCTGAAAAAGATTTGCTAAGGTATTCCCGCCCGTTATCGGTCCTAAGAGTTTTAATTTTACGAGATGTTTCGCGTTCTACCCGGGCTTTAAACACTTTAAACACATTAAAGATTTCACCTTTTGCTTTCAATAAATATACAAAGGTCTTTCGACTACAATCGTCGATAAAGAGGCAAAAGTATCGGTACCCGCCTTGTGTGGGCACTCTCATTGGACCGCAAATGTCACTATGTACCAAATCGTGTATGCCTTTATTTCGACTTTCACTACTTGGGAATGGTAAGGTGCAAATTTTCGCCTTTAAACACGTTTCACAACTCAACATTTGTTCACTATTAACAAGGTTCAACCCGCGTACCATACGATTGGTATTAAGAAGCTTCAAATATTTTTCGTTGATATGCCGGAATCTCTGATGCCATTGTTCCAGGTTATTCCCACACGAGCGCGAATAGAACAACCGAGTCTTTATGAACATAAAAAGGCCACCGCACTTTACCGCTTTCATTATTATTTTACCATCATTTGTTTTAATTGCTGCAAAGTTATTGTTAAAAACAACTGTATGTCCGTTTTCCGTGACTTTACTCATCGAAATGAAATTAGTTTCGAGCAAAGGAACGAACAACACTTTACGTAGGTACAACCGCATCGATTCTGCTACGATCAATACATCCCCGATTCCCTCCGAAAGAATTTTATAATTTGCCGCCAACTCAATTGTCTCTTTATGTGGAGCAATTGAAACAAACATTGACCTGTCACAACACATGTGACTTGCGGTCCCGCTATCAAGTGCCGATGTATCTTTCGTGAGAAGCGCAGGTTTTTGGGTGTTATGTATTGCACTTAATGCCGCAAAATGCGCTGTTGATTTTTGTTGTTGAGAACTTGGCGATGACCTACAAGATGCTGCGTAATGCCCTCTCTTTTGGCATTTGTAACACTTTCCCTTTTTCGGTAGTTGATGTGATTGCGCCTGATGCTTATACTTGGTCTGCTTAGAGAAAAATGCGGTTTCTCCACTCTCACTTCCCATTTCGGTCGCTTCCCCTTAACGTCGTCGTCCCTCTTCTATGAGCTTGGTTTTTAACATGTGACTCAATGGGTATTACGAAATTTTCATAGCTTTTAGGTAAGCTAGATAGGAGAATTATCGTAACTAATTCATTCTGCATTTTAATGTCTACTTCCCTCAATTTTTCGAGTACTTCGAAGAAATTATTGAGATGACTGACCATGGATGCATTTTCTGAGATTTTTAAATTCAATAATAAGAGAGTTACCTTTCGTATGGGACCTTAAGATTCGTGCACTTCCTTCAACTTCTTCCAAGAAGATTTAGACGTACTGCAATTTTTGATGTGCAATACCTGTGAACTTTTCACTGACAACATCATTGTTGCTAGTGCCTTGCCATCCTTCATTTGCCATTGCGCTATTATTTCCGCTGTTGCATTCACTGGCGGTTCCGGAATTTCCCCAGAAACGTATTGCCATAGTTCACCGCACCTGCACTTTCCAGCAATTATAATTTTCGTCGTCTAATTTTTCAATTTGATACAACCCGGCACTCGACTTATCAAATTCGAAAGGAAAGTTTATTCAATTTACATCTGGTATTTATACAATGTATTATGTAATACTTCTTGGTTAGCAATGCATAAGTATAAGTGCATACGTATATATATGAGTGTACAAATTTAATCGTTAAGTTTTGTGCATTCAGTGCAATATTCAACACCTTCAGTTGATCAACCCTTAATGTGGTTCATTGTTCTTCGATGTCCAATGTCGACCGTATCCCGTCTTGGAAACGACACTTATACTCTTCAGCTAATGCTGAGATTTTGTAGAAATATCGATTGACGAAGTAGTCATGTTCGACCGGAACATTTGATAATGAGTTTATTTTTGAATTTGTGTGTTCTTGTAAATGAAATTTGAGTGCTCTTGTAGGCGCTGGAGTCGTTCTTCAAAGTAGGTCCTTGATCTGTTGGTTACAATTTGCTGGATTTCTTGGCCAGTTGCCAACTGTGTTACGATGAATTCTTCAAATGTTGTCATCTTAATTCTGGAGCAATCGATGTCCGTAGATGTTGATTAGTCTTGCCTGCTTTCCCTTGATGACAAAGATGGCCTTGTGGCTTAGTTGATTTGACGATCTGATTGTATTTGACCCGTGCGAATCAGGTCGGGTTCACCAAATGATTATACTCGTACTAATTTCAAGCACATAAACTTGATATTTGAATTGTGTGTGACGCAAGCACTTGAACTTGTTCACAATTAAATTGATTGATAATAATCGGGAATTAATATTAATCAATACTGAATATATTTTCCATTCTTTCACCTCTTTTATACAGTAAAATTGCTTATCCTTATATACAATAAATGCTTAAAACTAAAGTCACCTTGTAACCTTCGAACATGTTTACCAGCTGCCTTATCTGTGCTTTTAGTTTAAGGAATGCTACTCGGTGTGGAGCTCCTTCCGTGGTTGCCTGATTCGTTATTATCAATATTGCGCCAACTGGAGTATCCAACATGGCTATCGAGGATTGTAAAAAATTCGAAATGCTTGATTTCTTGAATTGAATGGACTGATGCCATGAACATTTTATTCTTGTACTTTATACCATAAAAATGCCCGCCTCAGCACAACAAAATAACAAATATTGCTAACCGAAAAACGTTGACCTAAGCATTGTAGCAATAAGTTTGTTGATGTCATCGACGAAGGCAAACAACAGCAAAAATAACAAACTAAGCAATAAAATAAGCAATACAAAATAAATTTGTATTTTTTGTTTCAACATTTTCCCTCCTCCGACGTTGTTGCCCAATTGATTTCAAAATTACTACTCCGAATGTGGTTTTGATCTTCCAGTTCGATATTGGTAGAGTTTTTAGTTGGACACTTGCCGTACTTAAGGACCGTAGCCAATAGGCAAATGATAACAGTGGCCGCTGCAAACATTGAACAAAGCCCAATTGTCTAATACCGATGCTCTTTGATGGTCTTCCAGTTGTGGTCGTGTAGTCGGTTGAGTGCCTCGACTGCTTCTTGATAATTGAAATTGGAAATTTCAGTCTCATCTTTGTTAATTGGGATGACGGTCTCATTTGTAAAATAAACCGGAATTTGAGGTGATACGGATGTGTTTATAGTAGTAATTGATTTGCTAAAGTGCATCATTATTCTCCTTTCCTTGATTACTTTCGCTTCCAATCGTATGAATTTGGATTGGATGACGCAGTCCGGAGTGATGGAAATAATTCCCGTGTTATTAACAAACACTTCTTCTCGTTTACAGTTTACAAAAACAGTAGTTGCTTCGGGTGTAATGAACATCCAGGTATCGCGTATCCACAATTCTTTCCATACAGTGTGTGTTATTCTTAGCGTCCTAGGTGAACATTGCTTGAAAGCTAGTTTCTTATACAGTTGCTGGACAATACAATCCTCACTCTGCTCAATACTGTGAAATATTGATGGCCGGAGGATGTATGTTGTTTCATTGAGAGTTGATGCCTTGCTTATATCTTCCAGTGGTATTTCGAAATACCTCTGTAGATTATAGTTGACTCCAAGCACCGACTGCTGTAATTGTACTTCTCGAAATATCTGCTCCCCGATCCTTTCAGGAACACTGTTAGGTTTAATCAGGTCATATTCATTGGAATCACTGATCGTGAAGTATCCAGCTATAAAAATCTCTGTTGAAGTCGAGGACATCTCTAGTTTGTCCATTGGATCTGGTAATACCTCCATCTCTGGGCCAAGTCTCTCCGCGCACTTCTTAATGATTTCCTCCATGCTCTTGTGTGATAAGAACTCGAACAAATGACTATGTTTAAGATATGCATTTAGCAACTTATTGTATTTCGTTTCGATTTCTCGCATGTAGCTAAGTGCAATTAGATATGCGTTCATCACATGTGTATTTATTTTATTCTCGTCAACAATGCTGTACCAAGATTCCATCTTGTTAATCTCCCCTAGACCAGCATTCAGCTTTTTTGTAAAGCTGTTGATTTTACTGTTGATCCTAGCTTCCGTCTCGTTCACACTGGATATTGTAGACAACATGATTTTACTATTTGTTTTGCTACTTTTTATCACGGCCTTCTGGTTGTTATCTAGGTCCTCGATGTCATGGTATACTTCATCGTTTACTCCGAATATTGAGGTGAGAATGGTTCCTAGTAGTCCTCGTTTTTGCCTTCGCAAAGGTGTTACTGGAGTCTATTAAAAATTGAAGGACGTTCTTCCATTCTTCTTCCATGTGATGAATCAATTCATCGCATTGACTCTCCTTTGTTAATGATTTTGCCTTGTTGCACAACTCAGCCATTTGATCTCTCGTCTTGTTCATATTAACTTGATCCCGTAAGATGTCTGTGATTGGAAATCGAACGCTTGTACGTAGCTCTACTCGTTGAATTTTGGCTGTTCCAATTTGTTCCACAAATAATCCAGTCTCTGGATCTGTTATTGTATAATTTGTAGACCCCGGCATGACGGATGCGAATAACGACAGAATTACAAGAGCAGTAGAGAAGCTTGATGTTTGGGTTTTATCTCTCAGCTTTCTCTTGGGCCTGCTGGATGAATGATTCGAGGAATGTAATATGTTACTATCAGACTTCATGCTATTTTCTTCGTTTGGCAGTAAACACACCTTGGCTATTGGCCGCTTGAATGTTCCTTTCTCTGTTTTTACTGTTACTACTCTGACAAGCCCATCAATTCCGCTGTGCACTTCAATTATTCAGCCTAGAGGCCATTTCGTTGGTGTGAGAAGCTCATTTTTCAACAGCACCATTTGCCCAGGCTCCAAATTCCATGCGGGTTGCTTCCACTTGTATTGCTGTTGCTTCTTGTTTGTGTATTCCTCGTACCAACATTTGCAAACATCTTGTTTAAGTTTTTGAATTAACTTCCACCTTTTTAAACTACTCTCTGCCATGTCCAGAATGACTTCATGCTGTGGTGCTATCAATGGTGATCCAATAATGAAGTGATCCGGTGTTAACGCATCTAGATCTTCAATGTTATCTGTTAGTGGACAGAGTGGTCTTGAGTTCAAGCATCCTTCTATTTGCACCAGAATGGTATTCATCTCTTCGTATGTTAATTTTTGCTCTCCTATGATGCGATTCAGGTGGTATTTATCTGATTTAACTCCTGCTTCCCAGAGTCCACCAAAATGTGGAGCTCCCGGTGGAATGAGATGCCACTCGATCGCATTTTCGGCTAGCGTGGATTGTAGTGCGTCAATAATATTTTTTGCCCCAATATAGATCCTCTTCTGCTGATCATACGTCGCAATGCTGCCATAAACCCATCCGTAGTTAAATCTGAAGTGAGTTCGATATGCACTGCCTTTGTTGCCATGCAGAAAAACAGCGCTATGTAGGCTTTGTGCGATTTAACACCTCGAGTTTGTGAGCATCGTATGTTGATTGGCCCAGCGTAATGTATCCCACAATGTGTAAATGGCCGTGAAAACCTTACTCGAGCCTCCGGAAGTTGTCCCATAAGTTGATTTGATTCCTTAGCCTTGAATCGACAACACTTCATGCATTGATTTATTGTTGCTTTGACAGTGTTTGTTCCTCGGATTATCCAAAATTTTCTCCGAATGTGGTTCAGAGTTAGTTTCACTCCACCGTGAAGTGTATCGATATGGGTCTTGTTTATGATTAATTTTGTCAGCGAGTGTGATGATGACAGAAGCATAGGAATCTTCTGATCAACTGATAAGTGAGCATGTTTCAACTGACCTCCCACTCGCAATATCCCACTGGCGTCGATGAACGGATTCAGTGATGATATCTTGCTGCTCGATTTGATTGCCTTATTTGCAATAAGGCTCTTTATGTCTTCAGAAAAACTTCGTTGAGCACCCTTAACAAGCGCTCTTTCTGCTTCCAGTAGTTCTTTTATGGTTAACCTGCCATAAAGTAGTGGTTCATGTCTCTTGCTCCGTTGGCAATTGGATTTAAACCGCAGACAGTATGCACTTACGCGTTGAAGTTTTGATAATGATGAAAACATTAGATAAATGTCGTCCTTGTGTGAAGGATTGCTGGGATGCATCGCTAGACAAGCGTGAGATTTTCGAATCTCAGGCATTTCTTGCACTTCCACTATGGAATTGACAGCTGGCCAATATTGTTGATCCTTCTTCAACCACCCTGGACCGGTCCACCATGTTGAATTTTCAGCTAAGGTATCTCCAAATGATCCTCTGGACGGAATGTCCGCAGGATTCTCTTTTCCGGGTACAAACCTCCATTGTCCCTTAAACTGTTGTTGCACATATGATACTCGGTTGGCGACAAATGTGTTCCATTTCACTGGATGTTGTTTTAACCAGTTCAATACTATGGTAGAGTCGGACCATGCGAAAATCTTGGCATAATTGATGTCCAATTGCTCTCTGATGTACCTCATTAGTTTCGTAAGTAACGCTGCTGCACATAATTCCAGTCTTGCCAATGAAACTTGCTTCGCAGGTGCCACCCTTGTTTTGGATGCAATGAGGCTTATTGTAGCAGAACCGCGATAAATAACCTTCTGATACACCACCGCTGCAAACGCTGATTCTGACGGATCTGCAAATCCGTGTAACTCTATGTGGGCGCCTTCCATTTGCTGCGTCCATCGTGGAATTCTCACCTTTTGAAGTGATGATAGTCTTGTCTTGAATTCATTCCATTCATTTTTAATCTTCATTGGAACATCCTCGTCCCAATCGATGCCCAAAAGCCAGAGATTTTGAATAAGAATCTTTGCCTTGATAGTTACTGGCGATAACCAACCGAAAGGATCGAAGATTTTGCCAGCGTCACTCAGTATAGCTCGTTTGGTACCCTTTGTGCTGAATGATGAGACATTGATCTTAAATTGGAAGTCGTCTGTGTTTGGGCACCATTTTATTCCCAAAATCTTAACCGTTGTATCACTATCAAAGTTATAGTCTGGCTCAAATTCAGTTCCTTCCCTTGGCAATGCCTTTATGAATGCTGCATTATTTGATGTCCACTTCCGTAAGTTGAAACCACCCTTCCGAAGTAGTTGCGTCAATTCCCTTTGCAGATCTTGACATTCTCTTAAGGAATTTGCACATCCCAAACAATCGTCTACATAGAATCCTTCAAGCAATGTTTTGCTTGCTAGTGGATACTCTTGCTTTTCATTCTCAGCTAGCTGACATAGAGTTTTAATTGCCAAGTATGGTGCGGATGATGTGCCATATGTGACGGTTTTGAGAGCGTATTCCTTGATTGGATTCTTGGAGTTTTCTCTCCACAAAATACGCTGTAAGTTTTGATCCTCCTGGTAAAATCTGACGATACATTTTTTCGATGTCAGCTGTGAAGACGATTGGAAACTACCTCCATCGGAGAAGTAAGGAAAATAAATCCGTTTGAATCGTGGGGCCTGTCATCATGATGCTATTTAGCGACTCCCCAGATGTTGTTTTTGCCGAGGCATCGAAAACCACCCTCAGTTTGGTAGTAGTGCTGTCATTTTTTATTACCGTATGGTGTGGAAGATAATACGTTTTTTCTGAGGAATCTCCTTGCCCTTCCTCCATGTGTCTAAGAGCAAGATATTCCTGCATGAAATTGCAATAGTCATGCCGAAGCTTCTCATTTCTTGCGAATCTCTGCTTCAACAAAAAGAATCGTTTTAACGCCATTTTGCGTGAATCACCTAAGACTGTGCGATCCTTTAGCAGTGGTAACTTGACGATATATCGTCCTGTTTTATCCCTTTTGTGTGTCAATAGGTAGTGAATTTCGCATTTCTCATCTTCTGCAGACCTGACCCTTGCGACGGGTATTTCTTCTAGCTCCCAAAATTTCTTTAATCCTTCATCTTCCCTGCACACACTGATACATGAAGTAAGGACTTTGGTTTGTGCTTGCGGTCCAGACAATATCCAGCCAAACCTTGTATTTTGTGCCATTGGAGTATTAGGTGGACCTTTGATCAATCCATGGGTCAGGAAATGTGGTAAAATGTCTGATCCTATCAGCAATTCGATATCCTTTGGTTGTCCGTACCATGGATCCGCCAACTTCAAGCCTTGAATATGTGGCCAATCGTTGGGTGAAAATTGTTGTAATGGCAATCTTGATGTGATAACAGGCATTACCAGAGCGTTCACCTCCATGTTGACTCCTTCATCATGAATTGATTGAATGCTGTGATAACTTGTGTGGCCTGACCATTGATTCCATTTATCCTTGACTCATACTTATCCAGCGGTGCCCTTAACTGATGCGCTAACTTTTCTGTCACGAAGCATGATTGAGATCCTTGATCAATCAGAGCTCGTATCAGTTTCACTTGTCGTCCAACGCACACATTTACCATGGCTGTGGCTAGTAGTACCGTCCTGTTAGCTTGACATGCAGCGACGATTCGCGTTGTCGATGGTGATTCTTCACCTGATCCCTTTGTTGTTACTAAGACGGCTGCCTTTTCACTTTGAGGGAAATGAAGAAGAGAATTATGCTGTTGTGCGCATATCTTGCAACCCTTCTTTGACAAACATTCTTTAGCGGCATGTCCATCTCGCAAACAGTTGAAACACAACCTTGACTTCTGGATCACTTCCCGTCGGGTTTTTGGTTTCATACTTAAAAATCACAGTTGAACACCTGATGATTCTCGCCACAAATAGCGCATTTTGGCTGCGTAACTGTTGTCAAGTGGCTTTTTGTAGAGTTGGGTTTTACCGCTTGCGATTGGTGTTCTCTGCTGAATTCGCGACTGCCCTCCAATCCCCTGAATATGCCCTCAATAAAGTCAAAAAATGTATTTAACTTTGGAATTTCTGTTGATGTTCCTTTTGATTGTAGGTACAGCCTTCTTGATTCATTGTCTAGTTTTGGATATAGGATTTGTATCACCAATGGATCCCAGGAACTGACATCCACTCCGAAGTTGCTGATTCCGTACAGGATTTCCCTTGATGTATCCATCATAGTCTTTAGATCCAGAGCATTTTCATTTCGAACTGGTTTCAAAATAAGCAGTTTTTGAATAAAGTTGTTGACCAACGCTGCTGGATTTTGAAATCGTTTGATTAGCAATTCTATTGCTGTTGCATAATTGCTTGCAGTAGGTGATAGATGGTTGACAATCCTTGCTGTTCGGTCACATATGTACATACATAAAAAGTACTCTATTGTACACAGACGGAAACACTGGTCAATCAATATTAAAAATGTTTATACCAGAATTTGAATTTCGCGCCCTTGTATTGTAATCCGCCATATTTTTTTTGTAATACTTGTTCAAAAATACGGAATCATTTGTACTAAAAAGATTATATAATAGTAAGAAAAAATAAAGTCGCTCTCTTGTAAATCGAATCGTCGAAGAAAAAGGATTGTTTTATTCCTTCGCTTTCGCATATTTCGTTGTGGACATCGTAGTACTTCTTTTTGTTACCCCGAACTTTGTTAA
Source organism: Merodon equestris (assembly GCA_958301585.1). Taxonomy (NCBI): domain Eukaryota; kingdom Metazoa; phylum Arthropoda; class Insecta; order Diptera; family Syrphidae; genus Merodon; species Merodon equestris. Next base: position 51,222,012 of record OY284414.1, on the reverse strand, counting down.
GTCGCAAGAGTAAACATCTGAGAGATTTTACGTAATCATTCTTGATACGAATTTCTCGTCAGACCGGTCAAAAAAAAGCTTTTCACCGGAAAATTTTTTGGCGCCCAAACGTGCGGCACGCGTTCGTGGTGATAAATACTGATTAATGTGACTAAAAGACTAATCAAAGAATAATCTAAAAGTGAGTTCGTGTTCGGTTTCGGTCATTCGCGGTTCGCGGTAATCTAATCATACGAGTATATGTAATTCAAGCATTTCATCGTTGGAACCAGTTCCAGATCATCATCCAGATCATTATCAAAATCATCATATTCGACCCGGAAAGCAGATTCAGTGCATTGGTTCGTCGTTGGAGTTATACAATATTATACATATTATATTGTATATAATAAAAGGAATGATAAGTATACACATTCCCAGCAGGTATGTGTCTCTGATTCTAATTATTCGAATGTGCGTTGAAACAACACAGTTCAAATTCAATATATAATGTGCATACACAAGCATATATATGTGTAGATATTCGTAAATACATATATAAGTTCCAACAACAAAGTAACATTCGAGCGCACCTTCGGCATAAGCAGAATAATATGCACGCAGAAAATTTTTTTAAATACACTTTTTGGTTATTGAATGTACAATTATTATATTAAAGACTTGTGAAACTCATACCATCCACACGATTCACTTATAATCCACAACGAAATAATAGGAGCAAACAAAAGCATATTACATAGTTCTTAGTTCCCCCTATTGCAAAGTTTTCATATCGATCATATCGCATTACATTACCAACAACACTTCTAAAGATTTTATATTGTCAACTTATCGTCGATCTTATTCGTTTCGCTCGATCGCTAGTCTCTCGGTAAGAGGCACCCACCACCCACTCACTGAAAAAAAAACAATCGTATTCCACTCCACCAGTCATATCGTTGATTGGTACAGGATTCCTTCGTTGCTTAATCGAAGCATAGTTTTAGGATTCATTCTCATTTTCGTTCGTCGTCGTCTGTCGCCACACAAGCAACTTCAAACTTCATTTATAATATAAAGAAATAATTTTCAAAATTAAATTGAAAAACAGACCATTGGGAACTAACAATTTAGTTTTAAATAGAAACATAATAACATAATTACCTGTTTACTTAATTACTCTCGAGCCATACAACAATAAACTATCAACATGCCAACACAATTAGAGGAAATAAAACAAGCGCGAGCTTCAACAAAAGGTAGCATTTCACGAATAAAAACTTTAGTTGAGACCAAAAAACTTTCACCTCCAGAGTTAGAATGCCGACTTGGCATATTAGAGTCCTACTTTAAGCAAATATTATCATTTCAAAGCAAAATCGAAGAAATTTCAAATGAAGATACTAGTCGCAATGAATTAGAAGACTTGTATGTTTCCACTAAAGCAAAAATTCTATCGCTTATGGGCACTAATAGGCGCAGTAGTAACTTTGAAACTTCATGGACTATTCCTTCTCCAGCTAGCAATCTACCAAAACTACGTTTGCCACATTTTGATGGAAAATATTCGGAGTATAAAAACTTCATAAGTACGTTCACGAACCTGGTGGACAATGATTCTACTCTTTCTAAAATTGAAAAATTCAATCATTTACTGACTTGTTTAAGTGGTCAAGCGCTTGGAACGGTCAAGGCTTTCCAAATAACGGAGGACAATTATCCGAAGGCACTCACTCGCTTAAGGGAACGTTATGATAATGATTGCTTAATATTCCTAGAAAATATTACTCAGCTTTTCGACTTGCCAAAGATTTCAAAAACTTCAGCTAATCAACTTCGAAACTTAGTGGGCACAATTAGTGCCACTTTCAATTCTCTTCTATCGCTTGGCTCAGAATCGGACATTTGCAATGCTATTATTATTCATATCGCAATGAGTAAAGTTGATATCGGAACTCAAACTAAATGGGACGAACAGTTTGATTATAAAAAGTTACCAACTTGGCAACAATGTGCTGACGTTTTGGAAAAACGATGTCAATTCCTTGAAGCACGAGAATGCAAAACACTTTAACCAGATTGCAATAAACAGCCATTGGCACGGCATAAAACCAATCGTATCGACTATCGCCCAGTATCATCGCTCACCGCTAATCATAAATCATGTTCTTTTTTGCAAAGATAATTCTCACTCTATTAATAGCTGTCAACATTTTAATAAATTGTCCATTGTTGATCGTTTCAATAACGCTAAGAAGCTAAGTTTATGCTTAAATTGTCTAGGGAAAGGCCATAATCTATCTAAATGTCCATCGAGTTACAAATGTAGAGTTTGTCACCAGTCGCATCATACCTTACTTCATCGGACAAATCAAGCCACAACGGGCTCGATCCAGCAGGATTATGCTTCATCGGCAGCTGCTAACTCTGCACTCGAAGCAGATTCGCAACCTAGGACCACAGCACAAGTCATTCTAGCTACAGCCCTTGTACTTGTTAGAGATTCTTCAGGATGTTTCCAAATAGGGAGAGTTCTATTAGATTCGGGCTCACAGGTTAATTTCATCAAAGAGGATTTTGCTAAATCATTGAATTTGAAATCTCAAAGAAAAACAGTTGACATTATTGGGATCGGTTGCAAAGAGACAAAGATTAGCTCTCTAACTCAAACAACTATTCGATCACGTATTTCAACATTTGAACTTCCACTGGAGTTTTTAGTCACTCCCACAATAACAGGATACCAACCTGATGCTACACTTAACATTGTAAATTGGAAACTTCCAAAAAACATAAATCTCGCTGATGAACAGTTCAATCATCCAGGACCCATAGATATGCTTGTAGGAGCAGAAGCGTTTTTCGATTTGCTGTTGGTAGGGCAAGTAAAGCTTGGAGATGGCGTGATTTCTATTGAAGACAAACTCGAAGAAGTTGTCGAGAAGTTTTGGGAACTTGAAGCTGTTACTGGATACAAATCAAAGTGGACAGAAGAACAAGTTAATTGTGAAGCACATTTCAAGCAAACATTGGAGGAGTTACCCACTGGTAAACTCATGGTGAAACTACCCTTTAAGCAAGACCCAAATTTACTCGGGGATTCATACAATATCGCATTTCGTCGTTCTCTATCATTAGAAAGAAGATTAAAACAAAATCATTCGCTAAAGACATCATATGAACAGTTTCTGGACGAATATGAAAACTTAGATCATATGTCTCTTGTGGAAAATCCAGATTTAACCACGCCCCATTATTATCTTCCTCATCAATGTGTTCTCCGGCCAAATAGTACATCGACAAAGTTACGGGTCGTGTTCGATGCTTCTTGTCGTACATCATCGCAAATTTCTCTAAATGAAATTCTAATGTCTGGTCCCACCATTCAGGACGATCTTTTTACAATTCTTCTTCGCTTTCGCATGCATAGATTTGCACTAACCGCGGATATAGTGAAGATGTATAGGCAAATTTTGGTTCACCCATCTGATAGAAAGTTCCAATACATCGTATGGAGGGAAACTGAACAAGTTCCAATTCGAACTTATGCTTTGAATACTGTTACTTATGGAACTACTTCAGCTCCATTTCTCGCAATTCGCTGTTTGCAATACCTAGGAGATAAATTTGAGAAAAGATTTCCTTTAGGATCTCAAGTTATACGTTCCGATTTTTACGTCGATGACATGATTACTGGAGCGGATGATTTACAAACATTATCAATATTGAAAAGCGAAGTTGAGACTGTTTTGCAATCAGCAGGCTTTGAATTAGCCAAATGGCATAGCAATCATCCTTCTGTCGTCACAACTCAAAACGGTAAACAACTAAAAATGAGCGAATCCAACATTACAAGTACGCTTGGTATTACGTGGAATCCATCAGATGATCACTTCTACTTTTCGTACAACCCGAACAAAACGTATTCTTCATATTCTAAAAGATCGATTTTGTCTTTATCTTCTTCGTTGTTCGATCCAATGGGCTTACTCAATCCTATCATAGTAAAGGCAAAAATCATTTTACAACAACTTTGGATTGATAAAATTGATTGGGATGCCGCCATTCCACAACATATCGACAAGGAGTGGAGGCAGTTCATGGCCGATCTCAACTCCCTTCAGAACCTCTCAGTTCCACGATTTGTTCTTACATCAAATAGAAAAACATTACAGATTCATGGTTTTTGCGATGCTTCTATGAAAGCTTATGGGAGCTGCATTTATATTCGGTCACAGAACTCACAAGGTTTGATAAAAACTAATTTGTTAGTTGCAAAGTTTAGAGTTGCACCAGCAAAACGGATATCGCTTCCTAGGCTTGAACTTTGTAGTGCTCATCTACTGGCAAAATTGTGGATAAAAATTAAACCTATTTTGAAGGAAAAAGCTTCGAAGATTTACTTTTGGACCGACTCCCTAGTCGTTTTATACTGGATATCTACACACTCTTCTAAGTTAAATACTTTTGTTGGAAATCGTGTAGGGGAAATTCAAGAAAATACAGCTGATGTTGTCTGGAAGCATATACCTACGGAATTGAACCCCGCAGACCTAATATCAAGGGGATGTTCAGTTAGTGACTTAACAAACTCTAATTGGTTTACCGGTCCTGTATTTTTGTTCAAGTCATCAGAGTATTGGCCATTAACAAACTTATCATCTTTAACTCCCGAAATAAGGAACTTAGAACATCGGAAAACAGTTTTATCTTGTTGCAAGTTGCCTCAAACTTATTTGCTCGACATAATTGACAAATTCAGCTCCTATACAAGACTCATAAGGGTTTTCTCAATTGTTCTGCGATTCTTGGCAAAACTACAAAACAAAGAGTCGGATCTAACATCGTTCATAACGCCACAAGAGTTTGAAAACGCTTTATATAAAATCGTCTGGATAATCCAAGGAAATGCATTTTCAGAAGAAATTCAACAACTTTCGAAACATAAATTCGTTAAAGGCAATCTCAAATGGTTGAACCCTTATCTCGATACAAGTAAAGGCTATCCTATCCTTCGCGTTGGCGGTCGTATAAGGAACGCAAATCTTCCAGAAGAGCAAAAACACCCACTTCTTTTACCTAAGGATTCCAATTTCGCTAAATGCTTCGCTCGTTACTTACACGTTACTAACTATCACGCTGGCCCTAAGGCACTAATTGTCCTACTTCGACAGAGATTTTGGATTGTCAACGCTAGGGAACTGACAAGGAAAATCGTGCGCAGTTGCATTCATTGCGTTCGATATCGCCCTAAGCTTTTACATCAGATGATGGGCGATCTTCCCGCGGAAAGAATCAGCGCGACTCGTCCTTTTTTACGATGCGGTGTCGATTTCTGTGGTCCGGTATCAGTCTATCACAGAATTCGTGGCAAGGTGCCATATAAAGCATATATAGCCGTATTCGTTTGCTTTTCATCAAAGGCAGTGCATCTCGAAGCTGTGTCTAACCTATCTGCTGATGCTTTTATAGCTTCACTAAAACGCTTTATCAGTCGTCGAGGGCTTCCACGTGACATATTTTGTGACAACGCAACGAATTTCGTAGGGGCCAACTCAAAGCTATCCGACCTCCGAAAATTGATGTTTCACAAGTCTACACAAGAATCCATAATTAACTTTTGTAGTATTGATCAAATAAATTTTCATTTCATCCCCCCTAGGGCTCCACACTTTGGTGGTATCTGGGAAGCAGCCGTCAAGGTTGCAAAGGGTCATCTTTATCGATCGCTCCAGAATGCCAAATTGTCATTTGAAGAACTTGCGACTGCCCTTTGTGAAATTGAAGCTGTGATGAATTCAAGACCACTAACCCCATTGACGAACGACCCATGTGACTTGGAGGCTCTAACCCCAGGACATTTTCTCGTCGGATGTTCACTCAAATCGATTCCTGAACCAGCTGATGATTCTCCAGAAACGGACCTCCTGCAGTATTGGCGGAGAATCAACAACATCAAAACCCATTTTTGGAAACGATGGTCAAACGAATACATTACCGAATTGCAGCAACGCTCCAAATGGTTCTCACCACAACCTAATATTCAAATTGGATCATTGGTCATCATACATGAAGACAACCTACCCCCGCAACGATGGCTTATGGGCAGGATTCAGAATACGTTTCCCGGCAAAGACGGAAATGTTCGAGTAGCGGAAGTATTTACTACAAAAGGTTTGGTTACCCGCCCTATTAGAAAGCTAGCACCTTTACCTTGTTAAAAGCTCCATGACCTTTCAAAGGGGGCGGAATGTTCGGTCACATATGTACATACATAAAAAGTACTCTATTGTACACAGACGGAAACACTATTCAATCAATATTAAAAATGTTTATACCAGAATTTGAATTTCGCGCCCTTGTATTGTAATCCGCCATATTTTTTTTGTAATACTTGTTCAAAAATACGGAATCATTTGTACTAAAAAGATTATATAATAGTAAGAAAAAATAAAGTCGCTCTCTTGTAAATCGAATCGTCGAAGAAAAAGGATTGTTTTATTCCTTCGCTTTCGCATATTTCGTTGTGGACATCGTAGTACTTCTTTTTGTTACCCCGAACTTTGTTAAGTCGCAAGAGTAAACATCTGAGAGATTTTACGTAATCATTCTTGATACGAATTTCTCGTCAGACCGGTCAAAAAAAAGCTTTTCACCGGACACTTGCTGCTTCTCCGGTTAGATTACCCTTCAAATACTGCATTCGTTCGACATTGCTTAAGGTTCTGTTTTGGTGTACTAAACGATCTGTGTACTGTGTCTGTTCTATTTCTTTTATTTGAATATATGCATCTTGATACATCTGCTCCAACTCAAGAAATTCCTCGTCGTAATCGGCTTTGTCCATTGACACCATAATTTCCTCATTAACTGTTCGTACCGTTGTCCAGCATTCTTGTAATTGACTCAGCTTGAACTTGAGATAGACGGAATTCTGGCTGAAATCCAGACTGTCAATTAGGCGTAAAAATCTCCCTTTGGCGAGGTTCAACTTAGTGCACTGAATTGAGGACTTCGTCTTTCCAATTGAATCTTCCGTTCTATCTGATGATGTACTCCTTGGTGGCTGAACTGCTGTAGCTGGATTTGAACTGGCTGGTAATTCTGGAATATCGGCTCGCCTGTTCGTTGACCACTGAGCCAGTTTTGACTTCAAGGCACCTTTAATGTCATGATACCTTGATTCGAACTGGCTAAAATACTTTTTGGCAAAGTATTCATGATGCGGGTTCGTCTTCCTTAAGTCTTCTAGGTACCCATTGTTTAGTTGGAAGTCAATCCAGTGCTGCTCCAGTTTCTCGAGCCGTGTCTTGAAATACTCCACAGGGTACCGTGATTCTCCATCCTTTTTCAAGTTTGTCCACAATCGATGCACTTCTTCCGTGATTCTCGTCTGATTTAGTGCGATTTCTTCGATTTCGCTCATGTTTACTGCGTAATGGAGTACGAGCTATGTTCTATTTCCACTGTTTGAATATATTGATCTAGTACCACTTTTAACTAATCACTTTCCACTATTCCGGCTAATCCGGCTCGAAGGACCATGTAAAAAATTCAAAATGCTTGATTTCTTGAATTGAATGGACTGATGCCATGAACATTTTATTCTTGTACTTTATACCAAAAAAAAATGCCCGCCTCAGCACAACAAAATAACAAATATTGCTAACCGAAAAACGTTGACCTAAGCATTGTAACAATAAGTGTGTTGATGTCATCGACGAAGGCAAACAACAGCAAAAATAACAAACTAAGCAATACAAAATAAATTTGTATTTTGTTGATGTAATCAACAAGGATCTTTTCATGAACGGGTCTTTTTAGAACAGCTTTTTTTGTAGTCACACATGTGCATGTTTAAATAGAAATTGAATAAATGGTTATGAGAAACTATAAATCAAAATTTCTCAGATTGAAAAGAAAACCAATATATTAATAAATGAGCGAACATACAAAATTTACATACGATATATTGAATATACATATTTATATACTGTATTTATGATATGATAAAATATTCTTATTTTGGTTACAGAAAATATGCTTCGATTGTTTTTTTGGCTTGTCTCCGGTTTGATACTTCCAAGAAGAAACTAAATTATTTAAGTTTCTCAGATTTTTTCTACTGTTCACAAGCTATAATGGAATATTGGACTTATACTTACCAACACTCTGGACCAGAATATTATGATACGGAAATGGATAAGGAGTTTTTATTAGATTTACGGGAATTACGTTACTTGCTAGACAAAGAAAAGGAAATTAAACAGTGAGTAAAGCATATATAGTAACGAAGTTTCTACCATATGACAATAAATGAAAATATTGCATTCCTGAATGATTACGATATTCTCTTTTTTAATAAATTTCACTTGGAGTAGTCAAATATTATTGAGACCCCAAGTTGGAAAGTGATGACCCATTACGTATGAAACGCATGACATAGAGAAAAAGTGAAATAACGTCGAAGGAGTTGATCATTTTATACTTAAAGAAGCTTAATTAACAATCTATGTGTCCGATCAATATATTGCCGGCGTTAAAGCCCTTTTAATGTTTTTTTGTGACCGGTCTGTAATGACTGTCTTAAACCTAAGCACTTTAGTGCTACGAGTAACGTTGATTGTCTTCTACAGTTTAGTGTTGGGTAGGACACGCATTTTTATTGAGTTTGTATGAGGTACTCATTTGGGGGAGTGAAGTGGTACATTGTCCCACCTCATTTGAGGTAAGGGATGTTTCTTATAGAGGTATAGAACTTTAAAATGGAATAAAACAAAGATGATTTTTTTTAAATTGACATGAAATTGACTTTATTCGAAAGATAATCTTCTGACATTATAATTTAAATATAATTTCTGGCATATGAGCGCCACGGCTGGTTCGAAATTAGTCTAATCTGGAGGTTCAATTTTCAATGATTTTTTTCCAAAATTTGTGTCCATATATCGGCAATAACGCGGCGAATGTTGTCCACCAAGTGGTCAATCGTTTCGGATTTATCGGCGTAGACTAGCGACTTCACATATCCTCAGAGAAAATAGTCAAGCGGCGTTAAATCGCAGGATCTTGGAGGCCAATTCATGCGGTTACCAAATGTTTCCTTCAATAAATCAATTGTGGCACGAGCTGTGTGACATGTTGCGCCGTCTTGTTGAAACCTCAGCTCCTGCACATCATGGTTGTTCAATTGATGAACGGAGAAGTCAGTAATCATCGCTCTATAGCGGTCACCATTGACTGTAACGTTCTGGCCAGCATCGTTTATAAAGAAGTACGGACCAGCCCATAAAGCACACCAAAAAGTCAGTTTTTGTGGATGTAACGGTGCCTCAACATACATTTGAGGATTATCATCACTCCAAATACGGCAGTTTTGTTTATTGACGTATCCATTCAGTCAAAAGTGAGCTTCATCGCTATACAAAATTCGCTTATGAAAATTGGGATCAACGGCAATCTTGTTTTGGGCAGTCATATGCCAGAAATTATATTTAAATTATAATGTCAGAAGATTATCTTTCGAATAAAGTCAATTTAAAAAAATCATCTTTGTTTTATTCCATTTCAAAGTTCTATACCTCTATAAAATACACCCTTTACATCTTGTCACATGTCCCTTTGATAGCTTGCAATATGTACTAATGCAAAGGTCGTGAGGTGCCTCTGACTATGACAAGATTGAAGTGGTACAAATTATTTTTTTGAGGTGTTGGGATATTTTTGTACTGGTGTATGGGACATGAGTATGTGAGGTGCTCAGACTATGACAAGAATTGAAGTGGTACAAATTATTTTTTTGAGGTGTTGGGATATTTTTGTACTGGTGTATGGGATATGAGGATTTGAGGTGCTCTGACTATGACAAGAATTGAAAAATATTTTTTTTGAGGTATCGGGATATTTTTGTACTGGAGTATGGGACATGAGAACGTGAGGTGCTCTGACTATGACAAGAATTGAAGTGGGACAAATAATTTTTTTGAGGTGTTGGGACATTTTTGTAGTGATGTATGGGACGTTTGTAGTGCATCTTGTATGAGTAACGCAACACTACTACAGTTAAGACCCAGGAATCAAATGGAAGCTAGAATGCTAGAACACGAAGCGAATGTTGGAATGGGTTGACCTTTCTATGTATTTCTATACTTTTCCCTTTAACACTTTGAAGTTGTTCTCGGCTTCTGTCCTCGGTGGTGGCAAGCTGATGATAGAGACCAAGATATCGAGCTCAGTCTTTGAGCTTCGACAAAAAGACGATGACAAGAGAGTTTGGCGAATTCGCTAAAGCCGTACTTTGTGATTTGATAGCAAGTGCTAAGTACGGCTTTGACGAAAGGCTAAGGTCTCATTCACATTGTTAAATAACACCTCGTCCACAACGTACTTTTGGTCCTCAAATATTAGAGGAATCAGAAGCGGATAAGTGCACAATAAAATAAATTAAACGGTACGATTCCTGGAAAAATCGTCCATTAATATGCTTATACATACAATATTCTTATACTATATATTGTATTCTTAAACAACTATATGTAATATCGTTCCTATTATATAGGTATGTATTAACTTATTGTTTGTGATTTTGTTTTACAATCCATTTTTCTTTCATATTATTGTTATAATGTCTTATACATATATTAAAGAGTAATCTTTTTATATTTTATCTAAGGGTATTTAGTTAACAAACAGAACAAAATATAATCTCAATCTTATTTTCAACTTTTCATAGACCTTAATTCGGAATTTTTCATTCATTTTCTTCTTTTTTTTATGATGATTTCAAATTCAATCAGTTTTCAACTTTTCATCAGACCTTAATACGGAATTTTTCATTTATTTTCTTCTTTTTTTTATGATGATTTCAAATTCAATCAGTTTTCTTAATCTGTCGTCAGTTGCTTTTAAGTGTTACTTACTAAGGATAGGCTTTAGGCTGATAACGAGAGAAAAAAGATTTAATGATAAAACTCATCCAAGTGCTGCTGAGTATTACACGCACGAAAATTGATGGACAAATGTCATATGCAAAATTTAGAACTGACAATGGAAACAGTGGCGAAATTTAAATAAAGGAATCTTGTAAATATTAATCTAAAATTATATTTTAGACTAATAATATTAGTTATACTATATGTGTATATATAGGGTTTTCCAATGGGGACTTGACAGTTTTGAATTTAATTTGTGAACGCACCCTTTCACTAATCATCGAACTGTCATTGTCAATTTATTCAGTAAACTCAACATTTTCAATATGGTAAAGTACACGAAAGAGCAACGTCTGCAAATTATAAAAATTTTCTACCAAAATTCGGAGTCGGTGACCGCAACTTTAAGAGCGTTAACTCCAATTTCCGGTCGTAATTCTTGCCCTAGTAGACAGGCAATAACAAGCTTAGTGCAAAAATTTGAGTCTACATATTCGTTGTGTGATGTTGCCGTGTCAGTGAGACAACGGGTTGGTCGAAGTGTCGAAAATATCGCTGCCGTTCAGGCGTCCGTAGCAAACGAGCCAAATCAGTCAACGGCGTTCTCAAGAATTGGGCATCGCTCAGACCACATTATGGCGTATTTTGCGTAAGAATCTTGGTTTACACCCATACAAGATCAAGCTGGCTCAAGAATTTAAGCCGATGGACCATTTGAAGCGACGTACTTTCTCCGATTGGGCTCTGGAGAAGATGCGCCAAGATGATGAATTTCATCGCAAAATCATCTTCAGTGACGAAGCTCATTTTTGGCTCGATGGGTTCGTCAATAAGCAAAATATGCGTTATTGGTCGGGTGAAAACCCACATGTGCTTCATGAATCACCACTTCATCCACAAAAAATAACTGTTTGGTGCGGTTTGCATGCCGGCGGCGTTATTGGGGCATATTTTTTCGTCGACGATAACGATCGTCACGTTACTGTGAATGGCCAGCGTTATCGCGCCATGATTACCGATTATTTTTGGCCCGAATTGGAAGATATGGACTTGGACGACATGTGGTTTCAACAGGATGGTGCCACAAGCCACACAGCACACGTTACAATCGATTTATTGAAGAGTAAGTTTGATGAGCGTGTTATCTCAAGAAATGGGCCAGTCGATTGGCCGCCTCGTTCGTGCGATTTAACGCCTCTAGACTATTTTCTTTGGGGCTACGTTAAGTCATTGGTTTATGCCAACAAGCCGACGACGTTGGAAGAGCTCAGGGTCAACATTGAACGCGAAATAGCGGCCGTTTCGGCCGAAATGTGTGCCCGAGTCATCGAAAATTGGGTCCAACGAATCGACTACTACAAACGTGCTCGCGGTGGTCATATGAACGAAGTCGAGTTCCATTCATAAATGTTTTGATTGTACTTCAAGCTGATAATAAATTTTTTGAAATATCTCAAATGGTTTGCGTTTTATTTAAAAAAAAAGTTGTCAAGTCCTTTTTGGAAAAGCCTTTACTTTTCGCGTCATCAGGTTACCCTCCCAAACTTAATTTACTCGTAATTGATCTTGCTGTGCTTGGTGTTAAAACGTAGCTACTTTTTTTGTATTCTACTTTTCTTATCTTTGTATACACTCTTACTAACAACAAGAACATGCAAGAAGGAAACCCCGTTACACAATTTTTGTTTTTTTTTTTAATTTTCGATTGAAAAATGTGTTGTTTTTTTATTTTATCAACAAGAATTAAACGCGTGTGACACCCAATTTTTTTTTGTTCAAGTAGTGTGTTAAAATTAATATGGATAAAGGAAAATCGCTATCTGTGGAAGAAAATCAAAAAAATTTAAGCTTACAATGAAGGAATTAGTATTTTCAATACTTCCATGTAAATAATATATTAATAAATAAATAAATACATAAATAAACATTTACGGTGCTAAAGTTTTGTTTTAACAAGTTCTATACATTTTCTTTTAAATGTCCTACTTTCTGAGGTCAAACCGGCGGACCCCACAAGCGGACCAGTAGGAATGCAGTTAAGTGGGAAGGTTATGGTCCTACACTTCTGACCATAACAACGCCGGAAAAAGGAAAAGAAGAAGAAGATTGAATAAATTAAAGCCTTTAGGCTACGTTTATGGCGAAGCGTATTCACGTCGCGCGAGACGATGGCTTTTCGCACGATCGCAAGCGACATCTCTACCAGCGACATCGCAGGCGATTGTGTTTATGGCAGCGCTATTAATGTATTCTGATGACGCAGTCTAAAGTTATCATTATTCCGCAGATGGTATGATTGAGCTTCACCTACACGTCTTGCCTCACTTGTTAGGTATAATGGGGCTTGGCCATATTTTATTTTGAAAACCGTTCAGCTCTAGGGTTTGCTTTATATTTAACCACCTAAGTGAGTCTAACATTGACTTTATTTCAGTCATTCTGTTGCATCTTAGTATACATCTCATAGCCTTATTTTGTAGTCTCTGTAGTCTCCCGATGTGCAACATGCATATAAAATGGTCGAGCAATACTTAAAATGTGGTTTTATTATAGTATTGTACACTGTCACCGCTGTAATATAATCCATCCTTTTATGTATTCTTTTAAAAAGTCTAACTTTTTTGCCTAGTTTTTTGCATATATAATCAACATATTCGTTCATTTTTAAATCTTTAACTACAATTACTTCCAGATACTTGATGCTTTCAACGTTTTCTGTTATTTTTCGTTTATTTCGATGTGCGTATAGTTTCCCAGATTTATTTCAATCAATTTAGTTTGTTCTTCGTTTAATTTTAATCTGTTCAATTGCCATTCCGTTATTTGTCCTATATCATAATTATGCTTATTTTTGCACTCTTCTGCATTTTTTCCCTCAGCATAGATCAGTGTGTTATCCGCATACATTGAAATTTTTCACTTTTTTATAACTTCAGGCATATCGACTATATAAATTATATAACAAGGCACTTAAGTCTTATCTCACTTTTCACTACATTTTTCGTTACGTGTCTCCGACAATATTAAAAACTTTTTTGTGACTGCTAGTATCTCTAGTCCCTTAAAATAGTTTTTTAAGCCTCGAATGTTGATATAGATGTCTCTGATTTAATTTCCGCATTCCTGTGCAATAAAATATGGTAAAAATAATAAAGGCCGTAGTAATAACATAATTTCAAATTCTGATAAAAGGCAACATTTCAAATATTGACGTTAAAGCGAGTTTATCAACAATTCAAAGAGTGATAAGGAAGGAGCATTCCTTTAATTTAAATAGACTGAAATTGAAGAAAAAAAACCTAACATGGCTCGAAAAGAAATGCGAAAAAAAACGAGCGCACATGACATGGAACTCTGAATGGCGTTACGTTATCTTTTCTGATGAAAAGAAATTTAATTTGGAAGGTCAAAATGGATGGAACTAATATTTTCATGATCTTCGCAAAGAGGAAGACCCAATTGGATCGGGTGGGGGGTGTGTTGGTGTAGAGAACCATATCCTACTACGGTACGTGCGAGTTACAGTTTTTGACAGCGAGAATGAACGCAAATACTTACAAAAACGTACTTGAAACTGCTTTTCCGCATTTTAAAAATTCGTTTGGTAACTTGCCATGGCACCATGGATAATGCTCCGATCCACACTGCCCAAATGGTTAAGTAAGGATTAAGGACCAAAATAGTAATTTAATTTTTACTACAACCGACAACTTTACTCAACCGACATCAATATTATAGAAAACATGTGCGGATGGCTGGTTCGTCAAATTTACGACTCTGGGAAACAATATTCCAACAAAGCAGATCTAAATGAATGGAAAATTGTACAAATCACTTCCCAACCGAATTTATGAGGTCTACATCTATAAAAGAGAACACATTTTTCTGTTTGTTTGCGAATAGGGAGTAGGCACTTAACGGTACCTCAACAATACATATATATATATCAATCGTGTCTTGATTAGCCGTATTACATAGGTTTTTAGGAACCTAGCGCCTTAAAATACATTTTATATGATTTTTTAACTGAAGAAAAAAACATGTTTTATACTTTACACACATATTACCACAAAATGGTGGCTGAACAGATTTGAACTTTATTCCTCGATTAGTACATTTCCTGGTGAAGAGATTGATGTATCAATCATTATTCTGTGATTTTTATAACGGAAGTAATGAGCAATAATGTAATTATTTGTGATTTACATATTTCACAGATATGCGTAGGTTATTGCAATCAACAGCCCACCAGTGGAGTGCAGGCACATTTATGTTTATCAAACAAACTTTTTTCTTCTCTCTTCTTTTTTTGGACTATTGTAGGTTTCTTATGTTAATATTTGTCTTACATAATGACCGTATCACAATGCGGCATTCGAGCGCTCGGGCTTTTGAGAGGTATTGTATCGACTTAAAATAAACCTATGTCAAACGCGCGACCTAGGAATCTCTATAACGAGACTCGGCTTCAGGCGCTCGGGGTGTTCAAAAACCGGGAATATGACAGAAAATAACACTGAAATTTTACTTCTTAAATTTTTCCTTCTTTATAGTTACAAATATGTATACGAAATAACCTATATAAGCATTGTCAGCTGTCAAAACGCACGATCGAATAGCCAGTAGTTGGTTACATGTTTATGTGCACTTAACGGACCTTTTTTTTGTTTTTCTCTATTCTCTGTTTGCTATTTTGTTCCAAATGCACTTACTTTATGCACATATGTATGCATATATGTAACACTTTAATGACATGGAAATAAAATAAATTACTGTGAACTACAACCAACGCGACAAATTCAGTCGAACCTTAGGTTGTCCAGGTTGTATGACAAACACCATAAGAGCTCTTGAATCTGCGCGAACCCTATAAAAAAATCTATTAAAGGACCCAGCAAAGCGGAGACATCTAGTTAGTTCTTCATATAAATACAAATAAGCTAAGAAATAAGTTCATAGCTAAAAGCTTAACAAAAATGAAAAATAATGATATTTGTAGTATTATTTTCACGATTTGAGAAAATCAGAGATGTTCCTGTCACTCCGTCACACTGCTGTTGCTTCCGTCATGCTATGAGCTGCAATTTCATTCAATGGCCCAATAGATCCGATTGTCTTAGATGACCGGCAGAACTCAGAGGATTACATCGAACTTCTTAAAACGCAGACAGGATAGCAGGATAGGGCAGCCATTCTCACACAGCAGTATGTGTAAAACCATGAATTACACAACAGCAACAATCTGTAAGTTTTGTATTGGTCGCCTCTTTCTCCCGATCTAAACGTTTGATAATGTTTGGGAATGGCTGTCGCGGAAAGTTTACGCAAAGGGAAGGCAATTTGAAAATAGAGAAGGTCTTATTAAAGCCGCTGAAAATACGCAATAAAGGAGGACCTACAAAATATTAGCAATAAACAAATTAAAAACTATTTCTATTTTTAAAGATGAGGATAATCAAATGTCGCGCCTAAAATAGGCAAAAACCCAAAAGTTCCGATTTCCTTTTTTTTCCCTTAAGTTTTTACAAGCATGTCATGAGGTAGCAGAGAGATAGTGAAAATAAAAGATTTATGATTTAGGCAGACATTTTAAGTGAGAGTAATCAAGTGTCAGGGAGTTTATATATAATACATATATTGTAAGAAACCTAGAACATGTATGATATTCGACCCCTAGATCCGTACGCTCACTTTTCTTCACTTAACTATTGTATATATAATATGAAAATATAAATGCAAACTAAACTATGTACATAATCAAAATATATAAAATGACGAACATCGGAAGATGAAACCGTTGTAATAAATCCTCGAAAGAAACAAGATCCGCTTTTCTTTTTTCCAATTGTGTCTTCAACCCATAATTTCCCCGAGCCCTACAATATTATATTAACTCTGGTAAATGTTTTAATTTTCTTTTATTGGATGTGGCTTTTACCCACAGTGTTTTTTTTTTGACAATGTTTAAACATAATTCATGATGTTTACTTGGCGTTAATTCTTCTTCTTTTCCTTTTCCCGGCGTTGTTATGGTCAGAAGTGTAGGACCATAACCTTCCCACTTAACTGCATTCCTATTGGTCCGCTTGTGGGGTCCGCCGGTTTGACCTCAGAAAGTAGCGGCAGGCTTCCAGGTTTGGGATTACTTCATCGCTGAGGCCAATCAAATGCTGGTGTTTTTGCATTTGTTTGCACCAATTGTTTTTCGGCCTGCCTTTTTTTTTTTTTTGTGACACGGGCTGCTCCAGATTTTTTTGTTTGATGTTACTCTTACAACACCGGTGATCTCCAGTCGTGTCAACCCACTGATTTGCATGTACACTTGTGGGGCAGTTTAATGGTGATATATGTGTCCCTAGGCTCACCTTGGTGTTTTCTAAATTGCCTAGATGTGATTTTTGTTTACCTTTGTTTTAGTCGCCTTTTATAACAAGCGAGAGGTATCGCTGCAGGGATATTCTTAACCCGTCCCTGCACGGGTATTTACTTGGCGTTAATTAAAATATGTATTCCTAGCTTCTTTTCCTTTTTTGCTAACTAAGTTTCTTTGTAATAAAGTAATCGATAGTTCTTAATTTGGTCGTGGAGTGGATTGTGTTGTTCTACATTTTTATGATTGTGAATAATTTCTCGTTTAAATCAGAATTGTCTTTTTCAGCCTAATCCTGTTAAATGTCGGCATTCTACGATTTTAGTGATTCCTTGCTTAATTGCATTCTGGATGTCAATCCGATTTCGGATTTGTAATGCATGAAGAGTGGCATATTTGGGAAATTTGTTGATTATGGTAAAGAACAGCTTATTTCGTTCGGGACAGGTGTTTCGTAAATTTGCATTGGAATTCTGGGTGGATATTTATCATGCTTCACTGTACTTTTGGTTTTCAGTTTGCAAACTTGGGTAAAAATGCTAATTCCTTAATTCAAGGAATATTTCGTTAATACCTCAATGGTTTTTTTGTTAAATGTTCTTGTTTAATAATATTTAAACTGTCGATTCCTTCCACGATGTCTTTCAGTGTTATATTTGATTTAACTATCTGTAGGTTTGAATTCATCGAAATTCACATATAAATCTTGAAATGTGACGAAGAGTGCTGAATCTGACAATATAGGCAAAAAGAACCATTTTTGGTAAGAAACCTTCTCATAATTTCAAGAATATTAATTTTTGTAACAAGTTGAATGTGATTTTGAATCTTCCTAGCATTGTTCTATAATACAATATATTTTTTCTTTTTTTCTATATGAAAGATAAATTTGATTCTAAAACTTATTTATTGGTGTTTCAGATAAATAAATATGTTTACTTGAATCCTAACTTTTACTGCGTATAGTTACAGAAGTTGACCTAATTTCATCATAGTGATTTAAATTTGAAATTATTGAAATAACTTTCTTAGATAACATTGGGCTACTTAATTGATTAAGAAACAGATCCGAAATACCTAAACCTTCATTTGTATCCGACTATCTACTATACGATTTTCTTTGCTGTTCGATGCTGAAATCATATTCGTTGAGAAACATCTTGTAACCTTGAAGCTTCATATTTGGCTCCTCCAAGGCACAAAGCCAAACAAGAGATTTGTGATACTACTCCCAGACCATAATTTGAGGCGTCAGTAGTTAGCACAAACATATGTATTGTTAAAATCTGGCGCTTGAGGTATCGGAACTTCTCGAAAGCTTTTACGTATTGAGGATTAGATGTTTTTACCTGTTCTCACTTCCATTTTATTTAGGGAAAGGCTAATTTGGAGTAGTTCCTAAGTTTACGGTAATATAATCTTATATCTAAAAATCGTTTAATCCCGTTTTTTCTCTAGGTGACTTCATTGAAGTTGTTGATTCTATTTTATTTTCGTCAGGTTGAATCCCGATTCTAGTTATTTTATGAACTAGGTGATTTGTCGTTATTTCAGCGAAATTTTTTAACCTGTGTTTTCAAATTGCATTCTTTAAAAGTTTACTCGTAAAATATAATTTCAAGGTAAGTAAGTGCTTTTTGAGGCTGGGATATTGTCTACATATGCAACGCATATTTTTTTAATAAATTCTTATCATACTGATTGTAAGTTCATCAGTCTTTGGAATATCACCATTTTTCATTCAATACGGAATCCTCATACAGGATTAGTGACTATTATTGGTCGAAAAAGCCCTGTCTACAGGATCAAATCTGTCTGGTGAAATCCTTTAACTAAATCGATAGTTGAAAAGAAATTGCAACTAGGAACAATTTGCTCGACTTGCCGATGTATCTAAGAATATCTACAGAGCTTAGCTAAAATCGGAGCTAAGTTTTCGATTTTATATGATGCTTTATTTCGCTCTCAAACTATCACCTTCCTTATAAACAATTTATCTGTAGAAGTGAAATAGAGATTCGAATTTAGCTGTGTCAGCATTACTCAAATGAGTTTTGAAAACTCTCTTTTCGGGTCTTCAACTCTACTCTACGATATCTCGTATTCAGAGACTCCTGAATATTATTATAGGCAATTGTCGAGTAACTCGTGTCAGTTCAATTAAAATATAAAGGAAATACTTGCATTGTCAGTTGTTTTGTAATTAATTATAGTACCCAGCTGCATAAGAATATTGGTCTTTCAAAATCTTGGTATCTTGGTATTCCAAAAACTCGAAAAAGATTGATTTTCTAAATTCATTAAATAAATCTGATAATTATTATTTGTTGTAAGGCTATGACGTAAAACTTCAAGAGTATGATTTTTGAAAAAAAAAACTCAATTTAGGATCACAAACTTTCTTATTAATGACACTCAGCTCTGCCCCGACATATATGAAAATTTGAACAGACACTGCAATTGTTACAAGTATTGAGATCATCTTCGTTAAGAGCGATATTCATAGATTCAAGGTTCGTTTGCATCTTTAAAAATCAAGATTGCTCTGATTAGAATTGTTTTGCCAAGAATGTCCACTTTGCGTTTGTTCGAAATGTTAATATCGCCTGACTCGGTTGTTGTCTACATTGGTTCGTACGTTCCTTTATTATTGTCATCAAATACTGGATCTGTGTTCTGTTTATAAACTTGTGCGTTTGTTGTTGCGTAGTTGTTCTGTGAATTAATTTATCTGTTTGATGTAAAATTGTTCTTGTCTTTGAAACTGGGAGTATTTCTGAAACGATTGTTAGATTGTCTATGGCCTATGGAATTGCTATTTGTATTAGTTCCTATTCCAACTGATGGTTAACTTCGTAAATAATCAAGTACGCTTCGTTAAGGGTTTGTGGATTCCTACCATAGCTAATAGTTTTTTGTGGATTCTGGAAGGTTGTTTTAAAATGTTTGCAAGGATTTCCGGTTATTGGATAGAATCATTTGTTCGTCATTTTTGTCGTTACTTAGTAAATTGGCATTATTTATTCTACCTAGTAACTTGTTACTAGTATATTATACCTTTTTACATCTTTAATTTTTGACCAAGTTTTTAATCTGCCATGTTTTTGCAGCTCGTCTCTTTATCTTTAATTTCTGTGAAATATCGTCAACATTTAAGAAAGATTTAACTAACGAATCAACCCTATCCAAAAAATCCGTTCTGCAGGCATAACCACATTCACTGCGAAAAAAAAAAAACAAAATTCGTCTTACCAAGTAAAGTAAAGTGTATTGGTTGAGATTTTCTTTGCCGTATGCAAACCTGTATGCCGATATTGCAGATGTTGTTCCCAGGTCTGGAGTATGGCTGGGTAAGGTTAGTGTTCCCACGTATGCCGCAGCCGGTTGAAATGCGTTATGCTTCCACGTGGTCTGCTGCAACTCTGATGTTTCTGGAGAAGGTAATATTAGGCACAACAAATCAACCTAGTAGATTTTCTCACATTGATTTGAGATTTGAGTACTTTTTTTTATTTATTTATTTATTTTACATCCGAATAATACTATACATTTAAATTTTTCACTTTAACACGTTGAAGTCCTCGGTGGTGAAAGATACCAAGATATCGAGCTTAATCTTTCAGTGTCGTCTAAAAGAAAGCTTGACGGAAGGCTAAAGTCTCGTTCACTTTGTTATAGAACAATATGCACTTTAGTAACAAAGACACAATGCATGATATTTATGCACATTTTTACTCTTAGAAATATAAAGTTCTGCAAAGTGATGTTTATAATCAGTTGATTTAAGATATAATTCATACCTCTATCAAAACTGAATGGATGCAATAGGGAAACTTCAGTGGTAAAACGCTATTGTCTTTTGAGCATAATATCATGCTACAGCTGAGCATGATGTTATCACTGAAATCAAATCGACTCTGACTAAACCCTCAGAGGTCATTCATACTGGTATTGGAGAATCAATTTCTGGCGATGACAATGTCCATGTTTTTGCATCGATGAGTAACACGAATAATATACTAGAATACTTCACATCATTCGATTCATTGGAACTCGCAATAATGTAATCTTAATGTTGCCAAGAAATCTAAATGGTGTCATGTTGGTGAGTGGTTTCTACCACTTCTGATAGAAACTACGATGAAATTCGTAGTTTCATAGTTTCAAGTTTAAATATTCAGTGTGGTTGTTAAAAACTACCAACACTTGGCAATGCAACCCCATTAACTCCTAATGGAAAATTTAGTTTTGTTCACTTTAAGGGGACATTTAGTTTCTAAATTTCGAAAAAAATCTATTTTTTTATTCCATTAATGTGTTCTAGTATATCATAGAAATGTTCTCCCAAAGCCGTTTTGAAAAATTCCGTATAATACCAAAGTTACAAACATAAATGTAACGGTACCCTAAAACTATTTTTGGAACGTAGAGCGCGGTGTGCACCGCAGCTGCTTCGTCTCTTGTATAAGCGGTTTTTATATGTATATGTAATAAACCTATTGTTAAACCATATACCACCATTAAACTGCCCCACAAGTGTGCATGCAAATCAGTGGGTTGACACGACTGGAGATCACCGGTGTTGTAAGAGTAAGATCAATCAAAAAAAAAATAAAAAATCTGGAGCATGCCGTGTCAAAAAGGAAGGGAAGAAAGAAAACGGTCAAACCGTAGCATTATGGAAAAGAACGCTAAAAGGAAAAGCACTACCCCACCAGGCACTACTAATGGTCGTGATCCTGGGACGAGCAGCAATGCTCGGGTCAGAGCTATAGGATTTCCGGGGGATAGCAAAGTAATGCAACGGCGTAAGCCACATTTAAGAGTCGCGAGTTGGAACGTTGGAAGCATGAGTGGGCGCAGCTATGAGCTTGAAGAAATGATGGTTAGAAGGCGAGTAGACATCCTGTGCGTACAAGAGACGAAATGGCGAAACACCGGTAATCGGGCACGTTTCTTGGACGTTAAAACAAAAGCCTACAAGATGTTTTACTATGGATTGGAACAAGGTAAAAACGGAATCGCCATCATCCTTGCGGCAGAGTTACTTGGCAACGTCTTAACCATTTCAAAGTCCAGTGACCGTTTGATGGCTCTCAAATTGGTGATGCATGGTGAGGTGTGGAACATCGTAAGCGCATATGCCCCTCAAGTAGGATGCGAACAAAAAGAAAAAGATGCATTCTGGCTAGATTTCCACAACCTAGTCAAAATCATCCCAAAGGAAGAGCTTTTGTTTGTTGGGGGAGATTTAAACGGACATGTCGGGAAGACAAGCGAAGACTATGAAGGCTACCACGGAGGGCTGGGATACGGCACCAGGAACTCTTCAGGTGAAGATATCCTAAACATGTGCAAGTCGTACGGTCTTATAGTGCTAAATACCATGTTCGTCAAACAAAGCCGGCACCTGATCACTTATAGCAGCGGCGGAAATGAAACTCAAATAGACTATCATTTGGTATCCAGTTTCATGAAGCCACGAGCTAAAGATTGCAAAGTGATCCTGGGAGACGCGATCGCCCCTCAACACCGTCTCCTCCTGACTGAATTTTTTATGGATGCGAGAAAGAAGTCAAAGCAGCAAACGAAGGTGTCTGAGAGAATCAAGTGGTATAAGCTGGATAAAGGAAAAGGCGAAGCTTTTATTACCATCATGAAAAACTACCTCTCTTCCATTATCGATGACGTCGGTAATGAGGAGTGCAGAGCACAAGACATGTGGGATTCCCTACAACAATCTGGCCTGGAGAAAGCCAAATCACTGCTCGGAACATCTAAAGGCCCCTGCCAACACGCAAAAGAAACCTGGTGGTGGACAGACGAAGCCAAAGCAGTGATACACGAAAAGAAAATGGCTTTCCAAGCTTGGTCAAAGAGCTCTTCTACTAATAGAGAGGAAAAAGCTCGCCGTGAAAAGGTATATAGATGTTGCAAGGGTATCGCGAAGAATAAATGCGCCGAATTCAAAGCGAAAAGCATGGAAGGCCTCTATCACGAGTTGGAAGAAATATCGTCTTCCGCGTCTGACAGGAACCAGGCTACCCAGGAGCTTCGACAAAACAATTTGAACAAAGGAGCAAATATCTTTAAGATAGCCGCCCAGAGAAGAAGAAATGCTCAGGAGATTCGTTTCCCAAAGTTTATTAACAATGCTGAAGGCCAACTCCTTGTGGAAGACGAAAAAATTCTCCACAGATGGCGACAGTATTGCGAGGAACTTCTGAACGAACAGTTTCGCCGAGTGTACTTTCCAAGAGCCGCCCCGAATCATGCCGAAATATCCGACATCACAGTCGAAGAAGTTCGGTACGCGGTTAAAAACTCCAAGAAAAGAAAAGCTGTTGGGCCGGACGGGATACCCTCTGAGTTCTGGAAAAAGATGGGAGACATCGGGTCTAGATGGCTCATGGTTCTTATCTCCAAACTTATGAGAGGCGACACTATGCCTAATCAATGGAGGGAAAGCTATCTTCTTCCATTGCACAAAGGAAAGGGTGATACGCGAAATTGTGATAACTACCATTCTGTCAAGCTGATGTCGCACACCATGAAGATCGTTGAACGGGTATTAGATAGCCGACTGCGAAAAATAATACGACTATCTGATGACCAGTGCGGGTTTGTCTCGGGTAAATCAACAACAGATGCAATCCAAAGTATAAGGATCATGATGGAAAAGCATCGTGATTCTTCAAAGGACTTGCATATGGTGTTGGTTGATTTCGAGAAGGCCTTTGACCGGCAACCAAGAGATCTTTTATGGGTAGCGCTAAGACAAAAAGGAGTTCCAGAAACCTACGTGCGAGTGATTATGGACATGTACGAGAGAGCAACGACAAGAGTAAGATGCACCGCAGGAGTCACCGAAGAGTTCGCAATCAAAGTCGGTGTACACCAAGGGAGCGTCCTCAGCCCACTGCTTTTTATAGCAGTCCTTGATTGCTTGCTTGAAGGAAAAGTGACGGACCCCAATGTGCACCAGCTATTCTTTGCTGACGATGGGGCCATTATAAGTGATGATCAGGCGTCCCTACAACGAGCACTTGATGTGTGGGTGGACATTTTTGAGGGACATGGGTATCGTATTAGTTCAAAGAAGACAGAGTATCTGTGCTGCCCGTTCTCTGACCCTCATCAGCCTATTCCAGACATTTACTTGAATGGAAGAGTGCTTCCCAAGTGTGAAAAGTTTAAATATCTGGGATCTATGATTAATAGAGAAGCAACTTGTGATGACGACATCAAACATCGCGTAAGCTTAGGGTGGATGAAGTGGCGGGAAAACTCCGCCATCTTCTGTGATCGAAAAATGCCCCCTAAGCTGAAAGGAAGGCTCTACACTTCAGTTGTACGTCCGGCGCTCACATACGGTTCACAATGCTGGACAATGCACAAAAAGTATGAGAGCAAATTAACGGCAACTGAGATGAAGATGCTTCGCATGACAGCGGGAGTAACAAAGCGTGACAGAATTAGAAGTTCAAAGATCCGAGGAAGCCTCCACGTAAAAGAAACCATCACAAGAAATATAGAGCGCGACCGACTCAGTTGGTATTGCCATGTTCAAAGGAGAGATCCTTTGAACCCCGTCCAAAAGGCGTTATCAATCAACATTCCAATTTCAACACGCAAAAAAGGCAGGCCGAAAAACAATTGGTGCAAACAAATGCAAAAACACCAGCATTTGATTGGCCTCAGCGATGAAGTAATCCCAAACCGGGAAGCCTGCCGCTACTTTCTGAGGTCAAACCGGCGGACCCCACAAGCGGACCAGTAGGAATGCAGTTAAGTGGGAAGGTTATGGTCCTACACTTCTGACCATAACGACGCCGGGATAAAAAGGAAAAGAAGATGTAATAAACCTATTGTGTTTACATACATTATACAGTTGCTTTATATCATTCATGAGAGAAGCATGTGTGTACACCGGTATTTTCTAAAGTTTTCAAAACTAAGTGTACAAAAATGGTAGGTGGAAGTAAAAAAGGCAATCGAGAAAATCCTCGAAATAAACCAAATAAAAAAAAGAAATTCCAGGGCAATGAGTTTACTGCCGAAAGTTACCTAGTTCGTCTGATAAAAAATTGAAAACCAGCGATGAACTCACACCGCCTACGCATAGCTCCATAAATAATGTAGTTCTATGTTTCAATTTGGTTTTTTCGTGTCTTGCTGAATAAATAAAGTGCAGAGAGTGCAACGGCGATCTTTCTTTTTCTCAGCAGAAAAGCAGAGGTCTTGGTTTTAAAATATGTATCGAGGGATCTTGTGGGAGAAAATTTATCGAATCATCACCAACAATAGACAAAAACTGTTATCAAATAAATCAAAGAGTTGTGTTTGCCATGCGAGTTATTGGTGTAGGGCTTCAAGGTATAAAAATATTTTTTGCTCATGGATATTTCTTCAAACTTTTCCTCCACACTTTATTATGCTGTAGTTTCAAAAATACATAAGGCTTCAAACATTTATTTTGATACGGTAACCAAAAAAGCTGTCAAAGAAGAAGTTGAATTGAATGAAACAGCTGGTAACAAAGCTGACCATTTGACAGTTTCTGGATGGAACTTGGAAGAAAAGAGGATTCACGTCTTTGCTTGGTGTTTTCTCAATTATAGGAACATTTTCGGGTAAAATCCTTGACTTTAGCGTTAAATCATCATACTGCCAATCCTGTACAATCCAGAAAAAAAGGTTAAGTGAGTGGGAATATTCGATGTGGTACGAAGCCCATAAAGAAGAATGCGCAGCTAATCATGAAGGATCTTCCGGTAAAATGGAGACTGACTCGGTCTTGGAAATTTTTAAAAGATCAAAAGATTCATTTAATGTCTTTTATGCTTATTATATCGGCGACGGTGATAGTAAAACTTATACCAACGTAGTTGATGACAAACCCTATGGAGAAGACTTTACAATACATTAATTGGAGTGCGTTCTTCATGTCGGTAAGCGTATGTACCGGTGATTAGTTGAAGTAAAAAAAAAAACTTTACTCGAAAAAGAAAGAAAAAAGAAAGACCAGGAAACAAAAAAGTTACCGCCAAAAAAAAAGAGGTAGAAAATCAAAAACTGACACTCCAGATGCTTCATTTTCAACCCGCGCTCCCGTCGTAAAAACTGCTAAATTAACCCTAAAATTAATAAGGGAAATTTCGCTTTTTTATGGATTAGCCATAAAAAGATATCCAGATTCCATAGAGCAAATGGAGAAAGAAATTCTTGCTGGTTATTACCACAGAATTTCTACAGATCAAGAGCCTCGACACGAGTACTGCAATAAAGAGTGGTGCAAATATTTGCAGTGACAAGAAGAAAATAATCCAAGTGTGCGAGAGCAAGTTTTAGCCGTATTTACATCGCTTAGTAGCCATTATTTACTAAGTAGATGTCTTGGTGGAAATACACAAAACAGTAACGAAAGTTACAACAATTGTATATGGCGTATCGAGCAAGAACTTATCTTGCCATTATGGACCTCATGGGCATCAAAATTGGCTACATTGCTATGAATTTCGCAGAAACGATCGCTAATTGCCGTATATTGCAAGTCGACAGAAGGAGCACCGACTGCTCAAAAGAGGCTCGCATAGAGAGAAAAAAGGCTTTGGAGCAAAGAATTTTACATCTCGAAGAAGTTGAAGACCTACAGTATTCATCAGGAATAAGGTATTAAGTTGAAATAATTTATTTAAATATATAAATTATCGAACAAAAACTTTAAAATCGTTTTTCTCGAAACTACATTTTTCGAACTCGTAAGACAAGGTTCTAATCATTCGATTTACAAAAACCAAAAAGTATTCGATTCTTTATACAATATACTAGGGGTTATATGTACCTCTAAAAACTTATATTTATACAATATAAATCCACCCCTTTTACGAGGGTAGTTCACCCAAAAAAATCGTCGATTTTTAAACACTTTTTGAAAATCATCTGTAAAATAACGAAAAAAAATGTTTTTTCATAATTTTATTGGTATAACCCCTAGGAAAATGTCTCAGGAACATAACCTATTTTGAATTTTGACTTAATTGTTTTTAGGAAGCTCAAACATTGTCCTACCGTCAAAACCGACCCTTTGGAATGCTCTCTCTACCGTCACTACGAAGAGTAAAAAATGTTAAAAAAAAAAACATTATGTATTGTAGTTTAATATACAGGGTGTCCCACGAGCAGTGTGCCAAAAAGCTAGAGCGTGTAGGTCTGGTCTAGACAACAAAAAAATTGTATGGGATCGTCTATTCCCCCCGTTTAGCCGGAAGGGGCAATTTTCTAAAAAATTGACTTAATTTGGAAAAAAAATTATTAAAAATCAACAGTTACATCCACAATGCCGTGATATACTTTTTTGTAAAGCCAGAAACCTCTTCTTTCATCTTGTTTTTAAACGAAGCTGTTTTAAGGAATAGTTTTTGAGAATTTAATTTTCAAACTCAAAATTTTGAAAAAAAATTTCGAACTATTTTTTTTTCAAAATTGTATGTAATTAAGTACTAATTTTTTTCAAAAATTCAATTCTCTTATTAGTTTTTAGTTAAAAACAGAAAACCGGATGCAAAAATGTCTTGTAGTTTTTGAGCAATTTAAAATAAAACCCGAACCACTGTTTTCTAAGAAAAATCTTTTTTTTGGTTTTAACGCGGCTGGACTTGTAGGCAAATTAAAGTACGAAACATTGACCTCTTTTTTATTATTTTTAAAAAATTCAGAGTTTCATGATACATGTGATATGAGTTTTTATGATACAATAAAGTGACACAGTATTGGAATAACCCTGGATTAATCCTTTTTTTTCATTGATAACGCCTGAAAACTGACCTGCCAATTTCGTCTGGGTCCGCCGGCGCCGATGGGTTCTACCCGCTAGGACCTTAAGACAATAAAACCGCAATTTTTCTTTATTGAAAAACAAAATATTTGCAACCCAAATGTAAATACATAAAAGGCATCGCAGTTTTAATAAAAAAACATTTCCACATTGGATGTTAACTCATCAACTGATGTAAAACTCATACTCTCGAGAAGAATTAACGGACATGCACTTCTGCTACGGTTTAGCTAATGGTCGACTAAAGTTAGTGAAATTAGTACTTAATTACATACAATTTTGAAAAAAAATAGTTCGAAATTTTTTTTTCAAAATTTTGAGTTTGAAAATTAATTTCTCAAAAACTATTCTTTAAAACAGCTTCGTTTAGAAACAAGTTGAAAGAAGATGTTTCTGGCTTTACAAAAAAGTATATCACGGCATTGTGGATGTAACTGTTGATTTTTAATATTTTTTTTTCCAAATTATGTCAATTTTTTAAGAAAATTGTCCCTCCCAGCTAAACGGGGGGGAATAGACCCCCCCTCCCATACGATTTTTTTCTTGTCTTGATCAGACCTACACGCTCTAGCTTTTTGGCACACTGCTCGTGGGATACCCTGTACATCTTCTATTCCTTTTTTCCGGCGTTGTTATGGTCAGAAGTGTAGGACCATAACCTTCCCAATTAACTGCATTCCTACTGGTCCGCTTGTGGGGTCCGCCGGTTTGACCTCAGAAAGTAGTGGCAGGCTTCCCGGTTTGGGATTACTTCATCGCTGAGGTCAATCAAATGCTGGTGTTTTTGCATTTGTTTGCACCAATTTTTTTTCGGCCTGCCCTTTTTTTTTTTTTTTTTTTTTTTGTGACACGGGCATGCTCCAGATACACCCTGTATATATTTATACAATCAAAAAACAGTTTGTCAATAAATACTATACATTTTTTTTTATAAAAGTTTTAAGAATCTGTTTTTTTTTCCAATTTAGAAAGTAAATGTCCCCTTTATGTACATACATATGTACAAACAATTTGGCAAGTGTCGAAACAAAGAAAAAATAATCTTCACTTGTTCTCAATCCAACAATGCGAAAGGTTGCCTTTTATTCTCCGGGATTATTATATGTATATCCATTAGAGTACACGTATGTTCAACAACGAACATTCTGGTTTTCGAGGCGGATCGAATTTAAATAGACAGGTGTGAGAATCATTAGAAAAAAACAATAGACAATGCAACGAACCGTTTTGAAGAAGCGGTAGAAAAACTTGGTGAAAAAGAAGCAGGTCAATTGGGGGAATTAGAGGAAGTTTTCGACAAGATTGGGGAAGCATACTTTGATTATCGGAGCGATTTATTAGATGCGATGCCAAAAATAAATTTGCCAATCCTGGCGCTATGAATCATGGCAAGCTTTTCGAGACTTATTTGTTTCGCTGGTTCATCATTATGCGGCATAATCTAAAATACAAAGGATGCATTATTTGGAAACAATTGTTTCTAAAGAGGCCGAAAAGTTATTAGCCCAACTGGGGATTGATAATGGCAATAGTCCTAAGGCTTGGACCATTCTCACGGACCGATATGACTATCAGCGCTTTTTATTGAAAACTCAACTAAATTGCTTGCTCAACCAAACTTCGCTGTCACAAGAACGCTCTGAATTAATCAATGAGTTATTGGATAGAAATTGTGCACAGCTTGGAAAATTTACTAGTTCCGGTTCAGCATTGGGATGTTATTCTCATTTTTATTTAATGCAGAAGCTCTCGTCCAAAACACAGCACCTATGGGAAGAAAAACTGGGAAGTAAAGCAAATAGTAAGGATTTGCCAACATTCAACAAATTTACTCGATTTTTGAAAATGAGGATCCATTCATTAGAGGCAGTGAACCAACGCCCAGGAATGTATCTCAGCGGAGCAGCTAATTTATGAAGATCTGTTCATACTTTTCAAAGTCATCTGCTCTTTTTGTTAGCTGCGGTAAAGATCTTAGACGCATAATGAGTATTTACATTACTTTCAAACATATCTGTGACCTAACATTTAAAACACCCATTTATGCTGTTACCACTGAGCTACTCTGGTGATAGAACTCGAAGGTAGGAGACAAAATCCTGGATTGCTTATTAGAAAACCCACCAAGTTTGGGCTCATTAGACTCGTCTTATCTAATTCTGTTAATTTTTGTTGATGACGAGGACCATCGAGTATTGCCAATATATGTACATTGTCTGTTATGAAGTACTCGACTCGAGAAAAGACCGGAATCACAGGAGACCATGCAGGACGTGGCCGCCACCAGACTGGTCGTTTGACGGAGAATATCGCGGCTGTGGCTGCTGATGCCGCTAAGAACAAAGGAACATCAACCAGACGACGGGCCACATCAACGTAATTGGGAATTACTAGACGGAGCCAACAGCGAATTTTAGTGAAAGACTTCCAAATGTCCCCGTACAAAGTGCAAACAGTGCTTTAATTAATGCCTGGTGACCGTGTGTGATTTACTGTGTGAATAACTGCCAAGCCATCCTTAATCTCAATAACTAAGAGGTCGATTTTGTGTCTAAAATCATCATGAGCAACGAGGCGCATTGAAAATTCGCGTGTGATGCACGAAGAGCCATTACATGTGGCTTGGTGAACATGTGTTTCAACATGATGGTGCAGTCGCATACACAGCGCGAGTCACAATGGATATTGTGAAGGAAGGGCGATTTGGCATTGCCAGCAAGATCGCCCGATTTAAACCATCCCAGACTTCTTTTTTGGCGTTACTTAAAGTCGCAGGTTTATGACATTAAGCTTCAGACAATCGCAGCCCTAAAGGAGAATATTCGACAGGAATGCGAACAATTATGACCGGAAAGCTTGCGGACGGTCATGAAAAAGGCGATGAAAACGGATACAAATGTGTATCAACACTGGCGGCAGCCACTTACGAATATCATCTTTTCCACTTAATAGAAAAATTGTAAAGGTCCAAATTAAAATTTCCGTTACTCAAAATCATTTTTTTTTGTTTATTAAAAAAGTAACTCAAAAACAAAATTGGATGATTAATTTTGCGCTATAAAAGAAGCCCTATAAGAAAAAAAATTAATTCAGATCAAAACTCAAAAGTGAGTTGTTGCATAATATTTAGGAAGAATGTAATTTAAGTAACTACCTATAGAAATTAGGCTCTGCGAGTAATTTAAAAAGAAAGAAATAACAATAAAATTAAAAATTGTAAATAATCTCACACAAAAAATCAGTAAAAGTAAAAAAAATAATTTTTTTCTCTCGGCCTTTTGACTTCATTAAAAGAATCTATTAATATTTTTAAAATAAGCGTCGCCGCGTCCGGAAACCGCCTGATAAATAAAATAAAACCAGAATACAAATATAAAGAATATTAATAATGATAAAGTATGAATTATAAAAAGACCTACTTTAAACAACGTAAGTAAGTACCGAAACAACCATATCTACCTTTAATTAGTGTTCAGTCTTAATTATAATAATTTAATCTGAAAAATTCGTGAAGTAGACACAACCGTCAACGACATCTGCCCTTACGTCTGCCCGTTCGGGTTGGTACACTCTGTTACGCTGCGCCCCCGTGCCCACCTGTTGCGCATCGTATAGAAGTGGTAAAATATCAAAACACTACAGAAACTTAGTAGACTTTGTAAGATAGATTGATGTACAAAACTAAGTTCATACGTACAATTTGAAATTAGTAGATATTTTTTATACATTACACCTATGTTGATCTAACTAATTATATTTCTTCACTTAGCGGCGACGCTTATCTTAATATTAATAGGTTATTTTAAAGAAGTCAAAAAGCCGAGAGAAAAATTTCATTCTTTAACATTTTAGAGTTTTTTTTTTTGTGTGGGGGAATCAGTTAACATTTTTAATCTTATTTTTTCTATAAAAAAAAAATCTATTATAGTCTCGAAACTGCGAAAATTGCTTCCACAAAAGTCTTGGTAAAATTATAGAAAAGAAGAAATTTTTTAATAGGGAAATCCCGGAAATAAAAACAGGAGGTCCCTTCAATTCGAAATATATGATTAAGACTGTGGTAGAGGACTAATGGTTTGGAGGTGTATGTCAGCTGCTGGAGTGAGAAATTTAGTATTCATTGAGAATACGACACTTGTACTTAGATATCCTAAAAAATAATCTCAAAGAAAGTACCTCTAAACTGGGAATGCCTGTCGACTTCCTGTTCAAGCAAGATAATGACCTAAAGCATACGTATCATCAGGTATACGTCTCATCAGGTTCGATTGTGTTTACTCTATAGCATGAAAACACTGCTGACGCCGGCGCAGAGCCCTGACTCGAACGCTATAAAGCACCTCTGAGACAAACTGGACTAACAATTAAGAACTCATCAAATTTCTAATAAAATACAAATGAAAGATAAATCCTACTGAAAGAGTGGCACAATATTAACAACGATTATACTTAAAGATTAGTCGATTCAATGTCACAGAAACTTCAGTCTATACTCATGAATGAAAGGTTTTCCGACAAAATATTGAGAAGTTGAAGTTTCTTAGGTATTTTCTTATTATTGTTATTTTTTTAAATTTTACACAGGTTTTCCACGACTGTTTGTGGAAGCAATTTTTGCAGTTTCGAAGCTACATATAATGGATTTATTCTATATAAAGACAAATTTTGAGAATTGTTTTTTTTTTCGCTGTAAATCTAGAAATATCGACTAATTAAAAAATATAAATAAAAAGTAAAATTTCATAAATCAAATTCGCTATACCAAGGCTCTGTCTGTTCTAAACATTGAATACAAAAATAATTGTCGTATTAAACAAAGTAGAAAATAAGAACTAAAATTTCAAAGAAAAACCGGAATAAAAATAAAACTGTATAATATAAAGCTATATATTGCTCAACACACGGGACAAATGTAAAAGTATTACAAACTAAAAAAGAAAGGGGCATTAAACGGATGTAGGTTGTGCATAACTCGACTGATATTGAAGACTTGAAATAGAAAGAAAGAAAGTACTGTATTCTATCAAAAAAAAATGAAGCTGTTTAACTTTGAACCCGAAAAACAAAGCCACAAAAAGAAAATACATATATAATATTAAAAATCTCCTTGACGTAGCATGTTGTGAACCACTATTTTATAGAAAGACAATATCCTAGTACTAATTGTTCAAATACGGACACAAATGGAACGTTCGCACAATGGAACTAGATTTGTGACAAAGGTCTAGAAAAAACACAAAATATGATTTGACATACAAAAGAAGATAATAAAGCAAAGTGTGTGCTATATGACGGAAAACCCCCGCAAATTATAAATATGAAGTCTATAAAGCATTAAAAATTTAGTGCTAACCACTACTAAGATAAAAAAAAGAATTAACAATGGACAACCAAATAACAGGTAAAGTTCGCAAAAAAAAATTATTACGAAGTGTAATAAAAACAAGCCAACAAAACCGATAACTCACTTAAGCTATTGCTAAGAGCTATTGCAAAGCCCGTGCCATCAAATATATCTAGAAAACAATTCAACAAAAAGTAGGAAATTTGCAGGTTCTCAATTAACCTACCTCCGACAAATAACAAGAAAGTGCTTAATAGACTACAGACATGTAAGAAACGCATTTGACCGAAAGAAAGCGCTTCATTTTTCTAACTATGAAACCTATTTCATTTCACACACCATCCGGATGATTGACGTGTCAACGTCAATATTTTATGCAGTCCGTAGTGTAGATTCTATGCGTCGGGAGATTAACATTAAGCACACTAACTGTGGTCCAAGAAATTAAGAAGCAAAAAGTTTGTCGAAGATATTAGAACAAACAACATTTAGAAACCATCTTATTTGGCTAACAGAAATATACAAACAGCCGACCTCAAAGATTTCAACATCCTTGAGAACTTACTTCCTCTGAATTTGCAAAACATTATTGGAAAAAAGGCCTGTATTCTGTGCATTCCTCTCCGAAATGGAAAGAAAATGTACCTTATAGCTGCCTTTGCACCTGAAATACCACAACCTATCATTTTTATCGCAGAACTTTTTTGATTCCTGCGTGTAAACTCGGCAGAAAACTGCTACATTCTAGCCGGCGATTTAAATGCCAGAGGGAGCCTACTAAGCCATTTGTGGTTTCTGTAGAGCATAGAGTACAAACTCAAGATACTCGCAATGGAGACTGGCTGAAACGAACGAATGATCTATTAACTGTCTGCGGACCATTTTTTAGATTAGATTAGATTTTTATGTCATACAATCAAAAGGATAATCAAACATTATATCATTAAGTTATTTACTAAAGAGATCAAGAAATATTATAGTAACATTTCATATTTATATATACTTTAGTTATTGATATAGTTTAAAATACCACTTCCATTGGCTTTACAGTAAACAATAAGTTCAAATTGTGGATGGGGTGACCCTTATAAAAATCAAAAATGAAAAAATAATAGAAAACACGGATGGTGATAAGCAAGAAGTAAGATACACAGAAAGTCAAATAAAATGGATTCTAAACAAGGATAGCCTAGGTCCAGAAGCCAATATTTTACACGAATTTCAAACAATCCAGAAACCGTTAATGTTCTTAAGGATAGATAAGCTTGTTGAATAGACGATAAAAGATGTATACGACAGTGACCACTGTGCTGTGATCACAGTACTTGCGAGTTTGCGCAGATTACAGAGTATGTCCAAACGTATGAGTACGATTACCATAGCACAAATTGGCCAAGCTTTGCCAATTCCCTTACGAGAGTGCTCACTTCAAGCGCCTCCTTTCCACCGTCCAATAGTAACCTGTCAAACTTCGAGAATGCCAGTTACCTCAAACAAATGGACGGCATAACTAAGCGTGGACAGTTTAATATCACGCTAACGCCATAACGATACAACGAACGCGACAGTCGCGCACTGCACAGACAAAAAAGTAGACTCCTCACAAGACTCAAACTCTTGTACAGGCGGCTTACTAACAGGCAAAACTCGGAGGTCGGGACACTGAAGTCATTGACTAAAATCTCCAACAGTTAATCAAGGAAAATTACAGAATATCTGTAAGTTTGCACTGTAATAACAGAATTCGTGCTCTAAAATTCAACAGTTCCCACCAATGGCTGTGGAGATGTACACCATTCTGTTCAACAATGCACTGAATAATGCATATTATGCAGTGCACTACAAGACAGCGGTGGTGCAACTGCAACCAATCCAAAAGAGGGGTAAAAACACCTCTAACCCGGCAAATCTCCGGTCGATAAGTCCCCTTCCGAGTATCAGCAAGGTCTTCGCGAGGGTGATTCATAGAGCCCTGTCTAAATGGGTTGAGGACAATAAAACCATTCATTCCGCATAATCAATTCGTTGTCAGAGCGGGGCATGACACTATTTATGCCACGTCGAAATTCGTATCGGATATCCGATGGAATAAATGGAAGAACTAATGCACGGGTGCCTGTCTGATGGACTTGGAATAAGCTTTCGACACTGTCTGGTAAGAAGATCTTTATTACAAGCTCATTTGGCTGAGGATAAGTAAACCACTGCTATATATGATTATTGACATTTTAACCGGTGGAAAATTCGTTCTGAAAATTGCCAACGTAACTTCAACTCAAACATTTGATATTAACAATGGACTGCAACAGGGTACGGTGAACTCGCCGATCATTTCCAGCATTTACGATCGACAATCAACGTCATTGTCACTCTTCTGCAGCGTGACTTCGAAAAAATTAAGCGGTATTGTGACGACTGGAAGTTGAAAATAAATGTCCAGAAATCAGAATATATTTTATTCAGAACGCCTTTGCCCTCTCGGGACAGTAGATAAAATTGGCTCAAGTTCACAATTTTTGGACCGGAAGTGCGTCAATGGCGAAACAAAAGGTAGTAAGATACCTTGGGATCTGGCTGGACCAGTATCTATATTTTGACAAACATGTAGATGCTGCTCTGGCAAGAGCTCGAGGCGCTTTTGTTCTGGCAAGATGGCTGTTTCATAGGAGCCAACTTGATCCTAGGGTGAAGGTAATCTGCTATATGAGGTTAGTCAGACCCATGGTTTCTTATGGATGTCCTGTCTGGTTCAATGTGATACCCACCTTAATAGAAAAGATTCGGGTGTTTGGGAGACAATATCTCAGGGCTTGTCTGTGTTATATAGGACATCCGAATCTGAGTACTCCAAAATTTTACCCCAACGAGGTCCTATACAAAAGGGTCCGGACTATACGGATGGATAACTTTCTGACAAAACTGATTCGAAGCCACATTGCAAGAGCAATGACATCGGTCAACCTGATCTCCTGGACTTACTACTCCAACTACTCGTATCACGGGAGGGTGCGCTTTAACGACTTTATCCTAGCAGAGGCATTCCTCTATTTAGATCAATGTGGGCTGAACCAGGATAGATTAGCGATATCGCTAATCTTCCACGTGGCCCGCAATTCCGTGAAGCGGCGATTTTTCTACGAACATGGTGTCGCGCTCCCTGAGCCTCAGGTTTGGTAGATCGGTGTCGCGCCGAGACCGGGGAGACGTCGTCCGACAATATTAACGCTTTCAGTAGTTGGAACGGACTTCTTCAGTGATACCTACTGTTCATATAGTTTCTTCAAGGCAAGGCCTGCCAAACGCCAATGACAGGCTTATATAGGCTAGGGTAGATTAGGATATATTGGGGTATTTTAGGGTAGGCTAGGTTGGCGGGTCGAATTAATTTTTTTTGCATTAAAAAAAGATTTACATATATACTATATTCAGTCTGTCACATAATTGTTTGCAGAAGGAAAAATTGCAATTTCAGCTGAAACGCTAAAATTTATGGAATTTTTTGTTTTCATAATTTTATTAATAATGTTATTCTAAATAACTACACACAAAAATTATTAAGAAAACTCAAACAAGAATGCAGGAAATTAACAAAAATAGAATTATCTTCATATTTTAAACTGTCAATTAATTGTTTGCAAAATGCAAACAGAATATAAAAGAAAACGAGAAAAAAAAAACAGTTTTGCAATGTGTTACGGTATTAATTTCCTTTTGTAAACAATTATCTGACAGACTGTATATTAAGAATAAATTTTGTTAATATTTATTAGTTAAGATAGATTAACGTAAATATAGTTAGCTTAACCAGTTAACTGTTTATGACGAAGATATTCGTCATGAAAACATTGTAAAATTATGTGTTATGGTGAATATCTTCGTCATGCGTCTTCAATAGTGACCATTGGTGGTTAATTTTGCAATTTTAGCTAATACTAAAATATATCCGTAAACAGCAAGAAATTTGGAATATTTTGATGCCATGTCGAAATAAAAAGAACTAACAAAAATTTATAAATATTTTTATTATAGAAAATAAAACAGATATAGTACGAATTATTTTTCATAATTATATCGCTGCCTTTCATTAGTCATCACTGAAGGAAGTACGGAATCATAATTGTTTTAGACTGTGCAGTAAGTTGCGCAACTTTTTTATGGCCCGTCTGCGGGGTTTGAGGTCTTTTTACCTACCTGCTAAGAAAAGTCCCTGCACATTTTTGTTAACATTTTATCATCTGGTCATGGATTCATATATGTACATAAATATCGGACTGTAATGTTGCGACCTATTCAGGATAATGGCAGCAGTGTGCATACTTCGTAATTTGGTATTTATGCAAGGAGAGTATTGAGTAAGATTTTTCATAGTGGCATCAGGTTTTTCCTAGTTTTATGACTCTTTGTCGGATTTCCTCACAACACTTTATCATTTGAAGGCGTTTTTGAGAAAATATTTTTTCCCGATCGAGGGACGTAAATCAGTGTTCAGCAAGCTGTTATGAGATAAACAACGATAGTTATTCGAGTGCAACGAAATAATTTGAAACGCGTAAGCATTATAAAGTTTAGTCTATAAAGCGCAGAAAGATATTTTGAAAAGTTATTTTTTTTTAGTGTTTTGTATCCCCAAAATGAGTGCATTCGACAGCGATGATGAAATAGTTTTATCTACAAGGAAGTGGAAACATTTGCAAATGCTTTGAGGATCCTCTCATGAGTCTAGTGATGCAGAAATCGAGCCTGATGGTAGCGAGACCGAAGATAGCGAATCTGATGATAGTGACTCTGAGAACAGTGATAGTGAAAATGAAAATGTTGAATGGACAACAACTGGAGGTAACAGAGAACCTTTTGAATTTTCTGCCGAACCTGGATATTAATTCTTCACATATAGATCGTCCCGAGATAAGCCTTTATTTTATATGGAGAAATATTTAGATAACGATCTGATCGATATTATAGTTGAACAAACTAATTTACACGCTCAACAATTCTTAGAAAGCAGCCCTAATTTGAAGCCGCGATCAATAACAAGAAAGTGGTATCCCACAACTCATAATGAAATGAGATGTTTCATCGCATTAATAATTTTACAAGGCATTGTGAAAAAGCCATCTTTACAGATGTACTATTCTACAAGAGAAAATATTAGTACTCCTTTCTTTATTAAAATAATTAACTCAAATAGATTTTTACTGCTATGTAAATTTCTTCACTTGCACAGTTTTGGTTCTATAAATTCACCCAGTAGTAAAGTTACAAAAATTCAAACTATTTTTCAGAATATTAAAAAAAAATGTAAAACGTTATACTCTCGAAATGGATATTTGTGTTGACGAGTACATACCGTCAAAAAGAAGTAGGTTTGGAATATAATTTTATGTGTTGTGTGAAAGTGCATCTGGGTGTATATGTGTATATATATAAGGATACTGATTATGGTAAACATTAAACATGGATTGTTCTTGAATTATGCCATAATCTTTTAACTCCGGATATAGATTATATTTAGACAATTGGTACACTAGTATACCACTTGCAGAAAAACTCTGCACCCATAAAACAGATATAATTGGCACAATAAGAAAGAACAGGATTGGCATTCGCTCGCAACTAAAGATATTACCTATAAGGAGAGGGGAATGTAGTGGTACTTTTAAAAATAAAATTATGATAATGAAATGGCAGGATAAAAGGGAATTTTACATTCTAAGTATCGTTCATGACGAGAATATAATATTATAAAAAAATGTTTCTTCATTTTTTAGATATTATTTGCCAAAATTCATTTATATTATGTAAGAGTAATGATCGAAAATTGCCGCGAGTAAATTTCTTATTGGAATGCATTGAACAAACAATTGAATCATATCCAATTCAGAGTGTAACACCAACATTAAGCCTAGGAGCAAAATCGTATTCTACCCGTCTAATCGGGCAACATTTCCCTGACTATGTACCCTCTACTTCTAAAGCCACATCTACACGAAGATGTGTACATTGTTTTAAAAATAAAAATTCGAAAAGAATCGCGATATTGGTGTTCAACTTGTGAAGTTGCCTTATGTGGCAACACTGAAAACTGAAGGAAACATAAAATGATGAAAGAAATAAATCGAAGTTCATTGATCATTGTCAATCGAGGAGTCAAAACGAAAGGTCGTGTCGTTTTATTTTCATTTTGTTAATGTCGGCCTACAATCTCAGAAGTGGGACTCGGGAAACCAAAACTAAGAAAATGTGCACAGACAAGAACAGCACCAAAGCTTGACTAGAGTCACGATTGGGTGCCGTTCCATCGACCGAGCGGGGAAAGTGTCCAGCGGCAACGGAAATATCAGGCGACACATACGATGGAAAAACCGCTATGGAAGCATACAACAGCGACGAAGAAGACATTTCCAAAAACCACCCTGAAGCGGCAGACACCAGAGTAACGGCGAAAAGTGACGACAACAACAAAACGATGACGATGTGGCGGCGACAAGCATAATCGAAATCGGAACTACATTTACAACACGAACCATACGATCTGTTAAAAAAGGAGCGTAACGAAAAAGAGTGTAACGAAAACGAGTGTAAAAAGGAAGAGAAAGAAATGCCAAATGAGTTCTATGTGAATGTGAATATGGTGAAGGAACTGGTGTCAGACTAAGCTGGAGAGGGCGATAACTTCTCATTATGGGAGTCGCAAATATTAAACATAAAATTTTCGTACAAATTAGTCAACAACAACATGCGTGCTCTCATAGCGTCTAAGGTAAAGGGGAAAGCCATAAAATGGCTCCATTCTAAACCAGATGCCACATCTATATCGGTCGAAACTGTGCTAAGCGAAATGAAAGCGCTTTTTGGCTAGCAAATCGGATGAGCAAATTGGTCCGATAACTACTTAGCCTCACCGCCAGATGGCGCCAGTATCGCAAGAGCAACTTACTATCGTGTAGTACATTCTAGTAGACAGCTACTTTCAGCCGCATCTTACTCGTAGTTTTGTTTTAACCGAATGTGGAAGCGGGAGTGTCCGCGGATTTTAAAAAATGGAAAAAGAGCAATATCGGTCGGTGATTCGATTCATGTTTTTGGAAGGGAAATCGCGCAACGAAATCAAAGAGCGTTTGGATGCTGTGTACGGTGACTCCTCTCATTCGATGGCGACCATCAAAAATTGGTTTGATGAGCCACGTCCAGGCGCCCCGAAAACGGCTACCATGGAGGATAACGTGACAAAAATCCACGATCTCGTATTGGCAGACCGCCGATTGAAGGTGCGCGAGATAGCTGAGACAGTAGGCATTTGAAAAGATCGCGTGTGTCATATCCTGCATGAAATTTTGAGCATGAGAAAGCTGTCGGCGCGATGGGTGCCGCGTTTGCTCACTCCGGACAACAAGCGCAACCGTGAGACAACTTCAGAGCAATGTTTGACGCTGTTTAAGCGCAATCCGAAGGAGTTTCTGCGTCGTTTCATGACAGTCGACGAAACGTGGATCCACTGGTACTCACCGGAGACCAAGAAACAGTCAAAACAGTGGACTTCACCCGGCAAACGTGCTCCGAAGAAGACGAAGACTGTCCCATCGGCCGGAAAGGTTTTCTGAGATTCACAAGGTGTGATCCACATCGACTACCTGGAGAAGGGCAAAACGGTCACAGGGCTGTACTATGCCAAATTATTGGACCGATTCGACGCCGTATTGAAGAAAAAACGGCCCCACTTGGCGAAGAAAAAAGTGCTCTTCCACCATGATAACGCACCGGCTCACACCTCCGCCCTCGCCACGGCCAAATTGGTCGAATTGGGCTACGAACTGCCGTCCCATCCACCGTATTCTCCAGATTTGGCCCCGTGCGACTTGTTTTTGTTTCCAAACTTGAAGAAGTCACTCGCCGGGCAGACATTTTAGTCGAATGAGGAGGTCATCGCCGCCACGGAGGCCTACTTGCAAGTGTATCGAGCTAAAAGGAGACTATATTGAAAAGTAAATCGCCATTTCTCCAAAATTATTGTTTTTTTTTGTAGGCTAAGTACTTATCGGACCACCCTCGTATGGTTGCTCAGCGAAAATTTTACAAATTATTTTCACGATAAATTGATTCTGTCCAACAAAGTCAAGCTTGCAGAGGAAGAATTAATCGATTACACCGTCGAGGGTATTCCGGATCGTCAGCTGCGCACGCA
The DNA here is from genome assembly GCA_958301585.1 of Merodon equestris. Lineage (NCBI taxonomy): Eukaryota > Metazoa > Arthropoda > Insecta > Diptera > Syrphidae > Merodon > Merodon equestris. Next base: position 51,180,369 of record OY284414.1, on the reverse strand, counting down.
GGCGAAGATGCACCGCTTCAGCAACAGAAACAAACTCTTGGAAGCATTTTCTGGGGTATCCCTCCCGGGAACATCACAGTGTCGTGCAAAGCCCGCCAACGCCAACGGGGGAGAGCATAAACTTCGATGCTATAACTGTAACTCGTTGGGGCACGTTGTCTCCGAATATCTCAAGCCAAAGAAAAAAAATCGAATTCATCACGTTGATGGCGAGGACAACATTCAGTTCGTAAGAAATGTATACATAAAATTTGAGACAGCTAATTACAATAATACTATTTCATTAGAATATACATATTTGATATTGATTGATATTTTGTTAGAATTTATTGAACTAAAAATGAATTCAAGAATTATTACGGAATAAATAAAACTAAGCTTGTTATTCAAGGGAAAATAGAAATTAATGTTTCGTTTGAAAATGAGAATGTTTTATTAGAAATGATGGTTGTGTCGGATTAGACGATGGAGTACCCCTTAGTGTTTTGTTTTTTGTATAAAGCGGGAATAGGATTGAAGAAACTGAAATGTGTAGATAACTATAGAGTAGAGAAAGATAATGTTATAAATCTAAATAATGATAGTGTTGAACGCGATGAAGTTGCGTGAAATGAAGAATTTGGATTCGATTTGATTGAGATCGAACAGGAAAATGCTGACTTAGATATAAACCAAAATTTGAGCTATAAAGTTAAAAATGAGATAAACGATATATATAATACTTGTTATGTAAACCGAGAATGTCCCCAACTACTAAATGTAAAATATGAAATGAAATTAACCTTGAATGACGAAAAGCACTTCCATTGTACCCCAAGAAGATTGTCATATTTCGAACGAGGAAAGTTGCAGGAGATCATAGATGATTTAATATTAAAACAAATGATTCGAACTAGCAATGAATACGCATCCCCAATCGTGTTTGTTAAAAAGAAAACGGGGGAGTCGATTACCGTACCCTCAACAAGGTAACTTTGAGGAATAATTACCCCCCTCCGCTAATTGACGACCTGCTGGACAGATTGTCGAATAAGAATTTCTTTACATTACTAGACTTGAAAAGCGCATTTTATCATGTGCACATGAGCGAGAGCTCGATCAAATACACATCTTTCGTCACACCGACAGGTCAGTATGAATTTTTACGAATGCCTTTCGGCTTAAAAAACGCCCCGTCCGCGTTCCAGAGATATGTAAACAAAATTTTTAATGACCTCATAGGCGCAGGAAAAATGGCTATATATATGGATGATATCATGATCGCAACCGCTGATGTGAGCGGACGTCTCTCCGTGTTAAAAGAAGTATTGTGTAGGCTCTCTGAAAACGATTTAGAACTTAGGTTGGATAAGTGTAAATTTATGCATTCAGAAGTTAGGTATTTACGGTAAACAGTGTCGGGAAAAGCAATACGACCCGGCGAAAGGGGGTTGAGTGCTATAGTAAGTTTCCCCCCCTCCGCAAAATGTTAAAGCAGTCCACAGTTTTTTGGGATTATGTTCCTACTTCCGAAGATTCGTCAATGATTTTTCTGTGGTCGCCCCGCCGCTATATAACTTAATAAAAAAGGCGACCGAATTTAATTTTGGTGAAGCTAAATTAAAGTGCTTTCAACTGATGAAACACAAACTGGTGGAAGCACCTATTTTGTCCTTCTATGACCCACGGGACGAAACTGAACTGCATTGTGATGCTAGGGTTCGGAGCTATAGTAATGCAGAAGAAATCGGATGGGTAGTTCCACCCAATATTTTACTTTTCCAAGAGGACTACTGAAAGCGAATCGAAATGTCACAACTTCGAACTGGAGATCCTAGCGATTATATACGCATTGGAGCGGTTCAGAATATATTTGCAAGGCATTAAATTTAAAATTATTACGGATTGTAACTCCTTGTCACTCACTATGAACAAAAGAGACATAAACCTACGAATCGCCCGATGGGTCTTGCAACTACAAAACTACGATTATACTGTAGAACATCGGAATGGAGTAAAAATGTAACAAATATTTTAGTATTGGAAAAAAACACATTCGAACAAAATCTTTCCGTTTGTCAGTATAGGGACCAAGCGGTATGTAGCATTCGAAAACAATTAGAAAATTCAGGTAGCAAGTTCTATGCATTGTGAAATGGGTCCATATATACAAAAGTCAAAGACAACATACTCTTCTACGTGCCAGCAGATATGGAGAGTCGAATTTCAAATTAATATCATGACGAGATAGGTCATATCGGACGCGACAAAGTATTACAAGTAATAACGAAAACGTACTGGTTTCCAAAGCTCAAGGAGAAGATAGGTACCCATATAGATAATTGCTTGAAATGCTTAGCATTTACTTCAAAATGGGGAGGCGAGAATGCATGTTGAATAGCATACCCAAAGGCGAGCAATCATTCGGTACCATCCACGGGACCATTACGGTCCCGTATCTCTGGGTAATTCAAAAAAGAAGTATGTAATATTAGTGGTAGATGCGTTTACAAAGTTTGTCAAGTTGTTTCCGACACGCACTACCAATACCAAAGAAGTAATAAGTCAATTGAAATTATATTTCCACTCATACAATCGACCAAAAATTCTAATTTCCGACAGAGGTAGTAGTTTTACCTCAAACGATTTCGAAGCCTTCCTTGCGGCGAATAACGTCCGACACATAAAAATAGCGACTGGATCACCACAAGCGAATGGACAGGTGGAGAGGATAAACAAAAGCTTAGTGCCGATGATATCGAAGCTAAGTAGTGGTAACGCAGCAGCGAGCTTATGAATTTTGCCCCAAATATTGTAGAATTTTCTATGAACAACACATTGCACCGCGCAATAGGTACAACGCCTAGCCAACTTTTGTTCGGAGTTACACAGCGAGGAAAAGTAGTTGATTTTGTGAGCGAGTACTTAGATAGAGATGCGAAAGACGAAGCGAAAAGAGACTTGTACAATTTAAGTTCCAGGGCGGTCGAAAAACAAACAAAATTGTAGGAATATACAATAATAAACGGAAAATAGATGGGAATCGCAAAGTCGCCAGAAAATATAATGTAGGTGAGTACGTTATGGTCAAGAATTATATCAGTACACCCGAGGTGTCAAAGAAGATGGTGCCGAAATTTAAAGGACCGTACCAGGTAGAGAAAGTGTTAGGCAATGACAGATATCTGATTAAAGACGTAGAGGGGTTCTAGGTTAGTCAGATACCTTCCCAGGGTACTTGGGAAGCGGCTAACATGAAGCCTTGGCTTAGCTGAGATATTACATATTTAGACATCTGGTAATCGGGACGTTTTGCTGAATTCCATTCTGTCAAAAAAAAAAATGTAATAAATTTATTTTTGATGTTTTTGGTTCCTACTTATGTTAATCACCTCTATTACGTTTGTCGGTTTCGACTCTCAATCGACTTTGTTTCGACCGACTCGACAATGTAGCAAATTCCATTTTTGAGGATTTTTGAGGATTTGCATTTTGTAGTGTGACTTGTATTCTGTTTGTCGCCTGGCGGGCGGATAAATGCCATTTCAAGTCGATAACAAAAACGAGAGCGACTGATCCCGGGTAAAGAAAGTAAGTAAATCGTTTGTTTATTAACAGGTACGTTTTATATGTATATATATTTGTACATTCAGGTTGATCTGGAATTGTCGACTGTGAAAAAAATGAAAATCACAAACAAAATGCAGTTTGAAGTTTTGATTGCATTTATGCAAGAAAAGCCTCACCTTGCAAGGGGCTTTTCGAGATCAGTGAATAAAGTCGATGCAAAAGGTGAGTGGAGTTCGCTTGCTTCTAAATTGAGCAGTTTAGGTCCTCCATCAAGAGATGGTGACGGTTGGCAAAAGATTTGTATGAAGTTTTTAATAAAGTTGAAATTGAAAATCTATCATAGGTGTGGAGCGACTCCAAGTACAAAACGAAAAAGAAGGTGGTCAGAAATAACCAGAAAAAACAAGCGACGGGTGGTGGCCCATTTGACCAGGAAACTCTTTCTGCTGTGGTGGATATGCTAGCGGTGAATGACGTAGTTCAGCCTAAAGGCTATTCATTCGGTGATCCGGACCAAGTCATTTTATCTGAAGATGTAGCATTGACTCCATCAGGTCCAAATCAGCAAACATGGAAACCGACATCAGGAGAAGAAGATTTACCAACATTCTCAGGCTCCATCTCAGAGCTTCATCCGGTGCACTCAAAAAAAAAACTGAACACCAACGATCAGTTGCTGGAGACTCAGCTATTATCCCATGAAAAGTCACTGAAAGAAGTCAATGATAAGCTCAGCAACATTTAAAATTGTCTTCGTGAAAACACGAGAATAAACAAAAAAAGTCTTCGTGTTGAAGAAGACATGCTATCAGTGCTCAGAAAACAAGAAAAACGAAAAGCTGAGAAAAAAGACCTGATAAAAATGAGCTTAGAAATAAAAAAGAGAAAAGTGGACCTCATGGAGCAAAGATTTCTTTGGGAAAAGAGAAATGAAGAAATTTCTAGTGTGAATAGTGAAACTGAAGATGTACAAATGTGATACAAGCTGTGTTCGAGTATAGAATTTACTTTTTTTAAAGTTTTATTTCACTTGCATTGTGCAATTTTAGCCATAATGAAGTTCTTATTTTCTATTATTTATTTTATTTAAAAACTGAAATGGAAATACATATTTATAGTAAAACAAATTTTTCTAAGATTTCATTCTTTATGTTAACTGCCGTTTGATTTTCAGAACTTTCTTCGTGCATTGAATTTATATTATTTTCTTCTTCAAAATCAAGGGGTAATTCGACGCCATCATTTATGCAAATGGCGGCACATATATTTACAATTTGTTTTGCTTTTTCGGGGTTGTAGTGAAGTTGGCGGGCACCCAGTAAGCAACGGAAACGATTCTTAAAGACGCCTATTGTTCTCTCCACGATGTTTCTCGCCTTTGCATGCTTCGTGTTAAACAAACACTCAGAGCTTCCACTTACAGCTGATCTGAAAGGGGTTATGATGTATGGTTCAAGAGGATAGCCTGCATCGCCTGAAAAAAATATAAAATTGGCATTTTGTAATATAAAAAAATTATGTACCATACCGAGTGGCCATGTTCGTCTTTCACCATTTTTGTACTTGTCTCGCATCATTCGCTCTTATTCTCATATTATGGTCACACACCTTAAATTCACTTTTTTTTTTTTAAACCATTTTCACAGAACAAAATACTTACGATCATGACGTTAAGACTATAAAAGCCCTTTCTATTTAAGAACATATGTTGTTCTTCCTTGCCTGGAGTTATTATTGATACGTGCGTACCGTCAACGCAACCAATAACCCCTGGAAAACCACCACGTTCAAATAATTTTGCTTCTTCTTTTTCGTGCTCCGAAGTAATACAAGAAATCCACTTGGGGCACAACTCGGTCTCCAAAACATTGCACACTTCTCCAAATATTTTGCTGACGGTGGGTTGCACCTATCCCAAATTGAAATTGTTTCCCACACCGTGCTGATATCCACCCTCAGCAAATATTCTTAAAGCAGTGGCCAATTTCACTGAAGCAGGAATCGACGAAACTCGTTTCGAGCACAGTTTGGCTTCCACCTGCTGAAGAATACGACCAAATGACTCTTTCGTGATCCGGAAGTATTGCACGAACCTGTTTTAAAAATTTCAGATTTACATTTGCTTTAACTAGTATACATAAAGACTTACTTTGTGTCCCGTAATTCGAAAAGGTTTGCCTTGGTTCGCAGCGTTTTCCTATTAAGAAGTAGCAGTTTCTTTTTATTTTCATCTTCTTCGTCGTCGCTGCTACTAATAAAATGTCCAATACTGAACATATTTGTTTATTTTCAACTCTTTCAAAGAGACACAAACAATTCCTTCACACAACACGAAATTTCGCTTCTGAACTGTCAAAAAAAAAATTGTACTGACAACCGAAAAAAAAATCTAGTACACGTCTAGTCGGTCGAATAAACTACGGAATCTAGATTTTCCATCGACCCGACTCGACATCCGACTCAAGTCGTTTTCGACTCCCGACAAACGTAATAGGGGTGAATATAAAAAAATAAATGTATTCATGAAATAAATTACGAAGTAAAAATATTAAAGTAATTTCATTGTAACCTAATTTCATATTAAACATACTCTAGGTTTGACGAATATGTTCGTTATCGCTCAATTTCTACGACGCACGTAGGGGTCACATTGTCCAACAAAGTCGAAACAGTTAACTGGTTAAGATAGTTTTAAGTTTTACTTAATAAAAAAATATCATTTGCTATGTTTTTTGGTAAATATGGTACATATATTTTCTTAGCCTAAATTAAGTTAACTGTCGAAAGGCAAAATAAAAATTTGCTGTTTATCTTAGACTGTCCGCACGGGACCAATAAGGTATTTTAAGATAACTTAGCTAGTTTCGAGCATTTTTGTCTAACGTAAGATAGCTCTAAGTAGAACTTCATAAAAATTAAGTTATAAAAAAAACCGTTTTGATTGCACTCTCGTTTGTTAAGATAATTTTTTTATATCAATTTGGACTTATTGCGTTTATATATTTTCTTATTCTTAAAACATGTTTATCTCCCAATATATTTTTTGTATATTCTAAAACTACCACTAATTAAATGCAAACCTATACGATTACAGCTTGGTATCTTTACGTCTGAAGCCCATATTATTGGAAAAGGCATTTCAAGAAATGGATATGAATTTTCGGTGAGTTATATTTTTGGTTCTAAATTTAGGTAGCAATTCTGGTTCAGCCTCATCAGTATAAAGTATCTTAACATTTGTACATATAAATGTACAGCATACTAAAGTTAATCACTCCTCGCTCAGTAGGTTGTGTGAGTATAGGCAATTTTAAAAAATAACAATTTAAAAATCAAAATTAGAAAAAGAATGAAAAACAAAGTTTGATGCCAGATCAAACAATCTGCATTCAAACTTAACAAAAACTAAACCAACCACAACTAAATCACACAATAACAACAACCAATCATTAAATTAACAAAAAATAAATAAATAATGTTTTTTGGCTGTGCGCTCGAACACATCCCTAATTCAGATAAGGAAGAGATCGTGTACCGCAACACAGAATTCAACAGTTCGAATTTATGTACATATTCACTTAAACGAGGGTGGTCCGATAAGTACTTAGCCTCACCACCAGATTGCGCCATGATCGCAAGAGCAACTTACTATCGTGTAGCACATTCTAGTAGACGGCTACTTTCAGCCGCATCTTACTCGTAGTTTTGTTTTGACCGTGTGTGGAAGCGGGAGTGTCCGCGGATTTTAGAAAAATGGAAAAAGAGCAATATCGGTCGGCGATTCGATTCTTGTTTTTGGAAGGGAAATTGCGCAGCGAAATCAAAGAGCGTTTGGATGCTGTCTGTGTACGGTGACTCTTCTCCTTCGATGGTGACCATCAAAAATTGGTTTAACGAGTTTCAACGTTGTAGCACGTCGGTTTTTGATGAGCCACGTCCAGGTGCCTCGAAAACGGCTACCACGGAGGATAACCGCGTTTGCTCACTCTGGACAACAAGCGCAACCGTGAGACCACTTCAGAGCAGATTTGACGTTGTTTAAGCGCAATCCGAAGGAGTTTCTGCGTCGTTTCGTGACAGTCGACGAAACATGGATATCAGTGGATCCATAGAGAGACCAAGGGACAGTCGAAACAGTGGATTTCACCCGGCGAACGTGCTCCGAAAAAGGCGAAGACTGTCCCATCGGCCGGAAAGGTGATGGCCACCGTTTTCTGAGATTCACAAGGTGTGATCCACATCGACTACCTGGAGAAGGGCAAAACGGTCACAGGGCTGTAATATGCCAAATTATTGGACCGATTCGACGCCGAATTGAACAAAAAACTTGGCGAAGAAAAAAGTGCTCTACCACCATGATAACGCACCGGCTCACACCTCCGCCCTCGCCTCGGCCAAAATGATCGAATTGGGCTGCGAACTGCTGCCCCTTCCACCGTATTCTCCAGATTTGGCCCCATGCGACTTGTTTTTGTTTCCAAACTTGAAAAAGTCACTCGCCAGGCAGAAATTTCAGTCGAATGAGGAGGTCATCGCCGCCACGGAGGCCTACTTTGCAGACCTCGAGAGAACGTATTTTTCAGACGGGTTAAATAAGTTGGAGCATCGCTGGGTCAAGAGTATCGAGCTAAAAGGAGACTATATTGAAAAATAAATCGCCATTTCTCCAAAATTTTTATTTTTCTTTTGTAGGCTAAGTACTTAATGGGTGGTTCGACCCTCGTACTCAGCCCGAATATGGTCCCAGAAATAAATAAAATATTTCGGTGAAACAATGAGGAAGATGTTCAGGGTCTGCGAACGTCAGAAAATGAACATCTCATGAACCGTTAGTATTGATCCAGAGAGCGCCGCCTTCTATAACGATTTCTTTGTGATCGAGGATTCTCAGGAGAAAATGGCAAAAGCCTATCTTTCAGGAAATGGTGTATAAAACCTTAACAGTTTCTGTCTTGATTATAGGGCATTTTGAAAGACTATTATCTTACTGTCATTGTTTGAAAAAGAAAGTTTAATCATAATCGAATAGAGTATATACAAAGGTGGTAACGAATTTAGCAAAACAAAAGTGGTTACATTGTTTTAAAAATTTCTCGTTTTTTTTTCTTTCCAACTAACTGAACTTTTTTTACTGAATTCCTCACGTCTATATCCCAATGTATATTCCGTTAGTTCAACGAAGGAATTTCGCTTTGATTTGTGAAACATCGTCAGTTATTGTCATTCACCCGTGTTAATAGCTGGTCATAAATTTAGCACATTTGGAATATTGTGTAATTTTTCATTTTTTTTTTGTTTTAAATCCAAATAACGTTTGAGGTAATTATACAGTTTCTAGTGTTGAATTAAAAAAAATAAAGATAATTGTAATTAGGTATGGCAAAAGGACTTTCCGTGCAGGGACGGGTTAAGAATATCCCTGCAGCGATACCTCTCGCTTGTCGTAAAAGGCGACTAAAAACAAAGGTAAACAAAAATCACATCTAGGCAATTTAGAAAACACCAAGGTGAGCCTAGGGACACATATACCACCATTAAACTGCCCCACAAGTGTACATGCGAATCAGTGAATTGACACGACTGGAGATCACCGGTGTTGTAAGAGTAAGATCAAACAAAAAAATCTGGAGCATGCCCGTGTCACAAAAAAAAAAAAGGCAGGCCGAAGAGCAATTGGTGCGGGCAAATGCAAAAGCACCAGCATTTGATTGGCCTCAGCGATGAAATGGTCCCAAACCGGGAAGCCTGCCGCTACTTTCTGAGGTCAAACCGGCGGACCCCACAAGCGGACCAGTAGGAATGCAGTTAAGTGGGAAGGTTATGGTCCTACACTTCTGACCATAACAACGCCGGAAAAAGGAAAAGAAGAAGGTATGGCAAAAGGACGCTCGTGCTCAGAAGAGAAAAGGGCTCTTATATTGCAGATGAAAGGCAAAGGTAAGACAATTGCGGAGATTTCCCAATCCTTGGAGTGTTCGAGGCATCGTTATAAGGCATGTCCAAAGGTTTGGGGTAGCAAAAAATGTAAAACAAGCCTCTCGTGCACGCAAAACCACGCCGAAAAAATCATTTACCGAACTTCAGTTAAAGACGTGTTTAAGAGCTCCAGTAACCTAAAGAATGAACTTAAATTGAATTACGGTATAACTGTATCCTCGAGAACAATAAGGAGGCAACTAAATCAAAAAAAATTTTGCGGGGGTGCATAGCGCAACGAAACCCTTTAGTGTCGAAAAAAAAACCTGAAAGCCGGGCTAGAGTTAGCAAAAGACCACAATGCCAAACCACTTTCTTTTTGGAAGAATGCACTTTGGTCTGATGAATCAAAGTTCTGCAGACTTGGATCAGATGGAAAAAAATATGTATGGCGTGGACAAAATATGTAGCATGATCCAAAGTACACCATAAAGACGGTGAAACATGGTGGTGGAACCATAATGTCCTGGGGTGCTTTTTCCTCGCACGGTGTCGGTCCAATCATAATCATAGACAGCAGAATGGATCAACAGGTTTATAAAAACATAATTGAAAACCATATGATACCATTTGCTGACGAGAATTTACCAATTTCTTGGCACTTCATGCATGACAAGACCCTAAACGCACTTCTCGGCTAGTTAAGAATTTCTTAAAGGTCAATAATGTTGATGTTCTAAAGTGTCTTGCAAAATCATCAGATATCAACCAAATTGAGAATCTTTGGAATGACATTAAATCGCTAAAAAGAAATCAAAGAATTTTGTCGAATTGTGGCAGGAGATTCAAAACGCGTGGAATGCCATTCCAAACCAGCGATGCGAGGCTTTGGTAGAGAGTTTACCTCGACGATGTGCCGCAGTCCTAAAGAATAAGGGATTTCCTACCAAATACTGGCAACAATTATGGACAAATACCTGTAAGTTGGTTACATCAATAGTTTTTCCCTAATAAAAGCAAATGTGCTTAATTCGTGTCCAGTTTTTCATATTTTTTCCTTACAGGTGTGATGTATATCAATGGTTCGTACGACTAACAAAAGTTACTTATTTATGAAACACGAAAGTATGAATAGATTTTTTTTTTTTAAAAATAAATAAAAACCAACAGTAGTTCTATTTTACTAAGTGAGTGTGCTAAATTCATGACCACTACGGTATATATATTTTATGAAGACATGTTCCTGCAAATTTTTGGAAATACTTGTGTTTAAGAACGCCACATGAACTTTAATTATCGACACATTATTACTTATTCTTGTTATGGCAAGTTATTATATTGTTACTTTGTTTACTTTGCCAATAACTGTACAAGCACCCAATGGATTTTTTATTCGACTGGTACTAAAGTACCTGTTTTTATGTAAGTGTTACTTGAAATTCGGCTGCAGTCGCGACCACACCAAAAATTAAATTGTTCTTCATATAAAACAATAGTTTTGGTTTTTTTGGTATTGCATTGTGGGCATTATCCTACGTCGTGTTTTTATTCTATGCAGTTACTAATTTCTCCTCGTGTTTTTTTTTGCTTCGCGTATTCATAAACAACTATTCTTTTTTAAAGTTGATTTTGGTAGAAACATTTCTATCGCGTAGAGGGAGAAAAAGGAAAACGATCAAGGATATTCGGTTAAGCAGGCAATCCACCGTTGAATTTGTTCAGTTCCACAGTTCGACGTTATTGGAGATGTTCGCGAACAGATTTCAGTGTTCCACGTTTTGTTCGCGAAGAATAGAAATGTTTCTATCTTGGATGTGATCGTTTCTCAGAAAAATGAAATAACACTCATATAAGTAATGAAGAAGCCGTTGTAATTATAGCCTACTACGCAAATAGTATATAATATATGTGTATATTATTATATTGGTCTTCAATTATTTATATATTTACTCAGTATTCAGTCTCACATAAAATATTTTTAAAAATTAACTTTACAGGTGTTATTGGCGACCTATCATCACAATTGCTTGCAATTTGCATCGTAATAGAGAACTTAGGGGATTATTTGTTGACCTTTGTGAAAAATTGGTGGAACCCTGGAAATGTAATAACTGGAGTAGTGAACAAGTAAAACAATTCCTATCAGCAATTACTCAAAGCATATTAGAGTTGGAGATTTCCAGGTGTGTGCAAATAAGATTTATAATTACATTTTACTTGCTCTCAATTTAAGTAATATACATTTTTACTGCGATCATAAAACTGCGATGTAACATGGTTAAACCTTAACAATCGATAAAACAAAATCCTAGGATTTTTTTCAAATTGATTTATTTTTATTTATTTATTTATTTATTTGAATATTCTTACAGAGTAAGATTTATAATTTTATAAATTTCGTAAGACTTAATAAGGGCTGGGAAAAACCCTAGAAGTAAGTTAAGTTAATAAAGAAATTTGGATTGAGAAATAAGTTACTAATTGCTAAGTTTAAAAGAGAGCTTTGTCTGCTTGCAAATAAACGGGAAACGGCAAATATCTGGCTAAAGATTCTGCTTGTAGGTTGAGGACAAAGTTCACCTTGAATTGTAGCACTATTGTAGTAAAGTAAGTAATTTGATTTAATTACATATATAGTTGGCACACATTTTTCTACTCCCTTAAAACCAATGGATGACACCCCACACATAACAATGAGCATCAAAAGCAGTTGAAAAATCCGTATGTCACTGTTAGCAAACGATAGATAGTCGGAATTCATCCTTATTCTTCCACTTGCTTCCTTATTATACCGCTGTATATCCGTATCACTTTGATCGATAAAGATCTGGCGATAGCATTTCTCGAATGGAGATAATTACATAAATATTATTAAGAAGTATCTCACTCCTTCGATATATCGGTTATTCCCCTTAATAGTCGACCCTATTTTTCAGGATGACTGCGCTATGTCACCGGGATCGGAAGGTTAGTTTTATTAATTTGATAACTTTGAACATTTAATCTACCAAAAGCTGGGCAATTCTCAAACAGAAAGTTACGCATCGCAATCCGAGAAACAAAGCAGAACTTAAATTTACAATAATGGAAACCTGGGAAAAAGATATAACCTTAGATTATTGCCGAAAGTTGGTAAACTCCATGTCGAGGCTGTAATCAAGGCTAGAGGGGGACATACCAAATATTAAATTGAATTTAATATTTATTCGTTTATTTTTATTTTTGGTTTTTATAAAAATGTTTAGATTGGGTATGTGAAAACGAGTGAAAATGGCGGCGGTTCGGCGGCAATTGCTCCTATTATAACGTCAATTCTAAAAAAAATAACCTACATTTAATGATTAAACTACTATAATTTCTTGCTTTCACATACCCTCTTAAGATTAAAACAAGTCCTGTAAAGTTTTGTTCTGAAGATTCGTGTAAAATCTAAAATAAAAATCTCATATTGAAGGAAAATTTAAAATCACTCAACTTAGCTTTAACGGTTTCCCGGTGCTTCTCGCGGGTTTTGTTTCACTAAATTAACTCACACAAATACACTCAACAAAGCCAAGTATAAAAAATACGCGAAAGGCTGCCATAAAACTGCAACAAAAACAAACAATGGACACACTATCAACATCACCATCTGGTTTACACACACCATCGTTGAAAACAATCACATCTGAATGCTTCTCCAGCCTGTACAGGAAGATCATGGAGCAGGGAGAGTTAATCCGTGTCAACGTTACCAATATTGAGTAGAGGCTCTCCTCACGAATTGCTGCCTCTACTGAAAAAAACTAACAAGATAAGTTCACAGAGATCGATGTGGAAGTCGAAAAGATAAAGTTTCGCGTCTCTGCTTTTGATGACTGCCGAAACAACATCAACCACTTGCAACTGGATGTTGATGATATTAAAAAACAACTTCAACAGGTGCAGCTGATCCGTCCTGGACTAGAAACGCAGAACTCCCTCAAATTAAGGCACATATTGAAGCACACATGACAGAGATCTCTAGATATGCCGTATTGATAGGAATTCTTTTTCTTCCTGAACATATACTTTTAATAGCATCTGTAATGGCATTCAGTGCCAACTACCTGTCATAAAAGGAATCTTTCGTGTAAAACCAAATACCGACTCCTTGATGATTATCAAGTTTGGTTCGATCCATGACAAAATGAGGCACTAAAAGCATGCTCCGCATTCAAAAAAAAAAAAAAAAAAAACACTTACCACAATTAAGTTTACGCGAAGCCGGATTTGACACTAAAAGCATGCTCCGCATTCAAAAAAGAAAAAAATACTTACCACAATTAAGTTTACGCGAAGCCGTATTTGATTCCAATCAGGCAATCTTTCTACACGAGAGTTTAACACTACAAAATCATACTATCCTACGAGCTGCAATCAAACTTAAACGCACGAAACAAATCTTAGCCGCATTCTCATCGCGAGAACTTGGTTACCTCAAAACTACACCGACCTCTAGTAACGTGAAAATTTACATCACCGAGAGACTTAGTGAAGTTATGCGTGCTCCCAAACCAAATGACAAAACAAATCAGCTGCCGAAACCCAGTGGCTCTCAAGTCACAGTTTGACCCTGGTGCTTCTCAAACTTTTTTTTTATTTGTTTTTTTGTGTTTATTTATTTTTATTATTTATTTTCAATGTTTCAGGTCCTTAAGGCTACCCAGTTTCTTATTGTTGCCCACTTTTAATCCCTTAAAACACATAATTAATTTTCCATCTACATATTTTCTATGCTATTGCGCTGCTTAATACCCCACCGGTCGAAGTCGGCCTTGCTATGAGAATCATTTTTATCACCTGCACTCAAAATAATGAGCACTCGTCCTAATGTAATTCAAAGCGATTTCCACAGATCTCGTGGTGTAATCCCTGCCAACAATAATAGGTGTTTTTTATTATGCCATCCAGATCTTATCCGGATCATGGTTTACATGTATTACAATAACAACACGTGATCCAGCTCTTTATCTGGATCAATTCCAGATCCGAGTTTGAGTGGAAGTGAGTTTACCCTATTTCCCACTGGTTTCGCATTCAAATTAGGAGAATCATTGCCTGATGAACATATAAAATTGTGGCACGGGTTTGGTGAAGCAGTTTTCGCTTCATAATGCTATAATATGTGTATTATCTTACGTTTCTAAAACTCTTGAGTCTATTGGGGAAATATTACCCCCAATTGGTGTATATCGATAAAAATTATTATCATTAGCATTTAAATCGATCGTATCAAATTTGAATGAAAAGAAACATTTTCTTTGATATGGCAATTCCACACTTAAATTTCAAAGATTGTTTTTATTGTGAAGTGGAAATGGAGCAGGTGGACAAAAAAATGCAAACATGTAAACTTAATTTAAATTTCGACCGAGAAATCTGTTACTTCTTCATGCAGCAATGAATATTCAGGTGTGCTGCTTTCTTCACTGTCTGTGTCACCTTCCAATAACCACTGTAATACAAATATTAACCTTTTAAATTCAACAAATAAACGCACTTTACCTCAATAGCACCTGCTTCCATCTCCAATTTGTTTGTTTATTTTGTTTTCAAATGTCAGATCTTTGAAAGGACTGAACGAGGCGAAATGTCAAGCTGGCTATTCGTTGATCTGTAGTGTTTTATTATGTCTCGTGATCCTGAGTGGATCATGTGGCATAATAAAAAACACCTAATGTTCACGAGACTCGTCGAGATCTGAGCGACCTCGGGCAGCTATGTTACCATGGAGGAACCACACAACATTTGACTTTTTAGGCTAGAACTAAAGCCGCGCCAACTGTTTAACTCAAAATACGGTCAAGAAAGTTGCTCTGAAGCCGAGAAACGGGATAGACCATAAGCACTAATGTGAAATTACGTACAATTTTCAAATTTCTTGTACTTGCTAACTTTGCGACCTCGGGCAGCTATGTTACCATGGAGGAACCACACAAGATTTGACTTTATAGGCTAGAACCGAAGTCGCGCCAACTGCTTAACTCAAAATACAGTCAAGAAAGTAGCTCTGAAGCCGAGAAACGGCTTCGACCATAAGCACTACCGTGAAATTACGTACAATTTTCAAATTTCTTGTACTTGGTAACTTTGCGACCTCGGGCAGCTATGTTACCATGGAGGAACCACACAAGATTTGACTTTTAAGGCTAGAACTGAAGTCGCGCCAACTGCTTAACTCAAAATACAGTCAAGAAAGTAGCTCTGAAGCCGAGAAACGGGATCGACCATAAACACTAATGTGAAATTACGTACAATTTTCAAATTTCTTGTACTTGCTAACTTTGCGACCTCGGGCAGCTATGTTACCATGGAGGAACCACACAAGATTTGGCTTTATAGGCTAGAACTGAAGTCGCGCCAACTGCTTAACTCAAAATACAGTCAAGAAAGTAGCTCTGAAGCCGAGAAACGGCATCGACCATAAGCACTATCGTGAAATTACGTACAATTTTCAAATTTCTTGTACTTGGTAACTTTGCGACCTCGGGCAGCTATGTTACCATGGAGGAACCACACAAGATTTGACTTTTAAGGCTAGAACTGAAGTCGCGCCAACTGCTTAACTCAAAATACAGTCAAGAAAGTAGCTCTGAAGCCGAGAAACGGCTTCGACCATAGGCACTACCGTGAAATTACGTATAATTTTCAAATTTCTTGTACTTGCTAACTTTGCGACCTCGGGCAGCTATGTTACCATGGAGGAACCACACAAGATTTGACTTTTAAGGCTAGAAATGAAGTCGCGCCAACTGCTTAACTCAAAATACACTCAAGAAAGTAGCCCTGAAGCCGAGAAACGGCATCGACCATAAGCACTACCGTGAAATTACGTACAATTTTCAAATTTCTTGTATTTGCTAACTTTGCGACCTCGGGCAGCTATGTTACCATGGAGGAACCACACAAGATTTGACTTTTAAGGCTAGAACTGAAGTCGCGCCAACTGCTTAACTCAAAATACAGTCAAGAAAGTAGCTCTGAAGCCGAGAAACGGCATCGACCATAAGCACTACCGTGAAATTACGTACAATTTTCAAATTTCTTGTTCTTGCTAACTTTGCGGCCTCGGGCAGCTATGTTACCATGGAGGAATCACACAAGATTTGACTTTTAAGGCTAGAAATGAAGTCGCGCCAACTGCTTAACTCAAAATACACTCAAGAAAGTAGCCCTGAAGCCGAGAAACGGCATCGACCATAAGCACTACCGTGAAATTACGTACAATTTTCAAATTTCTTGTACTTGCTAACTTTGCGGACTCGGGCAGCTATGTTACCATGGAGGAACCACACAACATTTGACTTTATAGACTATTACTGAATATCTTCCGTAATAGGTACGAGTAAGATCAATAAAAAAAAAAAAAATAAAAAAATCTGGAGCATGCCCGTGTCAAAAAGGAAGGGAAGAAAGAAAACGGTCAAACCGTAGCATTATGGAAAAGAACGCTAAAAGGAAAAGCACTACCCCGCCAGGCACTACTAATGGTCGTGATCCTGGGACGAGCAGCAATGCTCGGGTCAGAGCTATAGGATTTCCGGGGGATAGCAAAGTAATGCAACGGCGTAAGCCACATTTAAGAGTCGCGAGTTGGAACGTTGGAAGCATGAGTGGGCGCAGCTATGAGCTTGAAGACATGATGGTTAGAAGGCGAGTAGACATCCTGTGCGTACAAGAGACGAAATGGCGAAACACCGGTAATCGGGCACGTTTCTTGGACGTTAAAACAAAAGCCTACAAGATGTTTTACTATGGATTGGAACAAGGAAAAAACGGAATCGCCATCATCCTTGCGGCAGAGTTACTTGGCAACGTCTTAACCATTTCAAAGTAAAGTGACCGTTTGATGGCTCTCAAATTGGTGATGCATGGTGAGGTGTGGAACATCGTAAGCGCATATGCCCCTCAAGTAGGATGCGAACAAAAAGAAAAAGATGCATTCTGGCTAGATTTCCACAACCTTGTCAAAATCATCCCAAAGGAAGAGCTTTTGTTTGTTGGGGGAGATTTAAACGGACATGTCGGGAAGACAAGCGAAGACTATGAAGGCTACCACGGAGGGCTGGGATACGGCACCAGGAACTCTTCAGGTGAAGATATCCTAAACATGTGCAAGTCGTACGGTCTTTTAGTGTTAAATACCATGTTCGTCAAACAAAGCCGGCACCTGATCACTTATAGCAGCAGCGGAAATGAAACTCAAATAGACTATCATTTGGTATCCAGTTTCATGAAGCCACGAGTTAAAGATTGCAAAGTGATCCTGGGAGACGCGATCACCCCTCAACACCGTCTCCTTCTGACTGAATTTTCTATGGAGGCGAGTAAGAAGTCAAAGCA
Source organism: Merodon equestris (assembly GCA_958301585.1). Taxonomy (NCBI): domain Eukaryota; kingdom Metazoa; phylum Arthropoda; class Insecta; order Diptera; family Syrphidae; genus Merodon; species Merodon equestris. Next base: position 51,162,540 of record OY284414.1, on the reverse strand, counting down.
GCAAACGAAGGTGTTTGAGAGAATCAAGTGGTATAAGCTGGATAAAGGAAAAGGCGAAGCTTTTATTACCAACATGAAAAACTACCTCTCTTCCATTATCGATGAGGTCGGTAATAAGGAGTGCAGAGCACAAGACATGTGGGATTCCCTACAACAATCTGGCCTGGAGAAAGCCAAATCACTGCTCGGAACATCTAAAGGCCCCTGCCAACACACAAAAGAAACCTGGTGGTGGACAGACGAAGCCAAAGCAGGACACGAAAGACACGAAAAGAAAATGGCTTTCCAAGCTTGGTCAAAGTGCTCTTCTACTACTAGAGAGGAAAAAGCTCGCCGTGAAAAGGTATATAGATATTGCAAAGGTATCGCGAAGAAAAAATGCGCCGAATTCAAAGCGAAAAGCATGGAAGGCCTCTATCAGGAGTTGGAAGAAATATCGTCTCCCGCGTCTGACAGGAACCAGGCTATCCAGGAGCTTCGACAAAACAATTTGAACAAAGGAGCAAATATCTTTAAGATAGCCGCCCAGAGAAGAAGAAATGCTCAGGAGATTCGTTTCCCAAAGTTTGTTAACAATGCTGAAGGCCAACTCCTTGTGGAAGACGAAAAAATTCTCCACAGATGGCGACAGTATTGCGAGGAACTTCTGAACGAACAGTTTCCCCGAGTGTACTTTCCAAGAGCCGCCCCGAATCATGCCGAAATATCCGACATCACAGTCGAAGAAGTTCGGTACGCGGTTAAAAACTCCAAGAAAAGAAAAGCTGAAAAAGATGGGAGACATCGGGTCTAGATGGCTCATGGTTCTTATCTCCAAACTTATGAGAGGCGACACTATGCCTAATCAATGGAGGGAAAGCTATCTTCTTCCATTGCACAAAGGAAAGGGTGATACGCGAAATTGTGATAACTACCGTTCTGTCAAGCTGATGTCGCACACCATGAAGATCGTTGAACGGGTATTAGATAGCCGACTGCGGAAAATAATACGACTATCTGATGACCAGTGCGGGTTTGTCTCGGGTAAATCAACAACAGATGCAATCCAAAGTATAAGGATCATGATGGAAAAGCATCGTTTTTATAGCAGTCCTTGATTGCTTGCTTGAAGGAAAAGTGACGGACCCCAATGTGCACCAGCTATTCTTTGCTGACGATGGGGCCATTATAAGTGATGATCAGGCGTCCCTACAACGAGCACTTGATGTGTGGGTGGACATTTTTGAGGGACACGGGTATCGTATTAGTTCAAAGAAGACAGAGTATCTGTGCTGCCCGTTCTCTGACCCTCATCAGCCTATTCCAGATATTTACTTGAATGGAAGAGTGCTTCCCAAGTGTGAAAAGTTTAAATATCTGGGATCTATGATTAATAGAGAAGCAACTTGTGATGACGACATCAAACATCGCGTAAGCGTAAGGTGGATGAAGTGGCGGGAAAACTCCGCCATCTTCTGTGATCGAAAAATGCCCCCTAAGCTGAAAGGAAGGCTCTACACTTCAGTTGTACGTCTGGCGCTCACATACGGTTCACAATGCTGGACAATGCACAAAAAGTATGAGAGCAAATTAACGGCAACTGAGATGAAGATGCTTCGCATGACAGCGGGAGTAACAAAGCGTGACAGAATTAGAAGTTCAAAGATCCGAGGAAGCCTCCACGTAAAAGAAACCATCACAAGAAATATAGAGCGCGACCGACTCAGTTGGTATTGCCATGTTCAAAGGAGAGATCCTTTGAACCCCGTCCAAAAGGCGTTATCAATCAACATTCCAATTTCAACACGCAAAAAAGGCAGGCCGAAAAACAATTGGTGCAAACAAATGCAAAAACACCAGCATTTGATTGGCCTCAGCGATGAAGTAATCCCAAACCGGGAAGCCTGCCGCTACTTTCTGAGGTCAAACCGGCGGACCCCACAAGCGGACCAGTAGGAATGCAGTTAAGTGGGAAGGTTATGGTCCTACACTTCTGACCATAACGACGCCGGGATAAAAAGGAAAAGGAGAAGAAGATCTTCCGTAATAGGTACTCTGTCTGGGCCGTGTTGCAATCTTTGTGAAGGAAAAATAGCCAGCAGATTAATCAGCAATTCGAGTTCAAACGATGGTATCGAGTACCTTTTGCTTGAAATTATCTGTGGCTTCGAAAAATGTCTAGTTGGAGTCATCTACAAGCCCCCAAGTTTAAGGGGCACCAACATTGTTATTGTTGTGAGTTGTCAAAAAGAAAGGACGTGCTCTAAAGCGGTGGTGAAGATTGATCCAAAGAAGTGGTTAAAACAGGAATTTTCTAATAAGACTAATGTTGACGTGATAACAGAAGTGCAGTGCATCAAAAAGCAATAAAAATATTAAAGAAATAATAATAAGCCTTCTATGAAATCTTATTAAAAAGTTGGTGAAATAATAAAAAAAGTAACCTCAAAGACGAGTAAGTCCATTTCAAAGTACGCCATAACATACAGGGCTTCATCTAGTGAGGAGTAGAAGCATTGAATTTAAAAACAGGGTGAAACAAAAAAAAATAACAAAATGAATAGTCCAGAAATGATTTCAATCCTAAACAAGTTCAAAAAAGAACTAAAAACTGAATTGAAGATAGATTTTATGAAAATGGAAATAAAGGAGAAAACTGAAACGCTAGAAGATGAAATAAAAAACCTGAAAGAAATAATTGCCAAACCAAATGAAAGGCACGACAAAACCGATCGCAGAAACAACATATTAATATTTAATGTTAAAGAAATAGATGAAAACAAAGAGAAGTTGATGAATCTAGTCAAACAATTGATGGGAACTAAGATAGACGTGAATTTATCAGAACCAGAAATAAACTTTTTAAAAAGAATTGGAAAACCTCCCAATGATAATAATAAAACGAGACCTATTTTAGTCGGACTTGTATCTCAACTCAAAAAGCAGAAATTATGGAACAAAAAAGAAAATTAAAAGGTACCAATATATACCTCACAAATGATCTCTCGAGATCGGAACGTGAAAGGAAGAGCTAGAAAAAAATGGAGCGTCAGTAACAATACGAAAAAAAAAACAGATTGTTCGCCGACGGAAAGGAAGTAGATCTCACAAACAAAGCAACAGTAGATAACGAAACATATCAAAAAAGTATTAGATCACCGGAAGAGACACCAAAAAGAACGAAAAAGATAAAAGAAGGCTTGGCTGAATATATGCTAAACAAAAATAAACATAAAAGATCGAATCGACTGTGAGTACTCCACCAATAACAACAATTTAAGAAAAAAAAAAAACCAATGAGACAACAACAAAAATAAGAATAAAGAAGAAGAATTAAAACCAAAGAGAAGAAGGCAACGGAAACCACCTCTCGAGCAAATATATTAAATACATATATAAACATACTTCCCTAGTAATAATCATCATGAATACACAAACATTGGGACATGGAATGTTCGAAGCTTATATCAAGAAGGAAGATAATGTAATAAAACAGGCGAGTAGACTCAAAATCGATATTTTGGGAATAGCTGATGTACAATGGTTTGGAAACGGAAATGTATCTAAAAGTGGTTACACATTATACTATGCATGCTCTGAAGCACAATAACACAGATACGGGGTAGCAATCCTTATAACTGAAAAACTTAAAAAATCAATAATAGGAGTGGTTTATTTGTCAAACCGAGTAATACTAATGCAACTTAAGGCTAAGAATACTCTGATTAACATAATCCATGCGTATGCCCCAACAACAGACTGTGAAGAACCCGTTATTGATGAATTTTACATACGATTGGAAAAAGCAATTAATTTAACAAAAAAAAAAGAGATCACGCTAATAATAGGAGATCTTAATGTGAAAGTGGGCAGGGAAAGAATTGAAGATGTGGTTGGCGACCATGGCCTAGGTAATAAAAACGAAAGAGGACAAAGGCTGATTGAATTCTGTCAAATAAATGAACTAACTGTCATGAACACATGGTTGAAGTTACTCCCGAGAAGACTTTATACATGGACCTCCCCGAGACATACAGCGGATTCGGTAATAAGAAATCAGATTACTACATCATCATTTACAAAAGGTTCAGGAATATGATTAAATCAACAAAGACCTATCCAGGTGCAGATGTAAGATCAGATCATAACCCTATTATTGCAAAAATTAGAATTCAATTGAAAAAGCTAAAAAAAAGCCACAACTAGGAAAAATAGAATTAAATCTTCTCAAAAATCAGGAGATACAAGACCGAGTTAAAAGAGAAATAAATGAAAGGATTAAACAAATAAATACAAACCCAATCACCGAAGAGAACGTTAATTCCAGATGGACAGACATAAAGAACATTCTACTGGAGACGAGCAAAAGACACTTAAACAATCGAGACCAACAACCAAGAAATGAGTGGATGACGGATACAATACTTATCCTAATGGAAGAAAGAAGAAAAAATAAGTCAAACGAAAGTAGATACAAGGAAATAAACAGATCAATAAGGAACAAGATTAGAGAGGCCAAGAATAGATATCTGTAACAACAATGCGAGGAACTAGAGAGATGTGATAGAAACCATGACAGCTTCAATTTACACAAAAAAATAAAGAAATATCTGGCACTAGGAGAAAAAAACAATTTGGTGTTCTAAAGGACAAAGAAGATAAGATTTTAGTGAGCACGAAAGACAAACTAACACGATGGAAAGAATACATCGAAGAACTCTTTTATGATAAAAGAGACCAACTACAATCTCGACACGGATCAGAGGGACCAGAGATCATGAAAGAGGAAGTCATGAAAGTGCTAACGGAATCAAAAAATATAAAAGAGAAGGACCAGATGGAGTACCAAATGAACTTTTGAAACTTGCAGAAAGAGAAAATATACCGATTCTAGTTAACCTATTCAATGCAATCTATAGATATGGCAAAATTCCGAATGATTGGTTACAAACTGTCTTCATAACATTACCGAAGAAAAATAATGCAACACATTGTTCTGATTATAGAACAATTAGTTTAATGAGCCACACGCTAAAGATCTTTCTTAAAATTATCCACAAAAGAAAATATAATAAACTAGTAGAGGGCATTAGGTCCTCGCAATTTGGTTTTAAAAAAACGGCTTTGATACGCGAGAGGCATTATTCGCACTCAATATGCTAATTGAACGTAGCTTATAGATGAGAAAAGATGTTTTTGCATGCTTCGTAGACTACGAAAAGGCTTTCGATACAGTTCAACACAAAAAAATTATTGAAATCCTTGGCAACAGGCATATAGACATGAACGACATACGGGTGATATCTATATTGGGGTCAGAAAGCAAAAATAACAATAGAGGGAGAAAAGTTAGACCAAATAGAGATTAGAAAAGGAGTTAGACAAGGATGCATTTTATCGCCTTCACTTTTCAACATGTACTCGGAAAAAATATTCAAAGAAGCTATCTCAGAAAGCGACGGTGGGATAAGAATAAATGGAGTCAACGTAAACAACATAAGATATGCTGATGATGCCGTCATAATAGCAAGTGATATGAACGAACTAAGTAACATTGTGAATAAGTTAAACGATGTAAGCAACAACTACGGACTACGAATAAACACAGTAAAAACAAAGTTCATGGTTCTTAGTAGGAAACAACAAATGCAGAACTTCGAATTAAAAGTTAACAATAAAAACATAGAAAGAGTTGACACCATTAAATACTTAGGAACGACGATCAACAAGAACGCAAATCCTGGTAAAGAAATACAGTGCAGAGTTGAACAAGCGAGGGCAGTATTTTGCAAAATGAAAAAAGGATAATGCAGCAGAGAAATCAATCTACATACCAAGATAAGATTAGTAAAATGCTATATGTGGTCGGTTCTATTATATGGAGTCGAAACGTGGACGTTACACAGAGCAACGATTAAAAAAATAGAGGCCTTCGAAATGTGGATTTTTCGAAGAATACTGCACATCTCCTGGGTCGACAGGATAAAAAATGAGGAAGTACTACGATGAATAGAATCGAAAAAAGGACTAATATACCTAATTAAAAAAAGAAAACTCGAATACCTCGGACACATTCTGAGAAATGAAAAATACAAACTTCTGCAACTTATACTTCAGGGAAAGATAGAAGGAAGGCGAGCGGTCGGGAGACAAAGGCTGACATGGCTGTCAAACATGCGGGAATGGCTCAATCACTCTACCTCAGAAATAATGAGAGGAGTAACAAATAAACAGACCATAAAAATGATGGTTTCCAACCTCCGGAGCAGAGAGGAACCTTAAGAAGAAGAAGAATCATTGTAACTAACATCATCGAACGCTTCGCCAGTTTCCTATTCCCAGTTTCCAACTCGACTCCCACATTCTTTCCAGTGATCTCAATATTAATCTGCTAAGCCGTAATGATTCACAAGCAAATCGTTTCATAAACTTTCTAAACTCCGGCAACCTATTTCCAGTTACCAACTCGACTCCCACCCACTTAAGCCCTACAAGCTCTATGCTCATCGTTCTGTTTATTGTCAATAGAACTGATCTCATCAACTTCTATAGCCAGCTTGATGTACCTTTTCGCTGATTTGCTTGGCACTTTCTAATCTTTTGTTCGAAGTGTTCCTTGATTGTAGTGTAGTTTGCTAGATTTATATTGTACAGAATCTTAACAAAGTATTCATGGTAGGTTTTCATCGGTGGTGACGCCCTAATGTTGGAGTCTGTTTGTTCGAATATGCTCCAGGCGTCTTCCAACCGACCAACCGACCTCATCTTGTCCTCATAATAAGCCTTGGTTGTCTTTCGAGTTCCCGAATCCTTTTTGTAGTTTGCTATGATTCTTGACACTTTTTCGGCGTGGACTTCTTGTCGTCGTGTGAAGGTTGGAAAACAGTACTTTATTGTTCCTTCAAACAGGAGTATTCATACAAAATTACCTCTAACTAAATAAATATTAATTGGAAATAACAAATTCTGTTCTGTTCTGTATCATTGACAAAAACTAACGGAGGATCGAATTTCGACTATGCGAGACAATTGCCCTCGCCGCGCATGTTTACTTTTTTGTTTGTATAATGTGGTCAAGGAGAACCTTTGCCTTGATTGGGCAGAGGATTCGTATAGCCGGCATTCTTGTCGTTAGCAATGTTCTTTAATTTTTGTTATTGTATTTATACTAATTCTTTTCGTGTATCGTCTGTATGGGATGACTATACTGGAGCATTGTTGTATAATTCTGCTGAGTATATTGAATTTTGTTGATCCAGGTTGGCCATATGGACATACAAACGATACATAAATAGAATTATGTAAATAATGTGCATTCTATATTTATATGTATATATAGGGTCCGCCAAATAACTTTTTTTTTTTTTGAAAATGCTATAAAAAAAACTACTGAATATTTTCTCAAATTTCTTTTTTTATTTGAAAGTACAATCCTTCCGGTTAATAATGGAAAATAATTTCATTCAAATGGCTGCCTCGGCTGGCCATGCAGTAGCCTACACGATCGGTCCAATTTTTAAGCACATTATCGATTGTGTGTAGCTGTATTTCACCAATGGCTTCACGAATATTGTCCTTTAAAGCTTCAATTGTCTCTGGCTTGTCGGCGTAACACTTATCTTTGACGGCACCCCACAAATAATAGTCCAACGGTGTCAAATCGCAGCTCCGAGGTGGCCAAACGACATCAGCTCTGCGGCTGATAATGCGATCTTCAAAAACAGGGCGCAAAACATCGAGTGTAGCTTCGGCTGTGTGGGCACGTAGCGCCGTCCTGTTGAAACCAAATGTTGCCAATATCCTCCTCTTCAATTTTTGTGAACAAAAATTCGTTCAACATGGCCCGATAACGATCACCATTGACTGTAACGGCCACTCCTTGCTCATTTTCGAAGAAAAATGGCCCAATTATGCCTCTGGACCAAAATCCGCACCAAACAGTGGCTCGTTTTGGGTGCACCGGCTTTTCAATGTATGCGTGCGGGTTTTCTGTGCCCCAAATGCGACAATTTTGCTTGTTTACATACCCGCCAAGATCAAAATGAGCTTCATCTGAAAAGATGATTTTTTTTGGCAAAACCGGCATCTTCTGTAAGTCGATCGCAGGCCCACTTAGCGAAGCGTTGTTCAAGCGTATACACAACCATATTCGTTCAGCGGAAGGATAAAACTAATTATCTGTCAAATCAGACATGAGCTAAGTGTTACCATTCACGAAATAAGCACTACTTGAAAAAAAAAAAGTTAGATGGCGGACCCTTTATATATCTGTTCGTGAATACCAAACCTCTAAGTGAACACCCTTTATAAATAATAGTTAGTTATCTATTTCGTACGCTGGGTTTTTCAAGATTAGCGCCGCAAACACTCAACGACTAACCCCGGGATTTTATGATCACAACGAAAGCAAGCCGCACTGGAAATTGCAGTTGTTTAAATTCAAATATAAGTCAGTTGTTACCATTGGGATGCGGGGTATCAACACATCTAGAATGGTTGCTTCATCACATTGTTAAGTAAATTTTCACTGCTAACCGTGTGCCGTTACAAAGACGCGGTTGGTTAATATTTCGTAACATTATGACAACCGATTCTACTTTCAATTGAAGATTATAGGGCGGAAATCCTGGCAAAACCCTCTGTAATTTTGAGAGACGTTTGTACATACCTTTTGTATGAGCTTGGTTTTTTTGTTTCAGTAAACTAACAAAAAATTTACAGGAAATGTAATGCAGCCAGTTAAAACATTTACAGGGATTTTGCTATTACAAATGTCAATGAGTTGTTCAGAAAATATTTCTTCAAATAGATCATTTTGCAATTTGACACGCATATTCTTGGTTAAATTTAGTATCTTATCGTATTTCCACAAAATGGAGGACCACTGGCGTTGACCGTGGAATCGCGGGTAATGTTTGAGTAAAATCTCCTGCTAACAAAATCATCGCTCCACCAAATCGGTTTTGATTGTTTCGCAGATCTTTCATAATTCTGTCTAATGCCTCCAAAGACTTTTTATGTGCCATCATAAATTCATCCCACACCATCAACTTACACTGCAAAACCTTTGCCATTACTGAGTTCTAATAAATGTTGCAGGTCGGAGTTTCGTTGTTTTGAATATTCAGTTGTAATTTTAGTGCTGAATGGGCTGTTCGACCGCCTTCCCACAATGTGGCTGCAATACCAGAAGAACCAAGTGCGAGTGCAATTTCATTGTGCGAGCGAATTGTTGTTAAAATCAATGTGCCGCCCGGAGCGTCCAGAACGTAAATTCCTCCAATTACATTATTTACAACTCTCATAAGTGAATTAAGGACATACTTCTATTGTTGGTTCAACAGCAGAATATCCATTCGAACTGATTTCCTTAAAACATCGAGATCATACAGTTTTTCACGTTGCAACTCTTGATTAAAAACGTCGTGCATTGGACAATTAGGCGCTGCCATGCCTAATTGAGATAATACTTTATTTGACATCATCAAACACATTTTTCAGTTGTTAGCAATGCCTCGTTGTACATTTCTTCTGTGATTTATAAATGTAGATTTCCTATTCTATTGCGCATTTGATGCAAGATATCGTACACATATCATCTTTGAATTTGATCTATAAATCAATTGGTTTTGATGGGAAGCATGTCGATATAATTATAGAAACCAATGTTCGTATTTGACGAAATTTTGAAGAAATTACATAATCATTTAAAGTTTGATCCCAATGTGAATCATTTTTCAATAGTTGCAAACGCTGACAGGTAACCTGGAACTGGTTTTCCTTGTTTCCGTCGCTTTCAATTTTTTCGAGGATTCGTCCAAGTATAATATTTGGCATTTTTGAGTATAGCAATGTTCTGGCCAAATCATCATTCTGACACATATCAATAAAACTGGTCGAGGTTGTAGATGGTGGTTGAATAGCTCGTGCTGTAGATATATTTGCTCCTGTGTTGTAAAATATATTCTTTGACCATTTTCCAAGTGGATTCCTAAGTGACGTACAATGGAGTATCTTTCATGAATAAGAAAAAAAACACAAAATTGCTTAATTACTGTTAACATAGCGGGCTATTTGGTACTTGTTAACTTCATTAATGGAATTGTCAACACCAACTCCAGTTACAACCATATCACTTTCTTTTGTTACATATTGGTAAATGTATTTTATAGATTTGACGGAATGACAAGACGCGCCATTGATGTGCGCTTTGAAACTCTTTGATAAGATTGGTGAATAGGGAATAATCCCTCCGTGCAGGGACGGGTTAAGAATATCCCTGCAGCGATACCTCTCGCTTGTTCAAAATCACATCTAGGCAATTTAGAAAACACCTAGGTGAGCCTAGGGACACATATATCACCATTAAACTGCCCCACAAGTGTACATGCAAATCAGTGGGTTGACACGACTGGAGATCACCGGTGTTGTAAGAGTAAGATCAAACAAAAAAATCTGGAGCATGCCCGTGTCACAAAAAAAAAAAAAAAGGCAGGCCGAAAAACAATTGGTGCAAACAAATGCAAAAACACCAGCATTTTATTGGCCTCAGCGATGTAGTAATCCCAAACCGGGAAGCCTGCCGCTACTTTCTGAGGTCAAACCGGCGGACCCCACAAGCGGACCAGTAGGAATGCAGTTAAGTGGGAAGGTTATGGTCCTACACTTCTGACCATAACAACGCCGGAAAAAGGAAAAGAAGAAGAAGAAGGTGAATAGGGAATAATCCAACGATTATCAATTTCGCAAAGCCTTTATATTGGGCAGGCATAGGTTAATATCCGAACAGCCTAATCTCATTTGATTAACCTCAAACGTATAACAGCTGGGTACAGTTGTTTTAATTTTTTCTGTGATTTGTATGGGAAGAGAAAAGTGTTGTTTTTACTAATTTCCACGCTATTTTTATGTTTTTTCTCTCCATAAAACCTTCATTGTGCCTTAAAGAAAATATGGAAAGAAAATATTGGTCGAACCGTTCTTGAGTTTTGCGGTTAGCAACACATTTACCGATTCATTTTTATTCAGATAGATTATTTTCGTTGTTCCAAAAGATGTCATTTGGAAGTATGAATTGTACATTTGAATGATATCCAAAAAATGTTTTGATTCAGGTGTTGTGTTAGAAAGTAATGATGGTAATGGTTCAGTCACAGTTACAAAAAGAGCAAAAGCAACAACAAATATTTATGTACATCGCGCTCAGCCTTTGAGTTGTATACGCAATGTTAATGTGTGGAAAAAAACCCAAAATATACTAAAATTCATGTGTTTTTTTCACGCACACACAACACACACATATGTCTTCGCATTTCAACCAAACTTCACAAAAACCATATATACCAAAGATGTGTTGAAATTTGGTTGAAATCGGTAAATGCGTTAAGGAGTGAATCGGCGGCAAACGAACACAATTTTAATGCTCAATTTTTATTTATATAGATAAGTATATAAAATAAAATAAACATTTCTTCTCTAATCTTGTTATTGCTTGGCTTCCATTTGCACTGGTGTTGCAATTCGTTATAATACCTCTCCGACCAACGTTGCCAAACTTGATTCTTCAATGCTGTTATTCTACTCAAGCGCAGAATGAAGTTTATTTTTCTTTAGAGTCGTCGCCGTAAATGGATGTCTTCTGAACCTGATTGCAGCTGCCCGCGAAGTACGTATCGTTATCTCATGCGAATGAATGTCAGAATTGTCAGATGTCACTGACTATCTCCATATGGGTAACTTTAGTTATAAAAGAGCAAAATACAGCTACATATGCCTCCCCCGGTTGCTGAAATGGATCTATTTTAGAGAAATGGAGGTCTTGTTTCGGGGTTCATTGCTTGTTAAGGATATCCAATGGACTTTAACGTCTCCGGTCAGTAATATAAAAAAGATCCAAAACAAAAACAGTTTGTTACTTCCTTTAATTTCTGCGGCGACAATAATTAGGTAGGATTGTGCTTGGATGGCACGTTCTGTAAGAGTTCTACTTAAATTCATGATAGCTAGACGGTTGAAAATTCGAAAAGAACTAAAACAATTACCGAAATAGTCCAGAATTTATGAATCCTTATGAATCCCCTTATGGATGCCTCTGTTTTTCTTATATGCAACGCCTTGCCAAATATAGAGTCTGGAGATATTGGCAATGCTCGTTTGTTAAAAGGGTTTAATGATACATTTTCTCTATATCCGCCTTAGTAGTATCGAAAATAGATCTTCCTGATAGACTGTCATCCTGTCCAACGACGCATTTGACAAAGTCTTCATTTTCATTAAATCGTGAAATGCTACTGGTAGATTCTCGTTAATCCACTATCTTCATATGCATTTACAATAGCATTCCATGCTTGTTTTGTACTTTGGTTCGATACAATATAACCAAAGTAACACTATTCAATCATTAAGGTTATTTCTGCTTGTCCTCGTTATCAAGTTCAATTCCTTTTCTTGACGAATTTTCAGTTGAACCTTTACAAACCATTTACCAGCACCCTTTGATTACTATGTACGACTTTGCATGCCGTTTCCAGACATAAAAATTCTCTCGACCTTTTAGTTTCTCAAAAGGGAATAACAATGTGGTCGATGACATATTTAGTCTGTTCAGTAACGAAAAGATCAGATCAGAACAGGACAGCACAGCACAGATTCGTGAAAACTGTCAGATCAAGTTAGAACAGAAAAGTACAGCCGTATGTTCCTTCCTTTTCCTTTCTCCGGCGCTGCCATGGTCAGAAGTGCAGGACCACAACCCTCCCACCCAACTGCATTCCCACTGGTCCGCCTGTGGGGTCCGCCGGTCTGGCCTCAGAAAGCAGCGGCAGGCTTCCCGGTTTGAGACCACTTCATCGCTGAGGCCAATCAAATGCTGGTGCTTTTGCATTTGCCCGCACCAATTGCTCTTCGGCCTGCCTTTTTTTTTTTGTGACACGGGCATGCTCCAAATTTTTTTGTTTGATCTTACTCTTACAACACCGGTGATCTCCAGTCGTGTCAACCCACTGATTTGCATGTACACTTGTGTTGCAGTTTAATGGTGGTATATGTGTGGTATAAAAGTACAGCCGTATGTTAGTTGTCAAAAAGCGAAAAACATCTTATATGTCATATTGTAATAAACATGTGTTAGAATGAAATAATAAACAAAAGTGAATTCACATAAAAATGCTTTGGAAGAGTTGTGGTGGGCACTAATAGTGAAATTACTGTGATTAGTGACTCGTCAACAACATTTTTCAGTGATAATATGTATGTTTTAGCGTGAACTTTAGCTGACAGCTGCTTTTGACACTTTTCACGAATCTGTTCTGACTCCAGAGTAGGTGCAGAAAATCGTGTTCTGAAGTGTCGGGAAAACCGTCACTGAACACAAATCAGAACACTTTCGGACAGAAATTTTTGTCACTGAACAGCAAAAGTTGTACTTTTCTGTCCAGAACAGTCCAGAACAGCGTCACTGAACAGACTAATTTTCACTTTGAAGATCAAATTCCCAAAAAATCAAGAAAAATATTAGCAATAGTGGAAAAAAATTTAACGTCTCTTGTGTGTAAAAAATTCTACCATACGTTTTTCTCAAGGTCCATGACTTGTATAATAATTAGAAATCACCACCAGCAAACAGCATATGTTCCGACGCACAGAAATTTCCAACATGTTTGACTTTTGTGCACTTTGGTTACGTGAGTTACATTTTCTCTCTCTCTCATTTTTCTCTTATTTTTTGACAATCGTAAAGAAATTAGCACCAACACAGTATTGTAGAGTGACCCATTCAGTGGCTTGTGTTAAATGTTATATGTATGTTACTCGACGCTAGCACTAACACAGTATTGTGATACGGGCATAAGTGCTAAATTAATGGTTTTTTTTTTTCATTTCAAAAAAGTTTATTAATTTCAAACGTTTTACAATATTTACATATATTACCCACGAAGATTATTGCTTATCTGTAGGTGGTTGAATTTTCAAATGGTTTTTGAATTGTTTGGGTATTTAGTCTACGAGTAGTTGCAATGTTGTGTTGTTTCCATAAAAAGTTAACTTAACAAAAATAAAATATTTAGTATATCAAGCATGAAATTTGGAATTTAACTCAAAAAGAACAGTTTAATAATTTTTTTACGTTTTTTAAAGTTTTGAATATTTTTAAAGTTTGTTGGAAGTTGGTTCATAATTGATGGTATAGTATAGCTCAGTTGTCGTCTTCCATACTTATTGTATATCACCGGAAATTTAAGTAGACCTTGTGTTTGTCTTCTGGTGTTGAAGCTATGTGAAATAAGTTGCTGGAATCTTAAATCATCGTAGTATTCTAGAACTGCTGTCTTCTTCTTCTTCTTCTTTTCCTTTTTCCGGCGTTGTTATGGTCAGAAGTGTAGGACCATAACCTTCCCACTTAACTGCATTCCTACTGGTCCGCTTGCGGGGTCCGCCGGTTTGACATCAGAAAGTAGCGGCAGGCTTCTCGGTTTGGGATTACTTCATCGCTGAGGCCAATCAAATGCTGGTGTTTTTGCATTTGTTTGCACCAATTGTTTTTCGGCCTGCCTTTTTTTTTTTTTTTTGTGACACGGGCACACGGGCCAGATTTTTTTGTTTGATCTTACTCTTACAACACCGGTGATCTCCAGTCGTGTCAGCCCACTGATTTGCATGCACACTTGTGGGGCAGTTTAATGGTGGTATATGTGTCGCTAGGCTCACCTTGGTGTTTTCTAAATTGCCTAGATGTGATTTTTGTTTACCCTTGTTTTAGTCGCCTTTTACGACAAGCGAGAGGTATCGCTGCAGGGATATTCTTAACCCGTCCCTGCACGGAAAATTCTAGAACTGCTGTCATCTTAAATATATTGTCCACATTCAGAAACTTGAAGTGTAGATCAATTTTTTTATCAATTATTTTTATTATTCTATGCTGCAGTTTAACAAGGTTATCTGTATGAATTTTTGATGCATTTCCCCATGCCAGTACTCCATACCTTAACCGAGATTCAACTAGTGAATAATATACTTGTTTTTGAACATCTTTTGTGGAATATCTTTGAAGGTAAAAAAGAGCAAACATAGCACTTCTCAAGATAAGCCTTACATTGTTAATATGTTCGTGCCACAGGAAGTGCTCATCTATTGTGACTTTGAGATATTTTATTGATTTCACTAACTCATAAATGGCATCACTTTTTTGCGAAATAGGACATCTTGGGTTTTGGAAGAAAATACTTATTGGCTCCTTTTGTTTGTTGGGTGCACGAATATGCATTAGTTTTGTTTTGGTAGCGTTGATGACCAATCCAAAATCGTGACACCATCGAGAGACTTCATCAAATTCCTGTTGCATCGTAGAAATTTCGTTTTCAAGATCCCTGTGCCTAACAACAATTGCTATGTCGTCTGCGTATGCGAAAACTGTGCTGTTCTGGAAAACTCGGAGAAGCGCGTTCGTAAAGAGTATGAACAGAACCGGACCAAGTTTTGACCCCTGTGGTACACCATGAGTGCAGCTTTTTTCTTGACTCCATGAACTTCCAACTCTGACTTTAAAAGTTCTTCCTATGAGGTAGCTTTCCATCCATTTGCAAAGTGTCCCACCTATACCGATTTTGTAAAGGACATCAAGTAGTTTTTCGTGACTCAGCGTGTCGAATGCCTTGCTGAAGTCCACAAACATTACCAGCACGTGATGATTTTTATTGAGACTCATGTTGACAGTATTACAGAATTCTCCAAGAAGTTTTCCCGTACTTTTCCCTTTTTGAAAACCATATTGATTTAATTGCAGCAAGCGGTGTTTCTTGATAAATTTGTTCAGTCGTCTTACAACTATTTCTTCTAAGCATTTTTCAACAACAGCAGGATTGAAATGGGCCTATACTGACGTCTTGACTGATGTCTTCAAAATTTTTGGAACACACCCTTCTGTCAAACTTCTGTTGACAATTTGTTGAATTATCGGTGTTAGAAAATTAGCATTAACTTTAATGTCACACGCTCTTATTCCGTCAGCTCCTGGACTTTTATTAGTATTCAGATTACATAGTATATTTTGAATTTCGGCTTCATCAGCTTCTTCTACATATATTGAATGAGTAAAATGTTGAATCGGTTGACTAGATGTTATTTCACTGCATACGTGTGCAAACTCGGCCGCTTGTGTCGAAAAGAATTCAGCAAGTTTTTCGGTGATGTTGGCCACGTTCGATTGAGTACAAAGATTGTGTTCTATTATTTCATCAATTGATGCTTTATTTCTGCCCAATAGTTCATCATCATTTTTTGCATTATTTAATTGATTTCTGTAATAGTTAGACTTTTTTATTTGTATATTTTTGTTAACATATTTTCTTAATTTTTTGTATTCGGATTTGTAACATAGCTTCATTTCGTAGATTATTCTTCCATCTTCTATACATTTCATCTCCTTTTTTGCATAGTTCAAGTACTTCTAGCGTTATCCACTTTTTGTTTTTAGGTTTATTTTTGTTTATGATTTTCAATTGAATCAATGTATATACTCGTCATTTTTGCAACAAATTTATTGTAGAGTCGATCGATATCGTTTTCATTTGCATACAATTCACTCCAATTTGTTTGTTGTATAAGTCGGTTGATATTTGTTGTAGAGTCGATCGACATCGTTTTCATTTGCATACAATTCACTCCAATTTGTTTGTTGTATAAGTCGGTTGACTTTTTCTTGGTTAATTTTTGAATGTGTTTCGCTATATTTGTTAGTCTGCTTTGTATGTCGCTTAGTACCGTAAAAGGTTGCAAAGTAGATATGTCGGTTTCTATAACTGCTGAAACTAAATCGTTTTTCGAAAGTGCAACAAATATGGGGTCAATTAAAGTGCCTGTGCCTATTAACATATTAATTCGAGTACTCTTTTTTATGACATTCATTAAGCCTTTCGATGATATTATATCAAGGAATTTTTTCGTGACAGAGTTATTTAGATCGGTATTTTGTATTATATCGAAATCAACCGCTACGTCAAGGCAAAACTTTGTTGACCTATATCCCTTTCCAAAATAAACATAATACGTGACAAGGTAATTATGTTTCTCAAATTCCAATTTCGCACGAGTCTTGTGAATGTTGCCAACAATTTGAAGAACAGAATTATTTCATTCTGTCTTGGAAGATCTAGAGCATGTACCGCTATACTTCAGACGAGTTTTGGAAAACAGCTCCAATAAAATTACTACTTACTGTTTAATTCTCACTATTTTTTAACGCTGAAAATACTTAGCCTTAATTATATAACTTGTACTGCTAATTATATAATTCGTCGGTAACAATTCACCACAAATTGCTTACGTCAGCAATCAGTCGAGATCGAGGTTACCTACTAATGAGAAAGAATGCATTTAGCATTTGTACGGGTTGCTATTATTAAATCCGTCCATTACAATTCAATATTTAACTTATAAATTTAAATTAAACATGCCACTAGCCCTAGAAGATCTTGGATCTTTTAGACAATAATCTAGTGGAAGAGATGCCACTTTATGTATCACTTTGGTAATTATGCAATTTTAATCCTGATATTAACAACATATCTTTCTCAATTATGGTAATATCGATTCGTCCAAAAAGCCATCTTTAAGGTGGGAGGTTGTCGTCAGAAATTAAAATTATAGTACCTGGCTTACATACTCTATTTATAACTATGTATGTTGTAGTTGTGTGATATATTCGCGTGGCCGGCGCTTTCAAAATGCTGGAAAAATGCTTAGCTGTTGCCAGTGACTGAGATGCTATAGGTTGGTAGCGTCCGGTTCTACAAAAAAAGTAAAAGGAGCACCGATTTAGAAATAGTCAGGGGAAAGCACTTGCTCGTCGTAGGATATTAAGTTAAGGGTGTAATCGGTGTAAACCGTGTTCTGGACCCCTGTGCGATAGTTTTTAGAATGTATTTTTATGAATGAAATAAAAGCATTATTGGATGTATTGCGTAGCTAACTCTGTATTGTTAAGGGGTCCTCCAACTCTTATTATGTTTTACAAGCCTTTTATTCTGCAAGAACGAATTTAGCCGCTTCATTTTGTAACCAAATGTTGTGATTGGTACTTAATCCATCCATCTTTCAGTTCATGGTTGTTTACTTAATCACAGACATTCTTAAAACCTAAAGTTACACTTTTCCCAAATAACGACGGGATTCACCAGGCTAAATGGCAAACAGCGCATATCATATTAGCTGCTGTATTTTTCCGCCACACAATTTCTTGATGGTGTCTTCTGGGTTTATATACAAGTTTACTAAAATACAATACAAATGAGAGATATCCGCGGTTGGAGGAGTTTTATGTATGAATAAAGTATTTGCTATATGGTGGCCCGATCATGAAAATGCAACAATTCAATGAAACAGTCGGTGCACGAACAGATACATCGAACACAACTCATAATTTTGCTGATGAGCTTTTTGGACACTGAGGCTGTCTCATTGCCATATGAGGCATATTAACTTCAGGCAATTTTTTTTTAG
This sequence comes from Merodon equestris, assembly GCA_958301585.1. Classification (NCBI taxonomy): domain Eukaryota; kingdom Metazoa; phylum Arthropoda; class Insecta; order Diptera; family Syrphidae; genus Merodon; species Merodon equestris. The sequence goes on along the minus strand of OY284414.1, from coordinate 51,144,066 downwards.
ACGTTTTCTTAACAATGAAATTGACCATTGCTTTTCTGTTACCTTTCTTAAGATAGAACAATTACATAGTCCCTGAACGGCGGTCGAACTTATAACTTACAACAAAATTTCAAAAGTGAAAAAATATTTTGTAATACTATTCGGCAAAGACACGATGGTTAATTGTAATTGATCATCAGTCCAATATGGCTTGTCCCTCTGAAAAGCTGAAAATCTCTGCAGCATATCGTAAATCATTTTTACTTGTTTTACTTGTCTGTTATTAGATTCAAGCATATCATTGCGTTGAAGGTTTATTGAAACTGGAATCAGTGAGAAGCATTTCAGATGGCATGTTTAAGTTCTTCACATCTTCCAAAATCGAGGGATTCTTCAAAGTCGTTTTGCAGAGATCTTATATATGTGGGGGTTTTTTTTTGGTGAGTTTCTATTTTATTAACTTTAATATTGCTGATTCTACTGAGTGCAATGTTAAAATAAAATAATTTGGGAACCCGAATCTTAGCGGACGAGGGCGGGCTGTACCATTTTATCGTTTATTGATTTGACATTGTAAATTGCAGCAGGTTATGGGACTATTTCGGCATTTTTGCATGTTAACCGAATGAAAAGCCCCAGAGATGAATTTTGGAGGCATTCAACATGGTTGCTTGGTCACTACCCTGGCTTGGGATATTTTATGCAAGTTGGAATCGGAGTGATCGACTTTCGTGTGGTTCATGACAAATCATACATGTTGGCGATGTATCCTTAGCTAAATGTCCTTATTACAAATAATTGTTGAGTATGCACGCTGCTAGCCTTTCGAAATCGCTGATGAACTGTCAACTAATATCGAAATTATTGCTAAGATAGTGTTCATATTATATCTAATATGAATATTATGTATTATTTTATGATTTTGTTGATTTGAGAAACGACTAATATTCTGACCTTGAGTATTCCACTCCAAGGTGTCTTCCCATTTCTGTTTATTTGCATAAACTGTGTTACCGAAATCGAATGCCTTTTGGTTATTTTTTGTCTGTGGTGTCCAGCGACTACGCTATCAGCTTTGTTTCGCTTAAACGAAATTTACTAATTAATAGTTGAAATTGTAAGTATTGGTTTGGAATCGACGGCTGCTTCGAAATGCTATTTAAAGTTCACATAATCTGTGAAGTCTCCGCTGAATCTAGGTAACTTCAATTTTGGAAGATTATCCATGATGGAAGCCTACTCTGGGTCGCTTAATAGGGGCATATTTCTATAGTCGTTCGAATCGAACGTTCGATCCGCACATTCGATTCACTTTCGCACTCCCTTGCCATTCCTATATCCGCCGGGAGCACTACTTTATCGTTCCCGAATCGTTCGAACTCCCTTTCCTTATTTGACATTTAATTCGTATTAAATTTGAAATTACCGGAATTTTATTTGAGTTTGTGTGGATTTGGGGGGTAATTTACGAAAGATTTAGATTTTTAGATTTGTGACCATAAACAAGCGATTCGTTTTGTAGATGCGCGTTACCCGGGAAGTATACATGAGCACGAAAACTGCTCCCGGTTACTTGTTTTTTTCCTGTAAAAAAATGGAATCCCTGAAAAAACCACCAATCCATTTAAATATTACTTACATGCTTAACCTTTAACTGTGGAGGTGGTGGTAAATTTTACCCTCTCTTTACATTTTTTTGAATTACTGTCTTCCTTTGCGCTCTCTTAATTTAATTCTCTTAGTATCTTCTCATATCGTCATCCTTATTATTCAGTTGTATTCTGGCAGCAATAGGCATAGCATTAGCGGAGCAACGCACATGCTGGTGTAAAATTTACCACACGTCATCGTTTACGTATTTTTTCTTTGGAAGATATTTTGCCACCACGTCAGCGTAAGCGTAAGTATTCAGTAGAAAACAATTTACCACACATCAAATTTAGCGAAAGATTTTCATAGAATTATTTTTACCACCCGTCCGTTTTGTTGTTGGTAAATAATTACTTATTTTGAAAACGTATACAATTTATGTCTGCAGATCATGTCAAATTCAAGAAAACTCACTGATTTGGTAATAGCCCAATTTCTTGAAGACGATGACGAAGTCAGTGAAGTCGACGACGAAATTGTCGATCCGGATTTCTGCATTGAAGAAAGCGACATGAGTGATGAAATATGTATAGAAGATGATGCATGCAGTGAATCCGATGGAACTGATGACATGATTGCTGAACAAATTCAGGGCAATGGTGTAGAAGAACGTGTTGTTGAAGAAAATGTCTGTGAATCTAAAGTAAACTTTTTTTATGGAAAAAATGGGTTCAAGTGGTCAACATTGGAACCAACACGCTGCGTAAAAACTCCTCTACATAACATTGTGCGATTACCAGTGGCTTTACAGCAAAAATCGGAAGAAGATTTATGTGGATATTGGTCAAGAATTTTTGATAGTGATATGGAGAAAATAATTTTAAGGCATACAAATACAAAACTAAAAGCAAAATTTGATATATCAGCAAAGTGTGAAGCGAAACCTCTTGATATAATTGAACTGCGTGCATTTTTCGGTATCTTGGTCTACACGTCAGTGTTCAAATCTAACCATGAGGCCACACAATTTATTTTTGCAACTGATGGAACGGGTAGAGAAATTTTTAGAGCTATAATGTCCGAGGCACGATTCCTTTGTATTCTTAGTTGCTTACGATTTGATAACTCTTGTGATAGAAGCCAACGATTATTAGGCGACCGATTAGCTGCAGTTTCAGAAATATTCAACATATTTATTGAAAACTGCAGAAAAAAATATTCAATTGGTACTCATGCTTGCATTGATGAAATGTTGGTACCATTTCGAGGTAGATGCAAGTTCAAGATTTACATGCCAAAGAAACCCGCAAAATATGGCATTAAGATAATGTCATTGACTGATGCACGCACACAGTATCTAGCGAATGCTTATATTTACTTTGGGAAAAATTCTGATGGAGTTGGTCTAACAAATGAAGAAAAACGGCTTGCAGTACCAACACAATCAGTAATAAGGCTGTGCAAAATATTAGAAGGTAGTAGAAGAAATATTACTGCTGACAACTGGTTTTCGTCACTCCAGCTGGTGGAAGAACTAAAAAAACGACAAATAACTTACCTAGGGACGCTGAAAAAGAACAAAAGAGAGATTCCACCAGAATTTCAGCCCAAAAAAAAAAGACCGTTGGGGTCCTGCATATATGGTTTTACCAAAGATGTAACAATTCTAACCTACGTGCCTCGTCAAAACCGTGCTGTTATATTATTATCCTCCATGCATCATAAAAAAGAAACTGACCAATTCACTTTAAAACCTGCAATGATAGCTGATTACAACAATACAAAAGGTGGAGTGGATGAGCTTGATAAGAAATGCTCGATATACTCATGCGGTCGACGTACACGCCGCTGGCCGTTAGCCATATTTTATAGAATTTTGGATATTAGTGCTGTGAACGCCTACATAATTTTTCAATCTGCAAAAGATTTTGATAACAGTTCAAGGGGAGACTTTTTAAAAAAGCTGGCAAGACAAATGGTTTTACCACATTTGCAAAGACGACAACACAACCAAAGGCTTCCTCGATCATTACGAGGCACAATTGGTAGCATTTTGGGTTCGGACTCAGTAGCTCCGCCTCCGATAGAGCCGATCCCTGTTGTTCGTAAATTATGCTACATATGCCCAAGTAGGCTAAAGCGAAAAACTACGCACATTTGTCTGCAATGTAGTAAGCCAATGTGTATGGGCTGCAGCAAACGTGTATGCGTACATTGTGCAAATACAGAATTTTATGATTAAAAAAAAACCCCGAAAAGGTTGACCTGTATTTTCTAGGATTGATTTTTTTTTTCTATGTTCTCTATTATTTCTTTAAGTATATACATTTGGCTGTGAAGAATTGCCTTTTTAGTTTTTGATTTATTTCTTATTTTTCTTAATTTTCGTCACTGGCAGTGCGGTTCTATTCCTTCTTGACCACTCGCGGTTAGCCATTTTTCTTGCTTTCCCATGCGAGTAGTATTGTTTTTGGTAGCTCGACTTAGCTTTAGCTTATCAACTGTTTTTATTGATAATTGTGTCCCAGAGAAGAATATTTTGGAAAAGTTACCATTGTTTGACGGTGCGAAGTATATACCTATATATTCCATAATAATTAAGAACATATGTGCTTACAATTATTATGTATTCTTTTCGCACTAAATTCAATTCAATTTCATTTCAATTTTATTACAATAAATTTGTACAGTAAGACAGAGTCTTTTATAGTACTTAGTATAATTTTACAATTAGGAAATTTTTCAAATATATAATTATATCCTAAAGTTAGTGGATATTTTTAAAGATACGGAGAGGTGGAGGGGAGAGGAAAAGGGATAGAGGACTTTAGTTCAAGTTTGAAAAGTATTTTAAGATATTTGAAACTAGGAGGTACTAGGTTTAATGTTCTTGCCGACTGAGATTATATCTTTTATTCTTCTTTTTTTCCGCCGTCGTTATGGTCAGAAGTGTAGGACCATAACCTTCCCACTTAACTGCATTCCTACTGGTCCGCTTGTGAGGTCCGCCGGTTTGACCTCAGAAAGTAGCGGCAGGCTTCCCGGTTTGGGATTACTTCATCGCTGAGGCCAATTAAATGCTGATGTTTTTGCATTTGTTTGCACCAATTGTTTTTCGGCCTGCCTTATTTTTTTTGTGACACGGGCATGCTCCAGATTTTTTTGTTTGATCTTACTCTTACAACACCGGTGATCTCCAGTCGTGTCAACCCACTGATTTGCATGTACACTTGTGGGGCAGTTTAATGGTGGTATATGTGTCCCTAGGCTCACTTTGGTGTTTTCTAAATTGCCTAGATGTGATTTTTGTTTACCTTTGTTTTAGTCGCCTTTTACGACAAGCGAGAGGTATCGCTGCAGGGATATTCTTAACCCGTCCCTGCACGGAAAATTATAACTTTTACTGTATATTGTATATGTGACCGCGTCCGAAAAAGGGACCTAGTGTGCGAAAACGTAGTTCCGAGATAAACGCGTTTAAAGTTTCGCAACGCATTCTTAGTGTGAATGTTCATAAGTTAGTTTTTTACATTTTTATGGTATAAATAAATTTTTGACATGAATCTAACCCATTTCATGTTATTCTACACACTTTTAGGTACCAGAATCCACTTTTAACTCAAAACACCTTTTTTGACACACTAGGTCCCTTTTATCGGACGGGGTCACATATACTCGTATATCGCATATTTATCTTTTATTATATTGTGCAGAAAGATGCAATTTCTGGCGTTGATATAGTGAGTCAGTGTACAGCCTAAAAGGTTTTTTGACTGAATAGATATGTGGTCATATCTTCGAAGCCCGTGAATTTAACGCACCGCATCATTGTAAGCTACTTGAAGTTTACGCTGAGATAAATAGTACAGATTGCCATAGACAGCTTCAGGGTATGTTATTATTGGAACAATAAGACTCAGTAAAGGTTTTCGTCGGGTTTCAGACGGTGTGAAGCTAGATGTTAGTCACAGCTTACGAAGGCATCCATAAAACCTGCCAATCACCATATTTACGTGGTTATATCCTGAGAGATTATTATTAATTACAAACCCTAAGCTAGTAGCAGATTCAACTATGTCCAATTTGCTGTTTCCCAGTCAAATAATAATGAGATATCGTGCTGAAATTTTTTGTTTGCAATTGGCAAAATTTTTGTTTTTGTTGGGTTAATTAGTAAACTATTCACTGTAGCCCATCGGTATATGCTTGTCTGGTCAGCATTAAGCAAGATAACGAGCTCATCAGTTATGTGGAAAGGGCGATTAGGTATAGCTGGACGTTGTCCGCATAGAGGTGTATTGACGCATTCCGGCATACGAGTGGCAAATCATTTATAAAAGTGCAAAAAGAATAGAACCCTGAAGAACGCCTTGGGTGACAATTTTGAATGCCGATATAAGTTTTAGAGCCCTCTCCTTGACTCCAAATAGGTGTTCAAGTTTCCAGCAGAGAATATATGATTGACAGTGTCGAACGCTTTCGAAAAGTCAAACAGACAGAGAAGAGTCAGATTCCCCTTATCAAAATCGCGTCTTATCTCTGCTAATATGTTGACCATTGCGAAAAAATAACTATGGCCTTTTCTGAAGCCCGATTGGAAAGTACTAAGAAGTGCAATACGAGACAAATGGTTTTGAACCTGCTTGGATAGGATTTTTTCGAACACTTTTGACAGACATGGTAAGATGCTGATTGGCCTATAATCATTTACTGAGATTGGGTTTGATTTTTTCGCTATGGGGATGACCATGGCAATTTTCCAGGGTTGTGGAAATGTTGACGTCGCGATACAGTGAATAATGATATGTGTAAGATATGGGATAATCAAGGACAAAATAAGTTTAATAAACTGTATTTTGATTCTATCTTCACCTGCAGAATTCTCTTTAATAGTTGTAACACACTCACTGACATCACTTTCCGTTACAACGACAAAGTCGGTACACCTAGGAGCTGATGGTTCACCTGGAAACGCAAAATCAAAGTGATTGTTAGCATCTAAATTACCCAAGAAGTGGTTATTCAGTTCATCAGGATTAAAAGTACATTTTGTACTGTTATTAGTTTCACTAATCCCAATCTTGCGCAAGTTTTCCCATAACATTGTAAGTGGCATTGATGCATTAGGCTAAGGCCACGCGCCGAGCGGCAAGCGACAGAGCGGCGAAATTCTGAGCGGCAAACCTAAGCGGCAAGTGGCCATTTCTTGAGCGGCAATTCTTAATGATTAGTTGTGAAAATGTCGCTATCGAGTGTTGTTTGCCGCAATGTTTTACAAGAAAGTCGTTTTAATATTTACAGAGATATCTTAAGCTTAAAAAAAGAAGATTTGAAGTTCATCCAATAAACCGAAAGAGATCAGGTTATGGCGAATTTCACCATTTGTATAATAATCTTCGACAACACATCTACAATACGACAAACAATACGTCTACGTATGTCAATACAATCATTTGATTTGCTGTTAGTATTTCTTAAATTTGCCATTATTCCTTCTTGCCGCTCAGCACTACCCTAAAATAATAGAACAGAATTGAAAGCTGAGCGACGCCGCTCTGCCGCTCAAAAACGTCGCTTGCCGTTGAGAGACTGTGTGGCCACGGCCATACAATTTCATATGATTGAATTTTTTTTTGCCGCTCAGCGCGTGGCCTTAGCCTTAAGCTTCGAAGCAAAATAGTTTTTTTCTGTTTTTTAGAATAACCGAGGTTGCTATATACGTGAAACTTTAAACGCACTCCAATTTGATTCGCAGAGATGTCGCTTCCATTTGGAATACATTGTATTACGAATTTTAATTCGGTGCATGATTTCAGAAGTGTACCAAGGACAACTTATGTTTCGAATAGCTACAGTTTTTGTCGGAATACATTCATCATAGAGAAAATTAACAAGTTTTTCATTTGCATCAGAGCTTAGCCAATAGTTATGCCAGGGTAGAGCATAGGAAGCTTCTTGCAGAGCTAGAAAATCAACCGATCTCATGTCTTGGTTCGTGGAGCGTTTGAATTGAATGTCATACGTACAGAAGAGAAAGTCGTGATCCGAAATAAAGGAAAGCTGGTCAAAAATAAGTAGAGCAGAATAATTAGGTAATATGATAAGATCTAGCAATCAAAGGGGGGTCGTGGTGCAATGGTAATCATCACCGACTGTTGAGCCGAAGGTCTGTAGTTCAAGTCCGTCCATAGTCTCTTCATATACGGAAAAACTGCACAACGACATCAGTTGTGGATGAGAGATAATCAAAAAGTGCTGTTGAAGGCATAACACTCGCAGCATAAGATCACTTCATAATCTATACTCTGTGTGTGCATTTCCAATATAACAACCAACAATTCAGTCGAATCTCTCAAATCCTACCTAATAGCTACCCCTCCTCCAATAGTATCTGTTATTCTGTCATTCCGGTATAAATTAAAATTTGGTATATTGTAAATAACATTAGGTATCACAGGGTTAAACCAGGTTTCACTGACACATATAACGTCAACTTCAGAATCTGCAAATAAATATCGCAAAGTATCTATTGCTACCCATTAGAGATAAAAGAAAACATAGACAAACCATAAAGTGCGTGTCAACTAAACTAACATTCTAATAAATGAACTAATAAATAAAGGAAAGGTATTAATAATGTAAGTATCATATAAATGTTTTAATGAAATTAAATAAATAAATTATAGAAAATAGAAATATAACTGATAGTGAGAGATAAATACGAATCATTGTTGTGTCTCAGCAACAGCATGCAGATCATCAATGCTATCAAAACGAATGGGTCTCCCAGTTGCAGATTTTTTGATGTAAACAAGACCAGACATCGAATATGCGGAAAACAGCTGTTTTTCCCCTCTTCATGGCTAATGCACTTTTTAAGAGAGTGCTGTGTTAAACGTTCATTTAAGAAACAGTTGTTGCTTGAGAGCATTTACATTATCGCCTAAATCATGAAAATTTAATTAAGTTCCTCTCTTGAGTGTTGTTGAATTTGAGAACAATCAGCGGTGGTACAGTTGATTTGTCGTCTTTATGTTTTTTTCTACGAAAAATATTTTTTTATTAGAGGTTGCGTGCAGAATTGCAAAGATTGTTGAAAATTTGAGTAAGGTTTTCATGGGCTCTTTCCGGTAGTCCAAAAAGTATAGCATCACTGGAAATCTCTTTTTTTGCATGGCATTCAATTGCACTCGGAGTGCATTAACCTTTGTAGTATGTGTTTGTAAGTCTTCAATTGTTTTTGGCTCGATTTTATTTATATATGTGTCAATTACATAAATGACATGATAATTTTGTTTTAAAATTATTTTCGATTCTATCCAACGTAGAAATAAAAGAGCTCCGAAGCTTATCTATTTGATCCATCAGACTTGTATGAAAAGTAGACAACTGCCTCCTGTTCCTCCAAGAAACTTTTAGTGATGGTATCATTTCTGCTATTTTTTGATGGTGAAGAGGAGGAACTTTGTAATGTATGCGCGGAAAGGGGGCACTTATTAGATCCACTTCCACTACGAAGATATCGCGACATTGTGTGTGTTCTGTACAAAAGAGTAATAAAACTTTAGCACGAATTAATTGAGTGCGTTGATTTGCAAATATTTAGCAATTCAAAGGGATCTATAACGAACAGAATTCAAAAATTCAGCAATCGATTCTCAAAGCGATTGCACTTAAGCTGGTTTATAATCAAGGTTAGATTATTTGAGGCACGGAAACCCACTGAAGCCGGACAAAGTAATAGATACGTCTATTCGCGCTCACAGTTCATCACTCGCCAATTTATTTGTTTTATACTACATTTATATTAGGTGCATTTGTTTTATAATATCATCGCTAACTCAAAGGTTTGCACTTTGATTAACTCAGTAGACGGGTACATAGGATACTCTTGCTTTAGTTAGCAGGCATACGACGATAAAAACAATTCCACCAGAATCCTTATTTTTTCGACAATCGATAATTTTTGAAAAAATGTCAAAAATTATCACAAATGTGACATTCCGTTTAGAAAGTAACTTAAAAAAATATATATCTGGGCAGAAACTTTGCGACGAATAAGTGCTATTTTACGCGAAAATATTTGACAACAAAATGTTTGAGATTTGGCTTAACTACTGGTTTAAATTATTTTTATTATGAAATCAACAAACGAGAGTGGTCGTTTTTATTGCGAGTTTTTGAATTAGAAAATATGCTCGCATATAAAAGATTTTTTTATTTAAATATTTTACCGACAAATGCTTTTACCATATCTTTAATCGACTTATTATTTACTTTAGGGACCAGGAAACACGCTGCTTATGGGATCGATATATGCAAGTTATAACTATTTGCTTGGAAAGAATGTATCATATGTGATACTGTCAAACAAATTACTAATAGATAATAAATATTTAATTAAGTTCTTGCAACTCTGTCAAATTGACACAATTGTGTTTAATTCAGTGTTAGCTTAAAACAAAATAAAAAATGTTAGTTTGCAGTTATACAAGGGAAATAAATTCCAATCACGAGCACTCTGTGCAAATCATCGTTTCCAACTGGATTCTAAAGCAAAAGAACATCACATCGACAAAAGGAAGGTAAACATTTTCTTTTGCTAACCCTTTATTTGTCTGGTATCTGTTGCTCAATCAGGTTTCAACATCTTTGGCGCGCTTGTGTTCCGCTAAAACTTTCGATACTGATGGAACTTAACCGAAATAATAATATAATACAATTGTTCGATTCCGCCAAAAGCATGCCATACTCAGTACCGACTACAACAACATCAGTTATAACCACATATGGACCAGTAACCAGTAATAAATAAATATATTCGCATCCTAATAAATGCCCTCGAACTAAAGGTCTTAGCGAACCATGAGATCAAAAGACCCCGTTACCTACACGAAAATCGTAAAAGTTTTTCAACTTAAGAACACACAATATTATACATTCAAACCTAAGAACAACGAGGGTTCCGAGTCATGCTCCGGAATATGCATCATTCTATGGACCAGCCTATAATTAAACACGAATTTGCTGAACATGGATATAACGTAATTAATGTCCACAATATACTACAAAGGCGATTAAAAAAACTACTACCGGTCTTCGCTGTTGAACTTGAAAGCAACAAAAAAGTATACGTTTGAACCACCACACAAAAAAGAAACACACGACAGTGCTCGAATAACCAGAAATACGGACACACATAAAACTTTTGTTCACTAGCACCGATTTGTGTAATGTGTGCAGGAAAACGCAAGGCAAATTAAACACATCGAATGCAAATTAAAACCTGAAAGCAATAATATTTAATATAAGGATTGTGAAATTTACAAAGCTCCCAAGGTACACAGATTCCCCGCCTTACGGGAGAAAATAATAGAGAGCGCCGTGGCGCAATGGGTAGCATGTCGGACGCTGACGCGTGATGGGCGAGTTCGTATCCCGATAAACGCCATCGAATGATTATTTTGCGGCTCCTCTCCTCGGCGGGATGCTAGCAAAATCCCCCGTTGTTCACTTACCTTGAAAAAGCTTCTCGGCTCTCGCCGTTCGGAATCGGCGTTTGTGTAAAAAACAAATCGCACAAAACATAAGTGAATAAAAGAAGCTTCGCTCTAGCACTTCATGAGCTGTAACGCCATATCAGGTGTCTGTCTGGCAGTACAATGGACACCTGTCTGTCTAGCAGTACAACAAGTAGCAAAAGCCTCAAAAAAAAAAAATCAATATCAACTGACGCAACTAGCCCAAAACCATGTGTGAAGGAAAATTCGGAAACCTAGAACGGAAATGATGTTAATAAATTTTCCTTCACAAACATACGAGGGTGGTCCGATAAGTACTTAGTCTCACCGCCAGATGGCGCCAGTATCGCAAGAGCAACTTACTATCGTGTAGTATATTCTAACAGAGGGCTACTGTCGCCGCATCGGACTCGTAGTTTTGTTTTGACCGAGTGTGGAAGCGGGAGTATCTGCGGATTTTAGAAAAATGGCAATATCGGTCGATGATTCGATTCTTGTTTTTGGAAGGGAAATCGCGCAGCGAAATCAAAGAGCATTTGGATGCGGTGTACGGTGACTTTTCTCTTTCGATGGCCAATATCAAAAATTGGTTTAACGAGTTTCAATGTGGTCGCACGTCGGTTTTTGATGAGCCACATCCAGGTGCCCCGAAAACGGCTACCACGGATCCACGATCTCGTATTGGCAGACCGCCGATTGAAGGTACGCGAGATAGCTGAGACAGTAGGCATTTCAAAATATCGCGTGGGTCATATCCTGCATGAAATTTTTTTGGGCATGAGAAAGCTGTCGGCGCGATGGGTGCCGCGTTTGCTCACTCTGGGAAACAAGCGCAACCGTGAGACCACTTCAGAGCAGTGTTTGACGCTGTTTAAGCGCAATCCGAAGGAGTTTTTGCGTCGTTTCGTGACAGTCGAAGAAACATGGATCCACTGGTACACACCAGAGACCAAAGAACAGTCGAAACAGTGGACTTCATCCGGCGAACGTGCTCCGAAGAAGGCGAAGACTGTCCCATCGGCCGGAAAGGTGATGGCCACCGTTTTCTGAGATTCACAAGGTGTGATCCACATCGACTACCTGGAGAAGGCAAAACGGTCACAGGGCTGTACTGTGCCAAATTATTGGACCGATTCGACGCCGAATTGAAGAAAAAACGGCCCCACTTGGCGAAGAAAAAAATGCTCTTCCACCATGATAACCCACCGGCTCACACCTCCGCCCTCGCCACGGCCAAATTGGTCGAATTGAGCTACGAACTACTACCCCATCCACCGTATTCTCTAGATTTGGCCCCATGCGACTTGTTTTTGTTTCCAAACTTGAAAAAGTCACTCGCCGGGCAGAAATTTTAGGAGAATGAGGAGGTCATCGCCGCCACGGAGGCCTACTTTGCAGACCTCGAGAAAAAGTATTTTTCAGACGGGTTAAAGAAGTTGGAGCATCGCTGGGTCAAGTGTATCGAGCTAAAAGGAGACTATATTGAAAAATAAATCGCCATTTCTCCAAAATTTTTGTTTTTCTTTTGTAGGTTAAGTACTTATCGGACCACCCTCCTATGTTTCACTTATCTTGCCCCAGTCCAACCAAACATAAACAAAAGTAAACAAAGAGATAAAATAAACATACTGAACAAAACACAGAAACCAATAAGACACATAAGTAGAAAACAACCACCAAATATAAAACAACTAAACACAAGATTACCAATTAAATAAACACAAGACAATAAAAAAAAATCATCCAAACATCCATTTTAGCAATTTGGCTAAGACCAGTAAGGTCAAAGACACCAAAGACAAACGGCTACGACTGCCGTCAGCGTTGACAGATCCCGTAAACAGGGGAAATGGCAGCGACGACTGGAACGGCGCCTTTCACATCGCCGTTCGGCCTGGCCCTATAAAAGGCCGAGGCAGTTGTCAGAAGGGCAAGCAGTGACAAGGACTGAGCAGAAAGAGCGAAGCAGTCGCAACAACAACAACAACCAACGAGGCAACCAAGACAATAGCGTAGAAAGGAAACCAAAGTCCGGCCGAAGCTACATCAAGGTGGAACTACGCAACAACAAGATAAGAAGTGTTTGTCAGGAAGACGATGCAGTGTTGATGCTAAGGTGGTATCACATTGCGCGAAATCCAGAAATAATTATTTTTACCAAAAATTAAAAAAAAATATAAAAATAAAACCCTTTCGACTACGTCACCTCCAAGAGAGGGGCGAATGTGTGGTCGACATTAGTTGCGGAGATCGTTCAGCGAGTAAAACGGTGAGTGGGGACTAGTAGGACGAAATCGATTCTCCGACTCGGGTTTTCACCCATACGAGACCGACCAACCCCTTTTAGGATCTATTCCCGAGGCAAATACCGTATGGTTAGTTCCCCGATTTGGGTTTTAACCCGGAAGGGCCTGACCAGACGTTAGAGGCGCCCTCAAGGACATAAGCCGACAACAGCTAAGGCCTTGACTCGGGTTCTTACCCAGACGGGCTCGGCCTCACACTGTTCCTGGCAACCGATCACCAGTCGGGATCCGGACTCGGGCTCTCACTCATTAGTAGACTGACTGTGTGCAGATTAGAACCGTTGCGGTCAAGAAAAAAAAATAGATGTGAGTATGATTACCAGACAAGTTATCTTCTCGACAGTCGTAATCCAATTCAACTTTTATTTGTCACATAAGTAAACAAACGGTTAATGCAAGTCTATATACTGAGGACTACCTTTAGACAAAACAATGGGATGTTTCTTACCAAATGAAATTCGTGCTTCCTGTAGGCAGACACCTACTCGTAATAATCCATCCTCATCAAGCCAAACCGCCAGTTTGAGAAGCGGACTTAAGCTGTTGAAATTTTGATGCCGCTGCAAGGACAAGATTTCTCCAGCAAAGTCGTAACGTTGATCGGCCTTGATGCATAGTATTGTAGTTGCGCTTCCCCAAGTTCTCTACATTCAAGAAACCTAAAATGTCGTTTTGATCTCGGTTGCTTAGAAATAAGAATGAAACGCTGACAGTATGCAATGACTCGAACAAGTTTCCCCAGAGAAGAATATTTGCTTATTATTGACCATCGTTCTAATGGTACAGTGACGAAATTATTATTGGCTTGGACTCTTCTAGACAAGGTTTTGAGGTACTTTCCATATGCGGGTTCGGCCATTTGACTGATTGTTGACGTAGCCACAAGGGTCCATTCCACCATATGAAGTGCAATGCCAATTTACTTGGATAAAGCCCTCTTGAAGCACAATCGGCAGGATCGTCCTCCGAAGGTACATAACGCCAATGTGAGACATCAACTACATCTTGAACTTCAGCCACCCGGTTCGTCTTACATCGACTCTGTTCTGCACGAATCCACGCTAACACCACGGTAGAGTCAGACCAAGCAAATGTTGTTGCATTCTTAAAATACTCAATCTGCCTGACCTCTCTAATGAATCAGGATAACAACACTGCACCACATAGTTCGAGGCGTGGTATACTTGTCGTTTTAAATGGTGCTACCTTTGTTTTTGCCATTATTCGACTAACTTGGATATTGTCTAAATCATGAGTTATTGTGGAATACACAACAGCACTGTAGGCAACGGTGGACGCATCGCAAAACCCATGTAATTCACAGGAAAGTTGATTCGAATGCGACCCTATCCAACGATTTATCTTGATCGAATTTGCCATACCAAGGCCCTCACGATATGCTAACCATTCTGATTTAAGTGGCGATGGTAATGGATCGTTCCATTGCAATCCAGATGACCAAAGCTTCTGAAGGAAAATTTTGCCGATTATGATGCTTGGAGCCAGCCATCCTAAGGGGTCAAACAGCTTGGCGATATCCCCTAGGACGTGACGCTTAGTAATGACCGCTGGTGGGTTTTGTTGTACTCCAACTGTATACGAAAATGTGTCTTATTCTGGACTCCAATGCAAGCCTAATATCTTTATGCCATCGGTCTAAGTACCAATGCACACCTTACTCTCCAGCATGTCCTCGGGAAGGTTTGCTTAAACTACCTTTTCATTAGATGCCCACTTCTTTGAGAACCTCCTCCTCCTAATAAGTCGATAATTTGATCCCGGAGCTGCAGTGCACTTTCTATTGACTCTCCGTCCGATAGCATATCGTCCACATAAAATTGTTTGCTGCCGCCGGAAATTTGTTTCCATCTTTATAATGAGATATGGAGCACAGGTAGGTGACCGTCGAAAGTCTGTTGTTACAAATTTCCTCAGAGGTTGGGTTTCGCCATATTATTCGCTGAAGGTCGAGATCTTGTTCATTGACACGAATCTGGCGAAACATTTTCTCAATATCCGCTTTGAAAGCTACTGGGTGTATTCACCATTGAGTGACAATCAAAGTTAAGTTTCGTTGCAGGTTGGAACCTATGTGCAGAGAATCATTTAACGATGTCCCACTTTAAGTTTAGTAGAATCACCATCCTTGGTGATAACTGCATGATGAGGCAAATATTATATGAGACGGTTCTCTTCAGTACCCAGTGCTTTCAAAATCTCCATATGTCCCAAACTCAGATATTCAACCCTGAATTTCTGATCTACTTCAAATCGTCTTTCGATGTGAGATAATCGACGAACGGCAAGTTGACGCATTTGAGAAAAATCCTGACTGACGAGCGTTTGCTTTCGAGGAAGTCTGATCACATATCGACCCGATTCATCCCGCTTGCAAATAGCGTCGAAAAATGCTTCACACTCCCTTTCTTCCCTTGACAAAGATGCATTATCCCCTTCAACATCTTCCAAAGACCAAAATTGTCGAAGTTCTTCCTCTAATTCTAAACAGGAATATGATTCCAATGTTTCGGCGGTTATGTTTATCGCAAGCATACATTTACGACGTGTAAATCTGTCCGACGTAGTAGACCCACTCAGGATCCAGCCCAAGGTAGTATTCTGAGCCAATGGTGTCCCAAAAGAAACTTGCTTGATGCCGTCGATGACAATTTGACTGAATATGTCTGCTCCTAGCAACAGGTCAATGCGGCCATCTTTATCGTAGTGTGGATCAGCTAATTGCAAACTATGCAAACTCATACACATGTTCCCATGTACATGATTCGGGTCCAATAGCGGGACAGTAGTTGGTGACATGGCTGACGACCAACGCTCTAGTGTTATAAACAAGATTTACATTATAACGAAAATGTATTGCTAGGTTCACAAGACTACGAATGTTTCCTAAACTTGATGATGCTAACCCACTAATATTGAGATTTACTCTTACCTTTGGGATACCCAATGTTTGAACTGCGCCTTCCGAAATGAAGCTAGCTTGCGAGCCTTGATCAAGCAAAGCCCTGAGTTCAACCTTTGTTCCATCGGAACGCTCCACCAAAACCCATGCGATGGCCAAAAGAACTTTGTTGAAAGTTGACCTTATTGCATGATGCGTATTGATGTTCTTCTTCTTCTTTTCCTTTTTATCCCGGCGTCGTTATGGTCAGAAGTGTAGGACCATAACCTTCCCACTTAACTGCATTCCTACTGGTCCGCTTGTGGGGTCCGCCGGTTTGACCTCAGAAAGTAGCGGCAGGCTTCCCGGTTTGGGATTACTTCATCGCTGAGGCCAATCAAATGCTGGTGTTTTTGCATTTGTTTGCACCAATTGTTTTTCGGCCTGCCTTTTTTGCGTGTTGAAATTGGAATGTTGATTGATAACGCCTTTTGGACGGGGTTCAAAGGATCTCTCCTTTGAACATGGCAATACCAACTGAGTCGGTCGCGCTCTATATTTCTTGTGATGGTTTCTTTTACGTGGAGGCTTCCTCGTATCTTTGAACTTCTAATTCTGTCACGCTTTGTTACTCCCGCTGTCATGTGAAGCATCTTCATCTCAGTTGCCGTTAATTTGCTCTCATACTTTTTGTGCATTGTCCAGCATTGTGAACCGTATGTGAGCGCCAGACGTACAACTGAAGTGTAGAGCCTTCCTTTCAGCTTAGGGGGCATTTTTCGATCACAGAAGATGGCGGAGTTTTCCCGCCACTTCATCCACCTTACGCTTACGCGATGTTTGATGTCGTCATCACAAGTTGCTTCTCTATTAATCATAGATCCCAGATATTTAAACTTTTCACACTTGGGAAGCACTCTTCCATTCAAGTAAATGTCTGGAATAGGCTGATGAGGGTCAGAGAACGGGCAGCACAGATACTCTGTCTTCTTTGAACTAATACGATACCCGTGTCCCTCAAAAATGTCCACCCACACATCAAGTGCTCGTTGTAGGGACGCCTGATCATCACTTATAATGGCCCCATCGTCAGCAAAGAATAGCTGGTGCACATTGGGGTCCGTCACTTTTCCTTCAAGCAAGCAATCAAGGACTGCTATAAAAAGCAGTGGGCTGAGGACGCTCCCTTGGTGTACACCGACTTTGATTGCGAACTCTTCGGTGACTCCTGCGGTGCATCTTACTCTTGTCGTTGCTCTCTCGTACATGTCCATAATCACTCGCACGTAGGTTTCTGGAATTCCTTTTTGTCTTAGCGCTACCCATAAAAGATCTCTTGGTTGCCGGTCAAAGGCCTTCTCGAAATCAACCAACACCATATGCAAGTCCTTTGAAGAATCACGATGCTTTTCCATCATGATCCTTATACTTTGGATTGCATCTGTTGTTGATTTACCCGAGACAAACCCGCACTGGTCATCAGATTTATATTATTATATACAGATTTGTATTATTTTCCGCAGTCGGCTATCTAATACCCGTTCAACGATCTTCATGGTGTGCGACATCAGCTTGACAGAACGGTAGTTATCACAATTTCGCGTATCACCCTTTCCTTTGTGCAATGGAAGAAGATAGCTTTCCCTCCATTGATTAGGCATAGTGTCGCCTCTCATAAGTTTGGAGATAAGAACCATGAGCCATCTAGACCCGATGTCTCCCATCTTTTTCCAGAACTCAGAGGGTATCCCGTCCGGCCCAACAGCTTTTCTTTTCTTGGAGTTTTTAACCGCGTACCGAACTTCTTCGACTGTGATGTCGGATATTTCGGCATGATTCGGGGCGGCTCTTGGAAAGTACACTCGGGGAAACTGTTCGTTCAGAAGTTCCTCGCAATACTGTCGCCATCTGTGGAGAATTTTTTCGTCTTCCACAAGGAGTTGGCCTTCAGCATTGTTAATAAACTTTGGGAAACGAATCTCCTGAGCATTTCTTCTTCTCTGGGCGGCTATCTTAAAGATATTTGTTCCTTTGTTCAAATTGTTTTGTCGAAGCTCCTGGGTAGCCTGGTTCCTGTCAGACGCGGAAGACGATATTTCTTCCAACTCCTGATAGAGGCCTTCCATGCTTTTCGCTTTGAATTCGGCGCATTTTTTCTTCGCGATACCTTTGCAACATCTATATACCTTTTCACGGCGAGCTTTTTCCTCTCTATTAGTAGAAGAGCACTTTGACCAAGCTTGAAAAGCCATTTTCTTTTCGTGTATCACTGCTTTGGCTTCGTCTGTCCACCACCAGGTTTCTTTTGCGTGTTGGCAGGGGCCTTTAGATGTTCCGAGCAGTGATTTGGCTTTCTCCAGGCCAGATTGTTGTAGGGAATCCCACATGTCTTGTGCTCTGCACTCATTACCGACCTCATCGATAATGGAAGAGACGTAGTTTTCCATGTTGGCGATAAAAGCTTCGCCTTTTCCTTTATCCAGCTTATACCACTTGATTCTCTCAGACACCTTCGTTTGCTGCTTTGACTTCTTTCTCGCATCCATAAAAAATTCAGTCAGGAGGAGACGGTGTTGAGGGGCGATCGCGTCTCCCAGGATCACTTTGCAATCTTTAACTCGTGGCTTCATGAAACTGGATACCAAATGATAGTCTATTTGAGTTTCATTTCCGCCGCTGCTATAAGTGATCAGGTGCCGGCTTTGTTTGACGAACATGGTATTTAGCACTATAAGACCGTACGACTTGCACATGTTTAGGATATCTTCACCTGAAGAGTTCCTGGTGCCGTATCCCAGCCCTCCGTGGTAGCCTTCGCTTGTCTTCCCGACATGTCCGTTTAAATCTCCCCCAACAAACAAAAGCTCTTCCTTTGGGATGATTTTGACAAGGTTGTGGAAATCTAGCCAGAATGCATCTTTTTCTTTTTGTTCGCATCCTACTTGAGGGGCATATGCGCTTACGATGTTCCACAGCTCACCATGCATCACCAATTTGAGAGCCATCAAACGGTCACTGGACTTTGAAATGGTTAAGACGTTGCCAAGTAACTCTGCCGCAAGGATGATGGCGATTCCGTTTTTTCCTTGTTCCAATCCATAGTAAAACATCTTGTAGGCTTTTGTTTTAACGTTCAAGAAACGTGCCCGATTACCGGTGTTTCGCCATTTCGTCTCTTGTACGCACAGGATGTCTACTCGCCTTCTAACCATCATTTCTTCAAGCTCATAGCTGCGCCCACTCATGCTTCCAACGTTCCAACTCGCGACTCTTAAATGTGGCTTACGCCGTTGCATTACTTTGCTATCCCCCGGAAATCCTATAGCTCTGACCCGAGCATTGCTGCTCGCCCCAGGATCACGACCATTAGTAGTGCCTGGCGGGGTAGTGCTTTTCCTTTTAGCGTTCTTTTCCATAATGCTACGGTTTGACCGTTTTCTTTCTTCCCTTCCTTTTTGACACGGCATGCTCCAGATTTTTTTTTTTTTTTTTTTGATTGATCTTACTCTTACAACACCGGTGATCTCCAGTCGTGTCAACCCACTGATTTGCATGCACACTTGTGGGGCAGTTTAATGGTGGTATATGTGTCCCTAGGCTCACCTTGGTGTTTTCTAAATTGCCTAGATGTGATTTTTGTTTACCTTTGTTTAGCCGCCTTTTACGACAAGCGATAGGTATCGCTGCAGGGATATTCTTAACCCGTCCCTGCACGTGGCATGATGCGTATTGATGTTATTGCTCTGATTTGAGATTCCTATAGGTGATGATGACGGCGAACACGATGATGGTGGTTCCAATGACTGGTGTGTGATGTTTGCCTTCGCATCGCTTGCACCTGCTTGATGACGAACATTTGTTTGCCTAATGATCACTTCGCAGGCAGTTAAAACATAAGTGTGCCTTTTGAACATGATCCCGTCGTTCTGGAATAGACTGTCTTCGAAATAACGGGCGAGGTTGTGATGAGATGTTTCTCCGTACACAGTGAGAACTTTTTTGAAGTGCCAATATGATATTGGGATTGGCCACTTGGCTTGACAGAATCATACCTGCTACCCATTGATTCTAAGGTACGTAGTCTCTTCTCCAGAAATTCGGTCAGCTCTGAGCTGTTCGGCATGGTAGTATCTGCAGTAACTGATAGTTCCCAGTCCTTGTGGCTTATAAAGGGTCCGCCATCTAACGTTTTTTTTTTCAAGTAGTGCTTATTTCGTGAATGGTAACACTTAGCTCATGTCTGATTTGACAGATAATTAGTTTTATCCTTCCGCTGAACGAATATGGTTGTGTATACGCTTGAACAATGCTTCACTAAGTGGGCCTGCGATCGACTTACAGAAGATGCCGATTTTGCCAAAAAAATCATCTTTTCAGATGAAGCTCATTTTGATCTTGGCGGGTATGTAAACAAGCAAAATTGTCGCATTTGGGGCACAGAAAACCCGCACGCATACATTGAAAAGCCGGTGCACCCAAAACGAGCCACTGTTTGGTGCGGATTTTGGTCCAGAGGCATAATTGGGCCATTTTTCTTCGAAAATGAGCAAAGAGTGGCCGTTACAGTCAATGGCGATCGTTATCGGGCCATGTTGAACGAATTTTTGTTCACAAAAATTGAAGAGGAGGATATTGGCAACATTTGGTTTCAACAGGAAGGCGCTACGTGCCACACAGCCGAAGCTACACTCGATGTTTTGCGCCCTGTTTTTGAAGATCGCATTATCAGCCGCAGAGCTGATGTCGTTTGGCCACCTCGGAGCTGCGATTTGACACCGTTGGACTATTATTTGTGGGGTGCCGTCAAAGATAAGTGTTACGCCGACAAGCCAGAGACAATTGACGCTTTAAAGGACAATATTCGTGAAGCCATTGGTGAAATACAGCTGCACACAATCGATAATGTGCTTAAAAATTGGACCGATCGTGTAGGCTACTGCATGGCCAGCCGAGGCAGCCATTTGAATGAAATTATTTTCCATTATTAACCGGAAGGATTGTACTTTCAAATAAAAAAAGAAATTTGAGAAAATATTCAGTAGTTTTTTTTATAGCATTTTCAAAAAAAAAAAAAAGTTATTTGGCGGACCCTATAGGATCCAGTTTGGAAGTTGGAAAATGATCCAATCATCCCATTAATGTACTGGTCTGCCCAGATTCGTTAAGGCATCGAGCATATTTTATGTGGTGTCTAATAAACGCCTGACCTCACCGGTAGATTCCCCTTTTGACACGGACAGTTCGGTGAACTTCTTTAAATACGACATGACGATAATGCACTCGTTTTCATACCGACTTGTCAACATTTTCCACGCTACGTCATAGTTAGCTTCTTCAAGGGCAATGTTCTTTAGCAAAAGTGCTGCGTCACCCATAAGATGACCTTTCAGATGAGAAAGCTTATCCACTTTAGAAATTGGTGCGTTGTGAGCAATGCTCGTGAACAAATAACGAAGTGATATCCACGATAAGTAATCCCCCGAAAACATTGGCAGATTGATTTTCGGGAGTTGAGAGAAAATGACCTGTTGAGGTTTGGTGAATTCACTTTCCACTGTAGTCGATGGTGGCATTCTTTCTTCCAGTAAATCTGTTAAATAACCAAAGGTATCACAATAGACACTTTCTACCTCGGTATACTTATCTTTTTCGAAATACTCTTCCTTCTGATCACTTGCGGTCAACAGATCGTCGTGGTTTTGTTGAAATTTCAGCCAATGTCCCTTAAGCAGCTCAATTCGCGTTTAAATGTATCCTGTTGTACGACTTGCCTTGCCGACTTTGTTGAAATTAATCCGAAAATGGTTGATTAATGTAATCACGTTGTTTTGTTTTTTCCATAATTCATCCATGGCGAGTAGACCCCGGCCCAGAAAGCTCGTTATACATGTTCTATCCAATATTAATCCCTCAACATCATTCGCAAATGCCGTACATCGACAACATTAGTCGATGCATCAATTAAATATTCGGCTTCAAGCAGAACTAATCCTCCGACACCGCTCATAGACGCCCTTATGAATAACACGAACCATAAAAAACCCAGCGAAAAAACCAAAACTGAAGACAATCTTTACGAAATAAAAAAACATGATGAAATAGCTTATAACCCAGATACATATCAAATATGATGAATATCTTAACCTCACTAATCACTAAAATAAATGGATAATAATAGCAAAGTGAAAATAATCATATGGAATGCAATTGGACTTAGCCAGCAAGCCCCGGAACTGAGAACATTTATAATTGACAATTCTATCGACATACTTTTAATCTCGGACATACTTTAATCTTAGAAACAAGAGCCACTTATGGATTTCTAAACACAACATAGAGTGATAAGCAAAAGTATTCGTAATTGACTTAGTTTCGCATTTTCAATGAAATAATAAAAAAAAATTCTATATATACAAACTTAGAACTTTATTAATCCAATTTGTTATCTATTACTGATTTAACAAAAAAAAAGACAAAGCAATTCTTATAAATAGTAAAAAATAAATAAATTAAATTCATTGCTTATACGCACAGCAAAAGTATTCGTAAAATTATTACTGAGGAGATAAAATGTCACAATTGCATACCGTTAATATTTTGTGGGATAACCTCGTCGTTCGAGAACTGCTTGCAGTCTTCATTGAAGATACCAGCTTGCTAGTCCTTTCCGGCAAGATATTAGCTATAACCCCACATAGTGGCCTACTGAAATCAGGAAAAAACCAGAACATGGTCAAACAAAAGCGAAATCCTGCCTTTATCTCTCTTCTCATCATTATTCTCTTATAGTTGAGTACTCTACAAATATAAAAGTCCGATGTCCTACTCCTTTGCTTACCAGAAATAATACTGATTGGGACACTTTCTGCAAGGTAATTGACGAGCAAATCGACCTAAGTATCCCTCTTAAGATATATCAAGACATCGAAAGTGCTACAATACACTTCAACGACCTGATACACCTGGCAGCAGTCAAATCAACGCCCGTAATTAAACCATATGACTTATACTCCGCAAAGCAAAATATAATAAATCAATTAAATAACTCAAGGATCTTCTTGAAACATACAATAACCATCGCCTCATCACATATTTGATAAACCCAAGCTACAAATTGCTTGCTGTGGAAACTGAACAAGAGGCACAAAAAGAATATCATGCGCCAACCGCCTCTAATGAAAACCGACAGCACTTGGTCGAGAACCAACACCGATAAAGCAAAGACATTTGCAAACTACTTCAAAACAACATTTACCAACCCTTATGTCGATTAAAATATCCCACTCCTAAACACCAACACTACAATAAGTTCTCCAATAAATAAAATACACAGTAATGAAGTAACTGACTATATATTTAATTATAAATATATATATAGACTATACATTTAATTTTTATATCTACTGTACACAGCAGACATACATATGCCAGTAACACCGGGCTCCATGCTAGCAGCATTCGCAGGCAACATAGTTACCTATATACTCTCCTGACATAATTGCTATCAAACAGCTGCATTCCAAGCGATAACAATACTGGATAGAACAATAGCCTGGTCTCACAAATGCGGAAAAGAAATTAACGAAGAAAATACAATGCAAGTGTTATGCAGTCAGCATTTCCGATAAGAATCGAATTCATATCACCAAATCAAACAACAGGAAAGGTACCAGACATTTAGTCAGAAAAAATTAATTATGTTTCACATTTGCTTTCATTCTCACACCAGTAGTAAAAAAAGATATAAATTAGGGTAATGATAAGGAACGTTCTCGAGTCAATTGAAGTCAATATTGTAAGTGACAACGTAGAGTAAAGCTAAACCTTTAAATCAATAAAATTCCAATTTGTAATTAATATAAAAGTGTGTTTTAGTGTTCATTATTCGCTCAATTATTAGTGATTGTCGTATTATTCATTGGTGTAAATCTGTGCCGTCATTGAGTGCTTGTGAACTCAATCACATTGGTTCCCCTTGCTGTGTGTTTGCTGGGCGTGCTACTCATCATCTCAACAATATTCCTGATCTCCGACGGTAACGCCAGAAGTCCGGAACCCAACTTGACACTGGCCCGACGAGGGACTTTGACATCCAATTTATTTTTTGTTCGTGTTTCATCCGAGGCATAACACAAATTTTTGGGGGCAGCGGCGGGATACTACAAAGTCATAGGAGGAATATTCCAAGATGAAAGTGCTAGTTTTATTGTAAGTAACTTAATTTTTATTATTATTATAATGGTACGAGTGAAGAAGTTTTTAACTTCATTGACTCCTGAAACGATGCCATCGAATTGGCATCTGAAGTTCAGAGACATATCTTATTCAGATTTATCAAAACAAAAATCCGTGGCAATGCGTCGACAATTTTGATGAACAAGGAAATAGATGATTGGGAATCCTTAAAAAGGGAATTGACAGCAATTTTTCGAGAGCCTCATAGCGCTCTACAGCTGCATCGTGAATTAATTTCTATTAGACAGAATAAAGACGAGTCTGTAGTGCACTATTTACAACGGGTTGAAACGCTTCAAAGGCGTCTTTTGCAGACAAAACTTTCCGATGTTAAGATGGAACATAAAGCTGGTCAAATCGAATATATCCAAAATGAAACACTAACTGTTTTCATAAATGGATTGCGCGAACGACTCTCCACCTACGTAATTACACAACGGATTAAAACTCTATCCGAAGCTAGAAAATAGGCGTGTGAAGAAGAACAGCGTATTAATCTTTTTAGAACAAACACCCAAAAAGACTATACTACAAAAAACTTGGCTATGATAAATTTTGAGGAGAGGCTTTGCTACAATTGCGGCAAGCCTGGTCACATTGCTAAATTCTGTAAATCTCCTAGGAAAAATGATATTAATAAAAAAAAATGGGAGATGAAAATAAAGCAGGTACCAATAAGTCAAATAATAATTCGTTTAAACAAAAAAATTTGTCGGTGAGCTGTATGGCGCCCATGCAGCTTAAAGTATTGGATCGCTTTGAAAGTCCTCATGTTTTAATAGAAATCAACGGGGAAGTGAAAAGGCTGATATTAGATATAGGTGCAGAGGTTTCTTTAATAAAGGCTAAGTGTGTTTATGAAGAAGATGTAGATGCAGGAAAAACAATTAAGTTTAGTGGAATAGGTGGTAGAACACGTGAAAGTTTAGGCCAAACCGTAGCACAAATTAAGTTTATTCCCTTAGTCGGAAAACCGAGAGCTACAAGCCTAACAGGTAATTGAGAACAATCTTCTGCAACACTACGATGGGTTGATAGGTAACCACTTCCTAACAGAAGGCGGCTATTCAATCAACTACGAGGAAAATATCGTAAGTGGTAAACTTGTAGCGATACCATTGAGATATCTTAGTGAGGAAACAATAATTAAGGAAAGGGCTGAGATTTTTAGAACCGTCAAGGTAAAAGGTAAATTAAATGAGGAAATTGTTATACCTAAACAAGAAATTACGAAAGGTGTCATAATACCGTACTGTATCACACGTAACAATAAAGGGAATTGTGTAGTTTCGATAATTAACACAACAGATGAGCCGTTCAATATAAAGGATGTGGTAATAGAAGGAAATAACCTAAACGATTTTGAGATTTCCGAAAATAGAACCTACACGGTGTCAGGAAACGTGCGAACAGAACATTTGAGTGAAGAAGAGAAGGATAGTTTAATGGAAATAGTAAAGAAATATAGCGACATTTTCAGCATTGAAAATGAAAAACGGTCAAAAACATCAGTTATCAAACATAAGATACGCACTAAGAAAGATACCGAACCTATCTTCACAAAAATCTGCCGATACCCTAAGGTCCATGATGAGGAGGTTCGCAAGCAAATAGATAAATTAAAAGAAGATGGAATTATTCGCAACAGTTGTTCTCCTTGGAGCTCTCCGTTGTGGATAGTTCCCAAGAAGGCGGATGCCAGTAAAAAGAAAAAGTGGCGAATTGATTACCGTAAGTTAAATGACGTAACAATCGCGGATAATTACCCACTGCCAAACATAACTGAAATCTTCGACCAACTAGGAAAAGCCAAATACTTTTCAACATTGGACTTAACGTCCGGCTTCCATCAAATACCGGTTGAAGAGGAGGACATTGAGAAGACGGCGTTTAGCACTCCTTATGGGCATTTCGGGCTAATCTCAAACTACAGCCTGATAAGTTTTAAGGAAGTTTCCTATTTAGGGCATGTAATAACAGATGAGGGTGTTAAGCCCGATCCGTCAAAAATTAAAAGTATCAATAAAATGGAACCACCTAAAAATGTCAAGGTATACGATCATTCGTTAGAAAATTCATCATTCAGACAGATCACAGACCATTAACCTGGTTGTTTAAAGTCAAAGATCCAAGAAGTTGTCTTGTTATATGGCGTCTCAAACTAGAAGAGTTTGACTACGTCATTATTTACAAGAAAGGAAAAGACAACTCGTAGCCGATGAACTTAGCAGAAATGTTAGGATCACAGAAAAAGAAAAAGAGGAAACCTGGAACGACCTAGTGGAATTAATTGAAGAAGACGGATTTTCAGTGAATGTAGACGCGAATAATGGTAATGACGAAATTGAAAATATCGAAAACGCTAAAAATCAACTTGATGATAATCTTGAAGATCAATTGGATGAGGATCAACCAGACAACTTATCTGAAATCAGCGATGACTTAGCATCTAACTCAGAGAAAGAGGAGTCAAATCGTAAAGAAGTAGTAAATGACCCAGATAAAAGAATGGATATAATCAAAGAATACCACGAAGGATTATTAGGAGGTCACACTGGACAAAAGGCAACATATGTAAAGGTTAGAAGTAAATTTAAGAGGAGAGGTATGCAGAAACAAATTGAGAATTTTGTCAGGAATTGCCCCCAATGTCAGACCGGAAAGGTAAATCGAGTACCAACTAGAAATCCTATGAAGATTGTGACATCATCTGGAAGAGCCTTAGAAAAAATTATGATCGACATAGTAGGCCCCTTTAAGGAAACAAACGAAGGCTTCAAGTTCGGGTTAACCATCCAAGACGATTTATCCAAATTTATAAAGTTTGTTCCACTCAAATCCATGCAAACTGTAGCATGTGCATTAATGGAAGAATGGATATTAAATTTTGGGATGCCAAAAATAATTTTATCTGACAATGGATGAGAATTTTGCAACAACTTGTTTGAAGAGTTGTGCAAGCTCGTCGGGATAAAGTATATTACTATGAGTATAGCGTACCCGCAAGCTAATGGTAGTGTAGAACGAGCACATTGCCGACTTTTAGAGTATCTAAAGGCAACAGGTCGAGAGTTAGGGCAACTGAAGAACTGGCATAAGCGAATGCCCTGTGCGGGGTTTTGTTATAATAGCACAATTCATAATACTACAGGATATACTCCCTATGAATTGGTATTCGGGTTTGAAGTAGCGTAGATCCATATAATGTCAATGTTTGATTATATGGATGAATTAAGAGCGAAACTGCTAGAGAAACAAGAAGAGGCAAAGGCTAATACTAAAGCAAGCAGAGAAAAATCAAAAATCAGGTATGATAAACGGATAGGAAAACTTATAGATTATACTATAGGTCAGCAAGTGTTAGTCAGAAATGATAGGAAAGGTAAACTACATAGTCAGTATAAGGGTCCGTTTAAAGTTTTGGAAGTTAACGAAAATCATTTAGTAATACAATTAAACAATAAGCGTCAGAATTTTAACAAGTCTCATGTCAAACCATACATTTCAGGGTCATGATCCTCACCCAGATCACCCAGAAATAAACGTGAAAATAGATGAAAACGTGAAAAATAATACTGGCATATACTTTAACTATATCGGAGAAGCTAAGGAAATTAAAAGTAGCATTAATTGTAGAATTAAATATAAATGATCTTGTTCGATAATAAGGGACAAAATTGTACAAAATCACGACAACACAGTTTATTATTTTGAGTCCACTCTGACCGATAGTTCACTTAAGACTAATGTGACAAATTTTAATTATTAGCAACGGTACTCGAGTGCTCACGAATAAATTCAAATTCGTAAACACTCGAATTTCACAAATGAATTGAATTCGAGTGTGGGAACAGACAGTACCGTCGCTCGGAATCTGATATTCGTGAGCGACCTAGTAATGACCGTTCGCACACTTACAATTAGTGTCAACGCAGTAGAATGCGTGAGAATATAAATCTTAACTTTATTCTTTGAATGAAGGTTAAACTAACGTGTTAACGAAAGATACTAATGTATTAACAATCATAGCAATAAGAAAAGAGAGAGAGAAAAAAAAAATGAAAATAGTGACTTAGACATTCACTTGAAAACGAGAGGATCTGGGAGCCGGCTTAGGCTTCCGTCGTCGATGACAGCAATATATGACCACCGCCCCAATCATGCCAGCCAGTAATAGATAGCCTAATCCGTAGTGATGATAGTCATGCCAGTTAATTTTTTCCGGTAGTTCCTCGGACTGCTGTATTACTGTGTTGATTTGATCCTTTAATTTTACAAATTCCACTTCATCAATGTCATGTATCTGCGGGAGGTCACTGGTACTTGGTTTTGAAGGCTTTAGGATCCAAGTGCTTATGTTGGTGTTTGGAATGAATGAGTTTTTGATGGTGACAGTATTATTGTACTCCAATATTCCCCTGATAGACATGGTTGGCATTTTGAGCATACACGGTTCCTTAAATTCAAGCAAGCCATTTCCGACCACCGTTAGACCTTCCGTGATTTCGTTGCATATTAGATGGCCTGTTACCCGAGATCTTGTAGAGAATATCCACCGATTAGAACCCTTCAATGCCTTCCAGTAATCTCCATCGGGGATTTTTTTAACGTGCACTCGTGAAGGGCATTGTTCTTATGATTCAACAGTGCTATTTCGCAGCTGCTCGTGGCAGCTTGTTTGGTGTAAGTGGGATGTACTTTTTTACAGAGAAAATGTTGCGACGATAATTCCTTGCACAAACTTAATTCGAATTCGGAGAGCAAAAAGAATTCATCCCTTGTTGGTGAAATAGCCAACAATTGTGAAGACGTTTCCACTAGATAACTATACGACTGTTGTAGAATGGGAATAGAAAGTAGATTAAACAATTGAAATTCCGCGCTATCGGCAAGTGGCAGCCGCATTTCAAAAACAACCGCCTCTTTCAAAACTCGTCCCTTCACCGAGGCCATTTTGTACAGGTCCATTGTTGATCCCTTCGCTGGTGTTTGTGTAGGCGGTAGATGTGCCTTTATTAGCATGATCTGTTCGGTAAGTTGGTGAGGTGTTATTATTTGAGGATTAATCCTTGCATGATTCAAATCTAAAAGTACACCTAAGAGTAGTTCTTGAATCTTTTCGAGATTTGAAATTGCCAGGATCAAGTATGAAGTTAGAGAGGCGATATTTTGTTTCACATCATTTTCCACCTGTTTTTCTTGAATTGCGTTTGCGATTTTGGCCAAGTAGGCATTTAGAGCCTGAGATTGCTGATTAATTTGAATTAGACTACGCTTTAGAAGATTTGACGTAGAATCGGCGATGGAACTTTGTTTTTGGATGAGTTCCATCAGATGCTGCTGGTTTTGCTTGGCCTTGTATATTTGACTCTCAATATGCTTGGCATCATCCTGATCAAGAACCCCGAATAGCCACTTTTCCCACAATATCCAGAGGGGATCTTACCACTCGAGTCCTTTCCTGACCTCCCATATTGTAGTTGTACAGAATCTCGTTGTTGTGATTTATGGCTGTGAACCTGTGTGTTATTGCATCGATCGTTGGTTTGCAATTTACCTTGTGAATGTTTTCCTGCGCACAAAATTCTTCTATTCGCTGAAGACACGACTCAATTTCACGCAATTCCAAGAAATAGGCTGTAAGGTTATAATATACGTATATATTTCAGTAGCTATTAATAGTTTGTATTTTTCCAATGTCTTCGAAATATATACCAACCGCTTCATCTAGTGGATTTATCTTTACTCGGTCTGTTTTTTGAGCTATTGAGGAAGGGAAGCTTAAACACACAATGAGAGCAATCGACAACAGTGATGTTACAATTTTTTTTTTCGTTTCGGCGTTGGTTTCTCAAGGCAATTAGTTTGGAAAGTACCCTTAGTGATTTGGCTGTTAGTTTTCAAGTTTTCTGGTCCATTTACCGTATTCGTCTCTGTTGGTATAGGTAGCGGGCACAGGTTGTGTATTGCTCGTTTAAAGATGCCGTTTTGCGTTTTGACGGTGGCCACCCGAATTAAATCATCATTACCCTTTATAACCTCCTCTATACGTCCTAGTTTCCATTTCATAGGCGGAACATTTGCTTCCTTGAGTACCACCAACGTTCCAGGCACCAAATTGGGTGATGGCTGGGTCCATTTCGATCTTTGTTGTAGGAGATGTAAGTATTCACATGACCATCTTTTCCAGAAATGCTGTTGGATGTGTTGTATTTGACGGAGTTTTTTAACACTGTTAATGTTGCTGTCCAAAACGTTTGGCAATGTTGTAAGTGGTTCTCCGATTAGGAAATGCCCAGGTGTCAATGCCTCTAAGTCATTTGGATCAGATGTGATTGGCGTGAGAGGGCGTGAATTTAAAATCGCTTCTGTTTGTATAACCACTGTTAGCAACTCCTCGTATGTCAATGATGTTTCACGAAGAAAGCGTATTAACAGACTCTTTGCGGACTTAACTGCAGCCTCCCAAAGTCCTCCAAAATGCGGTGCACGCGGCGGAATATATTTCCAATTTATACCATTTTCCAAACACATACGATTGATAACCGTTTGGTGGCTTTCGGATTCAAACGCTTTTTTTAAGTCTATAAGTTCGGCTTTTGCGCCGACAAAATTGGTGGCGTTGTCACAAAATATGGTATGGCATATACCTCTTCTACCGTCAAATCTTTTTAAAGCGTGGATAAATGCCTCCGCAGAGAGATCGCCCACCACTTCTATGTGAACTGCCTTTGTCGAAAAGCATACAAACATCGCTAGGTATGACTTTGTAGGAGTCTTACCTCTGACCTTATAGTGCGTTTTTATAGGACCACATAAATCCACTCCACAGTAATAAAAGGGGCGAGAGGGAGTGACTCTCTCCTTCGGCAAGTTGCCCATCATTTGTGCGACAGGTCTGGGATTTGAACGAAAGCATTTTATGCAACTGGAGGCTATTTGTCGCGCCATTCTTCCTACACTTAGAATCCAATATTTCTGCCTTGAAATTGCAATCAACGATCGAGGTGCTGCGTGCATGTGTGATTGATGCAAATATGCTAGAAGTAGTTTTGTTATGCAATTATTTTTCGGTAGCAAGATCTGATGTTTGGCATCAACTACAATAGATGAATTTTTTAATCTTCCACCCACTCTAATTAGTTTAGTTTTTTCATCGAAGAATGGCGACAACGACGCTATGTTGGAACCTTTATGCACATTTGCATTCCTCTGCAAAGATCGATAGTCATCCGGAAATTCTCTTCCTTGCACGTATACCCAAATAAAATTAGTCCCACGATGAAGTTCGTCCACTGTTAACTGTCCTATATTTCTCAGTGACTTGTTCTTTCTGCAATTACTATAAAATCGAAAACAGTATGCAAATATCTTTTGTAATGTAAAAAAGGAATTTTTATGATTAACTTCTTCAACCAATATTTCGTTGCTAACTGTTGTCGCTGCTAAAACGGACTTCTTCTTACGACGTTCTGGAACATCTTCTGGAATAACATGCTGCATTGCTCCCCATAAACTCTCATCTTCGGAAAGAAAGTCAGGACCATTGAACCAGGCGGGCGTTTTAAGAAGCGTTTGTAATCCCATCCCTCTAGAGACCATATCAGCCGGATTGACGCTTCCCTTTATGTAGTTCCATTGTTGTATATCCGTGTTTGCTTGGATTTTAGCCACCCTATTTGCGACGTACATAGGTCTCCCATGTGTAAGAAGGTGATCTAATCCATGCTAGTACCGTCGTGGAGTCGGTGTAATAACGCACTTTGTTTATTTTAACAGTTAGCAATTGCAGTAGTCTTGTTACCAGTTCCACCATGAGCACAGCGCCCTGCAATTCCAATCGTGCTATGGATGTTGCTTTGAGGGGCCCAATTCTCGACTTCGAACATAGCAATTGTGAGTAGATGCATCCACTGTCATCAACAGATCTAAGATATACGCATGCCCCACTCAGTCTACTGTCCGAAAATGCGTGCAGTTCAATATCGCTGCAAGGACGGGAAGCATATCGTGGGATGATTAGCTCGTTCAACGTGGAGAATTCTTTCAGGTACTTATGCCATTTATTAGCTTGCTCTTCCGGAAGTTGATCATCCCAGGATAACTTTGTTTTCCAAAGTTCTTGCAGAAAAAGCTTCCCGAGG
The DNA here is from genome assembly GCA_958301585.1 of Merodon equestris. Classification (NCBI taxonomy): domain Eukaryota; kingdom Metazoa; phylum Arthropoda; class Insecta; order Diptera; family Syrphidae; genus Merodon; species Merodon equestris. Next base: position 51,111,392 of record OY284414.1, on the reverse strand, counting down.
ACTATTGCAGGTCCAAGTAATCCCAATGGATCAAATAACCGGGCAAGATCGACGAGTACAGTTCGTTTGCACACAGGTCCGTACACTCTCTCATAATCAAACTTAAACTTAAATGCATCGGAGGACGGGTCCCAAATTAGTCCCAACGTTTTAATCACTTCGGATTGATGAAACCCAACAAGTTGTTCTTTATGTTCTTCCGGGATTTTTTTTAGTATTCTGGGGTGGTTGGCGCAAAACTTTCTTAACTCGAAGCCTCCCAGTTTCAAAAGATGACGGATTTCAGTCAACAATTTTTCGGCATCTTCTACACTCTCTGCGCCCGTAAGGGGATCTCTCCTTTGAACATGGCAATACCAACTGAGTCGGTCGCGCTCTATATTTCTTGTGATGGTTTCTTTTACGTGGAGGCTTCCTCGGATCTTTGAACTTCTAATTCTGTCACGCTTTGTTACTCCCGCTGTCATGCGAAGCATCTTCATCTCAGTTGCCGTTAATTTGCTCTCATACTTTTTGTGCATTGTCCAGCATTGTGAACCGTATGTGAGCGCCGGACGTACAACTGAAGTGTAGAGCCTTCCTTTCAGTTTAGGGGGCATTTTTCGATCACAGAAGATGGCGGAGTTTTCCCGTCACTTCATCCACCCTACGCTTACGCGATGTTTGATGTCGTCATCACAAGTTGCTTCTCTATTAATCATAGATCCCAGATATTTAAACTTTTCACACTTGGGAAGCACTCTTCCATTCAAGTAAATGTCTGGAATAGGCTGATGAGGGTCAGAGAACGGGCAGCACAGATACTCTGTCTTCTTTGAACTAATACGATACCCGTGTCCCTCAAAAATGTCCACCCACACATCAAGTGCTCGTTGTAGGGACGCCTGATCATCACTTATAATGGCCCCATCGTCAGCAAAGAATAGCTGGTGCACATTGGGGTCCGTCACTTTTCCTTCAAGCAAGCAATCAAGGATTGCTATAAAAAGCAGTGGGCTGAGGACGCTCCCTTGGTGTACACCGACTTTGATTGCGAACTCTTCGGTGACTCCTGCGGTGCATCTTACTCTTGTCGTTGCTCTCTCGTACATGTCCATAATCACTCGCACGTAGGTTTCTGGAACTCCTTTTTGTCTTAGCGCTACCCATAAAAGATCTCTTGGTTGCCGGTCAAAGGCCTTCTCGAAATCAACCAACACCATATGCAAGTCCTTTGAAGAATCACGATGCTTTTCCATCATGATCCTTATACTTTGGATTGCATCTGTTGTTGATTTACCCGAGACAAACCCGCACTGGTCATCAGATAGTCGTATTATTTTCCGCAGTCGGCTATCTAATACCCGTTCAACGATCTTCATGGTGTGCGACATCAGCTTGACAGAACGGTAGTTATCACAATTTCGCGTATCACCCTTTCCTTCGTGCAATGGAAGAAGATAGCTTTCCCTCCATTGATTAGGCATAGTGTCGCCTCTCATAAGTTTGGAGATAAGAACCATGAGCCATCTAGACCCGATGTCTCCCATCTTTTTCCAGAACTCAGAGGGTATCCCGTCCGGCCCAACAGCTTTTCTTTTCTTGGAGTTTTTAACCGCGTACCGAACTTCTTCGACTGTGATGTCGGGTATTTCGGCATGATTCGGGGCGGCTCTTGGAAAGTACACTCGGGGAAACTGTTCGTTCAGAAGTTCCTCGCAATACTGTCGCCATCTGTGGAGAATTTTTTCGTCTTCCACAAGGAGTTGGCCTTCAGCATTGTTAATAAACCTTGGGAAACGAATCTCCTGAGCATTTCTTCTTCTCTGGGCGGCTATCTTAAAGATATTTGCTCCTTTGTTCAAATTGTTTTGTCGAAGCTCCTGGGTAGCCTGGTACCTGTCAGACGCGGAAGACGATATTTCTTCCAACTCGTGATAGAGGCCTTCCATGCTTTTCGCTTTGAATTCGGCGCATTTTTTCTTCGCGATACCTTTGCAACATCTATATACCTTTTCACGGCGAGCTTTTTCCTCTCTATTAGTAGAAGAGCACTTTGACCAAGCTTGGAAAGCCATTTTCTTTTCGTGTATCACTGCTTTGGCTTCGTCTGTCCACCACCAGGTTTCTTTTGCGTGTTGGCAGGGGCCTTTAGATGTTCCGAGCAGTGATTTGGCTTTCTCCAGGCCAGATTGTTGTAGGGAATCCCACATGTCTTGTGCTCTGTACTCCTCATTACCGACCTCATCGATAATGGAAGAGAGGTAGTTTTCCATGATGGTAATAAAAGCTTCGCCTTTTCCGCGGCGCGACACATAATATCTATAATAACAGATGGCGCGTAACGCAATCACGATCAGCCTAATTTATTATATGACAACACGCCTCCTTAAATTAGGCTGATTTACAAATATGTTTTTATTTACTTCAGTCAAGTTTCAATAGCAAAATCAAATTAAGTTTAGCAATGCCCTTGCTTTTAAAAATGTATTCTTATATGTACTCTTTGTAAATATATCTGCTATGTTTTTATCTGAATCGATTTTTATTATGTTGATAAGACCCCTTTCGTAATTTTCATTAACATAATGGTATTGGACTTCTATATGCTTCGAGTTTTTCGTAAAATTACCGTACTTAGCGATTGTCAGAGCTCCTGAAGTATCCTCATATATTTTTATCGGTTTGTTAATATTTATTTTAAAAGTATTTTTCAACATATTTCTAAAGAAAATAACATCGGTTACGGCCTCTGACAATGCTACGTACTCAGCGAAAGTTGAAGACTTCGTTACAGAACTTTGTTTATGTGTTTTCCAATAGATAACATTACCGTATAATCGTATTACGTAACCTGTTGTGCTTTTTCTGTCTAGCTTATTTCCTGCCCAATCAGAATCCACCATGCAATCTAATATCTCACAATTATTATTTCTAAGATAAGTCAATTTTAAATCTTTAGTTTTAAACAAATATTTCAACACCCTTAGAGCATATTCAAAATGTGTTTTGTTATAGCTGCTCTGAAATCTACTTAAGAAATGTACACTATAAGATATATCTGGTCTCGTACCAGTGCTTACATATAATAATTCACCAATTAAGTTCCTATATTTAACCTCATAGTCAATTTCTTCAGCAGGCTCTAAATTAAGTTTACACTCCATTGGGGTATCAAATAATCTTGCATGTTTTAGGTTATATTTGTCCGCTAGAGATTCTATATATGTTGTCTGACTTAAAGTCATTTTGCCTGTCTTCAAGTCTTGATTAATTTCAATTCCGATATAATTCTTTGTTTTACCTAAGTCTTTCATTTCGAATCTATTCATCAGTTTTACTTTTAAATCATCAATCATAGTTTGATTTAAGCAACATATTAATAGGTCATCAACAAATAATAAAAGGTAAATCATTTCATTTTTTTCAACTTTTACGTACAAACAGTAATCATATTGACTTTTTGTAAACCCTAATCCTGTTATAAATTCATCAAAACAGTTATACCATACCCTTGGACTTTCTTTTAACCCGTACAATGACTTTTTTAATTTGTAAACTTCATTTTCGCTAACATTGTAACCCTCAGGTTGATTTACATATACTTCAGAGGTGATTTTCCCATTCAAGAATGCTGTTTCAACATCCATTTGTTCTATTAACAAGTTATACTGGCAACAATATACTAAAAGTAGTTTCAAGCTTTGCATTTTAACGACCGGGGAGTAAACGTTATCTAGCTGTTCTTTCTGTTGGAATCCCCTAGCTGCTAACCTGGCCTTATATATGTGTTCACTTTTCTTTTTGTAGATCCATTTAACATCGATTACTTCTTTGTGTTGAGGCTTGTCTACTAATTCCCATGTATCATTTTTTCTTAAGCTTTCTATTTCAGTATCCATAGCCCTTTTCCAATTTTCAGAATCTACGCAATGAATCGCCTCCTCGAAATTATTTGGTATTTTCGCGTCAATAAAATGTACATATATAAAATTTGTCTCGGTATCCTCATATCCATATCGCCGTGTTGGGTTTTTGTTTCTATTTGAACGTCTAACCTCAAAATTACTTGTACTGATTTGATTTAATTTATCTTTATCCTTTTGAATTTCACGTGATTCTACGTTTTCCTGCTCTATATCAGCTTTAGTTTCATTTACATTATTTTCATCTTTACTCTCATTTTCTTTTGGTTTGTTATTTACTCTGTCCTTATTATCTTCTTCCTCATCTAAACATATCAACCGAACTCCTTCTTCTATTATATCAGCATGTCTTGTATGAATAATCCTACCGTTAATCAAAATTCTATACCCTGTATCACTATATCCTACCAGTACTCCTAACCTTGATTTATCTGCCTATTTATTTTGTCTTAATTGTTCTGGTGTTTTAACAAAAACTCTGCTGCCATAAATCTTTAAGTTTTCTACGTTCGGTTTTTTATTAAACATTATTTCGAATGGGGTTTTGTATTCCACTGTATTAGCTAAAGTCCTATTTTTCAAGTATGCTGCTGTTTTCACAACTTCAGGCCAATACTTTTTATCTATCTTAGCTTCCTTCAGGAGACATCTAGCAGTGTCCATTATAGACCTATTATACCGTTCTGCTACACCGTTTAACTCATGAGTGTAGGGTGGACATGGATTGACTTGTATACCTTTAGACCTAGTAAAATCTTTTATATCTTTATTTATGTATTCTCTACCGTTGTCACAATTTAATTTCTTGATTCTTTTTCCTGTCAGATTTTCGACCAAATTTGTGTATTCGACAAAGTATTTATAGGTATCTGATTTGGACTTTATACAGTATACCTTTGCACACTTGCTAAAATCATCTATAAAAGTAAGAAAATATGCTTCTCCATTGTTACCTGTTGTTGGGTGAGGCCCATTTAAATCTGTGTGAACAATTTCTAAAACTTCGCTTGGCCTAGATCTTTTATTTTTGAATGGTAAATTGGACATTTTGCTTTCTATACATGTAACACATTTTATAAACTCGTTGCCTAATTCTTTCGGTATGCCTTCTACTAATCTATCTTTACTTAATTTGTTTAGGTATTGAAAATTTACGTGACCTAAGCACCTGTGCCATTTTTCTTTTTCTGTCATACTTTCATTTTTTACAGTATTTGTGATAATTTCCCTGTTCGTGGCAGATTCGGTATAGCTGTTTAGATAATATAAACTGTTTATTTTTTTTGCTATTGCTACTAAGCGCCTTTGGTTATAAATTTTACAACTATCACCTTCTGAAATTATTCTATTATTCTCAGTTATTTTGGCATAGCTTAGTAGATTTTGCTTCATTTCTTTTACGAAGTAGACATTATGTAATATTACATTTGTATTTAAATTGTTGGCTTTGAATTTACTTTTAATTTTTCCTACCTTTGTGGCTTTTAAGATCTTTCCATCTCCTAATTTAACATTTTTGGTTCTTTTAAAATTAAGTATTCATCAAAATATTTGTCAGAATTTACTATATGGTCTGTACAACCACTATCAAGAAGCCATATAATTTCATTGTAATTATTATTAATGCAACTGTTATTACAACTTAAATTTACCTGCTTATCAGTATCATAAGCTAAAAATGCTACTTCGTTAACATCGTGCTCCCCTTGATATCTAGATGCCGTTGCCTGTGCTCCGCCGTTGTTATAACATCTACTGTAGTTGCTACGTTGATTTCCACTGTATCCACAGCGTGTTAATCCACCCCTGTTAGCAAATCCGCCCTGATAACTGCCACCGCCACGCTGGTTTCCTTTAGCCCGCTGATTTCCTCTTCCCCGATGATGATATTGTTGCCCCTTTTTGCAGTCCCTGAATCTGTGACCCGTTCCACCACAATTGAAACATTTTCCTCGCATATCAGCAGTAAAAACATTTGAATTTTGTTTATCAGTTTTGTTTTCCCTTTCCATAAATTTTATTAGCACTTTATTTTTCACATAATCACACGTTTGTTGTGTATCTGGCAACACATCAATCAAATCTCCAATGTAGCTATATTCTGAAGGAAGTGCCTTCAATAGATACCGCAATTTTTCCTCTTCTTTGATAGTACCACCAGCCGCTTTAACTTCATTCACCGCTTATTCGAATTCGTCGAAAAACAATGTTGCCGTTTCATGATTCTTGTATTTAATGTTATCGAGCTTAGTCCTACAGACCATTTGAAGTGCTGTGGACTGTTTTAGATACATATTATCGAGTTTCTTAATGATTTCAAATGCCGACTCCAGGTGACCGACATATTCCATTTGTCGATCCGAAATTGATCCGATTATATAGTACTGCGCCTTTATATCGAGTTCTTTCCAAGTTTCTTCATCGTCTGTATTTGTCCTCCCCCGTATTGCCTGCTCCTTTAGTTTTTTTATTTGTAAAAGTTTCATGATTCTTGTTTTCCAGCTTGAATAATTTGCACCATCAAATATGGGCATTGATACGTCATCGACTTTTACGTATGACATCGTGTCAATTTTTTCTTCACTTTTGATTTTTATGTTTAAATCAAGACAGCTTTTCTTTATTTTTTCTTTTATTTTTCTTTGTGGGTCACTCATTAATGTCTTATTTTAAATTCGTAGAAGTCACATGAAATTTAACTAGTTCAAACACAAGCACACTGTTGTCTCTTTATGTTAAGTTTTTGTTGATTTTTGATTGCTTCACATGCAATCAAATATCTCACTTCGTGGAATCAAACAATAACACACTGAGCTAACTACGCTCTGCTACCATGTTGAAATAAAACACTTGGAATCCATTTTTTATAATATATATAATTCATGACACGTCTTGCTTTGTTGCTTGCTGTTTTACAAAAAGTAAAAGAGGAGGCCGGATGTCGGCTTTGTGTGCTTTTGTCAACATGGCGGCGCGACACATAATATTTATAATAACAGATGGCGCGTAACGCAATAAGGAGACAATCACGATCAGCCTAATTTATTATATGACAACAATGTGATCGAAAGTTGGTTATAATGGAAAATAGATCTGGTTGGACTGTTGGACCAACCATTAATAAATCATTGAGCGAGTGCCCGGAAGTGCTTTTGGCAGATGCATCAAACACCACTCGAAGCTTGGTGGACGAGCTTTCTGGCTTGACAATACAATGATGAGGGATAAAGTAGTGTGTTTTTGGAATTTCTTCGGCAGATACTGGGCTCATATGACCCAAAGATTCGTACTCATCCATGAACCTTACATATGATTCTTTCAATAGCGCATTTTTTTCCAATCTTTTCTCTAAGGAGAAGAATCGCCTTTTTGCTGACTCCCATGATTCCCCAAGTAGAAGATCTGGTTCACGTTTGAAAGGCAATCTTACTGAAAACCGTCCACCTGGTAAGATCTTAGTATGCGTTGTGAAATGTCTCTCGCATTGGTGTTCCTCTTCACTTAGGACATTAGTGGGGTTGTCATGCGATTCCGTCTCCCAGAACTTGCGCACTAATCTGTCCAGTGATGCGAATGAGGGCCTTGTCGCTAGGTGACAATGAGCTGGGGTATTTGTCGGTGAGGCACTTCCAGCCACAATCCAACCCAATTTCGTGTTGCGTAGGACTGGTAGATTATTTGATATTTGGATATCTCCTGGTATGAACAAGTCGAAAAATACTTCTGCTCCCAAGAGCATATCAATGCGTTGGGCCTTGAAACACATGGGATCCGCAAGTTGCACATGCGGCGGTAAATTCCAATGCATTATGTCTATTTCTTGAGTAGGTTGGTATTCACTGATACGAGGCATGATGCTTGCCTCAATTATTGACCTATATTATGAGGTCCTGGATTCAATTGTCACACTAGTGACGTATTCAGCCTTGCCTTCCCTACCTCCTATACCACTGATTGGTATATCCATTCGACGCTTCCTTTGGAATATTAATAACCGGGAAAAGAAATAAAAATACTTCCAAGTTTAATAAGTTTTAATATAACCGAATCTATCGGGTCACAGATATTCATTTGGCGGTTTAAATTCAAAAATGCATTAGGCTTATATAGCAAAATACAGAGGAGATATATGTACATATTTAGAGAGTTAAAAGAAAGAGATGAATGTATAATAAAGTGGGCTGAGTTGGTGATGCCAAATGGCTTACATCATGTTTAGGTCATCTCTAATTTTCAACATCCTCCGCCCGCGAAAGATTGCGTACCTCCAGTGGGTATAATAACTGTACGGCTCTTCTCACCTTTTTACCATCAGCAAAGCGAACTTCAGCTGGGAAAACAGATCTCTACGACGGCCAATTTCCAATGTATCCTAGGAGTAGCAGCGTCATAAACCAGGACCACGTCTCCTGGTTGGATCTCTTTAACAAAGGATTTACTTGATAGATGTGCTGAACGTAGAAGACCTAAATACTCTGTCTTCCATCTTCTCCAAAGAATGGACGTGTACTTAAGTCTTGCAATCCATTTGGCCCGAAGTTCTTTTGAGTTGATTGGATCTCTGTTCTTGCTGTCATCCATGATCTGTGTAGAACTACCAGTAAGAAAACTGTCGGGCGTTAGCGGAGATAAATCGAGAGGGTCATCGCTGATGTACGTAAGAGGTCGCATGTTGATAACACGTTCAGCTTCCGTTAAAAGCGTATAGAGTTCATCGATGTCAACATTCGCTTTCCAGATGGTAACTTTAAGAATATCTTTGACGCTTTTCACCATTCGCTCCCAAAATCCGCCCCACCAGGGCGCTCGTTCCACACTGAAGCGCCAGACTATTCCGCGATTGCTGAGAAACCCATGGAAGAGTTTGCTATTAAAGATTTCACCAACAGATTTCACTTCCGTGGCCGCTTTTTTAAACGTCTTAGCGTTATCTGAATAAATTACGTTAGGAATACCTCTCCTCGCTATAAACCGTCTCAATGCCAATAAGCAGCTTTCAGTGGTAAGGTCCAGAACCAACTCCAAATGTAAGGCACGTACAGCAGCACATGTAAAAATCATAACGTAAACCTTACGTCTCATATCTTCATCCTTGGTCGTATATAGTGGGCCAGCGAAATCCACCCCAACTGTTTCAAAGGGACGAGACGCCTTTATCCGTGACAGTGGTAACGGAGCAAATGGTTGCGAAGAAGCCTTTCCTCTTAATCTCCTGCAAACTCGACATTCAGCAATGACCTTTTTGATGAGTTGACGTCCACTTAGCATCCAAAATTTTTCTCGCATTCTTGCCAATACAGTATTAACTCCTCCATGAAGTGTTAAAGTATGGTAATAGGTTGCAATAAGTTTGCTCAAAAAACATGCCTTTGGCAGTATTATAGGACTAATGATGTCTTGGGACTCATCAAGTTGTTCCAACCTACTGCCCAAACGAAGCAACCCAGATTCGTCCAGAAACGGGTTAAGTTTCAACAAGGTCGAAGAACGAGAAATGGGTTTCCCGACCTGTAAAGATAAAATTTCATAAGTAAAACAAGTATTTTGAATATACTTCAACCAATAATTTTCCGCTTTCTGTAATTCCATCGCTCCGAGAAATTTCGTCACAGGCTTCGTCCGACGAGAAATAAGATCGATGGTTCGAAAAACGTAACTGGTAATTCGTAAGAGTCTTTTCCATGAACTTATTTTTTCATATGGGAAAATGGGACCCAAAACCTCGACAGGTTTCGATGGTGCAATTTCTTCGGACTCCGCAAACAATGAGGTAGAATTTACAAGCTCCGGTAGTTGAATTGAAGAAGGCCAGTAATCATGGTTGAGTTCCAACCAAGGAGGGCCATTTCTCCACAACGTAGATTCTGCAAACTGCTCAACGGCAATACCCCTTGTGACTAAGTCCGCAGGATTGTCCGATCCAGCACAGTGTCGCCAATCCCTTACGTTTGTAAGTTCACGAATCTCCTTTACGCGGTTAAACACAAACGGCTTCCATCGACGAATGTCTCCAAGAATCCAATGTAATGCTATCTGCGAATCGGTCCACAAATAATACTTTTCGACGGGAAAATTGGATCCATTAAGGTAGGCACACAGCCTAGCAGCAACAAGCGCGGCAGCCAGCTCCAGCTTCGGCAAACTTACATCAGCTGCATTGCTTTCTTTTAGAGGAGCCACTCGTACCTTAGAGCACACAAACCTCACGTGCGCACCTCCTTCAGGCCTCTCAATCTTCAGTAACGCGACGGCTCCAAAGGCCTTCTGACTCGCGTCCGCAAATATATGCATTTCGGCACGCGTATGATCCCCACCTACTCCAAGCCACCTTGGGATGGACAGCTCTCCGATTTGATCAAAATCCTTTACGCAGTTACTCCATTCTTTCAGAAAATCATCCCCAATAGGCTGATCCCAGCTGAGCTTATTTCTCCAAAGCGTTTGAAACAGAATTTTAAGCCGGATAACAACAGGGTTCAAATAACCTAAAGGGTCGTATATTCGGGCAATCATTTTTAACACATTGCGTTTTGTCGGTGAAATCAAATATTGGAGGTTTTCAGCTTTGACATTTAGGGTAAGTTCGTCACTATGAATATTCCATCTTATACCCAACACCGTTTGAACGTAATCCGTATTCTCGATGTTTAAAGATGTTCGCACACTACTGTCATTGCTTACCCATTTTCTAAGGTTCATATGGGCACGACTCATGACTTCCACTGATTCCCGATAAAACTGTTCTGCTTCGGCTTTAGTGTTGACGCTGGTAACCAAGTCATCCACATAGAGTGCTTGACGTAGCCGAGAACAAGTGTCTGGAAAAGCATCTGATGTTAGGTGAAGATGCAAATCTATGGTCGCTGACAAAAGAAAAGGGCTGCACGTGACGCCAAAGGTCACACGCGTCATACGGAACTCCTGAAGGGGCGGCAGGTCCGCGGACGGAAGTATTTTATCGTTAAACCACAGAAAGCGGTGGTTGTCACGATCGTTGTCTGCTAAGGCTATCTGTGAAAAAGCCTTCTCTATATCCGCAACCATTCCAATTTTTCCAAGGCGAAAGTGCAACAGTATTTTTAGAACGTCCGGCACAAGATTGGACCCTGTCCATAAGCAATCATTTAAAGCAAGCTTACCTGGCTCATGTGCTGATGCATCGAAGACTATCCGAATCTTTGTCGTGGACTTCTCGGGGCGATAAACTGCGCAGTGAGGCAGGTAATACACATTTGTTGCGTCGCTTTGATCTGGAAATCGTTCAGCGCAGCCCGATGACATCAATTCGCGCATAACAGCATCATATTCCAGGAGTTTAACTGGCTCTCTTGAAAGACGTCTAGTCAAAGACTTCAGCCTGGACAAAGCGTTCTCTCTATTATTTTCCAACTGCTGACCGGACCGTTTCCATGGTAAAGATGCCTCATATCTCGTCGATGTTTTTCGAATGCATTTCATCTGGAGCTCTTTAGTAAACTTCTTCATTTCGTGGTCATCATTTCGTATGCCAAGTAATTCCATGTTCCACATATTTTCCAGGAGAGAAAAACTACAGAAAGAAGAGATTCTTTTAGAAAGTGAATTATTACAATCTGCGGATGTATAAGGGCCTTGAAGAGTCCATCCAAACAATGTTTCTACAGCCGTTAAGCCATCAGTTAACCGTCTATGCTTTCCCGTGACAACCTTCCAAAAATGATCTGCTCCGATCAGTATACTCAAACCGTCCATTTGCTCCTGGCCACCCACGTTCGAGTCAGCTAGACATAATCCCCGTATTTGCGGAACGCAGGTGTCGGGATCGGGAACAGGTAATGTGTCAAGGCAAATTTCTGGGACCACCACAGCAACAAGTTCCAAAGCATGCATACTAAACTGACTCTTTAATACCACTTTAGTCATTTTCAGTTTCTTAAAATTGGGGACTTCCGTATTACCAAATGAAACAACGCTCATATTTACAGAACCGATTATAGGTAGCCTTAATTTATTTGCAACAGCTTCCCTTACGTACGTTTTCTGGCTGCCACCATCGATGATAATCCGAACGAGCAATTTACTTTTGTCTCCCGGTGATGATGCTAAAACACGTGCGGTTTGCAGAAAAGTATTTGTAGAGAACCGACGCAAAGTATTATTTGATGCACACACGTTCGTTGATGATGTTAACACTTCCGTATCACTCGCACTCTTTTTGCTAATCCCATTGAATAGTGGCTTGTCCCCTTCGTGGAGAACTGTAGCATGCATACCCTGACACCTTTTGCAAGTTAATTTAACTCTACAGAATTTCACAGTGTGTCCTTTGTGTGTGCACCTAAAACATCGGCCGTCCTTTTTAAGCATCTCTTTCTTTTCTTTGACGGTACGGGAACAATTGCACTCTTTGGTGGAATGTTGTGTAGACTTGCAGAAAAAACATATAGGAGTTGAAGTTTTTGAAGGAGTGAAGAAGCCAGCTGCCGTTGATGGTTGAGTGTATTTGGCTTGTGATCTAGCTGTTTTTCCAACTGCGGCTCGTTCGATAGACTCCACTTCTTGCTTTAAGAAGCGCAAAATATTCTTTACTTGCTTGTCGCCGTCAAACGCTAAAGTTGAAGTGCTATCATCCAAGATGCCCACCGTTTCCCCTCCCTTCTCCGTTGTCTCTTTATGTATGCGATGATAGTCTATACGCAACTCATTGGGCATGCATTTGAGAAGGATGGTTTTAAGCATGATGTAATAGTGCGTTGATGGTACACCTAATGCAGTGAGTGAGCGGCTGCAAGCTATTACCGTATTGTACAACTGTCTCAATGCTGGGCCATCAGTTTTATGAGGTACAGTTGGTAGTGCCATGAGCTTTTGCATCAGCTTATCTATCAATTTTTCGGGGTCCCCGTATTCCTCTTGTAAGAGGGAAATGGCTCCATCGTAACAGGAGTTAGAGGGAGTAAGCCCTGCGATTGTATTTGCTGCACTGCCTGTAAGCACCGACTGCAAGAAATTGAATTTTTCTGCACCAGATAATGACTCATTTTCATGCACTGCGGATCGAAAGTTTTCCCAGAACGGAAGCCATTCCTGGTAATCACCAGAAAATCGCTTCAACTGCTGAGTGCATTGAGACCTCGAAGCTGATCTTTCCAAACGTTCTGTACTGGTGCTAGGTTCGACACGTTGTCTTATTTTGGCGAGACGAACTTGAAGCCGAGCAATCATTCCGATTGCAGCGTCTTCATATTCCGCAACTTTTTCAGGGTTTTTGTCTTCCACAAGTTTTGCCAGAATGTCTTTATTAATCATATTTAAATTCGCGTTCGCCGTTGTAAGACGTTGCAAAAATGACGAGAGCTCCTCTTCCATAGTGTCCAACTCAGACAAATCTCCTGTACCGCGCACACTAACCGTTTTCATATAGTCTGTGGCTTCGTTCACAATTTTCGTAATCTGGCTGCGAAAACCGGCACGCGTTTGCAGCTCCATTTTTCTTTTTTATTTCGATCGCCAAATTAACTCGAAAAGTTTAACACGATTTAAACTAAACTAACTTATTAAATCCGACAGTTCCCGGGTTTCGGCACCATTTGGAATATTAATAACCGGGAAAAGAAATAAAAATACTTCCAAGTTTAATAAGTTTTAATATAACCGAATCTATCGGGTCACAGATATTCATTTGGCGGTTTAAATTCAAAAATGCATTAGGCTTATATAGCAAAATACAGAGGAGATATATGTACATATTTAGAGAGTTAAAAGAAAGAGATGAATGTATAATAAAGTGGGCTGAGTTGGTGATGCCAAATGGCTTACATCATGTTTAGGTCATCTTTAATTTTCAACACTTCCTATGGCCTAACTCGTGAGCAAACCTTGTCGTTATGAAATTTAGTTGTGAGCCAGAATCTAATAGGGCACGGCAAGGAGTACGGGACCCACTCGCAGAAATGACATTGACGATTGCTGTGGCGAGATAAACTTCACGGTTTCTCGGCTGGCGACCTATTGCTGCATTGGCAGAATAGCTCGACGACTGACTTGCATAAACCTTAACATTATTAGGCTTACCAGGCTGATGTTCTTGGTCATCCTTTTTGTTGAGTTGATGTTGCCGCATCTGACTTGACTCTTGAACTTGTTGATGATGACTTGCTTGCTGAGTGAGTTCTTGCTGTCGGTTGGATTTTGTCTTCTGATGATGCTGCTTTTGATGAAGAAGTGTGTTATGTTTGCTGCCACAATTTTGGCATCCTCGGGACTGGCATGATTGGGAGAAGTGGCCCGGTTTCAGGCAGTTCCTGCATAGCTCTAGTCGTCGCACCGCCCTTTCACGATCTTCACCTGAAAGATTAAGAAAGTTTGAGCAACTGAAAATCTTGTGCTTAGCTGAGTTGCACATGTAGCAATTGATGTAATCTGGGCGTGTTGCAACAGTGGCCGTCTTTCGCCCTCGCCTGGTCTACTGATGGCCTCCAGGGTTTGGAATCTGAGCTCTACGAATTTTAGGAACTCTCCTAGGGAGGGGCTGCTCCTTGGGTCACTTGGAGACTGTTCGAAGAGCATTCTGCTGTCTTTGTCCATTCTCTGCAGCATTAAGTGAACCACCAGTGGGTCCCAGCTGCTGAAGTTGAAACCCAAACTAGTAATCCCCTGCATACTTTCCTTTGTGGTGTCGTGTAACTTTCTGAGGCTAGCTGCGGTGCCAGTTGTTATAGGTTGCGAAAGAAGCCGGTTAAGTTGAGCAGTAAGCAACAGCCTGTTATTATCGTATCGCTCCACTAGGGTTTTCCAAGCAATGTCGTAGTTACTGTTGGTAGCTTGGAAATGCTGGATAAGGTTGTGCGCCTCTCCAGTAACATTGGCTCTCAGAAAGTATAGCTTTTGAGCGGCTGGTATCGGCTGGTCATGAATTAATTGCTTGAACAGGTCGTAGAATTGGCGCCAGTTAAGATAGCTGCCGTCAAACTTGGGGAGTTCTATTTTTGGTAGTCTCATTGTGCGATTAACCGATGCTTCCGTCTGCTGTGGACGATGTGCATGAGCCCCACCTTCAAACAAGATTAGTAGAACTTCTTCCACTCGCTCTTGTGCTCTGAAATAACACTCGAGTTCTTCAACGGTTAACTGCTCTTCAACCTTTCTGTAGAGACACGTTATCTCATCCCAGTTCTGTTGAATGGTTCTTAATTTTATTTGGTAAAAATGCTCTGTACGCACCTCCGCCGCCTCCACTACGCACTTGTCCAATGATCTTTTTAGGATGTTCATCAGCAATTGGAACCTATCCTTATGCTACATTAGACCTTCTGTCAAACACTGTGTTGGAAGCGGGTTAGCGGTTGGTAATGCATGTTTCTGCTTGGAAACAGTACCCTGCTGCTTGGCTTCGCCCATTGTGGTTGAATCACTTGCTGCACCAGATACTTCCCGATCTTCCTCGAATGTTGACCAATCCTTCGATTGCGGTGTGAGTCGCCGCTCGATATCGCTTCGCATGCGATCCGTTACCTTTCGCACTGCTTCATAATAGTCCTTCTTGAAGTACGGGTGTTCCAGTTCAGCAGGAAATTCTTCCCGAATCTTACTATCAGTGTCATCAAATTCTTTCCAGAGATTTTCCAACGCTGTCAAGCGCTCAGCCAAGTATAATGGAGTCTTTCTCAGATCTGAATCCTTCCCATAGTTGCGCGCCAGTCGACAGAGTTCCTCACCGACCCTTTCTTGTTGGCTTGCGTACTCTTCAATTGATGACATTTTTTATTTTTATCTTTATCTCACTGCACTATTTTCACAGGTATTGCCAAACGTTAGCAAAAGAAGTCCTGTCACGGTCGCCAATTTTTGTTCGATAATAAGGGACAAAATTGTACAAAATCACGACAACACAGTTTATTATTTTGAGTCCACTCTGACCGATAGTTCACTTAAGACTAATGTGACAAATTTTAATTTTTAGCAACGGTACTCGAGTGCTCACGAATAAGTTCAAATTCGTAAACACTCGAATTTCACAAATGAATTGAATTCGAGTGTGGGAACAGACAGTACCGTCGCTCGGAATCTGATATTCGTGAGCGACCTAGTAATGAGCGTTAGTGTCAACGCAGTAGAATGCGTGAGAATATAAATCTTAACAGATCTCGAAGAGGCAAGTTCGAACGTACGAAGTCTACTTAATTCAATTGATAGTATCTGTTTAGAATCGCAAAAAGGTTGTAAAGAATTTCAGAAATCAGCTAGAAGAGAAATAATAAAACTTGATAATAAAATAAGAATTATTTTCGGAATTGTAGGAAAATCATTTAGACCAAAACGCGGCTTGATTAATGTGATAGGCTCAGGATTTAAAGTTCTCTTCGGTGTAATGGATAACGAAGACGCCGAATACTATTATAAGGCAATTAAAACTAATAATGAAAATGAGCAACGTATCAAAAATGGTATGGATGAAAATATTAAGGTATTAAGTCATCTCAATAGACAGGTTTTAGAAAGAGTTAAAAATACTAATGTCACTCTTAACAAAATAAATGAAATAGTTACCGAAATCAATAAAGTTCGAGATATGGAAATAAACGTTAATCGTAGTCTCTTAGTTACATCATATTTTGAAGAAATATCAAGGAAAATTAATCAAAATTACTTCAATTAGAAATGGAAGTAGAACAAATAGTAGATAGCCTTTTATTTATCCAAGCAGGTATTTTACATCCTCGAATCATTGAACCAGCCGAACTATTAGCTCAGTTGCGATTATTAGAAAATAAACTCCCAATAGAACCAAATATGGAAAATTATGCCGAGATCTTGAGAACAATAGAAATCAAAGCCTTTACACAAAATTCAAAGATTGTTGTAATTATACAAATTCCTTCAGTAACAAGGGATGCATTTGAATTATATGAAACAATCGCTGTACCTAAAGTTGTTGAAAATGGAATTGTTATAATAGATTTAAAGAATACAGTTTTTATGATTAATACAAATAAAGAAGACTTTAGCTTGAAGAAAAATTTAGAAGATTGTAACTTTCATAAAAATATATTTATTTGTAAACCTCAACCTTTAAGAAGTACTGTAAGTAATGATTATTGCAAACTAAACCTTTTTATGCGAAATAAAGCCGAAAATTGTAAAGTAAAAACAATAAACTCACATGTCGAAATATTTCATAAATTAAAAGAAAACTCATATTTGTATACTATAACAGACGAAACAATGTATAAATGTAAGTGTAAGAATGAAACAAACGTAGGGAATCTAATAGGTACTGGTATAATCCGAATTGACGGTAACTGCATTTTCGAAACCTATGATGCGGTGATAAAAACAACAATCCCTAGAGTAAAAGTCGAAATAAAAGATAAACATTCATACGATGAGCTGTGTAAACGCCAAACTACGTGAAATCAACATCAAGCAAGAATCACTATCTAAAATAACAGCGAAAGATGTCCATGAGCTGCAAGACCTATCTTCAGAAATACAGAATCAAAAGAACTTCTGGGCGAAAGCATTGGAGAAGATACCTGAAAGATCGCAGGGTGTTCCAATGTCCACATTCGGCATTTTAACTATATTCACAATTGGCTTTACAATCTGGAAATTGGGCTGTGGATCAGGTAGAACGATAATTACATTTTTCAACAGAAGAAACAGAGCAAGACCGGAGGTAACATTAAGCGTGACCACAATACCAACACAATCAGTAGAATCCATCAAGTTGAATTCACCAAAGTCCAATCTAAGAATTAGATATCCTTAGATCTGTCTTAAGGAGGGACGTGTTATGCAGTCAGCATTTCCGATAAGAATCGAATTCATATCACCAAATCAAACAACGGGAAAGGTACCAGACATTTAGTCAGCAAAAATTAATTATGTTTCACATTTGCTTTCATTCTCACACCAGTAGTAAAAAAAGATATAAATTAGGGTAATGATAAGGAACGTTCTCGAATCAATTGAAGTCAATATTGTAAGTGACAACGTAGAGTAAAGCTAAACCTTTAAATCAATAAAATTTCAATTTGTAATTAATGTAAAAGTGTGTTTTAGTGTTCATTATTCGCTCAATTATTAGTGATTGTCGTATTATTCATTGGTGTAAATCTGTGCCGTCATTGAGTGCTTGTGAACTCAATCACATTGGTTCCCCTTGCTGTGTGTTTGCTGGGCGTGCTATTCATCATCTCAACAATATTCCTGATCTCCGACGGTAACGCCAGAAGTCCGGAACCCAACTTGACACTGGCCCGACGACGGACTTTGACATCCAATTTTTTTTTGTGCGTGTTTCTTACGACGCATAACACAGATTGTGTACACTACAAAAAGGAATATTATCCCGCAAGCCATTACTTTCAACAACAAGAAAATCACTATCAACAACTCAGCGATATACTTAGGCGTACTAATAAAGAGTGTTCAGTGAAAAATTCAAGTTTGAAATAAAATAAAATAAATAAAAAACTGAAAATTGTAAGTAATATTTTATAGGTATTTTGAGAAAATGTAGTCATGTTGCGGATTTAATTTTTTTTTTAAACAATATCTTCTAAATGACGCCCGTTTCTTTCCAGACACTCTGGCAGCCGGATCCTCACATTTGCAATAACGCATGAACAAAGTGGTGGTTCAATGGCGGCAGTTCGAGGATTGTTATTGTAAACCTTTGACTTGAGATACCTTCAAATATATCAAACGAGACCAGCGGCCGAATAGTGTGTGAGCGAGTTACACTCTACATAGTGAATTACAGCGTACCTACTCCAAAGGTGCGGGGCATTAATTGCAATGTAAGTTAAAACGGCAATTATCCATTCTTTTTCCCATACCTATCCTACATAACCCAAACGACTGCTTACGTCTGTAGGGGGGACTTGAGAAAAAAATTAAAAAATTCGATCTTTCCAGTACTGTCTCTTTTAATAATCATTCCATCATTCAATACAATTCTATTTTATATTTGAATACATGCAAAAGTGGAGACTTATCGGAGTAATCATTCGATCAGATGAACCGATACATTGCAGAACATAAATACATAACTCTGTCTATGTACTATGTGGCGTGCAAAAATAAAATGCATGTTTGACTTAATTCGACTACAGTTCGGCCATCCTGATCGCATAATCGCCCCGATTACAATGACTCCTTATCAAAGTGTAATAGAAAATAAAGAGGAAGAAGAGAAATTAAATTCAAAACAAAATCACTCAACAAAATTAATAATCAAGTTAAGTTATAATTATTACAATAGGGGAGAAGTTCGAAAAACAGGTCCGGCTACAAAGGGTTCTGTAAAAGAAAAATAATTATGTGTGTAAGAATGTATGCATTAAGGATAAAATTTATTTCAATAGGATGCACCAAAATCCTCTGATCGTACTCTGGCCACCTCAACGTTGTTATCTGTGGATTCACTCGATCCTACTTGATAAGGTCTCATATTATTTGGTGATGCTATACCTTTATATGGCAAGCGAGTCAGCTGAAGTCCCTCTATATCTCTGATTACATACCGATCGTTAGGTAGCACTTTTTTTAATTTCGTATGGACCACGATACTTAGCAATTAACACCTGGAGTTGTAAAGATATTTTTTATCATCACGTAATCCCCCTTTTAATATATCCTAGGCTTCTTGTGACGACTGTCATTGTAAAGTTTGTTTTCTATTTGGCCCTTTTGAATGTTACTACTGGCCTTTATCCTCACTTCATCGAGGTTTGAACGTTCGCTATCTAAATTCTCTTCGAGGAATTCCCTTACACGGTCGCATAGCTCGCCTTTCTGATTTTTCCCGAACAAAAGGACACTTGGCGTAAAACCAGTACTTCTATTCACGGTATTGTTGAGTGCGAATTCAATCTTAGCCAATCGCCTATCCCAATTGATAGTCGTATCTGCATCGCATTCTTTAGCTAACATGGGAATAATCATGCGATTTATGCGTTCAACTTTCCCATTTGATTGTGGTGAATGTGTTGCAACTTTAACATGTATAACCTCGTTATCGTGTTAAAAAATAGATAACTCTTTCGACGTGAAGCATGTCCCACGATCCGATATTATTTTGTTCGCCCTGGAATAGTTTTCGAAATACGACCTTAAGCACGCTATAGCTTCACTGCTTTGTGCCTTGTGTATACGACCTTAAGCACGCTATAGCTTCACTGCTTTGTGTCCTTTTAACCGAATACAATTTAACAAATTTCGTACAACCGTCACGATCAGAAAAATATGTTTTTTCCTTCCCTGAGAATTTGGCAATGGACCAAGATGGTCAACGTGAAGTACATCAAATGGAACATTGCCTTTCGGAATGGAATGCAATATCCCCTCCATTTTGCCCGATTGAGGTGAGAAATAAATACACTTCAGGCATTTACCTATATAAGTTTTGATCTTGTTTTTCATACAAGGGAAACAGTAAGTCTTCGACAAGTGCTCAAAACATTTATCAACACCCAAATGACACATAGCTTCATGGTGAGTGCGTATAACTTCCTCTTCCATATGAGATGGAACATACAATTTTCGATAAATTAAACCGTCAACCATTTCAAAATGCGGACTTTCAGCTTTCTCTAGGGCGGAGGCGATTGAAGTAATGTTGGGATCTTGTGTCTGTGCAGCTGCGAGCACGAAGTCAAAAGACTCATCGTCCACATACAAAATATTAAATGACCGGCTCAATGTGTCCACATGAGTCATTCGGCCTCCTTTTCTATGTTCTATAATAAAATCGAAGCTTTGCATCTCTAAAGCCCATCGGGATATACGCGGTTTCAGGGATTTCTTCTTCAGGGTCAGCGTTAAGGCTTGGCAATCAGTTACAATTTTGAAAGATATGCCGATTAAATAAATTTTGAATCTTCTTAGTGCATAAATAATTGCTAAGGTCTCTAACTCATAACTGTGATACTTGGTCTCTGTTTCAGTTGCTCGTTTTGAAAAATAAAAAACTGGATGAAATTTTCCATCCAACTGTTTTTGTAAGAGCACGGTCCCGAAACCAGTGCTACTTGCATCACAATGAAGCTCAGTAGCGCAGTTAGGACTATAAATTGCTAGTACCGGCGATACTACTAACTTATTTTTCAATAACTCGAAAGTTTCCATCTCCCTAAGACCGAAAACAAAGGGGTTTTTACCTCTTAAAAGGTCACAGAGGGGTTTCGCAATATTAGCGAAGTTCTTAATAAATTTTCGAAAATAAGAGCAGAGACCTAAGAAACCTTGCACATCTTTGACGTTAGATGGTGTTGGAAAATGTTGGATTGCGTTCAAGTCACTGTCGTTCGGTCTAATGCCATTTTCGGTAATCTTGTAGCCTAAATATACTATTTCCTCTTGTAGAAATTTACATTTATCGAATCTCAACCGCAAACCCTTTTTAACAATAATATCAACCACTTCCTTTAAAATATTTAGATGCTCCTCAACACTTTCCGTCGCGATAACAATGTCATCTAAATATGTAAGAATTCTACCTGCTGAAATCAAACCCCCAAAGACGTGCTTCATGTATCTTTCGAAAACGGAAGGGCATTTTTCAGCCCAAATGGCATTCTCATATATTTGTATTGCCCTGAGGGAGTCGTGAACGAAGTGAACTTGATCGACTCCTCAGACAATTGGACATGATGAAAACCGTTTTTCAAATCCAAGGTTGAGAAAAACCTTTTATTCCGAAGTCGATCTAAGTGATCTTCAATAAGCGGTAAGGGATAATTGTCACGCACTGTCACTTTATTTAGTTCTCGAAAATCAACGCAGAGTCTCAACTCTTTGTTCTTTTTTTGGACTAACACAATGGGTGAAACATATTCAGAGTTTGATTCGCGAATTATTCCCTGTTTAATTAAACCGACTAAGATTTTCTGGAGTTCGACTTTATGAACATATGGAAGTCTTCTTGGGGGGCAATGAAAAGGTGTGTCTTTAGATAATACTATACACATTTTAAAATCCGGTTGCACGTCAAATGGTTTGTCACATGAAAAGTATGCTGGTGTCACAATCGTTTTCACTTTTTCCTTAATTACTTCGGATAGGCTATTGTTTATGTTGAGTTCTAACTCACCTTTTACTTCAGTAACGTCCATATTTAAAATTTGTCGTAAGAAATCTTGACTATCTGTATCTGCATTGGTACGCCCATCAATACTTTTCGAATGTTGGAGGTGGCCATCATACGTTTGAAGAAGATTTTGATTTTCGTCGACCTTGAATTCTTTTGTCCTTTGAAGGATACATATGGATACCTCCTCCGGTTCCCGAAAAGGACGAATCCATTTTGAAGCTAATTGACAAGCAGAATAAAGAGCTTGATACTCCCAGCTGGATAATAATTTCTTCAGCCAAGAGTAAGAACGGAGTGGGAAAGGACCTCATGGTTACCATTGACCAAAAGTCACTCGACCACATCCGCAGCAGATCTTGCAGCATCAAGTTCGGGCTGGGAACCCTGAAGGTGAGGCTCCCCAATGAACGCGGCAAGTCAAAGGATTGCTAGTGGTGCAAATTAATTTATACCACTGCAAAGCAGCCACCGACGACTTGATGATGTACATGCTGCAGGAAGATGTGGATATAGCCTTAATCCAAGAACCTTGGCTCCTTAGGAACAAAATGCAGGGATTAAGGTCTAAACAGTATAATTTATACTATCCACACACCGAAGGTAAGCTAAGAACCTGTATAGTCGCCAAGAGATACTTAAACATGTTTCTCCTAGGTACGTACAGCAACGGAGACCTCACGGTGGTAACGTACGAACAACAGGACAAATCAATTTTGCTCCTATCGTCCGCTTACTTACCATACAATGAGGAGGATCAACCTTCAAACGCAGTCCGAACACTCGTGCGACACGCCAAGTCACGCGGACTGTGCCTATTGATAGGCTGCGACGCCAATGGACACCACACTCAATGGGGAAGCAGCGACATCAATAAAATGGGTGAGTCCATTTTCGATTTCATTATCTCTACCAACCTCAATATTTGCAACAAAGGTAACACACCCACGTTTCGCAATCGGGTTAGGGAAGAGGTAATTGATCCGAGTAGAGGATTAGAGAGTGTCCACTAACTGTTCCTTTTCGGACCACAGCCGGATACTCTTCAACCTTAACGTCATTAAAGAAAAACCGAAACCCTTCAGAAACCCTCAGAGGACAGACTGGAATCCTTTCTCAAACCTAGTTGCCAACAGGTTAGAACCGCCACAAGATACCACTAATCCTGATCCAAATTACATTGAGAATTCAGTCGAAAATCTTGTGAGAATTCTGAAAGCGGCTTTCAACAAATCCTGTCCTTTGCAGCGTGCTCGCAGGAAGACCAGCGCAGTCTGGTGGACCACAAAGCTAAAGCAACTCAGGACCAGGAGCCGAACTCTATTCAATAGAGCAAAGATCTCAAACAGAACCGAAGACTGGGATAATTACAAGTCCAGCTTCAATGAATACAAGAGCAAAACAAGAGCAGCAAAATCTAAATCCTGGCGGGAGTTCTGCGAATCAATAGAGGATCTCAACGAAGCCGCAAGGCTCAGGAAGATCCTATCCCCCCCTGGACCCCTGCGTCCCGCGATTCATCCTTAAACCAGATGGTTCTTGGACAGAATCCAGTCGGGAATCTTTAGAACTGCTGACTAAAACCCACTTCCCAGGCTGTAAAACCCATGAAACCACAGTCTCCTTCGAGGCGACGGTTCCTACGGTTCACACAACCGAAGAAGTGATAAACAAGATTATCACAGCGGATAAAGTATCATGGGCAATAAATTCGTTCAAACCCTTTGAATCCCCGGGTCCGGACGATATCTTGCCAGCGATGCTTCAAAAAACACAGATCCACACTGTACCCCATCTCGTAAGCTTTTTTTCCAATTGCCTGCGAACGGGGTACATCCCAACACAGTGGAGGGAAATTAAGGTCATTTTCATACCAGGCAGGTAAACCATCCCATACTGCCGCAAAGGACTATAGGCCAATTAGTTTCTCGTCATTTCTATTAAAAACCTTGGAGAGACTCCTTGACCTATACATCAGAGGACTCACAAATTCACGAAACCTATGCAACACTCAACACGCCTACCTCAAAGGCAGATCAGTGGAGAGTGCTCTGCATAGTGTTGTCCGTGAGATTGAGGGCTCGCTGTACTTAAAAGAGTTTACAATGGCAGCCTTCCTCGACATAGAGGGGGCCTTCAACAATGTAAACACAGAGGCCATAACAACAGCTCTTGAGGACATAAAAGTAGACAAATCCATTGTAATCTGGATTGAGAATATGTTGAAGAACAGAATCATCAATGCAGACATTGGACACAGTTCTACAAGGAACGTGACAACTAGAGGCACACCACAAGGAGGAGTTCTCTCCCCCCTACTGTGGCTTCTTACAGTCAACAAGATCCTTTATTTTTATAATTCTTTATGGAAAAAGACACAAAGATTATAGCGTACGCGGATGACCTGGTTATTTTGATAAAAGGTAAATTTCTATCAACTATTAGTGAATTAATGGAATCTGCGCTTAGTGAACTCTCCTCGTGGGCAAGACAGAACGGTCTGAGAATAAACCCCCAGAAAACCGAGCTGGTCTTGTTCACCAGGAAAAGGAAAATTCCGATATTTGCTCCCCCAAAGTTAGAGGGTACTCCACTCAAACTCAAAGCGGAAGCAAAATATCTAGGCATCATTCTTGACTCCAAACTCTCCTGGAAAAGGAACCTGGAGGAAAGGATGAAAACAGGATTGAACGCTTTTTATGCATGCAAAAAAACCTTCGGAAAAAGATGGGGCTTGCAACCGTACATCATTCATTGGATGTACACAGCAATCGTCAGACCCATTTTAACTTATGGGGCCCTAGTCTGGTGGACTGCTAGCAGCACAAAAACAAAGTACAAAGGTTAGCAGCTGTTTGTACAACGGGAGCCATGAGAAGCACGCCGCAGGCAGGGTTGGACATGATTCTTCATCTCCTCCCCCTGGATCTTTTCATAAAAGGCTACGCTGCAAAGAGCGCTCTCAGAATAAGAGAGTCCTCTCTGTGGAAGCAAGCCAACTATGGACATGCGGCCATACTTAAGATAATAGACGACCTGGGAAGGAAACATGGTTTTAGTAGCCTCGCAGCTACGACCGACTATATTCCCCCCCAAAATGACTTCTCTCTCAGTATACCTATCCTTTTCCCCGACAGAGAAGAGTGGCTATCAAACGCCGTAATCAACGACCATGAGATCACCCTCTTCACCGACGGATCGAAAATGGACACAGGCACTGGGGCCGGGTTTTACTCTGATACCCTACACAAACAGGAATCATTCAGACTTCCTGATCTGAGTAGCGTGTTCCAAGCAGAAATCCTGGCAATAGAGAAAGCAGCTAAACACCTACAGGTAGCCGACATCCCACCATCTGATATCACCATCTTCGTAGATAGCCAGGCTGCACTGAAGTCAATAGAATCCTGTATAACGAGATCAAAGGCTGTCAAGAAATGTCGCGACTCACTGAAGTCCATCAGACACCATAAAGTTAAACTCTGCTGGGTCCCGGGCCACATCTCAATCGCAGGGAACGAAAGAGCAAACGAACTGGCCAGGCAAGGTTCTGAAATGGACATCAGCGAAGCGGACACGTCATTGCAACCACCGATCAGCGAATTATACCGGATCATAAACGACACAATTATCAAAGAGGCCAACTCGTCTTGGCTTACAAGAAACGACAGCTACACGACAAGATCATCGTGGCCAGAGCTCAACGTCGGAAAAACAAAGAAGCTCCTGGCGCTGGACCGTAACTCGATCCGTATGCTCGTCGGGGTGATCACAGGACACTGTCCCATTGGAGCAATGCTCCGGAAATGGGACTCGGGATCCAGCGATCTCTGCCGGAGCTGCGGCGATGAGGAAGAAACTGAGACGATCCAACATCTGCTCTGCCACTGTCCAGCTCTCCAGAATCAACGCCTAGTGTCGCTAGGCCAAAGATTCTTTACAGAGATTGCGGACGTGGCTAATGCAGATATATCGGATCTTCTAAGATTCATCAAGAGCACGGGGTGGTTTCAGCCACCACGTGATAGGACAGGTTAATTTTATGTGTACCCACACAAACGAAGGGTATCACAATGGGCCTCTTGGCCTCCGAGTGGAAGTGATGTCCAACCATCACACTCCCCTTCTCTAACCTAACCTAACCTAAACTGAACGCAGCTCTCAAAATCGTTGGCCACTGACATATTTCATTTCGGTGAAATGATTGCATTTGACAGCTCTGGATAGCCTTTTTCCGCTGATTCTTGGTGATAACGACTGGTGTTGTCTAATGTCATAACTGGATTTTGGCGGGAGCAATTGGTTGAGATGTGCCCGAGCTTTCCGCACTTAAAGCAGGTTACGTTTTTCGTTGAATATTTTGAACTGTCGGTATTTGGATGGTTCACAGTGACTTGTCCTGATGATTTCGTTTTCTGCGATGGAGTGATTCGAGTGGTAGATTCAGATGTCACGACTTTAAATGTTTTCATTGGGCGGGTGTAACGAGCACTATTTTTTTGTTTTTCATACTTACGCAAAGCTGTTTTCAACTCACTAAGGTTGTTCGCGCTATACAGTATTGTTTTATTAAATTCAGAATCAATAATACCATTTATGATAAATTGGATTAAATCTTCTTCATCGACTGCACTGTGAGATGCGATTTCTTGCATATATAATACATACTGTTGCATAGTTTCATCAATACGTTTTTTCCTCTCGCGGAATTCGTTGAAAACATCTGATTTTGACACAGATTTACGAAATTCACTTTTTAATGCAATTTTTAGTTCCAGACAGCTTTTGGGATTTATTGTTCTAACGTATAGTCGAGCTGTGCCCGTAAGAAGTAGCTTGCAATATAAGAATTTAGCTCTGTCATCTAAATTAATTACCTCGGAACATTATTCGAATTGTTCAATCCACCGCTCAACTGGAAAGTTGTCATCCCCACTAAACGATGTGATTGAATCTTCCAGATCCTTAAAACTGCACAATACCGTAGCTCTCGAAGTAGAAGGCGTAAATTCTATTTGCAATTCTCTAAGCTGTCGTCTCAGCTTTGCTATTTCTTCTTTCTTTTTTAAAATTCTTTGTAATTTCGTTAGTTCCTCATCAAGCTGTTCCTCTTCCGAATCATTAGAGTCACTTCCACCCACAGACGCATGCTCTTGAATAAGGTTTGAGTTTTCGGTTCCATTTTCTCGTATGTGTGAAGCATCCTGTATTAATTTGCGAAGATCGTCGTCCAAGAAATACCTGTGCAGGAACGGGTTAAGAATATCCCTGCAGCGATACCTCTCGCTTGTCGTAAAAGGCGACTAAAATAAAGGTAAACGAAAATCACATCTAGGCAATTTAGAAAACACCAAGGTGAGCCTAGGGACACATATACCATTATTAAACTGCCCCACAAGTGTGCATGCAAATCAGTGGGTTGACACGACTGGTGATCACCGGTGTTGTAAGAGTAAGATCAAACAAAAAAAATAAAAATCTGGAGCATGCCCGTGTCAAAAAAAGGAGGGGAAGAAAGAAAACGGTCAAACCGTAGCATTATGGAAATGAACGCTAAAAGGAAAAGAACTACCCCGCCAGGCACTACTAATGGTCGTGATCCTGGGACGAGCAGCAATGCTCGGGTCAGAGCTATAGGATTTCCGGGGGATAGCAAAGTAATGCAACGGCGTAAGCCACACTTAAGAGTCGCGAGTTGGAACGTTGGAAGCATGAGTGGTCGCAGCTATGAGCTTGAAGAAATGATGGTTAGAAGGCGAGTAGACATCCTGTGCGTACAAGAGACGAAATGGCGAAACACCGGTAATCGGGCACGTTTCTTGGACGTTAAAACAAAAGCCTACAAGATGTTTTACTATGAATTGGAACAAGAAAAAAACCGAATCGCCATCATCCTTGCGGCAGAGCTACTTGGCAACGTCTTAACCATTTCAAAGTCCAGTGACCGTTTGATGGCTCTCAAATTGGTGATGCATGGTGAGGTGTGGAACATCGTAAGCGCATATGACCCTCAAGTAGGATGCGAACAAAAAGAAAAAGATGCATTCTGGCTAGATTTCCACAACCTTGTCAAAATCATCCCAAAGGAAGGAAGAGCTTTTGTTTGTTGGGGGAGATTTAAACGGACATGTCGGGAAGACAAGCGAAGACTATGAAGACTACCACGGAGGGCTGGGATACGGCACCAGGAACTCTTCAGGTGAAGATATCCTAAACATGTGCAAGTCGTACGGTCTTATAGTGCTAAATACCATGTTTGTCAGACAAAGCCGGCACCTGATCACTTATAGCAGCGGCGGAAATGAAACTCAAATAGACTATCATTTGGTATCCAGTTTCATGAAGCCACGAGTTAAAGATTGCAAAGTGATCCTGGGAGACGCGATCGCCCCTCAACACCGTCTTCTCCTGACTGAATTTTTTGTGGAGGCGAGTAAGAAGTCAAAGCAGCAAACGAAGGTGTCTGAGAGAATCAAGTGGTATAAGCTGGATAAAAGAAAAAGCGAAGCTTTTATTACCAGCATGAAAAACTACCTCTTTTCCATTATCCATGAGGTCGGTAGCGAGGAGTGCAGAGCACAAGACATGTGGGATTCCCTACAACAATCTGGCATGGAGAAAGTCAAATCACTGCTCGGAACATCTAAAGGCCCCTGCCAACAAGCAAAAGAAACCTGGTGGTGGACAGACGAAGCCAAAGCAGTGATACACGAAAAGAAAATGGCTTTCCAAGCTTGGTCAAAGTGCTCGCCGTAAAAAGGTATATAGATATTGCAAAGGTATCGCGAAGAAAAAGTGCGCCGAATTCAAAGCGAAAAGCATGGAAGGCCTATATCAGGAGTTGGAAGAAATATCGTCTTCCGCGTCTGACAGAAACCAGGCTACCCAGGAGCTTCGACAAAGCAATTTGAACAAAAGAGCAAATATCTTTAAGATAGCCGCCCAAAAAAGAAGATGAACTCAGGAGATTCGTTTCCCAAAGTTTATTAACAATGCTGAAGGCGAACTCCTTATGGAAGACGAAAAAATTCTTCACAGATGGCGACAGTATTGCGAGGAACTTCTGAACGAACAGTTTCCCCGAGTGTACTTTCCAAGAGCCGCCCCGAATCATGCCGAAATATCCGACATCACAGTCGAAGAAGTTCGGTACGCGGTTAAAAACTCCAAGAAAAGAAAAGCTGTTGGGCCGGACGGGTTACCCTCTGAGTTCTGGAAAAAGATGGGAGACATCGGGTCTAGAAGGCTCATGGTTCTAATCTCCAAACTTATGAGAGGCGACTCTATGCCTAATCAATGGAGGGAAAGCTATATTCTTCCTTTGCACAAAGGAAAGGGTGATACGCGAAATTGTGATAACTACCATTCTGTCAAGCTGATGTCCCACACCATGAAGATCGTTGAACGGGTATTAGATAGCCGACTGCGGAAAATAATACGACTATCTGATGACCAATGCGGGTTTGTCTCGGGTAAATCAACAATAGATGCAATCCAAAGTATAAGGGTCATGATGGAAAAGCATCGTGATTCGTCAAAGGACTTGCATATGGTGTTGGTTGATTTCGAGAAGGCCTTTGACCGGCAACCAAGAGATCTTTTATGGGTAGCGCTAAGACAAAAAGGAGTTCCAGAAATCTACGTGCGAGTGATCATGGACATGTACAACAGAGCAACGACAAGAGTAAGATGCACCGCAGGAGTCACCGAAGAGTTCGCAATCAAAGTCGGTGTACACCAAGGGAGCGTCCTCAGCCCACTGCTCTTTATAGCAGTCCTTGATTGCTTGCTTGAAGGAAAAGTGACGGACGCCAATGTGCACCAGCTATTCTTTGCTGACGATGGAGCAATTATAAGTGATGATCAGGCGTCCCTACAACGAGCACTTGATGTGTGGGTGGACATTTTTGAGGGACACAGGTATCGTATTAGTTCAAAGAAGACAGAGTATCTGTGCTGCCCGTTCTCTGACCCTCATCAGCCTATTCCAGACATTTACTTGAATGGAAGAGTGCTTCCCAAGTGTGAAAAGTTTAAATATCTGGGATCTATGATTAATATAGAAGCAACTTGTGATGACGACATCAACCATCGCGTAAGCGTAGGGTGGATGAAGTGGCGGGAAAACTCCGCCATCTTCTGTGATCGAAAAATGCCCCCTAAGCTGAAAGGAAGGCTCTACACTTCAGTTGTACGTCCGGCGCTCACATACGGTTCACAATGCTGGACAATGCACAAAAAGTATGAGAGCAAATTAACGGCAGCTGAGATGAAGATGCTTCGCATGACAGCGGGAGCAACAAAGCGTGATAGAATTAGAAGTTCAAAGATCCGAGGAATCCCCCACGTAAAAGAAACCATCACAAGAAAGATAGAGCGCGACCGACTCATTTGGTATTGCCATGTTCAAAGGAGAGATCCTTTGAACCCCGTCCAAAAGGCAATATCAATCAACGTTCCAATTTCAACACGCAAAAAAGGCAGGCCGAATAACAATTGGTGCAGACAAATGCAAAAACACCTGCATTTGATTGGCCTCAGCGATGAAGTAATCCCAAACCGGGAAGCCTGACGCTACTTTCTGAGGTCAAACCGGCGGACCCCACAAGCGGACCAGTAGGAATGCAGTTAAGTGGGAAGGTTATGGTCCTACACTTCTGACCATAACGACGCCGGAAAAAAAGGAAAAGAAGAATAAGAAGAAGATCGTCGTCCAAGAAATCCTCTACCACTTCCTGTGCACGGAACTTTAGTTCTGCTTTAGATCCAGTTGTCGGCAACTTAAATAGCCGTAGAACTTCCTTTAACTTAACCACTGTCGCCGATTCCAAAAACAAAGTTCACTCATCTATCACAATGAATTTTTACAGATTTATTTAGATCACGAACTATTAAGTTTCACGATTTTCGGAACGCGGTATGAATCCAGTTTAACTAAACTTCGACAAAAAGAAAAGCTTATCCCACTTCTGAGGTTTTGTAGGGGGGACTTGAGAAAAAAATTAAAAAGTCGATGCTTTCAGTTCTATGTCTCATTTAATAATCCTCCCATACAATACAATTCAATACAATTCTATTTTATATTTGAATGCATGCAAAAGTGGAAACTTATCGGAGTAATCATTCGATCAGATGAACCGATACATTGCAGAACATAAATACATACATAACTCTGTCTATGTACTATTACAGTGGCGTGCAAAAATAAAATGCATGTTTCACTCAATTCGACTACACGTCATTCTTTTAATTATTTCAAAATAATTGCACTTCATGCACTTAGTTAAAGTAATGTTTACCTTGCACCTTGTAAATCGTGTGGGTCTCAGAAAACTTGTAAATCATATCATTGAGCAAAATCAATAATTGTAATTCCAAGAATCCTGAACTTTAGCATAAGCAAATATTGTACAATACTATAAAAGTAAGTGAAACCATCAATAATGTGTTCAGTTGTACAAACCAAATTGTGTTGTGTCCACAAACGCGGATACAAAGTCGATTAAATTACCCCCGAAAATTCAATATACGTATTTGTGAAAAGTAGCTAAGCATCTGTAAATTGTGCGATAAGCAACTTTATCTTAGAGCAGCATCTCCGTAAACTTTTTGGAGTTCTCGATGCGCTTCCGTCGCCGTTTTCTTCGAATGAAAGTAGCAAAGCAACACTTCCCGCAAATGACGATTATTTGGCGCAAATTCAAACATTTTCATATAACCAAAACTATATGACGCAGAAAACAAAATAATTAATGTGTCAAGGCGGTTTGTTTACCATGTGTCATAACTTGGTTCATGACGTTTTGGATACGTCACAATCGACCAGCACTTTCTACTGGTTGCACACCTAATACAATACAAAAAGTCTATAAACGTTCCATAAGAACACGTTTACAAAAAAACAAAATCAAAAGGAAAAGTACGTGAAGTGTAAGAACACGTTAACATGTCAACTAATCGCGAAATAAAAAAAAAAAACGACCGTTCACATAAGAACACGGACAGCAAAAATATATCTGTACCGGGTCAACAGTGGCGGCAACAGTACCAAAAGTAAGCTATCAGGCCAAAAGGGAAAACTACGGACCATTCGAGGAACTCCAAAGAATGATTAAAATCTTCATCCTTTAAGACTTACAGTGTGAAATTCCCTTTATGAAACAGATTTGTTAAATAGAAACATATATAAAAAAAAAGTTTGGAGTTTAACATATAGAATTTATTTAAATTGAATTATATTGAGTCGAATATTAATAAATATAATAGAAAATATGAAAGACGTATTAACCCAGCTAACTGGGGCAACAAATGATCAAATGACGCAAATGACTCGAATCCAGAGTAAGTCCCCTCCATATCCCCTCTTGTAAACCTAGCAATCCCAAAAACCGAACAAGATCTAATAGACATTAGGAAACTCTCCGATAGCGTTAGAGACTTACAATCGTTTGAAGGAAACTCCGTCTACTATGTTTCATGGTTCACATTAAAATACTGTACACGGGAAAGAACAACACCTCCGCCGCCCTTTCAAGTTCGGTAGCGGATGAGGAACGTAATGAGCTCTAATTTGAAGAGCGCACCATACGTGCAAAATTGAAGGCCGTAGTAGATAGGCTCTCCGAAATGCAGCAAAAGGAGAGAGAGCCGGCTACAGCCATCCAACTACAGCCGCAACAAAAGTAGTCGCAGCAAAAGCAACAACAAAAGCAGCCGCAACAAAATCAACCGCAATAAAAACAGCCGCAACAAAAGCAGTCTCAATGAAATGTTCGTGGGGGCAAATTTATTGAGCTTAATTCAAACTAAACTTAATAACTAATGAGAACGGGTGAGGGGGCGCGATCCTTAGAAACTAAGACTGGAAGGAGGGAAGGTTATTGAGAATACGGAGTTTTAGGCATGGAGTGCTGAGGTTGAAGTCGAAGTTAATATTCCAATTAACACTTGCCAGCATACGAGAAATGGAATCATTGGAGCTGTATGAGGTGCGGAGGATGGATAGATAGCAGAGACGAGGATTGCGTGTATTACGGGGGTTAGTGTTAAAAAATATGGAGTTATAAAGGGTGGCGCAGTCAATGGTACCTGTAAGAAGTC
Organism: Merodon equestris; assembly: GCA_958301585.1. NCBI lineage: Eukaryota > Metazoa > Arthropoda > Insecta > Diptera > Syrphidae > Merodon > Merodon equestris. Next base: position 51,078,314 of record OY284414.1, on the reverse strand, counting down.
TATGAATGAAGATGATGTCGGATGCTCTTCTTCTTTCCTCCAAAGTACTCAAGTTGATTAGTTTAAGACGGTCTTCATAGGGCGGTAAGAACAAGGGATTGTTCCAGGGCAGACCTCGAAGAGCGAAACGTAGAAACCGACGTTGGATGCTTTCGAATCTAGATATGTGGGTTTGTTGATAAGGGGACCACACTTGAGATGCGTATTCGAGAAGGGGGCGAACAAAGGTAATATAGAGAGATCGAGTCACGTAGGGATTGGAGAATTCTTTAGACCAACGTTTCACAAAACCGAGTGAATTATATCGTCGATATGTGCGCGAACATTGAGCTCTTGGTCACATAGTATGCCAAGATCGCGGATAACCTGAACGGTGGAGATGGGCTGATTATTATGGAAGTAGAGACGAGGGGGAGGTTTGATTCGTTCACGTGAGAAGGTAACTGATTGACATTTGGAAATGTTAAGTCCCAAACAATTTTTGGAGCACCAAACGGAGAAGCTGTTGAGATCCGATTGAATAAGGGAAGAATCTTGTTGCGAGGAAATGGTCTTGAAGAACTTGCTGTCGTTAGCGTACAGTGAGAGTTGGAAATGTTTGATGACAAACTCAATGTCGTTTATGGTAAGAATAAAAAGAAGTGGATCTAGGTGGCTGCCTTGGTGAACGCCGGAAGAAGCTAAGAAGGGGTTGGAAAAGGCAGATCTGAAACGAACACTGTATTAAAGGTTGTTTAAATAAGAAGATATCCAGTTCAACGCAGTGGGTTCAAAGGCAAGGGAAGACATTAGTTTGTGGGAGATTTTGTCGAAAGCTTTCCTGAAATCAGTTGAAATGACGTCGACCTCATTTCCATTCTCTAATGCTTAGAGCGTGAAGGACACAAATTCGACAAGGTTTGTGGTTGTAGACAGTTGGGTCTTCAGAAATTGGGCCTTCAGTTTGCGTGTAGATTGAGGAGGTTTTTGGCGGCAGCGGAGACGCACAAATTGACAAGGTGGACACATTGGCTTCAAACAATTCATCACTTATTTAGGTATTGGCAAACGATGGGTTGATATGGAAGTGGCCGGGGATGTGGATTTCACCAATCTTGTTAGATGCTGTCCTAATTTCGTCAAATAAATCGCTTGGGGTAAACCTGGTGGTGGTGAGTTCACTGGTGACGTCATTTAATTTGTTTGCAATAGCTTCAAGCAGAGGTTCGGGTTGAGAAAGGGATAGAGCACTTTTATTGGATGAGTGGCTAAAATGAATGTCAATGTCAGACCGGAAATAACATTCGCAATGCAACGGGGAGCCTACAAAGACATTGGCAGGTTCTTCGCAACATTGAATATAGAGTCAAGTTGCTCGCAACGGATAGTCGTATCCTAGGAGCAGCTTCTATCTGGATCTCATGCTGCTTGGGTCTCGCCTGAGACTAGCTGACACGGGTCTACTAACTGTCTACGGACCTTGTATATGACAGTGTGGACTTAGTGCCGTGATCACAGTACCGGATAAATTCACGGAGATGGAGGAGTGTGTCCAAACGCTCCCCTACAATTAAAGTAGTGCGTATTGGCCGCGCTTTGCCAATTCGCTGACAAGATCGCTCATCTCGTGTGTCTCCTTCCCACCATCCAATAGCAACTGTTTGACAGATTGCGAGAGTGACAGGTACCTCAGACAAATGGATGATAAAAATAAGCAGACGACGGACATTACGATACCACGCTAAACACACCACGATACCTCGAACATATACCGAAACGCGACAATCGATGCACTGCATAAACAGAAAAGTAGACTCCTGTCAAGACTCAGTATCTTGAACAGGCGGCTTACTGACAGACAAAACTCGGATGTCACTGATTAAAAACCTCTTACAGTGGTCGTGGTGCAATGGTTATCATCACCGATTGTTGAGCCGAAGTTCAAGTCCGTCCGTAGTCAAGAACAATTCCTATACGGCAAAACTGTGCAACAACATCAGTTGTGAATGAGAGATAATCAAAAAGTGCTGATGAAGGCATAACACTCGCAGCATAAGATCATTTCAAAACTAATACTCTGTGTGTGCATTTCCAATACAACACCTTAATGATATGGAAACAAAACTGTGAACTACAACCAACGCAAATTTAGTGGAATCTCTCAACTTCTGACTAACACCAAAAGAGCGTTCACTCTTGAACCTGCACGAATTATAAAAAAAAATCAAAGAAAATTACAGGATATCTGTGAGTTTGTATTGGATTAACAGAAGTATGTATGTTCCTGCAAATAAAGAAAATTTTTCTCAGAAACAATCTGAATGACAATCAGGATCGTAAGCTTCCGAGAATGTCAGACAATGAACGTTGCTACGAACAGCTAGCATCGATCCAGAGAGCGCCATCCTTGAAGACGACTTTTTCGTAAGCGAGGATCCTCAAAAGAAGGAGGTGACAGCAGGAGCTGTCCTCCAGGAAGTTTACAAGGCGAATGATAGTATTCGCCGGAACCACGACCTGGAGAACAGAGTCCTGCTTCATCACTCCTACCTTAGGAATGATATCGATTATTGGCGATCAGAGAACTTTGGTTTTACCAGGTTAAATGGAGATTTCATGACAAACAATGCCGTCACCAATAAAGGGGCCAACACCCTGTTCGGGGGATCTCCAGATAATTTTCGAGTCACTGAAGGGAAAGAAATTCGCGGGAATCAACGGAATATCTAATGTTGTGCTCAGACATTTCCCACCATTTTCTGTAGAGATGTACACAATGTACTGAATAATGCATATTTTCCAGTTGGTTGAAAAACTGCAGTAGTGCAACCAATAGCAACGACACCTCTAACTCATCAAATCTTCAGTCGATAAGTCTCCTTCCAAGTGTTAGCAATGTCTTCCAGAAGGTGGTCCATAGAGCCTTTTATAAATAGGTTGAGGACAATAAAAATCATTCCGGATAACCAATTCGGTTTCAGAGTGGAGCATAACACTATTCATGTCGCGTCGAAACTCGTTTCTAAGCTTTCGACGCCGTATGATTAGAAGGGTCTTTATTACAAGCTTAGTCAGCTGGGCATAAGTAAACCACTGCTATATATGATTATTGGCATGTTAACTTTAGGAAGTTCGTTGTGAAAATTGCCAACGTTGCTTCTACCAAACATTTATATTAACAACAGACTGCAACAGGGTACGGTGAACTCGCCGATCCTTTTCACCATTTACCTCAGTGATATGAAAGGTTCTCTTCATCATTCAATAGCGTATGCGGACGATTTAATAGCGTACAGATAAAGTCCAACGATCGACGTCATTGTTATTCTCTTGCCGCGTGACTTCGAAAAAATTCAGCAGTAAATCAACATCTAGAAATCAGAAATTATTTTGTTCAGAATGTCTTTGTCTAGGGGCTCTCGAGGCACTAGAAAAAATTGGCGCAGGTTCTCAATTCTTGGACCGGACGGCGAAACTGGCAACTGGCGAAACAAAGTGTGGTCAGATACCTTGGAATCTGGCTAGACCAGTGTCTGTAGTTTGACAAACATAGATGCTGCTCCGAGGGGGGCCCGGGGAGCTTTTGATTTCACAGGGTGGCTGTTTCATAGCAGCCAACTTGATTCGAGAGTGAAAAGGTAATCTGCTACATGGCTTTAATTAAGCTCATGATTGCCTATGGATGTCCCGTGTGGTTCACAGTGAGGGCTAGCTTAATGGAAAGGATTAGGGTGTTTGGAGGACAATGTCTCAGAACTTGTCTCGTATTACATACAACACCCGAATCTGAGTACATGAAATTTTACCCGAACGAGGACCTATACAATAGGGCCAGGATTGTAGGGGTGGATAATTTTCTAATAAAACTATCCGAGGTCACATTGCGAGGGCAATGAATTCGGTCAATAGCCTGATCTCCGGCACTTACTTCCCTAATTACATGTACCACGAGAAAGTACGATCCGATCCGATCCAGGATGAATTGGACGTTCCGCTAATCTTCCGCTCCCGTAAGTCCGTGGAGCGGCGACTCCTCTACGAACGTGATATTGTGCTCCGTGAGACGGAGCGCCTCAGGTTCGGGGAGACGTCTTCCGACAGCATCAACGCTTTTGGTGGCTGGAGCTAACTACGTCAGTGGTTAACTTTAATAGGTCAGCCTCTTTAAGGCAAAGCTTGCCAAATGCGAATGGCAGGCTTACATAGACTAGATTAGATAAGGGCAGTCTAGGTTGGCGGGTAGGTCTAGTTTAGTTTTAGCTTTAATTAAAAATAAAAATAAAACAATTAAAAACAAAAACAAATTACAAAACAATAACGAAAATTAAAAAAGCTGTATATTTTAGTTAAGTTTTTTTTTTTTTTTTTTGTTGGAGGCATCTACTATAGGTTGGAGCACTCAGACACAAATACTGGTCTATTATACCAGACAGACACCTTTCTTGATTGTATTTACCCCATTGCCCGGAGAAAAGTGAGGAGGAGCTTTCGTAATGTAGGGCTAAAAGATTCGGCACACACCACGTCGGCCATCGTGCGCGAGCGAAAGCGAGACAGTCGCAGAGAAAGTGTTCTGCTGTGTCATCCTCCTCGCAACATGCAGCATATTTAGGCGTCTCACTGATGCCACGCATGTAAAGATGCTTGACAAAAATGTAAAGGCCCGTAATGACGCCCGCAAGCCTTCTGCCATCATTCCTGAAGGATAAGAAGAATGTTGCGGACTTGTTCAGGTCCTGAGAAGCTCTCCTCTAAACCTCTTCTAGCGAGTTCATCGGAGATCTCATTTCCTGGGATCCCAGAGTGACCTGGAACAAGCGTTTAGTTTTCCGACTTTGTTTAAAAAGATCTTGAGTTCATGCACTAATTTGGAGCTGGATAGAGGGTTGGATAGCTTTGAGTGTATTTTGGCTGTCACTACAGACGCATTTGCTTTTTGCCTTCCACCTGTGCTTCCACAACATAGTGCATGGCCATTAGGATTGCGGAAATCTCTGATTGAAAGACAGACGCAACGTGAAGTGCAGTCGAATGTTTTCGCGTTCAAAGAAAACTTCAGCGCCGGACCCCCGCCCAGTCCTGGAGCCATTTGTGAAAATGCGAAAACAGTCCATTCCAGGTTCAGTGTCTTGCCAAAGCCAGTCCTGAGGCCATGGAAATGTGATGGTGGAATTAGAGCGCAGTAGGGTGGCAGGTATCATTGCTTCAGAAGGCATATCCATGAGACAGGGGTCGTAGGATATTTCTCGCGCAAATACACTGTCACTGCAGTGCGAGTTGTACCAAAGACAATTTCTCTTAAGGCGAGACATGATTTTCAGTGCGCACCTTCTGCTATATATATCAAGGAGTGGAAGAAGAGAGCAGCTGTCGGTGTGCTGGGAAAGCCCCTGGGCAGCTGAGACAGACCGCTCTTTGGAGTTTGTTGAAAGAGGCCACGACGTGTTTGCGTGTTAGCCTTTTCCACCCGACAACCGATGCATATGAGATTATCGGTCTTATCATTACCCTGTAGATCCAGAGGACCTTTTTCGGGGATAAGCCTTTGCATTATCAAAAATCTGACAGCGCTTTGGTGGTTTTGGACTCAACATGCTTTGACCAAAGGATGGCAATGCCTTTTAGCATCAGCTGAGTAATGCCAATATTTTTCCTCCGACTCGTGAAGAGAACGACATCACTTTAGTTAAGGTAGGGTTAAGTTATTCTTAGATATAAATTTCTTTGGAAAATTTTTTCGCCTAAGTTGTTTATTTATTTTAATTATTACAAGTTAAACGTAAGACCGAAAGGCATATCTTTGGATTGTTCTATTTGCTTTAGAATGTCCGTATATGGCCAGCAAGGTATTTTATGTCAGTTGTTATTTCAGCTAGTTTTAAGCATTTTTGTCTAGGGTGTGTTCTAAAAAAAAAAAAAAACAAAAATGAATTAAAAAAAAACTAACACAACTACACAAAAACAAACTCTGACAACTATGACAGTGAAGTCCAAACTTATTTACCGAGCAAAAACCCAACACATTAGACAGAGAATTAAAGATCCAGCCAACACGGCTGTAAAAAACTCAAACTGCTTGGTTTCTTGAATTGAATGGACTGATGCCACGAACATTTTATTCTTGTACTTCATACCAAAAAAATGCCCGCCTCAGCACAACAAAATAACAAATATTGCTAACCGAAAAACGTTGACCTAAGCATTGTACCAATAAGTGTGTTGATGTCATCGACGAAGGCAAACAACAGCAAAAATAACAAACTACGAGTAAGCAATAAAATAATCAATACAAAATAAATTTGTATTTTGTTGATGTAATCAACATTTTCCCTCCTCCGACGTTGTTGCCCAATTGATTTCAAAATTACTACTCCGAATGTGGTTTTGATCTTCCAGTTCGATATTGGTAGAGTTTTTAGTTGGACACTTGCCGTACTCAAGGACCACAGCCAATAGGCAAATGATAATAGTGGCCGCTGCAAACATTGAACAAAGCCCAATTGTCCAATACCGATGCTCTTTGATGGTCTTCCAGTTGTGGTCATGTAGTCGGTTGAGTGCCTCGACTGCTTCTTGATAATTGAAATTAGAAATTTCAGTCACATCTTTGTTAATTGGGATGACGGTCTCATTTGTAAAATAAACCGGAATTTGAGGTGATACGGATGTGTTTATGTTTAGTAGTAATTGATTTGCTAAAGTGCATCATTATTCTCCTTTCCTTGATTAATTTCGCTTCCAATCGTATGAATTTGGATTGGATGACGCAGTCCGGAGTGATGGAAATAATTCCCGTGTTATTACCAAACACTTCTTCTCGAGTAGGTCCACAGTTTACAAAAACAGTAGTTGCTTCGGGTGTAATGAACATCCAGGTATTGCGTGTCCACAATTCTTTCCGTACAGTGTGTGTTATTCTTAGCGTCCTAGATGAACATTGCTTGAAAGCTAGTTTCTTATACAGTTGCTGGACAACACAATTCTCACTCTGCTCAATACTGTGAAATATTGATGGCCGGAGGATGTATGTTGTTTCATTGAGAGTTGATGCCTTGCTTATATCTTCCAGTGGTATTTCGAAATACCTCTGTAGATTATAGTTGACTCCGTCCAAGCAACGACTGCTGTAATTGTACTTCTCGAAATATCTGCTCCCCGATTCTTTCAGGAACAGTGTTAGGTTTAATCAGGTCATATTCATAGGAATCACTGATCATGAAGTATCCAGTTATTAAAATCTCTGTTGAAGTCGAGGACATCTCTAGTTTGTCCATTGGATCTGGTAATACCTCCATCTCTGGGCCAAGTCTCTCCGCACACTTCTTAATGATTTCCTCCATGCTCTTGTGTGATAAGAACTCGAACAAATGACTACGTTTAAGATATGCATTTAGCAACTTATTGTATTTCGTTTCGATTTCTCGCATGTAGCTAAGTGCAATTAGATATGCGTTCATCACATGTATATTTATTTTATTCTCGTCAACAATGCTGTACCAAGATTCCATCTTGTTAATCTCCTCTAGACCGGCATTCAGCTTTTTTGTAAAGCTGTTGATTTTACTGTTGATTTTAGCTTCCGTCTCGTTCACACTGGATATTGTAGACAACATGATTTTACTGTTTGTTTTGCTACTTTTTATCAGGGCCTTCTGGTTGTTATCTAAGTCCTCGATGTCATGGTATACTTCATCGTTTACTCCGAATATTGAGGTGAGAATGGTTCCTAGTAGTCCTCGTTTTTGCCTTCGCAAAGGTGTTACTTGGAGTCTATTGAAAGTACGTTCTTCCATTCTTCTTCCATGTGATGAATCAATTCATCGCATTGACTCTCCTTTGTTAATGATTTTGCCTTGTTGCACAACTCAGCCATTTGATCTCTCGTCTTGTTCATATTAACTTGATCCCGTAAGATGTTTGTGATTGGAAATCGAACGCTTGTACGTAGCTCTCCTCGTTGAATTTTAGCTGTTCCAATTTGTTACACAAATAATCCAGTCTCTGGATGTGTTATTGTATAATTTGTAGACCCCGGCATGACGGATGCGAATAACGACAGAATCACAAGAGCAGTAGAGAAGCTTGATGTTTGGGTTTTATCTCTCAGCTTCCTCTTGGGCCTGCTGGATGAATGATTCGAGGAATGTAATATGTTACTATCAGACTTCATGTTATTTTCTTCGTTTGGCAGTAAACACACCTTGGCTATTGGCCGCTTGAAAGTTCCCTTCTCTGTTTTTACTGTTACTACTCTGACAAGCCCATCAATTCCGCTGTGCACTTCAATTATTCTGCCTAGAGGCCATTTCGTTGGTGTGGGAAGCTCATTTTTCAACAGCACCATTTGCCCAGGCTCCAAATTCCTTGCGGGTTGCTTCCACTTGTATCGCTGTTGCATCTTGTTTATGTATTCCTCGTACCAACGTTTGCAAACATCTTGTTTAAGTTTTTGAATTAACTTCCACCTTTTTAAACTACTCTCTGCCATGTCCAGAATGACTTCATGCTGTGGTGCTATCAATGGTGATCCAATAATGAAGTGATCCGGTGTTAACGTATCTAGATCTTCAATGTTATCTGTTAGTGGACAGAGTGGTCTTGAGTTCAAGCATCCTTCTATTTGCACCAAAATGGTATTCATCTCTTCGTATGTTAATTTTTGCTCTCCTATGATGCGATTCAGGTGGTATTTAACTGATTTAACTCCTGCTTCCCAGAGTCCACCAAAATGTGGAGCTCCCGGTGGAATGAGATGCCACTCGATAATATTTTTTGCCCCAATAAAATTGTTCCATTATCGCTGTATAGATGGTTTATAGATCCTCTTCTGCTGATCATACGTCGCAATGCTGCCATAAACCCATCCGTAGTTAAATCTGAAGTGAGTTCGATATGCACTGCCTTTGTTGCCATGCAGAAAAACAGCGCTATGTAGGCTTTGTGCGATTTAACACCTCGAGTTTGTGAGCATCGTATGTTGATTGGCCCAGCGTAATCTATCCCACAATGTGTAAATGGCCGTGAAAATCTTACTCGCGCCTCCGGAAGTTGTCCCCTAAGTTGATTTGATTCCTTAGCCTTGAATCGACAACACTTCATGCATTGATTTATTGTTGCCTTGACAGTGTTTGTTCCTCGGATTATCCTAAATTTTCTCCGAATGTGGTATGTGATATGGGTCTTGTTTATGATTAATTTTTTCAGCGGGTGTGATGATGACAGAATCATAGGGTGCTTCTGATCAACTGATAAGTGAGCATGTTTCAACCGACCTCCCACTCGCAATATCCCACTGGCGTCGATGAACGGATTCAGTGATGATATCTTGCTGTTAATATAATAGAGCAATAACGCTCTTTATGTCTTCAGAAAAACTTCGTTGAGCACCCTTAACAAGCGCTCTTTCTGCTTCCAGTAGCTCTTTTATGGTTAACCTGCCATAAAGTAGTGGTTCATGTCTCTTGCTCCGTTGGCAATTGGATTTAAACCGCAGACAGTATGCACTTACGCGTTGAAGTTTTGATAATGATGAAAACATTAGATAAATGTCGTCCTTGTGTGAAGGATTGCTGGGATGCATCGCTAGACAAGCGTGAGATTTTCGAATCTCAGGCATTTCTTGCACTTCCACTATGGAATTGACAGCTGGCCAATATTGTTGATCCTTCTTCAACCACCCTGGACCGGTCCACCATGTTGAATTTTCAGCTAAGGTATCTCCAAATGATCCTCTGGACGGAATGTCCGCAGGATTCTCTTTTCCGGGTACAAACCTCCATTGTCCCTTAAACTGTTGTTGCACATATGATACTCGGTTGGCGACAAATGTGTTCCATTTCACTGAATGTTGTTTTAACCAGTTCAATACTATGGTAGAGTCGGACCATGCGAAAATCTTGGTATAATTGATGTCCAATTGCTCTCTGATGTACCTCATTAGTTTCCTAAGTAACGCTGCTGCACATAATTCCAGTTTTGCCAATGAAACTTGCTTCACAGGTGCCACCCTTGTTTTGGATGCAATGAAGCTTATTGTAGCAGAACCGCGATAAATAACCTTCTGATACACCACCGCTGCAAACGCTGATTCTGACGGATCTGCAAATCCGTGTAACTCTATGTGGGCGCCTTCCATTTGCTGCGTCCATCGTGGAATTCTCACCTTTTGAAGTGATGATAGTCTTGTCTTGAATTCATTCCATTCATTTTTAATCTTCATTGGAACATCCTCGTCCCAATCGATGCCCAAAAGCCAGAGATTTTGAATAAGAATCTTTGCCTTGATAGTTACTGGCGATAACCAACCGAAAGGATCGAAGATTTTGCCAGCGTCACTCAGTATAGCTCGTTTGGTACCCTTTCTGCTGAATGATGAGACATTGATCTTAAATTGGAAGTCGTCTGTGTTTGGGCACCATTTTATTCCCAAAATCTTAACCGTTGTATCACTATCAAAGTTATAGTCTGGCTCAAATTCAGTTCCTTCCCTTGGCAACGCCTTTATGAATGCTGCATTATTTGATGTCCACTTCCGTAAGTTGAAACCACCCTTCCGAAGTAGTTGCGTCAATTCCCTTTGCAGATCTTGACATTCTCTTAAGGATTTTGCACCTCCCAAACCATCGTCTACATAGAATCCTTCAAGCAATGTTTTGCTTGCTAGTGGATACTCTTGCTTTTCATCTTCAGCTAGCTGACATAGAGTTTTAATTGCCAAGTATGGTGCGGATGATGTGCCAGATGTGACGGTTTTGAGAACGTATTCCTTGATTGGATCCTTGGAGTTTTCTCTCCACAAAATACGTTGTAAGTTTTGATCCTCCTGGTCGAGTAAAATCTGATGAAAAATTTTTTGATGTCAGCTGTGAAGACGATTGGAAACGACCTCCATCGGAGAAGTAAGGAAAATAAATCCGTTTGAATCGTGGGGCCTGTCATCATGATGCTATTTAGCGACTCCCCAGATGTTGTTTTTGCTGCGATTCTTTAGCAGTGGTAACTTGACGATATATCGTCCTGTTTTATCCCTTTTGTGTGTCAATAGGTAGTGAATTTCGCATTTCTCATCGTCTGCAGACCTGACCCTTGCGACGGGTATTTCTTCTAGCTCCCAAAATTTCTTTAATCCTTCATCTTCGCTGCACACACTGATACATGAAGTAAGGACTTTGGTTTGTGCTTGCGGTTTTGATGTTAAGTTGGTCACTACCGGTCCAGACAATATCCAGCCAAACCTTGTATTTTGTGCCATTGGAGTATTAGGTGGACCTTTGATCAATCCATGGGTCAAGAAATGTGTTAAAATGTCTGATCCTATCAGCAATTCGATATCCTTTGGTTGTCCGTAGCATGGATCCGCCAACTTCAAGCCTTGAATATGTGGCCAATCGTTGGGTGAAAATTGTTGTAATGGCAATCTTGATGTGATAATAGGCATTACCAGAGCGTTCACCTCCATGTTGACTCCTTCATCATGAATTGATTGAATGGTAAGGCGGCGTGCTGCGATAACTTGTGTGGTCTGACCATTGATTCCATTTATCCTTGACTCATACTTATCCAACGGTGCCCTTAACTGATGCGCTAACTTTTCTGTCACGAAGCATGATTGAGATCCTTGATCAATCAGAGCTCGTATCAGTTTCACTTGTCGTCCAACGCACACATTTACCATGGCTGTGGCTAGTAGTACCGTCCTGTTAGCTTGACATGCAGCGACGATTCGCGTTGTCGATGGTGATTCTTCACCTGATCCCTTGCTTGTTACTAAGACGGCTGCCTTTTCACTTTGAGGGAAATGAAGAAGAGAATTATGCTGTTGTGCGCATATCTTGCAACCCTTCTTTGACAAACATTCTTTAGCGGCATGTCCATCTCGCAAACAGTTCAAACACAACCTTGACTTCTGGATCACTTCCCGTCGGGTTTTTGGTTTCATACTTAAAAATCACAGTTGAACACCTGATGATTCTCGCCACAAATAGCGCATTTTGGCTGCGTAACTGTTGTCAAGTGGCTTTTTGTAGAGTTGGGTTTTACCGCTTGCGATTGGTGTTCTCTGCTGAATTCGCGACTGCCCTAAAATCCCCTGAATCTGCCCTCAATAAAGTCAAAAAATGTATTTAACTTTGGAATTTCTGTTGATGTTCCTTTTGATTGTTGGTACAGCCTTCTTGATTCATTGTCTAGTTTTGGATATAGGATTTGTATCACCAATGGATCCCAGGAACTGACATCCACTCCCAAGTTGCTGATTCCGTACAGGATTTCCCTTGATGTATCCATCATAGTCTTTAGATCCAGAGCATTTTCATTTCGAACTGGTTTCAAAATAAGCAGTTTTTGAATAAAGTTGTTGACCAACGCTGCTGGATTTTGAAATCGTTTGGTTAGCAATTCTATTGCTGTTGCATAATTGCTTGCAGTAGGTGATAGATGGTTGACAATCCTTGCTGCTTCTCCGGTTAGATTACCCTTCAAATACTGCATTCGGTTCTTTGCTTAAGGTTCTGTTTTGGTGTATTAAACGATCAAACAGTTCCCAAAATTGTGTCCAGTCCTCATACTTTCCACTGAATGTTGGTATGGTTATGGGTGGAAGTTTAATTTCCCGATGCCTCTCAGGCTGTGTTACTACAGCTTCCCTCTGGTACTGTGTCTGTTCTGTCTCCTTAATTTTAATATATGCATCTCGATACATCTGCTCCAACTCAATGAATTCCTCGTCATAATCCGCTTTGTCCATTGACACCGTAATTTCCTCATTAACTGTTCGTACCGTTGTCCAGCATTCTTGTAATTGACTCAGCTTGAACTTGAGATAGACGGAATTCTGGCTGAAATCCAGACTGTCAATTAGGCGTAAAAATCTCCCTTTGGCGAGGTTCAACGTAGTGCACTGAATTGAGGACTTCGTCTTTCCAATTGAATCTTCCGTTCTATCTGATGATGTGCTCCTTGGTGGCTGAACTACTGTAGCTGGATTTGAACTGGCTGGTAATTCTAGAATATCGGCTCGTCTGTTCGTAGACCACTGATCCAGTTTTGACTTCAAGTCACCTTTAATGTCATGATACCTTGATTCGAACTGGCTAAAATACTTTTTGGCAAAGTATTCATGATGCGGGTTCGTCTTCCTTAAGTCTTCTAGGTACCCATTGTTTAGTTGGAAGTCAATCCAGTGCTGCTCCAGTTTCTCGAGCCGTGTCTTGAAATACTCCACAGAGTACCGTGATTCTCCATCCTTTTTGAAGTTTGTCCACAATCGATGCACTTCTTCCGTGATTCTCGTCTGATTTAGTGCGATTTCTTCGATTTCGCTCATGTTTACTGCGTAATGAAGTACGAGCTATCTTCTATTTCCACTGTTTGAATATATTGATCTAGTACCACTTTTAACTAATCACTTTCCACTATTCCGGCTAATCCGGCTCGAAGGACCATGTAAAAAATTCAAAATGCTTGATTTCTTGAATTGAATGGACTGATGCCATGAACATTTTATTCTTGTACTTTATACCAAAAAAAATGCCCGCCTCAGCACAATAAAATAACAAATATTGCTAACCGAAAAACGTTGACATAAGCATTGTAGCAATAAGTGTGTTGATGTCATCGACGAAGGCAAACAACAGCAAAAATAACAAACTACGAGTAAGCAATAAAATAATCAATACAAAATAAATTTGTATTTTGTTGATGTAATCAACTAATATCAGACAATATTTTCGATGACGATTGGTCGAAAATAAAGAAATGTTTGTGTCTACATTACGCAGACAAACATGATTTCAAACTCGATGTCTTCTGGCTCTTCACATTGTTGATAAGGAGTCTCTTCTAACTCCCAGAATCTGCGGAGTTCAGAGTCGAGATTACAGGGTGAATATAGTGTTTGCAGGAAATTGTTCACTCGACGAGATACGATGGGAGCTCTGCCAAATAGGATCCACCCTAGTTTGGTTTTTTGGGCAAGAGGTAAATTGCTGTCGCTTGGTTTTGCCATTTCTGGCATCAAAATATCTGCCAGGACATCTGTACCTAGCAATAAATCCACCTTGGCTGACTGGAAAAAAGTGGGGTCCGCTAAAGTCAGACCTCGTAGGTGTTCCCAACCTGTTGTGTTCAAGGTGTGGGTCGGAAGATGCCCAGACAACGACTTGAGAACGAGGGCTTGCGTGGAGATCCTAAACGTTGAGTGATGGGATGTTAAAGTGAGATCAACCATCTTTGTGCAAATGCCGTTGCTGACCAAACCCAACCCAGAGACCTTGATAGAGGTTGATTTTAGCGGGAGGCGAAGCATCTGAACGGCTGATGTAGTTATGAAGCTAGCCTCGGAGCCTGAGTCTATCAAGACTCGCAAAGAAAATGATTCCCCCGTCGCGGAGTGTACCTTGACTAAGGCCGTTGCTAACAAAACTTGAATTAGTTGGTTAGTTGTATAAAAGGTGTTGACATTGGGATTTATTAGAGTTGTGTCTCCCTTTGATGGTTGAAAGGTAACCGCAGCAGCATTCATCATGGAAGTGTTTGAACCTGACGGACCACCCTGAGCAACGAAAGTGTTTGTTTGTCCTGTGGTTGAATTGTTATTCCAGTGAAGAAGCGAATGATGCGTCTCTTGGCAGTAATAGCATCTCCGACTGCGCGGACACTGGTCGAGTGTATTGCTATATGCCAGACAATTACGACAAATTCCTAACCTGGATACTTGTTTACAACGATCCGTGATGCTCATTTTTAAGAATTTAGTGCATTTTCTTATGGCATGCTGACCCTTGCTGCAAATTTGGCAAGAATAGTTGTTATTGTTAGTTGCTGTATGCAGTATGTTTCGATGGAACGGAGGCTTGCTGGAATTTGGTGCGACTCGTATTTGCTGCTGGGCGACTGCTTCCAGCGTACGAAACCGAGTCTCCAAGAATTGGCTAAATTCGGCAAACGTTTGGTTGATTTGGAACCCAATTTCTCTTCCCACAGATGCTGCGTTTTAGCGGGTAGTTTCTGCAGCAACACAAAGATAAGAATAACATCCCAGTGTTCCACAGGAACCTTTAAATTTGCCAAACTGTGTACCACCTCTGTCGATGTATCCAATAGCTCTTTGATGGAATCGGCCCTCTCATGGGATATCGACGGCTGGTTAAACAAACACTTCAGCTGAGTTGTGACGAGGAAACGCTGATGATCGTACCTATCTGTTAGAATTGTCCACGCCTTAGAATAGTTGCCTAAGTCCATACCTAGATGAGCCAAAATCTTATCCGCTTCACCGGATACACTCGACTTCAAATAGTGCATTTTTTGTGTTTCTGACAAGGATGTTTTTTTGTGAATGAGAGACTCAAAAAGGTCGCAAAAGCGCGCCATGTCTCGTAGCTACCTGAGAAGACCGGCAAGTTAATTTTTGGGAGCCTAACCTCCGCCGCCCTGGTAGTGGATTCCAGTGGTTGATGACTATCTTGCTGGATGTTGCTGGCTTTGAAGCTTGTGCCTTGTCGATAGAATCGAAAAGATCGCTGCGATATTCAAAATACCCTTCTCGCATTTTATCGTAAGTGGCCTCCCCAGTGTTTTCTTTTGAATCATCATCGTCATTCAGCTTGGATAGCTATTTCTGATACTCGATCTCCGCCTTCTCCATCAACTTCTCTAACAGAGACAATCGACCCTTCAAATAATTTGCTGTGCGCCTAGATGGACCTGTTTTTGTGAAATTTGACACATCTTTTTCTAATTGCTTTAAGCAATTTTCCAACGCACTGTTCTTCATGATGCACACCCTTATTCAAAATACCCTTAATTATATATCTATATGTATGGTATTAGCACACTTGAGAAGTTACAAACCCACTTAATTGAAAAGCTTATACATACGCTTCTTATAAATAATATATTTTATTTTTTTGAATTAGAAGAGATGGCTTTGTTCACTTACATCAAACGGATGCGATGCAATCTTGGAATGTCAAGATTCTTCTTTCTTGTTGTCACCTCCGGCTGGAGTCCCACGATGAAAGTCCCGCAATCGGAATGCCTTATCTTGGTGGAATACGCGCTAGCGTTGTATTTTATAATCCCTCGACGTGTGTTGCAGATATATATGCACCGATATATGTATAACTCTTCCTTCTGTTGTTTTTCTTTGTTTTCTCACAAAAAAAAATACCGAATCCGGAATACGAGGATAGCAAACGTACTATATAGAATGCCGCGTATTTTCAAAAATAATAGGCGTTGAAGGACCAATGTTTCGGCGACTTTGCCATAAGAGACAAAAAATATATTTTTAAAAAGAAAAACGGTCCGCGGCAAAACTGTTTTCGAAAAAGAAAGAAAACTGTTCGGAAACGAAAAAAAAACTGTTTAACCAAACGTTAGTATAAAAACTGTGTCTTTATTTTTCATTTTTATTGTTTATATATAGTGTGTGGAAGTGACATTCCTTTCCAGGGAAATTCCCCGGAATTTCCCTATGTGACATTGTTATGGGAAATTTCCGGTTGGGTGCATTCCATCTTCCGGCCGTGTCATCACATTGCGTAACGCAAACAGTGTGGAACTTAGTCACTTAGTCACACAGACACAGTGCACGAGCACTTTATGTTTATTGTACTTATGCTCGAGTTTTTCCCAGCTTTTAGGCTAGAAACGCCCGCATAGTTTCTCAGCCACAAAAACCATTTTTTTTAATAGTAATGAGTAATAACAAATACGGTAGATAGCAACGCCAGTGCATTCCTTCCAAGCCTGCCCTATGCGCACTTCACTCTTCACTATATACTCTCTAAAAAGTTTAAGAAAAGAGAAATAAATAGTCCTTAGGACCAAAATTAAGCCTTTAAAAAAACAATTATGTTTCGATACATCGATGTTTTCAAGGCCTATTTTTTTGGCATCGATGTTTTTTTTGGAAACATCGATACATCGAACCATAGATGTTTATTTTTACTATGTTGCATCCCTAGAGACATAGACGACATGAACATAAACTTACACGACGCCGAACGCAGCAACAGAGGGACAAGAATCGCAAGATTCTAGATATGATGGCGTCTAATGTTATGGTAAACACGAATAATGAGAACACGAGAGTGTACATTAGTGCAGAAACTGATACGAACATCAAACATCTGTTTATTCGTAGTAAATGCAACGTTCAGACCACTACTCACTCATGCTGGGATTGGAACCTATGATGGTAATATATTGGGATGAAATTCTGAATTTCCAAAAATGAATGAAATTTTTAACAAACTGTGTTCGAAACAATATGCATAGAATCGCAAATATCCCCAAAATAAAGGAAGAAAAGGTTACCGAATCCATGGATGAATAAAGAGTTAAACGAGTGTTCCAAAAATAGAGACAATAGAGATTATACAAGAAATGGCTATCAAAACCTTAAGACCCAACAAGGGAAAAACAAAAACAATATCAGAAAATCTGGCAAACTATAAAAGAGATATTAGGAAAGAAAACCGATAACATAGATAACAAAATGCTCAACAACTTTACAAACGATGAAGCAGATGTCCTAACAAACAAAACTTGCCTATAGCTTTGATGAAAATTTGAAAAAAAATATTACATAACTGTCCCATAAAACATAAAGTATAAACGAAAGTTCTACTGAAAACTCCTTATTCTTAGAAAGGACTAACGAGCTGGAAGTCTATAACATCAAAGAGCTTAGATGCATCCTACTTAAAAATAAGGCTCAATTGCTAACACCCGTAATAACAAACTTAATAAACACTAGTCTCGGTGAAATTATTATTCCAAAAAATCTGAAAGTGTCCCTAATTCGATCAGTGTATAAATGTGGAGCAAAGTCAGATGTCAATAACTATCGGCACATTGCAATCTTACCGGTTTTCGAACAAATCTTAGAAGAAATTGTAACTATGAGACTGAAACAATTTCTTGACAAATAAAAAACAATTGCACCGAGGCAATATGGATTTCAAAGAGGCAAAAACATCAAATAATTTCTAGACTATTTCGCAGGCACACTTAAGAAAGCTTAAGCAGGAAGCTTAAGAAATAATCATAATACCCTAGCGCTTCTTATTGATTTCAGTAAAGTCTTCGATACACTGTCACATGAAAGGATAATTTACAGTCTAGAGAAAGCTGGAATTCGAGGACAATGTTTAGAATGGGTGAAATATTATCTGAAATTTCGAACATACCGCGTAAAAATTGGCAAAATTTTAAGTGACGAAGTCGAAACAACGCATGGTGTACCTTAGGGTTCAAGACTTGGACCTCTCTTATATATATGTAATATATGCCAAGAGTTCAAAAAGAGCACAGTGTTCGCATATGCAGATGATACGATAATCCTCGTGTCGCACAGAGACATCGATGTTGCAGTAAAAATTAGGCAAATGGAACTAGATGTCATTATAAGGTCATACGATAATGGGCTCACAATTGTAAAAGGCAACCATTAAACACAAAACTTAATATTTATTTATGTAAATAAAGAACAATAGAATTTAGGAATGAATAAGAACAGCGGAAGGATACGTCGTTCCTCAATGAGCTCGCGGGAGACACTGTCCTTCATGTTGAAGTTGACAGCTCGGCCTCTCCTGAGCCTTCGTCCTCACTGGACGAATCGAGCTTGTATGGGTCATTTCCTGCTTCACAATCTTCATCTGGACTCAGGTGGTTGTGGTCACTCGATATGATGTTACTATAGCGTCACCCTGTTTCTGGCTTATCCGGTAGGTCCTCTACTAAGTACCGGTCATGGGCCGTACCGGACCTTTGCGATAATGTATGGTCCTTTGAAGGCTGGATCGAGTTTGTGAGACTCCCCGGTCGGCTGCGACACGAAGTCCATCACAACTAAATCACCTTCTTCGTTTAATGCTTGGATCAGTCGGTTTTGGGTCACGTCTTTCACTTTGAAGTTAAATACCAGTTCGTTTGGCGAGAACTGCGTAGTTGCATTAACTTGGGAATTGATGTTCCATTGAACGTCCGGTAATGCGGAATCCCATTCTTTGTCGCTACGGGTTGAATATTTGATGGCATTAAGTACGACCTTATTCATTCGTTCTGTCTGGCCATTAGCTCTCGGGGTCCTCACTGCGGTCTTAATGTGCTGGATTCCAAGCTTATCGACGGAACCCTCGAACTCTTTGGACGTGAAAGCTGTGTCTGTGTTAAAAAGGGTGTGAGTGACTTACAATCTTCGGCCACCGGGATTTGGTGATAACCAGCTGTCATATAAAGAGTGGTAAAGTACTTCTTACAGGTCAATTGCGCTAGTTGCTCCTCCACTACTGGCATTACGAATTGTTTTTTTATTGTGACTGCATTCAACGCACGGTAGTCGACACACATGCGACTTTCTCCGTTGGACTTAGGAACTAGAACCACAGATACGGCGTGCGGTGAGCTGCTCGGACGGATGATGTTGTGTTTTCCAAGTTCTCTATAATCATCGTCAACGATTTCCTTTGAGCGAAGGGTATCTGATAGTGTTTTCCTAATATCGGTTTATCTGTTGTCACATCTATTCTCATTGACACCTAATTGGGAGATATCTTCAGAAAAGCAGTCATCGTATCTTACCAGTAGACCCTTCACAGCACTGCTTTGTTCGGCGTCGAGATCATTTCCCACTTGGAATGGTTCCCTTTTACTTGATTGAACCTGCAACACACCTGCTTCAATCACCACTCATTAATTCCATCCCGTCCAAGGAGTATTGCATTGGGTAAAACTTCATCTGGCACAATTTGGAATGCTACGTCTATTTCGTCGTGATCCATCAGCATACGTACGACGATCTTTTCCGTGGACGTTATTATTGACCCTCCGAATCCATTGAGTTGGTTCACGGATGTTTGGCGTTGAGCGTTTTTAGGTGTTATGAATTCTTTTATCAAAGAATGATCGCTTCCCGTGTCGATAAATGCTGAGTATATGCGCCCGCCTATGCTGACCTCTTTCGTTACAGGTGGAATGACTGCTGCTAGATTTTGGCTTACTTCAACTTTAGCTACAGTGGTTTTCTTTACCCGACAATCCTTCGCCTCATATCCTGGTTTGTTGGATGCTGCACACCTTGTTCTCCGCTGAGATAATGGGCATTTTGCGGCGATATGTCCCATTTGATTACAATTGAAGCACTTGATCTTTTTCCGTTCGTGTGTGATTGCATCCTCTAGAATTGATCGTGATGGGTCTTGGATTACAGCGCGTGATGTCGTTGGTAATGTGGACACATTGTCCAGGGATTTAAGCAGCTCGTTGGTTGTTCGTAAATTCATGGCGAGTAGCGAAAGTGAAAGTGTTGAGTCATTTAAACATATCTAGCATATTCGTTTTACTTTTTCGTAAAATTTGAGACCGTCATTCCTGTGGTAACATCTCTCCATCTCCTCGATCTCACGCTTTTCATGCTCTCTTCGCTGACTACTAAACTCGATTCTCTTCCTTCCATCACTACATCACCACAACCTCCTCTGAATATATCCCTTTTCGATGAGCTGCAGAAATCACCGACATCAAAGAAATCTACGCCTGTCCAAACTGATAACTGTGATACCGAGACTAACGCGCAGCCGTCAATATCTACCGACCCCCCAAAAAAATAATTCAAAAGTTTTGAACACCGTCTGGATAAGCTCAATAATATGAACCTCTCCTGAAAGGAGCTCCTCCCCACGCCAACGTTTCCTGGCTCAAGAAATACTTTCTCGACATAACAATCCTTCAGTGTGCTGAACTTCACAAAAACAACCCAAGTCGGTTTAAATTCGTTGTTCCCTCGAAATATCCGTGGCTCTTCTCAAACCCCTTCAATGACGTCCTTACCATCGGAAACCTAAAAATATCCAAGTGGATTTCACCAAAACCGGACCTCAATAACAGCAGTAGGAATAGTAATAGCATTAGTAATAGCAATTGTATCGCCGGGAATACTTTGCAAAAAATAAAAAAAGACGAAGAAAACGCACAAGTCGGATTTCTGCATACAAAAACTTTATTTTCTACCGTCTTCCACGGTGGTTGGGTGACAATTGTTTCTTCCGTTGGAAAAATCGTCGTGACAAAGTCCGTTTTTTCATTTACCAGGTCGTTGACCCACAATCTCCGTCTGGATCTGATGCGCGAATTATTGTTTTATGTTTTAATGAAACGCAACTAGTTGGATAACACGTTTTTATTTTTCTTCTTTAATTTTCTCCCGGAGATAGAGATGTTGCTGACATGACTGCTACTAACCAAGTGCCCATTCACTCGTTTTGCCGCCAGAACCAAGCATGTTGCTGGTTGCTGATTGCTGATAAGATGTGGTTGTTGATAAGGTGTATATGTAATCGCGCCTGTGTGTGTTGTGTGAATTCGAAGTTTCGCAGTTTTCCAAAACTACACATACACACTCACGTGGGTGGGTGGAGCCAGTGCCTTCATTGCACGCCGGCATCATCACTTTGGTGTGCACGTGTTATGCTTCTGAGCTTCCAAATCCTCGGCGATTCTGATCATTTGCCGAGAGATGGTTTTGCCGACGGCAATTGCGTTGGTTGGTTTTGCCGCCGATAATTGCGTTGGCTGTTCTGTTGGTTGATGCGCTCATGTTGCGCTGCAACAGCAATAGAATTAATAAGCTCAAGAATAATATTAATAATAAGCCAAACTCGTCAACTAATAATATCAGCCACAAACCCATCCCTTCCAACACTCCGCTTTCCTCCATAAGCCAGAATTCCACAAATCCTCATTCGAAACCAAATAAGCATCCCAACTCTCCCCCTAACCCCGGCGACAACTGGAGCTTCAAGACGAATCTCTTTCCTAATTTCACACACTCCTCCATTTCTAATGTACAATCTTCTTATTCTGCTCCTCCCACACCCCCACGTCAACGGGTTTCCTTCAACCCGACCCCAAACATTTCCTCGCATCCGAACCAAATACCCCTCCCGAATTCATTTCCCAATTTCGACCTCAGATCAGAAGCAAAATACCCAAATTTCCGCAGTTCCCATATTCTCAACCCCACACCATGCTCCATCTCCACTGCCCCCAAATCAAATTCCGTCTCCTACAACCCATCCAATTCCTCACCCATCTTTACATCAACAGGTCCCTTCACAACAAATCCTTCTTCTATCTCCTCTCAATCTTTTATCGACTCCCTTCTGCCCCCCACAGTCAAACTTACCCAGCAAACCGCTAACCCCATCGAATGTCGTTATGCTCTCTCTCGGTTAAGAGATAAAAAAACATACGAAAACATCCGTCTCTTCCTAGCTTATCTCCATGATAAGTCAGACTCGGTTTGCTACAAAGGAAAAACTAACACTAGCGTAAGGGTATCAATCAAACAGGAAGGTCTTCCTGCTGATTTCGCTAGCCTCAAAGACATCTTCATAAAATACCACGAATTTTTCAACATTTCCCCTTAAAAAGTCGCAAATGATTTCGATACTTTCCGGTAATATATACACTCAAAGCGGATATCGCACCTCCAGCGTAACCGAGCTGACCACGATAGGTTTTTTCGTTCCTAATTGTCGCCATCCCCCTTTCACCCACACCCTCTGCGAAAACCTCATTCTTACTATTTATTATCAAAATGTAAGAGGTCTCCGCTCGAAAACCCAAGCTGTCCTGCAACAATCATATGCTTTGCCCTTTGATGTCTTCGCGTTGACTGAAACGAACCTGATCCCCAGCATAAACAACCTCGAATTGTTCCCCTCTAATTTTAACGTTTACCATGATGATGATCTCAGTCGACCTACTGACAGCCGCCCTTGTCGAGGCGTCCTTCTAGCCGTCCTAAACTCAATAGACTCATCTCTTGTTGCAATATCCTCTTTCCCGCACCTCGACTTCGTTTCAATCAGGATTATTGTATAGGTATAGTTCGTTTTATCTAATTACTAAAATTCATGCATGGCTTCGCAGGATTATTATGGAAGAGATGCTAATGCCACAGATATTTTGGTGTTCCCGAATTTCAATATGCCATTCATTCTCACGACAGCCGCGTCTAATTCCACTATCGGAGCCGTCTTATCCCAAGGCGAAATGGCCAGGATAAACCTATAACGTTTATATCTATGTACAATAGATCAAGCCGAAGAGAATTACTCGACCATCGAAAAAGAGCTACTAGCAATAGTATGAGTTCTTGATGTATCTCTATGAAGCTAAATGCATCAAAATCGTGACAGACCATCAGCCACTAACTTTCACCCTGAGTAATTGCAATACCAATGCTAATCTCAAGAGGTGCAAGGCAAAAATGGAAGAAGTCAATTACTCCCTGATATACAACACAAATGTCAGAGCGGACGCTCTCTCAAGACTTCCAATGGAATTAAATATCCTAACAACATCCTCTAGAACGCAGCACAGTGCTGAGGAAGATAGTACAGATCTCATACATCACTACGAGGCCCCTTTCAACGTTTTTAGAAACCAACTCATCATTTCGGAAGGATATGTTACGAAAAACCACACCCAAAATTTCACAGACATTATATTAGACTAGATTCATTCTATAAAGACAGACTAGTGCACATTTTAAAGGGAAAGCTGAATACAAATACATAAACGGCATCTAAATACCAAAATCCCTAATCGCACTTTTAAAGGAAATATACAAGAAATTCTTTTCTCGAAACAAGAGAAGAATTACACAAAGAGTAGTTACGGATATCGCAAATGTAGAAAACAAATTCAAAATAATTCAAGAGGAACACAAACGTGCACACCGAAATCATAAAGAGATTAAGGAACAGATTCTAGAAAAATATTATTACCCTCATATGAGTTAAATAATTAGAGAATATACAAACACTTATAATATCTGTTGAACAATTGAGCAGGTCAGGTCGGTTTCTGTTTGAAAAATGCAGCTATTAAGCAGATTGCGATGCGTAACTGACTTGAATTTATGCGGTGTTGTGAAACTAATTAGAAAAACGACCAAATTAAGAACAGGTGAAAAGTTTGTTTATCCTTAGTTCAGAAGATTAAGGAATTATTTAATTCAATTTAAAATTATTGTTAGCTTAAATTGGCATTATTAAGTGTAGACTGTTACTTAGCAGATTTTCTTCTGGAGGAACAAAATGATTTCACTAAACTGAATTTTCTTTAAAAAAAAAAAACAGAAAGTTATAGAGACGGGACGCTCCACCCCTTTTATGAAAATAGATTATAAATGCAAAGTTGTTTTTGTTTTTCATTTCAATTAATCCTTGTATCAAAAATATTCTTGGTTTACTGGTAGTTGTAAACTAAACAAAATGTTTTGTTTTCCTTGCCTTCTTCAGTAAAAAAACATGTCAAGACGGAAAAACATATTCGTAGCTGTTTATCTTTGCACGAATTTGGTACGCACCGCATTGAAACCTCCTTAGGTAATTACTCCGCAGCTCACAACAAAAAAAGTTGATAGGAACCGTAAACTAATGGAGCGTTTTATAGATAAAATAGTTATTTTAGGTAGACAGGAGCAAGCATTTCGAGATCACGACGAAAAGCCTGATTCCAATAACCGTGGCAATTATGTCGAAACAATATTATACTTATCTAAGTATGACATATTAATGAACTCCCTCTTAAGCAGTGTTCAAGTGCACAAATTTTTTTTCCGATTTCTCAAATGATATTCAAAACGATTTGATACATAGTAGCGCTGCGATTATAAAATCTGAAATCGAAATAGAAATTAGTGAAACGCGATTTGTGTCCATTATGACCGATGAAATACCAGGTGTGAGCCATAGGGAACAACTAAGTGCTGTATTGACGTATTTATCGGATGATGGGATAGAGGAAAGGTTTCATGGTTTTCTTTTTGACGTCGTGAAAGTCGAAATGCAGATAACCTCTCAAAACATATTCCTAATGTACTTAATACATATCTCTGCTAGGAAAAGTTAATTGGCCAATCTTACGATGGAGCCGCAGTAATGTCTTGGGTGGGGACGGTGTTAAAAAAAAGTCCTTGATGTACATACATATGTCCAATGGTTAACTTTATTCCCTGCTATGCTCACATTTTAAATTTGGTGTTATCCCGACCACTAGGAAATATATCTGAGTTAAAAGTGTTTTTCGGCAATATAAACACTATGCCAGGAGTATCGGAGACTCGTTAGCATTACCATTCGCGAATAATCAACGTTATTTTTAACTGTAGATTAGATATTATTGATACTTTTAATCAAATATTAGATAACCCCAATGGGATAACGACGCCCTATGGTGAGAGGTTGTTACTTAAATTAGAGGGCAAAGATTTTTGTTTTTTGTATGTATGTATAACTAGAGAAAAATATCCAGTGTATATATACGTTTCCGATCATGGACGGACAGTCTTTCAGCCACAGTACCAACGCAAAGCCACTTGTGATGAAGTCCTTCAACTAAGGGGCACAAGGAAGCGGATTGAGATATTTTTTTTGAAGTGTACTGTAGGTTAAATATAACTGGAGGACCATATCCAGCGCAAATATACGTTTCCGATGTCTGACGAAACGTCTATCGGCCGCAGTACTCAACGGTAGTACATCGATCTCAAGATGAAAACCCTTATATACCAAATTTGGTCCAAATCGGTTGGCTTTGTAAAAATCGTCATTTTTTGCGTGGTGGGCTGCCATCTTAAATCCGCCATATTGAATTTCCCTACTTTAACGGTCCTATCTTTTAGAAAAATCGATTATGCCACCAAATACGAAGTATTAGCTCCAATCGTAAGTGGCTTCTTGTTCAAATTGCTGATTGACAATTGTTGTCTAATATTTTTTAAACTAGCCGGCGCTTTTGGATAATATTGTTCGGTTATTTGAAAAGCTTTAACCGTTCCCAAGGGTTCACCAGAAAAACATCAAATTAGATGATTGAAATTCTCAATATCTAGAAGGCTAGGATCATTGTCCACTAAATTTTCGAAAAGGCTGCTAAAATTTTTGTAATCAGCGTATTTGCCACTAAACTTGGAAGGAGACATCTTTGGAAGTCGTGAGTGATGAGGGCCACTAAAAGAGCATTCCACCGCACTAGATTTACGCCTTTTACTCAACACTGACATTATTATTGACTTCGCACAAACGCAAATGTCTTCAAATTCCCCACGAAACGTGTCACTTGGATCAGCTAGTTCAATGTCCGATTGAAAGATCATATCTTGAACAATATATAAGTTTAATAACTCTAGTCGACATTCCAACTCTATCGGAATTTGTGACATAGTTTTTTGTTCTAATGCTGTTTTAATCCTATTAATGTTTGCTGTTATGAGTGATCTTTGATTTTTCGATTGATCAAGGCTCATATTGTTGCTCGGAGATGCTTGTCTCTCCTTGGTTGACATTTGAAAACAATTGAAAGGATTTACGAGGAAAAAGTCTTTACTTTTGTGAAATTAGTTTATTCACAATTGGCTTAGTTACACCGGTTATAAATTGAAATTATCGCAAATGGGGGAAAATTAGTTTATTTCCGCATAACAATTGTGTTTTATTTATTTATTTCGTCACCACGAATTTAACTGCCTGTTCGCTAATTTAAAGCACCCGTGTAAACACACTTGGCGCAATGCTTTTCAGAAATTAATTTTGTTAATTGAATGCACTTTCTACACTTGTCAAACGCATATGTGTAAAAGACAATCGTCAACTGTCAAATTCGCACTTTGTTTACAAACAAATTCGTTGCACTGGTAGTCTCGGATTTTACCTTAACCCATTTCAATGTACTGGGTATGGGTATTTAAATACCCAAGACAATGGTAATACTTAAAAAATTCTGACGCGGGTTCGGTGAGAGATATCGCGGTACAATTTATTTTATAGTAAAGAGGAAGGGTGCACAAACACAAGAAAGGTCCGGTTCATCGCGCAATAATTGAATTGAGCATTGTCGTCTAATTTCTCATTGTCACTAATAGCATCGATGGCATCGGATGGCATTATGATAATGTCAGCGGCGTCTGCGTGTTGGCCAAAGTTCTCTTTCCCATCAATATTTCCATCAGACCAATTATCCAAAATAGTTTGCAGCTCGGCAGCAGTAAGGACTTTCTGTCAACAAATCATTCGGAATCCAAATAACCCAAAAACACTTTTTTAACACTAGAACACAGCAGAGCGCGTTTGCTTTTTTTCAAGTTTTAGCATTTACAATCCGTAGCGAGCACCAATAAACTGATTTGTTTTCTATTGCATTCTTGAATACACATTTTCCAGCGGATTTCTTCGGATTAGCCGAAGAACTAATTATAACTAAGCGTGCCATGATAAACAGTAAATAGAATTACAAAAAATGTTCAAATAAAGGCGCGTATTTATTTATTTATTTATTTATTAATATATTATCTATTTATTGTTAATATATTATTTATTTATGTATTTTCACTCTTTATCTATCTGTGTATTTATTCATTTGTCTAGTTATTTATTTATTTGTTTTATGTAATTATTATATATCCTCCGTGCAGGGACGGGTTAAGAATATCCCTGCAGCGATACCTCTCGCTTGTCGTAAAAGGCGACTAAAACAAAGGTAAACAAAAATCACATCTAGGCAATTTAGAAAACACCAAGGTGAGCCTAGGGACACATATACCACCATTAAACTGCCCCACAAGTGTACATGCAAATCAGTGGGTTGACACGACTGGAGATCACCGGTGTTGTAAGAGTAAGATCAAACAATAAAATCTGGAGCATGCCCGTGTACAAAAAAAAAGGCAGGCCGAAAAACAATTGGTGCAAACAAATGCAAAAACACCAGCATTTGATTGGCCTCAGCGATGAAGTAATCCCAAACCGGGAAGCCTGCCGCTACTTTCTGAGGTCAAACCGGCGGACCCCACAAGCGGACCAGTAGGAATGCAGTTAAGTGGGAAGGTTATGGTCCTACACTTCTGACCATAACAACGCCGGAAAAAGGAAAAGAAGAAGATGTAATTATTATATATCTATTTATTTATTTTTATGTTTATATATTTTGATTTTATTTTAATTTATTTATTTGATTTTATTTATTCATCTTATTTTTCTTTTTTTGTTGTTGCACTGAAGGAAGAAACCACGGTTCTTTCAAATTTATTATTACTTAAATTAACATTATTTCATAACCCCAAAAGATAATATTTCAGTTGAAAGATATGTATATAGATATCGAATCACGGTATGTACATTGTGTGACAACCATATTGTAAAATAACATATCACGAAATAAAGAAATATCTATATATATTTTTTTTTTTTTGTAATTCATTTATATTTATAGTTTCTTAGATCTATCTTATCCTAGACAAAAAAGCTTAAAACTAGCTTAACTATCCTTACAAATTTAGGAATCTTACTGGCCCTAGGCGCACACTCTAAAATAAACTGTATAATTTTTACGTATGCCTTTCGACTACTATATAAATAACTTACAATTACCATTATTATAATTAACTTAAGCTAAGAAAAATTTTTCTTTTTTTCAAAAAACTTAGCATATGATCATTCTTTTATATATTTTTATATAATCCTTAAACCTAACTAAACATATCTTATTCTAACTTAACTAATATATATGTATATATATATGTAAATATATATTTTATATATATTATACATATGTATATATGTATATATATGTATATGTATCTTTTTTTTTGGTTTTTAATATTTTTTTTTTCTTTCTATCCTACCCTAACCTACTCTACCCCACCCTACCATATCCTATGTAAGCCTGCCATTGGTATTAGGCAAGCCCTGCCTTGAAGAGGCTGAAGCCATTGAAATGTCCACCGACGCAGCTCCCTCCAGCCACCAAAAGCGTTGATGCTGGCGGACTACATCTCCTCGATCCCGGCGTGAGACCGATCTACAGAACCTGAGGCGCTCGGGCTCACTGAGCGCGACATCGGGTCCGTAGAGGAATCGCCGTTCCACGGAATTGCGACCCACGTGGAAGATTAGCGGTACCGCTAATCTATCCTGGATCAGCCCACATCTATCTAAATAGAGGAATGCTTCTGGCGGGACAAAGCCGTTAAGGCGCACTCTCTCGTGATATAAATCATTGGGGTAGTAAGCCCCGGAGATTAGGCTATTGACCGAAGTCATTGCTCTTGCAACGTGGCTTCGAATCAGTTTGATCAGGAAGTTATCCATCCGTACAATCCTGACCCTATTGTATAGGATCTTGTTCGGGTAAAATTTCGTGTAATCAGATTCGGGTGTCCTATGTAACCCGAGACATTGTCCTATGTCCTGAGACATTGTCTCTCAAACACCCGAATCCTTTCCATTAAGCTGGCTCTCACATTGAACCAGACGGGGCATCCATAGGCAATCATGGGCCTGATTAAGGCCATGTAGCAGATTACCTTCACCCTGGGATCAAGTTGGCTGCAATGAAACAGCCATCTTGTCAGAGCAAAAGCGCCTCGGGCCCTTGCCAGAGCAGCATCTACATGTTTGTCAAAATATAGATACTGGTCTAGCCAGATCCCAAGGTGTCTGCGTTTTGCGTTTACGTTATACTGCTAAAAACACATATCGCAAAATAAGTTAACGATAACCAAGTTAGTGCGCGTTTTGGCTGACCAAGTCGGTTTGAGTAAAATCTTACAAAGTGCGTGAACTGAGTAAAATCTAACAAAGTGCGTGAACTGAGAACTAGTGTATGTGACTTTCGAAAATCGCGATAACCAAGCGCGATAGAAAATAAAAAGAAAGTTAAAAGTGGACATCAAGCCACATCAAAGCAGTGAAATAGTGTTGTGAAAGGGAAAAGAGGCCCCTTAGTAGCCCTGTAAAACAAGGACAAAAAGGAGTCCAGAAATCGGGGACAGCTGCCCTATCCATCAACCAACAGTTCCCGGAACCCCACATCGTTATCAAAATAGAAGCTACAACGTTCATATTTTTGTAAGCCATATTTAAAAAAAAAAAAACCATTGTAAACTTAGGCTCATTTAAATTCACTTCTATTTGAATTTATCTTAACAAATACTTAAAACAACTGTGTTATTGTTAAACTTTGAAGACAAGAAAAATTACACTTACATACATATATTAAATAATTCCAAGAAATTATTATCTTAATCACCAAAAGTGAATTATTTGCTATCATATCCATAATACATTAATTGAATAGACTGGACCACTAAGTTGTCCCATTATCATTGCTACAATTAAATTTCAAACTTCGGTTGTCAAAAAATAAAAAATGTCAAACCCAAATAGTTTAATCAGACCACCTCGTTTGCATGCACCTCAGGAAGATGCCAATCCACCTCCCTCAGCTTCCGCCTCAGTACCCAACCAACTTGACAATAACATGATACAACTAATTACAAGACTTGTAACAGAAACCTTACAAATACAAGGACGACAAATTTTCAACTCAATAATGAACCCCGCGTCCGATATTAATAATGACGTTGATCAAACCATCAATGCAATTAACGATGCGAATCTGTCAGACATGGACAAAATACCGGATGTCGTTAAAAGACTACGGGATTTTTCAGGACAGCCTGAAGAGTTCAATTCGTGGAGAAAGAGTGTCGAGCGGATACTCAAGATCTACGATCACCTCAAGGGCACTCCCAAATATTATGGCATTCTCTCAGTTATTCGAAATAAGATAACAAGCCATGCAGACATAGCCTTGGAATCTTACAACACCCCATTAAACTGGGAAAAGATATCCAAATGCCTAACTTTACATTACGCTGACAAGAGAGACTTAGGTACTCTCGAGTACCAGATGACAACTCTTGTACAAGGACATAATACCATACCCGAGTTTTACCAGATAGTCTACCACCATTTATCCCTCATTCTTAGCAAATTTGGATCCATGAACATGAGCCAAGACGCATTAAACAATATGACTCAGTGCTATCGCGATAAGGCTCTTGACACATTTGTCAGAGGCTTAAAAGGAGACCTACCAAGACTTTTGAGCATACGAGAACCTGCAGATCTCCCACAAGTCTTGCATCTTTGTTTGAAGTTGCAAAATGTGGATTTCAGGGCTCAGCATGCCAATAAGAACCAAACTACTATCCAAAAAACCCTTCAAAGTGCACCACCGCCGGTTCCTGCACTCAGAAATAACGTACCCAATCCAATACCAATCCCTGCGCCCAGACGAGAATTCTATCCACAACTCCTTCTCAACCCTCGTAATCCTCAACCACTTCAAGTCTATAGAGAACCACATTTTCAGCAAAATTACCAACAACGACAGTTACAAGCTAATCAACGACCACTGCTTCCAAAACCAATGGACATCGACCATTCAATCAAATCACAGAAGGTAAATTACCAAAATCGACCTCGGAATCTTCCCATCCTCCAAAAACGCCAACACTCTCAGCAGGTCCATCAGCCGCATAAAATGCAACGGGTCTATCACATAGAAGAATTCAACCAGAATAGAGAGAATTTCGAAGAATACGAAACCATACTAAACCAAGAAGACCAAAATCATGAACAAACATTGACTAGTTACACCGACCCAGACGAAAATAACGCTTTTGACCTACCTGAACAACTAGAAGACATTTATTTTTTAGACTAAAACGCTCTTCGCTTCCGTATTTCGAGCACGTTGCGAGGAGCGGACACAAATTTAAATTTTTAATAGACACAGGATCCAACAGAGATTATATTCAACCCCGTCACGTTAGACACCCTCTTCCGAATAACAAACATTTTTACGCAAATTCTGTAGGAGGAAACATAAAAATAACACACCATTGCTTTATTCAACTTTTCGACCCCAGTATAGACAAAATAAAATTTTACATCCTTCCAACTCTTATCTCGTTCGATGGTATTATTACGCTAAAAAAACTAAACGCTGTCATCTATACCAAAGGGAATTACATAACCATTCATTCAAACATAATTATTCCCCTTAAACAACACACTACTGAAACCGTTAACAATGCTAACATTAGGACCTCCCATTTAAACAAAGAAGATTCAACCAACTTAATTAAGATCATCAAAGATTATCCTAACCTCTTTTCTGACCCTGATGAAAAATTAACATATACAACATCAGTCAAAGGAGAAATCCGCACCACAAACTCCGAACCAGTTTATTCTAAATCATACCCCTATCCTACAGCATTAAGAGAAGAAGTCAACAAGCAAATCAACAAATTACTTGAAGATGCTCTCATCAGACCATCTAAGTCACCATACAACTCACCTATTTGGATCGTCCCAAAGAAAATGGATGCGTCCATGGAGAAAAAATATCGTCTTGTCGTTGACTACAGGAAGTTGAATTCTGTCACTGTTCCAGACAGATACCCTATCCCGGAAATCAACGAAGTTCTCGCCAACCTCGGTGATAATAGTTGGTTTACCATAATTGACTTAAAGAGCGGATTTCATCAGATTGCACTTAAGGAGTCTGATATTGAAAAAAAACCGCCTTCTCGATAAATAATGGCAAATTCGAATTTACACGTCTCCCCTTCGGCCTCAAGAATGCCCCAGCAATTTTTCAAAGAACTCTTGATGACATCTTAAGAGAACATATAGGGAAACGTTGCTATGTGTATATTGACGATATTGTCATCTTTGCCAAGAACGACATCGAGCATACAAACAATCTCAAAGCTGTATTCGAAACCTTAGAACGTGCCAACATGAAAATCCAGTTGGACAAATGTGAATTTTTCCAACAAGAAATTGAGTTCGTTGGATTTATCATAGGTAAAAACGGGATTAAGACGAATCCGAAGAAAGTGCAGGCCATTGCTAAACTACCAATCCCCAAAACCGTTAAAGACCTACTATCGTGTCTAGGCATGTCAGGCTACTATCACCGCTTCATCAAAGACTACGCGAAAATAGCGAAACCTCTGACATCCCTTTTAAGAGGGGAAGACGGACGAGTGTCCAGGCACCTTTCCAGGAACAAAGCCATTGAACTCGACACAGATGCAATAAACTCTTTCAACAAAATTAAAGACTCAATATCTTTCCAAGAAGTTATTCTAAATTACCCAGACTTTAATAAACAATTCGAACTCACGACTGACGCTTCAAATTACGCGATAGGCGCTGTCTTATCCCAAGACAATAAGCCAATCACTTTTCTATCAGGGACATTGACTACAACTGAAGAACATTACGCCATTAACGACAAAGAGATGCTTGCAATCATTTGGGCTCTCAACTCGCTTAGGAACTTCCTGTACGGATCGAAAAAGGTAAAAATGTATACAGACCATCAACCATTGACCTACGCGCTTAGTAACAAGAACAATAACCACAAGATGAAGCGATGGAAAGCCATCCTGGAGGAGTACAATTACGAACTGAAGTACAAACAAGGAAGGACAAATATAGTCGCAGACGCTTTGTTACGACTTCCACAGACAACAGAGGTAAATTCAATGACAATGACAGTACATAGCAGTGATAGTTCGTCACATAATTCGATTCCAGCGGTTGAAACTCCCATCAACGTCTTCCGTAATCAACTCATTCTAAAGAGCTTGCACTCAATTCAGCAAGCATCACATCTATGATCGAAGATGAACTAGGTATACGCATCTACAAAACACCACCATATAAAAGTGAGGTAAATGGACAGATCGAGCGGTTCCATTCCACTCTTTCCGAGATTATGCGATGCATCAAAACCGAACAGACCTCTCGTTCATTCGAAGAGTTACTCGAAAAAGCAACTAACGAGTACAACTTCACAGTCCTTTCAACAACTGGCAAAAAATCGGTTGAACTTTTCCTTGGCCGATCACCTAACACAACTCCCGAAGAATTCGAAAACAATCGCCAAAAAAATATCAAAAAATGTTTACAAAAACAACAAAAAGACATTAAGTATCACAATAAAAAACGAAAACCGCCAAGAACCAGGAGACGTTATATACGTAAAACATAACAAAAGATTAGGCTCAAAATTAACGTTTAGGTACAGACAAGAAATAGTTAAAGAAAACAAAAATACAGTAGTGATAACAGAATCAGGAAAAACCGTACACAAAAGCCATATTAGAAATTGACTAACAATCCTACCCCTTCTCTTACTATTTCAGGAGAAATTCAAACCTTGGATTTCTCTAATTCACAGTTTGTTTCATTACACACCGGACAAGCAAAAATACAAAACGGAAACTTAAAACTGATTCGCGAAGTTGACCTTGACCAATACGAACAATTTCTGACCAACATCACTCCAACTCTAGAACAAAATGAAACAAAAAACGATCCCTTATTTCCTTACCTTTCGCATGAATACCAGCAAATACAGAATTTAATCCATAACCTTAAACCCCAAAAAACCAAAAGATCATTAAACTTTATAGGCTCTGCGTGGAAATGAATTGCTGGCAATCCCGACCACGACGATTATATGACAATAAAAAGAAAAACGAATAATTTACTTGTAAATTCCAACAACCAAATCATAATCAATAGTCTACATAATGAACGAATTAATAATTTAACAAAAATTACTAATGAAATTGAAGCAATGATAAAAGAGAACAAAAATATGAATAAGAATATTATATCCGAAATTTAATATAAATTTAAAATTGTTAAAGAAGAACTCCAGAATATAAATCTAGCTATTCATTGGGCAAAATTAGGCATTGTAAAATGACTTATCCTATCAAAAAAAGAAATAAGCATAGCCACAAAAAAATTAAGTAAAGAAAATATTCCCTTTTCTACTATAGAAGAAGCCTTAAAATTCGCTGAAATTAAAGTAATAACTAATTCAGTTTCAATTTTGTATATTGTTAATATTCCAATAACAGACAATAATGGTTATGAACAAATTTTAATTAAACCTGTGAAAAGAAACGGAATAGCAATAGAAATTAACTATAAGCAAATTATAAAGAATAAAGATGAACTGCTTGGAATAATCAATGAATGTAAATCTGTAAACAATATTTCAATCTGTCTCTTCTTTTCCTTTTTCCGGCGTTATTATGGTCAGAAGTGTAGGACCATAACTTTCCCACTTAACTGCATTCCTACTGGTCCGCTTGTGGGGTTGCCGGTTTGACCTCAGAAAGTAGCGGCAGGCTTCCCGGTTTGGGATTACTTCATCGCTGAGGCGAATCAAATGCTGGTGTTTTTGCATTTGTGCACCAATTGTTTTTCGGCCTGCCTTTTTTTTTTTTTTTGTTTTGTGACACCGGCATGCTCCAGATTTTTTTGTTTGATCTTTCTCTTACAACACCGGTGATCTCCAGTCGTGTCAACCCACTGATTTGCATGTACACTTGTGGGGCAGTTTAATGGTGGTATATGTGTCCTCACCTTGGTGTTTTCTAAATTGCCTAGATGTGATTTTTGTTTACCTTTGTTTTAGTCGCCTTTTACGACAAGCGAGAGGTATCGCTGCAGAGATATTCTTAACCCGTCCCTGCACGGGTCAAACAATATTTCAATCTGTAAAAAACAATATCTTGTAAACATTAAAAACTCCACATGTATCCCCAATTTATTAAGAAGTAAAGAAGCATAATGCAATTTAATAAATGGTCAGCACATTCCCACTATCGAAGAAATATCACCAGGAATAATACTTCTAAACGATTTCAACGGAACTCTCGAAGCTGAAGCCGCACACCGGAACCTTACAGGCACTTTTCTAATCAAATACGAGAAAATCAACATCACCATTAATATCAGGGTATTCACGGCACAAGAAGAATCTACGCATACGATCCTCCCAGCAGTCTTGCAGCAAACTCCCAAAAAGAAAAAGTTTCATAAGCTCTTGTCTTTACAATACAAGGCAAATTGAGTTACTCCAAGATGAACGCAAAACACTGGCTTTCACCAGCTACGGGGCCATGGCTTCCATCGGAATTTTCCTTTTAATCCTAACGATTTATAAAATCTGTACAAGAGGAAAAAATACAAAAGTCATTATTCAGCAACCACAAATAAAAGACGTCCAAATTCCTCCGCAATCAAAAAAGACACCAGCAACAGATGATCCTATCATTCTCCGAACAAGGTTCAACGATCTTCCATATTTTTAAGCGATTGAGGACCATCGCATTTAGAGGGGGAAGAGTTAACGGGAAATAGATCAAATTTCCGAATTGCACTCGCGATTTATTCACCCGACCCAATTACCGCTCAAACCACTTAACAGACAGAATACCTGGGAACAGGTACGAACAAAACACCTATTTAAACAATCCAATCAAATGCACCTCTCTCGGTGACTCAGCAATAATCAACAATAAATGCATGTGGAGTATTAGGTAGTCTTTAGTCTTAAATTACCGGTTACAACAAAGGTCAGGCAATCTGCCTGAGAAAATATTTTTTTTTAATAAATCAATAATATTTTCATTAACTTATATATATGTACTTATATATATTTTTATATTGAATATAATACAATATAATATGCAAAGAGACAAGAATTGAAAGTGAGTGCTAATTGTATATTTATTGAAGCACTCAACATCAATTACACTTTCAATTTTTGATTTTTACCTCGTTCAGAGCAACTTCCCTTTCTTTGGCTTCGCCTGTCATGAGTGTTCTATGGAGAAGATGTTTGCTAGAATACTTGATGCGGCAGCTCTTGCTGTATGTAATATATTATACTATATGTTTTATGCGCGGACTTTCACCGAATATTCGCGGTTATATTAAAAGACAATTATAAAATATTACTGTCCTTGCTCGGGCACCATGAAAAAATGCACTATTTTGTGCATATACTTTTGAATTAAAAAAAAGAAACGTTTTCGACTAACTAAAAAAATGCGTCCGCGAGGTTTGAAAGTTCGGTTAGAAGTGAGTACTTTTACTTCCTTGTTTTATTTATTTGTAAATGTACAAGTAGAAATAAAATAAGGATGGCCGTTTGGCAGCAAATTCAAATATTATACCAATTCAATTATATATTGGCTAATTCACAATCTATTGGCTGCTTTGACGAAACAGTGACATAAAAGAAATTCTTTTAGAAAAAAAATTATGGAAGTGTTAGAATCCGTATGCATTTAAATTAACCATAATATAAATGTTTAACAAATATTCGAGATTCAAGCTGCTAGATGAAAGCCGATCTATTGATAGGAATCATAAGAAAAATTTACAATTTCATACTAAAGTTATGTCAAATAATAACAATAGGAAGATAGGACTAATTAATCACAATTAAGGAATACAGGAAATTTTAGGGTAAATAAGGCCAGTTAACAGTGGCCCCAATCGAGACAAAATAGTCAACAGGCAGTATCTGAAACAATAGGTCAAATATGAATCAAAATAACATCAATGAAAAGATCGATAACATTGAACCGGAGCATTTTCAGAATTAGGCTTCGGACACAAATTTGTTTGCAACTTAACTATTAATAAAAAAAAACATAAAAGGCATTAATAGAAATCGGATCAACGATTAGCTTAATAAACTCAACATGAGTTGACTGTAACAGTTTCCCAATATATGAAGTGAAAACCGTAACCTTCAACACAATTAATAATGTTTCAACACAGCTGGTAAAAAATATTGTCACTAATACACCTTCTGAATTTTGAATGAGTCCCCAAAGCAAAATCAAGTGATACAAAATGGCACTAAAAAATAAAACACATGATTTACTACTTGGTATGGATTTTATACGGAAAAGCGCCTTAGAGTTGAATTTTCGTAAAAAAACTTGAACTTAATTTTCGATTAAAAACTTACAAATACTGTGAATATAAGTGTATTTTCTGTTGCTTCTGAAATATAGGTGTTGTGATCAACAATCTCATATAACAAAACTCCTCCAAAATAATACAACGCAGCGCTATATAGTGTCACACGCAACTGTGACCAAGTAAACAACGGCTTCAAATGACACTCGCGCAGTACACCTGAAGTAAACAATAAACAATTTTTCCCACAATCAATTCTGTAACTTAAGCATAATTTTAGTATATAAGTTAGAGTACGAAAATAAAGAGTTGAGTTGTTCATCACCTACACGATAGAGTTGTCAATTTTCGAGCAACACATTGGTCCTTCGACAGTGAACAAACCATCGACATTTAGCGTTGCCAAGGATACTGACATGGGTATATTACTCATACAAAACCGTTTATAGCGTTACAAAGGCTACTGATATTGGTATATTACAAAAACAATACATTTATAGCGTTACCAAGGCTACTCACATTGGTATATTACTCGTACATAACCGTTTATAGCATTACCAAAGCTACTGACATTGGTATATTCAGTGATGTACAAGATACCTTAATTAAAGTATCTGAAATACAAAATGCAAAATACTTTTAAATTAAGTATTTCAGATACAAGATGCAAATAACTTTCTGTAATGGTATCTGAAATACTAGATATAAAACACGTATCTTTTGAATACTTTTTATAGATAAAATACTTTTGTAAAAAACAAAATTTTTTTTAATGAAAGTTTATTTTCGGTCTGTTCGCGAGTTGCATACACATTTCTGTCGTCCCTGTCGTGGACTTGCGAAGTGTATAAAATCTAATCAAATATTATACTTAGCAAAATAAAGTAAAATTAACGTTTCCATGGTCGCAATCTCGAATTTTACAAAAGCAATATTGTTGATCCACACATAAAAAACGGGGTAACACAGACTATTTTTTTTTATGGCTTCGATCCCGCTCTTAGCCGTGCAGTGATTCTGCCAATGTCAAGTATTAAACTATTACTGTGTTCTGTTCAATAACATACTTATACCTTGTGCCGTCAAAATATTGTGTTGTTTTTTTTTTAGATGGTGTTATGAGAAAGTCAAGGCTCAAGAAAAGACTCAATCTTCTCATAGCTTCGCTAAAAAAGATGCAAAAGATTATTTCGGTAATCATATTTATATTAATAAGCTTAATCAATCCTTATCAATTATTTTTGTACGTTTTTATAGGTTTTTAACGTTTTATTGTAAAGGCCTTTAATTGCCTCGACAAAAAGGAGTTCCAGAAATCTACGTGCGAGTGATCATAGACATGTACAATAGAGCAACGACAAGAGTAAGATGCACCGCAGGAGTCACCGAAGAGTTCGCAATCAAAGTCGGTGTACACCAAGGGAGCGTCCTCAGCCCACTGCTCTTTATAGCAATCCTTGATTGCTTGCTTGAAGGAAAAGTGACGGACCCCAATGTGCACCAGCTATTCTTTGCTGACGACGGAGCCATTATAAGTGATGATCAGGCGTCCCTACAACGAGCACTTGATGTGTGGGTGGACATTTTTGAGGGACACGGGTATCGTATTAGTTCAAAGAAGACAGAGTATCTGTGCTGCCCGTTCTCTGACCCTCATCAGCCTATTCCAGACATTTACTTGAATGGAAGAGTGCTTCCCAAGTGTGAAAAGTTTAAATATCTGGGATCTATGATTATTAAAGAAGCAACTTGTGATGACGACATCAACCATCGCGTAAGCGTAGGGTGGATGAAGTGGCGGGAAAACTCCGCCATCTTCTGTGATCGAAAAATGTCCCCTAAGCTGAAAGGAAGGCTCTACACTTCAGTTGTACGTCCGGCGCTCACATACGGTTCACAATGCTGGACAATGCACAAAAAGTATGAGAGCAAATTAACGGCAGCTGAGATGAAGATGCTTCGCATCTCAGCGGGAGTAACAAAGCGTGACAGAATTAGAAGTTCAAAGATCCGAGGAAGCCTCCACGTAAAAGAAACCATCACGAGAAAGATAGAGCGCGACCGACTCAGTTGGTATTGCCATGTTCAAAGGAGAGATCCTTTGAACCCCGTCCAAAAGGCAATATCAATCAACGTTCCAATTTCAACACGCAAAAACGGCAGGTCGAAAAACAATTGGTGCAAACAAATGCAAAAACACCAGCATTTGATTGGCCTCAGCGATGAAGTAATCCCAAACCGTGAAGCCTGCCGCTACTTTCTGAGGTCAAACCGGCGGACCCCAGAAGCGGACCAGTAGGAATGCAGTTAAGTGGGAAGGTTATGGTCCTACACTTCTGACCATAACGACGCCGGAAAAAAGGAAAAGAATATATATAGGGTCCGCCAAATAACTTTTTTTTTTTTGAAAATGCTATAAAAAAAAACTACTGAATATTTTCTCAAATTTCTTTTTTTATTTGAAAGTACAATCCTTCCGGTTAATAATGGAAAATAATTTCATTCAAATGGCTGCCTCGGCTGGCCATGCAGTAGCCTACACGATCGGTCCAATTTTTAAGCACATTATCGATTGTGTGCAGCTGTATTTCACCAATGGCTTCTCGAATATTGTCCTTTAAAGCGTCAATTGTCGCTGGCTTGTCGGCGTAACACTTATCTTTGACGGCACCCCACAAATAATAGTCCAACGGTGTCAAATCGCAGCACCGAGGTGGCCAAACGACATCAGCTCTGCGGCTGATAATGCGATCTTCAAAAACAGGGCGCAAAACATCGAGTGTAGCTTCGACTGTGTGGGACGTAGCGCCGTCCTGTTGAAACCAAATGTTGCCAATATCCTCCTCTTCAATTTTTGTGAACAAAAATTCGTTCAACATGGCCCGATAACGATCGCCATTGACTGTAACGGCCACTCCTTGCTCATTTTCGAAGAAAAATGGCCCAATTATGCCTCTGGACCAAAATCCGCACCAAACAGTGGCTCGTTTTGAGTGCACCGGCTTTTCAATGTATGCGTGCGGG
Source organism: Merodon equestris (assembly GCA_958301585.1). Taxonomy (NCBI): domain Eukaryota; kingdom Metazoa; phylum Arthropoda; class Insecta; order Diptera; family Syrphidae; genus Merodon; species Merodon equestris. The sequence continues at coordinate 51,037,629 of OY284414.1, read as the reverse complement.
TTTTCTGTGCCCCAAATGCGACAATTTTGCTTGTTTACATACCCGCCAAGATCAAAATGAGCTTCATCTGAAAAGATGATTTTTTTGGCAAAATCGGCATCTTCTGTAAGTCGATCGCAGGCCCACTTAGCGAAGCGTTGTTCAAGAATATACACAACCATATTCGTTCAGCGGAAGGATAAAACTAATTATCTGTCAAATCAGACATGAGCTAAGTGTTACCATTCACGAAATAAGCACTACTTGAAAAAAAAAACGTTAGATGGCGGACCCTTTACTAATGGTAAAATCCCCACTCGATGTAAGTGGGAAGCCCAATAACACCTAGGAACCTTTAATCCCCTGATTAGTATTAGGTTTTAACCTACTATAACTGAGGGATGTGTAGTAAGGCTTTGTTCCAATGGCCAAGGTTATGTAAGTGTATATATGTGTTCCTGGTCGAACAGGGCCAGACAGTCGACGATCGAGTCAATTCGAGAACAACTCTGGGCGAAGTTGGACGGACAGTGACCGCCAAAGGAAAACAAGAGAACATAAAGAACGAGTACAAGAGACAAAGAAAGGAACGAGAGACATAAACGAGTACATACATATATACGAGGAAATGTACACAACATTGAAGCGACACAATCCCGAGGAAGATAAATCAAAGAACGAAGCAGACGATATACGAAGCGCACAAATGACAAAGCACGTATTACACGTTTATCGTTTTTATTTTTGATAAGCTTTTCTTCATTTCTCTTCATCATCCGCCGGTTATTTAAGCCGTTCCCTTTATTTCAAGCCGTCAGGCGACCGTGTTGTCCACGTAGTGATTGTTGGGCAACCCATTTTCCCGCCCAAAAAAAATTAACTTTGGAAAAAAATATTCAATTCTTTTTTTTTCTTTATTTTCGTAGTTTTACTAAAAATTACATGGCGCCCCGAATTCCCGCAAATCCCATATTCGAACTCCCCATTCCACTGAGAAGCCGCGTGCGCAGCTGAACACGCGCACACGAGCTGTTGTGTGAAATTTTGACAAGACATAACAACAGCAACAACATGAGAAGGATAAGGAGGAGGATATTAGTTTTTTATATTGTGATGAATTAATGCTAATAGATTCACCTTTTAATATTACATCAACCTACACCTATTGCTTCCACCATCACCTCCACCATTAGTACTTGCAACGATGAGTTCTCATTCGTACATAGTAGTGACAACCATAATTTCACGACAGAGGACTGGCAGAATTTCCAGCTGGATATCTAAAATGAAAGGGTCATTGAAAACTACATTTTCTGACAAACTCATATGGTTGGAGCATTATAGTAATGAGTGGCCCTAAATAGAATATTTTCCCATTACATTTAAAAAAGTAATAGAGTCTACCGCCGACATGTTTGGTTTCATTTATTTGCGCCAAAACCAAACACAATCAATAATATTTAACTCTTGTGTGAGTGACGAGGTACCCGGGTACCTTTGGCATTTTCAAATTTCAAAAAAAGTATGTTTTACGCCCTGTAGGTAGCTGTGACTTCCTGAGAGCTCTTAACTATTTATAAATTACATATTTTTGAATGTTTTGACCAAGTCTACTATTTACATTGTTTTGTGAAAACCAAAACATATTTTAAACTCACAATCGAGTGACGAGGTACCCGGGTACCTCTTTGTGTTTTGTGTGACTATGAAGAAAGTATTTATGATTTCGTACAAAAATTATATAATAAACATTTGTTAAAGTGTTTTATTTCTCTAAAAATTACAAATTCTTTGTTCATACAGAATTAGTACAGCTCTCGAAGCAGGTGTTACATGTTGGACGAGTTACAGCATGTTCATCACAAACTGATTTTCTGCAGTTAGTGCAAGCTTTTCGAGTTTTTCTTTGCTTGCGTTTGAGTTCTCTGCATAGGCAACAACTTGCGACGACTGCAAGACGCCCTGTAGAATCTCGTCTAGTCTGACTTATAGAAGTTGTAGATCCAGAAGAAATTGACGGCCTAAGTTCTCGGCCAAATACGTCCTGCATTGCAGATCTCACATGTAATTTTGATGTCACAATGCAATTTTTTTATCGCTCTTCTATATTTTTACCACACAGTTGTAGACTCAATGATTTCATAAACTTTCTACGTCTGTCACTCGAGATCAATTGTGGGTTATGTTCCAAGTAAATGATATATGCTGCCAAAGCTGCAATGTCAATGATATTGTAAAAAAGTGCTAAAGGCCACCGATTTGTTCTGCGTTTTACGGTATATTCTGCTAACAGCTTATCCATGTTGTCCACTCCACTTTGAGTTTTATTATAATATAAAATTATTTCTGGCTTGGCAGTTTCCTTATTACTTTCTATAACTGGTGAGATGTGCGTTGATGACAACATTATTACTTCTTTATTCTTTTTAGGTACGTAAGAGCACACAGTTGCTTATTTGCTAAATGCGAAGTTAGAAGAATAAATCGCTTTCTCATTGTGTGCAGGAAGAAACCGTTTATTTTTTCTTACAGTTCCAACTAGTGTCATATTCCACGAATTCAAGGAATGGGCCAGTTGAAGCGATGTAAAAAAATTATCCGTAGTTACATTCAGCCCTGAATTTTTATATTTAGCCACGAGATCTAATACAGTGCATTCTCCTACATTTGTTTAACGTATGCCATCACTTGACTTTCCTGTATATATTTGTCCATTTAGGGGGTAGGAATTATTTGCATCACAAGCCCAGAATATATTTATGCCATACTTTTCAGGTTTTGATGGCATGTATTGAGTAAAGCGAGTCCGCCCACGATATCTATATAGCTGTTCGTCAACGGTAATACATTCACGAGGCTTGTAGATTTTATTCAAATTTGAAATGAACATAGTCCAAATATCTCGTATAGCGGCGGCTTTATCAGCTAACAAACGTTCAGGGCGTTTTCATCATTATCAAACCTTATGAAGCGTAGCAGCATTTTGATTCTATCATGGGACATCATTTCATTTCATTTCATTTATTCATTGATGTTATAATTTAACTTGATACTACAAGATGTTTTATCTTATAATTAAGTATCTAAAGTTGATATTACAAATAAATTTTACATCAAATCGAGAAAAAGGGGAAAAAACAAAGAGAAGTTTAAGCTAAATTTTAACTTACGGGTATATTACAGGTATTACTTATGAGCTTTGATTCGACAGAATTGAAAATAGTTTTCTGCGAAATGTGGCTGGTGATGTGATGTTCTGCAGTTCCTGAGGAAGATTATTCCACAGACGAACAGATTGAACAAAGTAAGACCGTTCTCCAATTATGTGTGCAAAACGCGGAATTATTAATTTTAACCCTCTGCGAGACTGAGCAAAAAGGATCATTTCACGTAAGTAACTAGGACATTTACCGTGGATGATGTTAAAAAGCTTTATAATATCTCTAAACTTGTAATACGTGTCAAGTTTTAAACCGAACAACGACCCATTTAGGTGGGACACACTACTATACCTTGGAACATTATGAATGAACCGAATACAATCATTAAAAGCTACATTTATTTTGCGGTTGCAATCATAATCAAGACAAGGATACACAGAACAATTAAACGTGAAAAAAGGAAGTAACAAGCTTTTAACCAAACGGTATTTGATTGTTGTGGGCAGTGAATGCGATGACGACCTTAACCTGGATAGGCCATGGTATATTCTTCTTATTGTATCCGAAACAGCATCGCAACAGGTTAAAGTGCTATTAATTTGATATCCTAGATACCTAACTTTGTCGACATAGCTAATAATGTTTCCGTTCAGGACAAGAGCAGGATAATCAGAATGGTCAATTCTCTGTCGTGAACATATCATTCCCATAGTCTTTAAAAGATTCAGTTTAAGCTTGTTATTATTAGACCACTGTTGGACATTTAAGAGATCCTCGTTTATACGGGCTACACAATCTTCTATTAAACCAACAGACTGACATAGATAAATGAGGACATCATCCGCGTACATATGCATTTGACAGTTTTTGATTGAGTTTGGAAGATCATTTATGAACATAGAGAAAAGTAACGGGCCCAAGACAGATCCCTGCGGTACACCAGAGTTAACCGAAGTAGGACTTGAAGTTCCCAATTCCGTTTTGACTATTTGAACGCGGTTACTTAGATATTGCGCAAGGAGTCTGAGAGACGTATTATTAAAACCAAATAAGTTTTTCAGTTTAGACAAAAGGATTGAGTGGTTAATACAATCAAAGGCTTTGGAATAGTCGAGAAGAACCATGATTCCGAGTTTGTTTGCGTCTAGTGCTGTACGCAAATCAGAAGTAACTTTGATAACCGCAGATTCGCAACTATGTAAATGGCGAAAACCTGATTGCCACTTGGATAGATAGTTACCTGCTTCTAAGTACTTTTGTATTTGGGTAGCCATAATCTTTTCAAGCACCTTAGCTGGAAAACAGAGTAAACTGATTGGCCTGAAATCCGACGGAACTGACGGGTTGGATATTTTCGAAACAGGAACGATGGTGGCTTCTTTCCACTTCTCTGGGAATTGGCAGCTATACATACAAAAGTTGAAGATATTCAACATATACGGAAGTATTATGGGCAAAACTAACTTTATAAACTTAGGCGACACACAATCAGGACCTGTAGCGTTCGATTTGATACTACGAATCGAATCATGAACATCAATTAACTGGACACATTCAAAACTAAATCCTACACTAGAGTCCTCTGAACTTGCTGGAAGAATTGATGGAATTGTAGAGACAGGTGCAAAAACAGTGTTCATTGTACTAGGGCTAAAAGAACACTCAGCTATATTTTTCCCGTCAGTTACACCAAGTTTATTTAAGTTTTTCCATAATTCTCTAGAGCTTTGTTTAAGGTCAAGTTTTCGCACGATGTAAGCACGCTTGTAGAAGCGTATCATTGCAACTGTTTTATTTCGAGCAACGTTGTATTGGCGTCTATTGTAGTCAGTGGGATTTCTTTTGAAAAGTCTAAAAAATCGTTCTCTCTCACGGATATATTCTCTAATAATATTGTTATACCATGGACAAGGTTTGGGCTTAATTGTCTTAGTCACTGTTGGTATACAAACGTCATACAATTCATTTAATAGGTTACTAAATATGCTAATTTTATTATCAATGTCAGATGTAAAATAAATAGAGTTTCTTCGAGCGTCGGTAAGGTTAAAATGTTGGTAAGATCTGTAAGTTATTATTTTGTCATTACAAGGAGGAGTGCGGTTATATTTAACAGAACAAAATAGGAAATCATGGATGAAGTCAGAAGTAGGTCTAACCTGATCGCTTCCCAGAACAGCGCGTCGGGAATTTGTCAAGAACATATCAATCAAGGACGGATTGCTACTAGACTGGAAACAGGTAGGCCAACGAGAGTTAATAACATATAGACTAGTTTTATCACAGAAGTAACGGAATAGTTTGACAGTGTTATTGTGGACTAGGTAGACATCGCAGCCCGAAATAATGGTAAGTGACTGGATTTCCACAGTTCAGTCAAATGCTCTTTATTAGATCTGTGCACCCCACTAAAGATTAGAATACCAAAAAATGCATCCAATTCTTGTTCTGTGAATGGTTTGAATATTTTTTGTTACGGTCGCTTGCTAATATCAGGGTAATTTTTCATCAGTTTATTATTGTATGATTTAGTAATCTTAGTCCCTTTCCGATTAGTTTCCCTCAAGATTATGTCACACATTTCATTGGAATATTTAATTGTAAAGTTTGCTGAAAGATGCAGCCCCGCCCCGTTGACGAATAATATTTCGGCTACTAGTTTGTGATCTGGGAAGTGGTTCAGACTGCCACCGCGTTCCATCTTTTGCAATAAGAATATTTTCAAGCGATTCCTCTTCAAAACTTGCATCTACCCTCTTCAACTAAAGGAATATAATCATGTTCATTATCAGAAGCAACAAACTCACTTTCGTCACTAGAAGATTCTGCTAATATAATTCTGTTGAATTATATCTTCGAACACGTGATCTTTGTTGAGAAATACTCGCTCCAATATTCATAATGAAATAATTATAAACTTACAAAATATAAATATGCTCGTACAATAAATAGAAAAAACACCACCACCACAACACCGACATTAATTTTCTTCGGAAATCTTTGAGTTTTGACAGTGAACTTCCTAGCCGATCGGTCGTGCCTTTTGTCTTTTTCCTCGCTACCCCGAATTTCTTTCTTTTTTTTTTGATTTCGGTTGTGATACGTTCAGTGACGTGACGAATCAAATCAAACGAACAAACAAAAAAATAAAAAAATAAAACTATATATGTACATATATATATATATATATATATGTATATATAAAACCAAAACAAAAAATCAATAACCTCGTTTCTACCCCTTCGCTGCGTTGACAATTTTCTCACTTACCTCGTGACCCAATTATATCGCCCATTATGGGAAAGTGCTGCGGGAATGTGAACTGCACTTACGGAAATAAATCCGCTGAGTTGCTCACATGTACTGGTATCTGCGGTAAGGCCTTTCACCCAACATGCATTGGCTTATCCAAAAGATGTCTAACCTACATATATACCGGAATTAGCCAACAATTTCAACTTCGTTTGCGAGGAGTGCAAACAAATCTCCCTATCACACGTCATGATAGCGATAAAGTGTCTCAGCGACACTATGACGTCCGCCCTAAGCAACATTGCCGCTCCGAATAAAAAAATCACAAATGACCTCGATGTAATAACGAGTAATTTGGAAGATATCTCCAGTGCCGTGGACAACTCATCTAAGTCTGCCAAAAAAATTCTTTCTGGGGGCCGACGACATCTTACGCTCGGTCAGAAATCTCGTGGATACCAGCTTGGCCCAAGAGTTCACCAACCGGCTCGACAAACTTGCGTCTGAGATAAACCGACTGCTCGTTACGTCACGGAAGACACCGGACTGTCTTAAATACATGGTCACCTCTTTCCGCTCCGACCTCGACACCCTCCTACAATCCTCGTCAAAATCATCTAATCCTGAATATGTTCAGATCGACTACTCCCCCTTCATCGATGAATTCCTACCCAAGCTTAATAACTGAAGTGATGACCTTTCGACTACCCGCCTATCCATTGCCAACATTGTCGCCGAACTCTCATCGCTGACTACTAGACCCGATTCTCTTCCTTCCATCATCAAATCACCACAACCTCCCCTGAATATATCCCTATTCGACGAGCTGCAGAAATCACCGACTTCAAAGAAAACTACGCCTGTCCAAACTGATAACTGTGATACCGAGACTAACGCGGAGCCGTCTACATCTACCGATCCCCCAAAACCAATTCAAAAGTTTGGAACCTCGTGGACCGAACCTGAATGGGCACACCGTCTGGATAAGCTCAATAACATGAACCTCTCCGAGTTCTACCTGGAAGGAGCCCCTCCCCACGCCAACGTTTCCTGGCTCAAGAAATACTTTCTCGACCATTACTCCATAACAATCCTTCAGTGTGCTGAACTTCACCAAATCAACCCCAACAACCCAAGTCGGTTTAAATTCGTTGTTCCCTCGAAATATGCGTGGCTCTTCTCAAACCCCTTCAATGACGTCCTTACCATCGGAAACCTAAAAGTATCCAAGTGGATTTCACCAAAACCGGACCTCAACAGCAATAACAGCAATAGGAATAGTAATATAATTAGTAACAGCAATAGAATTAATATACCTAAATCTAAGCTCAAAAATTAAATTAATAATAAGCCAAACTCCTCAACTAATAATATTAGCCACAAACCCATCCCTTCTAACATTTCGCTTTCCTCCATAAGCCAGAATTCCACAAATCGACATTCGAAACCATATAAGCATCCCAACCCTCCTCCTAACCCCGGCGACAACTAGAGCTTCAAGACGAATCTCTTTCCTAACTTCACACACCCCTCCATTTCTAATGTACAACCTTCTTACTCTGCTCCTCCCAAACCCCAACGTCAAAGGGTTTCCTTCAACCCGACCCCAAACCCGACCCAGACCCCGAACCAAATACCCCTACCGAATTCATTTCCCAATTTCGACCTCAGATCAGGACCTCAAATATCCGCAGTTCCCATATTCTCAAACCAACACCATGCTCCATCTCCTCTGCCCCCAAATCGAATTCCATCTCCTACAACACAACCAATTCGTCACCCATCTCTACATCAACAGGTCCCTCCATAACAAATCCTTCTTCTATTTCCTCTCAATCTTTTATCGACCCCCTTCTGCCCCCCACAGTCAAACTTACCCAGCAAACCGCTAACCCCGTCGAATGTCGTTATGCTCTCTCTCGGTTAAGAGATAAAAAACATACGAAAACATCCGTCTCTTCCTAGCTTATCTCCATGATAAGTCAGACTCGGTTTGTTACGAAGAGAAAACTAACACAAGCGTAAGGGTATCAATCGAACAGGAAGGTCTTCCTGCTGATTTCGCTAGCCTCAAAAACCTCTTCATAAAATACCACGAATTCTTCAATATTTCCCCTCAAAAAGTCTCAAATGGTCAAGAGGTCTCCGCTCGAAAACCCAAGCTATCCTGCAACAATCACATTATTTGCCCTTTGATGTCTTCGCGTTGACTGAAACGTACCTGATCCCCAGCATAAATAACCTCGAACTGTTCCCATCAAATTTTAATGTTTATAGCGATGACGAACTCAGCCGACGGTTGCCCTTGTCGAGGCGTTCTACTAGCCGTCCTTAATACAATTGACTCTTCCCTTATTGCAGTATCATCCTCCCCACCTCGACTTTGTTTCAATTAAGATTGCTCTACCCCAGAAGACACTATACATCATTTGATTCTACATCTTGCCCTCACAACCTATTGAATCCTATCAACTCGCCATCAACACAATTGACCAAATAACCGATTTAAGCAATCCTTGTTTTCGGTGACTTCAACCTTCCTCATCTTAAATAGACCCAATCAGACGATCAATCGTTTTACACTGCCACCAATCCCACTACTGCAAAGAATGTTTTTTCTTGGATCGCCTAACAGATTCAAACCTTAGCCAAGTTAGTGGCGTCCTAAACTACATGGGTAGACAACTCGACATCATATTCACAACCGATCCTCTCAACTCTTCTGTTTCACTTTGTCCCCTTTCGTTTTCAACCATCGATAACTTCCATCTTCCCCTCCTCCTTTCCTTCTTTCACGATTCTCCATCACAGAATAAACACCCTACAGTTCTGGCCTCTTACGATTTCCACAAAGCAAAATTTCACCTAATCAATGAATACCTTAAAAATGCCCCTCTCAATTTTGATAACCTAACCGTAAATGATGCAATATCCATACTCTACAGGGAAATAAATATTTTACTCTATCTCTCTTTACGTTCCCGTTTCACAACGCAAAACTTCGTCCACCTCCCCACCCTGGTCCAATCGCAGGCTTCGTTCTCTAAGAAACAAAAGAAATAAGCAGTGGACAATCTTCCTTCGTACTCAATCATCTAATGATTTTTCTGACTACCTGGGCAATTATCTCCACTTTACCGCCCTTCACAACTTCCTCTATCAACGCTATTTAACTGAAACGCAAGTCAATCTTATAGATGATCCTAAGTCCTTCTTTAAGTTTGTTAACTACAAAAGAAAATCTGATGGCTGTCCTACCTCCCTCTCCTTTCACGATCAAACCTCGAATGACCCCAATATTAGCGCCAACTTTTTCGCCACCTTTTTCAAACAGTCTTCCGCCGACGACTCGTTTGCTCCAGACTTCTCATACTTTGATTATCTACCGAATTGTTCCCTTGGATCATTTCTTCCACACACAGTCGATTCTCATGTCATCGAAAACAAATTAAATCTACTTAATGATGAATTTACTCCTGTACCCGAGCGTCTCCCTGCGATATTTCTAAAAAAATGCTCCCCAACCATCTCTCGCCCTCTCTCGAAAATCTTCACTCTATCCCTATCCCAAGGTGAATTCCCCCGCTTATGGAAAACCTCATTTATCACCCCTATACACAAAAAAGGTCCGAAGAACGTTGTTAACAACTATCGTCCCATTGCCAAACTGTCACATATACCCAAACTCTTCGAGAGTATTTTGTACGAAACCCTAAGTTTTCGCTGCAAGTATTTAATCTCCTCTAGACAACACGGTTTCCTCAAATGCAGATCCACAACCACTAACCTTGTTGAATTTGTGTCCTTTACCCTATTAGCCTTAGAGAACGGCAAAGAAATCGACGTTATCTCAACCGATTTCAGTAAAGCTTTCGATAAAATCTCGCACAGACTGATACTCTTCAAATTGTTCTCCCTTGGCTTCGGCCCCATTTCTTTGAAGTCGATATCTTCTTACCTGGAAAATCGCTATTACAGTGTTCATTTTAGATCTGCCTTCTCTAACCCCTTTTTAGCTTCCTCCGGCGTCCCCCAAGGCAGCCACTTAGGTCCACTTCTTTTCGTTCTTTCCATAAACGAAATGAAATGGTGATCAAACACTCCCACATCTCATTATACGCCGACGACACCAAGATCTTCAAGACCATTTCCTCCAGTCATGACTCTTGCCTTATTCAATCTGATCTGAATAGTTTTTCCATCTGGTGTTCCAAAAATTGCTTAGAGCCTAATATTTCCAAATGCCAATCAATTACCTTTTCACGTAAACGAATCAAACCTCCTCCTCGTCTCTACTTCCTCAATAATCAACCCATCTCCACGGTTCAAGTCATTCGCGATCTTGGCATATTATGTGACCAGGAGCTAAATTTTCGCGCACACATCGATGAGATAATCCTTAAAGCTAATTCTGCACTAACCTCTGCAATGTACGAAATCCCCGTCTCTTCTATCTACCACCCCCCGTACTGCCTATGGTTCAAATGAACCTATTTCTCGTATGCTGGGAAGTGTTAATTCGAATCCTTACTTCGATTTCAACCTCAGCACTCGATGCCTAAAAATCCGCCTTTTTAACCACCCTCCCCTCTCTCCCGTTCTGCCTAGCTAGTAAGTGAGATTAGGTTAAGATTAGATTAAGCTAGCTTTAATTAAACCCAATAAATGGGGGCGTTCGCCCCCACGAACATTAAATTAAAATTTAACTCTTCTATGTTGAAAACTTGAATTTTCTTCTTCTTATTAATCTAGTCCTCTTCGTCTACACTATCAAAGATTTTTTGAACCCATTTAATTTTTCCCTTTCCCTTCACCGCATTGTCACATGAAGAACCTTCCATGTGACATTCAAAATATTTAATTGTACTTTTTCTTTTGAATCAGTTGAGTATACAACATCCTGTTCAGATTTTGAACGTAATAGTATGAGCTCATGCTTGGCATTTAAAATAATCTTGTTAAAGTCGTCAGCAAAGTCTGACAGCATTTTGAGTGGAACGTAAAAATGATTACAAATATCCATTTTCTAGTTCTTGTTCTCCTTTCAAAAACCATTCGGTATTTTTCAACATGGTTCTTTCATTATTATTCAACGAAACATAATTCTTAATCATATGTATTTGTTAAGCCCATGTAACGTGTGGGATCCACTTCAATTCTATTGATTTCATAACGAATCTCATCAAATAAGAATGTTATGCAATTGCTTTTCAATTTAATATTACACGAGCTCGTCCCATTGTCCAGAGTTGTAAACCCCTCAATATATAATATAACTTTCATTGAGCAAAGCGTAAAGATCTTGATTCTGAATGCATATTCGTATTTCATCATTATTTTTAAATGCTTGCAAATATGATATGTAATTATGATATTCCTTTTTTATTATCATACAGCGGTTTTTGTAAAATCTTCAAAACATCATTCATGATGTTGTTGTTGTCTTTTCCCGTATTGAAATCCCAATGATTTTAAGAACTTCTTATTATGTGAGGATAATTGTTTTTGATATTTCCTCTTTCCATGTGATAATAATAGTGGAATTTTTATAATTCGGCGTTTTTTCTCAATGACAAAGTGAAATAACACTGAACATTGCTTGCGAAATAAAGCCGAATTCAGATAGAAGGCAAAAGGGGAGTACATCTTTAAAGATTTTCGGATATATTTCAGAAAACAGTGGATAGAAAGGGTAAGAAATAGTTTTTCGTATTTATGTTAATGAAGTTTTCAGCGCGCGAATTTTGAAATTCTAAATTCTTAAATAAATAGAAAACGTTTACTACACTCATGCGAAAATTCGCGCGAATTTCGAACTTTTATTTTTTCTAATTCTAAATTTTTAAATAAATAGAATCGCCGAAAACTTTTACTATAGGTACTCATGCGAAAACATAACTATTGCAGGCAAATCGTTCAAAATACTACCAAAGTATATTGTTAAACTCTCATATTCTTGGCATTTATTTCTTAAACGTTGTTCTGTTATAAGTTATTAACATGGGTTACCGGCAACTCAAAATTAATTAAGTAACTAAAATTGTATTAATTAAAATAAAATGAAAACGAAATGCTGAATGTGTTGAATGTGTGAATCTATTCAACGGCACATTTTCAGGGGTGCAAATCTGAAAACAGGAATCTTTATCTGAATGTCTTTATGAATTACTCGTAAAAGCGAAATAAGGCCGACTCGGCTTTGTCAAAGTGAAATAAGACCGAACATGAAAATTCGGCGCTATTTCGCTTTCATAAAGTGAAATAAGGCCGAATTTTAGAATACGGCGTTATTTCGCTCGGCGTTATTTCACGGCACTATCTTATAGTTCGATTTTGATCAAGGTCATTATCGTTAGTATAATATCTTCAAATTCATATGAGCGCACTGGAAGTTCAATGATTTTGTTGTTTACGTGAAACAAATTATTTTGCACATCAATGTTCGGTACTGAGTTATATGTTTGGAAATCAACCAATCCACACACAAAATCTCTATCTAGTTCGATTGGTGGTTCGCCGTTAGATTTGACGTGTTTCTACTCAAAGTGAGCGTTATTGACATTTCAACGATCAGTAACAGAATGAAGCAAAAATACAAGTACACAACATTTTTAAGAATATTTTCAATATTTATTACAATATACGAGTATGTGCTTATGTGTATATGTATAACAGTATAAAATGTATAATATATCACTTTTATTAATCCAAGAATTATGTTCGCTTGAAAATCCCAACCATTTGACGAAGACTCTATGTCCTCTACTGAGAAGAACTTTTTCCACGAGATAGCTATGGGGATACCTTGTTTTCATCAACTCATATTTAGTCTGTTCAATGAGGCTGTTCTGGACTGTTCCGGACAGAAAAGTTCACGTTTTGCTGTTCAGTGAGAAAAACGTTTGTCCGAAAGTGTTCTGCTTGGTGTTCAGTGACGGTGTTTCGGACACTTCAGAAGACGATTTTTTGCACCTACTCTGGAGTCATAACAGATTCGTGAAAAGTGTCAAAAGCAGCTGTCAGCTAATGTTCACGCTAAAACATACATATCATCACTGAAATATGTTATTGACGAGTCACAAAATTCACAGTAGTGCCTACTTTCTGTAATTTCACTATCAGTGCTCTTCCAAAGCATTTTTATGTGAATTCACTTTTGTTTATTATTTAATTCTAAAACATATTTATTACAATCTGACATATAAGATATTTTTCGCTTTTTGACAACTAACATACGGCTGTACTTTTCTGTTCTAACTTGATCTGACAGTTTTCACGAATCTGTGCTGTCCTGTCCTGTTCTGATCTGATCTTTCCGTCATTGAACACAGCTATTGATAGCTTTACCCTGATAGTCCTATAAGACGTATGTAACACGGTTTGTGTATTGAATTTTTCTATTTGTTAAAATTTCAGTTGTCCAATTCGGTGTATAACCCATCTCAAAATTATGTTTATATTTATTCGCACGTGATTCCCAATGTGATATGTTGGCTTAACGTGTAATTTTAGATGATTAGAATTAGCTTTTCATTTAAAGACTTTACACTATTCGGAGACAATTTAATTGTCCGATGTTTTGTCCGATGTTTTGTCCGATGTTTTGTCCGATGTTTTGTGTTGTTGTATTTGTCTGACAAACTTTGGTATTCATTAATCCATCGATATGTGCCATGTTAAGTAATTTTTTGCCACATTAAGTATTCCAAGGTTCTGTTAAAGCGCTCAATTGTCGAAGCTTTCATGTAAAGGTTGAATAGTGATTAAAATGATATTTCTTCATTAGACTTTGAAATTTTTTATTGAAGAATTCTTTCCCAACGTCAATTTGTAAATTTATTGGTGATTGATTCTCCTTAATGAATATCTGTTTCATAGCTTTCACGTTATAGGCATTTTTCGTTTTAAGCGGCACGGCCCAGGCAAATGTTTAAAAGGTTTCTATGATGGTGAGAAGAAAAATATAGCCCCGGTTGTATGTTGAATAGCTACCCATTCTACTTAATCTGCTTGCCAAAGATCATCTGTTCCTTTTATTATTACTCGACGACTTTTGATATTTCTACGAGCTTGTTCATGTAGTTCATTCACTATATTTATCTTTGCATTCATTTCTCCTCGACAACATCAGCAGTAGTAGCAGTCTCAGCAACAGCAGCAGTAGCAGACGAATAATGTTTTCTCTTAAGTAAGATCCGGGATTTTGGATTCGTTAATTGCTGGAAAATGAAATCTTCGAATCCTTTGAATTTTTATTCAAATTCTTTCAGTCTTTTCTCAGTATGTTTATTATATGTTTGCATTACAATCTGAGCTTGCTCTTTAAGATTTTGACTATTTATTACGTTTTTTTCAGTGTCTTTGTTAATGATGTCCCTCAGTAAGGCGCTTGTTTTTATATAATCTTCAAATTCTTTGAGCCTTTCATTAATATATTTAGTATATGCTGTTTTTAGATTCTCGACGTACTCATTCATACTTTGAATATTTATTGCAACTTTGTCAATATCTTTGATAAGGTTGTCTCTTAGCAATGTGTTTTCTTTTTGAGCATTCAAAACCCTCTGATTTATACTATGTGTAACGAATGTTTTTGTCACTGCATCATTGTCTTCTATCGGTTCAAAAGATGTTTTAAATGTTCCTTATGAAGAGTAATTGCTATCTAAATTAAAACTCAACTTATTTCTGAAACGGTTTGTGTCTTTCCTATGTTGTGAAATATGAGAAGCATGACCGAAGTTGTCAACACTCATTTTGATTATGAATAGATCTATAGAAAATCCGTATATTATAATTATATTGCTTTCCCGTAATTCTTCAATAATGGATACGATCTCATTGTTATGACGTAATATATCTACTTATTCATTCGGATCGTCCCAATATACATATGTAATTAGGTTTTCCTTCATCCTTTACTCCTCTCCCTTTCTCCCTCTATACCTTCGGCCCGTGCTGTGTCTTGATTCTGGACACTTTAGGGTAGTCATAACCCCTTTTGCGTGCGCAAATTATAAAAAAAAAATCGTTCATTAGACGTGAACTTTCATGAATATTTGATGGACTCTTATTCTTAAATCATTTTTTAATAACAGTGCTGTATTTTAATGCGTTGGTACCTCGGATTTTTTCATTAGCATTATATTTACGTTTATGAGCATTTGCTTTGATCAGAATTTCCTTATAAACTTGCAAATCGTTAGCATTATTGTTTTGAAGTCTTTTGTAAAGCAATAACTCATAGAGACCTGGTGTCACAGGCCAGCTTTCATTACCAATTAAAATCTTATGTGCTCTTAATTCAAATGTGATAAGGTATTGTTTTTCTCAAGGCTACTTTTAATGGATTCATCTAGTTCCGAGTAGAGTGAGTCGTTTGTGTTACCTGAAATATTGTCAGATGTATAAAGAGTAGATGTTCTTCCTTTTTTGTTTTTAAGAGGAGTACTCGTTTTGATTCCCGACGTTTTGTTTTTTCTAAGTAATTTTAAATCGATTTTATTATTAGTTTCACGTTAATTATCATTATAATTGTGCTTTGATTTTTCAACTAATTCCTTCAGTGATTTAGTTATAGGCTTAAAGGTATCCTCTAACAAGTTTTCTGTGATTAATTCTTATCTATTATTAATATGTAACTTTTTCTTTAATACATTTCTAGTATTTATGACATCTTTTAATATTTTCTCATTCTCTTTCAATATGCTCGATTTGATTAGGTCTTGTATCAGATCAGCATCAGTTTTTTTTATATCAGATCAAGTCTTCTATCACAACAGGTCTTAGATCAGTTGTTACATCAGCTTGAACCGTGCAGGGACCGGTTAAGAATATCCCTGCAGCGATACCTCTCGCTTGTCGTAAAAGGCGAATAAAACAAAGGTAAACGAAAATCACATCTAGGCAATTTAGAAAACACCAAGGTGAGCCTAGGGACAC
Organism: Merodon equestris; assembly: GCA_958301585.1. Classification (NCBI taxonomy): domain Eukaryota; kingdom Metazoa; phylum Arthropoda; class Insecta; order Diptera; family Syrphidae; genus Merodon; species Merodon equestris. The sequence continues at coordinate 51,021,295 of OY284414.1, read as the reverse complement.
ATATACCACCATTAAACTGCCCCACAAGTGTGCATGCAAATCAGTGGGTTGACACGACTGGAGATCACCGGTGTTGTAAGAGTAAGATCAAACAAAAAAATATGGAGCATGCCCGTGTCACAAAAAAAAAAAAAAGCAGGCCGAAAAACAATTGGTGCAAACAAATGCAAAAACACCAGCATTTGATTGGCCTCAGCGATGAAGTAATCCCGAACCGGGAAGCCTGCCGCTACTTTCTGAGGTCAAACCGGCGGACCCCACAAGCGGACCAGTAGGAATGCAGTTAAGTGGGAAGGTTATGGTCCTACACTTCTGACCATAACAACGCCGGAAAAAAGGAAAAGAAGAAGAAGTTACATCAGCTTGAAATCAGATGATATACTAAGTGAAATGATTCAAACAATGCATGTTTATAGTTGAATGAAAACATCAAATCCTCTTCGGTAACTTATAGGCTCGTCTTTGCTTATAACAAGAAATCCATATTTATTCTACCAGCATTCATCACACATACTCTGATGGACGTAATGTCGTAATGTGTTGTTACTAACAATAAAAAGCGGTAAAAACACGTTAAAATAGTGATTATTTGGAAATTGTTCTTCTTATCTTATAGAGTAAGATATATACAGCAAATTAAACCAAACACATAATAAAATCTATTACAAAAACAAAAAACAGCAATAAAAATAATTAAACAATTCAAAATTTCGTTGGACAAAAGTATTCGTAATTTATAAATAAGGTACGATATTTTTAACCACAATGATACAATACAAAGCTTGAACGAGTACATTTACGTATTTAGTACTGTTACGTATTTACTGTTATAATTTGATATCATTTACTATTATATTTGATACTGAAGTGAGCAACATGGTGCGAAAAGGTAGAGAAACTACTCCCGAAGAGAGAAAAATAATTTTAAATCTTTTTAAAACTGGTGAATCAATAAAAAAAATTAGTGATATTGTGAAAAGGAGTTACTCGACTGTATATGATATTATAAAACGTTTGAAGAATTCATCAGATTTAAACAATAAGCCTAGAAGTGGTCGTCCGAGTAAACTGATTGAGGGATAAGTGGAAAATTCTTTTAATAATAAAGAAGGAACCAAAGACACCGTCCTTCAAAATTGCCTCGGAAATAAAAGAGAGCTCCAGAACAGAAGTTGACCCTCGAACAGTCCAAAGAGTACTCAGAAATGAGGGCTATAGTGCTAGGGTTTGTAGAAGGAAACCTTTCAGTTCTAAGGTGAACAAAAAGAAGAGGCTGGATTTTGCAAAAGAATTCTCGGGCAAACCTAAATCGTTTTGGGAGAAGGTTTTGTTCTCCGATGAGAGTAAATTCTGTGTTTACCGATCAGATGGATGAGTTTTGACTTGGAAGAAAGCAGGAACCGAATTAGACCAAAAAAATATTCAAACAACTGTCAAACATGGTATGGGGGTGTATGGCAGCTTCGGGTGTAGGGAAGCTTGTATTCATCGACGAAATCATGAAAAAAGAACATTACCTTAAGATCTTAAAGGAAAATTTACAGAACAGTAATGCCGGATACTAAACTTAAAGAGCGTTTGACAGGAGGTGATAAAAATATTAATCCACTAGACGCTGCATGCAGGCAATACAATATTGAATATTCCCACTCAGAAGATACGCTTGGTTAAGAGTCAAGGCTAAGGATAGTAGCATTGGCAATGCAATGAAAGCTAAAGCAAAATTCGGTATCGGTAATGTTATGAGTAAAGTGAAGAAATGTAAGAATAAAATGAACCACTTTATTTCAACATGCTAAAAAATTCTCTACAAAACTAAACCGGAAGAAATTGAAAGTGCTATAAATTTCGCTAAAAATGTGATAAACGATTCAGTAAAAAATTAGAAGTCATCAGTGCAAATACCGCGGTAATATGTACCTATTCCTAAGATTGGAGGCTTTCCACCATTAGAACCAATACTTACGGCCTTTGGAGCGATTGGAGGCTTAGCATCTGGAGGAAGTGCCATTGCAAAGACAATAAATGCTGCAACATCTGCTCGAAAACAATTGGAAGAAGCAAATCGGCACAATAAAACCCTGGAGTCCATTGCTATGGGAAAGGCTTATTTCTTAAACCCTTTTTTTTTTTTAATTCATTTTTATTCAACTTTTACTTAAAACTAGCTTAAATAACTTTTAATAACATTTTAAATAACAAACTTAAAATACCCTATTGGCTCTATGCGGACACTCGAAAGTACACAGAACAACTTAAACTATGTCTTTCGACCAAATGATTACATTAATTAATTTAAAACAGAAAATGATACAGCTAAGAAAATTGTTTTTTTTTAAGAAAAACTTAGCATCCGATTAATAGATTAATAATACATATTTGATTTTTTATAAAACTTAATACTAACTAAAACTAGCTTAACCTACCTTAATATATATATATAGATATATACAAAATATATGTTACATATACATATATGTATCTTTTTTTCTGTTTATAATGTTTTTTGTTTTTTTTTGTTTTCTTAACTTAAGCTACCCATCACCCTAGCCTACTTTAATCTAACCTACCCTAGCCTACCCTAGCTTATATAAGCCTGCCACTGGCGTTTGGCGGGCTTTGCCTTGAAGAGGCTATATGAATTTATGGCACCATTGACGAAGTCCACTCCAGCCACCAAAAGCGTTGATGCTGACGGGCGACGTCTCTCCGATCTCGGCGCGACACCGATCTATTAAACCTGAGGCGCTCGGGCTCATGGAGCGCGACATCAAGTTCCTAGAGGAATCGCCGCTCCACGGAATTGCGGGCCACGTGGAAGATTAGCGGTACCGCTGCTCTATCCTGGATCAGCCCACATTGATCTAAGTAGAGAAAAGCCTCTGGTGGAACAAAGCCGTTAAGGCGCACTCTCTCGTATTACAAGTAGTTGGGGTAGTAAGCCCCGGAGATCAGGTTATTGACCGAAGTCATTGCTCTTGCAACGTGGCTTCGAATCAGTTTGATCAGAAAGTTATCCACCCGTACAATCCTAGCCCTATTGTACAGGACCTCGTTCGGGTAAAATTTCGTGTACTCAGATTCGGGCGTCCTATCTAGTCCAAGACAAGTCCTGAGACATTGTCTCTCAAACAAGAGAATCCTTTCCATTAAGCTAGCTCTCACATTGAACCAGACGGGACATCCATAGGCAACCATGGGCCTGATTAAGGCCATGTAGCAGATTACCTTCACCCTAGAATCAAGTTATCTGCTATGAAACAGCCATCTTGTCAGAGCAAAGCGCCCCGGGCCCTTGCCAGAGCGGCATCTACATGTTTGTCAAAATGTAGGTATCTGACTATACTTTGTCTCGCCAGTGGACGCCCGTCCGGTCCAAAAATTAAGAACCTGCGCCAATTTTTTCTAATGTCCCGAGAGGCCCTAGACAAAGGCGTTCTGAACAATATAGATTCTGATTTCTGGAAGTTGATTTTCAACTTCCAGTCATCACAAAACTGCTGAATTATTTCGAAGTCACGCTGCAGAAGAGTAACAATGACGTCGATCGTTGGATCTGTACGCGATTAGGTGCTCTGCGTACGCTATTGAGTGGTGAAGAGAAACAAGTAGATCACTGAAGTAAATGCTGAAAAGTATCGGCGAGTTCACCGTACCCTGTTGCAGTCCGTTGTTAATATCAAATGTTATGGTAGAAATCTCGTTGGCAATTTTCACAACGAACTTTCTACCTGTTAACATGTCAAAGATCATATAAAGCAGTGGTTTACTTATGCCCAATCGACTGAGCTTGTAGTAAAGTAAATATAAAGATAATTAGCATTCTACATCCACTGGTGGGAGGTGCCTAAGCACAACATTCAATATTCCGTCCCCGCTGATTTTTTTTTTTTGAATGACTCGAAGATCATCTGGAGATCCTCCGTCGAAATGAACAGAGTGTTAGCCATTTCACTGGCTACGGCATTGTTTGATTTCTTAAACCCTATTGAAAGGGATATGGCCTAGCTTGTAAATCTCACTCAAAAAAAAGTTGGCTGTCACGGGACGCCCGGCAGATGTGAAACATCTATGTTAATATTAGAATTCATAATTAATAAGAATATATAACGAAAGATGGAATAAAATAAAGACAAAATAGAGTTTCCTTAATAAAATCAAATTATTTTTCATATTAATTTAATTATAATAATTACAGAATATATATATGTATATGTATGAACAGAATATAAAATATATATTCCAATGCAGCTACGGGATATAATTTGACGTATACGCGATTTTAGGAATAGTAGCTATTGAAGGTGTATTGAACGGTATTAAAGAAATGATTGATGTGTTAGACGTCACGTTATCAAGATATCTCGAAAGTACAGCGTCGATTGTCGTTCCATACCTAGTTATTGATTCAATTGATTTATTATTGATTTTCAAATGTTTGTTCAAGAAATGTCAAAGGGACTGAATCGTTAGTTGCATGATTGACATTGAAATTGCCTGCTAAAATCATCGGAAGTTCGTCTCAATTATCTTCTCAAATCCTCAAACCTTCGCGGCTGTATATGAGTAAAAGACGATGTAAAAACTTTATACTTTCTGTGACTTTTTGATTTGGTGGAATATACACAATGAGCACAAGGTATCCTCTCCCATCATCCATTTTAACTTGAGAAGCACAGAAGCACAAACTTTAATTTCACGTGTATTTCTTAGTGAAAGTTCTATATATGTATGTTGTTGTACGTTGTAACTTGGGCTATGTTTGTTTTTTTTTTGATAAATTGCAGCGCCCACAGCTCTAACATCTTTTCGTTTAACTTTGACTGTGCATTGGAAATTAGGTATTTGAATAACTTTTTGTTTTTGATACTTTAACAGCTTAAGGTTAATATTGTGAATCCCTTTCTCGATGTAATGAAACTAGTAATCATGTCTTGCAAAGTATCAAGCTTATTTAAGGATAGTCTTTTAAAGTCTTCTTGTAAAGACAAAATTGATGGATTCTTCCTCCATAGTAAAAACTTGAATCATCATTTCTGTTACATATGAACAAACCTTCAATACTATAACTCGCGATAAAGCGACATATATTATAATAATTGAATAGAATGAGATTTATTATACTCATAGACTATCTCGTAAAATGTAGCTCCTTGAGACTTGTGAATATTCATGGCACATTCGGATATCATAGGCAAGTGAGTTTTTTTTCCACAATCGTTTTGTTGTTGTTAAGATGAATACTTGCCTTTCGATGTATAATAGGAACGGCTCGTTTATCGATATTATGTTCTGTAATAAATCCAGCTGCTTTTTTTCTGGCAACTGTATCAGTTTTTTTAAACGAGCCATACATGAGTAATTTCATTATGTTCATTCTGTTCCAATCTACTAATATTTTATGTAATTTTGTCTCACAAATCCTTCCTGTTCATGGGCAGTACAGATACTAATAATATCTTTCGCAGTAGAAACCAGTTTTTCTTCTGCTTATTGCAAAATAGATACGTTGAATTCATTAACCGTTACGTTTTCTAGGAATAATCGAACGCCATCCGGACAGCGCTTTGTAACTTCTTCCTTTGTAAAACATCTTGACTAGATAATGGTCAATTCGTCATCATCCAAAATAGATCCATTGCCAATTTTTGTAAGGATAAAAACAAAATTACATTAGTTTATTGCATAACTTGAATTAATCCGTAGAATTTTAATTCTCGTTAAAGCAAAGGCCTAATCTCGCACTTACTCCAAATCCAACAGTGATCCCAGTAAGGGGAGTTGCAGGGGGCAGCATGCTCCCCCTTGCGACACCTCACACATTTTTGAAAGTATGCTTTATTTTGTATATACATATATATATATGCATCTTCTAAACTATTGAAAACTGCATACTGTTAGAAGCTGCATAATTCTTACGTAAAGAATGTGGTTATTTAAATTTTGTTGCATAGTCCCAGGCAAAACTATGATTGAACTAAAACAAACCAAATCTGTATTTTGTGTGAAAAAAGCTTGTATCTTTGAAACTAGTAAAGTCTGACCTAAAATATCTATGAAACTTTATATTCCTAAAGTGAATTAAAAACCTTTTTTTTGTCCAAGGACAATAAAAATAGTAGTGGGTATTATATCGAAGCTGATAAGTCATAGTTTTTGATGGTGTGTTACATCAAGAAATAAAAATAAATATAATAAATAAAAAGTGACTTGCGAATCGCGAAGAAAACATAACAATAATAAGTTGGCTAGAAGTGAAGTGATTGAAAAACGAATCATAAGCGCTTATAAAAAAAAAAAGAAGATTTTAACAATGGCAACCAGTTCAACACCGACAACAGAGGAAGCACTGAGGGCGCATATATCAACCCTCACGGCGATAATCCAGGCACAGAAAGAAAGGATGCTGCAGTCAGACCCTCGTCCAGCAAGTTACCACTGCCAGTTCGGGATGAGTCCAGGTAAAGTCCTGAATCAGTTCCGTTGTTTAAGCCCTACAATGGAATGGATGATTACATTCTTGCATCCTTCATCAAATCTGTGGAGGCAACACTACAGCCATATGGCAGTAATGAGGAGCTCTACAATTATGCTGTTAATATAGTTACAACTGAGAAACTATCAGGGAAAGCTGCAGTGTGCATTCGACTACTGGGACATCATGATACATGGACAGCGGTGAAGGACCAGTTGCGACAACATTTTCGAATAACGAGGACCTACTCGGAAATCTTCAATTTTTGCCGATATGTTAAGGTTAGTAATTTAAGAGAACTTTTCACTATACGAGTTTTTAATAATGCCAATCTTGAGTTAAATGAAATTTACGACTATGATGAACTAAAGCCAGCTTTATATAATCCTAGTCGTATAGAAAGAGATTTTAAAGATATTCTCTTAGAAAAAAATTGATGGCATTATTAGATTACATATTGAACTATAGTATAATAGATAAATACAGGGTGTCCCACGAGCAGTGTGCCAAAAAGCTAGAGCGTGTAGGTCTGGTTAAGACAAGAAAAAAATCGTACGGGAGGGGGAGGTCTATTCCCCTCCGTTTAGCCGGGAGGGGCAATTTTCTAAAAAATTTACTTAATTTGGAAAAAAAAAAATATTAAAAATCAACAGTTACATCCACAATGCCGTGATATACTTTTTTGTAAAGCATCTTGTTTTTAAACGAAGCTGTTTTAAGGAATAGTTTTCGAGAAATTAATTTTCAAACTCAAAATTTTGAAAAAAAAAATTTCGAACTATTTTTTTTCAAAATTGTATGTAATTAAGTAGGTACTATTTTTTTTTTCAAAAATTCAATTCTCTTATTAGTTTTTAGTTAAAAACAGAAAACCGGATGCAAAAATGTGTTGTAGTTTTTGAGAAATTAAAAAAAAAACCCGAACCACTTTTTTCTAAGAAAAATCTTTTTTTAGTTTTAACGCGGCTGGACTTGTAGGCAAATTAATGTATGAAACATTAACCTCTTTCTTATTATTTTTAAAAAAATCGGAGTTTTATTATAATAAATTTTCAATATGATCCCCATTTTTTAGAAGGCAAAGATTATATCTCCTTTTAATGGCTGCACATAAGTCTATGCTTGAGAAAGTTTCCTGCAATTTGACTCCAGCGACTTCAATCCGTTCTTTCAGTTGTTCCAAAGATACTATTTCCACATCGTAAACATAATTCTTAATGAATCCCCATACATAAAAGTCTAGAGGAGTTAGATCTGGCGATCTAGGTGGCCATTTCGTGGGGCCCCTCTTCCGATTCAACGGTCACTAAAATGATCATCCAGCCAGTTTCTAACCCGTAAGCTGTAGTGTGCTGGTGCTCCATCTTGCTGGTAGATTAAATTATCTGCTATGGCAAAAGGAACGTTGTCCATCAAATCGGGCAAAAGGTCTCGTAGGAACTGCAGGTATGATTCTCCATTAATAACGGCATTCAAAAACCGGGGCCCGATTACAGTTTGTGCAACAATACCAAGCCAAACATTACAGCTAAAGCGGTGTTGTGATTTATTTTTTTTTTGTTGTGTGGATTGGTGCTACTCCAATGATGCAAATTGTGGAAGTTAGTAACCCCATCTCTGGTAAACTGTACTTCATCCGTCCAGAATATCCTTGCAAAATAGTTTCGTTCAGTTTCATCTCGAAGTTTCATGATCGACAAAATTCTGCTCTCAAAAACTTGTCGTTTGAGGTGAGTTCCTGAACTGGCCTGAACCTGAACAGAACTAAAATGGTACGGGTGTAAGTTTTCGGTATGAAGCACTCTCCATACTCTAGATTTGGGCACTCCAAGCATAATAGCTATCCTCCTTGTACTAAGGGAGGGATTACGTCGGACCAAATCCAAAATTCTTTCATCTAAGATTCCTGATCCATCTGTAACTGATCTTTCGCTTCTTCGATGCTCTAGCACTCCGTGCTCTCGCAGACGTCGGTGAATTTTTGAAAACATGCTACGACTGGGACACCTCCGATTGGGATACCTTTCAGCATAGAGTCTTTCGGCTTCACGATCTCGACCATTAGCTAAACCGTAGCAGAAGTGCATGTCCGTTAATTCTTCTCGAGAGTATGAGTTTGACATCGTAATGTGTTGATGAGTTAACATCCAATTTGGAAATGGTTTTTTATTAAAAATGCGATGCCTTTTATTTACATTTGGGTAGCAAATATTTTGTTTTTCAATAAAGAAAAATTGCGGTTTATTGTCTTAAGGTCCTAGCGAGTAGAACCCGTCGGCGGCGGGCGGACCACGACGAAATTGGCAGGTCTGTTTTCAGGCGTTATCAATGAAAAAAAAAGGATTAATCCAGGGTTATTCCAATACTGTGTCACTTTATTGTATCCTCATAAAACTCCGAATTTTTTAAAAATAATAAAAAAGAGGTCAATGTTTCATACATTAATTTTCCTACAAGTCCAGCCGCGTTAAAACCAAAAAAAAAGGTTTTTCTTAGAAAAAAATGGTTCGGGTTTTTTTTAATTTCTCAAAAACTACAAGACATTTTTGCATTCGGTTTTCTGTTTTTAACTAAAAATTAATAAGAGAATTGAATTTTAAAAAAAAATTAGTACTTAATTACATACAATTTTGAAAAAAAATAGTTCGACATTTTTTTTTTTCAAAATTTTGAGTTTGAAAATTAATTTCTTAAAAACTATTTCTTAAAACAGTTTGGTTTCAAAACAAGATGAAAGAAGAGGTTTCTGGCTTTACAAAAAAGTATATCACGGCATTGTGGATGTAACTGTTGATTTTTAATAATTTTTTTTCCAAATTAAGTAAATTTTTTAGAAAATTGCCCCACCCGGCTAAACGGGGGGAATAGACCCCCCAGTCCTATACGATTTTTTTCTTGTTTTGACAGATCTACACGCTCTAGCTTTTTGGCACACTGCTCGTAGGGCACCCTGTATAATAAATATTCAAAATTAAAGTTGTAAGATGACGAGAGAACAATAGATATAAGGCACAAAAAAATTAGCAGTAGAAATATTATACAGCAAAATAAAACTTTTCCTTGTAATTGGAACTATAATTCAACTGGATCAGGTAATAATATTCCTAGTAAAAACATGTCGTATGAAGGAGAACAACGACATTCACTACAAGATAACTTTCACACTCACTATAGAAACCCCGACCAAAGATTTTCGGGAGCCAGCCCCTCTGTTCGAAATAAATTTTCAAACCCAAACCAAATCAACTATCCCATAGTACTAACAAACCCAGGGAGTCCAATGATAATTTTCAAATACCGCCTCAAAACAAGACCTACCGTTAGTCAGGGTAACATTAGGAAACCAAACAATAAATGTTTAATTGACACAGGAACAACAACTAGCATAATAAAGCCAAATATTTTACGTAATTATAAGCAGGAAACATTACCCAAACCTAAGCACTATTCAATTCTTAATGGTCACACTGTAATTACTCCAAGAATTAAAACTTCTGTCCCTTCCGAATTTGAAATTTCGGGTACTATAAATTGGAACGTTTTCAAATTAAATAGTAAGGAGTATGATGCAATTTTAGGTCTGAACATTCTTGTCCCATATCAAGTCAATATTTATTTGAATCAGAAATGTGTTGAAATTAAGGGAAAACAATACAAATTTATTACAAATAATTATCCCATTGATCCAAATAGTGTTTGCTCTCTAGAACCTATATATCCTTTGTTAGATCACTATAATATCGATCACCTTAATGGAGAAGAAAATATTGGAATTAAGAAACTACTTAGCGAATATAAAAATCTCTTTTATAAAGAAGGCGATAACATAACATTACAGAAATCGTAACCCACAATATCAATTTTAGGAAGCTCCTAAATGTTCGAACAGGCGTCGCTACTTTTAATAATAATAAAATAATTTTTGCCATTAAGCTACCAGCCAACTTTACGATCAGTAATAAAAAAAAGTTATTGCACATGCCGAACAAGAACAACATTGAGATAGTTTCTGATTTCGAAATTATAGTTGAAATAGTAGAAATAGCCTATATATTCGAGGAAAACAAATCCTTAAAAGAATTAAAAAAGAGTAAAAACTGTAAAGAGTAAAAACTTATAAAGAAGACGATAACTTAACATTCACTCACGAAATTACTCATGAGATTATTACTACAACAAGTAATCAAGTATATTCTAAAATATATTGGTATCCAGGAGTACACGAAACAGAAATACAGCGCCAAATAAACGAGATACTACAACAGGGTATTATAACGGAAAGCAACTCTCCTTACAATAGTCCGCTATGGGTTGTCCCAAAGTAGACTGACAAAAATGGAAATAAAAAATGGAGAATTGTTATCGGCCATAGGAAGTTAAATGAAGTTACAGTAAGCGACAAATTCCCAATACCTAATACTGCCACGATATTGGACAAGTTGGGTAAATCGCATTATTTTTCTACTCTTGACTTAGCTAAAGGCTCACCAAATCTTAGTCAGGCCTGAGGATAGAAAGAAGACTGCATTTTCGACACCATTTGGCCATTTTAAATACGTGAGGATGCCATTCGGCTTAAAAAATGCACCCTCAACGTTTCAAAGGTTAATGAATTCTATTCTTAGAGAGTATATTAACCGGATTTGTGTTGTGCATTTAGATGATATACAGTACTTATTTTTAACACGTCACTTAAGAACACTTAACTAATATTAGAAAAAATTTGAAACACTTCAGAAAGCGGGACTCAAAATTCAGATTGACAAATGCAATTTCTTGGCTAAAGAAACGGAATATTTGGGGCACATACTTACTTCAGAAGGAGTAAAGCCTAACTCTGACAAAATTGTCGTCATCCGAAACCTTAAGCTTCCAAAAACCAAAAAACAAATTAAATCTTTTCTCAAGTTAACTGGTTATTATAGGAAATTCATCAAGGATTATGGCAAAATCGCATACCAAATGGTGAAATACTTGAAAAAAAATTCTAAAGTAATCGTTAATGATCCCAATTATATTTCCGCATTTGAGAAAATAAAAGACATTATTACTGATTACCCAATATTAAAATATCCCGATTTAAAAAACGCTTCAAATTAGTAACTTATGCAAGCTATTTTGCATTGGGTGTCGCTAGATAGACATCCAGTTTCATTTGCTTCTCGTACTCTTAACGATCAAGCATTAGTCAACGATCAAAAAGGAACTACTTGCAATAGTTTGGGGAGTTAAATACTTCAGGCCATATCTCTTTGGGAAAGAAAACGATATGTGTACTGACCATCAACCAATACGCTGGTTACATACAAAGAATATAGGAAAAGATTTAAATCCCCGACTCCAACGTTGGTTTGTACAGTTAGGGGAATACGAAGCTAAAATCGATTATGTAAGAGGCAAAGAAAATAAATTGACTGATTTTCTTAGCAGAATTGATGCGAGTACTAAAGAAATTAACCTGTAGAAACAAATACATACGAATAGATCCCTATATTAAACATAATAGTGAATCGGTTCAAAACACAATTGATACTATGTGAAACAAAGGAAAGAGAATCCACAAATCTATTTAAGAACAAAAGGATATTTATTGAAAAGAATGACATACCAAACAATATTGCTGATATTGTCCGAAGGCATGGTCAGTAAGGGAAAAGTTGGAATTTATTCACAATTAAATAGTTTCATTAAGCACAGCAAAAATTGCTAGAGATATTCCTAGCTAATTCTGGCATAGGATTCTTTAAATGTGATCTAACTAATGAGGATGAAGCTATTAAACTAATTTCTCTTTACCACAAAGTAGAATATGAACATTCTGGTATAATCGCTAACTATGAAGGTATGAAGCACAAAATCTTTTATCCAAAACTTAAATTTTAATCAATAAAGTAATAAATAATTGTGACATTTGTACAGCTGCAAAATATGAGAGAAACCCTATTAAAAAGAAATTATAGTTAAGCGAAACATCTACTGATCTTAACCAAATAATCCATATAGATACTTACGTTAATTCTAAGCATTCATTCCTCAATTTCATAGATAAGTTTTCTAAACATGCGGTCAGCTTTTACCTCGAAGATAGAAACAATAGGACCTTAATTGAAAAAATACGCCAATACATTTTCATCACAGGAAAAATGACAAAGGTAGTTTGCGATTATGAGTTCAACAACGTCAATTTGAAGAACTTCTTTAAAGAAGAAAACATAGAGGTTCATTTTGTAAAACCAAACAGCCACACCGGAAACAGCGACGTCGAACGACTTAATAACACACTAACGGAGCGAATACGTGTTTTGAATTTAGAGAATAAGATACCAATTACAGAAAAAATGCTTAAAGCCATAGAACTTTACAACCGTTCTTTTCACGCTTCTATCCGAACTACACCCCTTGAAGTTCAAAATAATAGAATTGATGAGAATATAATAAGCGATGGGTTAAATAATTACAAAAGAAAGGTCATTACCACTAGGAACAGGTCTCGAGAAGAATATGATGAAGTTCGCCAAGAAGGGTTCATAAAGAATTATACAAGTGTTAGACACAAGGAACAATCGAATTTTAGAAAATACCCTTTGAACAACGTTCACGAGTCAAGTATTAAACGTCCCTTTAAATTTGCAGATGGTACTTCTTCATCTGTTACTCCTGATTCTGATTTCCATGTTACTCCAAACCTTGCAAGTTGAAAAAATCGATTCGCACCTCGGATACTCAGAGATAAATATTGGTAAAGTAGAAATAGTTTGTAATTATGACATAATTTTACATATAACAGACCCTGATGAAATACTGGATACACTCAAACAATTCACTAAAATTCTAGACCGAAAACAATTGCTAGTAGGAGAAGTAGAAAATATTAAGGGTAAAGTTTTAACTATAATCCCACGTACGTATAAAAGGAGCCCCTTTAATTTCGTAGGCAGCGCCTTCAAATGGCTTTTTGGAACACTCGACGATGAGGATAAACAAAAGATAGAAAAACATTTTTCGGTTACAGATGAAAATAACCATGAGATCATAAAATCCGTAAACCAACAGATTAAAATAAATGAAAATTATAGCGAGAGCATTTCAAAATCGAAACAGATAGGCAAAGAATTTTAGAAAAGTTTAACCAAATCAAAAGTCTTTCTGCATGGCTTCACGGTGAAACCTTTTTCATCGTACAAATGTTTAAGCTTGGGGCCAAGGAAAACGTTGAAATCGTACAACAGAATATAGCTTCAGTAAGATTAGGTGTTCTACATCCTAACCTGTTAAGTTATGAAGAAATCGTAACCCACAATATCAATTTTAGGAAGCTCCTAAATATTCGAACAGGCGACGCTACTTTTAATAATAATAAAATAATTTTTGCCATTAAGCTATCAGCCAACTTTGCGATCACTAATAAAAAAAATTGAATGCACATGCCGAACAAGAACAACATCGAGATAGTTTCTGATTTCGAAATTATAGTTGAAATAGTAGGAATAGCCTATATATTCGAGGAAAACAAATCCTTAAAGGAATTAAAAAAGAGTAAAAACTGCATATTTCAAGAAAAGTGTCCCCTTAATATAAATGCTTTAGAGCAAATAATAGAAATCGATAGCACAACATTAATTTTAAAAAACATGAAAGATAAACGATTTCAAAGCAATTGTGACGAAAGAAATTTTGAACTCAATGTGGAAATTACTTGATTCCTTTAACAATTGCACAATCTCATTTGATAATATACAATTTTCCAATACCGTATTCGAATATTAAGATAGTTTTTTTATTCCAAATAAAAACCAAACACTCCCTATTGAAAAAATACTGTCATTTGACGACATAGTTCTGAAACAAGAAAGTAATATTAAAGCCATCTTTCATTGTAGAGATAACAATATAAAGACAGTCTTAAGACCGAACTGAAACACCGTGGTTGTTTTATTTCATAACTGGCGGCCAGTTATATATATCCAGTTATTATATATCCATTAGAACTTAAGTCGCGTAGTGCAGATAAGAACAGAGAGAGGCGTCTTTAAACCTTTGCCGGTAACTAATCTGTCGAACGAATTGAAAGAATAGACATTTAAAAAACAAAAAAAAAACAAAACAAAATTTCCATGAATTTCAACAAACAACAAAAAAAAAATTATAGGCTATAAGTGAAATTATAACTCTGATCTGTATCCGACAAAGCAAGGATCATATTCTCCCCAAGTTGCAAGATTCGCTTAACACTCATTCTAACGACGGATACCAGTAGCAGCTATATAACCTTTATTTTATTTTTTTCACTTATATGTATTAGACAAGAAACTTATGAACATTTTAATTTTTTCTTGCCAAACCTTCGCAACTATCGCAATCGGACCGAAAGAATACGAAGACACAAGAACGAGCATAAGAAGATTAAATAACAACCGAAACTGCATCCAAAACACAAGAGCACAAACATCTAACATAACAACCACGTCACTTCCGATGATTAGATATCCACTTTTCCGGGCCGGGAGCATGTTGCGTCGCAACAATAAATACAAAACAATTGTGTGTGAGCGAGATACCCACTGCATAGTGAATTGCAGCATACCTACTCCAAAGGTGCGGGGCATTAATTACAATGCGTGCCAATACTAAATTCTAATATATTGTAGTCCGAATCGTAATTTCCCCTGCAAATACATATAAATAAACCAAGGCTATTGACCTCCTACAGCTGATTAGTACATAAGCAACCAACAACTGCAAGGAAGGAAATGCAAAATCAAAATTCAAATGAAATTTCGCAGTTACCATTTGAACAACAAAGCTAAAATAATTTTAATACTGTTGTTTTTCTTATTGGCGCAATTAGTTTAAATTTCCACTTGAATTCCTACTCATCTCAGTGCGGAACACTAAGGTTGTGTGGGCACCAGTGATGCAAGTTTATTTACGTAGCCGCCGATATGAAAATGTGCTTCCTCATATGCATGAGGAATCCACAATATGCTGCAAAGCGTTCGTGCAAGGATAGTAACTTTCCTTTAGACCTTGCACGATTTGGATTTTATATGGATGAAACAATTTTTTTTTTAAATAACGTGCAAAGTTGATTGTTTCATTCCCGTAGAGGCCGAAATCTTTCTTATAGATTTGCGCGGATTTCGCATAATTTTATGTTGAATTTTTTTAATTTGAGAGACATGTGCCGGCAACGCTGCTGAAGTTGATGGCTCGGAGGAGTTCTGTTCTCCATTGTTCCTTTCTTGTCAAAAACTTTGCATGCACGAACAGATAAGTCTCAGTCCGCGTAAATTGAAGTGAGTACAAAAATTACGGAGCGCACCAATGATGACCAATGACTCATCGCGATTAATAAGTCCGCGAATCGAACGATTTCTCCCCCACTTATCTCACCCCGCTGGTTTTCGAACATTCGAAATTTTAAGTTGAAAATTTCCCGCTGAACACCTTTTAGATAATAAATTGCAATGGAAACCACATATAATTTAAAAACGTTATCAAATTAAAAATAAATTCAGACCACTCTATCGGCTTATTAGAAAAAAATTCAAAACTTTCCATATAAAATAAACTTTTTACTTACTACACATTAATAAAGCCAATTTGGATCTACGTTACTCAAATATGGGGAACCGCCGCCAAATCAAACATAGATATCATTCAGCGACTTCAATCTAAAGTAATCCGGAGGATAGTAAACGCATCCTGGTACATTTCAAATGAAGACATACATCGTGACCTCAAAACACACTAAAGACGAAACCAAGAAACTTAGTGAAAACCATCAAATAAAAATCTTAAATTACGAAAACAGCGAGATACAAAACTTACCCCATCAGGAAGCTAGCAGAAAAAGACGACTTAAACGAAGAAGACCGGTAGACCTTCAATTACTCTGAGCTACAATATATATGTAAGCTGTAACCTGTATTGTGTAACTTGTGGTACTAATATAACGTATAATATGTAATGTATAAAGTAGTGATACTAAATCTACCTATGTTCACTTATATATATTACTTTTACCCCTATTATATTATATCACTTCCCCTATAATAGCAATGTCAAAACAGAGTTTTTAAGATATTGGTCTTAAAGTCTAAAAATGACTTCCATTGTAAATCTTATTTTTAAATTTACAATTCAATTACCTTGCATCTTAGGATAGATTCATTTTTTATTTCGGAAATAAAAAAAAAACAGGGAACAGAATTCTAGACACTATTTACCAGAATAATTTTCACAACGCCACTAAAACTCTTGATCATTTTTTCAATAGCATCTCCTTCACCGCTATTTATAATGGTAGCACTCTAATAGATTTACTGACATGGCCAATGATACAGATTGTAAGCCCGAATTTTAGAAAATCAATTAGGTGATGTTAAAATGAGAACTCGCCGTTTTCCAATAGACGCCGCTAGCGGTACGTGTTGGTAAGAAATCAGGTAAAATCAAGTAAACTTGGGCTCTATCAACAACTCTCTAAATTTTTGAAATTTAATTTCATCATATGTATATTATTTTGTGCGTAACTAGTTTAGGTTTTCGCTTTGAATTCCAAAAGAATCAACGGCTGAATCGCGTCGAATGATCAAAAAATATATGGTAAGACTTTTTTGTATGAAGGGGCATGGCATGAGTGGGGATTTTGACGTGGGTGGGACATTTTATTGACTTAATGCAAGCCTAAAAAAGAAAAAAACAAACTCTCTATACTTAAATAAATTCAATATTATTAGGAAGAAAGTAGATAAAAAATGTACATGTTAACGTAGTGTATTAGGATTTTGTAATATAAGGATTCAATAACTCCTTAAACCAACGTATCATAAAGCCGAGGGCGGAATCGGCACAGTTGCTAATATTGTCGATATGAATACGAAAGTTAAATTTCCGAAGATAACACCTTAGTCTACTAAGAAATTGACAACGGGAGCAACTAGCGTAGGTTCTTGGAGTGCTTACGGGTAATTGATAGCTTGATAACATTGAACACAAGGTGACTTTTTGACACCAAATAATGAGAAGGAATCAACAGGTGAAGATATATGTTCGGTGATTTTCATATCATCAACGTATACGGATAGATGAGAATTATTAGTGAAACACTTGACAACATTTATGGTTAGGATAATGGAGAGAATGTAATGGAGTCGAGAGATTACGTTGAGAGACTCCTAACATGGCTTTAATTGAATCAGAAATAGAAGATCCATAAGATAAAATGGGTTTGAGACATGGAAAAGAATACTGTCACGTATAAATGGAACTGTGAAGTAAGGCCGTCTGGAAGTCAGGACCGAAAGAGTATTCGTCCAGCAAGTTATGTATTTTCTCGATGACTAAGGCAAAGGTTACATTCATTAACACCAGAGACGTCTGGGAGCAACATTTCATATAATGGAAGTTCATGGTCGGGTGTAGGCAGGGTAAGGAAACGCACACTCATGAGCTGCTCGTGAGCGTGTGCTACCAAACGAGAAATTATAAAACTCATGCGCTCATGAGTAATCGGCTGTGAGCATGTGTGCACGAGTGTGTGCATTTATCTAAGCTCACCCCATGTGCGTATTCCACATATGTATGCACACTTATGTGCACTCTGTTTGTGGGTTTTGTTTAACATGCGGAGTGCGAAATCATGCAAAATCAGTAGTCAGCTGATCGAATTTTTATGGGAGGTCCGAATTCTTTTTTCATATTTCTACCCAAGTTCCTTGGAGAAAGTTGTCCAATGTCACGGGTACTATCACTATCACCTTGAAAAGCCAAGCCATTTTTGGCTAACATTTTGATGATTGAGGCAACAACATAACAACACTTCATTCCAGTGTTCTATTTCTAATTTAACTATTCTCTGTGCCTCGGCATCTATCGTATGAGACGATTTAAGCCTACGTGAAAGTTCGACCCAAGATTTTAGAGTTTCTACATGGCTTCGTGATGTCTCATGATTTTTTTCTCTTTGGGTTGTTGTAATGAATCCATATTTCATCACCCGTAGCGATGCGATGAAGAAAACCCTGTTTTTGCCGCTGGAGCAGTTGTTCACAGCGTAAAAACGACGCTCAAGGCCTCTTGGCTTCAAATCCAAATTCCTTGCTTTTGAATCATTCCCAACGCATGCAACCGCTTCTAGTACTGAAGAATACTCTTTTTGCGTTTGGCATGGATCCTTCGGGGTGATCACAGGACACTGTCCCATTGGAGCAATGCTCCGGAAATGGGACTCGGGATCCAGCGATCTCTGCCGGAGCTACGGCGATGAGGAAGAAACTGAGACGATCCAACATCTGCTCTGCCACTGTCCAGCTCTCCAGAATCGACGCCTAGTGTCGCTAGGCCAAAGATTCTTTACAGAGATTGCGGACGTGGCTAATGCAGATATATCGGATCTTCTAAGATTCATCAAGAGCACGGGGTGGTTTCAGCCACCACGTGATAGGACAGGTTAATTTTATGTGTACCCACACAAACGAAGGGTATCACAATGGGCCTCTTGGCCTCCGAGTGGAAGTGATGTCCAACCATCACACTCCCCTTCTCTAACCTAACCTAACCTAAACTGAACGCAGCTCTCAAAATCGTTGGCCACTGACATATTTCATTTCGGTGAAATGATTGCATTTGACAGCTCTGGATAGCCTTTTCCCGCTGATTCTTGGTGATAACGACTGGTGTTGTCTAGTGTCATAACTGGATTTTGGCGGGAGCAATTGGTTGAGATGTGCCCGAGCTTTCCGCACTTAAAGCAGGTTACGTTTTTCGTTGAATATTTTGAACTGTCGGTATTTGGATGGTTCACAGTAACTTGTTCTGATGATTTCGTTTTCTGCGATGGAGTGATTCGAGTGGTAGATTCAGATGTCACGACTTTAAATGTTTTCATTGGGCGGGTGTAACGAGCACTATTTTTTTATTCATACTTACGCAAAGCTGTTTTCAACTCACTAAGGTTGTTCGCGCTATACAGTATTGTTTTATTAAATTCAGAATCAATAATACCATTTATGATAAATTGGATTAAATCTTCTTCATCGACTGCACTGTGAGATGCGATTTCTTGCATATATAATACATACTGTTGCATAGTTTCATCAATACGTTTTTTCCTCTCGCGGAATTCGTTGAAAACATCTGATTTTGACACAGCTTTACGAAATTCACTTTTTAATGCAATTTTTAGTTCCAGACAGCTTTTGGGATTTATTGTTCTAACGTATAGTCGAGCTGTGCCCGTAAGAAGTAGCTTGCAATATAAGAATTTAGCTCTGTCATCTAAATTAATTACCTCGGAACATTATTCGAATTGTTCAATCCACCGCTCAACTGGAAAGTTGTCATCCCCACTAAACGATGTGATTGAATCTTCCAGATCCTTAAAACTGCACAATACCGTAGCTCTCGAAGTAGAAGGCGTAAATTCTATTTGCAATTCTCTAAGCTGTCGTCTCAGCTTTGCTATTTCTTCTTTCTTTTTTAAAATTCTTTGTAATTTCGTTAGTTCCTCATCAAGCTGTTCCTCTTCCGAATCATTAGAGTCACTTCCACCCACAGACGCATGCTCTTGAATAAGGTTTGGGTTTTCGGTTCCATTTTCTCGAATGTGTGAAGCATCCTGTATTAATTTGCGAAGATCGTCGTCCAAGAAATACCTGTGCAGGAACGGGTTAAGAATATCCCTGCAGCGATACCTCTCGCTTGTCGTAAAAGGCGACTAAAATAAAGGTAAACGAAAATCACATCTAGGCAATTTAGAAAACACCAAGGTGAGCCTAGGGACACATATACCATTATTAAACTGCCCCACAAGTGTGCATGCAAATCAATGGGTTGACACGACTGGAGATCACCGGTGTTGTAAGAGTAAGATCAAACAAAAAAAATAAAAATCTGGAGCATGCCCGTGTCAAAAAAAGGAGGGGAAGAAAGAAAACGGTCAAACCGTAGCATTATGGAAATGAACGCTAAAAGGAAAAGAACTACCCCGCCAGGCACTACTAATGGTCGTGATCCTGGGACGAGCAGCAATGCTCGGGTCAGAGCTATAGGATTTCCGGGGGATAGCAAAGTAATGCAACGGCGTAAGCCACACTTAAGAGTCGCGAGTTGGAACGTTGGAAGCATGAGTGGCCGCAGCTATGAGCTTGAAGAAATGATGGTTAGAAGGCGAGTAGACATCCTGTGCGTACAAGAAACGCACATGACCGGTAATCGGGCACGTTTCTTGGACGTTAAAACAAAAGCCTACAAGATGTTTTACTATGGATTGGAACAAGGAAAAAACCGAATCGCCATCATCCTTGCGGCAGAGCTACTTGGCAACGTCTTAACCATTTCAAAGTCCAGTGACCGTTTGATGGCTCTCAAATTGGTGATGCATGGTGAGGTGTGGAACATCGTAAGCGCATATGACCCTCAAGTAGGATGCGAACAAAAAGAAAAAGATGCATTCTGGCTAGATTTCCACAACCTTGTCAAAATCATCCCAAAGGAAGGAAGAGCTTTTGTTTGTTGGGGGAGATTTAAACGGACATGTCGGGAAGTCAAGCGAAGACTATGAAGACTGGGATACGGCACCAGGAACTCTTCAGGTGAAGATATCCTAAACATGTGCAAGTCGTACGGTCTTATAGTGTTTATATACCATGTGTTAAATACCATGTTTGTCAGACAAAGCCGGCACCTGATCACTTATAGCAGCGGCGGAAATGAAACTCAAATAGACTATCATTTGGTATCCAGTTTCATGAAGCCACGAGTTAAAGATTGCAAAGTGATCCTGGGAGACGCGATCGCCCCTCAACACCGTCTTCTCCTGACTGAATTTTTTGTGGAGGCGAGTAAGAAGTCAAAGCAGCAAACGAAGGTGTCTGAGAGAATCAAGTGGTATAAGCTGGATAAAAGAAAAAGCGAACCTTTTATTACCAGCATGAAAAACTACCTCTTTTCCATTATCCATGAGGTCGGTAATGAGGAGTGCAGAACACAAGACATGTGGGATTCCCTACAACAATCTGGCCTGGAGAAAGTCAAATCACTGCTCGGAACATCTAAAGGCCCCTGCCAACACGCAAAAGAAACCTGGTGGTGGACAGACGAAGCCAAAGCAGTGATACACGAAAAGAAAATGGCTTTCCAAGCTTGGTCAAAGTGCTCTTCTACTAATAGAGAGGAAAAAGCTCGCCGTAAAAAGGTATATAGATATTGCAAAGGTATCGCGAAGAAAAAGTGCGCCGAATTCAAAGCGAAAAGCATGGAAGGCCTATATCAGGAGTTGGAAGAAATATCGTCTTCCGCGTCTGACAGAAACCAGGCTACCCAGGAGCTTCGACAAAGCAATTTGACCAAAGGAGCAAATATCTTTAAGATAGCCGCCCAAAAAAGAAGATGAACTCAGGAGATTCGTTTCCCAAAGTTTATTAACAATGCTGAAGGCGAACTCCTTATGGAAGACGAAAAAATTCTTCACAGATGGCGACAGTATTGCGAGGAACTTCTGAACGAACAGTGTACTTTCCAAGAGCCGCCCCGAATCATGCCGAAATATCCGACATCACAGTCGAAGAAGTTCGGTACGCGGTTAAAAACTCCAAGAAAAGAAAAGCTGTTGGGCCGGACGGGATACCCTCTGAGTTCTGGAAAAAGATGGGAGACATCGGGTCTAGATGGCTCATGGTTCTTATCTCCAAACTTATGAGAGGCGACACTATGCCTAATCAATCGAGGGAAAGCTATCTTCTTCCTTTGCACAAAGGAAAGGGTGATACGCGAAATTGTGATAACTACCGTTCTGTCAAGCTGATGTCGCACACCATGAAGATCGTTGAACGGGTATTAGATAGCCGACTGCGGAAAATAATACGACTATCTGATGACCAGTGCGGGTTTGTCTCGGGTAAATCAACAACAGATGCAATCCAAAGTATAAGGATCATGATGGAAAAGCATCGTGATTCTTCAAAGAACTTGCATATGGTGTTGGTTGATTTCGAGAAGGCCTTTGACAGGCAACCAAGAGATCTTTTATGGGTAGCGCTAAGACAAAAAGGAGTTCCAGAAACCTACGTGCGAGTAATCATGGACATGTACAATAGAGCAACGACAAGAGTAAGATGCACCGCAGGAGTCACCGAAGAGTTCGCAATCAAAGTCGGTGTACACCAAAGGAGCGTCCTCAGCCCACTGCTCTTTATAGCAGTCCTTGATTGCTTGCTTGAAGGAAAAGTGACGGACCCCAATGTGCACCAGCTATTCTTTGCTGACGATGGAGCAATTATAAGTGATGATCAGGCGTCCCTACAACGAGCACTTGATGTGTGGGTGCACATTTTTGAGGACACAGGTATCGTATTAGTTCAAAGAAGACAGAGTATCTGTGCTGCCCGTTCTCTGACCCTCATCAGCCTATTCCAGACATTTACTTGAATGGAAGAGTGCTTCCCAAGTGTGAAAAGTTTAAATATCTGGGATCTATGATTAATATAGAAGCAACTTGTGATGACGACATCAACCATCGCGTAAGCGTAGGGTGGATGAAGTGGCGGGAAAACTCCGCCATCTTCTGTGATCGAAAAATGCCCCCTAAGCTGAAAGGAAGGCTCTACACTTCAGTTGTACGTCCGGCGCTCACATACGGTTCACAATGCTGGACAATGCACAAAAAGTATGAGAGCAAATTAACGGCAGCTGAGATGAAGATGCTTCGCATGACAGCGGAAGCAACAAAGCGTGACAGAATTAGAAGTTCAAAGATCCGAGGAAGCCTCCACGTAAAAGAAACCATCACAAGAAAGATAGAGCGCGACCGACTCAGTTGGTTCAAAGGAGAGATCCTTTGAACCCCGTCCAAAAGGCAATATCAATCAACGTTCCAATTTCAACACGCAAAAAAGGCAGGCCGAAAAACAATTGGTGCAAACAAATGCAAAAACACCAGCATTTGATTGGCCTCAGCGATGAAGTAATCCCAAACCGGGAAGCCTTCCTCCAATTCAGCGTCTTCGAAGGTTTTTGGCCTTCCTTCACGCGAACGGCCGTCAACATCAAAATCACCGTCTTTGAAGCGATGGAACCAATCACGGTTCCATGTTTCACTTAGAGCAGCATCTCCGTAAACTTTTTGGAGTTCTCGATGCGCTTCAGCCGCCGTTTTCTTCGAATGAAAGAACGTCCCGCAGATGACGATTATTTGGCACAAAATCAGACATTTTCACACAATCAAATGTATATGACGCAAAAACAAAATCACTAAGGTCAAAGCGGTTTTTTTACCATTTGTCTGAGGTTGGTTCATGACGTTTTGGATGCGTCACAATCGACAGGCACTTTCTACTGGAGCCATCTCTTGATAAACAGCGAGAACTTAGTTGCACATCTAATACCATGAACGTGAAGAAATCGATTCTATGTATTCTTTAGATATTCGACAAGTAAATGTAATTACTAACTCTTTAGGTAATATGTTCGATTTAATTTTCATCGACGAAGAACTTGTGTTAAATTTATTTACTTCGGTAAATACCTCCAATATTTCGTCATTGGATTATAGAAAGCTTATTAAATCATAATGCTTTATCATAAGTTGAATGGCACTCGATCTTTTAAGCCGGTAATCTAGAAAATGCGTATCCTATGTTTGAAGATATTTTGAAATCGTACGTTGCGAGGTTGACACCACTAAGACGTAACAGATATTCCAATAGACCTGTCTGGTTTACAAAAAGTTTATTGCGTCTAAAGAACGCAATGCTTAGAACTTATAAATTAAGCAAAAATTCAGCATCTCTCGATGGCCGGTTCCGCCAATTAGGAAGGGAATAGGAGTTCTTAAAAAGTTTCACCTATCGACAATATGTTTCTTCTATTGAGCACAAAATAAAATACGACAGTAAATGTTTTTGGTCGTTTCTAAATTCTAGGCGTAAGTCTGTCGGTCTTCCTAATACCATGGTTCTTAACAGAGTTCCTAGTAACGACTTAAATATGATTTGTGATATGTTCGCTCCATTTTTCCAATCCAACTTCATAAATGAAAATATTGACTATTGTAGTAATCCCCACAATGTGCCATCTGTAACTGATCTTGGGTCTCTTGTACTTACTGAAGATGATGTTCTCTTGAAACTTTCATCCCTCGGGTCCAGTGCAAGTATTGCCCCTGATAACTTCCCGCCGTTAATTTTAAAATCTTGTAATTGGTCTTAAGCTAAACCTTTAAAATTCTTAAGCTGCTGGAAACCTTTATTTATTGCTCTGGATTCGAAGCTATCTAATTGGTCGTACACAATATGTACGTATTAGAACTACGCTGTCGAAAGTACTTGTTAATTACTCAGGAGTCCCTCAAGGCAGCACTTAGGCCCACTCCTTTTTCTTTTATTCATAAATGACCTGCCTTTGTATTTACGTTATTCTAATTGTCTTCCATTTTCTGATGACCTGAAAATCTTTAAGTCGATTTCGACATATTCTGACGCTTCAGATTTACATGACATTAACAGTCTAACGGAATTGTGCCGCGCCAACGGACTACACCTTTGTAGGTTACCCTCCGACATTGTTTTTGAATACTCTCTTAACAACTGCGTTCTGAATAGACTAAATTATTTGAGTGTAATTTTTGACAAGAAAAGTTGACTTCTCGGTGCATTTGATTACTTTGTATCTAAAGCGAACTCTATGTTGTTGGGCTTCTTATCTTGCAACACAAAGGACTTTCAAAATTCTTATGCCCTGAAAACCCTATATATTTCTCTAGTCGGGTCAGTATTGGAATCGCGTGGCCTGCGGCCCAAACAACATGATTTTTAATATATCTCCAAATATATTGAACTCTAATTATACTCGGTTTAATCCAATAGAGCTTGCCTTAATTATGATTTATATGACGATGTAATTGATTTTAATCTAAGTCGAAATTTGTTCAAAACTGCTTTATTGAATGCTATTATGTAATTTTGTAAAATTTCAACTTTATTTTTACCTGCACGAGTATTTACACTATTAATTAACTTTAATTTAACAAATACTTTTCTGGATCTGCTATTATCTGCGAAAGTTTTGTACACTTGATAGATAAATAAATGAAATAAATACTAAAAGTTGTTGAACATTTAGTACATTTTATGATGATTTTCGACACAAAATCGTCCTCTTCGTTGTTGATTAAAGATGGCTTGACAGTAATTTACAAGCGACTGACGGTCTCTGGCATTAACTGATGCACTGTTTGAAATTTGTACAGGAACATGTGTTAGTTTTTCACTAAAATTTGCTTTAGGGTCCGTCTGGTAATGCCCAATTGCGTGGCCCGTAATCTGGTTAATGTTTCTTGGTTCTCAGCGACATATGTAACCACAGCTGCGATATTCTTGGCCGAACGACGAGTCCGGTGGCAGCTACGTTCTGCATGGTCTCCTATGGTTCCAGCCTGTTCAAGTCGAGTAGCAATGCGGAATGTTTGCACAGTTGGCTCGACACGAATAGGAAATCGACGTCGAAATGCACGCTGCGCAATACCACCGACCGATTATTGGTCAAAAAAATCGACACAATTATTCCACGCTCTTGCGAAGTACTTGCGCCATTACTTCTCTGTTTGTATACTGCAGCTGTGTAGTTCACTAATGTCAAATATGACTGAGGTAAGACGCCTTTTGCAAAAATTATAAAATCTTCCGATAGAGTGATTCTAGAGGATTCTAGAGCCTGAACAGGTCTTCATAAATTTTAGCTAAAAACCATCTCGATCACATTAGCTTTCAAACAAAAACAATTCCATTCCATTCGTTCAGGAGCTACGATGCCACAGTTGACACACAGACACGTCAAACTTATAACACCCCTCTTTTTGCGTCGGGGGTTAAAAAGGTCGAAAGCAGAGTGGGAATTAAGGTAGACCTGCTACCGTTTGTTTCATTCGTTGCGCATGGAACGTCGTTCCTTGGTGTTCCAGGGTGGAGAGGAGGTTCTTTAATAAATAATTTCTCCGTTAGAATTAATGGAGTTTAAATGGCTTGCTAAGGTTCAAGATACATTGTTTCCATTAATGTTATAAATATGAAAAAAATCTCGAGCTGTGCAAACGTGTCGGAAATGATGTGCCCATTATAGTTTTTTAATGCATTAAAAAAACTATTAATACATCTAACTCATTATATTATTCTACGAGTATCTAATACTGTACTATCGCATTATGACGCCTTCCTCGCAGATAGGATGCTATATCCTATATGTATATGTATCTATAATTTATTTATTTGTTTACTTTTACTCACTAACCGAATTGACTGTATACGAAAAGCGCTTTGAGAGAGTGGACGAATTCAAACAGCCCTGGTACAAACTACGCACCTGACTGTTTTGTCGATGAATTCAAATATCCGGGTACCATATTGACTGCCAAAAACGACATAAAGATCGAAATAAATAAAAGTCTGCAAATAGGCAACTCATGTTTTTTTCGCGATGAAGAAATTATTAAAGACAATTCTTTTCTCTCGCAATGTTAAAATCCATATTTATAAAACCATAAAAATGCCAATGAGACCTTACGGATGTAATCCCTAGTCTCTGATTAAGAAGGAAGAAAATATATATAGCGCCTTTAAAAACAAGACCTTAAGGAGAAAAGAAATTAAGAAGAATGTGTAACTCGAAAAACATGCGAGAACTCAAGGAACTCTATTCAGCCCAGGACACGTAGAACGAATAGACAATGGACGATAAGTTAATCTAATAATAAGTTGAAAAATACCACGTCGTTGATTGGAAGTTGGATCAAGAAGAAATGGCATAAAACGGCGAAATATGGAAGGTACGCACCCATGACACACTTCATGGCGAAGGGTGGCCAACAAGGCTCTGAACTACAGAGTTCCAAATGATCGGTAATAATAATAACAGTACTGTTTTCTTTTTGCAACTCCCTTGTTTATTGATAATAACATCTTTACTACAAGCTGAGCTTAAAAACAGCTCAACTTTGATTAGAATGACGCATATCTGATTGCTATTTTCTAGACCCGTGTTTGCAAATTTCCTAGAATTCGTTTAACCTCAAAGAGCAAGGTAAACAATTATTTTAGAAGTCTGAAAATTAGTTGTGTTGAGACTAGTACCAGTACTATTGAGTATTCACCATTTTGCAAAAAAAAGAAACACCAATGAAAATGTTAAAAATATGAAATTATTATTATTATATGAAATTAATTTAAACGAAATATTTCCAAAGTTGTCTTTTCACCTAAATTGTATTTTCTCTTAAGTGTACTTCGGATAAGTAAAAAAATATTCCATTTAATAGGAGTTCGTATAAAATAAAAATTTTATGACATAAATAAATATACATATTTATGGCAGTTAAGGATTTTCCCTATGAGAAACAATTAAAATAATTCGTAATTCGGTAAATGCTAAACGAGAAGTGACTGTTTATTCGAAAAAAAATTGCAAAAAGAAAAAAACAGTAACAAGGGAATAGTACAGTGAGTCAGTGAGTCAGTTTTATCATAGATTAACTGTTTATATGCTCCCACTTTCATCGATAGAAAAAAAAATCACAAATCAAAAACAATTTAAAGAAATTAAAAGCTTTTACAAACACATTAATCAATAAGGGATAATAAACCAATTTTTAAACATAAGAATTGAAATATTTCTTTGGGAAAAGATTTAGTGAAAATATCTGCTAACTGATTATCTGTACATTCAAGTTCAAAAACTTTCTCTGTGAATTTTTCTCAAATAAAATCGAATTTCAATTCACTGTGTTTGCTGTATTTATGAAATTCAGGATTCCGCAGTAACTTAATTGCACTTTGACTGTCAACGTAGAGGTGAGGACGACAATTCTTCAAGTAGACGCTTGAACCACATTATTTTTTATTTTTATTTTTTTTTCATTCATTACTTTTATTTCATTACTTCCTTTGTTTACATATATTGTTTATCTGCAAAGCCGGAAGGGCTTGTCTGCAGAAGACTGGTCGCATTTATGAACATTAAGGTAAGTTAAGTTTTAATTACATGTCTCTATTATTTTGACTTTCATTAATAGTAAAATACAATAAACAAAAAAAAAAAAACAAAATTGAACATTATTAAAAAAAAAAAAAAAACAAGTAGATTTTACGTTCTGGAAGCTAAATATTTTTGTTTGACTTTTTTTAAGATTTCATTTTTTCTTATTTTGCGAAATTCTCTGGGAAGTTCGTTTAGCACTGATGGAACTGCAACATTAAGCGTCCTTCTTCCGTACTCGTTCCAATATTTCGGAACTTCATAGAACTGCTGCTGTCTTCTTCTCGTATTTACTGCTTGTTGCGTCGGAGTTCTGAATGTATCGGCGTTGTAGAAGTGCGCAAGAATTTCTAGGTTGTAGATCTGCTGAATATTCAGAGTATTATTGAAGTTTTGGACTCCAGGGTGTCTAGGGTTTTGCACTATTTTTTGCAGTCGCGCATGTGTTTTTTGCAGTGATTGCATTTGGGGCGCTCTTCCCCACGCTAATATGCCATACCTCAGATGTGATTCTACTAAACCAAAATAGCATTGCCTAAGAATTTCGGGTGTACAGACATTTTTTAGGTGGATTGACACAATCTAGTTTTAAGTTCTCGTATGTGGTAACTCCATTTAAAGTTGTAGTCAACGGTGAGTCCAAGATACTTGTATATCGACACATTATCGATGTATCTGTTGTATCTATCATTTTCTTTTACATTTTTGCATCCGTTTTTGTGCAAACATTCTATGTCATGCATTTTAATCTTGATTTTAGTTTTTGGGATATGTGGCGGACGAATATGCATTACCTTTGTCTTCAGAGCGTTAATAATTAGTCCATGGTCGTGACACCAAGCTGTGATTCCGTTGAATTCTATTTGTAGTAAGCTTGCAGCTTCATTTACGTTCCTATGGCTAATTACAATCGCTGTGTCGTCCGCGTAGGCATATCCCGTACCATACTTCAGCACTGACATCAGATCATTGGCGTAGATAATAAATAGGAGAGGACCCAGTTTTGATCCCTGTGGAACACCATATACAATATCCTCATCTTCACTTAGGAATTCACCAATCTTTACTTTAAATTTTCGGCCCGTTAAATAGTTTGCAAACCATGCTAGAATATTGCCCCGAACTCCAATCTTTTCTAACTGCCCCAGTAATTGTGTGTGGCTTAATGTATCGAAGGCTTTTTTAAAATCTATGAATAGAACCGCCGTACTTTGGTTTTTATCCAGGCTTTAATTTATTTGATTCGCATAATTAGCTAGCAGATGGTTGATGCTCTTGTTTTTGCGAAAACCATATTGATTTTTGTTCAGGATTTTAAATTTTTCTACATGTTCGTAAAGCCTCTTTGCCAATACTTCTTCCATAACCTTGTCGACGGACGATAGAATTGAGATGGGTCTGTAGTTCACAATTTCGTTCTTCTTTCCCCTTTTGTATATCGGCCGTACTATTGATGTTTTCAAAAGCTGCGGGATCGATGCTTGGTCGAAACTCATATTTATAAGCTTCGTTATCACGGGCGAAAGTTGTTCTGCGTTTATCCTTAGATCCATTGGCCTTATGTCATCTATTCCAGCTGACTTGTTGCATTTTAGCGAATGAAGTATATTTTTGACCTCGGTATCGGTAACATATTGTACATACGCTGAGTTTTGATACTATTCGAGCGGCCACAGAATGTTTTCTGATTGCACTCATATTGCACTCGTATTGTGAATTTCCAATGACAATGTTTTTGCAAATTTGTTCCCTATGTCATTAATTTTCATTATTCTTTTATTTTCATTTCATTAATCATCAAATTTTCTTCATGGGAAAAATTCTTTTTTATTATGTCGTCTAGATTTTTCGACCTTCTTCCCAGTAATGCGTTTACAATCTTCCACGTCTCTTTTGGGTTGTTTTTACACTCTTGGAATTTCTGCTTGTAAAAGTTTGTTTTTGTCCGCTTTATTTTTTTGTTAAGTTCGTTTCTATAGAATTTATACTCTTTGCGATAGTCTTCATTTTGTCTATTGTTTTTGTACCTTTTGTACAGCCTATCACGATCTTTGCACTCGTACTTCAGCTCTGCAGTGGTCCAACTGTGTTCCGTGCTTCTTTTCTTCCTTGTAACCGTTGAGGATGTGACAATAGTGTTGAGTACTTCCTTGAAGTGCAGATATAATTCGTTCACATCTGTGTGTGAATTTAACTCGGCCCAGTTGAAATCTTGTATTTTTTGTGCTACTACTTGAGTGAGCACATGTCGCTCTTTACTGGATTCATTCACAACTGTATCCGCTTTAATTCCACAATACAAGGTGTAGTGATCTGAGATGCATGTTTCGATTACCGCTGATTTGATCTCAACTTTGTTTGCTCTTATCAAGCAGTGATCAATTAATGTTTTTGTGTTTCTTGTTAAATCATCACGAGTGTGAGAGAGTATGCAGTTTTGTAGACCTTTTGCCGCTATCATAGACATATATTCGCAGACATCTTTATTAGCTTTGTCTTTTAAATTTATGTTTACATCGCCCATAACTATCAGACTCCTTCTTGCTTCTATTACATCGAAATGCTCATTAAGCTCACTAATGAAATGTTTAACATTTAATTTTGGTGGCCTATATAGAGATATAATTGAAGCTTCAAACTTGCCTCGTTTTACATTTAGAGAGACGTTTTCATACATTTTTGTTGTTCGTTCCGCTTTTTCGTACGTAACATCGTTTTTTACATATACGTCTATACCTCCTCCTTTGGATTTACTCCTTGTAAAAAATTCACTACTGTATCCGTCAATTCCATACAGATTTTTTTCGCCTTCTTTTATATTAATCTCACACAACATAATTACATCTACATTTGACAGAAAATCGCTTACATATAACATGAAATCATTCCAATTCATTCTTAAGGATCTTATATTTAAAGATATACACGAGAATTCATTACTGTTATTTTTTATGTAGCAGCATGCTTCATCTTGCGATTTCAGATTAATAAAATTTATCTTTTCTAATTCTTTTTCATTGTTTTCCATTTTTGGTGTGATAATTTTGTGCACTAGTGTGCTTCAGATATTATGGGAAAAAATTATAGCACAGAGACATATGTTTATGACATTTTGTCAATGTCAGTGATCGTTTGGATCTCGATAGTACGGTCTCCTTCTGATTTTTTGGCTAATACTTTATAATTTTTGAACCAAACAAATTTCCAATTCGTTGACTTAGCTTTTGTTTTTGTGAGCCAAATTAGCTTTTTGAAGTGTGGTGTTAATTGTTCATTAATGTATACATTCTGATTCGTGTAAGCCGGGTTGCTTGCCTTTCCTGAAACAGAACATATTTCCCCATATTTCAGCGTCCTCTTTTGTTTTGTTCGTTCGAGGAATGTACTTTTAGTTTGCTTCCCAGTGAAGCTAACCACAATATTTCTCATTTGTTTGTTTTTTCTATCGGGATAAGAGTAAACTTCCTCGATGTCGCTATCAATGATCTGGGTGTTTAATGTGTTCCCTATTGACTTTATAATGTCAAAAGCATTTTCTGTGCTTGACATTGGAACATTCTTTATTTCCACATTCTTGTCAATTTTTTTTTGTTCAAGAGTATTGACCTGAGTTTGCAGACAACCTATTTGAACGTTTTTGTAGTCTATTTGTTTTTTGTATTCTTCAATCTCTTTCTTAAATGTTTGGAGTAGTTCATTAACTGCTGCGTCGCTTCCATATATTTGGCTTCTATAGTTAGTAGAGCTACACATGATTTCCTCTGCGATGCCCACGATATCGGTGACTGACAAAGTGAGAAAACGTACCCCCTTGTTGATCGTTATGTGTCAGGATCACCAGCAAAGTCTGCATCGCTGTAACAACTCATAATTAAATCAAAATTTACTTGAAAAAATATACTATAATCCAAAGTCCCTGCAACATATCGGATAATACGTTTCACCGCTCTTACGTGCTGCATAGTCGGATTTTCCAAATGTCGACTAGCAATGCCGAGAACATAAGAAATGTCGGGCCTGCTCCCGATTGCTAAGTACAAGAAGCTTTTACAGCCCACCAGTATGGGAAGCTCGTTTCAATGCCACCGGCTCACCACTGCTGTCTTACTGTAAACTGATACGCTTTCTATTTTGTCACAATTGTCATTATACTGTAATTTCAGGTAGTTACCTAACATATGGAGGCACCTTCGATCATATACTTTCAGTGATATATTTATTTTTGGAATATGTGAAGGACGCGTATGCATAGTTTTGGCCTTTTTTGAGTTTATAATAAGAACATTATTGTAACATCACACAATTATTCCATTTAACTCTTGTTGCATTATTTTCTCAGCTTGATCAGCATGTTTGTGACTTACAACTAGAGTAGTATCATCAGGGTATGCATATCCAGTACTTCTTTGGAGCACTAAAAGCATATAAAATAAGGGGTCCCAGTTTCGACCCTTGTGGAACTCCGTATTTATACCTTGTTCTTCACTGAATTCATAACTTATTCGCACTTTAAATATGCTATTGCTGAGGTAGCTCTGAAATCAAAGCAAAATATGTGCTCGGACACCTATACTTTGTAATTTTTCCATAATCCTTGCATAGCGCAATGTATTAAAAGCTTTTTTGAAATCGATGAACAAGACGATAGAACTTTGGTTTTTATTTAGGCTGTTATTTATTTGGTTTGCAAAATCACCAAGCAATCGACTTGTTTTTATTTTTGGGAAATCCAAATTGTTTTGGATATAGAATGCTTTTTTGGGTTACTTTTGAACCTTTCAAACTGAAGTTTAAAATATCGAAGCTTCGCTTGACGATTTTTTATTAAGGTTATTACGAAAAATCTTATATGCTCTCGCGTATTCTCATTTGTTTTATTGTTTTTATACTGCCTGTATAATCTATCTCACTCCTTGTATGCACTTCTTAATTCATTCGTCATCCACCTGTTATCATTGTTTCTCTGCTTATGTTGTCGAATCCAAGTTGAAGACTGTATGATCTCCGAGAATCCATTATTAAATCCTTCGTAAAATTCACCCCATTTATAGATTGCTGTGTTGTTCATAAGTTGTCTACTAGAAACATACTGTTGGTTGATGTCATTATACTTTCAATAACTTTCTTCACATTTTTTATATTTGATTCCACAATATATCGCATAATGATCCAAGAAGTTCATTTCTATTATTGCTGACATGTATTAACTCGTAAGCAATGATCTCGTATTAAGCAATGATCGATTAGTGATTTTGTGTCTTAAGCGACATCGACTCTTGTGTAAGATGAAATTACATTTAAGAGCTCTTTAGATGCTATCATATTTAAGTATTTGTCTACATATTGCTCAACGTTTATATTTGTATCTCCTCCGACTATCATTATTTTGCGTCTATGGAAATGGTCAATGTGCTTGCTTAGTTCATCGATAAAGTTATGAACATTTTCTTGAAGTGGTCCTGTATATTGCAATAAGTGATATTTTGTAATTGTTTATATTAATATTGACTGACAAATTTTCGCATGCATTTCATATACTATAGTATGTTTTCTTTGAGGTATATGGCCATGCCACTACCTTTTTTTTTTATTTCTGTTAAAGAATTCGCTGTTAAATCCTTTTATTTTATAAAAATTATTTTTATAGTCAATTTTTCGATCGTCCCAAATTTTCCTTAAAGATATTAGGTAATTACAAGGTAATTGTCTTGTAATTGTCATTTATCAATAGTATTCCGATTCATCTTTTGTTTTAATATTGTCAAACTTTACTTATAATAGTTCTTCCATTGTTTTTTGTTTAGTTTGTGTGTTCATTTTGTTGGCCTCTACTGTTTTTTTTTTATTTATTACATATTTTTGAGGTCATCTTCTGTCTTTATTTCGATAATACTCTCTCCATCACTTTTCCTTGTTAACACCATGAAATTCTTCGCCTATACATACTTCCATCCAATTGTTTTAGCTTTGTTTTTATAAACCAAAGTACAGTAAACTCTCGATAATTCGAACCTCCATAATTCGAAAACCTCTGTAAATAGTAGCATTCCCACAGTCCAATGAAAAAAACCTCTGTAAATCGAAGAAAATCTATGCAGTTTGTCCCTTTCGTTAATTCGAATTTACTATTGTGCAAAATAGCATGAAAACCTCTATATTTCGAAAATGATGGCTTTTTTACCTCTATAATTCGAGGTCAAGTTTATTTGTATTTCAACAACTGTTAATGAGAACGGGAGAAAACGTAGCTCACTCATGCCTACCTTGAAGCATTTCACCATAAAGCAATATTGAGATATGGGTATGCCCTGTGTATTCATTGAACGGAAAGGTGTGCATATGGTTGGCAGTAGAGTTGGCAATTTTTCCGTTCTTAAAAACGCAATCGTATTGGACTAACGGTGCATTCTAAGTATTCTAATACCTCTTCAAATCTTTATTTCTTTCTTAACTTAATTATTTTACCGATGATTTAATATAGAAATGAGTTCC
Organism: Merodon equestris; assembly: GCA_958301585.1. Taxonomy (NCBI): domain Eukaryota; kingdom Metazoa; phylum Arthropoda; class Insecta; order Diptera; family Syrphidae; genus Merodon; species Merodon equestris. The sequence continues at coordinate 50,986,302 of OY284414.1, read as the reverse complement.
AAAAATACAAGTGTTTGCCAATCTCTTTTTTTTTTTCCCAATGATATGCATACATCTGTCTTATGTTGACACTTAGTACATTTTTTACCAATTAGTTTTGGGATCAACATTTTGAGCTAGTTACCAATGTCCTATGCCCACTTTGTTTTAACACTACAATAATTCAACAAATAAATGAACTAACATTTATAGGGTACATAGCGATGTACAGAAACCTCCGTGCAGGGACGGGTTAAGAATATCCCTGCAGCGATACCTCTCGCTTGTCGTAAAAGGCGACTAAAACAAAGGTAAACAAAAATCACATCTAGGCAATTTAGAAAACACCAAGGTGAGCCTAGGGACACATATACCACCATTAAACTGCCCCACAAGTGTACATGCAAATCAGTGGGTTGACACGACTGGAGATCACCGGTGTTGTAAGAGTAAGATCAAACAAAAAAATCTGGAGCATGCCCGTGTCACAAAAAAAAAAAAGGGCAGGCCGAAAAACAATGCAAAAACACCAGCATTTGATTGGCCTCAGCGATGAAGTAATCCCAAACCGGGAAGCCTGCCGCTACTTTCTGAGGTCAAACCGGCGGACCCCACAAGCGGACCAGTAGGAATGCAGTTAAGTGGGAAGGTTATGGTCCTACACTTCTGACCATAACAACGCCGGAAAAAGGAAAAGAAGAAGAAGAAGAAGATAGCGATGTACAGAAAATTTTGTCGACTAGTTATATTTCTAATGAGATGTCTGCTATCAGGTCAGTAGGTCTGGTTCTCTTTAGTCGTCGTCTTCCAAACATTTCTTTTATTGGCAGTGTGTTAACTTCGTTATTTGGATGAACTAATAATTTAAGGTGATGTCTTCTGCTTCCGGTTTGAATTTCTTCTAATACTGTTGGAATTTTAAGGTCACGATGAATGTCGGTGTTAGGTATGTACCAGTCCGCGTTAATAATTGTTCGTAGTATTTTTGATTGTTGTCTTTGTATTATAGCAATGTTTGTTTTCTTTGAAGTTAAAGTTGAATCCCATATGTCCAGATAGGTTTGATGATGGCTTTGTAGAGTAGTAACTTATTGTTAATGTTATTGTTAATGGATATCTTTGAGTTTCGGCGTAAAGCCAGAGCAGTTGATTATATTTTAGTTTTATTTGGTCTCTTTTTTTTTGTATATGGTATTTCCAGTTAAGTTTGCTGTCCAAATGCATGCCAAGATATTTAGCAACACTGACAATTGGGATAGTTTTGTCTTTTATGGTTAGCGGGGTAGTTGAGTTGTTTAGTTTCGTAGTAAAAATAACTTGTTGAGTTTTGTCTTCGTTGATGTTTATGCTCCAATCGTCGAACCATTTTATCATTTTGTTGAGAAGTAGTTGAGCTTGAGATGATGCGGTATCCAGATTCGGATCGGCTGTCAGAAGGATTGTATCGTCCGCAAAGGTAGCCATCATGGTTGCAGCAGCATTATGTTGAGGGATGTCGGGGGTGTAAAGGACATATAGGAGTGGCCCCAGAACAGATCCTTGAGGAACTCCTTCCTTCGTTTCTAGGATGTTCGATCGACGATCATTATATTTTACATAAAAGTGATGTTAATTAAGGTAGTTTTTAATGATAAGATAAAAGTCTGGTGGAAGTAAGTTTTGTAGTTTGTTAATTAGTCCTTTGTGCCATACCTTGTCGAATGCTTTTGCTACATCTAGGAATATTCCAATGCAGTATTTCTTTTCCTCTAGGTCCGTTGTAATTTTGTTTACAACTCTGTGAATTTGTTGGATTGTTGAGAGTTGTTTGCGAAATCGGAATTGATGGTCGGGTATTACCCTGCTATTATTTAGTATAGGCAGTAGTCGATCATACATTAATTATTCAAATACTTTCCCTAGAATAGGACGTAAACTTATTGGTCGGTAAGATGATGGGTTTTTTTCGTCTTTACCAGGTTTCGGGATTGCAGTTATTTGAGCAACTTTCCAGGTTTTAGGGTAATATTTCAGTCGAATTACTGCAATATAAATGTTCCGTATGTACTCTATGGCATATCGGGGAAGTTGGCTTAACACCTTTCCATTAATGGATTCATATCCTGGGGCTTTCTTTTTATTAATTCTTATTTTAATACATTGTTCGATTTCATTTATTGTTGTTCTTTTTATCCTAAGGTTAGATGGGGGTGAATTTGGTCGTGGAGGTATTGTGCTATCGTTATCTTTTTCATTAGTGAATATATTTTCGAAGTACCTGGCTAGGAAGTCTGTTTTTTCTTGGTTGGTCTTGGCCCAAGTTCCGCCTGGTTTCTGTAGTGGAGTCTGATGCATCATTTTGTTTTTAAAGTTCTTGGTGGCTTTCCAGAGTGAGTAGTTGGTCTCAGAGGTTTTAGTAAATTTTTTTAAGTAGGTGTTGAGTTGATCGATATAAATAGATTTAAGTCTCAATTTGAGTTCTTTGGTTGCTTTGTTGTATATCCTTTTGTCCTGTGGTAGTCTTGAAGTCTGCTTTCGTTTTCTAAGTCTTCTCTTTTCTTCTATCTGTTGTCGAATTGATATTGGTGTAATGTCGTTCGTTTTTTTTTATTTATTGAATGGTGTTGCTTTAATTGCTGCAGTAGTTATTATATCATTAAAGTGAACTACAGCTTGTTCTATGTCGTCTTGTGTTTGTAGTATTATATGCAGATTCAAATGCTGCTCTATATATTCCCGAAACGAATCCCAGCCAGTTCTTGCGTTGTAAAGGTGAGGTGAAAAAGTTATGGGGGTAATCCTAGAGAAGTACTTGAGGTGAATAGGAGAGTGGTCTGATGAAAGTTCTAGTCTAGATTTAATTTGTAATGTCTTTATGTGTATATTCTTAACGATACAAAAGTCTATAAGGTTAGGAATTTATTTGGGTCAGAAGGCCAGTAGGTAGGTTCGCCAGTACTGAGGTATTTGCAATTATTGTTTTGGATCGCCTTTAATAGATTTTTGCCTTTAATGTTGGAAATTCTTGAGCCCCAGTCCTTATGTTTAGCGTTGAAATCTCCAGCTGCTATGAATCTGTGCCCAAGTGACTTGATATAGTCTTCATACTGCAGGGTTGTTATTTTATGTTTTGGCGGACAGTATAGTGCTGAGAGAGATAATGGTCCATCTTTGTCTTCTATTTGAACTGTGGTCGCCTGAATGTGTTCGTGTTTGTATTGTTCTAGTTCAATGCAATTGATCTTGTTGTTTATTATAATTGCTGTGCCACCGTGAGCTGTTCCGTCTGGGTGATATGTATTGTAGATGGTGTATCCTGGTATTCTGAGGAAGCTTTTACTTGTGGAATGTGTTTCTGCGATCATTAGTATATCAATGTTATTGTCTTTTATGAATTGTTTTAATTCCAATGCATGTCGGTTTAGACCATTTGCATTCCAGATGATTATATCTAGTTTATTATACATTTGATACATTAAGTTTCGTAGTCAGAATAGTGAGAATTTGGAGCATATTTGCCGTTTGTTGTGTGAGATTCTTCATTATTTCTTTTAGTTCAGAGAAGTCATCTTTGTCAATGTTAGTGCTATTTTGATGGGTTGTTTGTCTTTCTTTTGCGTCTTGCGTCGTCTTTCTTTCTGATGCTTGTGCTACTGATTTTACTTTGTTAGGTGTGTCAATGCCTTCAACTGGAACGCTGAGATTTCTGGGTTCATTGTATTGAGATGGTCCGTATGGGCGTAGGTTGTAGGTTGTCTGACTTTGGGGGGTCCTTCTGTTATTTTTCCTTCTTCAGTTATTGGAAGATCCTTTTTCTGCATTGGAGGAAAGCGCTCTATTTGTAAGGCTTTGTAAATCTCGCAACCTTTATAGTTTGCCGTATGACAACCGTTACATAAGGCGCATTTAACTGTACCTTCATTCAATGTCGTTTGGCAATCTAGGGTCTTGTGGGGACCCGCATATTTTACACATACAGGGTCTCTTGTACAGTAATTTCTAGTGTGACCATATCTTTGGCAGTTGGTGCACTGTGAAATGGTTTTTTTGTGGTGGGGTGGTTCGAAGGAAACTGTGCAATTGAGTAGATGTGTTATGTCATATATATTTTTGTTATTGTTATTCATGACTATCTCAATAATAAAGAGATCCGATGGTTTTTTTGTATTTCTCTGTAATATGTTATGTATATTCATAATCGTGTGTCCTTTCTCTTCTAGTTCTTTCTTGATGTCATCTGTGTCAGTAGAGTGGTGCATGTCCCTTAGTACGACTTTGAGACCTCTTTCTTCTTTTGGTCTAAATGTGAAGTACTTTGTGTCATTTTTTTGTAGCATTCTTATGATAGCCGTGTAGTGTGAGGAGTCTGATGGTTGAATTCGAACTTCATTATTTTTTAACACTTTCAGTTCAAAATTACCCTTTGCGATTTCACTTAGTGCGTTGTAAAATATTGTGATGTACTCAACACCTTGTACGTAAATTGGAGGGGGTTTGGTGAGCCTCTTAGATTGCTTTTTGCTAGGTTGATCGGTTACTTCCGTTTTATTACTTGCGTTATTGTTGCCGATGCATTCGTCATCCGTGCTAAGGATGTCAAAACGGTTCGATGTGCGTGGCGTCAGCCATTAGTTTAAAGTTGTCTGGTTTTTTGTTTTAGGTTTCTTTGGAGAGTTATTGTTGTTTTCAGTTATTTTGGTTTGTGAGGATCTGTTTCGTTTTTGAATTGGAGGGTTGTGGTTGGCCGTATTGGTCATATACATAGTTAGTAGCTTCAACGGGATTTGAAGAATTATTGTGTTGGGTATTATTTGTCTTCTTGAGGTCCATATGGATAGTATAATAGGTTTCTGCATTTGTTCGGTAACTAAGAGCTTTGTTGTTGTTTGTGTTATCTGTAGATGTTATAAATGGTGTTGTTTTTGCTTGTTCTATATGTGTTGAAATAGGTGTGTTGTGATTTGTCCTATATGCGTGGTCATTGTTGTAGTGGTACTTGCAGAGGAAAGTGTTGTTAATACGCTGGTAGTTGTAGTTGTGATGTGTCGTAGTAATAGTGTTGCTGTGTATCCGAATGGACGGAAATGTATTGAGATCGCGCCCAGAAGGGGGCGATCGTAAGACACTCATCTTATTTTGCAAGTCTAGCCCAGAACTATGCAATGAATAAGTGAGTATTGATTTAGAAGCTATAAGAGCTTAGTTTAGGTCTAAACCTCTATAGCTTTTAGCTTTAAAGTTTGTAGCACTAATAAGTACTGATGTTTTGGTGTTTAAGATCCACATCTTATATAAATAGCTTTGGTCGAGAGCAGCTGTCAACAAATACAAAGGTAAAGATCTTGAAATGAAAATTTAGTTGTGAAATAAACAGTTTGTGCATATTCTTATATCATTGTTTTCATTTCACAAAGCTCTTTATTAATGTTGAGATTCTGGAAACAGTGCTGTTCGGTTTGTTTGGGGGAGTCAGCTGGTCGTGTTCTTTTCAACTTATGTGTGGTATCCCCCTCTCTTTCCCTTTCCTTTCCCCGACAGAAGACACATTCCCATGTCTTGTGAGGAGCATTCGTAGTGCAGTTTCCCCTTACACTTTCCGCAAGTTACGAATTCGCCATCTACGGACAACGTCTACATATCGCATGCATTTATGTATATTCTTCTTTTTTTTTTGTTTCTTATATTTCAAGTAATAAGTACAACTTACTCAAGGCGATTCTTCCATCACAAGCCAATTTTCAATAGTTTTTTCATCTGCCATGCGGTATAGAAATGGTTATATTCTGGTGGCAGCGTCATCAAAATGTTTGTAATGAGTAGGGCTAGGATTTTCATGCACTTAAAAACCCGAAATATGCACTTAAAAAATGCTCTTAAAAATGGGAAATATGCACTTTAAATATGCATTTAAGTCACCTATAACGACGTGGTTTACAACGACCAGTCGCTTTTAACGACCAATTTTCCCCCACATGGTTGGTTTCTGCACAAGTAATCTTTCTATTTTTGAAAAGTCGGATAAAACGACCGTTGGCCAGTTAAACTGCACGACTCTAGTTAAATTTATAATTTTATAATGAAAAACAAAAAAGACATGCTATCCAGTTTTTAAAAATATTCAGTCTTTTTATTTCAAGAACCAAAAAGCAATAATATTAATTAAATAGATAAAAAGGTTAACGGAAGATAAAGATCTTGATTTGAAAAATTAAGTAACAGAAGTAGCATTATTTAAACATTTAATTTAGGTTTTCAAAATGAACAACGATATAAGAAGTTTAATGTTGCATGTACATTTCTACGGTTTTGCTTTTTTTTTTAATTTTGAGCTAATTTTTTGACGAAAATATGCATTTATTATTAAAAATATGCAAGAATATGCAAAATAAGCCTTTATAGTAAAATATGCAAAAATATGCACTAACGATTGGTTGCCAATTTAAAGGAAAATTCATGAATCGGAAAGATAACTTGTCCTATTGCTTCTAATGTGTCTCAAAAAAAAAATGCGAATGCATCGAAATCCTAGCGAAATGAGCATAGATGGTGAAATGCTTTCTCCAAAGTCTTTAAGTTGCTGCCTAATCGGCTATCTACCGCTTTATCGGGTTCCGTTGGTTATACAATTGTTCCGCTCACTAAATCGAAGAGATTATTTGCATTGAGCATTATGAGTTCCTTGATCTGGAATTTCCAGATGCTCCACTAATCTTCAACTATGAGCTTTTCAATTTTCATAAAATCACTTCCTTCCATCGCTGGTTCACAAATATGCATATGTATGTACCGTAGGAAATAAAATAACCCGCATCACCGAAATTTTCTTATTGGTTGCAAAAGATATGTATACACATACTATATTTAGGTTAGGTTAGGTTAGAGAAGGGGAGTGTGATGGTTGGACATCACTTCCACTCGGAGGCCAAGAGGCCCATTGTGATTCCCTTCATTTGTGTGGGTATACATGAAATTAACCTGTCCTATCACGTGGTGGCTGAAACCACCCCGTTCTATTGATGAATCTTAGAAGATCCGATATACCTGCATTAGCCACGGCCGCAATCTCTGTAAAGAATCTTTGGCCTAGCGACACTAGGCGTCGATTCTGGAGAGCTGGACAGTGGCAGAGCAGATGTTGGATCGTCTCAGTTTCTTCCTCATCGCTGCAGCTCCGGCAGAGATCGCTGGATCCCGAGTCCCATTTCCGGAGCATTGCTCCAATGGGACAGTGTCCTGTGATCACTCCGACGAGAATACGGATCGAGTTACGGTCCAGCGCCAGGAGCTTCTTTGTTTTTCCGACATTGAGCTCTGGCCACGATGATCTTGTCTGGTAGCTGTCGTTTTTTTGTAAGCCAAGACGAGTTGGCCTCTTTGATGATTGTGTCGCTTATGATCCGGTATAATGCGCTGATCAGTGGTTGCAATGACGTGTCCGCTTCGCTGATGTCCATTTCAGAACCTTGCCTGGCCAGTTCGTCTACTCTTTCGTTCCCTGCGATTGAGCTGTGGCCCGGGACCCAGCAGAGTTTAACTTTATGGTGTCTGATGGACTTCAGTGAGTCGCGACATTTCTTGACAGCCTTTGATCTCGTTATACAGGATTCTATTGACTTCAGTGCAGCCTGGCTGTCTACGAAGATGGTGATATCAGATGGTGGGATATCGGCTACCTGTAGGTGTTTGGCTGCTTTCTCTATTGCCAGGATTTCTGCTTGGAACACGCTACACAGATCAGGGAGTCTGAATGATTCCTGTTTGTGTAGGGTATCAGAGTAAGACCCGACCCCAGTGCCTGTGTCCATTTTCGATCCGTCGGTGAAGAGGGTGATCTCATGGTCGTTGATTACGGCGTTTGTTAGCCGCTCTTCTCTGTCGGGGAAAAGGATAGGTATACTGAGAGAGAAGTCATTTTGGGGGGAATATAGTCGGTCGTAGCTGCGAGGCTACTAAAACCATGTTTCCTTCCCAGGTCGTCTATTATCTTAAGTATGTCCGCATGTCCATAGTTGGCTTGCTTCCACAGAGGTGACTCTCTTAGTCTGAGAGCGCTCTTTGCCGCGTAGCCTTTTATGAATAGATGAGGAGATGAAGAATCATGTCCAACCGTGCTTGCGGCGTGCTTCTCATGGCTCCCGTTGTACAAACAGCTGCTAACCATTGTACCTTGTTGAGCATGTTCATATAGCTTTTTGTGCTGTTAGCAGTCCACCAGACTAGGGCCCCACAAGTTAAAATGGGTCTGATGATTGCTGTGTACATCCAATGAATGATGTACGGTTGCAAGCCCCATCTTTTTCCGAAGGTCTTTTTGCATGCAACTTAAAAAAAGACGTTCCGATCGGCGGAAAAAAAAACTTTATTCGTCAAACAAGATGCACAGTTCGCAATCAGATCTATAACTAACTGCAGTGGAGTTTATCCACTCTCTTATATCTACGGCTACTTTGCATTATCAGCTTACCTGGTCACTGTGGGACCGCGTGAGCTGTTTACTCAGCTTTTTTGGTAGTTTAAGGTGTCCGGTAAGTGATATGTACTTCTCCGGGGAATGAAGGAAAATGGGAAAAAAGATAAAGGAAACGCAAGGTTGCGCGAATGACAGAAGTGAATGTACCCGTGCATTACTTAGAAAAAATAGATTGGCGGGTTGAGGAATGTGTCGAGTATGTAACCTCTCCCCCCTTAAGATCAAAATTCTCCTGGATTTTACGAGGGGGTTGTTTATTTTCACTGTGTGTGTTAATTGATATCTTAAGATTTTTATTTTTCTTTACTAATTTTGAAATGAAAATTATGATTATGATCAGGATACAGGTAACGGCTGAGCTTGCAAAGTAGCTTACATTTCTATGAAATTTTAATAAGTTTATGTGTTTTAAGTTTTCAATATTTCTTATAATGATATCCTCGAAATTTACATTTTTAGTGAAATTGTAGTTAATTTCATCATAGTAGTAAAATCTTTCTTTAAATTTTATTGATCGAGCGGAGCGTAGCGGAGCGAGAGCAATCACCCACTTTTTGGCCTAGCGCGTGCATGTACGGGGAATATAGTGGTCCGAAAACGATTTCGGACTAATCTTGTACGCACTAAATGTAGATATCGGCTATAACCACACATGTGTGCAGCATGTCATTCGATAGATCTAGGTCTGTAGATGAGCCATAAATTATCAAATGAAATTGTTTGATTGAAAAATAGTGAGAAATAACGAAGTAAAGTTTAGAAAAGTGCCATGCGGAGCGAGAGCAAGGTTGATAAAACAACAAATTTGCTCGCTCGATCAAAAATTTTCAGTAGCGGAGTTAAGCCCGCGCATACTGATCTGCCTAGTATTGGAATTAGTAAATGTTTTGTTCATTATTTTAATTGTACAATTGTTAATAACTATTAGATAGTTTCCACTTAGTTTTATTTTTCTGTCATCACAATTGTTAATTATCTTATCTTGGTTTCTTAAATTTTTACAAATTATGGTGCTATCGTCAATTTCTTTTATTTCTATTAATTCATTTCGCTTTGTTTTACAATTTTTGTTTACAATACAGCTTTTAAGAGGTTTAAGATCTTTTACATATTGAACATTATCTAGGGATTCATATTTTGTGTTATTTAGTACGAAAAGCGAAAAAGTACTGGTCTCGTTCTTCTATTTCTGTTTTGTTGTCTGTCGGTATTGCTGTTAGTAATTTTAGGTCAACTTGCTGGTATTTATCCGGAATTTTTATTGCTAATACTAAGGTATCTACATTGTATTTAAGTAGTCCTACTTTTACATTTTTTAGTTTGTAGAAGTCCAGTCCCGTCTCGTTTATTTCCTCTGTCGTCAACAGGCTAAGGTGTATTAACCCGTGTTTAACTAAGGCTATGTTATCAATTATTTGGTTTAACTTTTCTTCTAGCATTCTTAATTTTACTAACTGATCTATTTTGAGCTGTTGTAGGATAAATCTTCTTTCGTTCTCTGTTAATTCTACGTATGATCTGCTTAATTCTTTTCTGTCTGATTCTATTGCTGATTTAAGATGGGAAATACTTTCATTTAGATGTAGGTTGATTTCTATCTGTTGATTAAGATGGCTTGCTAAATTTTCCTGATTTTTTCCTAATACTGTGAGGTGATCTGTTATTTCTTGTCTGTCATTGTCGTCCATCGTCCCAAATAACCATTTTTGTCCTATCCCTATGACGTTTTTATCCTCTTTTTTGTCTTTTTCCCGGTTCTATGGCTGTTATTTTAGCATACAGTGTTCCTATTTGTCGTTTTATAATTGGATCGTTATCTATTTTAAGCTTTCTGGTATTTTCAGCGAACGTGTTAATAGTTTGCATTATTTCTTTGGTGTTAATAATATGTAATATAGTCTTGGTATCCTGAATTACTTCAGTCTATCCCATGTTAATTATGGTATACCCGTTTCTTGTTGTCAATTGGTCAATTGTCAATGTCGCTAGAGTCTGTGCTGTCATTGTCGTGAGTATTAGATACACTGATGCCGTCATCTGCAAATAAGCGTGGTCTTTTAATTTTTATCGGATGTTCTCCTTAATCCTGTATCTAGGCTCATTTTTGTAGTAATTCCTTCTGTAGTTCTTGACTGGTATGACCTCTCTTGTTTCTTTATATACTTCCCTATTCTGGTTTAGTTTCTGGGTTATTTTCTCTTTTCCTAGCTGTACCTGCCTTACAAGACTAGCTACGTCGGCATACATTGCTTCCTCGGGAGACATTTTTAAAGTGGAATGATACCTATTGTTGTAATTACTAACTGCCCTGTGAACTTTCTGAATAAGGGATAAATCTGAATTTCTCATGGTAACTAGTTTTTCTTGTAACGTGGAGTGGAACCTTTCTATATCGCTATTTCCTGTATGGGTGTTAGGCTTGGTAAAATGTAATTCGACTTTTTGCTCGTTTAGAAATTCCTTAAAATTCTCTGATTTAAACTCGTTGTCCGTTATTATTTTTGTTGGTTTGCCAAACTTCGAAAAATGTTCCTCCAGTACCTCTATTTTCTTAGTCCAGTTTTTATTAGGTAGATAGTATGCGTATGCTTTCTTAGTAAGTTTGTCTATTAGCGTGAGGAATGGGTGTTTCATGAAATAGTAAATATCCATGTGAAGAGTCTCATTGGGCCTACGAGGCGTCTCGCTTATTTCGTACTTCAGTTTGATTGGATTCCGTTCTACAGTTGTTAATAATTTTTGTGATTTCTTTAACTAATTTGGGGTAGTAAATTTTGTTCTTAATGGTATGATATGTTTCTATTATTCCACTGTGCATACTTTCCTTTGTGTGATAGAGCGAGATTTGTTTATGGGCTTCCTCGAGAGTTCTAATTTCTTTGGCTCTTTTAGTTGTTTTTATAAATTTTATTTTGCTATCGTGGTTAAACAATTCTATTAACAACTGTTGAATTTTATTGAACTCGGGGTATGATAATTCGGTGTATATTCCGGTCAGACCTGGTTTTATATATCTTCTTAGTAAATCTGTCCAATATTCTTTATTTCTATTCATATCAACAAATATTATTCTTCTGTTATGAAGAATCTCTATCTCCTTGTCGGCATCATTGACTAGTATTAATTGTGTTTTGTATTTATTAACTATGGTTTCCTTTATGGGTATGTGGTCTAGTAATTGCTGTTCCTGTGAGTGAATCGTAGCGTTATCGGATAGGTTATTTACGGTTTGAGTGTTGGTTTTTCCAATATCTTCAGGAATTCTACTAAGGAAATCTGCTATTTTATTCTCTTTCCCTTTCACGTACTCGATGTCGAACTGGAATTCCTGGAGTTTAAGTAACCACCTTTGATTCCTCTGGCTAAATTCTTTACCCGTGTATCTCTTGTTCAAATATTTGATTGGCAAGTGATCTGTAACTACCTGGAATCTCTTGCCCCATAAATATGGCCTAAAGTATGTGATCGCCCACACAACTGCTAAGAACTCTTTGTCCGTGGTTGAGTAATTTTTCTCGTGATCGTTCAGTAATCTTGAAGCGTAACACACCGGTTGGCCTTCCTGTGTTAGAACCGCTCCTAACGCATAGTTGCTGGCGTCGGTGCATACTGTAAATGGTTTATCGAAATCGGGAAATTTCAAAATAGGGTGTTTGGTTATACTACGCTTAAGGGCATCGAAGGCTTCGATGTATTCTGGGTCTTTTATGTTAATCTTCTTCCCTTTCTTTAGGTATTTTATCATGGGATTAGCGATTTTTGCGTAATCCTTCATCCTTGAGACAGAACGGCATTCTTACACTATCACCATTGAATTCCCGGATATAAGATATTTCTTTGAGAATTTGCACTGTGCGACTTTGCACTTGGTTACGTGTCGCTAAGGCTTCAATAGTCTGTATTAGTCGGTCTAGGCTTTGTTGTTCCATTTCTGGAATTCTCGGCCAAAATTTCAGTGTTTTGTCTTTGATTTTAATTTTGGTAACTAAGGGGTTGGATGCACACACAAAAGATATTAAAGGCGAGAACACAAGAAAGAGAGAACGTCTTTATTTCTCTATATATTTATTTATTTCTTATTTTTTTTTTTTTTTTTTGAGTTATATGACTGAGATGTGGTGATCTTGTTGTCGTTGGTTTTTTTTTTCTTTTCTTTCGTGAAAGTATGTGATCAGGTAATTTTTGTGGGGTTGGTCCGACGTTGAATTTTAACTGATTCGTAGTTAAACTATTACTCGGTACTCGTTAACACTTATAACCGTCACTTTTCCACACGCGATTTACCGGTCCGTTCTCGTATGGATCCTTCAAATATAGTCAGGATCCTACCGACTGCGCCACTTAAAAAAAGACGTTCCGATCGGCGGAAAAAAAAACTTTATTCGTCAAACAAGATGCACAGTTCACAATCAGATCTATAACTAACTGCAGTGGAGTTTATCCACTCTCTTATATCTACGGCTACTTTGCATTATCAGCTTACCTGGTCACTGTGGGACCGCGTGAGCTGTTTACTAAGCTTTTTTGGTAGTTTAAGGTGTCCGGTAAGTGATATGTACTTCTCCGGGGAATGAAGGAAAATGGGAAAAAAAGATAAAGGAAACGCAAGGTTGCGCGAATGACAGAAGTGAATGTACCCGTGCATTACTTAGAAAAAATAGATTGGCGGGTTGAGGAATGTGTAGAGTATGTAACCTGCATAAAAAGCGTTCAATCCTTTTTTCATCCTTTCCTCCAGGTTCCTTTTCCAGGAGAGTTTGGAGTCAAGAATGATGCCTAGATATTTTTCTTCCGCTTTGAGTTTGAGTGGAGTACCCTCTAACTTTGGGGGAGCAAATATCGGAATTTTCCTTTTCCTGGTGAACATGACTATATTTAGTTTCAATCTTCTCAATCAATCCCGCAAATAATCCCGAGTAATTTCCGCGCCATATCAATTATTTCACAATATATATTTCTCGTACATAAAAGAAACACTGGTTTTTTAAGTTGGGTCTGGGCCTGTTGGGAAGTGACTGTTTGTTAGAAAAAAGTTTGCAAAAAGAAAAAAACAGCAAATGACATATGCTGTGAGTTGTTTTTTTCATAGATGAACTAGTTTTACAGAGACCTTTAAAAAAACGTGAACGGACATATTCGACTTACAGTAAAAAAAACTCCTGTTAACTTCATCGATATTACTTTTATTCTTTTCTTCTAACTTCTTCACAAGTCAACCCAAAATTAAACTTAAAATCTAATCCCAGTTCCACCAGTTCGTCCCGTTGCTGTGGTGTAATTCATTTGCGTGTCATGTGATACCCTTGCACTTGCAGATTTATTCGATGAGTATGCACTTCTATCGTGAGAACGCGTCTGCACCTGAATAAAGTTGTCTAAGCAAGTCCGTATGATTTGCTTTCACGCGTACGGCTCGTGGGCCGAGTACAGCCCCCCCCCCCCCCCCCCTTTAAATACCGTCGTCCCATAGATTGCCCAAAGCGTGTCTTTACGTTGAGCGGAAATGCAGTACGCCTTCCTCTGAGAGGACCTTACTCTTTTCCAGTTTCTTCATTAATGATGGCAATGTTGTCCGGGGGATGAAACGCCCCGATTGATCTTTCGCCAGATAATACAGACAAATAATATCAACAGTATTAAAGTCAAGGCGCTAACGGCTGAACAGGAGTTATGTTGGTCATTTAAGGCCTACAGTCGTTCTATGTTCCTCATGCTAAGATCATGAATCCCACATCAATCTTTGGTTGCGGCCGGTGATATTCACGAGGGCAGAAGGCCGATATTTTACATTCGTGGACGTCACGTTAGAGAATGTTTTGTTGTTTAGTTGAATTATCTCGTGGTTCAGAATTCCGTGCAGGGACAGGTTAAGAATATCCCTGCAGCGATACCTCTCGCTTGTCGCAAAAGGCGACTAAAACAAAGGTAAACAAAAATCACATCTAGGCAATTTAGAAAACACCAAGGTGAGCCTAGGGACACATATACCACCATTAAACTGCCCCACAAGTGTACATGCAAATCAGTGGGCTGACACGACTGGAGATCACCGGTGTTGTAAGAGTAAGATCAAACAAAAAAATATGGAGCATGCCCGTGTCACAAAAAAAAAAAAAAAAAAAAAAAAGCAGGCCGAAAAACAATTGGTGCAAAATGCAAAAACACCAGCATTTGATTGGCCTATTAAATCAATGATCTCATGGTTGTTATTCCGGAAGCTGCATACGCATGTTCTCCCTTCAAAAGTCTTGGTATGTACCTTTTGCTCACTTAACCGCTCCAGAGCCTTTTCTTCACTTATTGTCAGGTTAATCTGTGAAAAACATATCGTAATTATGCCATTATGATAGTTAACCAGCATATTTCCGAAATCTAGATCGACTTGCGTTCCGTTACTGATAGGTGAACGAGTTAACACTAAATTTAACTCTTCATTTCTCATCTTGGGCATCGAAAGAATGTATAATAAGACTGAGTCGTTAGAACATGTAGTCGACGTTCCATATTCCACTTCTTCAGTCTCATTCACGTGCGGCAAGGTTTCTAATTCGTTAATAATTCTGTTAATTTCCTCACTGTCGTGAAGATTGGTAATTACCACACCACTTCTTGCCATCTGGCACGATCGTACGATTTCGTTGACCTCTTGTTTGATTGTCGGTATTTCATTCAAAATATCCTGCAATTGTCTACCGGTGTTTAATGCTCTGATCTCATTCTTAAATTGATCCAATTGATTTGTTAGTGATATCGCCTATGACTCCAAAAAGTTTGTCGTTAATCTTTTATTGCTTATTGTTATTTTCCACGATGTGCTGTTCCCTTTCAAGAATGTTGTTTCAGTCAATAGCGTCCGAATTCCCTGCGATCCATTTCCATTCCCTGTTCTCTGATCTCATTCTTAAATTGATCCAATTGATTTTTTAGTGATATCACCTATGACTCCAAAAAGTTTGTCGTTAATCTTTTATTGCTTATTGTTATTTTCCACGATGAGCTGTTCACTTTCAAGAATGTCGTTCCAGTCAATAGCGTCCGAATTCCCTGCGATTCCATTTCTTTCACACTCTCGCTAATTGCCTTGTTCATTGATTCGAGCAGGCCATCGAACTCCTATAACCGGTTCCTCATATTTGAAGATGTTATTGTAAATCCGTGGATAGTGCTCAGGAACAATAGTGTGAAATACAGTGTGTGGTTTGGCAACATTCGTAAGGAATGAATAAAATAAATTAGGTCTTTTATTTTACATAGTAGGAAAAGCGAGGACGGGCTTCAGTGATGTAGGCCCCAAGGGTGCGCCACCGTGCGCGAGGGAAGGGGGGACAGTGGCAGAGAAAGTGTTCTGCTGTGTCATCCTCCTCGCAACACGCAGCACAAGTAGGCGTCTCATTGATGCCGCGTAGAGATACTTGGCAAAAGTGTGATGGCCGGTAATGACGCCCGTAAGCCTTCTGCAATCATTTTTCCTTAAGGATAAGAAGAAGACACAGCTTTGAGTGCAGCTTGGTCTCACTGCAGATGCATATGATTTTTCTCTTCCATCTGTGCTTCACAGCATAGTGCATGGCCATTAAGATTGTGTAAATCTCTGATTGAAAAACTGACGCATATTTTTCAAACGAGAAGTGCAGTCGAATGTTTTCGTGCTCAAAGAAAACTTCAGCGCCGGACCCCTGCCCAGTCCTGGAGCCCTCTGTAAAAATGCCAAGACAGTACATTCCAGGTTCAGCGTATGACCAAAACTAGTCCTGATGCCATAGAAATGTGACTGTGTTACAGCGCAGTAGGACGGCAGGTGTCATTGCGTCACAAGCCATATCCATGAGACAGGGGTCGTATGATATTTCTCGCGCAAGTACACTTTCACTCCAATGCGAGTTGTAACAAGGACCATTTCACTTTAGGCGAGGCATGGCTTTCAGTACGCATGCTCTGATATATATGTCAAGGGGTGGAAGATTTATCATAGCATTTAGAGCAACTCCCGGTGTGCTGTGGAAGGCCCCCGTATAGCTGAGGCAGACCAATCTTTGGAGTTTCGTGAAAGAGCCCATAACGTGTTTGCGTGTTAGCCTGTTCCACCACACAACCGATGCATATGAGATTATCGGTCTTATCATTGCCGTGTGTATCCAAAAGACCTTTTTTGGCGATAAGCCCCATGTTTTGCCAAAGGCACCTTTGCATTGCCAAAAAGCTGACAGCGCTATTGTGGTTTTGGACTCAACATGTTTTGACCAAAGAAGCTTGCTATTTAAGATGACTCGCAGGTACTTAGCATCCTTGGATATCGGGATGGGAATGCCTGAGTAATGCCTCCTTCTCCTCCTTCTCGTGAAGAGAACGATATCAGTCTTAAGAGGATTAACCGACAGCCCATTACTCGTGCACCAGTCCTCGATCACATCTAGCGCCGCCAGCGCTTTGAGACAGACAGTCGCTAAACACGGGGCGACAGAGAGAACAGTAACATCATCCGCATAGGCCTGGGCATAAAGGCATTGAGAGCATCGAGCAGAGAGTCGACCACCATGCACCATAACAACGGAGAGAAGACGCCACCTTGCGGGCATCCCTTGTTTACTCCAGACTTGACACATTGTTCGAGGCCTGCATCAGTGATCAATGTCCTGTGCACAAGCATTGGTTTGAAATGCCTAGTACGTACTCTTGCTTTTCGAGAGCGCATTCAATTCTCTAGGTTGGGAGAAACGCAGTTTCGCAGGATCTTCCACGCTGATAAGGATGCATTCGAAGGTCAATTTTGCGCATGTGCATATCTACTAATCTCTCCATGCTTTTCAGCAAGAAAGATGTTAGACTGATTATCAATGCGCGGCGACTTGAAGTCATCGAAAGATGCCACAGCAAATTCAATGTCCTCAGTAGTTGAAGGAGACGGAACATACTAGCTACGCCGAGTTGTTTTTATCGTTTCAGTCGCACTTTCCAATGAGAGAGTGTGCAACGAGCCGATGATTTCCCGGGAAATGGGTCTGAAGCAGTAAACTAAGAGTTTTTGCTTTAGACTCGGTGAAGGTACCATCAGACTTTCTGAGTACAGCTTGGTCGATTTTCCTCGCTTGAGAACATTAACCAACTTGCAGGGAATTGATCTCTTCGCAGAAGGACTTAAAGGAATCATTCTTCGATTTATGAATAAGCTTCTTATATTACTTTTACTTCGATCGATATTTATTCCAGTCATCTTCCGAGTTTGATTTAAGCGATCTATTCAGGAGACTTCTGGCTTCCCTGCGAAGAGATTGGAGCTCAGCGTTCCACCAGAGAACCGATTTTCTGCTGGGAGGTTTTTTGACAGGACATGCGAGTTCGAAACAGTTGATGATGGTGCTGCTCAGGTTATGAACGGCACCCTCCACCAATTGCTTTGTTCTGAGCTTAGGCAGGGCTTGAGTGGTTTTCTCAAGCTCCTCTCTGAATCGTACCCAGTCCATCTTTCTCGGATTCCGCTTGGGCTGCGAGGGAGAGATCCCACACTTCAATTCGAATTCGATATATCTATGGTCTGACAGCGTAACATCTGGTAAGACTCTCCAGTTAGTGATGGCCTTCAAATGCCTATTATACAGTGTTACGTACCCGCTCCGCGGCTCGAGACAACAAGGGCCGAATGGAAAAAGGTCGTGGGCAAATTGATGGAAAATAAAAATAATATTAATGGGCGCCACACGATTTACCTTGGTGTTTCGAGGTGTTTCCTGAAAGAATCACGACTGCCAGGAAAAGGTCCGCATATCGTATGTTTAAAAAAAAACCTATTTTATACAGGAAAAGAAATTCAATGTAAGGTTTATTGTAAAAAAAAGGAAAGAGAAAGGAAAAAAAATAATAATAATGTACAAAGAATTAAAGCCCTTCCCCTCGGGTTTCAAACCCACCCCAAATGCGTTTGTTGTTTTTTGTGTTGTGTTTTTAATGTGCGTTGTGTTTTTTTGTTATTGCTTACTCAAATAGCGATTTTCTATTTGAAAAGCATTAGATTAATATTAAAGAATAAACAAAACAATAGTCAATTAAAACAGTGACATTAATCTTCGTTTATTTTTAAATTGAAATAGTGAAACAGTAGAATTTTTACCTTTTAAATTTATAGTTAAAACAAACAGCAATCTCCCTTACAGTATTATTTTCCCACACTTTCCGACATACATTGGGGCATATACACATATAAAAATAATGTTATGTACGACATGGACACGTCATGGGCTCTGCACTCCCCGCCGATGGTGACTTTGTGGCATGCTACAAGTGTGTGTGCAAAACTATCTCCGCAAAATCTACATACAAAATTCATTAAAATGTATCTATCACCCCATTGGCAATAGCGTATATTGTGAAAGGCTATTTCAAAATAAGTTATTATTTATGAGCGCAATTGTTTATTACCACCAGACGCTTTAAAAAAAATGTTTCTTTATTACAACTTACCACTGATAAATTTTTAGTAATAAATTGTAGTTAAAATAGATACATTGCTACCGAACGTCTCTCCATCTGTCCACGATATCGTGCGAAAGGGGTGTTCGGCCAGCTGCGGAGACTGGTCGTAAGTTGGGGTGTTAGGGTGGGCGCTACGCGATTGCCCTTTCGCAGGCTTACCCGCAACAAGAATCGCGAATTTGATGCGAGACTCGCGGAATATCCGATCCACCACACGTAGGAACAACACGATAATTAAACTATGGTTTTATATAATTTTAATTTCTTAATTTAACTTCAACTAGGTATACAATTCAAGCCTTAAAACTATCCTACACCGTCTATTCAATTAAAAAAAAAAAAAGAAAAAAAAATGTATTCAAGGAAAAAAAAGAATTCACCCGCTACTCGAGGATTCGAACTGCGACCCAATGAAATTCCCTAGGCGACTCAACCCGCACCGCCAGCAACGCATCTTAGGTTCAACTTCATCTTTCCCTTATATAAGGGACATGTGCGTGATGATCATGGCATGATTCTGGCCTTATGTGTTCCCAATCAATCCGAAGATAACTCTCTGAGTCCTTCGCCTGTTCTCCCTTATGTACTCACCGCCCCCTACCATACAAAAAATATTATATCGTTCGCTGGGAATCGAATCTAACTCGCCCGCACGTTGAGCTATGGTCGTAAGTTTAGTTTTTAGTTTTTAATTCATTTTTTTTCATAATTTCTTAGATCTATCTTACCCTAGACAAAAATGCTTAAAAACTAGCTTAACTATCTTAACAATTTAGATATCTTACTGGATCTAGGCGGACACTCTAAAATAGACGTAACAACTTAAATCTATGTCTTTCTTCGACTACTCTATCAACTTACAGTACTATATCTAGCTTAAGTTAAGAAAAATATTTTTTATTAAAAACTTAGCATATGATCATTTTTTGTATTATATTGGGAGTACAAATTAATTCGGTCCGTTTTTTTTGTGTTCAAAAATTTTTTTTTTATTGAAAAAACGTAAAAAATACATCACTCAAAGTATTGTCCGTCAGAAGCGACTACTTTTTTCACACCTCTCTGGTAATTTTCGAATACCATCTTTAAAAAATGAGTCCTCTCTGGCATCGATCCAATCATTGAGCCATTCTTCGATTTCCCCATTCTTCGGTGACCCCCCAAATCGTTTTGCATCCGTCGAAAAAGCCAGTAGTCGGAAGGAGCAAGGTCTGGAGATTACGGCGGGTGGGGTAAGACCACCCATTTCAGGGTTTCCAGGTAGTTTTTGACCGCTACATCCACGTGGGGCCGAGCCTTATCATGTTGCAAAATCACCTTGTCATGCCTTTCGGTCGTTTCTGGCCGTTTTCCACGTAATGCACGGCTCAAACGCATTAGGTGTAGTCGATAACGTTTCCCATCAATGGTTTCACCTGGTTTTTGGCAGCTCATAGTACACCACGCCCGTCTGGTCCCACCATATGCAGAGCATGACCTTTGAACCGTGGATGTTTTTCTTTGGCGTCGATGTAGACGATGATCGAACGGGTTCACCAGGCTTTGCGTAGTATTTTTTCTTCTGGGGGTTATCGTAGTATATCCACTTTTCATCTCCAGTCACGATCCGGTGCAAAAATTCCTTCCTTTGATGTCTTTCAAGAAGCAGTTCCGAGGTGAAAAATCGCCTTTCGACATCTCTCGGTTTCATCTCGTACGGCACCCAATTTCCTTGCTTTTGAATAAATTCAAATTTCTTTAACGGAACGGAAATTAGCGGTACCGCCAATCTATCCTGGATCAGCCCACATCTTTCTAAATAGAGAAATGCTTCTGGCGGCACAAAGCCATTAAGGTTCACTCTCTCGTGATAAAAATCGTTGAGGTAGCAAGCCCCGAAGATCAGGCTATTGACCGAAGTCATTGCTCTCGCAACGTGGCTTGGAATCAGTTTGATCAAAAAATTATCTATCCGTACAAACTTGGCCCTATTGTATAGGACCTCGTTCGGGTAAAATTTCGTGTACTCAGATTCGGGTGTCCTATGTAGCCCGAGACATGTCCTGGGACATTGTCTCTCAAACACCCGAATCCTTTCCATTAAGCTGGCTCTCACATTGAACCAGACGGGAACCATAGGCAACCATGGGCCTGATTAAGGCCATGTAGCAGATTACCATCACCCTAGAATCAAGTTATCTGCTATGAAACAGCCATCTTGTCAGAGCGAAAGCGCCCCGAGCCCTTGCCAGAGCAGCATCTACATGTTTGTCAAAATATAGATACTGATCCAGCACGATCCCAAGGTATCTGACTACACTTTGTCTCGCCAGTGGACGCCCGTCCGGTCCTAAAATTAAGAACCTGCGCCAGTTTTTTCTAGTATCCAGAGAGGCCCTAGACAAAGGCGTTCTGAACAATATAGATTCTGATTTCTGGAAGTTGATTTTCAACTTCCAGTCATCACAATACTGCTGAATTTTTTCGAAGTCACGCTGTAGAAGAATAACAATAACTTCGATCGTTGGACCTGATCTGTACGCGACTAGGTCGTCTGCGTACGCTATTGAATGGTGAAGAGAAACTAGCAGATCGCTTAGGTATGTAAATGCTGAAAAGGATTGGCGAATTTACCGTACCCTGTTGAAGTCCATTTTTGATTTCAAATGTTTGGGTAGATGTCACGTTGGCAATTTTCACTACGAAACTTTCTACCTGTTAATATGTCAAAAATCATATATATGTAGCAGTGGTTTACTTATGCCCAGCCGAGTGAGCTTGTAATAAAGACCTTCTAACCATACGGTGTCGAAGGCTTTTTCCAAGGCAATCAGACAGGCACCCGTGCATTGCATGAATAGTGTCATGCCCCGCTCTGAACCCGAATTGGTTATCCGGGATGATTTTATTTTCCTCAACCCATTTAGACAGGGCCCTTTGTATCACCTTCTCGAAGACCTTGCTGATACTCGGAAGGAGACTTATTGACCGGAGATTTTCCGGGTTAGATGTGTCTTTACCCCTCTTGGGAATTGGTTGCACCACCGCTGTCTTCCAGTGCACTGGAGAATATGCATTATTCACTGCATTGTTGAACAGGATGGTGTACCCCTCTACAGCCACTGGCGGAAGGTGCCTAAGCACAACATTGGATATACCGTCGAGTCCTGGTAAAACCAAGATTCTCTGATCGACAATGATCGATATCATTTCGAAGATAGAAGTGATGAAGCAAGAGTTTGAGTCTTGTCAGGAGTCTACTTTTTTTGTCTGTGCAGTGCGTTGATTGTCGCGTTTCGGTATACGTTTGTGGTATCGTGCTGTCGTTGGCGTGGTATCGTACTGTTCATCGTCTGCTTAATTATATCATCCATTTGTTTGAGTTTTCTGTCAATTTCGTAGTTTGACAGATTCTTATTGGACGGTGCAAGGCGGCGCCCGAATTGAGCGCTCTCGTCAGGGAATTGACAAAGCGTGGCCAATGCGCCCTACTGTAATAGTAGGGGTGCGTTTGGACATACTCTGCCATCTCCGCCAACTCGTCAGGTATTGTGATCACGGCACATAGTCCGCAATGGTTAGTGTCGTATATAATTGTCCGTAGACAGTTAATAGACCGTTCGTTCGTGTCTGACAGTCTCAGTCGAGAATCTATCAGCATGAGATCCAGATAGGAGCCGCTCCTAGGATACGATGGACTATCCGTTGCGAGCAACTTGACACTATATTCAATGTTGCGAAGAACCCACCAATGGCTTAGTAGGCTTCCCCTAGTGTTGGGAATGTTATTTCCCCAATCACTATGTTTGGCATTTAAATCGCCGCGCCTTCCAGAATGTAAAAGTTTTCCAACGAGTTCAAGCGCAGAGATCGAAAGAGTGTCTAGAGCTCTGCGATAAAAATATTGGGTCGAGGTGCTTCAGGTGCATAGGCCGCTAAAATGTACATTTTCTGTCCATTACGGAGAGGAATGCACACAATGCAGACTTCTAGCACCTGGAACCTCCGCACTTCACCGCTATATATAATTATATGTTTTATATTATTTTTTATGAAGATCGCAAGTCCCCCGCCTTGAGTGGCGTTGGGTCGGTCTCTTCTAACTATTCTGTAAGAATTGTGCCGGATTTTGTGCTTCTGGTTTAGCTTTGTTTCGCTAACCAAAAGTACATCGGGGCATTCGTCCTGCAACAGGTTAAAAAGCACAGCTCGTCGCTCGATCCTTATCAGTGAATTTACATTCACCGACAGGATCTTCAAGGGCCTCTCTACCAGCGTACCCATCACGACCTTAGGTGCGTTAGGCCCGGCAGAAGCGAGCAGATACCGGGTCGCCGTCTCCAGGATCTGTTGTTGGAGCTGCCCAATCTGCCCTTGGATTGCGAGCAAGATCGAACAGACATCCACCTCGGCCACCGGTGCCTTAGAGACAGACACTGGGGCTTTAGGAACAGCCATGGGCTTTTGTACCGTCTTTCCCGAACCTGCCGTCATTTGGGCGTAGGTCAACTGGGATTTGATGGCTGGTGTTTGGAAGCGACCCGAGGGACGCCTCTCCTCGACCTTCTGCTTACGGGCCAGGTTTTCTTTCTTGATGTCCTGGAACTTAGGACGTGGTATAGGTGAAGATGGGTGGCACTTTCTCCTTTTTAGGACGTTGCTGCTGCTTCTGCTGCTGCGGCTGTTGTTGTTGCTGCTGCTGTTGCGGCTGTTGTTGTTGCTGCTGTTGCTGCTGTTCCTGCTGCTGTGGCTGTTGTTGTTGCTGCTGCTTTTTCTGCATCTGCTGTTGTTGTTGCTGCTGCTTTTTCTGCATCTGCTGTTGTTGTTGCTGCTGCTTTTTCTGCATCTGCTGTTGTTGTTGCTGCTTTTGCTGTGGGGCGGCTGTTGCCTGCTCTAAATCCTTCTTCTTTATGTCCTTCAGCTTATCAACTACGGCCTGCAGCTGGGCACGTAGGATACGCTCTTTCTGTTCCAGTTCGCTACGTTCTTCCTCCGTAGCCGAATATAAAAGGGGGGCGAAGGGGTTATTGTCCCCCGTGTAGCGGCCTTCCCTACCATAGGAAAGGTAGGAGGCAGTATCCGCTTCCACGGGGATCGCTGGTTTTGGTTGTTGTTGTCCAGCTGCCTTCGACGTTGATGGTGTTGGTGATGGCGCCCCTTTCCTCGCTTCGACCTGCTTTTCAGTCGAAGTAGTGAGGGAGGGGCGCTTAGTTAGATTGGGCCTCGGGTTGACCCTTCTGCGCCTCTTCATGACGACGGTCGGTGTTGCGAAATCGGATGATCGACTCCGTACGACGTAAGGGTTTTCCCCAGCCGTCTCCCGACATCTCCTCTTGCTACTTCCAACTAATTCAGAAGCAGCCAAAAGAAACAGAGAAAAACGCACACGAAAACACTTCTCTCCCGACTTGGGATCCGAACCGGCGACCTTCTGACTGCGGGTCGGGCACTTAACCACTGGACTAATTCGAGTTCCGCGAATACTTCGCCTAAACGCGCACTTATATTGTTTATAATTGTTTTTACACTTTGCTAGCCGAAACACTACCTACTCTTTCACTGGTCTGTGATCAACTGCTTAACACATGACTTTCAAGTAGAGATGCCTCGACTGCTATTCGGTATTTGGCACTTATATAAATATACATTTGAATGTTGTTATGATTTATTCTGCGAAAGATTTTCGTTGTAATTTTTCGTTCAGTTTTGGTTGTGGGCGGGTCGTATCTTCCCATTTTGGAGAACTGTGCCTATAGATGGCGCGTGATCCGGGTGAAACGGCCATAGCTCTGCAGCAACAACATTATTTAGGCCAAAAACGCTATGCTGTTCAGTGCAAGTGCACTGGAGCAGCATAAGCGTATAAAAAGCTTATTAAAGGAGTCCACAACGGAGTTTTTCTCCTTCACGCCGAAGACCGAGAGGTTGCGGACAATGCTCCTTAAAGGCGTGGAGTCGATTGCAGACCCCGCGGAAATGCCCTCAGAGCTCAAAGAGTTCGAGAGTGACGACCTCAAATTCGTGGGGGCTAAGCCATTCTCTACGGTAAGCTCCCGACGGGAGAAGCGAGTTTTTCCCTTCTTCTTGGAACAGCTCACACCCAGCAGCAAGCTGGAGAGGTTAAGGACCATCACCACCTTAGCGTCCCAGACTGTCACATGGGAAACATTAAAGAGGAGCGGAAACATTTTGCAAAGTATTCGCTGCCAAAGGTTCGATGCGTTAAGTGTGCAAAGAACCACAAAAACGAAGAATGCCACCTTGGAAAAGACAAAGTGGCGGACAGAGAGCAGCTCGAGTGTGTCTTATGTCGGAACCGAGGACACCCTGCAAACTATCGGAAATGTCCTAAGTTCCAGGAAATCAAGAAAGAAAACCTGGCCCGTAAGCAGAAGGTCGAGGAGAAGCGTCCCTTGGGTTGCTTCCAAACACCAGCCGTCACATCCCAGTTGACCTACGCCCAAATGGCGGCAGGCTCGGGAAAGACGGTACAAAAGCCAATGGCTGTTCCTAAAGCCCCAGTGCCTCCACTGGAACCGGAGGCGGAGGTGGACGTCTGTTCGATCTTGCTCGCAATCCAAGGGCAGATTGAGCAGCTCCAACAACAGATCCTGGAGACGGCGACCCGAGTAGATAGTATCTGCTCGCTTCTGCCGGGCCTAGCGCACCTACGGTCGTGATGGGTACGCTGGTAGAGAGGCCTTCCTGTCGGTGAATGTAAATTCCCTGATAAGGATTGAGCGACGAGCCGTACTTTTTAACCTGTTGCAGGACGAAAGCCCCGATGACTCTTGGTTAGCGAAACAAAGCTAAACCAGAAGCACCCAACGCTACTCAAGGCGGGGAAGTTGCGATCTTCATAAAAAATAATATAAAACATAAAATCATATATAGCGGTGAAGTGCGGAGGTTCCAGATGCTAGAAGTCTGCATTGTGTGCATTCCTCTCCGTAATGGACAGAAAATGTACATTTTAGCGGCCTATGCACCTGAAGCACCTCGACCCAATATTTTTATCGCAGAGCTCTAGACACTCTTTCGATCTCTGCGCTTGAACTCGTTGGAAAACTTTTACATTCTGGCCGGCGCGGCGATTTAAATGCCAAACATAGTGATTGGGGAAATAACATTCCCAACACTAGGGGAAGCCTACTAAGCCATTGGTGGGGTCTTCGCAACATTGAATATAGTGTCAAGTTGCTCGCAACGGATAGTCCATCGTATCCTAGGAGCGGCTCCTATCTGGATTTCATGCTGATAGAATCTCGACTGAGACTGGCAGACACGAACGAACGGTCTGTAACTGTCTACGGACAATTATATACGACACTGACCATTGCGGACTATGTGACGTGATCACAAT
The DNA here is from genome assembly GCA_958301585.1 of Merodon equestris. Classification (NCBI taxonomy): domain Eukaryota; kingdom Metazoa; phylum Arthropoda; class Insecta; order Diptera; family Syrphidae; genus Merodon; species Merodon equestris. Next base: position 50,960,065 of record OY284414.1, on the reverse strand, counting down.
ACCTGACGAGTTGGCGGAGATGGCAGAGTATGTCCAAACGCACCCCTACTATTACAGTACAGTGCATTGGCCACGCTTTGCCGATTCCAGACAATGAACAGTACGATACCACGCCAACGACAGCACGATACCACAAACCTATACTGAAACGCGACAATCGACGCACTGCACAGACAAAAAAGTAGACTCCTGACAAGACTCAAACTCTTGTACAGGCGGTTTACTGACAGACAAAACTCGGAGATCAGGACACTGAAGTCACTGATTAAAAACCTCCAACAGTTGATCAGACAGAATTACAGAATATCTGTAAGTTTGCATTGGAACAACAGAATTCGTGCTGTAAAATCCAACAGCGCGAGTATGTTCCCGCAAATAAATAAAATTTTTCGGAGAAGCAATCAAAATAATATTCAGAATCTAAAGCTTCTGAGAACGTCGATCCAGAGAGCGCCATCCTGGATGACGACTTTTTCGTGATTGAGGATCCTCAGGAGAAGGTGGCGACAGTGGGATCTGTGTTCCAGTAAGTGTACAAGGTGAATGATAGTATTTGCCAGGACCTGAAGAACAGAGCCCTGCTTCATCACTTCTACCTTAGAAATGATTTCGATCATTGGCGATCCGAGAATCTTGGTTTTACCAGGTTCAGTGAAGATCTCATGGCAAACAATGCCATCGCCAGTGAGGGGGCTAATACCCTGCTCATTTCGACGGAAGATCTCCAGATGATCTTTCAGTCATTGAAAAGGAAAAAATCCGCGGGTATCGACGGTATATCCAATGTTGTGCTTAGGCACCTTCCGCCAGTGGCTATAGAGAGGTACACCATCCTGTTCAACAATGCAAGGAATAATGCATATTATCCAGTGCGTTGGAAGACAGCGGTGGTGCAACTAATGCCCAAGAGGGGTAAAGACACCTCTAACCCCGCAAATCTCCGGTCGATAAGTCTCCTTCCGAGTATCAGCAAGGTCTTCGAAAAAGTGGTCCATAGAGCCCTGTCTAAATGGGTTGAGGACAATAAAATCATACCGGATAACCAATTCGGTTTCAGAGCGGGGCATGACACTATTCACGCCGCGTCGAAACTCGTATCGGATATCCAATGGAATAAATGCAAAAACCTATCCACGGGTGCCTGTCTGATTGACTTGGAAAAAGCTTTCGACATCGTATGGCTAGAAGGTCTTTATTACAAGATCAGTCGGCTGGGCATAACTAAACCACTGTTATATATGATTATATTATATGAACCGGTAGAAAGTTCGTCGTAAAAATTGCCAACGTAACTTCTACCCAAACATTTGAAATAAAAAACGGACTGCAAGCATTTACCTGAGTGATCTACTTGTTTCTCTTCACCACTCAATAGCGTACGCAGAGGAGCTAATCGCGTACAGATCAGGTCCAACGATCGACGTCATTGTTACTCTTCTGCAGCGTGACTTCGAAATAATTTAGCAGCATTGTGATGACTGGAAGTTTAAAATCAACTTCCAGAAATCAGAATCTATATTGTTCAGAACGCCTTTGTCTAGGGCCTCTCGGGACACTAGAAAAAATTGGCACAGGTTCTCTATCGGGCGTCCACTGGCGAGACAAAGTATAGTCAGGTACCTCGGGATCGTGCTGGATCAGTATCTATATTTTCACAAACATGTAGATGCTGCTCTGGCAAGGTCCCGGGGCGCTTTCGCTTTGACAAGATGGCTGTTTCATAGCAGCCAACTTGATTCCAGAGTGAAGGTAATCTGCTACATGGTCTTAATCAGGCCCATGGCTGCCTATGGATGTCCTGTCTGGTTCAATGTGAGAGCCAGCTTAATGGAAAGGATTCGGATGTTTGAGAGACAATGTCTTAGGACTTTTCTCGGGCTACATAGGACTCCCGAATCTGAGTACACGAAATTTTACCCGAACGGGGTCCTATACAATAGGGCCAGGATTGTACGGATAGATAACTTTCTGATCAAACTGATTCGAAGCCCTTTTTTTTTGTTTTGTTTTTTGTAATTCATTTTTATTTATAGTTTCTTAGATCTATCTTATCCTAGACAAAAATGCTTAAAACTAGCTTAACTATCCTTACAAATTTAGGAATCTTACTGGCCCTAGGCGGACACTCTAAAATAAACTGTATAATTTTTACGTATGCCTTTCGACTACTATTTAAATAACTTACAATTAACATTATTATAATTAACTTAAGCTAAGAAAAACTTTTCTTTTTTTCAAAAAACTTAGCATATGTGATTCGAAGCCATGTTGCAAGAGCAATGACTTCGGTCAATAACCTGATCTTCGGGGCTTACTACCCCAACTATTTATATCATGAGAGAGTGCGCATTCACGGCTTTGCACCGCCAGAAGCATTCCTGTACTTAGATAGATGTGGGCTGATCCAGGATAGAGTGGCAGTACCGCTAATCTTCCACGTGGGTCGCAATTCCGTGGAACGGCGATTCCTCTACGGACCCGATGTCACGCTCCGTGAGCCCGAGCGCCTCAGGTTCTGTAGATCGGTCTCACGCCGGGATTAAGGAGACGTATTCCGCCAGCATCAACGCTTTTGGTGTCTGAAGAAGACTCCGTCAACGGACATTTCACTAGGTGCAGCCTCCTCAGGGCGAAGCCTGCCAAACACCGATAGCAGGCTTAGATAGGCTAGGGTAGAATAAGGTAGGGTGGGGTAGGGTAGGTAGTATAGGGAAAAAAAAGAAGAAAAAAAAATAAAACACTAAAAACATAAACAAAAAAAAATATTGTATAATATATTAAAATTTAACAAAAAAGATATATATTAAATATATCTTATGTATATACTTTTATATATATATGTAGGGAAAGACAATTTTTTTTCGAGTGGTAAAAAACAATTTTTTTTCTTTATTAAATTTGAAGTTATTACATAATATTCATGAATTTAACTTTTAAACGTTTAGAACAATAGGTATATAATATGGTGTAGTTTTACAACCGTTCCGGACCGCCGAACCACCGAAGACCAAACTAACGCACTGAGGAGCTGACTGACTCCTCTTCCAGAGTTGACTGCCCTTTTATATTCGTCGGCCGCTCGATCGTCAACCCAATCGGTCCTCTAGTTGAGCCAATTCCATAGTCCAAAAGAATTGAGTATCTTATGCCACGTCCACAGTTTCACGGCGAAAGTCAACACCATCCACCCGACGCATAATCCGTAATCCATATTACAGAAACAGTGTCCGCATCGCCTCGGCTTTTATGTTTTCCCAAAGTAGGTCAACACAAAATTCATTCATGACGAATACAAACATTACCCTCCGTGACTCCACAGTAGTAAACAGATCCTATCCATCTGGGTCAACAAACGAGCGGGTGACGATTCATAGTGCTGAAATTAGAGATCGAAAATGTAATCGGGTAAATATTATTTAATGGGTCAAAGATTATTGAGCGCAACTGGTGGTCATCGATCCGGAGTGGTTGTTTACATTTTCTTTTCTTCTTTTGTTTTGTTTCTTTTTTTGTTGTGTAAGATCGGCAAATCAGCATTCATACACCCGGCCATCCTTAACATTATACGACTGTCCTCAGTCGCAGTAAGTGTCATTGGAGTCGTCGCAATCTCCGTCATCGTCATCGCTATCATTTACCCATGGTTTCATGTGATCAGCGGAGGTGGATGTTAAATTGGGTCCCTCATGCTCACCCACTTTTCGGACGTCGTAACGATCGTTCCCTCTGCCTTTGGTTACTTCGTAGGGTCCCATGAATTTGATGTATAATTTAAGGCCGGTACCGAAGTGTGTCCTTTTGATGGTCACAAGATCATGTACTTGATAACTTCTGGGTGCCTTTCTTTTGCGATTGGACGTCCTCTTATTCTCTTCCTGTACCTTCTGTATCTCCTGTTTTGCAGTTTTCCTCATTACGTCACGATTGTTCTCGAAGTCGTCCAGTATTGCCTCCTCTAGTAATTCTCGTAGCTGCCTGTCATCTTCGCATTTCATAACAGTACCAAACATAAGTTGAAATGGGCTTCGCTTGGTACAACGTGATATCGTAGAATTCACGTATGTGGTGAATACCGTTTTGCTCACAATATTCCTTGAATATGTTAGCGGTGAACGCTGCCCAATTTTATTTTTCGTGGTTCGATAAAAGAAAAAAAATGTTCTTCTTTCTTTTTTATAAATTTTCTTTCTTTATTACTTTCTTTTCTTTATTATTTACTTTATTAAATCAATTGAACAACGACAACTACAAGACGGAACAAACACGACTCAGCATCAAACAACGGGAAACAAAAGTAACACGAGCAACATAAAAGACACAAGCAACACGAGTAACACAAGTGAAGTCTCTTCTGGAAAACAACGCTTCTTATACTCATTTTATGTTTGGTCAGCAAATCTATGGCTTGTTGGGGATCTATCATGCTCCCTTTGTCTATTTTGCTGATCACAAGAAATTGGTTTACTGTGGGCATGAACGTTCGCGTTATTGACTTCCGTTCGCGTTATTGAACGTTCGCATTACATTGTATGAAATATCTTATCGGGGAATGCTCTGTGTGTTATTTTGCTGATCACAAGAAATTGGTTTCCTATGTGGATCTCTTGTGATCGCATTACATTTTTGTTTATGAGATTTTGTTTATAAGGACGGCGGAGTGCTCTGACAAATCACAAGTTAATGTGGGGGTGTTCTAATAACGTAACCCCTCCTCCCTTAAGTTTGTGGTTCCCTTGAGCATCTATAATTCTATTCTCAATTCTATTTTTTTTTGTTTTCTTATAATTGAAATACAGTATTAGGGATACAATTGCAATGATTATAACTGTGATAGTCGTGTATGATATAACAATTTTTCATTGTTCTGATATTTAACTTCTTCTAATGTTTTTATGTTTTCTATCTGGCTTATATGTATATCTTCTAACGTAAGATTAGTGTATGTAAAGTTTGGCGTGTTATACATTGGGATTATAATGTTTTGCTTAAATGATTCTTTTTCATTGTTATACATAGTAGTGTTTATTTTGATGTTACAATCTTTAAAATGTATGAGGTTGTTTTTACAATTTTATATTCAATATTATTACAATAGTCATTTAGATTTGTCTTAAATAATTTTTTTGTTAGAATGAGTCCATCTTCCAATTCAATCAATTCTTGGTCTTTATTAGGTTTTATTTTACAATTTTCATATTTTCTTTCGTATAAGTTTTGGAAACAAATTGAACTCTTTTTCAGGTTTCTAACATATTTTATTCCGTTATTTTCATATAAAATTTTATTATTGATTATATAATTATATTTCGATATTTCAACTTCAAACCCTTGATCATTTGGTATTGGTAGGATCATAATATTTTCATATTTGTATGTGAATTCTGGTATTTTTAGAACAAAAACTAACTGATTTCCTTTGGTCAATACAGTATTTTCTATATGCTCTAGTTTATTAACAGATATGTTGAATCGGTTATTTTCTTCTTTAGTTAAAATATTTCTTCCTAAAATTCCTAATCGTGAGAAAACTATGTTGTCTTGCAACTTTTCTATTTCGTTATTTAACAACATTATGTCTGTGTTAATCTGTAATGAGAGTATGCTCTTGGCTAAGCTTTCCTGTTTGGTATCTGTGGAGTTAATGAAATTCCTAAGTACATATTGATGTTTATTAATTCGATCTGCCATGGTTTCTAATTCTGTTTGAAAATGCGTATTAATTTCTACCTGTTTGTTTAATTCTGTAATAGCATTTTTGTTGTTTTCTTCTATTATTTTTAAATGATTATCAATCTCCACTCTTTCATCGTTATCCATAGTTCCAAACAGAAAATGTAGTGCGCTTCCTCCTGAATTTATTAAACCTCTTTTTTGTCTTGAGTATGGAAGTATACTTTTTAGCTTTGATTTACAATCTCCTAGGGCATCCGTCATTAATCTTTTAAGTAAATCCTGAAAATTATTATAACCGTTTTCTATAGAAAATTCAATTTGCTTAATAATTTCGTTATAGGTTTCTAAATTGATTATATAAAGTATTTTGTCATATTTTTCGATTAATTCTATTGGATCTTGTTCGATAATATGATTTTCATATTATCTGTAAAGATATTAAATTATTTGTCACTATTTTGATATTTATATTTTCGTTTGAAAAAGTTTTTATGTATTTTTTTCTGATTTGCGTAATAATTGTTATTTATCTTTTCCACCTTAATTCTCTTATATTTTGCAGCTATTTTCTATGCTGTTTTAACTACATCAGCTTTTATGCACAGTTCTTTACTTAGATCTGGTTCAACAAAATCAATTTTATTTTTATTTCGTTTGTTAATGTTGTCTTCCTTAATCTTTTGGATTCTTTTTTCTATTTCCTCTAACTCTTCTAATATTATTTTGTTTTGAATAAAGTCCATCGGTTTTTTCAATGTCGTTGAATGGATGGTATGATTATACATATTTACTGCTTTTATTACCTTTTCCTTTAAGTTTAATATATTCTTACTTTTTTCTTGTGCATTATATATCCTTATGTCTTCGTTTAGTGTGCCATGTACTCTTTCCACATCTGCGTTTCCCGTCTTATGATTTGGGGTTATCAGCTTTATTTTAATTCCTTCTTCGTTACAATATTCTTTAAATGCTAAACTATTAAATTCATTGTCACATACTATTTCTTTGGGTTGGTGAATTTCTAAGTTTCATTTGTTCAATAATTTTGTTGGTATTTCTACTAGCAATGGGAAAAGCTGTCAAATGCTTAGTGAACTTGTCTATAATTCTCAAAAAATAAATATGCTTGCTTGGAATGTAGATGTCCATGTGAATAATTTCAGTGGGATAGAATGCAGTTTAGCTTATTTTGAATTTAATTTTTTCTGGACTTCTGCCGTGTTTCGCTGTTTGACATACAGTGCAATTATTTATGTATCTTCGAATTAATTCTCTTAGTTTTGGAAAATAATATTCGTTTTTGATTTCAAGATATGTTTCGTTTATTCCTCTGTGGTTAAATTGTTCATGAATCTTTTGAATATGATTCAATGCATAGTTTGTATTACCTAGATCTTTCAAAAGAGTAGTGCATCTTAGTAATTTCAGTTTACTTTGATTGCTGTAGAGCTCGACATATTTTTTCTGAATTTTGTAAGACAGGTTATCATTTCGACAGTATATTGCCACCTTTCCGTGATCGGGTAAAAATTCCCTGAATGCTTTAGTAATATTTTCACCTACGTCTTTTAATTTAATAGTTAGTCTTCTAACACCTTGATATATACATTTTATGTTTTTGCTTTGTTCTTCCGATTCTATAACTTCTATTTGATGTTTCACCATATTCGCCGGTAATTCAGAAATTCCAATGTGATCATTTGTTTCTTCAATTCCACTACGATTGGTGGCTGATGTTGAATTTTCTCTTGTATTGACTGCATTTACTTCTAGCCTGCTAAGATAATCTGCAACACGATTTTCTTTGCCTTTCAAATATTCAATGTCAAAGTCGTATTCATTTAAACTATTTTCATGAATCTATTGAATATGATTCAATGCATCGTTTGTATTACCTAGATCTTGAAAAAGAGTAGTGTATCTTAGTAATTTCAGTTTACTTTGATTGCTGTAGAGCTCGACATATTTTTTCTGAATTTTGTTATCATTTCGACAGTATATTGCCACCTTTCCGTGATCGGATAAAAATTCCCTGAATGCTTCAGTAATATTTTCACCTACGTCTTTTAATTTAATAGTTAGTCTTCTAACACCTTGTATATAAATTTTATGTTTTTGCTTTGTTCTTCCGATTCTATAACTTCTATTTGATGTTTCACCATATTCGCCGGTAATTCAGAAATTCCAATGTGATCATTTGTTTCTTCAATTCCACTACGATTGGTGGCTGATGTTGAATTTTCTCTTGTATTGACTGCATATACTTCTAGCCTGCTAAGATAATCTGCAACACGATTTTCTTTGCCTTTCAAATATTCAATGTCAAAGTCGTATTCATTTAAACTGATTTTCCATCTTTGCAGTTTTGAATTAGGTTCTTTGAGGTTACTTAACCATATTAGAGGTCTATGATCGGTGCGTATCTTAAATTTGCGGCCATAAAGGTATGGTCGAAAATATTTTACTGACCATACAATACTTAATAATTCCTTTTCTATAGTGCTATATCTGCGCTCATGTTCATTGAGGGTACGAAATACATAGCATATAGGGTGATTTGATTGAGAAAGAACAGATCCGATTGCATAATTGGATGCATCTGTTGTTAAAACGCCTTCTTTGGTATAATCAGGATATTTTAAAACAGCGTCACTGGATAGGAGTAATTTTAATTCTTCAAAGGCTGCAATATAATCTGAGTCTTCGATATTTATTTTCACTCCCTTTTTCAGGTATTTGGTCATAGGCACTGGCTTCAAATAATCTCTTATAAACTTTCTATAGTAACCTGTTAATCCTAAAAATGATTTAATTTGCTTGGTTGGACGTGGGATTGGTATTTTTTCAATTGCTTTTATTTTTTCTGGGTTTGGCTTTATTCCATTAGTTGTAATAACATGTCCCAAGTATTCTGTGGTTTTGCTTAAAAATATACATTTATCAATTTGTATTTTTAAGTTATGTTCTTTTAGTTTCTGAAACACTTTATTAATTGAAGAAACGTACTCTTCCAATGTGGTGCTAAATAGAAGGATATCATCTAAATAAACGGCGCATATTTTTCCTATAATACCTTCTAATACGTGATTAATCATTCGCTGAAAAGCAGCGGGGGCATTTTTTAATCCAAATGGCATACGATTGAATTCATAGTGGCCATTTGCCGTTGAAAAAGCAGTTTTGTGCCTGTCTTTAGGACTCACCAATATCTGATGGAAACCTTTCGCTAGGTCAAGCGTAGTAAAATATTGAGCTCTTCCCAATTTACTAAATATATCATCAATATTTGGTATAGGGAACTTGTTTTCCACGGTTATTTCGTTAAGTTTCCTATAATCTATGACGATACGCAATTTCTTTAGCCCTGAGCTGTCTATCTTTTTGGGTATAACCCAGATAGGTGCATTATATGGATTGTTGCTCTCTTTTATTATCCCTTGATCTAACATTTCAGTGATTTGCTTCTCTACTTCGTCTCTGTGTACTTCTGGGTATCTATATAGGCGTGTATATATTGGTTTATCGTCTTTGGTTTCGATTTTATGTGTTACTTCTTTTATGTTTGTTAAGTTATCCCCTTCCTTATAGAATAATTGTTTGTTATTTTTAAGCATTTGGACTAACACTCTCTTTTCTTCTGTGTTCATATGGGGTTCTACTAATTTGTTGATTAAATTCTGTGAATCTACATCACTTCTACACAAGTTTATTTGTATATTCGATAGCTCTTTAATGTGACTATCAAAAGGGTAATCCTCGGGTTTAGACAGTAGCGGGATGTTAATGTTATTAATTTTTAAAGTGTGGGTATGATATGATATTCCTGCTTCTAATGGAATGAGGATATTGTTCCCTAAAATTCCGTCAAAAGAACTGTTAGTAATTGGGGTAATTAAAAATTCCATAGTTGATCCATTTTTGTTAAATTCGGTTGGTAATGGTACAATTACTTTAGTGTTTATTAAATGGTCTTTATACAATGTTTTAATTATATGGGGTTTATCTAATTTAGTTTCAAATTGTCTAGGAAATGTATTTTCTTTTAAAATAGAGGTAGCTGCTCCTGTGTCTACTAAAAATCTTAGTCTTTTATTGAGAATATGAACGTCTATACAGGGTAATGTTCTGTTGAGGCAGGTGTTTGAAAATTTGATGAAGTAAGATGATCTACTTGCATTGGTTCAGGTGTATTTTTTTTATTTTGTGTAAGAAACGGGTTACGTTCTGGTTTGAGAAATTGCCACTTCCGTTTGGTTGCCTATAATTTTGATTATTATTTCTATAAAAATGTTGACCGTTAAAATTCATATTATTATTTGAATTTCTAAATTCATTTTTATATTTTCTCTGATCTCTATTATATAGGTTATTGTTATTTGTTTGGTAATATTTAAAATTGTTATTGTTTCGGGTATTTTTATATTTTTGTATTGTGTATTATTAATTTGTGTAAAGTTTATATTGTGAAAGTCTTCTTTAGTTTAACACTCTATGGGATTTTGTGCAATTTGTCCGATGCGGATCTTGATGCACTATGTTTTTCACAAGAGTTTTTTTTTTTTTTTTCTTTTGTTGTCCTACACCGTTAATTTTAATTTACCGGTTGACTATTTCAGTTAATCAAAAGGACGATTCCGAACTAAACTTTTGAAAAAGTACGACACGCTTTCCAAGTCTTACGGAATCCTACCGACTGCGCCAATTTTATTTTTCGTGGTTCGATAAAAGAAAAAAAATATTTCTTCTTTTCTTTTTTATAAATTTTCTTTCTTTATTACTTTCTTTTCTTTATTTACTTTATTAAATCAATTGAACAACGACAACTACAAGACGGAACAAACACGACTCAGCCTCAAACAACGGGTAACAAAAGTAACACAAGTAACACGAGCAACATGAATGACACAAGCAGCACAAGCAACACGAGTAACACAAGTGAAGTCTCTTCTGGAAAACAACGCTTCTTATACTCATTTTATGTTTGGTCAGCGAATCTATGGCTTGGTGGGGATCTATCATGCTCCCTTTGTCTATTTTGCTGATCACAAGAAATTGGTTCACTGTGGGCATGAACATTCGCGTTATTGACTTCCTGTGATCGCATTATATTGTATAAAATATCTTATCGGGGAATGCTCTGTGTGTTATTTTGCTGATCACAAGAAATTGGTTTCCTATGTGGATCTCTTGTGATCGCATTACATTTTTGTTTATGGGATTTTGTTTATGAGGACTGACAAATCACAAGTTAATGTGGGGGTGTTCTAATAACGTAACCGCCCCTCGGTCCGATATGATGCGCGCTGGACTCTCGAAGACTTCGCTTTGCTGTTGCAACTTCTTGACTACCTCCTTGCTCTTCGTAGTCTTTACCGGGTATATCCAGACGAATTTGGTAAAAGCGTCGACCACTACAAATAAATAATTGTAAAGTTTGTTAGTTGAGGAAAGCGGACCCAAATGGTCCACGTGATAAGTGTGCACAGGCACGTGGCTTTTTTCGATAGGGTGTAGAAAACCTTCTGCTTTCCCGTCCTTCCTCGCAGCCAGGATACACGGAACACAGTTGGACAAAATAATATCAATACAACTTCTCATCTTGGGGATGAAGTAATCTTGTTTGCAGATCGCCTCCATCCTCTTTGCACTAATGTGGCCCTCCCTATGGATATCTCTCAGAATTTCTTTCTGCATAGACTTAGGCACCACGAGTTAGTGGGTGCCCTCCACAAACTTGTGCAGCAAACCATTCCTCATTTCATAGTCTTTGTAAATTCCGGCTGTCGAAAGAACTTCTGTAATTAACTGGCAGAATTCATCCTTACCCTGTGATCTCTTAATTCTCTCGACGATGCCATCTTCAATTCGTAGTACGGCTGGATATCGACTTAGTGCATCTACGTGACGCATGGACGATCCTAATCGGTGTAAGACTTCACGAGAATATTCCTGCAACATAAGTGCCCACCTGGCCACTCGCGGACACAAATCGTTTTTGTTCATAGTGGCCTGGAATGCCTTACAGTCCGGGTAGATTTTGAATTTTACCCCCAATAGATAAGGTCGTAGCTTCTTGGCGCACTTTACTACGGCCAAAACTTCGTGCTCATAGCTGGTGTAGTTTCTTTCGGCTGGAGTTGCCTTAAAACTTAGGTAGAAGACAGAATGTGCCTGGCCTTCGTGCCTCTGGAATAAAACTCCACCGTACCCAACCATACTCGCGTCTGTATGTAGTTCTGTCTCGAGCATGGGGTTGAAAAGCTTAAGAACAGGTTCCTTACATAAGAAATCCTTCAAAGCTTCGAATGCGATGGTCTGATCCGGCCCTGAAAACAAAGGCATTCCCCTTCTTCATCAAGTCTGAAAGGGGTTTTGCACAAATTGAATAGTTAGGCACAAACTTACGGAAGAACCCAGTCAGTCCAAGGAAGCTCTGCACCTGTTTTACACTCGTCGGTCTTGGAAAATTCCTTACGGCGCTTACTTTTTCAACGGATGGCTTTTTTCCCGTCCTCCACCACGTGTCCAAGAAATTTAGTGGATCTGCTGAGGAAATTGCATTTCTCCCATTTAATTATCAGACCATTTTCCTCTGCGACCCTCAATACAGTATTCAGCTTTTTCAAATTATCTTCCTCATTTTCCGCGGCGATGATAATATCATCCAAGTACAAAAGTAGGAAGCCTTTTCTTATAAGGTCTCGAAAGACTGTGTTGACAAACCGCTGGAATACCGCGGGAGAATTGCACAGTCCGAAAGGGCCCTTTAAGAACTCGTACTGGCCATCTGGAGTCACGAATGCGGTATACTTCCTGCTATTTTCTGATACATCCACGTGAAAAAAACCGTTACGGATGTCCAGCGTCGTGAATACCTTTGCGTTGTACAGTTTCTCTAGTAATTCTTCGATTACTGGCAGAGGATACGGGTCCTTGACAATCCTAGTATTAAGTTTTCGGAAATCAACGCACAGACGGTTACTTCCGTCCTTCTTCCTCATTAATTCGATGGGACTAGCAAAGTCAGATCGGCATTGCTGAATGATACCTTCGTCCAACCATTCCTCCACTTGTTTGCAAACTGCTTCTTTCTCTGGTAATGCTAGTCGTCTGGCTTTCTGATATATAGGACTTTCGTCCGTTAGTACAAGGATCATCTCAATGCACGACTTTGAAACTCGTTTGGGGGAATAGGCTGAAACGATATCGGTGATAATTTTTCTATAAGCATCGTTACCAACATACAGGTTGCTTCCGTTTGCGTCTCCTTCATCACCGTCCGCCAGGCCAATGCTCAAAATATCATTCTCGACTAACTCATACGTCCTAGGTTGGTTCGACCTCTCAGCGTTTACCTTCCTCAAGTACTTTATCTTTCCGTGAGTTATCAGCAGTTCAACGTTCTGCAGAAAATCTCTCCTCAGCAGTATTCGGTCCGAAATCCATTGGTCAGAAACGAACACAATGATCATCTGGACCAACTTGTATTTTCAGAAAGCAGGAGCCCATAGTCTCTTGAGGAGCGTGGCCAAAACCTTTAAGTATCATTCCTGGGACATTCACTTTAACTTCTCCGATTTCTTCCACAAGCGACTTATGTACAATTGATACGTCACTGCCATTGTCGACAAAAGCGTGGTAGGGTTTCCCTGCGATACTTATTAGCACATTATTCTCATCTGATCCAATACGTTTGACTTTGTGTATGCCCCTAGATTCAGTGTCTTCCTTCTTCTGGTTCGGGCAATTAGGAGAGATGTGTCCAAATTAGTTACATCGGAAACAACGTGCCCCTTTGACTTTATCGGGACAATTCAATGCTAAGTTTGACGTAGACCCGCAGTTGTGACATCGTTTAGGCGAAACAGAAGGTTTGCCATGGTTCGGACTTGACTTATTTACCTCGACTCGTTGCTTCGGCATCTGTCGTTGCATCCTCTTGCATATCTCTAGCTTGAATTTAAGCTCCTCCAGAGTCGAAGCTTCGTAGAGTACGGTCTTATTATTCACTGTGTCTGGGATCCCGTTTATAAAATATTCAATTCAGGATATCTCATCCACACTGCCCTTACCGATCTGCGACATCGCGTACAAGTATTCTAATAGTGTTTCGGAGGAAGTTTTTCTTCTGGACTCCAGTTTTTTGTGCACTTCTATGCTCGATGCCTTTCTTCCAAACTCCTGCGCCAGAAATGCCTTCAACTTCGTCCAGTCGGTGACTCCCTCAGTTGCTTCAACTGCCAATTTTGCTGCACCTTTCAGTAGTCTGCGTGAGTAGAGGTATCTCTGTATGTCATTCCATGAGGTTGCACGAGGTTGCTATCTTCCCCCCTCTCCCGAGAATTGTTCCAGAGACTCTTCAACATCTCGGAAAACGAAACTGGTTTTGGGGGACATTGTTACTTCCTCAGTTTGCTGACGGACCTTTTTGGCTTGGTCGCTTGTTTGCGGCTGGTCGACGTTCGTGTCGGTTTTGTCGTTCTATTCCTCCCTTATGGTGTTCAACACGTCTTCTAGCTTCACTCTTTTCCCTTCGAAGTATCTCGAATTCTCTCTATTAAATCGGTCTTGACGTTATACCTGTAGGACAGTTAGGAATGCTTGTAGCTGACGAGCTGTTAATGTCTGCAAGTCATCCATTCACTTACGTCTTTCCTTCTTTGCTTTTTCCGTCTTGCTCTTCTTAACTCCTTAACTTCTTAACTCTTCTTAAATTCTTAACTCTTCTTAAATTCTTAACTCTTCTTAACTCTTCTTAACTTCTTAACTCTTCTTAAATTCTTGATTCTACTTTACCTTCTTACCCGCCGTCGATGTTCACTCGAGACAAAGAACAGGATTTTAATCGGAAAATAGACAAGATCCCGGTTGAGCCCCCATGTAGGGAAAGACTATTTTTTGTTCGAGTGGTAAAAAACAATTTTTTTTCTTTATTAAATTTGAAGTTATTACATAATATTCATGAATTTAACTTTTAAACGTTTAGAACAATAGGTATATAATATGGTGTAGTTTTACAACCATTCCGGAACGCCGAACCACCGTAGACCAAACTAACGCACTGAGGAACTGACTGACTCCTCTTCCAGAATTGACTGCCCTTTTATATTCGTCGGCCGCTCGATCGTCAACCCAATCGGTCCTCTAGTTGAGCCAATTCCATAGTCCAAAAGTATTAAGTATCTTATGCCACGTCCACAGTTTCACGGCGAAAGTCAACACCATCCACCCGACGCATAATCCGATTGTAGTTTCAATGGAGTCATAGTATCACAGAAACAGGCTTTTATGTTTTCCCAAAGTAGGTCAACACAAAATTCATTCATGACGAATACAAACATTACCCTCCGTGACTCCACAGTAGTAAACAGATCCTATCCATCTGGGTCAACAAACGAGCGGGTGACGATTCATAGTGCTGAAATTAGAGATCGAAAATGTAATCGGGTAAATATTATTTAATGGGTCAAAGATTATCGAGCGCAACTGGTGGTCATCGATCCGGAGTGGTTGTTTACATTTTCTTTTCTTCTTTTGTTTTGTTTCATAGTGCTGAAATTAGAGATCGAAAATGTAATCGGCTAAATATTATTTAATGGGTCAAAGATTATCGAGCGCAACTGGTGGTCATCGATCCGGAGTGGTTGTTTACATTTTCTTTTCTTCTTTTGTTTTGTTGTGTAAGATCGGCAAATCAGCATTCCTACATATATATTTTAATAAAGCTAGAATAAGTTAGGTTTAGTTAGATTAAGGTAGGCTCCTTAGAACTGCTTTACTCCCAAAACTTACCCTACGATATATTTGCCTTAACTGAAACGAATTTATGCTCCAGCATTGGAGACAGCGGGTTATACACATCAGATTTCATTCTGTTTCGGGCCGATGGACGCGACAACTCTGCCGATCCGGATGGTCACGGAGTTCTCTTAGCAACCCACAGCCGCTATGATCCCTTGCCCTTCAAATCGATGAATTCCGCTGACTTCAACTTCACTAGTGCCTCAATAAGTCTCCCTAAACAGAAACTTTGTCTTGCCTGCTGTTACTTAAGACCCTCATAGCCCATACACTGCTACCAACTCGCCGTTGACATCATCATCATCTGTGGCGATTTCAAACTCCCACACCTGAAATGCTTTTCACGGATCATTTCTCTGACTCCGGCCTTCTGCAACTCAGTAACGTCACCAATAACATGAACAGACAACTCGACCTGACCGTCTCATCCGATGCCGTAAACTGCGTTGTTACCCCGAGCAACCATTTTCTCTCTACTTTAGACCCCCTTCATCCACCTCTATCGGTAACTAATTTCACTCGAGACCCAATTCACTCTTCTTCCCTTCGAAAATACGTACTATTTCAATTTCCGGAAAGCTGACTTCGCGAAACTAAATAATCTGCTCAACAATGTTAATTTTAACTTCCTCCTTAACCCTAACTCCCAAATGTCCTTAAACGAAACCCATGCGCTATTTTACACCAAAATCCTCAGCTGCTTCATTCTTTCAGTCCCATACTCACCAAAAAGAACTACACTTCATCTCTGCCCTGGTATACCAAGGAACTACCCTCTTTGTGTAATAAAAGAAACAAAAATTGACACGCCTATCTTAGACCCTCCTCTGCATCTGACCTTTCTAATTACATGCAGTCCTACACTAAATTTGCACAGCTATGTTAATCACTCTACCTCCGATACCTGAACAGAATGCAATCATCCCTTATCTCTGACACCAAGTGTTTCTTCCACTTCATAAATACAAAAAGAAAAACCGATAGCTACCCCGCTACATATAACTTTCTCAATAACTCTTCCAACGAATCCGAAGTAATCGCCAATTTCTTTGCTTATTTCTTCAGCCAATCATTCACTGACCAGGATCTTCAACCCGATCACGACTATTTTCGATATTTGAAAGACTGCCCCCAGACGTCTCTTGTTTCATTGAACATAACTCCCGACCTAATCGCCGAAAAAATACGCAACTTAAAGGACGACTACTTTCCCGGTCCCGACTGTCTGCCTGCCATAGTATTAAAGAAGTGCGCGAACCATCTTATTTAACCCCTTACCGCTCTATCTCGCAAGGACTCTTTCCTAAGCTTTGGAAATATGATGGAAAAATTATGTATCCAACTATCGTCATATTGCCAAACTCTCATGCATACCCAAACTTTTCGAGGGCATCGTTTATGATGCACTATTCTTTCCCTGCAAAACCCATATTTTCGCCTAACCAACATGGGTTACTAAAAGGTCGATCGACAACCACTAATCTAGTCGAGTTTGTTTCACAATGTTTGTGTGCACTCGAAGCTGGCAAAGAAGTAGACGTTGTCGCCACTGACTTCAGCAAAGCTCACTGCCCTCGGTTTCTCTCCCGGTTTTATCTTATGGATCAAATCTTATCTTGAAGATCGTCAATATAACATTATCTTCAGATCTTCTATTTCTGATCCAATTAATGCTACCTCCGGTGTCCCGCAAGGTAGTCATCTCGGCCCACTGATATTTATTCTAACCATTAATGATGTTGACAGCGTTATTCTGAACTCTCAGCTCTCCATATACATATGCTGATGATATGAAAATATTTAAACACATACAGTCCCTCACACTCAAAGTGGGACAACCTACAAAAATGCTCTCTCGTGAGTTTCAGGATTAATTGTAAAGGCATTGATTGGAATGCTTATCGTATTCCACTTCACATTCCATATCAATACAAACATATAATGATAAAAAAGAAACACAAATTCTACCAACAACTACTTTATTTTAAAACTTTATTTTAACATATATTGTAGCTCACACTCAAAGTGGGACATGTGTCGATTTGCATGAAAACTAACGATACTCGTTCGCAACTTGTATGATTCTGATGTATTTTCGCTCATTCCAGTCTCACAGTACTTTCAGCACATTTGTGTGATCTTGAAGTTAAAAAGCAAAATGTCTAGACAAACTAATGTAGAGGAAAGAAAAATTATTGTAATTCAGAATTATAAAAATGGTAAAACTGTTCGAGAAATCAGCGAGTTAGTAAACAAAAAGAAATCTACTGTTTTTAATATTATAAAAAGATATAAGGAAAATGGAAGAATCCAAAATAAACCAAAAAATTCTGAAAGCAGGAGGAAAATAACCACTAGAGATGCGAGGTTTATTTTAAGAAAAATTCAAAATAATCCTTTGTTGTCGGCCATAAACCTTCAAAAAATGTTGAAGGACATTAAAAACTTAGAAGTGAGTGCAGAAACAGTTCGCCGATTCTTAAGAAATAACAACTTGCAAGGAAAGGTTGCTCGCAAAAAGTCCTTAATAACTGAAAAGAACCGCCTGTTAAGACTTAAATTTGCAAAAGAACATGCAAATAAGGATATGACTTTCTGGGCAAAAGTAAGTTTTTTTTTTTGCTCTGTTTTCTGACTTTTGACATACACCGAACCTTTTCAAAAGGTTCTCTTTACAGACGAGAGCAAAATCAATCTTTTTGGCTCCGACGGAAGACCATTTGTATGGAGGAAACCCGGCGAAGAATACAACGGAAAAGCTGTCAGGACAACTGTGAAGCATGGCGGCGGGTCGCTCATTGTTTGGGGCTGCATGTCAGCCGAAGGAACTGGAAAATTGCATTTTGTACGTGGAAACATGAACGCAATGTAGTAGATTGACATTTTAAAAGAGACCGTTAAGGATAGCGCGGAGAAACTTGGCATCAAAGACGACTTTATCTTCTACCAAGACAACGATCCCAATCATACATAAGTCTTGGGTTGCGAAGATGTGGGTCCTTCACAATTGCCCTAAAGTTCTTGCCACACCTGCTCAATCACCGGACTTAAATGTAATTGAGCATTTGTGGGCAGAACTAAAGAAAAGGGTGGCTAAAAAAAAAAGTCTCGAACATCAACGCTCTTAAAACAGCTGTGATTGAAGAATGGGAAACTATCGGGCCATCTTTTTGCAAAAATTTGGTTTAAAGTATGCCAAGGCGTCTTGAAGATACTATTAAGAACAATGGAAACTCGACAAAATATTAAAAACAAATTAACGCTACTTTAAGAAGCAGAGTTTGCCGTGTCCCACTTTGAGTGTGACGTAGTGAAAAGGAGGCTGAGAGAATTATGATTTTTTTTTTTATTTAATAATATTGTTTTCGTTTTGTTGTCTTTTGAATAGTTGAAGTCATTGATACAAAAGAAAAATAATGAAATAGTTGAAAAATTAGCCATGACTTTTTTTTTGCCTTGGAAAATTAATCATTGGCATGTTTCTAGGTTGTCCCACTTTGAGTGTGAGTGACTGTATTTTCCCCTGTCGACTCCTGCTCTCTCCAATTGGACCTTAACAGGTTCACTACTTGGTGTCATAAAAACCATATCAAGCTCAATGTCAGTAAATGCCAAACCATCACTTACTCCCGCAAGCGCTCTTCCTCACCACCCAGAACCTACATTATTCGTAATGAAACCGTTCCCCCTGTTAACCTCTTGATTGACCTAGGGGTTATTTGTGACCGTGAACTCAATTTTCGCCTCCATATCGACAACATTATCAAACGTGCTAACTCTGCCCTCGGTTTCGTGACACGTTGGTCTAAAGAATTCTCGAATCCTTACGTTACGAAATCATTATACATCACTTTCGTTAGGCCCCTTCTCGAATATGCCAGCCAAGTCTGGTCCCCCTCTTACGAATCCCATACTACGCGTATTGAAGCCATTCAACGTAGGTTTATCCGTTTTGCCCTTAGTGGCCTTCCCTGTGCCAACCCCCTTAATTTACCACCTTATACGGATCGCCTAAAATTAATCAACCTCCTACCCCTTAAAGAACAACGTGGTGTTGCAGACCTTCTATTTATTCATGACCTTCTCAGCGGTAACATTGCAGCCCCTCATTATTGCACATGATTCCCCTTAACACCAGCCCACGTAACCCCTTTTCCGTATAAACACTCACCGCACAAATTATGGCTACCACGAACCAATGTCCAGAATGCTTCGCAAAGCTAACACCAATCTTTTCGACCTTCCCCTCAAAAAGTCCAGCCTTAGAATGGCCCTATACCACAACCCTTCACACTCTCTTTAATAGTCTCCACCCTGCCACCTAGTTAATAAGTTATAGTTAAGTTATAGTTTTTTGTTAAAGCTTATATTAAGCTAATAAAGTGCCGCTATGGGGCATCAAATCGTCAAATCAAAAGTTAATATGTATATAATACTCAAAAAATTATCATATGCTAAGTTTTTTAATAAAAAAAAACATTTTTCTTAGCTTTAAATTAGTTATAATAATGTTAATTGTAAGTTAATATAGTAGTCGAAAGACATAGATTTAAGTTGCTACGTTTATTTTAGAGTGTCCGTTTAGTAAGTAAGATATCTAGATTGTTAAGATAGTTAAGCTAATTTTTAAGATATCTAGATTGTTAAGATAGTTAAGCTAGTTTTTAAGCATTTTTGTCTAGGGTAAGATAGATCTAAGAAACTATAAATAAAAATGAATTAACAACTAAAAAAAAGAAACAACGACATTTTAATAGCTTTTGTCGACACATATATTTTTTCCAATTCAGTTCTATAAATCACATTGGCCTTTTCCTCTTCAACTATTCATTATATCGAACTTCTGCAATGACATTTGTACATTGAGCCCCTGTTTGAAATCAATAATACCTAAGCGGCATTTTAGTTCCGCACTGGACAAATATGAATCTTTTCCAACTATCAATTTTTTGATTCTACTCGTCGGTGAACGTATTGTCTTTAATTCTGACAATCTCTTCTGTCCAGTGATGATGTTCACTTGGATTAATCATAGTTAAGCACAACAGCAGTTAAATTTATCTTTGATTGCTATCCAATGGAAATGCTCCTCATCCAACAACAAAAACTAAAATTCCTAACGGATCAGCAATTAAAATTTCCGCAACAGCGATTTCTCTGCGGGTTCAAATTGTTTTTTTTATAAGCTTATCAAGAGTGAAGACATATCGCATTGGCAGAAAACTCGACTGGTTAAATTTTTTTATTATTTATAATTATTATACATATATTAAGATATATATGTACATATGTACATATATTGGTAAATAGTTATTGCATCCAGATAGGCGATGATCGACGTATGATTATACAAATATGTTATCATACGAATATTTACGAATGCATGCAAGGTTGATAACACGACTGTAATATCCATGTTTTTCTATCTTGTACGATAATTTAAATTAATTTTGATAATGTATGTTAAATAAAATACGCTGACTGACCGATGCTAACAAAGAAATGAAACGCGAAAATAATACGATGTAAACTTTATTACAAAAATAAATGCATCTGAATCGCTTTGAGGATAGAACATGACTGCCTCTTCTAAATTCATTTTATCGTATTAAAGAGAAACAAGAGAACACAAATTTAATTGTATGAAAAAAGAGTAAACAAGGATTTCTTTCTTTTTTTTTTTCAACATTCTCCGGCCCGGGGATGACTTCTCAGCTCCAGTGGATATAGGAACTGAACAGGTCTCTCAGCAAATGTTTATTAGGCAAGCGTACCTCGCATGATCGCACCTTCCCATCTCTGCCTTCAAACACTTTCTCGATCATTACCATTTTCCAATGAACTCGTGGTGCTACTTGGTCGTACAAAAGAACTACGTCTCCAGGTCTAATTAGCGTAGATGATTCGGGATTGGATGAATGGAAAGATCTTAGTTGTTGCAGATAATCGGTGACCCAACGGCGCCTCAGTTTAGCTATGTATTTCCTACGACGTTGCCACAGCTCTCTCAAGTCCTTACTATTAACGTTAGTCTCCTCAGGTTTATTAGTAGATGGAATGTAACCTAACAAAAAGTTAGAAGCCGTTAGTGGTGTCAAATCTGATGGGTTCTGGGATACATATGTCAAAGGCCTTTCGTTTACTATCCCTTCTGTCTCTATCACCAGAGTGCGTAGTTGTTCAAAATCCAATTTTGCTTTTCCCACCACGGTTTTGAGAGTATTTTTAACTGTCCTTATTAATCTTTCCCAAATCCCGCCCCACCAAGGAGCTCTTTCGACAACAAAACACCATTTTATGCGCCTTTTAGCCAGAAAGTTTGGTAGATCTTCTTCGTTCAAAATTGACTCCAAACTCTTCAACTCCAAAGCAGCCCGTCTAAACGCCTTTGCGTTGTCAGAATATATTGTTGATGGAGTACCTCGTCTGGCCATGAAGCGTCTTAAAGCCTGAATGCAGCTTGCCGTTGATATGTGTGTCGTGAGTTCTATATTAACAGCTCTCACTGCTGCACAAGTAAGTAACAGCAAATAGGCCTTGTGCATAGTTGACGTGTTCTCTGTACTATAATATTGTGACAATTAATTTTATATTAGAGCACGATGTGACTTGACCCTAGAACTTAACGACTCAACTTAAGTTGTTCAGTACTCTTACACACATACATAACTACAATGAATATACATATATTAAATTTAATAGCATGATGCGAATAAAGTTAGAAGAACCGCTGACACTGTCACGTGTGCCGGGTGAATTATAAGCGAGTTTTTTTTCTTTAAATTTTAAGATTTTTTACATGGTGCCGAAACCCGGGACAGTAACATTTTTTGAATTTATTCTTAAAATTAAAAGTAGTTTTTTTAACTTTGTGAACAAGCGAGCGATAAAAGAAAATCAACTGATATGGAATCGACATACAGATCTTCATGCAGAGGACAATTAACAAAATTGTGTAAAGCAGCGAGTGATTTTTTGAAGACATATAGAAGTGGAACATGTGATACTGCCGCAGCGGAAGAGGATTTTACTATATACATAGAGAGAATAAAGAATGCCCAAATAAACCTTAAAAAAGCAGACGAGGCCGTGTGGGCGACAATCAAGCCTGATGAAAAGGAGTTCGAAACTTCATTTGAGTACGACGACAAAGCTTGTCGGTAATTGCGCAGCTAGAATTTGTACTGCGAACTAACTTTAGATTAGCTCCCGCTCTACAAGATCCTACTGCAATGTGTTATGACCTTAGCCACCCAACATCCTCAAACAACACCTCTGACGACGTCTGTCATACGCAAGACGTCACCGCTCCCTTTTTGATCACGCGCTTAGGAAGAGTAACCTCATATTTTATACAAGTTGTGAATCTATCAACAAATAAATGAATTAAAATATTAAGGATTCGGTGTATAATTTACATGGTGCCGAAACCCGAATTATTTTCCAATAAAATAATTAAAATTTCATACGATCCCGAGAATGCCGACGACCGACAGCAGCACTGATCAAGGAACGCCAACCACGTGCCAGTTTCTACGGCCGCCAAAACCGATAGTCATCGAGCACGGAAAGGATATGGCCAATGAATGGAAACTTTGGAGGCAGCAGTACGAGTTCTTCGAAGTCGCAATAGGAATGGATACTAAACCACAAAGAGTCCAGGTAGCAACATTCATGTCCGCAATAGGATACTCAGCACTTCAAATATACAATTCACACCCTTCGACGTCGTCAGAAACAACAATAAACGAGGTAAAAGCACTCTTTGAACAATTTTTCACCCCAAAAATTAACACAACTTTCGAGAGGTACAAATTTAATAAAATAGCACAGAAGGACGGCGAAAGTATCGATGAGCTCATGTCTCGTCTCCGCCTACAAATGCAAAACTGCGCTTTTGGAACACTCACCGATAGCCTGTTGAGAGATCAACTCATTCTGGGAATCCAAAGCGATGATCTCCGCACTAAACTCTTGTCAGAAGACATTAACCTCACAAAGGCAATCCAACTCTGCCAGGCAACAGAAATGGCTCAAAAACAATCGGCTCAAATAGTCAACGAAAGTGACAAATCAGTCAATCTCGTGAAAAAAGCACACAACAAAAAAAACAAAATCATTCGACTGTCGTAATTGCGGAAAACACCACGAAATTCGTAAATGCACTGCCTACAATCACGTTTGCAAAAAATGCAACCAAAGGAACCACTTTGAAAAGTACTGTAGGAATAAATCAAGAAAACACGGTTACAGGAGTAACAAAGACCCTAAACACGTCAACACCTGCGAAGAAACGGAAGATGACACAGACGATTCACTTTTCATCGGCGCAATAGTGGAAACTAAAACCGGGTCCGACAGCTTTTCAGAAGACATCATTATCGAAGATAGTAGGTATAAAATAAAGCTGGACACCGGTGCGCAGTGCAACGTCCTCCCCAAATGGATAATTGATAAAACTAAATTTAAAATTTGTAAGAGCAAAATAAAGCACCTTGTTTCTTTCAGCAACCACCGTATGAAGGTACTTGGAGAAGCATTTACACCATGTACCATAGCAGGGCGAGACTGTAAAATCGCTTTTAAAGTTGTAGCCGAAGATATCAAACCAATCCTTGGAGCCAATGCATGCCAAAGGTTATTACTAATTGCCAGAGTAAACCAGCTACTCATTCACGAAAGCATAATTGAGGGACTAGGGTGTTTGAAAGGTTACCAGTACGACATCGACTTAATAAAAAACCCAACCTTCGATATAACACCCCCTCGACGGATACCACACAAAATCCGCGACGACGTAAAAAAGGAACTGGAGAGAATGGTAAAACTGAACGTCATCGAGCCGATGAAGGAAGCTACCTCAGCTGTTTCACCCATGGTAGTCGTCCGCAAAAATAATAAAATAAGAATCTGCATGGACTCATCAAACGTCAACAAAAATATAATGCGCCGTCACCACCCAATGCAAACGTTCGAAGAGATACCCGCACAATTAAATGGATCTAAGTACTTCACCCTTCTGGACTGCAAGAGAGGTTTCTGGCGAGTGCAAGTTACTGACAGAACAAAAAAAATCCTCACCTTTTCGACCCCGTGGGGAAGATATGCCTGCAAGAGGTTACCCTTAGGCATATCATCCGCACCGGAAGTGTTCCAGAGCATCATGGAATCACTTCTTTCACATTTACCCAATGTAAAAATATCAATTGACGACATTTTAATTCATTCCAGGACCATAGACGGGCTACGCAAAACAACATCGGACGTGATCAAAATCCTAAACGCCAAAGGACTGAAGCTGAACAAACAAAAATGCATCTTTGAACAGAGGCGAATCAAATATCTAGGCCACATAATAAGCGAGCATGGAATAGTAGCCGATCCAGACAAAACAGAAGCGATTCGACGCTTGAAGTCACCGAAAAACAGGAAAGAATTACAAAGAATCCTCGGAAAATTCACATACTTGAGTAAGTTCATACCTAACTTTTCAACATTAACAGCACCACTACGAGCACTACTAGAAAAATCGACCCTTTGGAATTGGAGCAGCGAACAAGAGCAAGCTTACGATAAATTAAAAACAGCCATATGTAGTCCACCGGTACTGAAATTATACAACGTCAACGACGACGTTAAACTTCAGGTCGACGCAAGTTCAACTGCACTGGG
Organism: Merodon equestris; assembly: GCA_958301585.1. Lineage (NCBI taxonomy): Eukaryota > Metazoa > Arthropoda > Insecta > Diptera > Syrphidae > Merodon > Merodon equestris. The sequence continues at coordinate 50,934,919 of OY284414.1, read as the reverse complement.
AGCAGTACTGTTACAAAAGGACCAACCGGTCGCATATGCCTCTAAAGCGCTAACAGCAACCCAACAACGGTATTCCCAATTGGAAAAAGAGGCTCTTGCGATAAAGTTCGGCTGTGAAAAATTTCACCAGTACGTTTGGGGTAAAAAACTAATCGTCGAATCAGACCACAAACCACTCGAAACCATCTTCCAAAAACCGCTTCACGCATCGCCCGCTCGTCTGCAGCGCATTCGTCTAAGCCTACTAAGTTACAACCCCGTCATCATATATAAAGCAGGTAAACAAATGATATTGGCTGATCCGCTAAGTCGAGACTGTCAAAACAATGAACCACAAGAAGACGACGATGCAGAGTTGCAGGTACAGTTGGTGATATCTGTATCAGACAGAGAGCGAGAAAAGCTCATACATTTAACGAAGACAGATGAAACTTGTAAACAGCTGAGCGAATACATAATTAACGGGTGGCCAAAAGACATACGTTCTCTCCCAAAAGCCTTGGAAAGTTATTGGTATTTCAGAGAAGAGCTCTCGGTATACGATGGCATTATATACAAAGCCCACAAAACGCTCATACCACCGGCAATGAGAACAGATGTACTGAAGCACATTCAAGGTGGACATTTTAGTTACGAAAAGTGCGTTCGCAGAGCCAAAGAAGCTGTTTTCTGGCCAAAAATAAATAGAGACATTAAAGAATACATCGAAAAGTGTCCTGCATGCCAAGTATTTCGAAGTTTCCAAGTACTTCGAAGTACCAACAAGCTCCAACTAGGCGAGAAAGACATCCCAAACTATCCATTCGAAATCGTTGCTTCGGACTTATTTCATTTCAAAGGTGATGACTACGTCGTGGTAATAGACAGCTATTCAGGCTTCATCAAATTCAACAAGCTCAGGGAACCGACAGCAAACAACGTTATAGATTTCTTAAAAAGCGTATTTGCGTCAAACGGAATCCCAAGAATCTTAGAGACGGATAACGGACCTCAGTACTCCAGCAGCGAGTTCAAGAGATTCACTTCCGACTGGAGGTTCAACCACGTCACAAGTTCCCCATACCACCCCAGAGGCAACGGGCTTGCTGAAAAGGCAGTTCGAATATCCAAGGGAATATTGAAAAAGTGTAACTACGACAATTCAGACTATCATTTGGGTATCATCAATTACATGAACACCCCAAGAGGCGATGTAGGAAGTCCAGCCCAGCGCTTATATGCCAGAAACATCAGATCACTCATCCCGATGACCGTGTCCTCACTGGTTTCAACTGGAGAACTGGAGAACGTCCCTGAATCCCTTCGAGCAGAACGGCAAAGAAAAGCGAGATATGCGAACAGGGGCGCAAGCGGTAACGTTGAATTCTCGCCAAAAGATACTAACAAGACACAGTTCAAAACACGAGTGGAAACCAGCTATCATTGAAAGGAAAGTTCACCCTCGGTCATACATAATCCAAGACGGGAACGGCAGCAAATACCGAACAGTAGCCACATCAAGCCCACTAAAGCTTGTATACGAACACAGCCAAACTACACAAACATAACCCTTCAGGATCAATCTAAACCGCAGTTATCTATTATAGACAACACACCAACCAAAACCGAACCAACCCCAACCTATCCCTGTAAAACTCCAGAACGGGCAAACTCATCAACTGACCCACTAGCTATTCCATTAACCAATTCACCTATTCTTCCCACAGATAATACTCAGTTTCCTAGTGCACCCGCAGCAGCCGGCTACAAAACGAGATCTGGTCGAACTACCAGGCCGCCGGAGCGGCTTACATATTAACATCGGAAGAGCAGGGCTTCGGAAGGGGGATGCAATGTGTTATGACCTTAGCCACCCAACATCCTCAAACAACACCTCTGACGACGTCTGTCATACGCAAGACGTCACCGCTTCCTTTTTGATCACGCGCTTAGGAAGAGTAACCTCATATTTTATACACCTTGTGAATCTATCAACAAATAAATGAATTAAAATATTAAGGATTCGGTGTATAATTTACACCTACCATAATTGATGCTTCGCCAAACATGCAACAAGTAGATAGGAGCGATTACTACGGCGTAAAGCTTAAACCCTTCGAGCTGAAAACATTTGATGGTGAGTTCGAAAATTGGATTACATTTTGGGAGCAATTTAGGCGAGCTGTACATGAAAATCCAAAATTGTCAATAACAGCTAAGTTTAATTTCCTCAGCCAATCCCTAATAAAAAAAGCAGCGTCTACCATTGCCGGCTTTACACCATCAGAACGATGTTACGGCGAAGCAATTTCTCTTTTACATGAAGAATATGGCAACACCGACAAAATTGTAGAGAAATTCATGCAAAAATTGTTGAATTTAAAACCGATTCTATTTCAAAATAACGTTAGAGGGCTTCGTCAACTGTATAATGATGTGACTGCTACCATGCGGTCATTAGAAGCATTGCAGGTGTCTGTGTCACAGTATGAGATCGTGGTAAAGTCCGTTCTGCTTAAATGTATTCCAACAAGCATGCGTATTCAATTTCACAAGCGAACAGTCAGAGACTCCTTGTCTAGCACATTTATTGGTTCCCATAACGATGGACACAATGGAAATGACGATCAGCGGAAAACTCAAGAAGAGGATAAACTCAAGTCACTTCTTGATTTTATTAAAGTTGAAGTAGAAGCCTTAGAGAAGTCTTATGTTAGCGATAGACAAAGAAAGCCTGAGAAAGAAAAGCGGAATAGTGGAACAGCAATAGGACTATTTGCCGGCAATAGTGAGAAGCAGCGATGCATATTTTGTAATAAGAACACTCACTCTACAAGGTATTGTAAGGGAAATTTGACAATAGAACAGAAGAAATCCATACTGAAAAGGGAGGCAAGATGTTTTAGATGCACTAACACAAATCACACCTCTAAGTTCTGTAAGGCGCAGTGGATTAAATGCGATACTTGTGGTGGTTGCCACGTAACGTCCATGTGTGAAAAAACGTTTGTGCAACCTAACGAAGAAAGCGAGACAACAAATTTAAATAAGGAATCATCCACTTCTGCATTAACAAGCTCGTATACTGCAATTAATTCTAACGTAGGAAAAGAGCCAAAAATATTTTTACAAACAGCGAGGGCAATATTAGGCAGCACAGAAGGTCAGGAGTGTATTCTTTCGCGCATCATAATGGACAATGGTAGCCAAACGTGAGCGAACAAGTGGCAAATATATTAAAATTAAAACGTTTTGGCGTAGAAAGCTTGCATATTTTAGGGTTTGGTGAAAATTATTTAGATAAACCCACGCGTAAACTTAAATGTGTAAAATTATTATTGAAAAGTCAATACAAATCGAAAGGGGTCGTCGTTTCGGCAATCGTGGTTCCAAATATTTGTGTAGATGTATTACCAAGCCCGAATATCAATGACCCGAAATTACATCATATTAAAATGCAATTAGCTGACGTGAATTACTCTAACGAAAAACTAATAAATGGAATTAATGTGCTTATTGGTCAAGATCATTATTGGAAATTCAATTCTCAAGAAAGCGAAGTCATTGCAGATAACTTGGTGGCAGTCAATACATTCTTTGGTTGGACACTTCAAGGACAAAGTTGCGCTGTCAATTGTACCCTGAATGCGATCACAATTGAAGAAAAATCATTTGATCTAACAAATTTCTGGAATTTAGAGTCGGTGGGAATAAGTGATTACAAAGCCAACGTGGAAGAGGCAGTTGTTGAGAAAACATTGACGAAAATTAATTTAATAAACGGTCGATATATGGTTCATTTACCATGGAAAAATACCAGCGACGCATTGAACGACAACAAGAGAGTTGCAGCACAAAGGCTCTTTACCCTAACAACAAGGTTAATGAAAAATGAAAAACACCTGTTTGAATATGATCGTAGCATACGCGATTTATTACAATCTGAAATAGCGGAAGAAGTAGCAAACGACATCAGTACCAATGCTGTATATTACATGCCACATAAGCCCATTTATCGCGAAGACAAAACAACGACAAAAACACGAATTGTCTTCGATGCTTCGTCTAGTGAACAAGGTTTTTCATCTTTGAACGAGCATCTTAGTGTAGGCGATAATCTAATTGCAAATTTGCTTGCTACTTTGGTAAGATTTCGCTCCAATCAAATTGCTATTATATCGGATATAGAAAAGGCTTTTTTGTAGATTTCTCTCGCCCCTTCCGATCGCGATGCTCATCGATTTTTGTGGTACAGAACGACACCGGTACCTGGAGTTAACTTGCCTAAGGTAATTGCATATAGAATGACTCGCGTCACTTTTGGAGTATCGTCGAGCCCATTTTTACTATCAGCGACGATACGTAAACATTTAGATATTTGTAAACCACAGTATGGGTCAATATGCGATAAGTTGCAAAAATCCTTTTACGTCGATGATTTAATCGCGAGCGAGGCTACTATAGAAGATGCTCTTAAACTCTACCATGACGCCAAGGCCATTATGAACGCAGCAAATTTCAATCTAAGGAAGTGGAACTCCAATAACACCACATTAGTCCAAAGGTTTGGCAAAGATACGTTAGGAGCAGCCCCAAAGCAAAAAGTCCTCGGCATTAATTGGTGGACAACTAGCGACGAGGTTGGTGTGGATTTGGCTGCTAATATCGAATACATAAAATCATTAAGAGGAACGAAGCGTAATGTTATGAGAGCAATGGCAAAACTTTCTGATCCTCTAGGACTCTTAGTTCCATTCACTATACGAATTAAGCTTCTTTTGCAAAGAGTATGGAAAGCTAATTTGGGCTGGGATCAGATGCTGAAGGAAGACCTTTTGAATGACTGTTGTTGTTGGCCAACTCGTCTGGCAGTCTTAAGCAATTTCACTATTAGCCGATGTTTATCCATTTCTCATGGATGTCATACGGAGTTGCATATCTTTCCTGATGCTAGTCCAAAAGCTTATGGTGCAGTGGCGCATATACGACAGGTTTTATCAGATGGGTGTGTGCATACCAATCTTATATGTTCCAAAAATCGATTAAATCCAATGGCAAAAAATAAAGCAAATGATGAACTAAGTTTGCCGAGGTTGGAGCTGACTGCAGCCTTAATCGCTGCAAGGCTCAAGGAATTCCTTATTCAATCCTTAGACTTCAATGTATCACGCGTTCGTCTATGGACGGATTCTACGATCACCCTTAACTGGATATGTGGCAATGGAAAGAAAATTAAGCCATATGTGAAAGCAAGAGTTAATGAGATCAACAGATTAACAAATGTCTATGATTGGACGCATTGTGAAGGTAAATCTAATCCTGCGCATTTGCTTACTAGGGGCGTAAAGGCAGCGGCGCTCTTAGAATCCAGATTGTGGAAATATGGTCCACCATGGCTACTCACAAATAAAGAGTTCCCTGAAAATACTAGCGTCAGATGCTTCAGTGTATTAACTGAGGAAAAGGAAGAGAGTAGTGAAGATCCTACGGACTTGGGATCAATTTTGACTATAGAGAATTTCAGTCATCTAAAGAAATTTCTTCGGGTTACAGCTTTTGTTTTCCGAGTTGCGAAAAACTTGAAAAGAAGATCACACGCCAGACAAATAGGCAATAGCAGTTTAACAAGTGAGGTCCCAGAACTTACGTGCCATGAAATTAACCAAGCAGAGTTATATTGGGTAAGGATTATACAGCAATATTACTATGGCTCCGAGATCAAAGCTCTCTTGAATAACCGACAAATTCCATCAACGTCAAAAATTACATCATTAAATCCTATGCTTCATGAAGGTATATTATATCTCAGCGGACGCCTGCCTAAGTCCGCATTTGGTTATCTGTCAAATCCAGTCATTTTACCAAAACAATCTTATTTTAGTAGATTGCTTATACTGGAGGCACATCAAGTAACTTTGCACTCTGGTGTTAACGCAGTGCTGACACATTTGCGAAAGAAATACTGGATTGTGCAAGCAAGGCAGGTAATTAAAAACGTTCTACGTGGTTGTGTGATTTGTAAACGACTTTATGGTAAGGCTGCATCTGAGCCATGGACAGTGTTACCAATGGATAGAGTAGCTACAAGCAGACCTTTCGAAGTAACTGGCGTTGACTTTTTGGGTCCACTCTACTTGAAAACAGACGCTGATGAAAAGAAAAAATCGTATGTTATGCTGTTCACTTGCGCGGCAATTCGAGCTGTTCACTTCGAACTTGTTGGAGACATGTCAGTAAAGAGCTGCATTGACGCTTTACGAAGATTTATAGCCAGAAGAGGAGTGCCAAACACCATTATATCTGATAACGCTAAGCCTTTTAAGAGAGCAGATTTGGAATTGAAAAAATTAGAAGAAACTTTAAAACAAAAGGAAGTCCAACAATTCTCAGCATATCAGAAAATCACCTGGAAGTACATACCTGAACGCGCAGCATGGTGGGGTGGTTTTTGGGAACGTCTTGTCAAGAGCGTAAAAAACTGCTTGAAAGCAGCGATAGGAAAGGCAAGCTTGACTTTCGAAGATTTGGTTACTCTTTTGACAGAAGTTGAAGGCGTTATCAATTCACGACCTCTTACCTATATAACCAATGATCACACAGACGTTGAACCACTTTCTCCAGGTCATTTCCTTAACAGTAATACTATTCTAGGTCCAGCGGATTTCTGTATGGATGGTTCAACTATATCCAAATCTTGGCGAATTCGGCAAGCACTCATCAGGCGATATATAAAGCGCTGGCGTGAAGAATACCTAGCACAGCTGCGAACAATCCATCACAACAAAAGAGGAAATTCTCGTGGCGTCAAAGAGGGTGATGTGGTATTGGTTCACGAAGATAATAAACCGCGATTGCTTTGGAGGCTAACAGTTGTACAAAAAACATTTCCTGGGAGAGATGGGCGTGTAAGAGCCTGTGAAGTTCGACTTCCGAACCAAAAAAATTTTGCGAAGACCAATTCAGCTCTTATTTCCACTTGAGATACACGCAGGTTTTGCCGGGGCCCGAGGATGTGACAATTAATTTTATATTAGAGCACGATGTGACTTGACCCTAGAACTTAACGACTCAACTTAAGTTGCTCAGTACTCTTACACACATACATAACTACAATGAATATACATATATTAAATTTAATAGCATGATGCGAATAAAGTTAGAAGAACCGCTGACACTGTCACGTGTATCGGGTGAATTATAAGCGAGTTTTTTTTCTTTAAATTCTAAGATTTTTTACAAATATAAAGGCCCAGCAAAATCCAAACCTACACAATCGAACGGCCTGATCAATGTAATCCGATGTAATGGCAACGGCGCAAAGGGCTGCAAAGCAGGTTGCCCGAATAATTTTTTGCAAGTTAAACAACGTTTGATTCGCCTCTTTATGGCGTGACGCCCCTTTATGACCCAAAAACGCTGTCGCATCTTCGTAAGTACTACATTGACCCCACCATGTAACATCGAGCGATGATAGTCGTCGATAATAAGATACGTAATTGGATGATTGGAGGGTAGGGATGTTTGACGCTTACTCCTTCTTCTAGAGACTGAAGTCTTCCCCCTAATCTTAAAAGCTTTTTGTCATCCAAAAAGTTCTAAAGTTTTAAAATGGTTGACGACTTCGGCAATTTGCCTTCTCTTTTTAAAGAAAAATATTCATTAGCGAAATTTGTTTTATGAACGTACCTGAGCCAGTAAGATCCAGCTTCATCTAACTCGGTTGCTGTCAAACAATTCCCTGTTGTCTTCGACTGTTTGAGAGAATGGAGAAATCGGAACACCCAAGCTGTTACTCTTAACAACTTCAACCAGGCACTGAAGTCCTCGTAGCGAATGATTGACTTCAAAGAGCTATCGTCGGTCCCTTTTATCGATGTCAATTCATGCGATTTCGCCAGCAGCATCGTATTGCAATGAACCAAAAGGGAAGGTTGTTGTTGTACTTGTGTAACTTTATGCCAGCTGGGTTCCTCGGTCCACACAGAAGATGAACGTAGTTTTTCACTCGAAATCCCCCTTGTTATGAGGTCTGCTGGATTACTTTTCCCGGAACAGTGATCCCAATTGGAAACAGACGTATGGCTTCAAATTTCCTCGACCCTACTTTGTATGTATGGCCTCCATCGTTGCATTTGTCCATAAATCCAATTCAGGGTAATTTTCGAGTCAGTCCACAGAAAGAATTTTTTGACGGGGACTTTCATGGATTTTCGAAGATACGCACACAATCTAGCAGCTATCAACGCTGCTGTCAGCAGTGTGAGCTCGTCAGATCCGTCGATTTTTAAAGGTGACACTCTGCTTTTCGAACACAGGAGTGAAATGGTAGTGGTATTCACCACCTTGATGTAGGCAACTACCCCATATGCCCTGAGGCTGACATCGGCGAAAATATGGCATTCGATTTCACTAGCTGAACAGGCTAAAGCTTCCCTCGGTATCGTCATGTTCGTTTGTTGCAAGATGTTTCTTATGCACTCATTCCATTCTGTTAACAAATCTTCATCCCATGCTAGCTTTCGTTTCCAGGTTGATTGAAACAATATTTTTAATTTAATGATAGTGGGATTGACAATTCCCAAGGGATCGTAAATACGAGCTAAAATCGAAAGTACGTTACGTTTTGTCCCTCTGGATGAATTGAATTTCAAGAAATTTTGAACCGATTGCATTGAGACGCTTAATTCGTCACTATATACCAGCCAAGTAAGACCTAAGACCTTTTGATGTGTGGGAAAATCTTGGGATGAGATAAAATTACGCACCTTAGCATTGTTCGAGTTCCATTTTCTAAGTTTCATCGATGCTGTGCTTATTATTTCAGTAGCTTCTCGAACGATTTTCTGCCCTTCGGTATCGAATTCGCACTAAGGACTAAATTATCCATGTAGAAGCAATTCTCCAGCCATTGGCATGTCGTAGGAAAACGCATTTTTTCCTCTTTCAGGTGATTACGTATCGTGGCCGTGAGGAGAAAGGGACTGCTACATATGCCGAAGGTGACTCTAGTCATTCGGTACTCCTGATAACTCAGTTGCGCAAAATCGTCAATAGATTTGTACCAAATAAAGCGATGGGCATCTCGATCTTCCTTTTTCATCAAAATCTGAAGAAATGCCTTCTCGACATCTTCTACTAATCCCACTTTCCCTGGTCGAAAATTCAATAATATGCTTAATAGGTCCGGTAGTAAATTCGTTCCAGTCCATAGCTGGTCGTTGAGAGAGGGAGCATCTTCTGAATGACTGGAGGCATCGAACACTACTCGTGCCTTTGTGGTTGTGCTGTCATCTTTATATACAGGACGATGCGGCAAATAAATGATTCGTTTGTTTACGTTAATTGGTGGAACAAGTTCTGCCACTCCGTCTGCCACCATCCGTCGGATAGCGCAATCGTATTCCTTTAATTTGTTCGGATCCCTGCAAAGACGACGAAATAAGCTGTTAAGACGACTTACCGCCAGACCTTTATTATCATTAGAAACAGCGTTTGGTTCCTTCTATGGTAGACTCGCTTCGTAGCGATGGCCAGTACGTCTGATGTATTTGGTTGTCATTTCCTGAGTCAAATGATAACTCTCCGACTCTTTCCAACGGATTCCTATGGCGTCCAAGGACCACATCGCAGACAACTCTTCGTCATTTGTCCTACAAATGTTGCATACGAACAGGGATTGCACCATGTTGTTGCTCGTATATATTCCTTTTGGGTGAAGGCCTTGAATTGTCCACCCGAAACGATCTGTTAGCTGCTGTTGTTTGCCTGTTACGACAGCCCAATAGTAATCCGCACCTATTAATAGACCAATTCCCTCTGCCTCATCTAAATTCACAACAAGCCTGTCAGCCAATGCCAACCCCCTGAAGATATCGCATGCTGGTTCTGGTGCACTAAGCACATCTATGCAAATGTCTGGCACGACGATCGCGTCGATTTCAATAATTTTCCGTTGGTATTGTCCTTTTACGTGCAACTTCACTCTTTGGAAGGATTTATTTGGTAATTTTTGTTTGCAGCCAAACGGAATAACCGACATTTGTACTGTTTCTCCTTTATCCAAAATATTAAGTTTACGTGCAACACTTTCCTTGATAAAACTCTGTTGGCTACCGCCATCGATGACTGCACGCGCTACTATTCCTCTCATTCTTGCCAACTACAATGACACGGGCCGTCTTTAGAAATAATTTCTCTTTAGAATTTAGTTTCTCCTTGAACTTCTTTTTTCTCTTCTTTTGGCTTTTCGCACAATGACGACATGCTTTCCCGCACACTTAACACATTTGAGAAAACGAATACTTCTACATTTCTTCGATGTGTGACCCGTTTTTGTGCATCTGAAACAACAGTTGTTCTTTCTAAGTATTTCTCTTTTCTGCTGAACTGACATCTCCTCACAGTTCTTTGTTAAATGGTTGCCAGAATCACAAAAAAAAACATTTTTCATTCGCAAAAGCTTTTGCTCCGATTAAACTTGCTGCCGTTGTTGGCATCGCTTTGGTGTTGGTGCGTGACACGGAGACTCTACTTCTTTCTAGAGCTTCTACTTCTTTTTTTAGAAAATTCAATATACTGTTTATGCACCGATCATGAATGCCGTACAAAGATGTTTGTGTCATGGAGGCGTCGTCGCTGTCGCTGTCCTTTTCTACTGAGCTTTTCTCTGACCTTTTATCTTCCCTTCGCCTATAGTATTCGATTCTTGAATCGGATGGCAGGCAACGCAAGAGAATAGATTTAAGCATCACTTCATATCTCTCCGAAGGAACTTGCAATGCGTTAAGAGATCGTATTGAAGTCGTAATATTGTTGTATAAGTTCCGTAAGCCGGGAGCATCCGTCTTGGTTATTACAGGGTTAAGAGAAATAAGGTTTTGCACGTAACTGTCGATAAGTCTTCCTGCATCACCATATTATTCTACCAGCAAAGCAACGGCCGCATCGTAACATGACGACGTAGCGGTAAAACCCGAAATGACTTTCTTCGCCGATCCTCCCAGAACACTCTCTAAATAATTGAATTTTTCCGTGGCTGACAACGCCTCATTTTTATGTACCGCACTATTAAATTGGTCCCAAAACGGCAACCAGTCCCGCATGTCACCGAACTTTTTTAACTGCAGTTTAGGCAGATGAACTTTTAATACAGTGCGCATTACGAGAATCAGTATTATTAAGCAAAACGTTTTCAGGTGGAGTGATTAGAAATGCCTGTCTGATGCGTATTTTTTGCAGATGATGGTTCAATTTGGCTAAAGTTGACACTGCCGTATCGTCATAATCCGCTATCTTCTCCAGCTCTTTTTCTTGCTCATCAGTTCTATCTATTAACTTCGCTAATATCTGCTTGTCAGATTCTTGTAGTTTTGTATGCACTACCTTAATACGCTCCACAAATGTCACGAGTTCTTCTTCAAAATCGTCAAGCATGGCCACATTTTCTTCGCGAAGAATGCACTCCGTTTCGAGATTTTGTTATTTTTGTTAGTGAGGCTCTAACCTTACTCCTAATGCTCACTTCCATTTCGTTAAAATATTTCACGTTCCCGGGTTTCGGCACCAAATGTTAAATAAAATACGCTGACTGACCAATACTAACAAAGAAATGAAACGCGAAAATAATACGATGTAAACTTTATTACAAAAATAAATGCGTCTGAATCGCTTTGAGGATAGAACATGACTACCTATTCTAAATTCATTTTATCGTATTAAAGAGAAACAAGAGAACACAAATTTAATTGTATGAAAAAAGAGTAAACAAGGATTTCTTTCTTTTGTTTTTTCAACAATGTATGATGAGAAATAATGAAATTCCCGGGTTTCGGCATCAAAAAATGAAAACAATTGTTTTTGGGACTTCAAGTAATATAGACAATATTTCAAAGCAAATAAGCGGTTTTCTTATTTGATTTAATTTATTTGGGAGTCCGATGCTCCAGTGATGACGGTCCAGAGAAGAAGAGGTCGCTTCACAAAAAAAAGTTCCCCTCTTCCACGCATTTCCATATGTTCCGCTGCATGTTTTCGGTTACCAGACTTTTACATAAGCTAGCTCTGCTATTATTGATTCATTATTAATTTTTTTAAATTTCATATGCAAGTATAATTCATATATGTACAACTATACACACCCGTTTTTTTAAGGGATACAAAGCGTAGTTCAACCTACAAAATGCCAACCTCAACTGCACGTGGTGTATCCTGCTTTCGACTGACGAGGCTCTGGCGACTGAGTAGAGGCGGCAAAACCTCCGGGCTGCCCAAAGGAAATGTTGGGTCAGCGAAGGAAAACTGTCGTTCTTAAAGCACGCATTAAGATGGAGCCCAGTAAGGTCTTAATTATGGTATACTGGACAATGTTTTGGATTTAGTTTGTTTAAGAGCTGACGGATGTAGTATTCTGTTACCTGAGTAAGCAGGAGTGGAATCCTGCCGAAATGGCTTTCAGGTTAATGCTAAAAACCCGATAAAACCCTGGCAGGCCTCAAAGTACGTTCGGTGTTTCGTCTCCGTTAAGTTGGTGGTGTAGGTGCAGATGCAATATTCCTGCTTAACGTCGATCAGGCTCTGAACACATTACCCCATAAGGGTATCACTGCTTGCAAAGATAACCATGGGATCACGTGGCAACTACACCGATAGTCGATAGTGGACACCGATAGCGGCTTTGAGTGGGGACCCAACAGCAATGAATACAACAAAAACAACAACAACACTAAACATTACCCCAAAAAATCAGAAAGTAAGCAACGACGCAGAAAACGGGGGTAAAAACGAAAACCCGTTCCAAAGAAGTACGTTAATGTGGAGATCTCCGGTCATAGCAACCACATCGAACACTCCAGTCGGAGGCGAACTCCCAACGGCGAACCGGGCGGCAACTAATGAAGTAGCCCCGCACCAACCAGCGTTCCTCAACTGAGGAGAATATATTAGGGAACTGGTACACATTCTGGAAGATGGCAATGAGAGACGCCATCAAAAGCATACGTTCACTCTACGACCTCTCAGCCATTCAATTCCAAGACAAGATGGCAAAAGAGGTTATTAGGAAGAACACTTCTTCGCAAACCTTCCCATGGCGCTGAGCCAAAGCATAAATCGGCCCCCGAAAAGGACATACTAGAGCCTTCTTAAAAGCGGCAGAAAAAAAAATAGGAGAGGAAACGGACCCCGAAGGACAACCGATCGGAGCCAAACAAGGGTAACACTGCAATAACAAAGAACGCAGTAGATGGAAAGAGTGGAACAGCAAGCATCGACAGAAGGCACCAAAACAGAACAAACAGCCTGGTCAAAGGCTACCAAAGCAAGGACCATGGGGAAAACATCTGTAAAAAAGGCTAGGCCCGAAGCAATAGTCATCAAAGTCAAAGGAGAAACCACGTACACGTATTAAAGCAGACCCCAAACTGGAACAAGTCGGCAAAGCAGTGTCAAAAATCAGGAGGACACTCAAAGGAGAGTTGCTTATACAGCTTATACAGTACGTCGAGAGCAAAGCAACAGAGTTAAAAACTGCGATAAACGAAACGATTTCGGCCAAAAGGCTGAAATAAGAGCTCTCACGCACCGTACCACCCTCGAATGCAAAGACATGGATGAGGAAACTACAAAAGAAGAAGTCTGCGATGCAATTAGAGTGCAATTTGGATTCGATGGTATATCGCCCACGGACGTCATCTCCTTACACCAGACGTACGGACGTACCCAAAGTGCAATAATCAGCCTTCCGGTGGAGGTAGCCAGAAAAATGCTCCTAGCGGGAATACTTAAGATAGGTTGGGTAAACTGCCGAATTCGACAAAAAATACTTCAAATGCCTCGAATTCGGGCGCATAGTTACCAGATGCGAAGGCACAGAAGATCGCTCAAAACTCTGCAGGAGATGTGGAACGGAAGGCCACATAGCAAAGATCTTCAGCAAAGAGCCATCATGCATGTTCTGTAGAAAAATTAACGCAGAGAACGTAGCCAGGAGCGGAAAGAACCCAGTTTTTAAGAAAGCTATCGCCAGTACGATGATTACGATTATACAAACAAACCTGAACCACTATAAGGCAGCTCAGGATATTCTGCAGCAGACGGCCAAGGACGAAAAGGCAGATGGTGCTGATAAGTGAACCATACAAAAGCCTTGATAGCAACCTATGGGTTAACGACAAAACAAAGCACGCTTCAATATGGGTATGCGGAAACCAAGCATTCCAAGACATCGACGAGAATGAAGAAGGTTTCGTGCGCGCAATAATAAATGACATCACGTTCTACACCTGTTACGCCATACCTAGCTAGACAACTAGCCAATACGAAGCAATGCTGGACAGGATAACGGCGGACGCCCAGCAAAGAATCAGAGTTATCATTGGCGGAGACTTCAATGCATGGGCGACGGAATGGGGCAGTAGGCTTACCAACGAAAGAGGCCGAATCCTCCTTGATGCTTTTGCATCTCTAGAAGTAGGCATAGCGAATAAAAGGCAAGCAAATACGTATTGGAAAGCAGGAATGGGATCCATCATAGATCTAACCTTCGCCAGCTACCCTATTTTGCGCAATATGAATCGGCGTGTTAGCCAAGACTACAGCCACAGCGACCACCAGGCGATTGTCTTCGAAATAACAAAGAAAAGAAACAGACAAAGACCAATGCTAAGAGGCCCACAATGGAAAGATAGTCTGTTCGAAAGAGAAACTTTTGAGAAGATGCTGAACAGCAGTTCAATGGACACAAATGGATCAGTTGAAGACTTGTCGCATCGACTTACACAAATTGTTACCACAATGCCCGCAATGTGGCGATGCCAAGGAAAACAGCAACCCGGAGAAGCGCCCCATGCAGAATGACGAGATAAAAACACTCAGGTCAAAATGCTTACAGGCTCGTCGTAAAGTCCAAAGGGCGAGAGGAAGAGTTGGTTTTCAACAGCAGCTCGACACCTTCAAACAGACAAGGCGGGACCTAACGAAGGCAATCGAAGGGATCAAGGCAAGAGTCTTCAAACGAATGAGTGCGAATGAGCCGACATTAACCCATGGGGTACGGCGTATAAAGGGGTGATGGCCAAACTAAAAGGCTACAGGTCGCCACAACTAACATGTCCAATACTGTTAAGAACCACAGTGGAGCACTTGTTCCCCGAAAGGCCAGATGCGACGCCCACAATTGTCTGGGAAGCAGATGTCGACAGTATCCCAGCCATTACGCTGAACGAACGGCAGAGAGCTCTCGACAGAGTAGGAGAAAAAAAAGGCGCCTGGACCCGACGGTATACCGAACAAAGCATTGAAGGCTGCTATTCAAACAAGGCCTGAGATGTGCATAGCAGTCATGCAGAGATGCTTAAATGAAGGAGTGTTCCCAAAACCATGGAAGTTGCAACACCTAGTACTGCTACCCAAGGGAAAAAAACATCCGGAGTACCATAGGCATCGATATGCCTGCTCGATGCAGTGAAAAAAATTCTAGAACGGGCTACTTACTGCAGCAGATATGAAGGGAGCCCTCTCAAATCATCAATCAATCACGCTCTACTATCGACGCATTCCAAAAAGTAGTCGATATTGCGTCTGAAGCCATAGCAGGACACTCGTGGAGGCGGGGGTCAAATAAGTACTGTGCAGTAGTGACTTTAGACGTTAAGAATGCGTTCAACTCTGCCAACTGAGCCCTGATAAGAAGGTCGTTGGCAAGAATGGAAACAGCTCACTACCTTCTAAGGATAGTATCCGACTACCTCAAAGACAGAAAACTGAGGTATGTCACGGAGGAAGGAACTAAATATTACGACATCACCCCCGGGGTTCCTCAGGGATCGGTGTTGGGCCCACCGTAATATATGACGGTGTCCTGAGACTAAGGTTTCCTCAAGGAGCAAACATCATCAGATTCGCAGATGATATAGCTATTGTGGTGGTTGCAAAGCACACACAGAAGTAGAATCTGCCACAAACACAGCAGTTGTCCAGATGAAGCAGTGGCTAGAATCTGCAGGCCTCGAACTGGCAAACCAGAAGCCGGAGACTTTCCTCATAACAAGCAGAAAAATTGTAGAATACATCGATATTCGAGTGGACAAACAGAATATCCGATCCAAGGAAGCGGTTAAATACTTAGAAGTGATGCTCGACAATAGGCTGCGGTTCAAATTACTCTTCAGGAAACTGCCAAACGTGGGTGAACCCGGACATGCTGGGCAGAGTGGTGACTCTATGCTGCACCAGTGTGGGCAGAAGCGCTCAGGAGGAAGGAAACATGCCGAAAAATGTCATCGGCATACCAACTCTGTGCTCTAAGGACAATAAGCGGCTACCGGACGATTTCGGACGAAGCTGCATTTGTCATTGCTGGGATGATCCCCATTGACATTCTCGCCGAGGAGATGAAAAGAATCTAGCGGAGGAAACTCTCAAGGCCAACCATTGCCGGAGAAGTAAGAAAAATCAAGGAAGAAGAGAGGTTGCGCTCGATGGCCCAATGGCAATCTCGGTGGAATAATACCTCAAAGGGCAGATGGACCCATACCCTGATTCCATCAATCGATATATGGCTTAACAGAACACAAGGAAACTGCAACTACCATCTTACGCAGTTCCTCTCTGGAACCGCAAATGCCTATATCGGTTCGGGCACGATATCTCTCCTCCATGACCAGGCTGCTCAAACCAAGAGGAAGACGTGAAGGAAGGAAGACGTGAGGAAGACCAGAAAATATAATTCAGCGAATGGTGGAGTCGGAGGAATACTGGCTGACGATCTTCACACTAATCAAAAATGTGCAGACAGAGCTAAGGAGAGTAGAAGCGGCAAGGAAAGCAGAAGAGACCGCAAGAACAACAGAAGCAGGTGAAAGTCTACAAACTCAGGAGTAGTGTGAAGTGCCTGCCAGCCCGGCGAAGTAATAAACGTAGGTGCAGGCTTAAGCATATTCGTGTATGCTAACGGCACTGGCCTCTAGTATCTATGAAGATTCCACATCCGTTGGCGTATGCATTAAAAAAAAAAAAAAACACCCGTTCACACAAAGTTCAGTTTTGAGTAAATGTATATTACAAACTAACGGCACTGGCCTCTAGTATCTATGAAGATTCCACATCCACATCCGTTGGCGTATGCATCCAAAAAAAAAAAAAACACCCGTTCACACAAAGTTCAGTTTTGAGTAAATGTATATTACAAACTGAACATTCAACATGGTGCTATCTTTTTGCACAGAGCTGTGCACGGTGTCGGGAAATTAGAAGACACAATTTTACGATATATTGCAAAGAACAACAACAACTAAACCTATAAAAACGTATATGCTCCACATTAGTTGCACCTTAGCAGTTAGCAGTACCTTTAACAATTGGTACTGCTTCAGTACCTTTTCATACAGTTTGCTAACTATCGACAGACACATAACGTACACCCAAATATGTCAAGGGTACTTAAAATGTATATCAGTTTATTTGGTATGCTTATCCCCAAAGCCATACACATCGAACCAATGAGGGATTAAAGTTCAGTTGCTTTCATTTGCTAGACAACCAATGTGCTTTGGTAAGGATAGGCAATATACAAAAAAAAAAACAACTAATGTAGCACAAACACTTCATTGAAATAAATCTATTTTCCCCCTTCTCTTAGTAAGAGACAAGGTTTCACATCCGTAAAATGTCACTGACATTATTATGGTTTTATAAATATGGATTTTATCGGGTAGAATCAAGTGCGAGGTTTGTATCGATCCAAGTCGGTCAGTAACCAGATATTTGGTTTTCTCTTCATTAACTTCTAAGCCTACTTTCTTCTCTCCATTTCTGCCATTATTCGATTTTTTTACATTTCCCTTAACTATTTCCTCACTATCTCCCAGCAGGTTCAGATCATAAGGGTAGTAAAGCGGATGTGATTCCATTAAGGGTAATTCTCTTCTTCATTTCGAATTCCAGCACCAAATTAAAAGTGACAAGGCATCCTTTTTTTTAATCCTTCAGGCAACTCGAATGTTTCCGACAACGCATTTCCTACCTTAACTTGTCCTCTGTTTCAGGTTCACCATATTTTTCGGAATTCCCAGCCTTACAAGGACGTGATACATTACGACCGATCTATAGAGTCATATGCCTACGAAAAAATCAAAATCTACGAATAGTTTACGAGTATGTACAGTTTGGCATAATTTCCTTTTCTTTTCTAAAAGCTGCCGTATAGTGAAAATTTGGTCACTCGTCGAATAATCCTGAAGCCACCCTGGTAGTTACCGATTATTTCCTTTGCGTATGAAATAGATCTCTTTAAGAGAATATTTGACAGCACCTTGTAACAACTTGGTAGCAGAGATATTCCTCGGCAATTGTTGCATTGTGTTCGATCGCGTTTTTTAAATACGGCTATGAATTGTTATTTTTAAACCGATGGATTGTGTATTTTACTTCATTAATGCTTGGCAGTTCTACCTGTACCTTTGCTGTTTTTTTCCGTTTTTCATCCCGAAGTATATTTCCTTTCGTAGGGTTTGATATCTTGTACAACCAAGGCTTTATTTGGGTTTGCTATAGCCTAGTTTGTTTTCCGCTGCCTCCTTTACAACACCTTTTATAATTGACTATACTGCTTCTACTTGTTTTGTCTCGGTGTTAGTTTCTATGCCAGCTAATAGGACGAACCGGTTATTAATTTCGTCCTGGTATTGACGCTGCAAACGAGGGCCATTCAACTTTTCACCGTTAATTTTTTTTATACATTACTTTTAAACATCGCTTCTATGTGAATTTTGATTCAGCTTTTAATTCTGACGATGATTAGGATGTGGTTTGAATCGAATCCCCTCCTCTGTATTATTTAACGTCATTCATTTTTTCATAATTTTCGTGGGGGCAAACACCCCCATTTGTTGAGCTTAATTCAAGCTAAATTTAATCTAACTTTAACTAAGGAGACCGGGGGAAGAGGGCACGATCCTTAGAAACTAAGATTGGAAGGAGGGAAGGCTATTGAGAAGACGGAGTTTTCGGCATGGAGTGCTGAGGTTGAAATCGAAGTTAATATTCAAATTATAACTTGCCAGCATATGGGAAATGGGTTCATTGGAGCCGTATGAGGTGCGGGGGGTGGATAGAAAGAAAAGACGAGGATTTCGTTTATCACGAGGGTTAGTGTTAACAGATATGGAGTTATAAAGGGTGGCGCAGTCAATGGTACCTGTTAGAAGTCTATGAATGAAGAGGATGTCAGACACCCTTCTTCTTTCCTCCAGCGTACTCAAATTGATTAGTTTAAGACAGTCGTGATAGGGCGGTAAGAGCAAATGTGCGTTTGTTGATTAGAGGACCCCACCTGAGATGCGTATTCAAGAAGGGGGCGAACAAAGGTAATATAGAGGGATCGGGTTACGTAGGGATTGGAGAATTCTCTATACCTTCATGAAATCGGGAGCTGAGTTGGCTTTAAGAATTATATCGCCTATATATGCGCGAAAATTGAGCTCTTGGTCACTTAGTATGCCAAGATGGCGGATGATCTGAACGGTGGAGATGAGCTGATTATTGAGGAAATAGAGACGAGGAGGAGATTTGATTCGTCTACGTTAAAATGTGATTGATGGGCATTTGGAAATGTTAAGCTCCAATCAAGTTTTGGAGCACCAGACGGAAAAGCTGTTGAGATCCGATTGAATGAGGAAAAAATCTTGTTGCGAGGAAATGGCTTTGAGGAACTAGAAATGGCAGATCTAAAACGAACTCTGTAGTAATGATTTTTTAAATAAGAAGATATCCACTTCATCGCAGTGGGTTCAAAGCCAAGGGAAGACAGTTTGAGGAGTATTAGTTTGTGGGAGATTTTGTCGAAGGCTTTACTGAAATCAGTTGAAATGACGTCGACTTCATTCCCATTCTTTAATGCTGAGAAGGACACAAATTCGACAAGGTTTGTTTTCAAGCGGTTTTCCATATCTGGGGAAGTTCTCCAAGGGACAGGGATGAGTTGAATATTTTTTAGAGAGGGACAGAAAGAATGGAGGAACATTTTTTTTGTAATATGACCATCGGGCGTAGGAAATAATTCTTGATTAAGTTGATTCAATTTATTTTCGATGATATGGAGGTCAAAAGTACGTTGGAGAAAATTTGGTAAGTAGTCGAAGTAAGTAGTATCCGGTTCAAAGGAGTCATTGGTGAAAGATTGTTTGAAAAAGTTGGCGATAGTTTTGGGATCATTCGAAGTTGCGCCATTGAAAGAGAGTGAAGTTGGCTAGCCATCAGATTTCCTTTTGTAGTTGACAAACTGAAAGAAGGACTTAGGATCGTTTATATGATAGACAGGTGTTTCGATCAAATGGCGTTCGTAAAGAGAGTTATGAAGCTCGGTAAATTGCAAATAAGTACCATTATAGTTAGAAAAGTCATTGGGGGATTGATTACGAAGGAAGATTGCCACAGTTTGTTTCTTTTGTTACTTAGTGAACGGAGAGCCTGCGATTATATCAAGGAGGGGAGATAGATAAATGTTTGGATCGGGAAGGGGAACGTAAAGAGAAATAGAATTACATAAATATTCCTCTGTAGAAAATGGATATGGCGTCATTTATTGTAAAGCTGTCAAAATTGAAGGTGGTGTTATTGAGATATTCATTGACTAGGTTGAAATTTGCTTCGTGGAAGTCATAAGACAACCGCAGGAGGGGAAGTATTCAGTGTTGGAGAGTCGTGAAAAAATGAGAGAAGGGGAGGATGGTAGTTGTCGATGATTGATAAGGAAAGGGGACAGAGTGAAACAGAAGAACTAAGGGGGTCTGTTGTGAAAATTAAGTCTAGCTGTGTACCCATGTAATTTGAGATGCTACTAACTTAGCTAAGGCTACACATTCAAGCCGATCCAAGAAGAGACATTCATTGGCAGTGGTGGGATTGGTGGCAGTGTAAAATTATTCACCGTCTGATGGAGCCCATTTAACAAAAGGAAGGATGAAATCACCAAAGAGAAGGATTTCATCATGGGGATCCCGTAAATCATTTGATATCGACTGAGTTTAAAACGGCTATTAAAACGCCAGGACAAGAACAGCTATCGGTAGGTCGGTTGAGGTCGTCGTCGCTATAGATGTTAAAATTTGATAGGAGCAATTCTTGATTATTTATGGTAGGGATTAAGTTGGTTTCATTCAAAGCGAAGATTTTGAATAGTAAAGCATGAGACTGTTGAAAGACTTCTTTGGTTTTTGAGCGAAGAACTCTTACATTCTGATAATAGAAGGTGAGAGTATGGTAAGCATGAGGGGCAGAAAAAGTATGGAAATTCGGGGTGAAAATATCTGTCGTGGTCGGCTCTGCTGCGCTGGAGATGGGATATCCGCTTCGAGTGGATGTATTGATGAAAGGTATCAAGTCGTTTGATACTTTTTGGGGAGGGATATTAAAGAATTTGTGATACTTAATAAGAGGCTCTTGAGGCTGGCAAAGTCAGTAGAGAGACCTTCCTGTTGAATGGAGACCATTACGCTAGGGTTAGTTTTACCTTCATAACAAACCAATGCTGGTTTATCATCGAGATAAGCAAAAAAGAGACGGATATTTTCATAGGTCTGTTTATCCCTGAGACAAGAGCATAGCGGCATTCAGTGAGGTTAATAACTCGCTGGGTAATTTCGACTGAGGGGCAGAAGGATTGGGAGGAGTTAGGAGGAGACGTTGTCGAAGAAGGAGTTAGAGAAGTGGAGTTGGTTATAGCGCGAGAGGACGTATTGGAAAAAGTGGGGGCAGATGGGTTTATGACGTGGGAGCTGCGAAAATGAGGATACTTGGCTCCAGATTTGAGATCGAAATTTAGACAAGAATTAGGAAGGGGTGCTTCTGTTGATGGCAAGGAGCTAGTGGTGGCAGGACAAGCAGTTGGAACCAGACTGATGGAAACTCGTTGACGTGGCGGATTTGGTAGAGCAGAGCAAGAGGTCTGTATTTGGGAGATGGAGGGGTGGGTGAAGGATGGATAGTTTTGTTTTGAAGCTTTTGAAGTTATTGTGGGGGTTAATTTGAGGTTTAAGGTGCTTATCACAAATATTAGGCTTATTTTTAGAAATATGTACACAGATTTCATAGATTTTATTGAGAGGCTTGGGATTAATATCGTTTTTTTTTTTCGTTGCGCTAGGTGACGGTAGTTTTACCAAGAGTGAAAAGGAGGCCGTCGGGGCTTAGAAATAACCACTCGTATTTTGATGATATGGACAGCTTCAGTTTTAACGATCTGGAATGTTGAAGCGCTTGGCAACTTATTATTAGAATTTTAAATTCCTTTGTATACTTGTGTGCCCATTTTACAGGTGTGAATAACTAGGCTAGAAATTCCTTCGTTGCCTTTTTTCAGTTTTGGGAGTGGCTGGTTCCATTCACTTAAACTCCATATTTACCCAATATTGGTTTTAACGATTGGGTCTTTAGAAATTGGACCTTCAGTTTGCATATAGACCGAACATGTAGTTGTTGGCGGCAACGGAGAAAAACAAATTGACGGGGCAGATACAGTGATCAAGCAATTCATCACATATAGAGGAATTGGCAAACGATGGGTTTGTATGGAGGTTCAATTAGATCGCTTAGAGTAAACCTGGTAGTGGTGAGTTCACTGCTAACGTCATTTAATTTATTTGCTTCGAGTAGAGTTGAGAAAGGGGTACTTTTATTAGATGAGTGGCTAAAATAAATGTTAATGTCAGACCGAAGGGACTTTAGGTTCTCGTTTAATTTTTTCACATTAACCCATTACTGCAAAAAAATTGTTCTTCTTAGTTTTTTGTGGGAACTCATATTTTGGTATTTCCTGTTTCCATTTTGTTGAAATATAAGTGAAATTTGAAAGAAAAGTTTTGTTATATGTATTTTTTAACGTATGATTTATCATACGTTGGGAATCGAGAGATGTACAAAAATATATTGAGTGAACATTTTTTTAATTTATATTTGGAAAAAAAATTGTAAATATGTATATATGTATGTACATATAAATTTTCTCAACGTCTCAAGTGAAATAGAGCAAAACTTATTTTTGATTCAAACCGATATTACACTTTGTATATATAAATTTAACACATCTGCCAGATTATCCACATCGTCGTTGGGCTTGTCCGTCATCAACAAGGTGGTTTATTCCGTCAAAACGAACTATATCCAATATCTGCAATGAAAAGGAAAACTGAAATTAGAAGTTTTGGGGCGGACTCTTTTGGGAAGATCAAATTAAGTAACGGTGAAAACTGATAAAATAATACGCCTGGTGAACTCAAGTGTTGCCATATTCTTGTCTACTAGTCTGAAAAGCAGCCATACATTTACCACTACTCCGTTTAGACCGAATCGTATGAGCGACCAGTACCATTTTTTATTTCGGATGCGAATCCTGTGATTGCCTCTCAATCTGTCGAACACATCCACACCCTCCATAAGGGGGTTATACTCCTTAACAACTGCTGGCTGTGATATGTTTTTGTATTTCCTTTATTGTCTATCCCAAGGGCAACACAAAACCTGGCCGAAAACGGCTTCATTATCAATACTTGTGGCTGTAGTTACTTGACTATTATCATGCCACCGAACTAAGGAAAATTTATTTTTCTCTTCTTGAATGGCATGATGGGAACCCCTTGGTTCTTTTTTTTAGATCTCTTAATAGAGCTTTTTCTACTCGATCGCTCCTAATTGTGCCCAAGCAATTTATGCTATGATTTTTAAGAGATTCAAGTAATGGCAGAGAATTAAAATAATTGCCAATGTAAACAGTACTTGACGGAGGAAGAAAATGTACACACAGCCGCTCTGTTACAGTTGGCGCAAGAGGTTTTCCCTTCACTTTTGTCCGCCCCGCTCCGGTGTAGGGCTCAAATTTTAGAAGGTATCCAGTTGAAAGATTGAGGCACCGAAATTTGAAGCCATAACGTATTGGTTTTTCCCGAATAAATTGTTTCGCGTAGTGGTGCCCATAGTAAGGCTCCATAGCTTCGTCGAAAGAAAACTTCTGCCCCGGTGGTTTTGCCAACTCTTGAAATTTTGAATTCAAATGATCAATAAAGGGGCGAACTTTGTAAACCCATGATTCAAGCTCACGATTGTCATTCAGATGAAAAAAGCGATGTATTAGCTCAAATCTATTTCTCGACATAGAAGAAGAAACAAGCAAATAATGCGCATCTTCCCTCGTTTCCCAATACATTCGACGATGAGTGTTAGAGCTTTATCGCGATAGAAGTTATATTGAAAAATACTTCAGTATTTCATCCGGTAAGACCTCAGCTCGTGCCCTTTTTGTAAGGCGTATAAATTAGTTTCTTGGCAAATTTTTTTTCCAAAATTTGGTTGTCAACGATAAAACGAAAAATATCAATTGGCATAAACATATTTTCTCACTCTTTCACGCATTCGGGCTCTTCTTCCAGAGTAAATTTTGAAGTGATATCATTTACGGATCACCTTTGGCTCTTTTGTATTTGTTTTACGAAGTTTTTTGGTCCTATGAGAGCAATCCGCAACACCGGAACAACTAGGAAAATGATCAGCGTCTTCGGCTATATCTAGTCTTACCCTGTCAATATACCTTTCTGCTGCATTTTTCACAGCGGTTATCGCAATTTCCTGACTCAAAATACCTTTTCCAAGATCATTTACAGTAGCTTCCTTACCCTCATTGTCGCTGCCGGCGTCGTCTATATCACTGTCGTCTAGAGCGATAGCACCAGTAAGGACGACTTCTTGAGCATCTGCTTCATTTATTCCGAGTCCTGCAGCTTCTTCATCGTTTAACTCATTTAAAATATTAAGAATAGCTTCACCGTCAACGTCTGGGTTCAAACTGGAAAACGAAATGTTCATCACTTGCTTATGCCCAGCGTATGAAATATCTTACTCTAAAATTTAACAAGCAAAATTTCTTATATACGTCAATATTAACAATCTATACAACATCCACATAATAGTGCATTGAACAAATACGCGAAATACATCATTTTGCACAAAACACTGTCTCTCACTGTACTGATAACTGCAAACTACTAAACTTTTTTTTTTTTTTTTGTTTGATCTTAAATTAATTTTTTGGTCCCGTGCGGCACAAAAGTATTTTTTTTCTTCGTCTTTCAACTACATATTTAAAAAAAAAAATATAAAAATTAGCATACTTAAGATCCGAGATGACATCATGTTTGTAGAGAAATTAATCAAAACATTTTCAACCTTAATCCCTAGCCCTATTGTATAGGACTTTGTTAGGGTGAAATTTCCTGTACTCAGGTGTTCTTGTTCCGATTGGAACTCAAGGCGCTGTAGCAGATTACTCACTAGAAAGGTCTCCCGACGTGTCACCTTCGATTTTTTTGTAATGTTCACATTTTAAATTCCTTGCCAGATTACATTGGCTCCTTTGAAAAGAGGCTTTTGGAGATTGGTTGCACCACTGTTGCCTTCTAATTCATTGGTAAATATGCTTTAAACAGCGCATTGTGGTCTACAGTCATGAGTGAGAGTTGTGTTGTGTTCCTAGACACAATACATGGATTTTTTCTGATCGCTGTTAAATATCATTTTTGTTTTGTGAGAATTCTGTTATTCACCACCTTCTCCTGAAGATCCTCGATTACGAATAAATCGTCATCCAAGATGGCGTTCTCCGGATTAATGCTAACTGTTCCTAAAAGCCGTTCATTGTCTGACATTCTCAGGAGCTTTAAATCTTGAATATCATTCTGATTATTTCTACGAAACATTTAATTTATTCGCGCGAACATATTCACATTAACAGCATTTCTGTTTACTTTTGTCATCCATTTGTCAAAGGTTCTCCATCTCGTCATTTGACAGGTTAATATTGTACGGAACAAAGTACTGGTAAAGTGTGGCCAATGCATCCTAAATTGATCTCAATGGTGCGATTGGAAAAGTTCTGCCATAATGGTCTGCAAGGGTCACAGTCATATACGAATAATATACTATTCGTTTGTGTCAACCAGTCAAGAGCCAAACAGCATGAGATTCAGATATGTAGTTCTTAGGGTACCAAGGACGACCAGGTTGCGAGTAACTTGACTCTGCACTCCATGCTTTGTACAACCCACCAATGGCTTAGTAGGCACCCTCCTCTAGAATATAAAAGTGTTCTACCGAGTTTAAGCAAAAAATATTTGTCCGGATTTTGAATTTGATCTATGTATGTATCTACGTATTTAATTCTTTGGCACGATTACGATTTCCGTGCCGCCGGCTTTTGAAAGTGTTTTTCTATAGAACTCGGTGAGATAAACAAAAAAAAAATAAGTAAATTTTTTTGAAAGCCCTATGGAAAGCCACAAAAAATATAAAAACAACAATCTTACACCAACCACCCATTCTAAACGAGAACAATAGGTGGTCTAGAACAAATCTAGAAAAAGCCACAACCCTAGCAAACTTTTTTGTCAAAAGCTTTATAAACAAAAAAGATGAACACCCCCACCACCTAAACTTTGATAATTCAAACGCGAATTCAGAAATAAAACCAACCACTAAAGAAGAAATTAAGTACATAATAAAATACAAAACAAAACCGAAGAAAAGTCCTGGTTATGACCTAATAACAGGACAAATTCTTAAAGAACTACCTGACCATGGATTGGTATTTATTAGAAATATTTTCAACGCCATCTTCCGACACAAGTACTTTCCAAAGATTTGGAAAGTCGCTGAAGTGAAAGCCATACCCAAGCCTGGCAAGGACGCAACAAAAACTAATAATTATCGACCTATTTGTTTACTACCATTATATCAAAACTACTAGAACAAGTTATTCAAGCACGACTACAACCAATACTTGACCAAAATAGAGATATGTACCTAACCACCAATTCGAGTTTAGACAACAACACTCAACAACAGAGCAAACACACGGGGTTATAAATAAAATTTCGAATGATTTAGAAAATAAGAGAATTGTTCGGCAATTTTTCTTGACGTATCTAAAGCTGTCGACAAGGTATGGCACACGGGACTACTATATAAGCTAAACAAAACACTACCACTAGACTTCTACTTACTACTTAAAAGCTATCTCGAGCAGCGACTTTTTTATGTTAGATACAAGGACGAATGCTCCAAGCTTAAGCTAGGACTTACAGTCCTAGCAGGCGTTCGCCAGGGAAGTGTCCTTGGCCCTCTACTCTACCTACTGTACACTTCGGATATACCAAACCCAATTTCTCAACATACCATGCTAGCTACATTCGCTGATGTTACCATTATTCTTCAAGCCAGTAAGAACCTAACAAACGCAAATTATAAACTTCAAGGACATCTCAACAATACTATTGACTGGTTTACAAAATGGGGCATCCAAATTGTTGAATATTGCACTGAATGCACAAAACCTAACGATTAAATTTGTACACTCATATATGTATGCACTTATACTTATGCATTGTTAACCCAGAAGTATTACATAATACAGTGTATAAATACCAGATGTAAGTTGAATAAACTTCCCTTTCGAATTTGATAAGTCTCTCGAGTCGTTTTTCTTTGAACCAACAAAGGTTATGGGCCCAGGCCCAAGTTCGTAAAAATGAGTGCCGGGTTGTATCAAATTGAAAAATTAGACGACGAAAATTATAACTGGAAAGTGCAGATGCGGTCTATATTAATCCATAGTGAACTATGGCAATACGTTTCTGGGGAAATTCCGGAACCGCCAGTGAATGCAACAGCGGAAACAATAGCGCAATGGCAAATGAAGGATGGCAAGGCACTAGCAACAATGATGTTGTCAGTGAAAAGTTCACAGGTATTGCACATCAAAAACTGCAGTACGTCGAAATCTGCTTGAAGAAGTTGGAGGAAGTGCACGCACCTCAAGGTCCCGCGCGAAAGGTAACTTTTTTGAAATTATTATTGAATTTAAAAATGGCAGAAAATGCATCCATGGTCAGTCATCTCAATAACTTCTTCGAAGTACTCGAGAAATTGAGGGAAGTAGACATTAAAATGCAGGATGAATTAGTTACGATAATTCTCCTATCGAGCTTACCAAAAAGCTATGAAAATTTCGTAATAGCCATTGAGTCGAGAGACGATTTACCAACTGCTGAGATGTTAAAAACCAAGCTCATAGAAGAGGGACGACGACGTGAAGGGGAATCGACCGAAATGGGAAGTGAGGGTGGAGAAACCGCATTTTTCTCTAAGCAGACCAAGTATAAGCATCAGGCGCATCACATCACATCAACTACCGAAAAAGGGAAAGTGTTACAAATGCCAAAAGAGAGGGCATTACGCAGCATCTTGTAGGTCATCGCCAAGTTCTCAACAACAAAAATCAACAGCGCATTTTGCAGCATTAAGTGCAATACATAACACCCAGAAACCTGCGCTTCTCACGAAAGATACATGGGTACTTGATAGCGGGACCACAAGTCACATGTGTTGTGACAGGTCAATGTTTGTTTCAATTGCTCCACATAAAGAGACAATTGAGTTGGCGGCAAATTATAAAATACTTTCGGAGGGAATCGGGGATGTATTGATCGTAACAGAATCGATGCGGTTGTACCTACGTAAAGTGTTGTTCGTTCCTTTGCTCGAAACTAATTTTATTTCGATGAGTAAAGTCACGGAAAATGGGCATACAGTTGTTTTTAACAATAACTTTGCAGCAATTAAAACAAATGATGGTAAAATAATAACGAAAGCGGTAAAGTGCGGTGGCCTTTTTATGTTCATAAAGACTCGGTTGTTCTATTCGCGCTCGTGTGGGAATAGCCTGGAACAATGGCATCAGAGATTCGGGCATATCAACGAAAAATATTTGAAGCTTCTTAATACCAATCATATGGTACGCGGGTTGAACCTTGTTAATAGTGAACAAATGTTGAGTTGTGAAACGTGTTTAAATGCGAAAATTTGCACCTTACCATTCCCAAGTAGTGAAAGTCGAAGTAAAGGCATACTCGATTTGGTACATAGTGACATTTGCGGTCCAATGAGAGTGCCCACACCAGGCGGATACCGATACTTTTGCCTCTTTATCGACGATTGTAGTCGAAAGACGTTTGTATATTTATTGAAAGCAAACGGTGAAATCTTTAATGTGTTTAAAGTGTTTAAAGCCCGGGTAGAACGCGAAACATCTCGTAAAATTAAGACACTGAGGACCGATAACGGGCGGGAATACCTTAGCAAATCTTTTTCAGAATTCTTGGATTCTGAAGGAATTCAGCGTCAGCTTACGGTATTCGCTTACGAGCGAATAAGTGCATAGTTGAAATGGCGAGGTGTATGCTGATTAATGCAGCCCTTCCCGAGATGTTGTGGGGGGAGGCGGTGAAAACTGCGGTATACGTGCGAAATCGGTCATATACGCGGACGCTCAAGAACATGACCCCATATGAAGCATGGTGCGGCAAAAAACCATCAGTTCACCATCTTCGTATTTTTGGTTCAAAGGCGGTTATGTTGGACAAAAGGCCGGGTAAGTCAAAACTTAGTGCCAAAGGTATTACTTGTTTCATGGTAGATTATGCGTTCGAGTCAAAAGCTTATAGATTATATGAGGCCAAATCGAGACGGATTTTTCAGAGTCGCGACGTTAAATTCATGGAAAGTGTGGGAGAAAATTCTTTACTTGGAGGGGTAGACGATTACGCTTTAATTAATTTACAAAATTCGGAAAGCACTGTCGCTGTTGATGAAAAGGCGGATGCTGCTGTTGTTAAAATTGACGAGGAAGAGGCCGACGAATTATCTAGTGGCAATGATGAAATTAAAGGACATGCGATGGATGAGTCCATTGATGATCGTGAACAATCCATTAATTGTCAAACTGAGACATGTGCAGATGACAAGGTTACCAATAAATCTGTTTCTAAAAGTCGTACCCCTTATTTACATCGTTCGCGTCAACGAATAAACATGCATGTAATAAAATCAAATATTTCTTCTAATCCATTGACAGTTGATGAAGCCCTAGGTAGAACTGACGGACATAGATGGTTAGAAGCTATGCAAAGTGAGTACAATACACTAATAGATAACGATACATGGGAGCTAGTGGACTTGCCACGGAACCGGCGTGTGATTGGTGCTAAGTGGGTCTTTAATATAAAAAGAGACAAAATGGGTTGCGTGCAGTGCTACAAGTGTCGATTGGTCGCGAAGGGGTGCAGCCAAAAATTTGATGTTGATTATACAGACACATTCTCCCCTGTGGTTCGTTTCTCATCACTAAGGTTTAAACTGGCGCTAGCTGCCACATTTAGCCTTGATGTTCACCAGATGGACGTTGCTGCAGCCTACTTGAATGGAAACCTAAAGGAAGACATCTATATGAGCCAACCGGAACACTTTATCGTCAAGGGCAGTGAGGGAAAGGTGTGCAAACTGAAGAAGTCGTTGTACGGGTTGAAGCAGTCCGGTCGGGAGTGGAACTCCAAGTTGGATGCAACACTGAAGAATATGTGTTTTAAGCAGTGTAATGCTGACTCATGTGTCTACGTTTTAAACAACAGCACCGAAATCAATATAATTGCTGTGTATGTTGATGACATCTTGCTAGCCTGTTCAAATTCGAAAGTTTTAATGGATATAAAGGAACGCATCAGTAAAGAATTCGAAGTCGTGGATAAGGGACCAGTCGACCATTTCCTGGGCATGGAGATAGCTAAAGGAGACGACGGATGCATTAGTATTTCGCACCAGCAATTTATCTGCAATTTAATGGAGAGCCAGAATATGATAGAGACTCGCAAATGTAGCACTCCCTTGGACCCGGGGCAGAGTTTTTCAAAATGTGGGGGATGCTTGGAATGCGGAAAGTTGACAAAGTGGTTTTTCAGTCGCTGATTGGGTCCTTACTTTATTTGGGTAGGTAACACGCCCTGATATCCTTCACTCCGTTAATAAACTTTCGCAATTTAACGTGAATCCACACTCTGAGCATATGGCTGGCGCCAAGCGTACATTAAGGTACTTAAATAATACTAAACATTTTAAACTTATTTATAGAAAAGGTAGAGGAAAGCTTAATGGAGATTTGCTGATGCTGATTGGGGAGGCAGTATTGCAGATAGGAAGTCTTATACAGGTTATGCATTTTTCATTGGTGACAAGAACGCGGCAATCACCTGGGAGTCAAAGAAACAATCTTCTGTAGCTCTGATCAGTACAGAGGCCGAGTACATGGCTCTGTCAGCGGCATCTCGAGAAGCAGTCTACTTGCGAGCATTTATCAAGGAGCTGGGGTTCCATGAGCTAGTGTGCGAGCCAACTATTTTGCATTGTGACAGCTTGACTGCACAGGCGCTTGTCAAAAACCCGGTTTACCACAATCGCAGCAAACATATCGATATTCGATTCCATTATGTCCGCGAGGTATATAATAAAAACTTAATTCAAGTAAATTACACTCCTACAAATGAAATGATATCTGATATAATGACTAAAAATTTACCTAAAATTAAACATGCTAAATTTACAGAAATGCTTGGATTAATTAATTAATGTTTTTCTTGTAATTAAAGTTTGAATTTCATGTTATTCTTTTGGAATTTAATATTGAAAAGATTTAATTGAATCAAAAAAAAAATCAGTTGATCACAGACTACGAAAGGCTACGGACGTGTTTCGACGAAGTAGTGTATAAACAAACATCACAAAAGCTCTAGTGCGCATTTAGGCGAGCGATCAAAAAATACCAATTTGGCCCAGCGTTTAAGTGCCTGGTCGTTATCCAAGAGTTCGCGAGTTCGGCTCCCCGGTTGGGGCAAAACATTTAATTTTTTTTTTCTGAAAAAGAGAGTGTCATACGATAATCCCGTACAAGGCTATTTAATACGGAGATTAAAATGTCGGAAGACGACGGGGGAGGCCCGCACGTCACACGGCATCATCCGATGATTCGGCATCGAAGTCGCCCGAGTTCTCGACGCCATCGGCTGTTCCACCGAGTGACGTCGGTATAAAGAGGAGACGACGTGTAACCACCAAATCCACCTTAATTAAGCGCCCCTCCCTCTGCACTCCGATTGAAAAGCTGCGATTCGAAGTGGAGGAAGGGGCGTCAACAGCATCAACATCAGAAGCAGCACAAAAGCAGCAAAAAAAAGAACAACAACAACAACAAGCAGAACAAAAACAACAGTCAGCAACCGTGGCCGAGGAAGATTTTAGCTACCTTTCAGACGGTGGGGAAGGCCACTACACCGGTGAAAACAATTCCTTCGCCGCTTTGTCACTATCAGAGACAGACGACGAAGAAAAAGAGATTCTTACCGCATCTCTAAACGTACGAGTGTGGCAAGAAAAACTAAATGCCGTTGTCGCCAAACAAGCGGCAAGGCGACAGAAGGAGCAGCAACAACAACGAGCCCAACAGAAGGAGCAGCAACAACAACAAGCCTCTCAGAAGGAACAGCAACAACAACAAGCCTCACGCAAAGAGCAGAAACAGCCGCAAGAAAAGCAGCAGCAAAAGATGCAGGCTCAACAGAAGCAGCCACATCAAAAGAAACAGCCGCAACAAAAGCAGCCAAAACAACTAAATCAACAACAACATCAACAACAAAAACAGCAACAACAGCAGCAACAGCAGCAGCAACAACAGCAACAACATCACCAACCACATATGAAGCAGCAGAAGAAACAGCAACAACGTTCAGCTAAAGAGAAGGTACCACCCATCAAAACCTTCAAAATAGAGTTATTCGACACCATTGACCTATGTAAGTACGCCATTGGTGATAATTTTTATATTAAGCGTCTGGGCGAAGACCGCCATGCTATACACTGCAAAACAGTGGAGCAGCATAAGCAGGTCAAAGAACTGCTCAAAATGTCGACGACGGAGTTTTATTCATATACTCCAAAGGCCGAGAGGTTGCAGACAATGCTCCTAAAAGGCGTAGATCCGGCTACCGACCCCGAGGCACTGCTCCAAATGCTCAAAAAGTTTGAGAGTCAGGACCTCGAGTTCATGGGAGTCAAGCCGTATATCACGGTAAGGGCCAAAAGGGAGAAGCGGACCCTACCTTTCTTCCTAGTACAGCTCACACCCAGTAGCAAACTTGATGGCCTAAAGACCATCAATGTCATAGGCAGTCAGTTTGTAAAATGGGAAAAATTAAAGAGACAAGGGAACATTGTACAATGTATCCGTTGTCAAAGGTTTGGGCACGCCGCGTCAAACTGCGAGATGCAGCCTCGATGCGTTAAGTGTGCAAAAAACCACAAAAACGAGGAATGCGACCTAACCCAAGACAAACCCGCGGACAGGGAGCAACTCGAGTGCGTGCTCTGTAGGAACCGAGGACACCCTGCTAATTATCGAGGATGTCCTAAGTTCCAAGAACTTAGTAAATTAAATCTGGCTCGTAAGCAGAAGCCTGAGGAGAAACGTCCTTCGGGACGTTTGCAAACACCAGCCGTTACGCCCCAAACGACCTACGCCCAAATGGCAGCAGGTCCGGGACTGACGGTACAAAAGCCCACGGTTGCTCCTAAAGCCCCCGTGCCTGTTCCCAAGGCACCGGAGGTCGAGGTGGACCTGCGCTCGATCTTACTTGCCATTCAAGGACAGATCGGCCAGCTTCAACAGCAGATCCGTGAACAGGCGACCCGAGTGGATCGAATCTACTCGCTTCTGCCGGGCCTAGCGCACCTTGAATCGTAATGGGTACGCTGGCTGAGAGATACTTAAAAATCCTGTCGGTGAATGTTAATTCATTGATTAGGATCGAACGGAGAGCCGTGCTTTTTAACTTGCTGCAGGACGAAAGCCCCGATGTGCTTCTGGTTGGCGAAACAAAGCTAAACCAGAAGCACAAAATCAGGCACAGTTCTTATAAAGTAATTCGAAGAGACCGACCCAACGCCACGCGAGGCGGGGGAGTTGCGATATTCATAAAAAACAATCTGAAACATAAAATCATATATAGTGGTGAAGTGCGGAGGTTCCGGGTGCTAGAAGTCTGCATTGTGTGCATCCCCCTACAAAATAGTAAGAGGTTGTATATTGTTGCGGCTTATGCACCTGAAGCATCTCAACCCCGTTTTTTTATCACAGAGCTCGAGATACTCTTTCGATTTCTGCGACTGAACTCGAATGAAAACTTCTATATCTTGGCTGGAGATTTAAATGCCAAACATAGTGATTGGGGAAATAACACTCCCAACACTAGGGGGAGCCTACTAAGCCATTGGTGGGCTATGCGCAATATAGAGTACAAAGTTAAGATACTCGCAACGGATAGTCCGTCGTATCCAAGGAGTGGCTCCTATCTGGATCTTATGCTACTTGACTCTCGACTGAGACTGGCTGACACAAACGAATGGTCTACGAACTGTCTACGGACCTTCACATACGACAGTGACCATTGCGGACTTAGTGCCGTAATCACAGTACCTGACGAATTCGCTGAGTTGGGAGAGCATGTACAATTGCAACCCTACGATTATAGTGGGGCGCGTTGGCCACGCTTTGCCAATTCCCTTACGAGAGCGCTCACTTCGAGCGCCTCCTTCCCACCGTCCAATAGGAACCTGTCAAACTACGAGATTGACCGGTATCTTAAACAGATGGACGATATAATTAAGCAGACGATGGACAGTACAATACCACGCCACCGACCGCACGATACTACAAACGTATACCGAAACGCGACAATCGACGCACTGCACAGACAAAAAAGTAGACTCCTAACAAGACTCAAACTCTTGTACAGGCGGTTTACTGACAGACAAAACTCGGAGGTCAGGACACTGAAGTCACTGATTAAAAATCTCCAACAGTTAATCAAAGAGAATTACAGAATATCTGTAAGTTTGCATTGGAACAACAGAATTCGAGCTGTAAAATCCAACAACGCGAGTATGTTCCCGCAAATAAATAAAATATTTAGGAGAAACAATCAGAATGACATTCAGGATCTTAAGCTTCCGAGAACGTCAGACAATGAACGTTTACTACGAACAGTCAGCATCGATCCAGAGAACGCCATCCTGGATGACGACTTCTTCGTGATCGAGGATCCTCAGGAGAAGGTGGCGACAGTAGGAGCTGTCTTCCAGGAAGTGTACAAGGTGAATGATGGTATTCGCCCGAACCAGGACCTGGAGAACAGAGCCCTGCTTCATCACTTTTATCTTCGAAATGATATCGATCATTGGCGATCAGAGAATCTTGGTTTTACCAGGTTCAATGAAGATTTCATGGCAAACAATGCCATCGCCAGTGAGGGGGCTAATACCCTGTTCATTTCGACAGAAGATCTTCAGATGATCTTCGAGTCATTGAAGAAGAAAAAATCCGCGGGAGTCGACGGTATATCCAATGTTGTGCTTAGGCACCTTCCGCCAGTGGCTGTAGAGAGGTACACCATCCTGTTCAACAATGCACTGAATAATGCATATTATCCAGTGCACTGGAAAACAGCGGTGGTGCAACCAATCCCCAAGAGGGGTAAGGACACCTCTAACCCGGCAAATCTCCGGTCAATAAGTCTCCTTCCGAGTATCAGCAAGGTCTTCGAGAAGGTGATCCATAGGGCCCTGTCTAAATGGGTTGAGGACAATAAAATCATCCCGGATAACCAATTCGGTTTCAGAGCGGGGCATGACACTATTCATGCCGCGTCGAAACTCGTATCTGATATCCAATGGAATAAATGCAAGAACCAATGCACGGGTGCCTGCCTGATTGACTTGGAAAAAGCTTTCGACACCGTATGGTTAGAAGGCCTTTATTACAAGCTCAGTCGGCTGGGCATAAGTAAACCACTGCTATATATGATTTTTGACATGTTAACCGGTAGAAAGTTCGTTGTGAAAATTGCCAATGTGACTTCTACCCAAACATTTGAAATTAAAAATGGACTGCAGCAGGGCACGGTTAACTCGCCGATCCTTTTCAGCATTTACCTAAGCGATCTGATAGCTTATCTTCGCCACTCTATAGCGTATGCCGACGATTTAATTGCGTACAGATCAGGTCCAACGATCGACGTCATTGTTAATCTTTTGCAGCGTGACTTCGAAAAAATTCAACAGTATTGTGATGACTGGAAGTTGAAAATCAACTTCCAGAAATCAGAATCTATTTTATTCAGAACGCCTTTGTCTAGGGCCTCTCGGGATACTAGAAAAAATTGGCGCAGGTTTTCAATTCTTGGACCGGACGGGTGTCCACTGGCGAAACAAAGTGTAGTCAGATACCTTGGGATCGTGCTAGATCAGTATCTATATTTTGACAAACATGTGGATGCTGCTCTGGCAAGGGCCCGGGGCGCTTTCGCTCTGACAAGATGGCTGTTTCACAGCAGCCAACTTGATTCTAGGGTGAAAGTAATCTGCTACATGGCCTTAATCAGGCCTATGGTTGCCTATGGATGTCCCGTCTGGTTCAATGTGAGAGCCAGCTTAATGGAAAGGATTCGGGTGTTTGAAAGGCAATGTCTCAGGACTTGTCTTGGATTACATAGAACACCCGAATCTGAGTACACGAAATTTTACCCTAACGAGGTCCTTTACAATAGGGCTAGGATTTTACGGGTGGACAATTTTCTGATAAAGTTGATTCGAAGCCATGTTGCAAGAGCAATGACTTCGGCCAATAACTTGATCTCCGGGGCTTACTACCCCAATAATTCGTATCACGAGAGGGTGCGCCTTAATGGCTTTGTCCCCCCAGAAGCATTCCTCTATTTGGATAGATGTGGGCTTATACAGGATAGATTGGCAGTACCGCTAATCTTCCACGTGTCCCGCAATTCCGTAGAACGGCGACTTCTCTACGAACGTGATGTCGCGCTCTGTGAGCCGGAGCGCCTCAGGTTCAGTAGAGCGGTATCATGCCAAGATAGGAGAGACGTTGTCCGACAGCATCAACGCTTCTGGTGGCTGGAGGAAGATCCGTCGTCGATTGTTTGATAGTTCAGCCTCTTTAAGGCAAAGCCGACCCAACACCGATGGATGGCTTACATCGGTTAAGGTTGATTTAGATTAGGATACGGGTGTTGGTGTAATATTTAGGATTAATTAGTTTATATAAAAAAACAAAAACTAAAAAAAAAAAAAATAAATAAAAATAAAGAAAAAAATATAAAAAAAATAATAAAACTTAAATCCAAAAAAAAAAAAAACAAAAAAAAAAAAAGATGCATTTAGTAAATGTATATTATGTATACATCATATGTTCTATGTGTATTGTAGTTAAGGTAGGTTAAGTTAGTTTTAATTAGTTGTAAGTTTTACATAAAATCCAAAATTCTTCATCAGTTGCTAAGTTTTTGCTTTTCTTAAATTTTCTTAGCTTTTATTTTTCATTTATTCTAATTAAGTTATTAATTAAGTCGAAAGACATAGTTTTAAGAACGTCCTGTCTACTTTAGAGTGCCCGCAGAGGGCCAGTAAGGTAATTATAATTAGTTGAGATAGTTAAGTTAGGCTTAAGCATTTTTGTCTATAATAAGTTAGATATAGAAAAATAAATAAAAACAAAATGCAAAAAAAAAAAAAAAAAAAGATTTAATTGAAATTTGAAATTGAATATCGCCATGTTTAAATTTAATAATTAGTTTTGAGAGGGAGTGTTGAATATTGCACTGAATGCACAAAACTTATTTTGTTAAATTTGTACACTCATATATGTATATACGTATGCACTTATACTTATGCGTTGTTAACCCAGAAGTATTACATAATACAGTGTATAAATACCAGATGTATGTTGAATAAACTTCCCTTTCGAATTTGATAAGTCTCTCGAGTCGTTTTTCTTTGAACCAACACAAATAAACGAAGAGAAGACTGTACAGGTGATCTATACTACAAAAAGGATTAACAACATACCCGCTTTAACAATCAATGGTAAACCCATACAAACTAGTGACTGCGCTAAATATCTCGGAATGTTTATTGACAGTAAATTGACGTGGAAACAGCACATAATACAAAAAAGAAACCAAATAAAAGATAAATTCCGCAAATGTTTCTGGATGCTCGGCAGAAATGCGAGACTATCAATGGATAACAAGCTACTTATATACAAGACAATGATAAAACCAATATGGACATACGGAATACAACTATGGGGTACAGCCAAGATCGCTAACATCCAAATAATATTACAACGTACACAGAACAAAATACTACGGACTATCGTTGACGCTACGCGGTATGTACCAAATGACGAAATTCACAAAGACCTTCGCCTAGCAACCGTTACAGAAGAAGCAAAAAATGTTGCAAAAAACACCGACTCAAAATCCTACAACACACAAACGATGAAATACGAACAACAAGTGACGAACAAACACAGACCAGACGATTAAAACGATTTCGACCAACTGACTTAGTTCATAGATTTTCCTAAATTCTGGGGATACTGGTAGGTAGGTCTCAAAAGTAATATGAATATTATGTTTAATGCAAAAGCGAAACAAAAATAGGCGACAACAACGAGCGACAAGGGGCGCTCGGAGTCAATATAACCCCCCAACGCTCCGGGTGGATTAAAACCCACCTGTGCCAAGACACAAACAAAAAAAATAAAAATAAAATGTTAAACAACAAACAATTGTAAAGGACATTGGT
The DNA here is from genome assembly GCA_958301585.1 of Merodon equestris. Classification (NCBI taxonomy): domain Eukaryota; kingdom Metazoa; phylum Arthropoda; class Insecta; order Diptera; family Syrphidae; genus Merodon; species Merodon equestris. Next base: position 50,896,360 of record OY284414.1, on the reverse strand, counting down.
CCTACATTGTACAGTCTACCTAATATATTGTTAAAACATTAACTAGATGTCAAAAAAAGACAGATGTTAAATAGATGGTATAAAAAAAAAAATTAAATTTTGCTTAGTTTTCGAGATAATGAGGTTGGTTAATTTTTGGCGTTTTTTTCACTGGAATTTTAATAGAATTATTATGAAATTTTGTTATGTTGCATAAACCTGTGCAGGGACGGGTTAAGAATATCCCTGCAGCGCTACCTCTCGCTTGTCGTAAAAGGCGACTAAACAAAGGTAAACAAAAATCACATCTAGGCAATTTAGAAAACACCAAGGTGAGCCTAGGGACACATATACCACCATTAAACTGCCCCACAAGTGTACATGCAAATCAGTGGGTTGACATGACTGGAGATCACCGGTGTTGTAAGAGTAAGATCTAACAAAAAATAAAAAATAAAAATCTGGAGCATGCCTGTGTCAAAAAAAGGAGGGGAAGAAAGAAAACGGTCAAACCACCGAAAAGCACTACCCCGCCAGGCACTACTAATGGTCGTGATCCTGGGACGAGCAGCAATGCTCGGGTCAGAGCTAGAGGATTTCCGGGGGATAGCAAAGTAATGCAACGGCGTAAGCCACACTTAAGAGTCGCGAGTTGGAACGTTGGAAGCATGCGTGGTCGCAGCTATGAGCTTGAAGAAATTATGGTTAGACGGCGAGTAGTCATCCTGTGCGTACAAGAGACGAAATGGCGAAACACCGGTAATCGGGCACGTTTCTTGGACGTTAAAACAAAAGCCTACAAGATGTTTTACTATGGATTGGAACAAGGAAAAAACGAAATCGCCATCATCCTTGCGGCAGAGCTACTTGGCAACGTCTTAACCATTTCAAAGTCCAGTGACCGTTTGATGGCTCTCAAATTGGTGATGCATGGTGAGCTGTGGAACATCGTAAGCGCATATGCCCCTCAAGTAGGATGCGAACAAAAAGAAAAAGATGCATTCTGGCTAGATTTCCACAACCTTGTCAAAATCATCCCAAAGGAAGAGCTTTTGTTTGTTGGGGGAGATTTAAACGGACATGTCGGGAAGACAAGCGAAGACTATGAAGACTACCACGGAGGGCTGGGATACGGCACCAGGAACTCTTCAGGTGAAGATATCCTAAACATGTGCAAGTCGTACGGTCTTATAGTGCTAAATACCATGTTCGTCAAACAAAGCCGGCACCTGATCACTTATAGCAGCAGCGGATATGAAACTCAAATAGACTATCATTTGGTATCCAGTTTCATGAAGCCACGAGTTAAAGATTGCAAAGTGATCCTGGGAGACGCGATCGCCCCTCAACACCGTCTCCTCCTGACTGAATTTTTTATGGAGGCGAGTAAGAAGTCAAAGCAGCAAATGAAGGTGTCTGAGAGAATCAAGTGGTATAAGCTGGATAAAGGAAAATCGATGAGGTCGGTAATGAGGAGTGCAGAGCACAAGACATGTGGGATTCCCTACAACAATCTGGCCTGGAGAAAGCCAAATCGCTGCTCGGAACATCTAAAGGCCCCTGCCAACACGCAAAAGAAACCTGGTGGTGGACAGACGAAGCCAAAGCAGTGATATCGAAAAGAAAATGGCTTTCCAGGCTTGGTCAAATTGCTCTTCTACTAATAGAGAAGAAAAAGCTCGCCGTGAAAAGGTATATTGCAAAGGTATCGCGAAGAAAAAGTGCGCCGAGTTCAAAGCGAAAAGCATGGAAGGCCTCTATCAGGAGTTGGAAGAAATATCGTCTTCCGCGTCTGACAGGAACCAGGCTACACAGGAGCTTCGACAAAGCAATCTGAACAAAGGAGCAAATATCTTTAAGATAGCCCCCCAGAGAAGAAGAAATGCTCAGGAGATTCGTTTCCCAAAGTTTATTAACAATGCTGAAGGCCAACTCCTTGTGGAAGACGAAAAAATTCTCCACAGATGGCGACAGTATTGCGAGGAACTTCTGAACGAACAGTTTCCCCGAGTGTACTTTCCAAGAGCCGCCCCGAATCATGCCGAAATATCCGACATCACAGTCGAAGAAGTTCGGTACGCGGTTAAAAACTCCAAGAAAAGAAAAGCTGTTGGGCCGGACGAGATACCCTCTGAGTTCTGGAAAAAGATGGGATACATCGGGTCTAGATGGCTCCTGGTTCTTATCTCCAAACTTATGAGAGGCAACACTATGCCTAATCAATGGAGGGAAAGCTATCTTCTTCCTTTGCACAAAGGAGAGGGTGATACGCGAAATTGTGATAACTACCGTTATGTCAAGCTTATGTCGCACACCATGAAGATCATTGAATTAGATAACCGACTGCGGAAAATAATACGAATATCTGATGACCAGTGCGGGTTTGTCTCAGGTAAATCAACAACAGATGCAATCCAAAATATAAGGGTCATGATGGAAAAGCATCGTGATTCTTCAAAGGACTTGCATATGGTGTTGGTTGATTTCGGGAAGGCCTTTGACCGGCAGCCAAGAGATCTTTTATGGGTAGCGCTAAGACAAAAAGGAGTTCCAGAAACCTACGTGCGAGTGATCATGGACATGTACAAGAGAGCAACGACAAGAGTAAGATGCACCGCAGGAGTCACCGAAGAGTTCGCAATCAAAGTCGGTGTACACCAAGGGAGCGTCCTCAGCCCACTGCTCTTTATAGCAGTCCTTGATTGCATGCTTGAAGGAAAAGTGACGGGCCCCAATGTGCACCAGCTATTCTTTGCTGACGATGGAGCCATTATAAGTGATGATCAGGCACAACGAGCACTTGATGTGTGGGTGGACATTTTTGAGGGACACGGGTATCGTATTAGTTCAAAGAAGACAGAGTATCTGTGCTGCCCATTCTCTGACCCTCATCAGCCTATTCCAGACATTTACTTGAATGGAAGTGTGCTTCCCAAGTATGAAAAGTTTAAATATCTGGGATCTATGATTAATAAAGAAGCAACTTGTGATGACGACATCAACCATCGCGTAAGCGTAGGGTGGATGAAGTGGCGGGAAAACTCCGCCATCTTCTGTGATCGAAAAATGCCCCCTAAGCTGAAAGGAAGGCTCTACACTTCAGTTGTACGTCCGGCGCTCACATACGGTTCACAATGCTGGACAATGCACAAAAAGTATGAGAGCAAATTAACGGCAGCTGAGATGAAGATGCTTCGCATGACAACGGGAGCAACAAACCATGACAGAATTAGAAGTTCAAAGATCCGAGGAAGCCTCCACGTAAAAGAAACCATCACAAGAAAGATAGAGCGCGACCGACTCAGTTGGTATTGCCATGTTCAAAAGAGAGATCCTTTGAACCCCGTCCAAAAGGCAATATCAATCAACGTTCCAATTTCAACACGCAAAAAAGGCAGGCCGAAAAACAATTGGTGCAAACAAATGCAAAAACACCAGCATTTGATTGACCTCAGCGATGAAGTAATCCCAAACCGGGAAGCCTGCCGCTACTTTCTGAGGTCAAACCGGCGGACCCCACAAGCGGACCAGTAGGAATGCAGTTAAGTGGGAAGGTTATGGTCCTACACTTCTGACCATAACGACGCCGGAAAAAAAGGAAAAGAAGAAGAAGACTGTTGTGTTGCATACTTTTCAACTCAGAAGAAAAACATGTTATAATTGTTGGCTTACCTTGTTATCAATATATGATTATCTGAACGCGTAAGGGGGGCATGCCCTTGGGACCCCCCTCCTTGACCCAATAGAGGATTTGGGGTAGGTGCAAGTTGGCGTATCCGATATCTTTTTATATCCATTTTTCGTATCGTGTAAAGAATCTATTTACATAAGCCAAAAAGTATGCAACACTTTTCACAAAATACTACAAAAATTCTATCAAAATTCGAGTGAAAATTAACCAACTTTAAACCTCATTATCTCGAAAACTAAGCAAAATATCAAAATTTTTTTTTTGTTTATTTCCCCGAGTTCTACAGGAACACATCTTCAAAAGCCGACGCCACGGAAATCGTAATCTCCCCAATTCTTTCGTAAATGTCGTGTAATTCTAGTCGCCGTTTTACCGATTTTTTTTTTAAGTTGCGTCGCCATTTATAAAAATATGTTCAAATGCGAGTAATATCACAGAATAAATAGTATACAGAAGTTGCATCTCATACAAAGCAAAGTTTGTTCTAGGGTTCCAATATTGGCACCCTATTGAACAGAGAGTACAAGCATGAGAACATGCAAGAGAGTATACAAAAAATTGAGAAGCTGGTGCGAGCGAAACTGAGTAGCATGTGCGTTTTCGGTGTTTTGTTTTTACGAGAGCAAAGCAGCTTACGATGTGTATGCAAGTGTGTGTGCGTGTGTATGCATTGATAGCTTCTTCTATCGTAAGCTTGCATGGTGTTGCATTGCTTCTCTTGTTTTCGATTGTGTGGATTGGATTCGAAATCACTTGGGAATTGTACTTTCATGCGAATGGTTGTGTTTTCCTGCGCTTATATATCGACTCCATTTTTACTTTGTATTTTGATATTTAACTCTATTTTTGATTTTGAATTGTTGCTTTTATAATTGTTGACAACTTTGCATACGATTTGGATTATTCTTTGGACTTATTATTATATATTGATTGTTGAGGGGTTGTCATACGATTTTGAATAGGAAAAATGGATTCTGTACCGGCTGTTGGTAAAATTTTCTTGAAAGTACTTAGAAGTACTTTGAAGTACTGCTCAAGTACTCTCAAGTACTTCTTAAGTATTTTAGCATAAAACTTGAGTATTTTAGCAGAAAGGACAGATTGCCTAAAATTAAATACCAGCACAAGGTACTGAAGTACTAGTACAAATACCTGTAATAATACTGGTACTGGTACTTGTACTTTATTTCATACAGCCCTGATGTCCGGCACAAATTCAAAAAAATTAAACACGTACTTCGAGGAATAGTTAGAATATTTATTTTTCAGTTTTAAGTTACATTCGTAGTTAAGCACCATTCAGTCCTATTCGCCTGGGAGTCAGCTAAGGAGGGTGATGCTAAGTTACGTCACTGCAAGTACCTCCTACAATTCAGGACGTTATTCAGTTGCTAATTGTCCTTATCTTAGTTAGAGGGAAATAATACATTCATATACTAATTTTTAACCAAAAGTGTGTATTTCCATTACATATTTTTAACATATGCGCAACACCCTGAGTATTCGATTTTTACATTATTTTCTTAAATACATATTGTTTTTCATAAAAACAATTTTTTAATTGCTTATCAATTACAGTTGTTTCTTATATTTCTAAATACATACTTAAATTTATAGCACCTTCTTATCACCCAAATTTGTCTGAAAATTAAAATTTCATAAAAATGGTATTTACCCCCAAAAGTTTACGAACATTTTCGTTATATTGTATAAGAACAACTTTTGAATGACAAATATTAACTTTTTCTCCAGCACACAGCAGTTGCAAACATGTAGCTTTTTCCAAAAACTCACACATTTTTAATTCTCTTAAAAAAACTCGGCTTATAGTAGCGGAAGATATGGACGGGAAAATCTAAAATGAAATAGTAATAATTATAAAACATATACAAAAAAAACGTATTATCTATTTGTTCAAAATAAAATTGTACCCAAAAAGATTAATATTGATTTTGCAGTTTATATTAAGATATATTTGTGTTTAGGGAGACATAGGAAAAAAAATTAAATAATATCAAATGGACATAAAAAGTTGACATTATAGAAGCCGTTTTAAAAAGTTTCACTTTTAGCTTATATGTATATGTGATCTATAGTGGTCGGTCAGTTTCCTGGCATACATTTGGAAGAAATAATGTCAGAAAAATCAGAAAGAACCCCATGATATGTGAATGGAGTCAGCAAAATGCATGATGCAAACCACATAAATATATTAAGTTACTTGATGGAAAAAAAAGGATATAAGGGGAAACGAAAAAGTTATTTTATTTTGATTGAGCTGCGTAAACAAAAAACAATATATTTTATGTTTCTCCCACGGTAAAACAAGTACGTACTCTAATCTTATTAACCCTGGATTGTTATGAATATTAAACGCATACTAAAGTTATGTTTCGTCGAATCGACGATCTTCTTCTTTTCCCTTTTCCGGCTTTGCTATGGTCAGAAGTGTAGGACCATAACCTTCCCACTTAACTGCATTCCTACTGGTCCGCTTGTGGGGTCCGCCGGTTTGACCTCAGAAAGTAGCGGCAGGCTTCCCGGTTTGGGATTACTTCATCGCTGAGGCCAATCAAATGCTGGTGTTTTTGCATTTGTTTGCACCAATTGTTTTTCGGCAAACTACGCTTACGCGATGGTTGATGTCGTCATCACAAGTTGCTTCTTTATTAATCATAGATCCCAGATATTTAAACTTTTCACACTTCGGAAGCACTCTTCCATTCAAGTAAATGTCTGGAATAGGCTGATGAGGGTCAGAGAACGGGCAGCACAGATACTCTGTCTTCTTTGAACTAATACGATACCCGTGTCCCTCAAAAATGTCCACCCACACATCAAGTGCTCGTTGTAGGGACGCCTGATCATCACTTATAATGGCTCCATCGTCAGCAAAGAATAGCTGGTGCACATTGGGGTCCGTCACTTTTCCTTCAAGCAAGCAATCAAGGACTGCTATAAAGAGCAGTGGGCTGAGGACGCTCCCTTGGTGTACACCGACTTTGATTGCGAACTCTTCGGTGACTCCTGCGGTGCATCTTACTCTTTTCGTTGCTCTCTTGTACATGTCCATGATCACTCGCACGTAGGTTTCTGGAACTTCTTCTGAATCTCTTGGTTGCCGGTCAAAGGCCTTCTCGAAATCAACCAACACCATATGCAAGTCCTTTGAAGAATCACGATGCTTTTCCATCATGACCCTTATACTTTGGATTGCATCTGTTGTTGATTCACCTGAGACAAACCCTCACTGGTCATCAGATAGTCGTATTATTTTCCGCAGTCGGCTATCTAATACCCGTTCAACGATCTTCATGGTGTGCGACATCAGCTTGACAGAACGGTAGTTATCACAATTTCGCGTATCACCCTTTCCTTTGTGCAAAGGAAGAAGATAGCTTTCCCTCGATTGATTAGGCATAGTGTCGCCTCTCATAAGTTTGGAGATAAGAACCATGAGCCATCTAGACCCGATGTCTCCCATCTTTTTCCAGAACTCAGAGGGTATCCCGTCCGGCCCAACAGCTTTTCTTTTCTTGGAGTTTTTAACCGCGTACCGAATTTCTTCGACTGTGATGTCAGATATTTCGGCATGATTCGGGGCGGCTCTTGGAAAGTACACTCGGGGAAACTGTTCGTTCAGAAGTTCCTCGCAATACTGTCGCCATCTGTGGAGAATTTTTTCGTCTTCCACAAGGAGTTGGCCTTCAGCATTGTTAATAAACTTTGGAAAACGAATCTCCTGAGTTCTCCTTCTTCTCTGGGCGGCTATCTTAAAGATATTTGCTCCTTTGTTCAAATTGCTTTGTCGAAGCTCCTGGGTAGCCTGGTTCCTGTCAGACGCGGAAGACGATATTTCTTCCAACTCCTGATATGCTTTTCGCTTTGAATTCGGCGCACTTTTTCTTCGCGATACCTTTGCAACATCTATATACCTTTTCACGGCGAGCTTTTTCCTCTCTATTAGTAGAAGAGCACTTTGACCAAGCTTGGAAAGCCATTTTCTTTTCGTGTATCACTGCTTTGGCCTCGTCTGTCCACCACCAGGTTTCTTTTGCGTGTTGGCAGGGGCTTTTAGATGCTCCGAGCAGTGATTTGGCTTTCTACAGGCCAGATTGTTGTAGGGAATCCCACTTGTCGTGTGCTCTGCACTCCTCATTACCGACCTCATCGATAACGGAAAAGAGGTAGTTTTTCATGTTGGTAATAAAAGCTTCGCCTTTTCCTTTATCCAGCTTATACCACTTGATTCTCTCAGACACCTTCGTTTGCTGCTTTGACTTCTTACTCGCCTCCATAAAAAAATCAGTCAGGAGGAGACGGTGTTGAGGGGCGATCGCGTCTCCCAGGATCACTTTGCAATCTTTAACTCGTGGCTTCATGAAACTGGATACCAAATGATAGTCTATTTGAGTTTCATTTCCGCCGCTGCTAAAGTGATCAAGTGCCGGCTGTGTTTGACGAACATGGTATTTAGCACTATAAGACCGTACGACTTGCACATGTTTAGGATATCTTCACCTGAAGAGTTCCTGGTGCCGTATCCCAGCCCTCCGTGGTAGTCTTCATAGTCTTCGCTTGTCTTCCCGACATGTCCGTTTAAATCTCCCCCAACAAACAAAAGCTCTTCCTTTGGGATGATATTGACAAGGTTATGGAAATCTAGCCAGAATGCATCTTTTTCTTTTTGTTCGCATCCTACTTGAGGGGCATATGCGCTTACGATGTTCCACACCTCACCAATTTGAGAGCCATCAAACGGTCACTGGACTTTGAAATGGTTAAGACTTTGCCAAGTAGCTCTGCCGCAAGGATGATGGCGATTCCGTTTTTTCCTTGTTCCAATCCATAGTAAAACATCTTGTAGGCTTTTGTTTTAACGTCCAAGAAACGTGCCCGATTACCGGTGTTTCGCCATTTCGTCTCTTGTACGCACAGGATGTCTACTCGCCTTCTAACCATCATTTCTTCAAGCTCATAGCTGCGACCACTCATGCTTCCAACGTTCCAACTCGCGACTCTTAAGTGTGGCTTACGCCGTTGCATTACTTTGCTATCCCCCGGAAATCCTATAGCTCTGGCCCGAGCATTGCTGCTCGTCCCAGGATCACGACCATTAGTAGTGCCTGGCGGGGTAGTGCTTTTCCTTTTAACGTTCTTTTCCATAATGCTACGGTTTGACCGTTTTCTTTCTTCCCCTCCTTTTTTTGACACGGGCATGCTCCAGATGTTCATTTTTTTTTTGTTTGATCTTACTCTTACAACACCGGTGATCTCCAGTCGTGTCTACCAACTGATTCGCATGCACACTTGTGGGGCAGTTTAATGGTGGTATATGTGTCCCTAGGCTCACCTTGGTGTTTTCTAAATTGCCTAGATGTGATTTTTGATTACCTTTGTTTTAGTCGCCTTTTACGACAAGCGAGAGGTATCGCTGCAGGGCTATTCTTAACCCGTCCCGGCACAGGTTATTTGATTGGATTTGATATTTAATCAATTTCTCCGTTGCTGTGGTACTTCTACGGAAATGGTTCACAATGTTCCTCAATTTTAATATAAATGTTTCCACTTCTTGGAGTGCCAATGCATGTTTTGCAACTAAATTAATAGTGTGTGCGAAACATCCAACATTTTTTAGGTTTAACTCCGTTATAGAATTTTGCACAGCTATCGATGGTAAGACAAGCTGCTTTAACTTCACTAAAACGCTCTCTTACCTCGTGTTCGCATTTTTGATATTCCGCGTTCAACATATTATTACTCACGTGTTCCGGACTTGGGAGCTGGTATGCAGGATTTAATGAGGCAACAAATTTTTTAAAACTTGTATCTTCAACTATTGAAAACGACAAAAAACTATTGATGAAAAGGGAAATAAGTGCATCGTCAATTTCCTTGCGTTGGGCTAGGTTATTTTTTTTGTATTTGTATTTCGCAGCATAGTTGACTAAAAAATGTTTTTAGATGTTGATGGTTCCTGACTTAAAGGTTCTTCTGAATTTGATGGTAATGAACTATGTGGTTGTGGGTTAAGGATATCGGTTATACTGTTTTCTAATGAATCTAGTTGAATATTAGATGGAGCTATTGACAAAACAGGTTCTGACAAGTGTTGGATTGGCGTTTGTCTGGTTTGAGTAGGTTGTACTGTTATTAAATGCTTATTTTTTAAATGTTTATTTAAATTGGACACTGTTCCTTTAAAACTGAATTTCATATGACATATTGTGCACTACGCAGTTTTACTTTCTATTGAATCTATTTTAAAATAATTCCAAACTTCACTCATTCTTGCACGCTTCATCGTTTTTTTTAATTTTATTTTTAGCGTTTTAATTCAATTAAATAAAAGGCACAATAAACTACGCAACGTTCACTTCACAATGTTCACGGATTGGAATATTGACAGAATTCAAGAATCGAGTAAAACCCTTAGTTTTTGGCGATGTCCTGGAAGACCATGAAATACGCTGCACGAAATAATAATAAGACCATGATGTAAAGGGTCCGCCATCTAACGTTTTTTTTTTTCAAATAGTGCTTATTTCGTGAATGGTAACACTTAGCTCATGTCTGATTTGACAGATAATTAGTTTTATCCTTCCGCTGAACGAATATGGTTGTGTATACGCTTGAACAACGCTTCGCTAAGTGGGCCTGCGATCGACTTACAGAAGATGACGGTTTTGCCAAAAATATCATCTTTTCAGATGAAGCTCATGGCGGGTAAGTAAACAAGCAAAATTGTCGCATTTGGGGCACAGAAAACCCGCACGCATACATTGAAAAGCCGGTGCACCCAAAACGAGCCACTGTTTGGTGCGGATTTTGGTCCAGAGGCATAATTGGGCCATTTTTCTTCGAAAATGAGCAAGGAGTGGCCGTTACAGTCAATGGCGATCGTTATCGGGCCATGTTGAACGAATTTTTGTTCACAAAAATTGAAGAGGAGGGTATTGGCAACATTTGGTTTCAACAGGACGGCGCTACGTGCCACACAGCCGAAGCTACACTCGATGTTTTGCGCCCTGTTTTTGAAGATCGCATTATCAGCCGCAGAGATGATGTCGTTTGGCCACCTCGGAGCTGCGATTTGACACCGTTGGACTATTATTTGTGGGGTGCCGTCAAAGATAAGTGTTACGCCGACAAGCCAGAGACAATTGACGCTTTAAAGGACAATATTCGTGAAGCCATTGGTGAAATACAGCTGCACACAATCGATAATGTGCTTAAAAATTGGACCGATCGTGTAGGCTACTGCATGGCCAGCCGAGGCAGCCATTTGAATGAAATTATTTTCCATTATTAACCGGAAGGATTGTACTTTCAAATAAAAAAAGAAATTTGAGAAAATATTCAGTAGTTTTTTTTATAGCATTTTCAAAAAAAAAAAAAGTTATTTGGCGGACCCTATAGAATCCGGCTGTTACATTAAAAAAAAAAATAGTATTGAGACTGTTTGCCCAGTTGCTTAATTTTTACTTATACTATTGCAGGAGGAGGGCTCTTAAGTTCTTCAACGACATTTTTGTCTTAAAGCGATAATCATTATTTACTTAGGAATCACGTGAGAAACGAAAAAGCTTCTAGTGGGAAATGTTGGTGGTGATGATGGGGCCACAAATACATATTTAATTGATTTTTTTGATAAACAATTTATAATCTTATTTTTTTATGGCAAACCAAATTATGCGTAAAGTGAGGTCATTCTGTCCCAACGTATCCCTAAACCCTATTCATTTTATATCGAGAAAGTTGCCACAAGCGGACCAGTAGGAATGCAGTTAAGTGGGAAGGTTATGGTCCTACACTTCTGACTATAACACAACGCCGGAGAAAAAAGGAAAAGAAGAAGAAGAAGAGAAAGTTGCCACAAGCTATTGCAAACATAAGGTCATCTACGAATTATAAATACTTGGTTTTTTTTTTTTTTTTTTTTAATCTCTAAAATTAAGTTGGTTCTATCATTATTTCGCGCAGTGTATTCTCTATTCCGCGCAGTGTATTATCTGTTCTGCGTAGTGTATTTTCTGTTCCGCGCAGTGTATTTTTTGTTCCGTGCAGTGTATTTTCTGTTTCATTCTGTGTCATTGGTACCCATGCCTATGTGGTATGTATTAGTTCATTCGCACTGGATTGTCAAAGTAATCTATCTCGTATTGGTGAATACCAAGGTATTATAATATTTGAGGTATTCGTATTAGTATTACTTGGATTCACATAGTAATTTGGTGTGTTTTGGCGAATATCAATATATCATGATATCTAAGATATTCGTATTAGTAATACGTAATATGTGGAAATATTAGTAATATCTTGATGAATACTAATATATTCGTCTCATCTTTAGTCGTAAGGTTCCAAATATGGTTAACTTATATGGCTTACGCAAAAGTGACTTTGCAAGGTTGACAGACGTAAACCAATTATTATCCATTGTAACATTTCTGTCTGAGCCATGAATTTGTTTTGTTAGTTCTTTCACATAGTATTAACTAAGAGGCAGATTGCTAGGGTTCGACCCCTTACCCAAGTAGGGCATTGTATCTACCATGTATTTAGTGCCACTAACTCATAACATACCCGTTTTCAAGCCGTGTTTGGCAGGTTTATTAGAAATATACATCCTGAACGAACACTTTCCACGAAAAGCAAGAAGCTGCTCATCAATTGTCAAATAGGAACCCCGAGTGTAATTTTCGCGACCCTTTTGGATGAACATATCCCATATTTTTCGGATTGGGCAACTTTGTCGTTTAATATTTGAAGACGAAAAGCTTTATCGTCAAAACGTAAGCACGATAAAAGAAATTTGAATCTGGCTTTAGTCATTGTCGAAACGTACCGAGATCCATTGTAGCTGGAATCAAATAACTCCTCTGAAGTTAGGTGATTGCTTTTGGAAACAGCTGTCAAGCATAAAATACCAACTAAAGCTCTTATTTCTTCAGAATCGGTTTCTCGTGTTTGCGATCTAGTAGTTTCTGTAACCATATCTTTTCTTCGCGAATTTATTTCGACATTTGTCCATTTTACAACTTCATTTATTGTATCGTCCGTTAGAAATAATTGAAAACATTGTAGTGGTTCAATTATGTTTTTACACTGACGTGTTGCTCCCCGGGCCTGGTGAACCATATTCAAACCATATCGATGGCTTTTGCCTTTTTTTTATGACCACTTGTAGTTGTTTTTGCCTCAAAGAATAGTTTTTGTGAATTCTAATATACCTGTTTTTTTCCTGAGTAAATTGAGGGAAATATTGTCTTCATTCGAATCAGAAATATCCTCTGAAAATGAGGCTTCGCTTTCAAGTTCATTGGCACCATCCCTAACAACGTTATCATCACTACCACTTTAAAAATCTCTTTGAATGTTATCGTCTTCTGAACTAAAATCATCGTCTTTGCACATTCCAAAAAATGTCTCGACTTCATCTAATTGCTGGCCGGAACTCATTTTATTATTCTATCGTAAAAAAAAACAACAAAAAGCAACCCAAGTGACAAAGAGTAACAAATACATAAAAAGAAACAAATCACACAAAAGTTATCCTTCGTCGTTTCGACGAACATACCAATAAAAAAACGTATTTCCCTAGATCACAATAAAACATACCTCCGTTCACTGCTAGAGACTAAATGATGTTGTACGAAGATAGAATTAAAATGGATGAATAGTTAGAGAGAGACGAAGGATAAATATCCAGGGTTAAGAAATAATAATTGTCAAGTCTGTATGACATACCGATAAAATTGGAATGTTATATAATTATAGTCAGTCTTCATCGAGCTTTCAGCAGTGGTTAGGCTCGTGTTCTATTCTTCTGCCTGGCAAGTAAGACCACTACAATTATTAAGATCGCCCGATTCACAGGACATCAATATGTCCTCGATTAAGAAACCTCGCGCTTCTCGGGGTGCTAACAAAAAAACGGATAATGTTAATAGAACTAATTATTACAGTTCACTACAATTTCATCCGGACAATGATATGGACGACGACAATGAATCTAGTGATATAGTGATCGATTCAACTAATTCTCCAATTAAAAAAGTGCATGTTTCCACAATAAAACTACTGAATAAAAATTCCGACTTTGTGCATAATTTAATGAAATCGTTAAACATCACAAATTATTCGATAAAAAAACTCTCTATCGGAATAAAAATTGCATGTGAATCATTAGAATCGTGTCCCTCAGTTTTAAATTCATTCAACGAAATTGCCAAATCTACCGATCCGAGGTGCTCTTCAAGATCAACATATCTGGAAATTAGAGAAAAATCTCTTAAACGTGGAACTCCTGCTTGGCTCACACGTAAAAGCATTTCGTGTGTTCCAGCCATGGAAAGCTTTCATGACATCAAAGCTACCACATCAACTCCCCGTGTTGCTCAGCCTAATACTTCAAGTACTGCATAAAACTCTTTGTTGGATTTCCCTCCACTGCCTCGTCGCTGAACACCGAGAGAAAATGTTTCGACAACTCTACTTCCTCCGAACAATCACACAGTATCGTCGGTCAATGGTAGTAACAATTTGATCAATAGATCCGGCAACAGCAGTAGTCTCTTTTCTTTTGAAGAAATTAATAATCTAGTTATGGATTTATTATCTGATTTATCCAAATGTACTTCTAAAGTCGAACAATTTAAAGTTATTGCACACTTAGCTACTTAGTATTTATATAACAATGTTAAATAATATGTCTAACAATAACCTAAGAATTATTAATTGGAATGCTAGGGGTATTAACGGCAAAAGGATTGAATTTTTGAACTTCCTAAATAATAACAACATTGATATTGGACTTATTACCGAAACTTGCCTTAATGCAAATAGCCATAAATTACACTGGCCAACAAAAAAAAAATTGTTTGTTTCCTGTGATTTTTGTTTTGTTTCTATCTCAAATTGACGCCTATTTTTTAAATATGGCAACAATTTTTCTCTAACAGCTTTTGTTTTCGAGTTACAGCTACGAGTAACTACCCTTATTTACTATTTTTACTTAGATTTGCGTTTTTTATTGGACACTGAAATATATTTTGTTGTTCTTCCAAAGACGCTTCGGTCGGTAAAAACTAAATGAGGACATTGGAAATTTTCGATAATAAAACATTTGTAACCCAATATCCTTGCATTTTTCTAGCATATTTAAAGAGCAGTTGAAGACGACCGGGGATCACTCTCCTGGTCATTTTTAAAGACGCAACCTCCTCGTGTTCGGTTATTTATTTTTTTTAAACAAAATAGTGAAACAATAAAAAAAACTTAAAATAGTGAAATAAAGACATTGATTTCTTTCCTTTAAAATTTAATACGTTCTACCAGAGAACATCAGTCGCGCGTTGCTTTTGAGTTCATTTATTTAACATAAAACATATAAATTAACATAAACAGTTGTTGTTTTCGATATGGCCTCGTCAAGAAGATGTTGTGTGTTTAATCCCGATTGTTTCTGCTATATTTGTGGTGAAGACGTATTTGCAAAATATCGAAAACCTATATCGGACTTTGTAAAAACTGCGTATCATCAATACTTTAAAATAAAATTGTGTAATCAGGGCAAGCCATGGGTGCCTCATATTGTATGCCAGAAATGTGTGGTATGTCTACGGTTATGGTCCAGTGGAAAAAGAGATGCAATAGTGTTCGTAACACCCATGATTTGGCGAGAACCTCGAAACCATAATGACGATTGCTACTTCTGCGTTGTGAAAGTAAACGGAATTAACCCTGGAAATCGAGATAAGTGGTCATATCCTAACTTAGCTTCTGCTCAACGACCTCAATTAAAATCACGAGAGGTAAAACCCAGCACATCTAAATCTTCTGATGATCCAAATCCCTGTGAACCCGAACTCTGATTCAGACTACAAAAGACTGAGTGAAGACTCTGATTCAGACTACAAATTTAGCTAAGAACGTCAACCATTTAATCAGAAAGAACTAAATGACTTAGTAAGAGATCTGAACTTACCGAAATTTTAGCATCTCGTTTAAAAGAAAAAAATTTGCTTACTCCGGAAACCAACATTACATTTTATCGTACTCGAGAAAAAAATCTGTTACCGTATTTTTCTCAAGAGAAGGATTTAGTTTTTTTGTAACGATATTGGTGGTATTTTGCAACAGATGGGATTAAAAAAGTACCAAACTAGTGATTGGCGTCTTTTCATAGATAGCAGCAAAAGAAGCTTAAAGTGTGTCTTGCTTCATAATGGTATTAAGTACGGATTTATACCTATTGCACATTAGGTGACTGTAAAGGAAGAATACGCAAATGTTTCTAAGGTTATGGAAAAAAATTAAGTATCAAGATCACAAATGGGTCATTTGTGTTGATCTGAAAATGGTCAACTTTCTTTTAGGTCAACAAGGAGGATACACGAAGTTCCCTAGTTTCATGTGTCTTTGGGACAGTAGTGACAAACAACACCATTGGTCACAAAAAGTTTGGCCAGTGCGGGAAGAGCTAAAAGTTGGTACCAAAAATGTTATAAATATGCCTTTAGTTAGCCGAGACCGCATCATACTTCCACCACTTCATATTAAACTTGGCATAATGAAACAGTTTGTGAAGGCGATTGACAAAAGTGGCGAATGTTTTAATTTTCTTTCACGCAAGTTTCCAGGATTAAGTACAGAAAAATTGAAAGCTGGTATTTTTGATGGGCCACAGATTAGGCAACTCGTGAAAGATCCTAATTTTGTCAAATCAATGACTGAAGTCGAATCCAAAGCTTGGAATTCATTTGTTTTGGTTATGAGTAATTTAGTAGGCAAAAAGAAATCTGACGACCACGTCGAGCTTGTTGAGTCCATGCTATCGAATTTGCAAGAGCTAGGGTGCAACATGAGCATAAAAATCCACTTCCTGCACTCGCATTTAGACCGATTTCCAGAAAATCTGGGTGATTTTAGTGAGGAGGGGAGTGAAAGATTCCATAAGGATCTTCGGACAATGGAAGAGCGTTATCAGGGACGGTGGGACTCACATATGATGGCAGACTACTGCTGGAGTTTGCAACGAGATCTACCTAAAGTCGTACATTCAAGGAAATCTTATAAAAGATCATTTGACAGTGTTCAATAGAAATTTTGTCAACATAATGTATTAATTTTCTGTATTTTTTTGTCAAAATAATAAAGCTGTATATTTCAAAAAGTAAAGCTGTTAGAAATCTCCCAGTATTTTTTTCATAATCAGGGCCATAGAAATACCCAATTACAGAAAAATAAAAAAAGGAAACAAAACTTGTGTTGACCAGTATTATCTAACTCTATTTATAAAAGCTATCGTGTCGACAGACTTAACAGACGGGAAGGGGGCGTCGCTATTCTAATTAGCAGATCACTTCAACACTCGCTCTTACCTATCATTAAGACTCGTTTTATGGAGAATGTAGGTATTGAAATTAAATGCAATAATAGAAAGGGTTTAATGCGCTAGATAAGCTTCCTAACTACACCTTGGGGCATATAAAACTTCGCAACAAAAGATACCGACAGCCTAATCTTAAGTCAAAGTCTTGTCTTCTAGTCAATGATTGTCTGGAATTATTAGATCAAAATTGTAAATCCTTTTGGAACATCGTAAAAGTAATCAAGAATACAAATAGACAAATACCAGCACTCTCAGACAATGATATTATCATTTTTACGGATAAAGGGAAGGCAGATTGTCTTTCTACGATCTTCTCTAATAATCACTCTCTCTCTCAGAATTTAGGGGAACGTGAAACAGATCTCTTGGTTAAACAAAGAATGCAGTCTTTTGACAATTATAATTGTATCACTTCATTAAGTGCCTTTGTTTCGGAAAGCACTATAAAACAAATTATAAAGTCCCTCAAAGCCAATAAAACGGGAGGTTTAGATGGTATCAGAAATGACTACCTGAAACATTTACCTTCATTGGGTATAAAATATTTAACCATTTTAGTCAATGAATGTTTGAAAACCCAATACTTTCCGGATAAGTGGAAAAGAGACAAAGTTGTACCGATTTTAAAACCGCGAAAACCTGCCGAGTCTCCCACTAGTTATAGACCAATTAGTCTACTCAGCAGTTTAAGCAAAATCTTAGAGAAAGTCATTAAAATTCATCTAACTAATGAAAATATCATTTTGCCTAACATTCAATTTGAATTTAGACAATTTCACAATACCTCCCATCAATGTGTTAGAATATCTAATCATGTCAAATCCAATCGTTCTGAAGGTAAATCAACTGGTATGATCCTGCTCGATGTCGAAAAGGCATTTGACACAGTTTGGCATAATGGCCTAATTTATAAAATGATTAACTTTAGCTACCCCATGTATATAATTAAAATTATCCAAAGTTTTCAATCTAACCGTAATTTTCTAGTGCACCTTAATACCTGTATGTCCAAATTTACTTATTTCAACATGGGAGTCCCGCAAGGATTAGTATTGGGACCCACTCTTTATAATATATTTATCTCAGATTTTCCCAGTTTACCGTATTGTCATGCGGCTATCTTTGCGGATGACACCTGCATTTATATCTCGCATGAGCTTGCTCTCAATATTGAGAGGACACTTGTAAACGCGAGTAAGATCAATTGTGACAAAACCCAAGCTATCTTTTTTAGTAGAAAAAGAAAAGTTTGCTTTCTGCCCCAGGGTCCAATTCTTATCTATGGTAATGAGATAAATTGGGATCATTCTGTTAAGGGGGTAGTCTCATGTGAACGCATAAATTTTACCTCTTTTTAGGGAATTTTTTTATAAAACAATAAAATTCGATAATTTTAATTTTTTTTGTATCTTAAACTGTATAAAAAAAAATTCTTATTTTACATTTTATATATACATATGTATATATATATTTTTAATTAAATTAGACACCAAAACATATATAAATTTGAAAGCAATAGGTTGAATAAGTTTTTTTTAGGACTGACAGTTTTAAAAAATGATGTTTCGAGAAAAATGCGTTTAAAATTTCAGGAGCAGAATTTTCGTGGAAAATTTATACTTACACTAATCTGCTATGCCTGGAACATACAATAACCTCGGACGTGGATCGCTCTGCACGGGTAGGCGTTTCGGCCAATTTGCGTACCAAAAATCTCCATTATTTTAAGGATGGGTGAAAATCCTCCATTAAACATACACGCAGCTGTCCATGAAGCAATTTCCAGCGTCTTTTTTCCGATAAAAATTATGCTTTGGAGCCAAGTTCCAGATGCAATTATTAAACGACTCCTTGTTGTTCTGGGTGTTTTTTCTCAAGCACGTTTGTATCAGATCATCAGATGATAATTTAAATTGGCTTCAAAAAACTTGCTGTTTCTTCATCAAATGCTTAAGGATGTGTGTAAATTTACTCTGTATTCTCTGCCGTATGTTGTAAATACTTGCACCATGCAATTGAACAGTACAAGTGCTGAGGGTTTTCATCGGTTGATATGTAATGATAGTATGTAGCCCTGCTTTCTTCATTTCTTCTTGAGAATCTGGATTTCTCAAAATAGCCAAGTCATAGTTTGTACATACTTAGCTTAACCATCATGCCATTGGCCAATGCAAGAGTCGACTTCTTTGTTGCAGCACTAGTGGATAATTTTGTTTCGATGTACATTTTGTGACAGCAACTTTATCTGCTTCATCTTTTTGATTATTTTTGGCCTTCTTTTTTTTAACCTTCTTCCAAGCCTTTTTTAGCTTTTAGATACTGGTTATGTGTTCTTTTTGCTTCTTTCACTCGTCTATACATTTTTTTTTTTTGACGTGCAAGGCGCACTCTTTTTTTTCTACCACAGGGCCGCCGTTATAAGGATCGGCATCCAGTAAATTTTCAAATGTTTTGCTGTCACCATCTCCAATGTATTTACTATATTTTACTTTAAAGTATTCGACGGACCGCTGAAACATTTCGATCACACCGTCAACTTCCATTTTACCGGAACTTCCTTCATGATTTGCTTCACAATGTTTAATGTGATTTTCATACCACTACAAAAACTCGTCTGACTCTTCCCTGCCAATGCATTGCTCGCATGCTTTACACACTTTTGATTTGACAAATAAATCTACAATTTTATTACAATATTTCCCTATTAAAAAAACAACACCCAGCGGCGAGGTAAAACCACGCTTGGCCCATGATTCAGCACAACCGTTTTCAACATTTAATTTTTTTTCTTCTGCAACGGCTTTTTTGAAAACAGTATCAATTACTGACTTTACAGCAATATAAATTTGGCCCAGCACACCATAATATCCATTTTTATTGATTCCATCACACAAGTCCATTAGCGAACAAAATAAATTTATTCCAGCCAGACCGATTCCAAGTAGTCGCATGATAAACACAAAGGTCTACTGATTTCGTAAGCATTTTTTATCATTTCAAATCTTCCCTGGGATTTTTCAACATAGATCTTACACGAACAAGCTGGCATAATTCAAGTTGCCAGAAGAATTGATACTCTCGATGAGAAGTTATTTTCCAAATGTCTAACTGTCGATAACAGTTACTGAGCTTACGCTACTCTAATTACTTAGTCTTTTACATATCTTTACTAATTTTCTCTTTTATGATTTATCACCGTTACTTATTATCACACTTATTTATTCTATAATAATTTATTATTCCTTAATAACTATATATTATTATTTACCATTTATTTATTATTTATCCATGATTTATTATTCGTTGCTCCATTGTTATTATCTAATATCATTATTTATTTACATTATCCATTTATTTATTTATTTTTGATATTATTAATATTTATTTACTTATCTACTTATTAATTAATTTACTTATGTATGTATTTATTTATTTATTTAATCTTTTATTTATATATATATGTATCTTTGTTTGTTTCTCTTTTTTTTTTTTTTAATAGAGGTTTTTGTTAATAGTTTTCCTCTGATATTATTACTAGGCTGATCAGTATGCGCGGGCTTAACTCCGCTACTGAAAATTTTTGATCGAGCGAGCAAATTTGTTGTTTTATCAACCTTGCTCTCGCTCCGCATGGCACTTTTCTTTTTCGTTATTTCTCACTATTTTTCAATCAAACAATTTCATTTGATAATTTATGGCTCATCTACAGACCTAGATCTATCGAATGACATGCTGCACACATGTGTGGTTATAGCCGATATCTACATTTAGTGCGTACAAGATTAGTCCGAAATCGTTTTCGGACCACTATATTGCCAAAAAGTGGGTGATTGCTCTCGCTCCGCTACGCTCCGCTCGATCAACAACAATAAATAAAGAAAGCAAGTAGAAACAAAACGATTTTTTTTCAGTAGTAAGATTTGTAATTTATCATATCTCTGTGCAAGCTGTGCTTAATTATTGTAAAATGTAAAATTGTGCTATATGAAATAAAGTATCTATCTATCTATCGTTTTTGATCGAGAAGAATGTCAAATTCTTGGCACGAAAACTTTACACACAACTTGAATCCTAGTCCTCGTGGTGATTTTTTCAAAAATTTAACGTTACTATCGCACAGCTTGCACTTTAAAATTGATTGCAAAGCTGTAAACACTGGCGAGAAACACAGAATGCGGTAGCTGAATCCTTCGTCAATCGGTACATCAAAATCACTCTGGTCTTTTAATTTTTCAGCTGATGTACTCAGAAACTCGGTATCGGTTTCAGCACTATACTGATTCCCTCGAAAACTCCTTTTTCTTTCTTTTTGCCCTGGATATATTGTGTAGCTTCTCGAGCCTTTTCGATCCATTTTTTTTCCTGTTTGATTTTGGCACACAGAGCATCAAAAGTGTACTGCTAAATTTGTTCTAGGATTTCATATATATTCACGACAAAAATTTATATACACTATTCCACATATACAGAGCGCGACAAAAAGATAGCACAATCATTATATTTCTGAAAAGTACAGTAAACAATGAGTTTCGCTTTTTCTTTTTCTGTTCTGTTTTGAATATCTGTTGAGTGCATTTTATTTGAGTACAAAGAGGTAAAAACCCTCAAAGAGATTTACCGTTATGTGAAAAAAAAACAAAATTGTGGTGCGACAAAATGATAGCACAGTACGATGAACTTCGATTCATTCCGCTGTGAGTGATCGCTAAAGCGTTTTGGTTTTTAGCAAGAAAGTAATTTGTTTTTTATTCTAAGAACATATACAGTTTTTTTCGATAAAAATGGGTAGAGGTAAACGGCTAAATAGTAGTGAAGTTCAAGTAGCCCTTAATCTTAAGAAAGAAAACATGAAAGTTGGTGAGATTGCAAAATATTTATGCAGAAGTCATCAAGAATTTATTAAAAGACCCTGAAAATTATGGAAAAGCGAAAAGTAGCGGCCGACCAAAACCCGTATCGGCTAGGGAAAAACGAGTCATCTTGCGTATGGCTTCTAATAGCGACCTCACTGCAAGAAAAATTGCAGAAAAAGCAGGAGTTAAGACCAATGTCCGTAACGTACAGAGGATCTTAAAAAATGCAGACAATATAAAACGGAAAAAGTTACAGAGGAAGCCTCCACTTACTAAAAAACATAAGAAGGAAAGGTTAAAGTTTGCTGAAAGACATGTTAAATGGACAAAACGATGGCGCCAGGTCCTATTTTCAGACGAGAAGAAATTTAACTTGGATGGCCCAGATGGTTGGTCTTATTATTACCATGATCTACGAAAAGACCAGAAAGTTCTTAGTCGCCGACAGCATGGAGGAGGAAGCGTGATGATATGGGCCGGAATTGTGTACTACGGAAAAACCGAAATAAAATGCGTTCCCACAAGAATGAACAGGGAATATTGTAACTAATTCCGGGCAAGAATTAACAAAGCCCCCGATGATTTTCCAGCATGATAATGCCGCCGTTCACACTGCGAAAGTACTAAAAGATTTTTTTCAGGAAAATCAAATTAAAATTCTAGAATGGCCAGCACGCTCCCCTGACCTTAACATCATTGAAAATTGTTGGGGATATCTTGCCAGAGAAGTCTACGCCGAAAACAGGCAGTACGACACAACGGATGATCTCAAAAGGAGCATTAAAGAGAAATGGGAAGCAATACCACGAAAATACATTAAAAAATGATTTAAATCGCTTCCTGAACGCATGACGGAGGTTTTGAAATTTCAAGGAGGATCAACGCATTATTGAAAAATTGAATTTTTAAGTTTACTTTGTTCTATTATACAAATATCTTATTTTTTTTTTTAATGTGCTATCTTTTTGTCGTACCACTTAAAGTGCTTAAGCGTTATAATTTATGTTTAAATGGAATTGTTTACGTTATTTTTCTTGTTATTTTTGTATTTTATTACATTATCTCTTAAATATACAATATCTGAGAAAAAAGAACATTTTATTTAGTATAAATAATAATAACACAAAAAATATATAATGTGCTATCTTTTTGTCGCGCTCTGTACACAGGTAGGTAATGTACTAAAGTTGACTTTTTTGTTTTTATTTATTTATTATTTAATTAATTTATTTATATATTCATATATTCACTTATTTATTAATTTATCTATACACTTTGTTAATAACTCCCCATCCTTTTATTATACATTTGTATTTTAGTTCTTCGGTTTGTAGTTCGCCTAAAAAACAAACTTTTTTTTTTCTGATATGGAGGTTTTTCTTGCAATTTTCCCTCCTCTTATATTTCTTGTTTCTTAGGTATTTTTTTTTGCTCGCATTATTATACACTAATAAGGTAATATTTTTTTTACCAAATCTCTATATATAATATGTGCAATAACATTCCTGTAATTATTAAACTGCATAATAAAAAAAATATGTATATATGTATATAATTACGATTATAGTGAGCCATAATAAAGAAACGGTTTGACGTAAGTGCAGCAAGAGCGTGGAATTTCATGTAAATCAGAAAAAAACCCTTGGGAAAAGAAATACATATACAGGGTGTCCCACGAGCAGTGTGCCAAAAAGCTAGAGCGTGTAGGTCTGGTCAAGACAAGAAAAAAAATCGTATGGGAGGGGGAGGTCTATTCCCCCCGTTTAGCCGGGATGGGCAATTTTCTAAAAAAATTGACTTAATTTGGAAAAAAAATTATTAAAAATCAACAATTACATCCACAATGCCGTGATATACTTTTTTGTAAAGCCAGAAACCTCTTCTTTCATCTTGTTTTTAAACGAAGCTGGAGACCGAAGGGGGGGAGACCCCCCCTCCCATACGATTTTTTTCTTGTCTTGACCAGACCTACACGCTCTAGCTTTTTGGCACACTGCTCGTGGGACACCCTGTATAACAACATCTAGTATAATTTCAATCCTTAAACCATCCAAAGAAATGAACGATCCAAAAGAGGTTACAGATCAATTTCATTACTATCTTGTCTTGGCAAGTTGGTGGAAAAAATAATTTCTAAACGATTACTATGGTATATAGAAAAGAACAAATACCTAAACTCAAACCAAGTTGCATTTAAACATGGCAGTGGTACTGTTGATTCTAATCTTCATATTGACGAAATCATTGCCTCTGCACTTTCCTGTAGAAATCACGTCTCCATCCTATCAATTGTCCTTGGAAGGGTCTCCGATCAGATTGGTATCCATGTAATTCTAAATAAACTCAAAATAGGTCCGAACATTTTTTGGAACATAAAATCTTTCCTTTCAAACAGAAAGTTCCAAGTGAAAGTAAATAGCGTATACTCCTAAATATACAGTTAATCAAATGGAATACCGCAAGGCTCGCCTCTTTCCGTAACCTTATTCATCATTGCCTATAACGACATAAGCGATCTTACATCCAGATACAAGATGCTGATGACTTAATCCTATTATCAAAAAACAATGACAATAATCGCACTAGAGATATCTTCAATTTTTTCACATAGACCTTAATCAATGGGAAAATTTCTCCGGAGCAATCATTTTACCCGTCAAAAGCAAACATTTACATATCTGTAAAAATCTGTACTGTTATATATCTGTTACAAAGGCGTAGCAACTTCCACATCAGCTTTTTTACCTCACAAATCCCAACTGTAAACACCTTAAACATCTTAAGCGTTACATTTGACAACCACTTTATTTTTAAGGATCACTGACTTCAGGATCACCAGACTTAATATTATTAGATTCTTAGCCTCTAAGCATAGTTTGGTCCATCAAAACAGGCTTATTAACATAACTAGATGTTTATTATTATCTAAGATTTACTACGGACTAGTAATCGACAGCAAATGCGCAAAATCGACGCTCAAAACGATGCGGCAAACCGCTATAAAAATCCTACTTAGGAAAAAACCACCTAAGATCCTGTCATCCATATATTTAGCTCTAAGAACATAAAGCAACCCTTCAACCATCAACACTTGGTAAGTACCCCTCATGGCTTCTACCTACTGACATTTTCAACACGACACTGTCAAAGCTCAATAAAGCATCAACACGTAACCAAATTTATTCCCAACTATTTCATGAAATTTTGGTAAACCTCAATAATGACTTATGAGATATCTGATATACAGAAGGCTCTAAATCTAGCCGCACTTAACAACCCCTAAAATACCATGATCTGCTCTGACAGCCTGTCATCCTTAAAAGCTATCAAAAATACTAACTATACTCCCACAATTGAAGGGTTGTAAGTCTAAAGGGTCTAAGTGCTAATTTTATTATTAAGAGATATACGAAAAAATACATAATAAAAAGAAATTTTCTGGGTTACGTTTTCTCGGAATGTTTTGATCACTCGATTATGTAGCGTCCATTTCGTACCGTGTAATTTAATCAACTAACTGTTAACAAACATAAGCCCATGGTAACAGCCACCACCACCCGCTAATTCGCCCTGAACGCACACAGGCACAGACCCTTTTGAGCGAAAGTTCTTTGGCACCTAGACCCTACCACAACTTTAATTGTGTGTGGGTAAAATTTTAAAAGAAAAAGACACTTGGATCCATTTGGATATTAATAGGCTTGGCACTTAGATTGTATTTTCCTAAAAATATTGACTTTTGATTTTTTGGCACTTAGACCCTTTAGACTTATAACCCTTCAATTGTCAAAATTCGAGATAACATATTTAAAAACAAGAACAAACTTAAAATTATCTGGATACCAGGACACTCTGGCATCAGAGGAAATGAGTTAGCCGATAACTCTGCCAAAACGGCTCCAGTAACCCGTCCCATACATACAGAGATTTTCTCAACATTATTAACATTTACTGGGAACACAAGAGACTTATGGAACTCATACATCCATCAATACTCCATCTTAAACACAACAGCCTCAACAAAGTACCTAATAGACACATCCGCCCATATAATCAAATGTTTCTTACGGCTGCGATTAGGTCATACGCAGTTGACAACCTGCCACTTTTGCTGAGTAATAGGGTACACCAGCCAGCCAACAACGCCAGTGGCTGGCTCGGTAGCTATGCCTAGCATAAGGTAGAATTAGGAATAGAATAAAATAAAAAAAATAAAAAAAACATGTAGGTTAAGTAGTCTAGTCAGGTGTAGTCTATAGATAGGTGTATTTATTTTTTTAGTCTAGTTTAAGTTATTTTATATAAAAACAAAAAAAAAACACATTTGCTAAGTTTTTTCATACATTTTTCTTAGCCAAATCGAATTGATCTTATAATAATGGCGAAAGACATAGTTTTAAGTTACTTATCGTATTAACTTAGAGAGTCCGCATGGGGCCAGTAAGTTGTTCTAAGAAATAGTTCAGTAAGATAGATTTAAGCGTTTTTCTCTGTCTAGTTTTAAGTAATATTTCAAGTAAAAATAAAAATGCATTAGAAGAAAGAAAAAAAGACCTGCCACTTTTGCCTATTCAACTACACCTTAACCATCAAACACCTTGTATCAGAATGTCCTAAAATAATCGAAATTCGTAAAGCAATCTGTAATAAAATACCTCCTTTCCTCTCCTTTTACAGGTAATATAAAATATGTATTATATATAAAATATTAAAACTCAATTTAATATCTAACTATTTACATTCCTCTAGTTTTAACACCAGCCGAAAGCCCTGGTAGCTAGTATTGCTTCTTCTTCTTCTTCTTTTCCTTTTTATCCCGGCGTCGTTATGGTCAGAAGTGTAGGACCATAACCTTCCCACTTAACTGCATTCCTACTGGTCCGCTTGTGGGGTCCGCCGGTTTGACCTCAGAAAGTAGCGGCAGGCTTCCCGGTTTGGGATTACTTCATCGCTGAGGCCAATCAAATGCTGGTGTTTTTGCATTTGTTTGCACCAATTGTTTTTCGGCCTGCCTTTTTTGCGTGTTGAAATTGGAATGTTGATTGATAACGCCTTTTGGACGGGGTTCAAAGGATCTCTCCTTTGAACATGGCAATACCAACTGAGTCGGTCGCGCTCTATATTTCTTGAGATGGTTTCTTTTACGTGGAGGCTTCCTCGGATCTTTGAACTTCTAATTCTGTCACGCTTTGTTACTCCCGCTGTCATGCGAAGCATCTTCATCTCAGTTGCCGTTAATTTGCTCTCATACCTTTTGTGCATTGTCCAGCATTGTGAACCGTATGTGAGCGCCGAACGTACAACTGAAGTGTAGAGCCTTCCTTTCAGCTTAGTGGGCATTTTTCGATCACAGAAGATGGCGGAGTTTTCCCGCCACTTCATCCACCCTACGCTTACGCGATGTTTGATGTCGTCATCACAAGTTGCTTCTCTATTCATCATAGATCCCAGATATTTAAACTTTTCACACTTGGGAAGCAGTCTTCCATTCAAGTAAATGTCTGGAATAGGCTGATGAGGGTCAGAGAACGGGCAGCACAGATACTCTGTCTTCTTTGAACTAATACGATACCCGTGTCCCTCAAAAATGTCCACCCACACATCAAGTGCTCGTTGTAGGGACGCCTGATCATCACTTATAATGGCCCCATCGTCAGCAAAGAATAGCTGGTGCACATTGGGGTCCGTCACTTTTCCTTCAAGCAAGCAATCAAGGACTGCTATAAAAAGCAGTGGGCTGAGGACGCTCCCTTGGTGTACACCGACTTTGATTGCGAACTCTTCGGTGACTCCTGCGGTGCATCTTACTCTTGTCGTTGCTCTCTCGTACATGTCCATAATCACTCGCACGTAGGTTTCTGGAACTCCTTTTTGTCTTAGCGCTACCCATAAAAGATCTCTTGGTTGCCTGTCAAAGGCCTTCTCGAAATCAACCAACACCATATGCAAGTTCTTTGAAGAATCACGATGCTTTTCCATCATGATCCTTATACTTTGGATTGCATCTGTTGTTGATTTACCCGAGACAAACCCGCACTGGTCATCAGATAGTCGTATTATTTTCCGCAGTCGGCTATCTAATACCCGTTCAACGATCTTCATGGTGTGCGACATCAGCTTGACAGAACGGTAGTTATCACAATTTCGCGTATCACCCTTTCCTTTGTGCAATGGAAGAAGATAGCTTTCCCTCCATTGATTAGGCATAGTGTCGCCTCTCATAAGTTTGGAGATAAGAACCATGAATCTAGACCCGATGTCTCCCATCTTATTCCAGAACTCAGAGGGTATCCCGTCCGGCCCAACAGCTTTTCTTTTCTTGGAGTTTTTAACCGCGTACCGAACTTCTTCGACTGTGATGTCGGATATTTCGGCATGATTCGGGGCGGCTCTTGGTAAGTACACTCGGGGAAACTGTTCGTTCAGAAGGTCCTCGCAATACTGTCGCCATCTGTGGAGAATTTTTTCGTCTTCCACAAGGAGTTGGCCTTCAGCATTGTTAATAAACTTTGGGAAACGAATCTCCTGAGCATTTCTTCTTCTCTGGGCGGCTATCTTAAAGATATTTGCTCCTTTGTTCAAATTGTTTTGTCGAAGCTCCTGGATAGCCTGGTTCCTGTCAGACGCGGAAGACGATATTTCTTCCAACTCCTGATAGAGGCCTTCCATGCTTTTCGCTTTGAATTCGGCGAATTTTTTCTTCGCGATACCTTTGCAACATCTATATACCTTTTCACGGCGAGCTTTTTCCTCTCTATTAGTAGAAGAGCACTTTGACCAAGCTTGGAAAGCCATTTTCTTTTCGTGTATCACTGCTTTGGCTTCGTCTGTCCACCACCAGGTTTCTTTTGCGTGTTGGCAGGGGCCTTTAGATGTTCCGAGCAGTGATTTGGCTTTCTCCAGGCCAGATTGTTGTAGGGAATCCCACATGTCTTGTGCTCTGCACTCCTCATTACCGACCTCACCGATAATGGAAGAGAGGTAGTTTTCCATGTTGGTGATAAAAGCTTCGCCTTTTCCTTTATCCAGCTTATACCACTTGATTCTCTCAGACACCTTCGTTTGCTGCTTTGACTTCTTTCTCGCATCCATAAAAAATTCAGTCAGGAGGAGACGGTATTGAGGGGTGATCGCGTCCCCCAGGATCACTTTGCAATCTTTAGCTCGTGGCTTCATGAAACTGGATACCAAATGATAGTCTATTTGAGTTTCATTTCCGCCGCTGCTATAAGTGATCAGGTGCCGGCTTTGTTTGACGAACATGGTAGCTAGTATTGCTAAGTTATAATATTTATAATGTAAATTTATTTACAGTGCCGTGCATGTAATTAGAAACGGTTGTCACATCACGTTACTGCCTTACGAGTCTTTTGCGTCTGCAACTTAAACTAATCCGTATTTTTTTTGTTTTAATAGTTGCCTTGTCAACTTGACGAAGAACAAAATTTAAGTGACATGGGGTACCGTTAATATGTTATAAAAATTAAATTTGCGAAAAGTGATTAAAATCGATCGTGCATATAATTAGAAACGATTAATAAATATTCCTGTTTAAGCTTTAAAAGTGCATTAGAAATTTGTAAGTAAATACAGTTTCGATTTCGTCATTCAAAATATTGAAAATAGTGTGTCTTCTCAGTTTTTCGCAATGGGAAAAAATAAATCTTGTGACGTTAAAACCCGACGCCTAATTTTCCACCTATACGAAGAGGGAAAATCATATGGAGAAATATCCAAATTATTGAAATGCTCCAAAAAGCTGTTTTTTTATGCAGTTCAATATTTTCGAAAAAATAGAACTGTAGAAAAAGTACCACGCAAGCCAAGAGTAAGGTCAACCTCGTGATTTCGCTAAATGTTTTTTTTGTGCAATCACAATTATAAAACCAGTTGAAACAACACAAATTTAACGGACCATATAAAGCTAAAGCTAAAGCATAAGCCTAAGTAGGCAATAGTATCTGGGGAATCTGATAAAAGAAGTATGCTAGGCTGTAGTTCCAGTTCCAATAAATCAAGAAGAACTCTTCAACAAAATTTTGATAGAACAAAATATTACGTGGACACTTTAACGATCTATACGTTCGTATGACTCCTGTGATTTCGATTAAAACCACCCTTGTTGCCAAAATACTATGAGGAGATTAAAATACAACTTAAGAGTGCCCTCGATTATACTCAATTTATATATCTTACTACTGACATGTGGACCAACACAAACAATGAAGGCGTACTGGCAAACACGGCTCATTTTTTTATAAGACCAAATTAATTGCTCTTTTGCTGACAACTGTTAAAGTTATAGGAAAACACACGTCTGAAACAATGGCAGAGGTGATTTGATTACTGTAATATCTACAAATCCATTTGTTTATATTATTAACATATATTTATTTTAAAGGTTTTAAATATTATCCTAATTGAATGGAATATTCGGGCTAAAATCAACGCCGCTTCTATGATAAAAACTGCTCAAATTCTGCTCACCAAATTCCATGCTTTGTTCATACCCTGAACTTAATTAAATGTTTATGATACATTTAAATTACCTCCGTGCAGGGACGGGATAAGAATATCCCTGCAGCGATACCTCTCGCTTGTCGTAAAAGGCGACTAAAACAAAGGTAAACAAATATCACATCTAGGCAATTTAGAAAACACCAAGGTGAGCCTAGGGACACATGTACCGCCATTAAACTGCCCCACAAGTGTACATGCAAATCAGTGGGTTGACACGACTGGGAATCACCGGTGTTGTAAGAGTAAGATCAAACAAAAAAAAAATCTGGAGCATGCCCGTGTCACAAAAAAAAAAAAAAAAAGGGCAGGCCGAAAAACAATTGGTGCAAACAAATGCAAAAACACCAGCATTTGATTGGCCTCAGCGATGAAGTAATCCCAAACCGGAAAGCGTGCCGCTACTTTCTGAGGTCAAACCGGCGGACCCCACAAGCGGACCAGTAGGAATGCAGTTAAGTGGGAAGGTTATGGTCCTACACTTCTGACCATAACAACGCCGGAAAAAAGGAAAAGAAGAAGAAGATGATACATTTAAATTAGAGCCTTTTAATAATATTTTGAAAAAGTGCAAGGATATTGCAACATACTTCCATTCGAGCGCTGTTCTGAGAAATTAAAAGCTATGCAGCAGCAACTAAATAGACCTTTGCTCAAGTTGATTCAGCAGTGCCCAACACGTTAGAATAGCGCATACGCGATGATCAAAAGAATTGTTGAAACTAGAAAAGAACTACCGTTAGCAGTAAATGAATGTGAAAAGTTTCGTCCAACGTTGTTACTGAAGATTAGAATGAACTTCAGGATGATATCCAACTACGTCAACCTTTTGATGTGGCTGCAACTACAGTATCTGGGGAACATTATATATCTCTTTCATATGTTTACCACTAAACGAGGAAAAAAATTAAAGCTATCCAAGCTGAAAAATAGTCTTAAAACACTATAATAGCAAAAAAAAAGTATATGATAATTTGCAAAAATCTATTAAGGAGACGATAATATCTTATGAGAAAAGAACTCCCCTGATGTTATCCACGATTTTTGATCCAAGATTTAAAACGGAAGAACATGCAAAAATTGCCGAAGAATGCTTTCAAAAGGAGTGTGCAACATTCCTTAAGACACAAGTTGTATCAGACGAATATGAACAAGTTTATGAATGCCGAACATCCACATCCGCAAGCACCAATATCCCTGCATCTGCAAATACATGTCTTATTGAAATGGATATAAGGCTAAAAAAGTCTAAAGAATTGCTGTTTCCATCGGGGGAAGATTCAAGAGGAAGAGTTTGCAGTTACGGAACCCCATTAAGTGACGCAATAATTGACATACGACAATTTTTGGAAAAACCGTCAATTGATAGTGATAAGTGCCCCATCGATTATTGGATAAAATCCAGCTGAGAGTTACTGAAGACATTTGCATTGTTATATTGTATATGTGCATACCCGCTACTTTAGTTCCGAGCGAACACATTTACTCTATGGCCGGCCGAATTGTTCAGCGATTACCACCCTTAAACACACCAACCAAATACCCTCTAGAATAGCCCGCTGCTTCTTGAAACTACAGGAGTGCGATTATGAACTCGTTCATCGATCTTTCGACAAAATGCAACATGTTGGTGCCCTAAGTCGTGCTCCAGTCGAACAGCCGAAAAACACAGTTCTTCTTCTTCTTCTTCTTTTCCTTTTTATTCCGGCGTCGTTATGGTCAGAAGTGTAGGACCATAACCTTCCCACTTAACTGCATTCCTACTGGTCCGCTTGTGGGGTCCGCCGGTTTGACCTCAGAAAGTAGCGGCAGGCTTCCCGGTTTGGGATTACTTCATCGCTGAGGCCAATCAAATGCTGGTGTTTTTGCATTTGTTTGCACCAATTGTTTTTCGGCCTGCCTTTTTTGCGTGTTGAAATTGGAACGTTGATTGATATTGCCTTTTGGACGGGGTTCAAAGGATCTCTCCTTTGAACAGGGCAATACCAACTGAGCCGAAAAACACAGTTGATGTCACCGAATCGATCATGAGGGTAGAAATAGGACAAGACGATTGGCTAAGCTTCTTCCAATCTTTTCACGACCAAATAAAACAGATACGGAAAGATTACCAGCTAAAGAACGAAAGACTTTACAAGCGAGAAAACGATGGACTAAAGTTTGTGTTTCCAAAAGCTGTAAGATGAAAGATGTTTAATCACTACCATGATATGTGCGGACATTTCGGCATCGAAAGGACTTTGCAGCAGCTACGAAAAATTGTTTGTTCCTAAATATTAAGCGTTTAAGGAAGCAATATATTATTTCCTTTCTAGAATGCTGCTATAATAAAAAAAAAAAAAAAAACAGGCAAAACTGAAGGACGGCTATACGCGGACGAAGTTAAACCTATTCCGTTTGCAACACTTCAAATCGACCATCTTGGACCATTTCCAAAATCGAAACGACAATGCTGCTACATAATCGTGCTGACAGATATTTTTAGTAAGTTTGTCGTTTTAAAAGCCGTAAAAAGCGCCAATACTCAGCCAGCGCTAGTTTTGCTTAATGAGCTTACTAGCTATTCTGGACTGCCGGAAAGAATTGTAAATGACAGGGGTACGGCATATGCGTCGCCAGCTTTCGAGAACTACTATAGTGTCAACCATATAAAACATATCAATACTGCAATATGGACACCTCAAGCCGAGAAAGCGAATCAGACAATATCGACAATGCTGAGAACAACTACCAGCAACCCGCGCGATTGGGACAGTGAGTTGCGTACCCTCCAATGGATA
Organism: Merodon equestris; assembly: GCA_958301585.1. Classification (NCBI taxonomy): domain Eukaryota; kingdom Metazoa; phylum Arthropoda; class Insecta; order Diptera; family Syrphidae; genus Merodon; species Merodon equestris. The sequence continues at coordinate 50,863,144 of OY284414.1, read as the reverse complement.
TTGAACACCCACAAAATGCAACGATTGGATACAGTCCTAAAAAGTTATTTTTGGAGTTAAATTAAGAGATTTAGTACTAATCGAAGACCGTCAAGTGATGATTGAATGACTGGCAGAAGTGGGAAAGCGAATTGAAGAACACCAACCAAAGTGAAAGGATAGGTATGATGCGGGACACCGGAAGCCGACCACATATGAGTGAGTTAGTTATTGTGGAAAATTGTCCTAGTTCTACAGGTGAGTCGTGCAAGCTCGAGCCTACCATCAATATCGGGAACCTTACGTCTTCAAAAAAGTATTTGAAAAAAAGACCGATATATCGTAGAATATCTTGAGAGGGGCACCAACTGCGGAGGCGTTATTCTTCAGTATTCACTTCCAGTAAACTTAAACGATGGTGTGACCAGATACCAGAGCTCGAGGAGTTAGAGGACATGGCGGAAACAGAAGATGGCTTAAGCAACGACAAAGAATTACCCATTAATGAACCGAGGACGGTCGGTGATCAAGAAGTACACAAAGACACTACAGAACAAGGAGCAGTCGTCAACCACGCGTCAATGGGTGCAGACGGTTCCCTGTAATGCTATACAATATACATAAGTTGGATAAAACATTTTCTCCGGAGAGATTCCTTTGCTTTCGTTTTTTACCCTCCTTCTGTGTGTGTGACAACAATAAAGACCAACACTTTTTGTACTGAAGTTACAAAATATAATGTTTTTTTTTTCGAATATTCAAATAATTTTTAGACTTATATAATTTGTCTGCAGAAAAATTCTGAATTGAAATGTCAACTTTTCATTTGATAAGCGTTATCCTATATATGACATCAAACACCACCTAGTAACGGATATCTCTCAACCAATATTTTTATGATTATTTAAGTTTGTATATGGCAATAAAGTGTTTATTTATTATTTATATCGAATCATAAACTGAGCCTACCTACCTTGTGTAATAGAGTATCCTTAGATTTCACTTTAAGCAAGCTACAGAGATCATTCAATAGCACCCATTTCTCCATTCCTTCGTCTTTCAATAAATAAAGAGGTGGTAGGGGCATATTTGCTTCCTCAAATTCGAATAGTTCGCTATTACTCTCGGATTTATCAAGAAAAATATCAGCGTCCTGTACATCATTTTTCGAATTGTTGTTTTGATACTCAACATCGAAAATGTCGAATCCATTCTCGGAGTCATCTACAAAACAAAGACAAAAAAAAGTAATGGAAATCTAGATATTTATAAAGTAAAAACCAATTTTTAGTTTAATCAAGGCGGAAAGTCTTTAAAGTTGAGACGGAGGAATACTTTTTTTGATTTGGAAGAAATATATTCATTCTTTTTTTTTAGATAATATCAATAAATTCTGGCTAACTGTTTTATGTCTTTTCAACAAACGACATAATAATGGTCCATATTGTGAGTGTCGATCAGCGATCGACTCGACAATTGTCGATTGCGTCGATTGATTCCGGATTTGGTATTGTGTAACTCAGTCGATGGAGAAGTAGGCTATTGTGAATAATTACGTGAATATTGTGAATAAGAACATGAATATTGTGAATAAGAACATGAATATTGTGAATACTTCGTTTTTTGAGAGTTGTTTGACTATCGTTTATTTATTTCATCAAAGAAATTCAATACTCCAAATCATTCCAATATGATTTTCTTAATTGTTTTTCTTAATTTCACCCATTTTTCCTATGAACACATAGAGATCCATAACCATTTAGTTTGGTACTTAATCTTTCCCATCTGTGTTTTGCTTGTGCTTTCAAATAAACTCCCTTAGCAATATAGGGTTTTGCTTGCATGAACGAATAGAGAAGCTCTAATTGTTTTTTTTTTGTTCACAAATTAATTTTTTTTTTTAATTACCACATTTTGTACGAACAAAAAATGTATGTTTCTCTGACCGATAGCAACGATCAGCATTTTGCGATCGACAACAACCGAGTGTCAAATCGACAAATGTCGATCACAATCGACATCCACAACACCAACACCTGCAAACGACGATCGATAAATGTCGATCATCGATCGCTTATCGACACTCGCAATAGGGGCCAATATCTACGTATTTGATTTTCTTTTCAGCAAGGGCCAAATTAGAAACTTCTCTAATTGCTTATAGACATTTTGAAAAGAAAAGCATTTGCCTAAAATGTGTACTATCAGGCGAACTATGTCAATTGATTTTTATTTTGTTTGTTGGAGCTAAATCTAAATACGAGAAGCCAGCAGATGCGCTTTCCTATTTTGCAACTCTCTTACATATCTGCATTCCCCCCTGGAAATTTTTGAAGTTAGTGTTTACGTGAACTCTCCTAAAAAAACGAAGGATATCATCTTACTCCAGATAGGACAAACATTGTTCATGTACATTGTTGGCCGAAACTACTGCACGAACTTGATCATTAAGTCATTTAAAGGGAAAAAATCCGCAGAAGTCGACGGTATATCCAATGTTGTACTTAGGCATCTTCCGCCAGTGGCTGTAAAGAAGTACACCACCCTGTTCAACAATGCACTAAATAATCCATATTACCAATGCATTGGTTGACAGCGGTGCATAGTGGAAACTCTCCACACAACGCCATGTCATAAATGGTTTTTACGAAAGTAGAGTTGCCTGAATTATTTTGATGAAAATCGATAGTTTTTAGTAGTAATTAACATACAATTTAGTTTCGATATTAATTATTTTTTTATCTATATAAATAATTGCGCGTCTGTTTTTTTTGAACATGCTAAGGCTTTTTTAATCGTGAACGGATTTTGGTCATCGAGGTCTCTAAAAAATTGTCTCATTTAGCTGTAGTGCTGTTTAAGAATAGAATCAGGGAAAGTTTAGCGGTTGTAATTTAGTGGGCCAAACAAAATTTAGCTATATAAATCGGATTTTGGTCATCGAGATCTCTAAAAAAATTGTCTCATTTAGCTGTAGTGCTGTTTAAGAATAGAATCAGGGAAAGTTTAGCGGTTGTAATTTAGTGGGCCAAACAAAATTTAGCTATATAAATAATTGCGCGTCTGTTTTTTTGAACATGCTAAGGCTTTTTTAATCGTGAACGGATTTTGGTCATCGAGGTCTCTAAAAAATTGTCTTATATAAAATTTAAAGTAAGTATGTAAAGATTAAAATGAAGGCTAAAAATTTCATTCGTCCCACACATTTCGCACGTCAGGGCGTATTTTAAACTCAATGGCTAAAAATCTAATCTATACACACGTCTTGGTATCATAGTAAAATGCCAAGGACGAGAGGAAGAGGAAACTATTCTTCATCAAGCACTCGAGCCAGCCTAGATAGACAAAGAGAAAGGAACATAGCAAGAAGAACTTCCGCTACAAATCCTAATATCTCAACAAATGGCTATGTTCCAGTTTCTCCACGCATCGCGCTTGATAATCCTACTGTAAACTTAGACCCGTGGGATCCAGGAAATCTCGACCAGGAATGTAGCAAATGCCACGCATTACATTTCACTTCTCCCTGTGCTGCTCAAATGGAAAGGTCCATATGCCAGATCGAGAAACGCCGCCATTCTTGATCAGCGTTTTAACAGCCATTCTTGATCAACGTTTTAACAGAAGAATCAAGAAAAAAACTAAATTTTCTTGACATACGCAACTACAACAGCGCCTTTGGTTTTGCTTCGTTTGGTGCCAATATTGAGCAGATGTCAGGACCTGGAACATACTGTTTTAAAGTTCACGGTGCAGTCTCTCACAAAACAGGTTCACTTATTCCATGCGAAGGACAAGCTTCTGCCTATGCACAAATGTATATTATGGACACTGAAGTAGCTACCAATCAAAGACTGAATCGACAAGAAAACTCAGATTGCCGTGAAGATCTTATGCGCGAACTACATTTTATGCTTGAAGAAATAAATCCCTTTGTTTCAGCTTATCGAATGATGAAAGAAGTTTCAGATCGAATTCCTATTCAAGTTCAAGACCGAACTAAAGATCAACGACTTTTCAATGACGCGACTGTTTCCGAAGTTGCAGCTGTATATGTCGGTGACGATGGCCTACCGCCAGGAGACAAGAGAGATTTATTAATTAACCACAGACAAAATGGACTCAGCAGGCTTTTAATATTAAATTCAAACTTAGATCCCATGGTTTACCCAATGATGTTTCCTTACGGAGAACAGGGCTACAAAACAGATCTAATGCAACGTAATTTTGAAACAAACACGCCAACTTCACGAAAAAGTTACAATTCTTCAGCACGCTCAATATCGTTTCAGAGCCACCCGTATCCTTAGTTTGGTTCTCTCATTAGAAAAGCTGACACAGCAGTATGCAGTTGATATATTTACAAGAATTGAAGGAGAACGTCTCGACTGGATGCGTACAAATCAAAGTGAACTACGAACAGAAACTTATGCCGGCCTTACAGACTACGTTCGACCAGAAGCGTCAAATATGGTTGGCTCGGGGGATACGTTGGGTATTGGAAAAATAGTGATTCTACCATCAACATTCCCATTCTCTGCAAGAGAGAATCAGCAGAATTATCAAGATACTATGGCAGTTGTGAGCAGATTTGGCCGACCTACATATTTTATAACCATGACCAAGAATCCAAAACTACGAGCAGTAGTTTAGGGCTAAACCTGAAAGCTGAATATCGCCCTGACTTGATTGTTAGAGTCTTTAATTTACAAATTAAAGAGTTCATGGATCTTATGGTAAACAAAAAGATATTGGGCACCGTAAAAGCTTATACATACACAATCGAATTCCAAAAACGTGGAATGCCTCATCTTCATGCTTTGTTTATCATGGACGAACAGGACATTCCCCGGGATGCTGAGTCAATTGATCGAATAATTACTGCCAAATTACCTGATCCCTAATCATAGATCCAATCCTACATGATCTAATAGCAAAACACCAAATGCACGGACCTTGCGGAATTTTAAACAAAAACAGAGTCTGCATGGATTTTGCAAATGAGACTAACACAAATGTCGATGGCTATCCCATTTATCGGAGACGAGACAATGGAAGGACAGTTAAAGTGAAAAACGCAAATCTTGACAATCGATTTGTTGTACCTACTAACCCGATTTTGATAAAGGGTTTGCAATGCCATATTAACGTCGAACTATGCTCATCAGTTAAGAGCATAAAGTACATATACAAGTATATTCATACTGGTCCAAAAGATATGGCGGTTGTAAAAATCGTAGTAACCTCTCAAGGACCAATGGCAGAGTATGACGAAGTCGAACATTATATGAATTGTTCGTACATGTGTGCAACTATGGAGAATCTTTGAGTTTCCATGGCATAAAACATCGCATACTGTTGCTCATCTGGCTATTCACGCAGAAAATCAACAAATTGTATTATTCAGAGAGGGTCGTGAAGCACAAACGTTGGTCAATGACATGGTTCAAAACACAACGCTAACCGAGTTTTTTAAACTTAATGCCGCAGATGAATCGGCGAGACAGTATCTCTACAACGAATTGGTCGGATTTATGTCGTGAACCCGAAAGATACAAAACGTTTCCACTTGCGTTTGTTATTACTTCATGTCCGTGGACCAACAACATTTGCTCATCTTCGCACAATAAATGGAATTCAATATGAAAGCTATAAAGAAGCCGCCAGAGCACTGTCATTAGTCGCTGATGACGAAAAGTGGCGGAACTGTTTACGTGAATCTGCTGCTTTTCAAATGCCCTATGAAATGAGAAGAAAATTTGCTTTCATTATTGTTTATTGCACGCCAGCAGACCCTTTGGCATTGTTTGATGAATTCCGACATCATTTGATGGAAGATTTTCTTCTAACAAATGATGAAGAAACAATCCAGAATAAGGCCCTGTGAGAAATAGAAAATATTCTTCAGGCTAATGGAACCTCATGCGCTGAACAAAATTTGCCAGCACCAGAGAGACTTACATCGCCAACGCCATCTCCGAGTTTCAATATAGAAAATGAGATTCTTAATGGCATCACTAATTATAATCTACTTAATAATGACCAGAAACAAATCGTGGACAAAGTTTTGTATTCAGTAGAAACATGTGAAAACTTAACAAAAGCATTCTTTATAAATGGAGTTGCAGGCTGCGGCAAGACATTCATCTACAAGACTTTGCTTCATATTCTTAGAGGAAGAGAAGTACTTTGCATTGCAGTTGCAAGCACTGGAATAGCTGCTACATTAGTTGATGGCTGCAGAACAGCTCACAGTACTTTTAAATTCCCAATCCCAATCCATGAAAACTCTGTTAGTAATGTTAAACCCACAAGTTACCCTGCATCTGTTATACGTGCTGCTAAATTGATAATATTTGATGAAGCTTCGATGTGTACAACGTATATGATTTCATGTCTTGATCGTCTTCTTAAGGAAATTAAATCAAACGATCAACCTTTCGGGGGCATTACAATCGTTTTCGGAGGAGATTTTTCCCAAACTCTACCTGTTATACCAAGAGCAACAAGACAAGAGATTGTTAATTTATCGTTTCCATCATCACGTCTGTGGCCAAGCATCGAAATGTTGAAATTGCATCAGAACATGCGTACTGCTCTAGACGAACAAGAATTCGCAAGTTATTTACTGAAAATAGGGAAAGGAGACGAACAAACATATGATGGGAAAACATGATCAGGATTCCAGATGAATGTGTCTTCACTGGTGACATCGCAGATTGGGTCTGATGAAATGGCTGAACGAGCAATATTATGTCCAAAAAATGAATACTGTGATGTCATTAATAATAAGATGATAAACAAACTCTCATATGAAGAAAAGATTTATCTTAGCGTTGATTCTGTTTTGAGCACAAATCCAGATGATCATATCAACTATCCAATTGAATTCCTGCATCAGCAAACACCAGGAGGACTGCCACCACATGAATTAAGGTTAAGGATAAATAAAGTTGTGATGTTACAAAGGAATATGGATCCGAAAGCTGGATTAGTAAATGGCACAAGATTTATGGTAGTGCGTATGCACGAACACTCTCTCGATCTTCGCGTCGTTTCTGGAGAAGCTAAAGGCAAAAGAATCCTTCTTCCGCGTATCGATCTAGCTCCTTCTGTCAGTGGTCTACCATTTATTTTAAAGCGCCGACAATTTCCGGTTCGAGTAGCATTTGCGATGACAATTAACAAAAGCCAAGGGCAAACCCTTTCGCGTGTTGGATTATACTTACCTGATCCTGTATTTGGTCATGGTCAGTTTTACGTCGCTGGTTCGCGCATACGCTCAAAGTCGGCGTTCAATATTCAAATGGTCGAAGGATCTCGCCAAGGCCGATTCGAAGGAAAAGATGGCTTTTATACAAAGAACATTGTTTATGAAGAAATTTTTTATTAATCAACAGATTTTTTATTAATACTTACTACTTGCATCTTTTAAGAAATTTATAAACTTTTACATCATTTTTGTATTAATCATTTTAGCTAAATCTTTCTTTGTATAGTTGGTAGTAACACACAAATTTTAATTTTATTATTATTTTTTTTCGATAATCAATTAATGAAATGTCGATAAACGTAAAGAAACATAAGTAATCTTGCTCAGAGAAAATGCGATAACAAAAAAGGCGCTAAATCATAAGGCACGAAAAAGGCGCCAAATTCAGTCGCTTATGTTCTATTTACACTGTCATTGCAAAAATGATGACCGTCGCCGAAAACTTCGCTTCTTTGCCTCCCATTGACCCTGTGAGGCGTATAGATGCAAAGCAAAGGAAAAGAGAAGGCCCTGCAAATGTATTGCTAACAGAAAAAGAATACATGGCTTTGATTAAAGCCGGTGAACAAAAGGACGATAACCACAAGATTGCATTAGCTATGGAGAAGGAAAACGAAAAGTATATTTAGAAACATAGTGGACCAGCATACAGGACAAAGAGGAATTTGCCGAACTTTTCAGAGAAACAGAGAAAAATCATTAATTTTTCAAAATTTGACCTAATAGCTCGAAAGGAGAGATTGAAACTTATTGAGATTGCAAAAGAAGCAGCTCTTATGGCCAAGGAAATCGAAACGAGTAAGACCACACCGATTTCTGATCTAAAATCTCCAGAACAACGAATGACTACGTGTTCATTCACTTTAGGGCGAAAAAATTAGCAATGTTCTTTTTTATATGTTTATTTTATGCTACAATAAAATTTGCTATATTTGCTATATGCAAATTTATTTCCATTTATTTCCATGCAGCTCGGTGATTCACGTTTTGTTGCGTGCTACGACTTTCGGTAAAATCTGATTGCAAAAGCACTTTCATATCAAGGCTTATATGACAAATATATTGTTCTTTTCCTTTTTTCCGGCGTCGTTATGGTCAGAAGTGTAGGACCATAACCTTCCCACTTAACTGCATTCCTACTGGTCCGCTTGTGGGGTCCGCCGGTTTGACCTCAGAAAGTAGCGGCAGGCTTCCCGGTTTGGGATTACTTCATCGCTGAGGCCAATCAAATGCTGGTGTTTTTGCATTTGTTTGCACCAATTGTTTTTCGGCCTGCCTTTTTTTTGAAAACACCAAGATGAGCCTAGGGACACATATACCACCATTAAACTGCCCCACAAGTGTACATGCAAATCAGTGGGTTGACACGACTGGAGATCACCGGTGTTGTAAGAGTAAGATCAAACAAAAAAATCTGGAGCATGCCCGTGTCACAAAGAAAAAAAAAAAAGGCAGGCCGAAAAACAATTGGTGCAAACAAATGCAAAAACACCAGCATTTGATTGGCCTCAGCGATGAAGTAATCCCAACCCGGGAAGCCTGCCGCTACTTTCTGAGGTCAAACCGGCGGACCCCACAAGCGGACCAGTAGGAATGCAGTTAAGTGGGAAAGTTATGGTCCTACACTTCTGACCATAACAACGCCGGAAAAAGGAAAATAAGAAAGAAGATTTGTTTCTGATTACATTCACTTATATAAAACTTTAATAAAAGCTATTACTTTTCTGAGTTCGCTTACTAATTGATCATTAGAATTAAAAAATGACTTAAAACAACCAATTTAGTGGTATGAACTATTAGTAACAGCTCTAATGGTAGGTAAACTAGGGATGCCGCAGTCGCGCAGTCGTTTTGAACATAAATTTGAATTATTATTTTTTGAGTCGTACCTGTGCAGGGACGGGTTAAGAATATCCCTGCAGCGATACCTCTCGCTTGTCGTAAAAGGCGACTAAACAAAGGTAAACAAAAAATCACATCTAGGCAATTTAGAAAACACCAAGGTGAGCCTAGGGACACATATACCACCATTAAACTGCCCCAGAAGTGTACATGCAAATCAGTGGATTGACACGACTGGAGATCACCGGTGTTGTAAGAGTAAGATCAAACAAAAAAAATCGGGAGCATGCCCGTGTCACAAAAAAAAGGCAGGCCGAAAAACAATTGGTGCAAACAAATGCAAAAACAACAGCATTTGATTGGCCTCAGCGATGAAGTAATCCCAAACCGGGAAGCCTGCCGCTACTTTCTGAGGTCAAACCGGCGGACCCCACAAGCGGACCAGTAGGAATGCAGTTAAGTGGGAAGGTTATGTCCTACACTTCTGACCATAACAACACGCCGGAAAAAAGGAAAAGAAGATTATTTTTTGAGTCGAAAATCAAAATTCCGGCCATGTATGAACCTTCATATCGTCTGCTTCTACCAATACAAAAATGTTGATAATCAATTAAGAAATGGTTCCAAAACAATATATCCAAGATCGACATTGGATTCACCCGAAAACAGCTCCGCTCGATTAATAATAAATATATTTTCTTTCGCATGCACCATTACTTTTCACGCACAACGTTTGACAAAAGCGCAACTTTTTTAACTGTGAAGCCTGTATTCAACAGAAAAGCTGTGTCAATGATTTTATGTTGTAAAACCATACAGTTCAGTTTAGCTGCTCGATCGTCATTCAGCAAATTATTTACCACAATTAGTGACTTTGTTTGTGCTCGTATGGTTTTGTGTAACTTTTTTATAAACTCTGGCGCAAATTATACTGAATTAAGAAAATATTTGAAGGATATTTTTACACTATAATCAGATAGAGCTGACATAGTCATAGCAAGTATTCAAAAAAACTTTCTTTCAATGTTTAAAGATCGATGGGAAAAAGCGAGAAGAATAAAAAATCGTTTTGAAACCAGTAACAATGCACGGTTGGACGGTGAATTAAAGATACCATTTGAAGATAATACTCCAAAAACTTCTTCTGACGAACGTGGACAACCTTCTAAACCATATGTAGAATCGGCAGACAAAACAAAAAAAACCCAAACATGGAATTTGTACAAGGGTATAGATTTGAATTTATACACAACGCTTATGTCCAATATTTGCGTTCTGTTGGCGAAGGCGATGAAGCAACTATTGTGAGTATTGCGCGAACTTTAACTAAAAAAGACAAAAAAGAAGTCCTTCAGAAGATGTCATTTGATATGGAATTAATGAATTCTTATTTAAAAGATGAAGCCCTTAGTATATTTATTGATATAGATTTAACGAAATCCCCATATCGATTATTAAGGTCTCGGTTATCTGAGAAAAATTGCTTTGTTTTTTCCGTCATACACTGCTATAATGGATGCAAAGAAGATGTGCTATCCCCCAAAATCGAGCATCGAAATTAATGACATTGGGGCTTCTATCAACCTACAGGAACTATTAGATCATACTGCAGCTTGCATCCTTCAAATTAATTCGGTGTACAAATCAAGGCACAGAAATTTGGAATTATACGTAACACGGGGCTGTGATGGATCATCTGGGCAAAGTGAATATAAACAGCTATTACCAGGTGAGACCCAGTTAATATGAGACGCTAATTTATTCATTGCTTCTCTTGTACCTATAAAACTACTTGATTAATCAACAAATCTTGTGATCTGGCAAAATACTACCTGCTCTTCTGTTCGGTATTGCCGACCTACTTCTATAAAATTTGTCAAAGAAATTTCGCAGCAGATTACATAAAGGTCAAATTGACCAATTTACTCCATCACTGGCTAGTAAAAATGACACTGTGTGTAGACTTAGATGTGTGGAAACCATTCTGCATATTTCTTATAATCTTTCGCTCGAGAAATGGTCAACAACAACTCTAGAAAATAAAACGAGCAAGGAAGAAAAGAAAAAAAATATGTGCAAAGTAGATTCCGAAATGAACTCCTCGTGCAGGAACGGGTTAAGAATATCCCTGCAGCGATACCTATCGCTTGTCGTAAAAGGCGACTGAACAAAGGTAAACAAAAATCACATCTAGGCAATTTAGAAAACACCAAGGTGAGCCTAGGGACACATATACCACCATTAAACTGCCCCACAAGTGTGCATGCAAATCAGTGGGTTGACACGACTGGAGATCACCGGTGTTGTAAGAGTAAGATCAATAAAAAAAAAAAAATAAAAAATCTGGAGCATGCCCGTGTCAAAAAGGAAGGGAAGAATGAAAACGGTCAAACCGTAGCATTATGGAAAAGAACGCTAAAAGGAAAAGCACTACCCCGCCAGGCACTACTAATGGTCGTGATCCTGGGACGAGCAGCAATGCTCGTGTCAGAGCTATAGGATTTCCGGTGGATAGCAAAGTAATGCAACGGCGTAAGCCACATTTAAGAGTCGCGAGTTGGAACGTTGGAAGCATGAGTGGGCGCAGCTATGAGCTTGAAGAAATGATGGTTAGAAGGCGAGTAGACATCCTGTGCGTACAAGAGACGAAATGGCGAAACACCGGTAATCGGGCACGTTTCTTGGACGTTAAAACAAAAGCCTACAAGATGTTTTACTATGGATTGGAACAAGGAAAAAACGGAATCGCCATCATCCTTGCGGCAGAGTTACTTGGCAACGTCTTAACCATTTCAAAGTCCAGTGACCGTTTGATGGCTCTCAAATTGGTGATGCATGGTGAGGTGTGGAACATCGTAAGCGCATATGCCCCTCAAGTAGGATGCGAACAAAAAGAAAAAGATGCATTCTGGCTAGATTTCCACAACCTTGTCAAAATCATCCCAAAGGAAGAGCTTTTGTTTGTTGGGGGAGATTTAAACGGACATGTCGGGAAGACTAGCGAAGACTATGAAGGCTACCACGGAGGGCTGGGATACGGCACCAGGAACTCTTCAGGTGAAGATATCCTAAACATGTGCAAGTCGTACGGTCTTATAGTGCTAAATACCATGTTCGTCAAGCAAAGCCGGCACCTGATCACTTATAGCAGCGGCGGAAATGAAACTCAAATAGACTATCATTTGGTATCCAGTTTCATGAAGCCACGAGCTAAAGATTGCAAAGTGATCCTGGGAGACGCGATCGCCCCTCAACACCGTCTCCTCCTGACTGATTTTTTTATGGATGCGAGAAAGAAGTCAAAGCAGCAAACGAAGGTGTCTGAGAGAATCAAGTGGTATAAGCTGGATAAAGGAAAAGGCGAAGCTTTTATTACCATCATGGAAAACTACCTCTCTTCCATTATCGATGAGGTCGGTAATGAGGAATGCAGAGCACAAGACATGTGGGATTCCCTACAACAATCTGGCCTGGAGAAAGCCAAATCACTGCTCGGAACATCTAAAGGCCCCTGCCAACACGCAAAAGAAACCTGGTGGTGGACAGACGAAGCCAAAGCAGTGATACACGAAAAGAAAATGGCTTTCCAAGCTTGGTCAAAGTGCTCTTCTACTAATAGAGAGGAAAAAGCTCGCCGTGAAAAGGTATATAGATGTTGCAAAGGTATCGCGAAGAAAAAATGCGCCGAATTCAAAGCGAAAAGCATGGAAGGCCTCTATCAGGAGTTGGAAGAAATATCGTCTTCCGCGTCTGACAGGAACCAGGCTACCCAGGAGCTTCGACAAAACAATTTGAACAAAGGAGCAAATATCTTTAAGATAGCCGCCCAGAGAAGAAGAAATGCTCAGGAGATTCGTTTCCCAAAGTTTATTAACAATGCTGAAGGCCAACTCCTTGTGGAAGACGAAAAAATTCTCCACAGATGGCGACAGTATTGCGAGGAACTTCTGAACGAACAGTTTCCCCGAGTGTACTTTCCAAGAGCCGCCCCGAATCATGCCGAAATATCCGACATCACAGTCGAAGAAGTTCGGTACGCGGTTAAAAACTCCAAGAAAAGAAAAGCTGTTGGGCCGGACGGGATACCCTCTGAGTTCTGGAAAAAGATGGGAGACATCGGGTCTAGATGGCCCATGGTTCTTATCTCCAAACTTATGAGAGGCGACACTATGCCTAATCAATGGAGGGAAAGCTATCTTCTTCCATTGCACAAAGGAAAGGGTGATACGCGAAATTGTGATAACTACCGTTCTGTCAAGCTGATGTCGCACACCATGAAGATCGTTGAACGGGTATTAGATAGCCGACTGCGGAAAATAATACGACTATCTGATGACCAGTGCGGGTTTGTCTCGGGTAAATCAACAACAGATGCAATCCAAAGTATAAGGATCATGATGGAAAAGCATCGTGATTCTTCAAAGGACTTGCATATGGTGTTGGTTGATTTCGAGAAGGCCTTTGACCGGCAACCAAGAGATCTTTTATGGGTAGCGCTAAGACAAAAAGGAGTTCCAGAAACCTACGTGCGAGTGGTTATGGACATGTACGAGAGAGCAACGACAAGAGTAAGATGCACCGCAGGAGTCACCGAAGAGTTCGCAATCAAAGTCGGTGTACACCAAGGGAGCGTCCTCAGCCCACTGCTTTTTATAACAGTCCTTGATTGCTTGCTTGAAGGAAAAGTGACGGACCCCAATGTGCACCAGCTATTCTTTGCTGACGATGGGGCCATTATAAGTGATGATCAGGCGTCCCTACAACGAGCACTTGAGGTGTGGGTGGACATTTTTGAGGGACACGGGTATCGTATTAGTTCAAAGAAGACAGAGTATCTGTGCTGCCCGTTCTCTGACCCTCATCAGCCTATTCCAGACATTTACTTGAATGGAAGAGTGCTTCCCAAGTGTGAAAAGTTTAAATATCTGGGATCTATGATTAATAGAGAAGCAACTTGTGATGACGACATCAAACATCGCGTAAGCGTAGGGTGGATGAAGTGGCGGGAAAACTCCGCCATCTTCTGTGATCGAAAAATGCCCCCTAAGCTGAAAGGAAGGCTCTACACTTCAGTTGTACGTCTGGCGCTCACATACGGTTCACAATGCTGGACAATGCACAAAAAGTATGAGAGCAAATTAACGGCAACTGAGATGAAGATGCTTCGCATGACAGCGGGAGTAACAAAGCGTGACAGAATTAGAAGTTCAAAGATCCGAGGAAGCCTCCACGTAAAAGAAACCATCACAAGAAATATAGAGCGCGACCGACTCAGTTGGTATTGCCATGTTCAAAGGAGAGATCCTTTGAACCCCGTCCAAAAGGCGTTATCAATCAACATTCCAATTTCAACACGCAAAAAAGGCAGGCCGAAAAACAATTGGTGCAAACAAATGCAAAAACACCAGCATTTGATTGGCCTCAGCGATGAAGTAATCCCAACCCGGGAAGCCTGCCGCTACTTTCTGAGGTCAAACCGGCGGACCCCACAAGCGGACCAGTAGGAATGCAGTTACGTGGGAAGGTTATGGTCCTACACTTCTGACCATAACGACGCCGGGATAAAAAAAAAAAAGGAAAAGAAGAAGAAGATTCCGAAATGAACTTGACCTCCATATCGACAAACCCCGACAAGGACAAGTAATAATAATGATGGAAATACTGCGCGAAGATTCTTTTCTAACTATCATTGTTCATCCAATATTACTGCAGTTGACGACGAGTCGATAAAACGGCTATATATTATACTAAAAACAATATCATCTGGAATCGCAGTAAATGCTACCAAATTCGGTCAATACGCAATGAATACAGCTCAAATATTTGTGAATAAATACAATTTGTGTTACATGCCGACCTCTGTTCATAGAATCCTTATTCACGGGGAGAGTATTATAATATATTTCGCAATTTTACCAATAGGCCAATTGTCTGAAGATGCAGAGGAAGCGCGGAACAAAGACTACAGACGATACCGATTACATCATTCCAGAAAGTGTTCTCGTTCAGCAACTAATGAAGATATTTTACATACACTATTATTTACATCAGATCCATACATTGCATGTTTAAGGACACCGACCAAGGCGGTTTCCAAGGAATTTTTGAATGAAGTCAAAATGATCTTGGATTTTCCTGAAAGTGAATAATCACAATATTATACTTGTTCAAGAATATATTAACTTCCAATTTCAATCTTTCTGAATTAAAATGTTTTCAATGTTTTTCAATGCCTCATGACTTTTATTTTACTGTAAACTTAACTCATTTGCTCAGAACTTAATTAACTAAAATCTCTCTCTTGCTACAATTTATTATCAATTACTTTCACAGCTTCCTTTTATTAAAAACACAAATGTAAAATAACCTACCAAAAGCAAGTAAGAAGTACATTAAGACTCTTTCTACATGCATTAACCAATATGTTTTATCGATTTTTAATTCTATTTCGGCCGTAATCACCTATAACTGATTTCAATAAAAAGCATGTACATACATTCAATAATATATACACGAATTTTCAACTTCCTATCATTTAAAACATAAGAGGTACAGATTTTTGAGACAGTGAACCCGTTTCGGTCCCACTGTGCGGTGGTGCAGCCAATCCCCAAGAGGAGTAAAGACACCTCTAACCCGGGAAATTTTCGGTCGATAAGTCTTCTTCAGAGTATCGGCAAGGTTTTCGAGAAGGTGGTCCATAGAGCCCTGTCTAAATGGGTTGAGGACAATAAAATCATTCCGGATAACCAATTCGATTTCAGAGCGGGGGAATGGGCGTCCACTGGCGAGACAAAGTATAGTCAGATCCGAAGGATCGTGCTGATCAGTATCTATATTTTGACAAACATGTAGATGCTGCTCTGGTAAGGGCCCGGGGCGCTTTCGCTCTGACAAGATGGCTGTTTCATAGCAGCCAACTTAATTCCAGAGTGAAGGTAATCTGCTACATGGCCTTTATCAGGCCCAGGGTTGCCTATGAATGTCGCGTCTGGTTCGATGTGAGAGCTAGCTTAATGGAAATGATTCGGGTATTTGAGAGACAATATCTCAGGACTTGTCTCGGGCTACATAGAACACCCGAATCTGAGTACACGAAATTTTACCCGAACGAGGTCATATACAATAGGGCCAGGATTGTACGAATAGATAATTTTCTGATCCAACCGATTCGAAGCCACCTTGCAAGAGCAATGACTTCGGTCAATAGCCTGATCTTCAAGCAGGGCTTACCTAACACCAATGACAGGCCTACATAGACTGGGGTAGGGTAGGTTAGGGTAGGATAGGACAAAAAAGAATAAAAACCAAAAACGAAAAATATATAAATATATTAAAATTAAAAAAAAAGATATATGTACAGTTGTGTTTAAAATAATATTAATGCGTACCACAACAATACTTTAATGAATATTTCAGCTTGTTTCCACGTGCAAATTTCTTTTCTAGCTTTTTCCCGGAACTTAACAGTATATGTCAAATCAAATTACTGTACAATTCATAGGAAATATCTTAAAGATCAATGCATGTCAGTCAATTTTATGATCTCAGCGAAAATGCTGTTCAAAAAAAAAAGTAGTAATAGTAGAAAAACTATTTATAATAAAGGAATTGACTTTTATGGTTTTTTTTTTTTTTGAGTAGAAAAGTAAGTACCGCCTTTGTCTTTTTAAAATTAGAAATATAAAAACAATTTTTTGGACGAAAAATATCTACAGTGGGAAGAGGCAAGCATTGCAGTCAAGAAAAGCGTGATCTCATTAACAGGATAAGGCATAATGTATGCCGAAATACAAAATGTAAATGTTGTACTTCAACAATTATAGCAAATGCCATAAAATATGTCGAAAAAGCGGAAACTCAAGGTAGAAAGAGAAAAACGAACGCAGTAGACGATAGGCGCATTGTCCGATACAGCAAAATTCATCCTTGTGCTTCTTCATTTGAGATCCAAAAGGAGCTCCAGCTTCCTGTAAGTGCGGTGACAGTTCGCATACGTCTTTTAGACCAAGACCTACATGCACGGAACGTTCCCCTTTTAACAAAGAAATACCTCAAGAGCCGTATCCAATTCGCCAAAAATCATATAGAGTGACCAGTTGAAAAATGGCGCAATGTAATGTGGACAGACGAGAGTAAATTTGTTCTCTTTGGTGGTACTGGTTCCCGACAGTATATTCGTCGTCCGCCCAACACAGAATATCAACACAAATATACTGTGAAAACAGTCAAATATGGAGGCTTACGGCCCATACAACTTATAAACGTAATAATGGAACAACATCTCTATGTAGATATTTTAAACAACACCATGCTACGCCGAGTATGAAATGCCTTTGAAATATGTCTTCCAGCAGGACAATGACCCGAAACACACGAGTCGAGCAGCTAAAGAATGGTTTCGGGCTAATGAGGTTGCAGTTATGCCTTGGCCTGCACAGTCCCCCGACCTCAACCCCAAATCTATGGGGATATATTAAAAAAGAGGTAAGGAAGGCAAAACCATCAAACAATCGGGAGCTTTGGGAGATAGTAAAGGATTCCTGGACAAAAATCCCAGAGTGTTACCAAAGCTTAGTAGACTCTATGCAGCGTCGCTGTAAAGCTGTTTTAAATAATAAGGGATTCACGACAAAATATGTATTAGGCACAAGTGTCTTTTATATATTATATATATATATATATTAGTTAATGTTCCGTGCAGGGACGGGTTAAGAATATCCCTGCAGCGATACCTCTCGCTTGTCGTAAAAGGCGACTAAAACAAAGGTAAACAAAAATCACATCTAGACAATTTTGAAAACACCAAGGTGAGCCTAGGGACACATATACCACCATTAAACTGCCCCACAAGTGTACATGCAAATCAGTGGGTTGACACGACTGGCGATCATCGGTGTTGTAAGAGTAAGATCAAACAAAAAAATCTGGAGCATGCCCGTGTCACAAAAAAAAAAAAAAAAAAAAAAAAAAAAAAAAAACAATTGGTGCAAACAAATGCAAATACACCAGCATTTGATTGGCCTCAGCGATGAAGTAATCCCAAACCGGGAAGCCTGCCGCTACTTTCTGAGGTCAAACCGGCGGACCCCACAAGCGGACCAGTAAGAATGCAGTTAAGTGGGAAGGTTATGGTCCTACACTTCTGACCATAACAACGCCGGAAAAAGGAAAAGAAGAAGAAGATATATATTAGTTAATATACATATATAATATATATATAATAAGATAGGTCTACGGTTTATGTATATTAATATATATAAAAAAACACTGTATATAATATATATATAATAAGATAGGTTTACGGTTTATATTAATATATATAAAAAACAAGGATCTTACCCATATTTTCGGGAGAACCAGCAGTTTACTTTCGTTTATTGATTTGGTAATGAGAACTCTGGGCGACTACACTGATGAAGAGGAAAAAAGTCGAATATTTCGAATAATTTACGATACCAAAGTTTAAGGAGGCGCAAAGAATCTTCTAAATGTTGACCCATCATAAAATTGGACATCATGTAAGGCAGCACTTAAACAACACTACAGATCATCGAAGGACCAGTTGAAGATAGCTCGGGAAATTGGATCGTTAAAAGTAAGTGGTATAAGTGAATTAGACAATAAGTTAAGATATTAGTGGAAAATGGAACTGAGTATGCCACCTTCCATGAAAATGGGACCACAATGACACAAACCTTCTGTGGTATGTTTGTGCGAAGAGTCAATTAATAAGTATCTGGTATCAAAACACCGCGATAATGAAAAAAAATATAATTTAACGGAAATTAGGAATATAGTTAATAAGTTTATAAGGCAAGATCAAGGAAATTTAAGACTAAGCCATTTTTGATTCCTTTATTGGCGGCGGCAGATATAATAATAATAACGAAATAAACCAAAGTAAGCGTAGCAATACACTACAAAAATCTAGTCAGAGTTATTACCGAAATCAACAATGTTCAAGCAAGACCATTTTATAATACGATGGGCGATCAAAAAGTAACGATAAACGGGTATTATTTCAGGGCCTAATTATGTGAAATGTATTGTTTTCACTCACGTATACCCTCACTAGTAGCGAGCAAAAAAATCATATAAAAAGTTCACCTTTTTTTGGAAGATACATTCATTCAAATACGAGCAGTCGAAGAGATCACATCAATATGGAGAAAAATTAAGTAAGAGCCGTCACTAAGTACCTCTGCCCGAAAAAAATATCTACCAAAGAAATTCACGCTGACTAAGTGGAAACATTGGGGGACTCTGTTCCTCCATATTCCACAGATGCAAGGTGGAGTAAGGAGTTCAAACTGGGCAGAACGTCGACTGAAGACGAACATCGCTCCGGGCGTCCATCCACATCCCGCACCGAGGATAATATCAAAAAATCGAAGACATCGTCCTAGATGACCGACGAGTGACCATCCAACATTTAGTTAAGATCACAGGGCTCTCATTTGGAAGCATTCAAAGTATCCTGACAGATGATTTGAACATGGAGAAGGTCTCCGCAAGATGGGTTCCAAGAATGTTGACCGACGAACAAAAAGAGAAGCATTTCAAGAACGAATCTTTAAAAATATCAAAAGGATCCGGGCTTTTTGCACTCGTTTTGTAACGATGGTAAACAACAGTCTATGGCCTGGAAAAGATCTTCTTCACCGACCCCTAAGAAGTTCAAGGTTTCAAGCTCGGCAGGCAAGATTATGGCGTCTGTTTTTTTGGGATGCCAGGGGAAATATCATGATTGATTATTTGGAGAAGGGAGCTAGTATTTCAGGCTCCTACTATGCAGAACAAATAAGAAAGTTGCGGGAAGCCATTAAGAAAAAAAGGCGGGGCAAACTGTGTGCGAAGGTGTTGTTTCACCAAGACAATGCACCCTCTCACAAAGCTCAAGTTGCGTTGAATGCCATACGGGAAGCGGGCTTCGAATTGGTTGAGCACCCTCCCTATTCTCCAGACCTAGCCCCCAGCGACTTCTGTCTCTTTCCTCGCCTCAAGGAACACCTCAGAAGCCAGAAATTTGCCGATGATAGTGAAGTGATGGCTGCCGTACAAACGTTTTTCGAGGAGCAAGATAAAGATTTTTTTTTTAAATGGAATACAAGCTTTAGAGAAGAGATGGACTACATGTATAAACTTATTAGGATATTATGTAGAAAAGTAAATTTAATTTGAAAGAATAAATGTTGTATTATACATTGATTATCATTACTTCTGGATCGCCCCTCGTAGATGCAGTTCTAATCAACAATCAGAGAAGGGCGATTCAGCTCAGTATTCATGGGAAAGCAGACAACATACTTTCAACAGATCAGGTCAGGTTAGGAATTCAAACCAGCAGCCACAGCCAATGAGTATAGGTAATTTTGTACACCAGTATCAGGAAGTACAAACTCAAAATGAAGATTTGAACACTGATTTTTTTTTTCTCAAATAGGCCTCGGAAACAAAATATATGCAGATGTAACTATTGATGAGATTAAGTTGAAAGTATTAATTAATATATGTTCCACAATAAACATTATAAGCTCCAATACCGTAGATTGTAGTAGATGTAAACTACTTGAAAAAGTAAGGATGGGTTGCAAACTATAAATAATATAACCACAGATATCTTGCAAGCTGCAAGAAAATGGTATAAAAGAAAGTTGGAGAATAAGCCATGTGATTTTCTTATGGGAATGGATATTCTCATTAAAATTGTAAAAACCCTGGCTTTTGACAAAAAGTACAATACATTATATTAAATAATGATACTAAAGTCCCTATTTACACCCCTCGTAGCGAAGCAACTGTCGATCGCTTCGAATTAGGTTCAGGTAAAAGAGAAATGGATTTAAGTCATTTGAACGATGAAGAACGCAAAGCAATGCAATACCTCTTAAACCAATTTCAAAACCTTATTTACAAGGAAGGGAATAGATTAACAAATACGAAATCAATTACACATGAAATAAAAACAACAACCAATCAACAGATTAATTAGAAATTATATAGACTATCACCTAGACACGAAGGGGAAGTAAGAAAACAAATTCAGGAAATGGAAATGCGCGGAATAATCAGAAAATCAAATATTCATCTCCGATAGTGGCAGTAGCTAAAAATACAGACAATTCTGGACGTCAGAAATTTCGACTTTGCCTGGACTATCGAAAACTCAATGAGATAACAGTAGATGATAAATATCCGTGACCAAACATCGATAGTATATTGGATAAACTCGGAAGGGCCCTGTAGTTCTGTACATTAGACCTAGCAAATGGATATCATCAAATTAAGATGAATCCTGATTACATTCATAAAACGGCTTTTGTCAATCCCAATGGATTATATGAATTCTTTAGAATGCCTTTCGATCTCAAGAACGCACCCGTTACGATCCAGAGACTAATGAATAAGATCTTACAGGAATATATAAATCAAATTTGTGTCATTGATTTAGACGACATACTAATTTTTTCCGCAACTTTGAATGAACATATAAACTCTCTAAAAATAATCCTTTGAAGATCATCATCTGAGCATAATCTCAAATTACATTTTGATAAGTACTTATTTATGAAAAAAAATACCGAATTCCTAGGACTTGTCTTAACTGAAGATGGTATGAAACCAAACCCTAACAAAATAAAATGTATTCAGGATTTCCTAGGATTAACTGGATTCTACAGAAAATTTGTGACTATGCAAAGATTGCTAGTTAAAATATTTGAAAAAGAGGAAACGGATCAATACTAACGATCCAGAATACATCCGAGCATTCGAAACTCTGAAAATGCATATTATCCAACAGCCAATATTGAAATTCCCTGATTTTAACAAAACGTTCACACTATTTATTGATACCAGTAAAAATGCGATAGGAGCAGTATTAATACAAAACTGTCAAGCGGTCAGTTACTCCTCAAGATCGTTAAACTACCATGAGAAGAACTATTCAGTGACGGACAAGGAGTTCTTAGCCATAGTATGGTCTGTAACTTATTTCAGACCATATTTATGGGGCAGACCATTCAAAATAATCACCGACCATTTACCCATTAAATATCTGAATCACAAATTCACAGGGAAAAAGTTTAGTCAGAGATACCAACGCTGGCATCTCAAATTGCAAGAATATCAGTACGATATAGAATTCTTAAAAGGAAAAGAAAATAGCATTGCAGACTTCCTAAGCAGGACTCCCGAGTGATAAGAACCAAGAAATGACAAGCAATCAATCATTAAACCACTTATCCGATAATGCAACTGTGCATTCACAGGATGAACAATTAAACCATATTCCCATAAAAGAAACAATAGTAAATAAGTACAAAACCCAATTAATATTAACTAATGATTTTGATAAAAAATTAAAAGTTTTACACAATAGGAAATTATATTCATTGATATGACGAAGAACAACGATTATTGAACAGATTTATTAAAAACACATATAAAGTAAGTCCTGATCGGAATATACTCTGAATTATCGTATCACGAATTTAACAAAACTTAGCAATTGTTGATAGAAATATTCCATCATGACAAGCAAATAAGGTTCCCCAAAGTTTCTTTAAGAGCTAAAGAAATTAAAACTGAAGAAGAACTACATAAACAATTGTCATTACACCACATAAATGAATCACTGCATAGTAGAATTAACAAATGTTATTATAACAAAATTTATATTCCGAAGCTCAGAGACCATATCCAACTAATAATAAATAACTGCGACCACAATAGATAAACTAACAAAATTCGCATCGGCAAACTATATAACAGACAGAAATTGGATAACGAAAATAAGCCCTCACAATGGAACACTTTGCTAAATTTGGAAAACCAAAGAAAATCATAATGGAAAACGAATTCAGATCTGAATAATTAATGAGTTATTTAAAGAGTGAAAATGTGGACATTCATTTGACAAACCCAAATATTCATACAGGCAAGGCGGGTATAGAGAGTTTACTCTCCACCTTGCTACAGAAAATATTAAGAATAGAGGATAATGAGCTTTCAACCCCAATGAAAATACAAATGACTATAAGGAATTATAACGAACGATATCATCAACAATCAAGTGTGCCTCTAAAGAAGCAAACGAAAAAGCCAGCGTTATAGAATTACAAGAAAGAATTAAAAATACTAAACAACACATAATTAACAAAATAAATGTCTGTAGGGAAAGTTACACCGAGAACAGATATAAGGATTACTTCATCGCTGAGGCCAATCAAATGCTGGAGTTTTTGCATTTGTTTGCACCAATTGTTTTTCGGCCTGCCTTTTTTCTTTTTTTGTGACACGGGCATGCTCCAATTTTTTTTGTTTGATCTTACTCTTACAACACCGGTGATCTCCAGTCGTGTCAACCCACTGATTTGCATGTACACTTGTGGGGCAGTTTAATGGTGGTATATGTGTGCCTAGGCTCACCTTGGTGTTTTCTAAATTGCCTAGATGTGATTTTTGTTTACCTTTGTTTTAGTCGCCTTTTACGACAAGCGAGAGGTATCGCTGCTGGGATGTTCTTAACGGAATGAATATAGTCATTGCTGACTATAATGACTATAGTCATTCATAAGTATATAGCGTAAGACACAGCAGATGTTCTTTTGTATCTTTTAAAAATTGAGACCTCGTAAATAAATTTATATAAGTATTAGTGACACTTTGATGACGTTCACATTTTAAAATCAGTCTTAATCAAACGTGTTTTTCTCAAAACTACTTTTTTCGAATTTGTGTACAATCTACCTGGTAGAGTTCTTGATCAATCCTTACGAAACTTAGCACACATTTTCTTTATATGTATATATAAGCTCTATTTGAATTTCAATCATAAATAATATCTTTATTTTTACTTATTTTTTATTGCAAAACAAAAACAAAAAACGGTCAAAAATCGTACTTAATTTTTACATTCTAAAAAAATGGATTTTTTTTTTAGATTTTGTGATAAATGTAATTCAAATAAAAGAGACACTTATGAAAAAAGTAACTTTTTTTTGGAAATTGAATTCTGATAAAAATTATGACCTCCAGGACGTTTTATACACAAACTGCCTATCCGGGTGGAAGCTGATATCTCCTGAATTTTTCAAGAAAAATGTTTGAAAATTCCTGTTAATGTTCTTCAATATGCCTATAAAATATCCTCAAGTATCAATAAAGTATATTTGTTCTTTATATGTTTAAAAAATTCCTGAAAATTACTCTTAATGGCATGGAATAAAAAGATGACTCTAAAATTACAAACAACGCGACAAATTCAGTCGAATCTCTCAAATCCCAAGACAACCACCCCTGGAGAGTAGTGAACGAACATCTTCGACACAAATCATGTGGGGTCCAGGTTGTGTGACAAACACCATAAGAGCGTAACTCTTGAACCTGCACGAATTATAAAGAAAAATCGAAATATGCCGTCCTACACCTACATATTTCCCCCCTTAAGACATGTACATAAAGCAAACATTAAACAACCTTTGAAATTTATAGATATGGTTCCTGGCACTAATACACCTGATTGTCACTACGATGGCCCAAGGACTTCCGCAAGTAAGTCCAATTCAACAGGAAATTGGATATACTGTTATAAAAATGCAAATAGAGATAAACAACATACTTTCTCAAATTCAAACTAACATTAATCTTTTAGACATGGGCAATAAAAATTTATTAAATCAAGAAATAGGTAATATTCTCGCAAAGATTTTATCTATCATTCCGAAAGAAACTAGGTAAAACAGGGGCTTGATAAATTTTGTAGGTACAATGCCTAAGGGGTTGTTCGGAACAATAGACCACAACGATTGGCAAGAAATATTAGAAAAGTTAGATGTCAGCGCAGATAATAATGATAACGCTATTACCAGTTTAAATAAACAAATTTCAATTAATACTCAATTCAATGATTCATTCAGTACACTCAGAGGTGCAATAAAATAAGATAGGAAAAATACGCTATATGCTCAACCAAATTAAACAAGAAAGCGATGAAATTTGAAGACATTCAATGTATTTAGATCATAGATTTAGGTGAAATTACAGTATTTAAAAAGCAAAGCAGAACAAATCCAAAATAATATTGCCAATGCCAAAAATAATTTAATTCACCCTAGCATTCTCACCACAGAAAAAAATATATATGTACATAACATTGATTTCTATAAATTAAAACTAATTAAAGTAGGAGTATTACAATTCAAAAACCAATCATTAATTGTTACTATTAAAATCTCTCAGAATTATATTAAAACAGATGTAAAGTTAATCACCCCATTGCCTAACAATGATTACTTTGAGATCGATGTGGAAGATGAATATATTGTAACAATAGAAAAAAAGACATTAAATTATGACTCCACCTTAGTCTAGTCTTTTATTGTAACAAAAGACTTAAAAGTCAGTAAAAATTGTATTTTGAAAAATGAATGTAAATTTAGGTTTTATAATAGAACTAAAATTGAAGCTTTAGATGATGAAACTGTATTAGTTAAAAATGCGATGTAGAAAATTTTAAACAAAACTGTGATGACAGAAATATTACTTTAAATAAAAATAAGTTAATAAATTTTTACAACTGTCAAATAGAATTATATCAAAATGTCTTTAATAGCCAACAGAAGATTATTCAAGATAAATTCTTTTCTTCTAGTATGTAATAAGTACAATCAGACTCAAGTCGAAATGATTACTTTTGATAATATTGTTGATGAACATTCCGTGCAGGGACGGGTTAAGAATATCCCTGCAGCGATACCTCTCGCTTGTCGTAAAAGGCGACTAAAACAAAGGTAAACAAAAATCAC
This sequence comes from Merodon equestris, assembly GCA_958301585.1. Classification (NCBI taxonomy): domain Eukaryota; kingdom Metazoa; phylum Arthropoda; class Insecta; order Diptera; family Syrphidae; genus Merodon; species Merodon equestris. The sequence goes on along the minus strand of OY284414.1, from coordinate 50,837,239 downwards.
ATCTAGGCAATTTAGAAAACACCAAGGTGAGCCTAGGGACACATATACCACCATTAAACTGCCCCACAAGTGTACATGCAAATCAGTGGGCTGACACGACTGGAGATCACCGGTGTTGTAAGAGTAAGATCAAACAAAAAAATATGGAGCATGCCCGTGTCACAAAAAAAAAAAAAAGCAGGCCGAAAAACAATTGGTGCAAAATGCAAAAACACCAGCATTTGATTGGCCTCAGCGATGAAGTAATCCCAAACCGGGAAGCCTGCCGCTACTTTCTGAGGTCAAACCGGCGGACCCCACAAGCGGACCAGTAGGAATGCAGTTAAGTGGGAAGGTTATGGTCCTACACTTCTGACCATAACAACGCCGGAAAAAGGAAAAGAAGAAGAATATTGTTGATGAACATTTCGAGAACATAAAAGAAATCAAAGAACTTAAATGGCATAAGAATCTTTCCTGTAGAATAAATGCAACATTTATTACATTTGTCATAATATGATTAATCATTTTAATAAATTGGTTAAGAAAAAGAAAAATGAGTGTAACGATTATGAATAAAGAAAATAGTATTGATCAGAGAATTCAGGAGAATTCTAAAGCAAACCGAGAAGGAGTTACATCAGCAACAAGACACCCATAAGAACGATTTCGTCAGCAACACCACAGAACAAGTTCAACAGAGGTCCAATATTGTAATTCTCCTACATTTGCCGATATTGCACCGACAGCAGAAAGCATGAATAAAAGACAATCACCGACATCACCGGTTTGTTCTTTCATCGGGATATTTTAAAGAACAAAGTATTTTAGCAAAGATCCACAAAAAGTGTTCCTTTCTTCATTCATAGTGAGAAAAACTATGTTCGCGTGTAGCGAACTCAAATCGTTGATCCAGCAAAGGGTTGACTAAGTAAAGGTAGATTATAAAATATATGGAACATAAAAGTAAGTTAGTCAACAGAGCGAATTTAACGCCCATTTTAATGAAGTAGTAAATAATCTTAAAAGTATTATAGAAACCGACAGGAAGCAATTAAGTCAGGCATACGAAGAGCTAACAGACACTGAGAAAAGAATTATCGTGCATGAGCGCTAAAAACAGATCAGATATTGAAATTGAGAATATTAGAAGAAAAACTGGACCAAATTCTAGATAGAATAGCACTAGTAAAGCAAGGATTAGCACATCCGAGTATGTTGACAGCTGAAGGAATTAGGAAGACAGGACTGGACATTTATATACTGAAAAACGTAAAAGTAGGGTTATTAAAATATGATATTATAAAATATGACAAACTGATTTTAGCTCTGAAAATACCAGACTCACTTATTAACTAAGCCCATTAAACAATTCTATAGTAAAAATAAACTACAAATTAAAAAAATAAGAGAAATAGAAATAAAAAAAAATTATGATAGCACCATAACTGTAAAAATATGCCAAATCTATCTATATATATAATACGCCAGTGAAGACGCTTCTCCTCCTAAACTAAAAGTCGCACAATCAAGTGCGATACACCGTTGGAAAGGTATTTGTCTGAAGTGGTGCACTATGTAATAAAATTTAGCAAAAACTTAATGCTGGAGTGATTTAAACCGGATTTAATTAAATATTCCTTTATGTAGTTTATTTTATATTCCGTCAAATACATGAACCACATTGACCACTAAACCCAATTCCCCAACCGCCAATTGATTGTTGCATTGCATATTTTTAGGAGTTAATCGCCATCTAGATAAATTGAAAAAGGATACATAGAGGCACTATCCTATTAGCAATAATATTTGGTGTATCTAGAAAACTGGACCGAAATTGCAAAATATTTTAGTTTTTCCTTGATTTATACACTAAACATTAATTGTATTCTAAATTTCAAGCTTCTATGTCTGCTAGTATAGAAATATTAAATCAAATTGACGACAGAAAAAAAACTAAATGGCAGCTATTTAATATCCAAATATTAAATGAAACATTTGGCAATAATAAAATGGAATTAATAGATAGATTTCTCTATACCGAATATGTGAATGAATACTTCATTGCTAACCAGCATGTGTAATGAACTTTCGACTCAATGCCTGAAATTTCCTAAAAATGCATGATCTCACACGGAGCAACATTTGTTTGTAATGGAGCAACATGGCAACAAGCAAAATGATCGAGTTTATGTGCCAGATTATCATATAATAATTTCGACCAAAGAATGCTCAACAGTAATTAGGGCTTATAAAAGGGGTTGTGAATCCGCTTTAGTGATTTTCGACAAGTTCTCTTAAAAAATAAATCTCTTATAAGTTTTATAGGTTTTGAATGGTATGAGCGTTGTACTCAAGCTTAGGACGGATATAAGACTTATTGGTTAAAGACAAAGACAGAGGGGGTGAAAAATTTCTTGCACCGCGGCCTCGGAAAAATTATCTTCTTCTTTTCCTTTTTATCCCGGCGTCGTTATGGTCAGAAGTGTAGGACCATAACCTTCCCACTTAACTGCATTCCTACTGGTCCGCTTGTGGAGTCCGCCTCGGAAAAATTATCATTCAACTAAATGTATTAGTAACGCACATACTAACTAGGCATGGAAAAACAATATATCGGAGTATTACTTAAGTCCCTCAATTTGATTAAATTTACAAAATTTTAGTCTTTGGTTCGAATTCAATGAAAAATATTTACTATTAATAAAAGTACATTTATTTGAATTATTCTTGTAAGTCACCCTATATATTATCCCATAGTTCTAAATTGGATTTCAATTATTTTATATTTTTTCATAAAAAAATTACTAACAATGATATCACCAAAAACAAATTCACTAAGTCAATTTATCTTACCAAATAATTTCCACGGCCCTGGAAGCTTCCATGGAACTTTTCCTAATATATCCAACTGTATATCGCGCAAATGCATCAAGAAAAAGTTATTCACTTCTATATCAGATGCTAATTTCAATGGAGACTGCCCTGTGTAATAAAAATAAACTGATGAAAAAAAAAATTGGAAAAATTGGTAAATTAATAATTTTACCTGAATATGTTTCAAGTAATGGATCCGCACCGTATGACAACAGCATGCGAATAATTTCAATATGTCCATTTTCACTTGCTTCATGAAGAGGTCGTATACCAGAATGGGCACCTTCTGAATGATTAGCTCCATATTGTAACAATATTTTGACAATTTCCAAGTTGCCATTTACACAAGCATCGTGTAAAGGTGTGTAACCTGCATTGTCTTTATGGTTGGGATTTAAACTCATCTTTTCGAGGCAATAAACAATAACATCAATGTATCCTAATCTAGCTGCTTTATGTAAAGCACTTTGACCGACGCTTTTATTAAGAACCCATTTTTGAACCTCTTTTAGAACGTCCTTTTCGCTTTTTATTTTGAAATTTGTAATAAACTCTGCATCTTTTCTTTTGAAGTTTGTTTGATTAAATAAGACATGTGTATTCGATTTCTTTTTTTTCCTTAAATAATCAAAGCCAGAACTAAACTTTCGCCTATATGTTCGCCCAACCTTTTTTCCTGTATATGTCCTCAGTTCAATTGATTGATTATCATTTGTTTTGCCTGTAGATCTTTCAAGTTTATTCTGATTCTTTTTTTCACTGTCTTGATCTGTACCGATCATTTTTTCAATAATGTATTCATCCTTAAAACAAAATTGTTGATCGTATTTTTCGTAATCATTTTGAACGCTATTGTTTGTATTATTTATTTCAGGGGGTGCTGATGCTGATCGTTCATTTCCATGAAAAATTTCACGAATTGTTTCTTTATTTAATTGCATTTTATATTCCATTCGTGTTCTAGAGGATAAGATCTGGGTTTCAAAAACATTACGATATTTCAAATTTGCATTGTTATTCTTGCTATTATTTGAACAGTCAGAATCACATGCTACATTGCTGCAATCTGATACTAACCGTGTAGGAATTGGATATTCATCTTTTGTGTGTTTTTGTGATCTTTTAGACCGACATTTAGATTTTACTACTCTTGAATGAAGCACGTCGATTATTGACTTAGGAATTTCTTCTTTTTTATCATCACCAATATTAGCATTTATTTCATTTTCTAATATGTCCTTTTGAAAATCGGCATCCAGATCTGGCAGTGATGAAGACATTCTTTGGGTAGTTGAATTATTAATAGTAATAAGATTGGGAGGAATTTTGAGAGCCCTTTTGTATTTATAAACTTCTAAATACATTTTATCAGATTTATCTTTCATTTCATCATATGTTTGTTTTTGAGTAGAATGCAATTCATTATCTTTCGAACTGATTAGCTTGCTACATAATTTTGGGTCTCTTTGTCTGACATTCAAGTCCAATCTTTGTTTGCGTGAACGTGTCGATACTGTACCGTTTTTCGTGTCATCAATATTATCTATTGTATTTGGATTGCTTGGGTTTTTCGATATATCCTTTTTAAATCTGGATCTTGAATGAGAAAGGCAGTTCGGAGAATTTATAATCCTGGTTTTATATGTTTGCAAATTATTGCACTCAAAACGTTTTGCCTTATCTTTAATGTTTTTTTCACAATGAAAATATCGTTTTGAACTGTACTTCTCCCTTTTTAGTCGTACAACGGATATTTTAGTAAGATCAGACACTCGCGGAGTTTTAATGGAATTTTTATCTTTATATTTGTTTCTGGTATTGTATTTCATGGAATCAGGATTACATAACTTTCCACTACGAATAGAGATTTTCAAACCTTTGCAAAGTTCATTTCTATACTTATTTTTTTGAATATTATTGTTTCTAGACATAGAACTACTCCCTATTTTTGTTCTTGTACATTCCAACTTATCGATTTCATAATCAGTCTTTTGTTTTTGAGTACTATTTTTGCTGATAGTATCCATTTCTATATCTATTTTTCCATCGTTTTCATTTTCATCCAATTTTTCCTTCCTAGATGCTTCGAACAGACCATCATTATTTGATTGACTATCTGAACCACCCGATATTTTCGTTTTACAAACATCTGAATTTGGCTCCTTCTTCGACAAATCATCAATTTTATATACATCTGATCCATTTCTAACTTGTGTTGTTTTATAGTTATTGGCAAGTTGATTGGCAAAATCATTACATGCGTCACCCCATTTATCTAGGTCTAATTCGTCTATTTGCAGGGATAGATGAATGCCGTAGTTATTAAGGCAGTTCTCTTTCTCCTTTTCCAAGTATGGTATAAGAAAATCATTATCGTGGAAGGTAAATCCCTTGAGCTCAGCCTTTGTTCGTATTCTTGATGATGCAGCACATGATGTTTTATCTTGCTTCTGTTCTATAGAACCATTTGTGAATTCAGTTATAGTTTCATTCTTTATGTTGTTCATTTCCATTTTTCTATAAGGCAGATGGGTTATTCTATCATTATTTAGAGCGTCCAAAGGTTTATTTATATTCTCAGTAAAATTATCCGAAGAAGATCTTATGACATCGTTTGGCGTAGTTTTCAGCTCCGTCTTAGATTTAAAGGAACATGTTTTCGTTAGAGTCTTATCAAATTCAGAGCCACACATATTTCCAAAACATATTTTTTTATGTGGGATTTCAATTTCTTTATTGAAAGGGATTGTTCTTTTCAGGGTAACCTCTAATTTTATACCCCGACCTTGTTTATGTTCTTGGCCTGCACATATCTGCGGCTTAATACAGTTTTGTAAACTATATACTATATTGCCCCTAACCGAAGGCATAGATGATTCAACTTTAAATTCGTTTTCTAATCTATAATCAATAGTTGCATTTGTAGCACGTACATTTGTATCAACTTGTTTGTAGCATTTGCTAAAATTATTTGGCATATTCATATCGCCGGAAAAAATATTGTTTTCCCATTTACTCTCGCTTAAAGTATTTAATGTCCTTTTATCCGTTTTCGTTGCTTTAGTTTCGAAATTAAGAGGAAAATCGCTTTTATGAAAATTTGGTTTAAAATTCAATTTTGGCGGATACCCTCGTTCTTGGACAAAGGTTTGATGATTCAAGTTATTTTCTGTAGAATCAGCTTTCGTTCTAATTGTTTTAACAGATAAGTCTAATGGAGCGCAAATATTTAAGGAACTGTTATGATCCTTTCTCCCAGCGATGTGAGCCGAATTCTCAAAAATGCAAGCATTTAAGTCATTCTGCTTTTGCAAACATACAGTGTCAATAATTTCTGCAGGTATTCTTCTAGGTACCTCTTTTAGATCCTGATTATAATTTAATGTTCTTTTAATTATTTGCATATTTAAATCATCTTCGGATATTGCACTTCTTATTGCATGAACATGGTTTATAAGTTCCCGGTAATTTGGTTTTTTAGTTTCACGACTAACATTTTTCGTAGTAGGTGTTAGGAGTTTTTCATTGCATACGTAATGAGAATCGATCTCATTAATGCTTCCTGCATATTGTTTTGAATTCCTACCAATGGAGTTTGTTATTTGATATGAATTTGTGTTAGTACAACTTTGAACAGGACTCCTAATTTTATTTGGAGAATCAATATTATGAACTTTAATATGAATATCTCCTTCTAGTGGATAGGGAGAATCCTCCGTGGGAAAGAAATGTTCATAACTGGAATATTCCCTTTTTATATAAGCATTATGAGTATGCTTACTCCCGTCTAAACTAATTGAGTTTATGGAATTATCAGTAAGATTTACTCCGATTATCTTATCCTTATAATTAGACTGCATTAGGCTTGGTTTTGTTTGTACTAATTTGTTGTCAGATTTATTGTAACTTATATCAATATTCAAAGGCAACTTCTGGTTTTCATAAATGTGTTGGTCAAATTCGCCGCATTGTTGCATTTCTCGTTTTGTTTTTGGGTGAGTTTGGCTAACGAATTTATCAACAGTAAAATAAGGTGGTGCTACATATAGGTTTTTACAACTTGGTGGTGACATTGTTCTCGAAACAATGAATGGAGATTTTTGTTCGGGGGCTTGATTAACCAAACCTTTGCCGTTATCAACAGTTCTTATGCACATGTAATTATTATTCTTTTCATTGAAAAAGTGAGAATCAGTTGATATATTTACTTGCACATGATTTCCAGTTGACTTATTTTCTTCACACCTTTTCGTGAAGCAAGTTTCTTTACTTGAGTACTGTTGGCTATTATTTATATAGGGGTAGTAAGAAAAATTTAGGCAATTGTTTTGTACTGCTGACCATTGTCTATTTTGGTCCACTTTATTTGCGGCTTTTTTCCAAGCAACGTCTGAAAACATGTGATCTTTATATGGGCTATTTGGAAGATTGACTTGATTTTCAGATTTAAATGATTTATAATAGGGATACGTTTGGGACTTAAGCGGATTGTAATTATAATCAAGTCTATTGTTTGTTCTTGTTTTATAATTCTCTATGTAAATATTTATATTTTGTTTTGTACAAATTCCTTTACATTCCTGAACGGATCCATAAGTAAAATCTTCATCTTGGAGGGTTAAACATATACATTCATCTTTGTTTTTACTAATTTCAGTGGAATACCCTGGTTGGCCGTCTTCCTTAAATGCTATTGCTTTTGAGCTTACTATGTTATGCCCTAATTGTTGTTCATATCGGTCCATTGCAATACTAAAATGAAAAAGATAGCAGGACGTTTATATTATTTCTGTAGTATCTATCCATTTTACTATCAAGCGATAGTATGGGAGAGATAAAAATATTCATAAAAATATTGGGAATTCAAATTAGTTCGGTTCGTTATCAACAGATGTTTCTAGCTGTTACAAATGTTTGATATTGACAGCTAACTTAGTGGTTTCTGAGAGGTTAGATATATATCTGTAAAACAAAGTGATTCAATTTTATTAACTACACCTAATATCACTAGCAGAAAAAAGTACGGAAACATAACAGTATTTGCTGTCAAAACGTAAATTTGAACCTTTTTAAATTAACTAAAGTTCTCTGACAATAAGCAGTTGTGTAAATCTTCAATTTCAATCTGAAATACATATATTTAAAAAAATATATCAGAATGTTGGGCATTCATAGTTACTCAACGGATTTGAAGGAAAAGATAATGGCGCTGCACAATAATGGGATAAGATAAAAACAGATTTCACATGATAGGAATATACCAAGAGGGACAATTTCAATGATGATAAAAAAGTTCCAACAACGAAAGACAGTCGAGTGTGCAGAAAAAACGGCAAGTAAAATCAACGTCGAATTAAAGGAAAGAGGTATTGCGGAAATAACCGATCGCACAATATGGACTAGATTGAGTGCCCAGAAAATACGGTAAGTGAAATCAACGTCGAATTAAAGGAAAGAGGTATTGCGGAAGTAACCGATTGCACAATAAGGAATAGATTCTCTGAAGAAACTACTTTTATCCAAAGTGAATATGCTAAAGAGGCAACATTTTTCTAAGGATCATGTTTTTTGGACTCCAGGGAAATGGAATACAGTCTTGTGGAGTGTTGAGTGTAAATTTCAACTACTGAGCAGCGATGGAAAACAAACATTACCAACCGTAAAGCATGGTGGAAGTTCGGTCATGGCCTGGGCATGTCTTCTGTCGATCTGGAGTTAGGCCAATTATTCGCATAGATGGAATAATGGATTGGTATCGTTACTTGGAAATATTAAAAAAAAATGTATGCTTCCATATGTTGAAGAAGAAATGCCAATTAGGTGGATTTTTCAGAAGAAAGCAGTGTGGGCTACATACTATCATTACATTTCAACCGATGAAAACCCCCAGCACTCGTACTGTTCAATTGCATGGTGCAAGTATTTACAACATACGGCAGAGAATACAGAGGAAATTTACACACATCCTCCAGCATTTGATAAAGAAACAGCAAGTTTTTGAAGCCAATTTAAATTATCATCTGATGATTTGATACAAAGATGCTTGCGAAAAAACACTCAGAACAACAAGGAGTCGTTTAATAATTGCTTCTGAAACTTGGCTCCAAAGTATTATTTTGTTGGAAAAAAAGACGCTGGAAATTGCTTCATGGACAGCTGCGTGCATGTTTAATGAAGGATTTTCACCCATCCTTAAAATAATGGAGATTTTTGGTACGCAAATTGGCCGAAACGCCTACTCCTATGATGAGGAGTACGATGAACGATGAATAACCCGTCCAGAGCGATCCACGCCCGAGGCATCCAAAAAGGCAAGGCCTTCCCTTAGGTCACAAAAACTGGCAAATAATGATGCGTATGAAGCCACCGAAGGGTTATTGTGTGGCCCAGGCATAGAAGATAAGTGTAAGTATTAATTTTCCACGAAAATTCTGCTCTTGAAACTTTAAACGCATTTTTCTCAAAACATCATTTTCTAAAACTGTCATTGCCCAAAAACAAAAACTTTTCAACCGATTGCTTTGAAATTTATATATGTTCTTCTACTCATTAATGGTTGTCGGTCGTACCAAAATTCCTTTTTCGAAAATATTTTCTTATTTTTTTAAAAGATTTTTAACAAAAAATTAACAAGATTTTTTTCTACAGTCCGCCATTTTTTTTTTCAATGAAATTGAATAGTAGGGTCGATAGCGACAGACCTACTGAACAATAATCCATTCGATTTTTTTATTTCAGACAACATGAACAGCCGCTATTACCATGACCAGTGTCCTGCTTTTTTTTGCTGCCTAATTTAATTTAAAAAAAAATATATATAAAAAATGTTAAATAAGAAAAAACAATGTTTATACAGTTTAAGATACAAATAAAAACATATAGAAAAATTAAAATGATTGAATTTTACTGTCTTATAAAAAAAATCCCTAAAAAAGGTAAAATTTATGCGTTTACATGAGACTACCTCCTTAATCCAATACATAACTTGTGGAAATATGTAAAAAGATAACTTCAAACCAAAAAAAAATAATAACAAGAATGCGCTCTATGAGAAGGTTGCATATGAATGGCAGAACATCCCAGTTTCATATTGTGAGAAGTTGGTGGATTCTATGGCAAGGAGATGTAGAGCTTTACTTTCATGAAAAAATACATGTTTCCATACTTTTTTCTGTAAGTTTTACAAGGTGTTGTCTCAATTCTTAGTAAATATTTTTTTCCAGTTGCCGTACACAAAAGTTATTTTAAAATCTCAAAAAGAATATTAAAATGTGTCTTTATTTTTTTGATGTATGTATGTAAGTATAAGCCATTTTATGTTAGAACTGAGATTGTGACTCTTTAGACTATGTTTCCAAACCTTTTTCCAAAACTGTATATAAGAAGTTATGTGTCCATGTTATAACATATATATTTAGTATGTTTGTCGCAGGTGCTTAGCGTTAACAATATTTCAATATTTCGTATACTGAAATCCAAATACATCCCATAGGATGTATACAACACAAGATACAGATTATTAAAGCCATCTTGGAAAATAATGGACTTATTTCACCTAACATAAACTGTTAGTACATGGATCCGAAAAAAAAAATATATATATATATGTAGGTTGGTAGAACTGTGATTGACATATATGTCAAACTATGCTCCGTTTGCTGCAATATTTGTAAAAAGGGCCAAATTTATGCCGAGGCATGAAGACAAAGACACGCCGTCTCCCACTTGATTGATTGTTTATGATCATTTAGAAAAAACACCCATATATTTCGCCTGATTTAACTTGGTATAAATTCTGAGAATTCGATAAAGAAAAAAGATCACTGCATAGAAAGGATTCAATGTGAATCACTGTCCGAACTAGTCATTTCGAAAATCGAACTTAACAACTGTTCCGAGAATCAGAAAGAACGTTGGTGTAAATGTATTATGTCGAACGGGAGTCACTTTGAAAGCGATAAAATAGGTGTTGAAGAATAATGAAATATTGTAAACTAGTAAGCCACTTTGTCAATGGGAAATTTATGACAGTTTAGTTTCTATGGTATAATCCCTCGAAACAGATGGAAGTATGCGATAATGTCACACACATCAATGTATTCTCAAAGTTGAAACAACAAAAATGTTGTGCTGTTGAGGGGTGGAGAAAACAGAAATTCAATCAAAAACATTAATGTGAAATGGGAGCCAAGTTCAATATTATGATATATTAATAAATCACGCGCTTAATCTTAAATCCGGTTTAAATCACTCCAGCATTAAGTTTTTGCTAAATTTTATTACATAGTGCACCACTTCAGACAAATACCTTTCCAACGGTGTATCGCACTTGATTGTGCGACTTTTAGTTTAGGAGGAGAAGCGTCTTCACTGGCGTATTATATATATAGAAGATTGTATAAACAAAGGCACTTATCAATTGGTGCAAACATTTTTTTTTTTCTTTGTTTTGACTTCCGACGCCGATGACACGGGATTCGAATCCCGCTACAATCAAGTTTGTCCTTAGCGAAGTTTTGACAAAACACCATGTAGGTTCGTAGTCGGTAAAAATAATAGGTCCCTTTCACCTATACAAAGAATTACACACAACATACTCGTATGTGGGTGATTGAGAGAGAGGGTTCAGATTGTAGACCTGCATTTAAGGAAGACATGTTATCTAGGGGAGATTTGCAGTGAAAAATTAAAATTTCATACGAAATGCTTCCGAGAATTTGGGTTTACATATGTAAAAGTTTGGCAAAGTGATGATATCGATTAACATTGTTCTTGGTATGTTTTTTGTGTTGAAAGGTTATACCTCTCGCTTGTCGTAAAAGGCGACTAAAACAAAGGTAAACAAAAATCACATCTAGGCAATTTAGAAAACACCAAGGTGAGCCTAGGGACACATATACCACCATTAAACTGCCCCACAAGTGCAAATCAGTGGGTTGACACGACTGGAGATCACCGGTGTTGTAAGAGTAAGATCAAACAAAAAAATCTGGAGCATGCCCGTGTCACAAAAAAAAAAAAGGCAGGCCGAAAAACAATTGGTGCAAACAAATGCAAAAACACCAGCATTTGACTGGCCTCAGCGATGAAGTAATCCCAAACCGGGAAGCCTGCCGCTACTTTCTGAGGTCAAACCGGCGGACCCCACAAGCGGACCAGTAGGAATGCAGTTAAGTGGGAAGGTTATGGTCCTACACTTCTGACCATAACAACGCCGGAAAAAGGAAAAGAAGAAGAAGAAAGATTATAAAAGAGGTTTGCCATATTCCTAGAGATAGCAATAAATTTAAGATTTTTGAAAGGGGAATGGAAGGATTGTAGACATGCATACTTTAGACATATGGCAGACCAGCAGGACCAGGAATAAATTCATCATTAAGGATGTTATCAATTTTCAGAAAAAAATGGGAGGAAACGACAGTGCGAGGGGAAATTATCCAAGGGTGATAAGTGGTTGAAGTAAGCTCAATCAAGTACGATCGGCGATATTCTTTGGCAATATTGAGATTAAAGGCAATAAACGACGACTGAACGTTTGATGAAGTTCATTTAAGTTAAGAAAGGTTGAAGTATTGTATATGAATTAACTGAATTTAGGATGACTAGTAGGACGCCACCACAAGGGCAACCATCCAAAGGTCAGTTCAGATCGTCATCTCGGTAAACGTTCAAATTTAGTGGGAATAGTTCCAAGATATTATGAGGGGGGTTTTGACAGTGTACAGAAGGCGGAAATAGGGAGACAATTAGAAACAAAAAAATCATGATCAAATCTGATGCGCTAAATGTTTATTGTTGTAATATATCAAGATCTCTTCGAGGAGATATATTGAACATATCGTGGTAAGGAGACTTTTCTGTTGTGCATTCGCCCAAACTGCGACCTGGAAAACAGAGACCTACTTCATCACTTCTACCTTCAAAATGATATTGATAATTGGCGATCGGAGATCCTTGGTTTTGCCAGGTTCAATGATGGCTAAACAATGCCGTCGCCAGTGAAGGGGCTAACACCCTGTTCACTCCAGATGATCTTCGAGTCACCAGTGGCTGTACACCATCCTGTTCAACAATGCACTGTTGATATGCATATCCATATTATCTTGTGCACTGGAAGACAGCGGTGGTGCAACCAATCTCCAAGAGGGGTAAAAACACATCTAACCCGTCAAATCTCCGGTCGATAAGTCTACTTCCGAGTATCAGCAAAGTCTTCGAGAAGGTGGGCCATAGAGCCATGTCTAAATGGGTTGAGGACAATAAAATCATCCCGGATAACCAATTCGGTTTCAGAGCGGGGCATGACACTATTCATGCCGCGTCGAAACTCCAATCGGATATCCAATGGAACAAATACAAGAACCAATGGTGCCTGTCTGATTGACATGGAAAAAGCTTTAGACACCGTATGGTTAGAAGGACTTTGCTACAAGCTCAGTCGGTTGGGCATAAGTAAACCACTGCTATACAGCGTGTCCCACGAGCAGTGTGCCAAAAAGCTAGAGCGTGTAGGTCTGGTCAAGACAAGAAAAAAATCGTATGGGAGGGGGGGGGGGGTCTATTCCCCCCGTTTAGCCGGGAGGGGCAATTTTCTAAAAAATTTACTTAATTTGGAAAAAAAATTATTAAAAATCAACAGTTACATCCACAATGCCGTGATATACTTCCTTATAAAGCCAGAAACCTCTTCTTTCATCTTGTTTTTAAACGAAGCTGTTTCAAGGAATAGTTTTTGAGAAATTAATTTTCAAACTCAAAATTTTGCAAAAAAAAATTCGAACTTTTTTTTTTCAAAATTGTATGTAATTAAGTACTAATTTTTTTTCAAAAATTCAATTCTCTTATTAGTTTTTAGTTAAAAACAGAAAACCGGATGCAAAAATGACTTGTAGTTTTTGAGAAATTAAAAAAAAACCCGAACCATTTTTTTCTAAGAAACTTTTTTTTGGTTTTAACGCAGCTGGACTTGTAGACAAATTAATGTATGAAACATTGACCTCTTTTTTATTAATTTTAAAAAAATTCGGAGTTTTATGAGGATACAATAAAGAGACACAATATTGGAATAACCCTGGATTAATCCTTTTTTCATTGATAACGCCTGAAGCTGGATAAAGGAAAAGGCGAAGCTTTTATTACCATCATGGAAAACTACCTCTATTCCATTATCGATGAGGTCGGTAATGAGGAGTGCAGAGCACAAGACATGTGGGATTCCCTACAACAATCTGGCCTGGAGAAAGCCAAATCACTGCTCGGAACATCTAAAGGCCCCTGCCAACAAGCAAAAGAAACCTGGTGGTGGACAGACGAAGCCAAAGCAGTGATACATCAAAAGAAAATGGCTTTCCAAGCTTGGTCAAAGTGCTCTTCTACTAATAGAGAGGAAAAAGCTCGCCGTGAAAAGGTATATAGATGTTGCAAAGGTATCGCGAAGAAAAAATGCGCCGAATTCAAAGCGAAAAGCATGGAAGGCCTCTATCAGGAGTTGGAAGAAATATCGTCTTCCGCGTCTGACAGGAACCAGGCTACCCAGGAGCTTCGACAAAACAATTTGAACAAAGGAGCAAATATCTTTAAGATAGCCGCTCAGAGAAGAAAAAATGCTCAGGAGATTCGTTTCCCAAAGTTTATTAACAATGCTGAAGGCCAACTCCTTGTGGAAGACGAAAAAATTCTCCACAGATGGCGACAGTATTGCGAGGAACTTCTCAACGAACAGTTTCCCCGATAGTACTTTCCAAGAGCTGCCCCGAATCATGCCGAAATATCCGACATCACAGTCGAAGAAGTTCGGTACGCGGTTAAAAACTCGAAGAAAAGAAAAGCTGTTGGGCCGGACGGGATACCCTCTGAGTTCTGGAAAAAGATGGGAGACATCGGGTCTAGATGGCTCATGGTTCTTATCTCCAAACTTATGAGAGGCGACTTCTTCTTCTTCTTCTTTTCCTTTTTCCGGAGTTGTTATGGTCTGAAGTGTAGGACCATAACCTTCCCACTTAACTGCATTCCTACTGGTCCGCTTGTGGGGTCCGCCGGTTTGATCTCAGAAAGTAGCGGCAGGCTTCCCGGTTTGGGATTACTTCATCGCTGAGGCCAATCAAATGCTGGTGTTTTTGCATTTGTTTGCACCAATTGTTTTTCGGCCTGCCTTTTTTTTTGACACGGGCATGCTCCAGATTTTTTTGTTTGATCTTACTCTTACAACACCGGTGATCTCCAGTCGTGTCAACCCACTGATTTGCATGTACACATGTGGGGCAGTTTAATGGTGGTATATGTGTCCCTAGGCTCACTTTGGGGTTTTCTGAATTGCCTAGATGTGATTTTTGTTTACCTTTGTTTTAGTCGCCTTTTACGACAAGCGAGAGGTATCGCTGCAGGGATATTCTTAACCCGTCCCTGCACGGATTTTATGAGAGGCGACACTATGCCTAATCAATGGAGGGAAAGCTATCTTCTTCCATTGCACAAAGGAAAGGGTGATACGCGAAATTGTGATAACTACCGTTCTGTCAAGCTGATGTCGCACACCATGAAGATCGTTGAACGGGTATTAGATAGCCGACTGCGGAAAATAATACGACTATCTGATGACCAGTGCGGGTTTGTCTCGGGTAAATCAACAACAGATGCAATCCAAAGTATAAGGATCATGATGGAAAAGCATCGTGATTCTTCAAAGGACTTGCATATGGTGTTGGTTGATTTCGAGAAGGCCTTTGACCGGCAACCAAGAGATCTTTTATGGGTAGCGCTAAGACAAAAAGGAGTTCCAGAAACCTACGTGCGAGTGATTATGGACATGTACGAAAGAGCAACGACAAGAGTAAGATGCACTGCAGGAGTCACCGAAGAGTTCGCAATCAAAGTCGGTGTACACCAAGGGAGCGTCCTCAGCCCACTGCTTTTTATAGCAGTCCTTGATTGCTTGCTTGAAGGAAAAGTGACGGACCCCAATGTGCACCAGCTATTCTTTGCTGACGATGGGGCCATTATAAGTGATGATCAGGCGTCCCTACAACGAGCACTTGATGTGTGGGTGGACATTTTTGAGGGACACGGGTATCGTATTAGTTCAAAGAAGACAGAGTATCTGTGCTGCCCGTTCTCTGACCCTCATCAGCCTATTCCAGACATTTACTTGAATGGAAGAGTGCTTCCCAAGTGTGAAAAGTTTAAATATCTGGGATCTATGATTAATAGAGAAGCAACTTGTGATGACGACATCAAACATCGCGTAAGCGTAGGGTGGATGAAGTGGCGGGAAAACTCCGCCATCTTCTGTGATTGAAAAATGCCCCCTAAGCTGAAAGGAAGGCTCTACACCTCAGTTGTACGTCCGGCGCTCACATGCTGGACAATGCACAAAAAGTATGAGAGCAAATTAACGGCAACTGAGATGAAGATGCTTCGCATGACAGCGGGAGTAACAAAGCGTGACAGAATTAGAAGTTCAAAGATCCGAGGAAGCCTCCACGTAAAAGAAACCATCACAAGAAATATAGAGCGCGACCGACTCAGTTGGTATTGCCATGTTCAAAGGAGAGATACTTTGAACCCTGTCCAAAAGGCGTTATCAATCAACATTCCAATTTCAACACGCAAAAAAGGCAGGCCGAAAAACAATTGGTGCAAACAAATGCAAAAACACCAGCATTTGATTGGCCTCAGCGATGAAGTAATCCCAAACCGGGAAGCCTGCCGCTACTTTCTGAGGTCAAACCGGCAGACCCCACAAGCGGACCAGTAGGAATGCAGTTAAGTGGGAAGGTTATGGTCCTACACTTCTGACCATAACAACGCCGGAGAAAAAAGGAAAAGAAGAAGATTGATAACGCCTGAAAACTTACTTAGAAGAAGAAGATAACGCCTGAAAACTGACCTGCCAATTTCGTCTGGGTCCGCCCGCCGCCGATGGGCTCGACCCGCTAGGACCTTAAGACAATAAAACCGCAATTTTTCATTATTGACAAACAAAATATTTGCAACCCAAATGTAAATAAAAGGCATGGCATTTTTATTAAAAAACCATTTCCAAATTAGATGTTAACTCATCAACACATTACGATGTCAACCTCATACTCTCGAGAAGAATTTACGGACATGCACTTTTGCTACGGTTTAACTAATGGTCTCGAGGTCGTGAAGCCGAAATACTCTACGCTGAAAGATATCCCAATCGGAGGTGTCCCAGTCGTAGCATGTTTTCAAGAATCCACCGACGTCTGCGAGAGCACGGAGTGCTAGAGCATCGAAGAAGCGAAAGATCAGTTACAGATGGATCAGGAATCTTAGATGAAAGAATTTTGGATTTGGTCGGACGTAATCCCTCCCTTAGTACAAGGCGGATAGCTATTATGCTTGGAGTGCCCAAATCTAGAGTATGGAGAGTGCTTCATACCGAAAACTTACACCCGTACCATTTTAGGCCAGTTCAGGAATTCAGTTTTTGAGAGCAGAATTTTGTAGATCATTACTGCTTCGAGATGAAACTGAACGAAACTATTTTGCAAGGATATTCTGGACGGATGAAGCACAGTTTACCAGAGATGGGGTTACTAACTTCCACAATTTGCATCATTGGAGTAGCACCAATCCACACAACAAAAAACAAAATAAATCACAACACCGGTTTATCTGTAATGTTTGGCTTGGTATTGTTGGACACATTGTAATCGGCCCCGGTTTCTGAATGCCGGAGAGTCATACCTGCAGTTCCTACGAGACCTTTTGCCCGATTTGATGGACAACGTGCCTTTGGCCATAGCAGATAATTTAATCTAGCAGCAAGATGGAGCACCAGCACACTACAGCTTACGTATTAGAAACTGGCTGGATGATCATTTTAGTGACCGTTGGATCGGAAGAAGGGGCCCCACAGAATGGCCACCTAGATCACCAGATTTAATTCCTCTAGATTTTTATGTGTGGGGATTCATGAAGAATTATGTTTACGAAGTGGAAATAGTATCTTTGGAACAACTGAAAGAACGGATTGAAGTCGCTGGAGTCAAATTGCAGGAAAATTTGTCAAGCATAGATATGTGCAGCCATTAGGAGAAGGAGATATAATCTTTGCCTTCTAAAAAATGGGGATCATATTTTATAATATTATTTATATATTTACATATTTATTATAATAAAACTCAGAATTTTTTAAAAAAGAGGTCAATGCTTCATACATTAATTTGTCTACAAGTCCAGCCGCGTTAAAACCAAAAAAAAGGTTCTTCTTAGAAAAAAATGGTTCGGGTTTTTTTCTTAATTTCTCAAAAACTACAAGACAGTTTTGCATTCGGTTTTCTGTTTTTAACTAAAAACTAATAAGAGAATTGAATTTTTGAAAAAAAAAAAATAGTACTTAATTACATACAATTTTGAAAAAAAATAGTTCGAAATTTTTTTTTTAATTTTTTTTGCAAAATTTTGAGTTTGAAAATTAATTTCTCAAAAACTATTCCTTAAAACAGCTTTGTTTAAAATTAAGATGAAAGAAGAGGTTTCTGGCTTTACAAAAAAGTATATCACGGCATTATGGATGTAACTGTTGACTTTTAATATTTTTTTTTCCAAATTAAGTAATTTTTTTAGAAAATTTCCCCTCCCGGCTAAACGGGGGGAATAGACCTCCCTCCCATACGATTTTTTTCTTGTCTTGACCAGATCTACACGCTCTAGTTTTTGGCACACTGCTCGTGGGACACCCTGTATATGATTTTTAATATTTTTTTTTCCAAATTAAGTAAATTTTTTAGAAAATTTCCCCTCCCGGCTAAACGGGGGGGAATAGACCCCCCTCCCATACGATTTTTTTCTTGTCTTGACCAGATCTACACGCTCTAGTTTTTGGCACACTGCTCGTGGGACACCCTGTATATGATTTTTGACATGTTAACCGCTAGAAAGTGAAAATTGCCAACGTGACTTCTACCCAAATATTTGATATTAATAACGGACTGCAACAGGGTACGGTGAACTCGCCGATACTTTTCAGCATTTACTTCAGTGATCTGATAGCTTCTCTTCACCATTCAACCATTCCGCGTACGCGAACGATTTAATTGCGTACAGATCAGGTCCAACTATCGACGTTATTGTTACTCTTCTGCAACGTGACTTCGATAAAATTCAGTAGTATTGTGATGACTGGAAGTTGAAGATCAACTTCGGAATATATTTTATTCAGAACGCATCTGTCTCGGGCCTCTCGGGACACTAAAAAAAATTGGCGCAGGTTCTCAAGTTTTGGACCAGATGTGCGTCCACTGACGAAACAAAGTGTAGTCAGATACTTTGGGATCGTGCTGGATCTGTATCTATATTTTGACAAACATGTAGATGCTGCTCAGGCAAGGGCCCGGGGCGCTTTCGCTCTGACAAGATGACTGTTTCATAACAGCCAACTTCATTCCAGAGTGAAGGTAATCTGCTACATGGCCTTAATCAGGCCCATGGTTGCCTATGGATGTTTTCCTTCTGGTTCAATGTGAGAACCAGCTAGAGGCATTCCTGTATTTAGATCAATGTGAGCTGATCCAAGATAGATTGGCGGTACCGCTAACTTTCCACGTGGTCCGAAGTTCCGTGGAACCACGGTTCCTCTACGAACGTGACGTCGCGCTCCGCGAGCCCGAGCGCCTCAGGTTCAGTAGGTCGAATTCACGCCGAGATCGAGAGGACGTTGTCCGACCGCATCAACGTTTTTGGTGGCTGTAGCGAACTACGTCTGTGATAAATTTTGATAGGTCAAACTCTTCAGGGCAAAGCCCGCCAAACACCAATGGCAGGCTTTCATAAGTTATTGTAGATTAGGGCAGGTTAAGGTATGGTGGTGGGTAGGTTAGGCTGATTTTAGAGAAAAAAATAAAAATAAAAAAATAACAATATAGTATGTATATGTATGTATATCCATACATATATGTATATAAAAACAAAAAAATATATATACAATGTATATACAAAACACAAAAAACAAAAAAAAAGCAAAAAAAATATACATACATATGTATATAATATATATTATGTATATATTTTTGTATATACATATGTATATAATATATATTATGTATATATTTTTGTATATACATACATATATATTATGTATGTATATAATATATACATATTATGTATATATTTTTGTATATACATACATATACAGCTGTGTTCGATAAAATAGCAGTGCACCCCTAAATTGCAAAAAAACGACATATTTTGAAAATGTGTTTTACTTAATTTGAGAACATATGTATTTTTTTTTTTTTTTAGACATGTGTCAATATATTAGACAAATATAGGCTGAGTTCATAAACGCAGTATCAGCGCAGTACTGCAACGTCAAGCGTTCATAATTGCAAACTTACGGCAATGATGCAATGCATCGCGTTCAAAAACGCAACATTAAAGCAACCGCTGCGCAAACAAAAGCAACCTACGCATCATAGATTATCGTGATGCGATGAAAGTTGACAGTTGAAGTTCGTGCCGAAAAATAATAAAACATAAAATGTTCTTCTTTTCATGCGAAAATGAGAAAAAAACATCATCAGGATAAGATTTTATAACATTGGAAAACGATTTACACTTGGGAATGCATCTTTTATTTAAGAGAGAGCAAATAACTCTGCGCCTGGACTCTGTCCTTCTTGCTATGTGGACAATATATTTGGAAATGCTTCCACTATAATTGCCTAAATTATTTAGCAAATTATTTAAAAGCAGAGTTGCTACTACTTTCCTTGACGTTTTCTTTTATACAAACTTGTCGTTCAAAAACGTCAACAAAATTAAAAGCATCGTGATGCAACGCACAATGAAAGAATCATTGCTTCGCATCACAAACGCAGTGTTGCGTACGCGATGCGCATTTTTTTGACGTTTATGAACTCAGCCATATTTACAAACAATTTTAATTCACTTAAGATAAAAATAACAAAAAATCAAAGCAATTCACTTTTCAGCTGTTCGATGAAATAGCAGTGCTAGTAAGAAAACGAGAATTTGTTAGCTTTTTTACTATTTTTGGCTATTAAAATGACTTACTTTAATATTTGGTGGCATATCCTTTGTTTTTTATGACTGCCCTGCACCGTCGAGGCATTGAGTCGACTAAATTTTGGCATCTCTTTGCAGGAATAGCCTGCCACGCTTTTTGTACTACTTCCCATAAATCATTTAAATTTTTTGGCTGTGCTACCTTAACAGCTTTTTTAACATCTGTCCAAAGATGTTCGATAGGATTTAAATCTGGAGATTGAGGTGGCCATGACATAACATCGATATTGTTGTCGCTAAACCACTCCTTCGTTGCTCGCGCCGTATGCTTTGGATCATTGTCCTGCATAAATACCCATTTTAAGGGCATTTCCTCCTCAGCATACGGCAGCATGACATTTTGGAGGATGCCAATATATATTTGGTGAGTCATTCTCTCCTTGATCCAAAATAATGGACCAACTCCATTATAGGAAAAACTTCCCCAAATCATCATTCGGCCACCTCCATGCTTAACGGTTGGTAACGTGTATCTAGGTTGGTGTTCAGAATTAGGCGGCCTTCTGACATATTTTCTAGTGCCGCTACTGCCAAAAATTTCAATTTTTGACTCATCTGTCCAAAGGATATTTCTCCATTTGGACAGCGGCCATTGGCTGTGTTCTTTGGCGTACTGATTCCTACGCACCCTATGTTTTTTTGTCAGAAGGGGGACTCTCCTCGGGCTTCTTCCGTGCAGATTGGCATCTAGAAGCCTCTTACGTACCGTTACAGCACTAATCTCCAGATTTAAATCCTCTTGAATTCTTCTAGACGTAATGAAAGGATCCCGTTTTGCCATTCTTATTATTGGACATCTTCTCGGCTAGTTGTTTTGCGCCCTTTTCCCCTTCTTTCTGTCTTTTTATGCCAAGTGATCGCATTCCTGATCATCTTTGCTGAGCAGCCTAATTTCTTTTGAATAAATGAATAAGTCTGACCCGCTTTTCTTAGCTGTTTAATTAAGTCCCGTGTTTCTTCGGTACAATGTTTTCTTCGACCCATTTTTCCAACTAAAATCAATTTTTTTCTTAACTACTGCTCAATTTCATCATAAATGAGCTTACCTTTAATTATTTCAACTAAAAACTATGCAAATTTGGAAATCGATCACTCAAGCATTCAAAGATCTTACTACACTGCTATTTCTTAGAACAGCTTGACTTGGACTTTCGAAAATACGATCTTCTTTTTCCATTAGAAAAGTGATGCCAAGTCATGCTTTTTTGGTTCGAATTTAATATCATGATTTGGTAAAACCTTTCGTAAACTAAAGACTTCCAATACGATAAATATTATATGTTTTATGGTATGATTTTGATATTTCGATAAGGCACTGCTATTTTATCGAACACAGCTGTAGGTATATTATGTATATATTTTTGTATATACATATATGTATATCGTCTATATATTTTTGTATAACATATGTATGTATGTATATTATGTATGTATATGTTTTTGTATACATATTGCAGTTAAGGTACGTTAAGCTAGTTTTTAGTTAGATTTAAGTTTTATATAAAATAAATTAAAAAAATCAGATGCTAAGTATAAAAAAATAAAATATATTTTTTTAGCTTAAGTTTTTAACTATTTTAATTATTACATACAATTTTTTTTACCGAAAGGTATAATTTAATCTGCTTACTTTAGAGTGTCCGTATAGGGCCAGAAAGGTATATATAAGTTAGTTAAGCTAGTTTAATAATTTTTGTCTAGCGCGTAAGATAGTTTTAAGAAATTAATAATAAAAATGAATTAAAAAAAAGACTTTCCTGTTGAATGCAACCATTACGCTTCAGATCAATGGAAAAATCTGTATCGCGCGTGTTGGTAATACGAGGGTGGTCCGATAAGTACTTAGCCTCACCGCCAGATGGCGCGAGTATCGCAAGACTTACTATCGTGTAGTACATTCTAGTAGACGGCTACGGATTTTAGAAAATGGAAAAAGAGAAATATCGGCCGGTGATTCGATTCTTGTTTTTGGAAAGGAAATCAGGTGCCCCGAAAACGGCTACCACGGAGGATAACGTGACAAAAATCCACGATCTCGTATTGGCAGACCGTCGATTGAGGGTGCGCGAGATAGCTGAGACAGTAGGCATTTCAAATGATCGCGTGGGTCATATGCTGCATGAAATTTTGGGCATAAGAAAGCTGTCGGCGCGATGGGTGCCGCGTTTGCTTACTCCGGACAACAAGCGCAACCATGAGATCACTTCAGAGCAGTGTTTGACGCTGTTTAAGCGCAATCCGAAGGAGCTTCTGCGTCGTTTCGTGACAGTCGACGAAACATGGATCCACTGGTACACACCAGAGACCAAGGAACAGTCGAAACAGTGGACTTCACCCGGCGTACGTGCTCCGAAGAAGGCGAAGACTCACCCATCGGCCGGAAAGTTGATGGCCACCGTTTTCTGGGATTCACAAGGTGCGATCCATATCGACTACCTGGAGAAGGGCAAAACGGTCACAGGGCCGTACTATGCCAAATTATTAGGCTGATTCGACGCCGAATTGACGAAAAAACGGCCCCACTTTACGAAGAAAAGTGTTTTTCCACCATGATAACGCACCGGCTCACATCTCCGCCCTCGCCGCGGCCAAATTGGTCGAATTAGGCTACGAACTGCTGCCCCATCCACCGTATTCTCCAGGCCCCGTGCGACTTCTTTTTGTTTCCGAACTTTACAAAATCACTCGCCGGGCAGAATGAGGAGGTCATCGCCGCCACGGAGGCCTACTTTGCAGACCTCGAGAAAACATATTTTTCAGACGGGTTAAAGAAGTTGGAGCATCGCTGGGTCAAGAGTATCGAGGTAAAAGGAGACTATATTTAAAATTAATCGCCATTTCTCAAAAAAATTTGTTTTTCTTTTGTAGGCTAAGTACTTATCGGACCACCCTCGTACATTGTTTTTTTATGGGAAAAAATATTTGTCAATCAAAGTAATTTCTTGACAAAAGTTTTTTTTTTCTATCAAAACATATGAATTTGGTTTGCTGATTTTAAACGCAGCCTTACAAAACACCGGGAAGTTCAAAGCTGTCATCGTTTAAAATTGGCAAGATTGGTTCAAGAAAGCCTTTTAATGAGATATCAGGCACCTCAAAGATATTAGAAGTAGTGTTTTCACCAGTTTGCAAATAGACATCACGTTTGCTCGCAGGTGATTATTTAGACCTGTTACAGTGCAAAAAAAAAAGGTATAAAAAGATTTTATTATGGTATCCGACAATGGACGAAACATGTATTCATCAGTGTACTCCAGAACCAAATCGACAGTCAACTAAATGGAGAGAACATGAAGAACATGAGTGCTTTTTCACCAAGATAATGGACCGTCTGACATGTCTATCGCAACACTGGTAAAGTTGCACGATTTGCACTTTTAATCGAAATTTTTGTTGTGCATACATATGACTGAAGTTGAATTTTGCCTAAAAGTTTTTGTACTGCTTGTCATCCTACGAACTTGAGTAATGAGTTACATCGCAGCTGGAACCCAAAATACTGCACAGCTCCAATTTTTGGATTTTTTTCTTTTCTTTTTTCGATTGAATATTAAGAGAATTTAAAGGTGCTTTCCTACCATTAGTTTAAGTTTGAATTCAAACCAACAACCTTTGGGCTCAACGTAGAATGTTGCTAGTTCATATGAACAATTGTATTTAGTTATCAATTAGTAGAACATATATTTTCTGGCCCCGAAATAAAACAACACTTCCCTGCCAGAATACTATATTTATATAATTTTCGACGACGCATTCGATGAAACTTTGTACGAAATATATTCAGTGATAAAAATTGGCATTTCTCAACCAAAAAGCAATATTTTAAAATGTGTCTTACATCCATACATGCATCTGTTATGTTTAACTTTCTCCATGAGTGAATGTGCCATCTCCTTTGTTCTTTTTTTGGTATTAATTATTTATAAAATAAGAAAGTAGAAAAAAACTAAGTTTTTTTTTATATAATACAAATGCAATTGGACTGGAAAAGATGTATTTACACATAGGCTGTGACCAACATTCATATTATCCAGGCGATTTTGGATCAGGTAATTTTCACGACATATCACCTATTCCTAGAATACATTATGATTACGCATTAAGATCATGTATTTACATATACAACAAAAGCCTGAGAATTAATATAAAATCTGAACTATTTTCTAATAAAAAAAAAATCACCTTCCCGATACTCACTTGAAGACTTCAAGAAATCTATGGCGACACAATACATATGTAGGTACATACGTATTTAAGTAAAATCCGATTTTCTTTTTATATTTAATACCAAAGATAAAATTCGAAATATATTCCGCAAAGATAAAATTCGAAATATATTCCGCAACACAATAATTAGCTGTGTAAATTGATTTCAATTATCACGCACTGAATTTCAAAATATCATAACCACCGTAATAACAAAAATCTTTAGAAAATCTGGAGCCACATACTTGAATGGTATGTCAAATCCCCTTCTGTGCATGTTTTATTTCAGAAGTTGGATGGATATGTACTCAATTCCAATTTCCAATTTAATGGAAATTAGCAGTTCAAATGATACGTACACACTTCGAACGAGAAAGCGGCTGGTCCACAATTACACATTGCCTTACGAGTAGTAACGCTCACAAGTGGAAAAGAGACGAAGAACACGAAGGCAATAAGAAGAGAAAAGAGTTTCCAGTGAGTCGCCGCAAAATTGTAGTTTCTCTTTCTTTTGTTCGGCAGTTTTAATTTTCGTTCATTTGTTTTCGTCGCTCGTGGAAAGCAGGAACCAGCATTGAGACGTACCACTTAAAATGGTGGCTGACGTTTGCCTACAAGCTGTGGCGAGCACGTGGGCACGCGGGGTTAGGTCAAAATTATGTTGTAGTAAACCTGATACGCCACAATTTCCAGACGTAATCTGAGCCGCACTGTCTGGGCGCTTGGGAACCAATTTTATCAGCGGTTCGCAAGAGTTTGGCAGTGTGCACGCGATTATGCTTACCTTGACTTTTGGCAAGCGTGAGTAAAAATATGAAGAGGAGAACAAGCAGTCGGCGATCAATCGGCAACGACGAATGTTGTTTTATTCTCCACATGGCGGCCGTGGGGGTAAAGTGCATTCTGGTGGATACATATGTAAGCTAGTAAAGTGAAAAAAAAACAAAAAACAAAAATAAATTTTTTTTATATTTCGGATACCTACTGACGCGTTATAATAGTAAGTCGGCTATCACATGCGGCCTCATGACTCACGACTCATATAAGATTAAAAGAGAAAGGAGATGAGTGCGAATGAGATGGAGAATTTAATTCCCGGTGAGTCGCGGGCGAAATTCTTCACGACTCACATTGACGTTTCTCTTTCTCTTTGTTCGTTATTTTTCATTTCCATTTCATTTCTATTCGTACTTTGTGGGGAACGGACGCAATCATGTCGGATGTTGCTTGCAGAAAATGCGTAGAGCTCTATTTTATCTCACGGAGACAACTTCAAAATGAAAAAAAAAAGTAGGCGCTCGGCTCACGGAATTTAAATTGAAAGAGGAGATGAGAAGTGAGTCGTGAGGCCGCATGTGATAGCGCTCGCCTCACGGAATTTAAATTGAAAGAGGAGGTGAGAAGTGAGTCGTGAGTCGTGAGGCTGCATGTGATAGCCGACTAAATGATGGGCGGAAAAGCATCAACAATTTCGGACCCATCAGCTAATGTGTTAAATGAAATAGAAATCGGTGACAATACGAGTAGTTCAGATTTAACTACAGCCAAAGTGAACTTAATAACATAACAACAATAATAGGTGCAATAAATTTTTTTTACAATTAGTGGCGATCTATCGAAAAAGCCTAAAGAAAAAAATACTGCGCGTTCGGAATCGGTCGATAAAATTTAAGTGAAATACTATTTATCAATAGATTTATTCAATAGAAAAACAAACAAAAATTTTATAAACCAAACAGCAAACTGAATTTTTTTTTATTATATACGTGATCGTGTGGCGTGTGTTGTGATCGCACAATTATAAAGATGTTTTCGTGTTCGGAGACTTATTATTTATGAAGATGTACTACCTACCTACAGTATCGCCAATCTACAAATCTATCAAAATATCAAAACTGTATTAATTGATTTAACGCCGCCTCTCCACGAGACATAAATATGTTAAACTAAATGTCAGACACTTAATCTGACATTTGATCATTTGCAAGTACATGGGCAAATTATGTCATAACATTTCATTCTGTGAGTTTACGTTGGACAAGAAGGTACCCTTCATATTAATTGATCGAGCGGAGCGTAGCGGAGCGAGAGCAATCACCCACTTTTTGGCTCACTATATTTGGGGAATATAGTGCTCCGAAAACGATTTCGGACTAATCTTGTACGCACTAAATGTAGATATCGGCTATAACCACACATGTGTGCAGCATGTCATTCGATAGATCTAGGTCTGTAGATGAGCCATAAATTATCAAATGAAATTGTTTGATTGAAAAATAGTGAGAAATAACGAAGTAAAGTTTAGAAAAGTTGCCATAGATTTTTGCAGGCACGTGCAATCAAAATTTGAAATTATCGATAAATTCGAATACCTGAATACCTTTTTCATCTGATTTTGACATTCCTTAACATTTTGGACACATTTTAATACGTTTGATAAATCAAATGCCCGCAATTACGAGGTAAGTCACTTGATTGAGTAACTTTTAACACTAACACTTAAAATAACAGGAGAGCCGCACGTCCTTCTAGCCAGAGACATGCTTCTCTCACGAGAAGACGGCAAAGAATTGCGAATGCAACAAGGGTAGCAGCACTTCGAACGACTCAAGAGCCCGATCAATCCACCAGTCATCATCTGCATTCAATTCCCACATGCCTCCAAGAACTAGGCAACAATTTACAGTACAACTACTGCGGCACATGTAAAGAACGCTGGCTGAGCATGACCATGGCTCGGAATGATCTTTGTTCCAGATGTTCGAGACAGCCGATAAAGTTCTCTGCAGCTAATGACATGGATCCTGGTGAAGTTCCCGATGCACTCAAGGACCTTAATGACACTGAAGAGCAACTGATCGGTCGTGTCAAGGCCATTTGCTCGATAACCAAACTCAAAGGCGGTGGACAGTATAGTTACTCGGGAAGTGTCATCAATTTTGTTCAAGATACCAATGAGTTTGCTAAACGCCTTCCTCACCATCCAAGTACTGCATCTACAATGTTGATTGCCAAAGGAACACATAAAGACAGATTTAAAGTATCAGTTCCAAGGATCAGGACTGCATTGCTGTGGCTAAAAGTAAACAATCCGTATTACGCAGATGTTGAAATTGCTGAAGACGTTTTAACAGCCATGGAAGGTGTTGGTGGCGATATTGGTGATTTGCTTCCACAGATTGATTTAGATTTAAACACAGCTCAAGATGACTTCATACACGAATCTGGTGTAGCTTCGCATGTGAACATACCTCAGGAAACATTGATCAGAGCTGCTCTCAACGCAAATCAACCAATCGAACAACCAATGCTGAGTAACGAACCCATCAATGAATACACTACAAACGGTTATGTAGTCATGGCCTTTCCAACACTATTCCCAACTGGACGAGCTGATCTACGTGACACGAGTGGTAGACGTATCAAAGTTGACCCAATTGACTATTTTACCCATCTCTTCAAGTATGATGATGGCCGTTTTGCAAAACATCCACGATTCCGTTTCTTTGCAATGAACAGTAACCAGCGGTGGAGAGCTGCCACTCAAGGGAAGGTCTTAGTGAGTCGCGCTGGTCTTGGTGATTTGACAGTCAAGCAACTCAAAGATCGAATGGTAGAGCAGCCCACGCTTATCAAACAAATCGGTTTTTTCAATGCCAACCTGAGAACATCATCAGCTTTCTGGTTCAAACGTTCGGCTGAACTGCTAGACATGGTTAATCAGCTAGGGCCGCCAACTATTTTCTTTACACTATCATCTGCTGATCTACATTGGAAAGAGTTGTGGAAGTTGCTTGCACCAGACGTTGTCGATCATAGTATCTTAACTTGCACTCAGCGATATTCACTGATTCGGGAAAATCCTCAAGTAGTTGATTACTTCTTCACAGTACGTGGCGAACATTATGTCAAGCAACAAATGAAAGAACAGTTCAATATCACTGATCATTGGTTCCGTTTTGAATATCAGCATCGAGGTTCTATTCATCTTCATGGCTTGGCGTGGATTAAAGATGCCCCTGACATAACTCAACTCGATTCAATGTCTGCTTCTGAACTCCAAGGAGTAATCGAGTTCTTTGATGCACTCTCCACCGAAGAACATCCGGATGTCAACGTCAGGCCGCCTATTGTCCACCCGTGTAAACTTTCGCCAAGCGACATCAGTGACGTTGATCACGACTAAGCCGAGCTTTGTAGTATTGTTGAGATTCATAGTACATGCGGTGTCCATTGTATGCGGAAACCAAAAGGTGGTGGATCTGAACGCTGCCGCTACAAGTTCCCAAAAGATTTGCAAGAACGAACAACTTTGACGAAGATTGATGGCTCTTGGGTTTTGACACAGAGACGAAACCATCCTCGAGTCAATCGTCATAACAGATCAGTGCTACAAACTTGGCGGGCCAACATAGACTTCACACCCATAGTATCAACGAATGCCGTTTGTGGATATATCGCCAAATATGCATCCAAATGTGAACCACGATCCACAACGCTGGCCGAACTCATGTGTAATATCTTAACTAACGAAGTCAGTGACGATGATTCAGCCAAGAAAGCCATTACAAAGTTGCTCATGAAAACAGTCTCGGGACGTGATCACTGTGCTCAAGAGTGCGCTCACGTGAATCTTGGCTTACCATTTTGGTCATCAACTCGAGAGTTTGTTGCGTTGGTTATTCCAAATTCAGACTCTGAAGAGCAGGTGCTACTGCAAACTCTGAACGATGACGAGGTCATCGGAGGAACAAAGTCTCTCATCGAGAAATATAAGAACCGCAACGCTGCTTACAGTCATCTATCGCTCTTCGATTTCTCTTCGCAATGCAAAGTTGTGGGCGATCGATATACCAAGCGACGCAAAGCAGCAGTGGTACGAGTATTTCCGAGACTCAAGTTAATAGAAGAAAATGACGCAGACAATGACATGTACTACAGAATCCAAGTGTTAGTTCACGTCCCATATCCATTGCCTTGGATTTCAGAAGCTGATTTTCTTGGTGATATGACCTGGAAGTCTCTTTTTGAAGCACGTCAGATTACACAACAACTTGATTTAGAACCTCTTCATGAAGATGATGAATTCGAAGATGAAGATTTTGAATTATACGTCGATGGTCAAGACCCATTCATGCTTATGGCACAGATCGGACCAGCCGGTCCACCGAGTGACGTGGACCTTGGTTTACGAGCCATGGATATTGAGCATGACTGGAGCAGCTCATACGGACACTTTGAACAGCCGGAGTTACTGTCAAGTTTTCTTATACAGTCCAGACAACAAACAGAAATGGTGGCTGAACATCAAGTGTACCCAGACGTTCAGTTTACACACGAACAACAGAATGTCCTGTTCATTTTAGACAGTCAAATGCAGGGGTCAGCTATTCACAATCGGATAATCATACAAGGGAAAGCCGGAACTGGCAAATCAACACTTATTAGAGCAATCGTTGCAAAGTTGACTGCAGACCTCAATTACGGCTCATCTTCATACAAGCTACTTGCCCCTACTGGGGCGGCGAGTGTGAACATCAATGGACAGACAATTCACTCTGTACTGAAGATATCTGGAAAATTCAATCCTCTTACGAATGAAGCTTTGACCGCTTTCCAGAGAGATTTCGAATCAGTTAAAGTCATAATAATAGATGAGTGGAGCATGGTCGGTTCCACCTTGATGGGTCAGGTCGAACAGCGATGTCGCCAGGCCAAGGGCTGTGACGAGCCTTTTGGCGGAATGATCGTATACCTCTTAGGTGACATCAAACAACTACCGCCAGTTGGGGATAAACCAATGTATGCAAAGAAGAAACCCGGTCGTTACTCGAGCAGCTTATCTGATCAAGGACAACTTGCCTATAAGAAGCATTTCACGAAAGCAGTAATCCTTAAAGAAGCTCATCGTCAGTTGGGAACATCGACAACTGATGTTCATTTCCGTGATGCATTAGACAAACTAAGCATTGGCAGGAACACTGAAGAAGACTGGCAACTGTTCATGTCGAGATCAACGAGTCGTGTTTGTGTTGCAGAACAAAGCACCTTCAAAGATGCCTTGCGCATCTACAGTACAAAACAAGAAGTCATGACATACAACACAGAGAAACTACGTTCGTTAGATCTTCCAGTAGCCAGAATTCAAGCGAAACATAACAGCAAAAATGCTGAGAAAGCCACAACTAATGACGCTCAAGGATTAGCTCATACTCTTAAGCTATCTGTCGGCGCATTAGTTATACTTACGCGAAACCTTTGGACCGACAAGAAACTGGTGAATGGTGCAAGAGGTGAGGTGAAAGATATTGTGTATCGTCCAACAGACAACGCTCAAACCGCAATGCCTGTTGCTGTTTTGATCAAGTTCGATAAGTACACTGGCCCCACCGTTGACGGATGTGTTCCAATAGCACCTATCACGAGTGGATATCAGCTTGGGGGAGAAAGTTGTACTAGGATGCAACTACCACTCAAACTAGCATGGGCTATAACTGCACATGCATCTCAAGGACAGACAATCGACAAAGCAGTAATCGGAATCGGAAACACGGAGTTTGCTGCTGGACTCTCTTATGTTATGTTTTCTAGGATAAGGTCACTGCAAGGTCTCCTGGTGGAGCCTTTTCCTTATTCGCGAATATCCCATATACATGATTCGGATCGGATGAAACAGCGCGTTGAAGCTGAGAAATGTTTACAAAAATTGTCAGAGAAATGAACTCCGACCAACACATCTATAATCTCACTTTGATAATAATAAAAATAACGATTTTCTTGGAAATTTTCACAGTGGTCACCTCACATTCACGTCCCCTAACGGTGACCACCTGCTCTACCTGAGTTATGGCTCATATTAACCCACTCACACATGCCTATCACCATAACAATCCGCAAGCATGTAGTTGCTGTGCGGCAACACTTACGACATGTTTCACTAATAGCGCAATTTATTTGCATAAACTCCATGTACATTCATTCTGATTTGCATCTCAATCGGAACTGTCGTTTTCAAGTGGTGATCATGACCAATCGAGCGGAGCGTAGCGGAGCGAGAGCAATCACCCACTTTTTGGTCTAGCGCGTGCATGTACCGGGAATATAGTGGTCCGAAAACGATTTCGGACTAATCTTGTACGCACTAAATGTAGATATCGGCTATAACCACACATGTGTGCAGCATGTCATTCGATAGATCTAGGTCTGTAGATGAGCCATAAATTATCAAATGAAATTGTTTGATTGAAAAATAGTGAGAAATAACGAAGTAAAGTTTAGAAAAGTGCCATGCGGAGCGAGAGCAAGGTTGATAAAACAACAAATTTGCTCGCTCGATCAAAAATTTTCAGTAGCGGAGTTAAGCCCGCGCATACTGATCTGCCTAGTTTAGTTACGCGTACAAAAAATTACTCTAAGAATAAGAAGCAAAAAAATATTTCTTATAAAAAAAATAATTGCTATTAGAGAAATCGAAAAATTAGAAATGGAAGAAAGTGCTAGGAAAAAGCATCGTTTTTGGGTGAATCCGTTTTTGGAATTAAGGGAGGTTCACGAGTTAGAGCAGCATTTGCTGAAAGATATATTGTGGGATGGAGATCATGAATACAAGAACTTTTGTAGGATGTCAATTGACAAATTTACGGTGATTCTAAATCTGGTAAGCATTCCTTTTATGTACTTTTTTTTCAGTTTTCATTTCACAGATTGAACCTGCTATAGTTAAAAGGCATACGGTAATGAGGTATGCCATAACACCAAGAGTAAAACTTGCAATAACGCTGAGGTATATTGCCACTGGAGACTATTACAGATCGCTGATCGCTAGAATTTTTATCAAGAATATCCAGGAAAACAATTAGTAAATTTGTTCCTGACGTTCTTTGTGCAATTTACGATGCACTTCATGTTGCATATGTGAAAGTATAAACGCTAACAAAATTTACAGGATACCCAATAATTATTTGTTTTCATTTTGTAGACTCCTCAGACGACGAGTGAATGGCTTGACGTAGCAGCTGATTTTGATATGTTTTGGGACTTTCCACATACGATTGGGTCAATCGATGGAAAACATATTGAAATAGCAGCTCCACCACATTCTGGATCAAATTTTTTTAATTATAAAGGCTATTTTAGCTTGTTCTGCTAGCCGTTGTTGATGCACATAGCAGATTTATCTACATCGATGTTGGAGGAAATGGAAGAGCATCCGATGTAATAATATTTAAAAATTCAACTTTATACAAAGAACTAAATGCAAGTCGGCTTAACATCCCCCTTCCCGAATCACTAAATGGGCAAGAGGTACTCACTCCATATTTTTTTGTTGGCGACGATATATTTGGTCTTGACAAGCACCTCATGAAAGGCTTCGGCAGAAGTGGAAAGCTATCCACCCCGCAAGAAATTTTTAACTATAGACTCAGTCGCACCCGACTGACCGTTGAAATGGCATTTGGTCGATTGGCATCAAGATTTAGGATTTTTCACCGTCCAATCGAACTTGCCTTGGGAACTTGTGACGCCTTAGTAAAAACTTGTTGTGTTCTTCACAATTACCTTTCGCTAGAAATACAAAGAACTGAGGACAAGCGGCTGGTTAATACTCAAGCTCTTCCCGAAACGATGTCAAGTCTTTTGACACAGGAAAATTCTGGCTACAAATTTGCCAACAGGATCCGTGATAATTTGGTCAGATACTGTCTGACGGATGGCGACGTACCATATCAATGGATACATATAAATAAATCGAAATGAATATGAAATACCACAAAATAGGTTTTTTTATTTAAATGTTTATTAAAAAGTAAACAAAATTTATTAGAAAACACCAATCAAATTTCTGCTTCGAATATATCTGCATTTATTATTGCAGAATGCAAAATGTCTCTGCTTTCGGTAGATGATGTTGATAGTGAAGACGGCAGTGAAGACGACAATGAAGACGGCAGTGAAGATGGCGTTGACACTCGCGAATTCAATTCTCTATTTTCGGAGCGGATAATATGCCGTGACATCGTTTGCTGCAAATCCATTATGGCCAGTGAAGCTTCCAGCTCCGTTAACTTTCTAAGTTGACTCGCAATGCTTCGGCCAATATGGGTATATTCGTCCTCTTCAGGTGCATCTGTCGCCGACTTTAGTATGGCACTTAACGCGTCGTCATATTTAGATTTTTTTGAATCTGGTTTACGCTTCCTCAGGGAAGAATGGGACTCTACCGAGGTCGGTATAGTCGGAGAATCATTATTACGTTCATCTTCTCTGGCTTCGGAAGCATACTCCAAGGAATCGTCCTGTAAAAAATATATATACGTATAAGGTTAATTTATTTATCTTGTATAAGGCATGTTATTATACTCACCAATTCAAAATTGCTTTTGGTATTTCTCAAAATGATGGCTGCATCGAGGAACTCAAATTTCTTAAAATAAAAAAGATGAGAGTAGTACACCTCATCCGCACCACAGCCCGACTTCTTAGAAGCCTCATTTTTAACATCGTCGACACTTCTTTTCCGTTTTCCATTTCAAGTCCACCCGCTTATAAAGATTACTTTGGTAGTTCCAAAGGCACTCATATTTTTTAAATAAATTAATTAAATGAATAACCTCATTCTGCGACACACGCCACTCCGCCATATTGCTTTGTGTTTCATAATCAATAAATCATATATTCACTCACACTGACAAACGCTGTCAAAAAAATGTCCGATTTGATGTCCGAAGGAGATGTTTGGAAAAAATGTCCGACATCTATGTCCATCTGAATGTCTGGTCCGAAAACTACCAGTCTACACGAGACATATTTATGTCATGATAGAAATCTTAACACCGCTGATGTCTCGTGGAGACGGGGTGTAAAGGTGAACAATCGAAGCCGTTCGGTTAGATGTAGTATTTACAACTGCTCAACTTATGCTACGTGTAATATCTGTCCAAATTGACCGAATTTGCGGAAACAGTTTTCGTCGTGCTAAAGGCCCCGGCCCATAGAATCCGTCGATCCGTCACTCCGTTGATTTCAACTGAGTGAAAAGTAGAATATACACATTCTTATGGGAGGTGGCTCATAGCCGACGGATGTATGAACTTCAACGGACAAAGTAGAGAGTAGAGAGAAGTTAAGAAAGAAGTCGTCACAAATCACATGGCTGCATGTATACCATCATTCGCTGACACCCCTGGAGATCTGGGTCCTGGTCAAGTTCATTGCCGCTGGTAATTAATAATAATAGTTTTAATGTAGGTATACATTAAACCTACTGAGTTATGTTCTCTACCATATTGTTAAGTGCATTACGTATTAATTTGATGAATATGCATGTATTCTAAATGGATAAATGATCCGAAATTTTACACAAAATTGATATTCTACAGACAGAATTTAATAAATCATATAAACGTCTGAACAAAAACAAGGAAATCAGACTTGAAACAGTGGAATAGCATGTGGCTGTGTCGAAATCTTTAACAAAATACGATCTGTACTGCACGTACATTTGGAGAGACTAACAAGTCAACACAAAACTGAAGCCCAAAATATGTTTTGGAATTTGAGAGACAAACTTCTCAAAATTTTTACAAAACGATTTATTAATTTGAAAGTTCCGATTAATTTAGACACAGAATTGAGCTTTGCGGAAATCACTCCCCACAGTAGCGATAGCGACGAAGAGGAATTTGAGGAAAACAATATAGTTAGAAAAAGTTTTGACAACATGTCACATACAAACATTGAATTTTTGAACACAGCATTAAAATTGATCCCAGATTTTGATGGAAAACCTGAAAACTTGCAAAGTTTTTTGGATTCCTTGAATTTGGTGGCATCAATTCAGGGAACTCATGGTCAGGTAGCCGTTGAACTGGTGAAAACTAAACTTAATTATTATTACATATATATATATATATTATATAATTATTATTATTATATTTCTGATGGTTTAACTATCGAATTGGCAGAGAAGTACTCAACGCAAACTGCAGTTCATGCAATGACCAAGAACGCGACTAATGAAACAGTAAAGGTTGTAGTGTAAGCTGGCCAGTTCAATAATATGAACGACGCAGTGGCCAAGTTCGTTAGTAGCTGTACTGAAGCATTCGGTCAGCCAAATGCTGTTTTGTACGTTAATAGAAAGAACAATTACAATAATAATCAAATTGGCTGGAACAATAGTCAAAGTCATAGCCGTGGATTTTACCGTGGCCGTGGCCGTGGCCGTGGCCGTGGATTTTACCGTGGCCGAACAAAAATCGTTACCGCAGTAACAATCGAATAAATCAGGGACATATAAGATTCACTGATGATGTGAACAGTCCCCTAAATACTCAACAAGTACTACACAAAAAATCCTCCATTTCAATCTCAACCTTAGTAGTTTCATAACAACACGCTCAACTTTAAATACTAAATTTTCAACCTTTCTCGTTGACACTGGAGCAGACATATTTTTAATAAAAGCGGCATATGTTCAAAATAATGTCTTTGTTGATAGGCGAAATATTAAGAAACAAGTGGAATAGGCCAGGGTGTAGTTCAAACTGTTGGTATAGTGAAAGCAGATCTACTTGTTGAAAATATAAGCATATCCGTAATTTTCCGTGTAGTGGAAGACGATTTTCCCATACCAAGCGACGGTATACTCGGTTTGAACTTTATAAAAATGTACAACTGTGTGTTAGACTACCAGTCTGGTAGATCTTGCGACCAAGTAGATTTCCTGAAAAAATTGCCATACCAATGCTATCTGCTTCGTTTCCGAATTCAACCTCAATACCAGCAAGGTCGGAAGTTGTGAGACGGATTTCAATTAGCAGCGAGGATGATGTGCTTTTGGTACCAAACCCAGAAATTCAAGCAGGCGTTTATATCGCAAATACAGTAGTCAAGGCAAAAAAACCCGTTTGTGCGCATAATAAATACAACTTATAATAACGTGACCATTAGCTTCTTCTTCTTCTTCTTCTTTTCCTTTTTCCGGCGTTGTTATGGTCAGAAGTGTAGGACCATAACCTTCCCACTTAACTGCATTCCTACTGGTCCGCTTCTGGGGTCCGCCGGTTTGACCTCAGAAAGTAGCGGCAGGGTTCCCGGTTTGGGATTACTTCATCGCTGAGGCCAATCAAATGCTGGTGTTTTTGCTTTTGTTTGCACCAATTGTTTTTCGGCCTGCTTTTTTTTTTTTTTTTTGACACGAGCATGCTCCAGATTTTTTTGTTTGATCTTACTCTTACAACACCGGTGATCTCCAGTCGTGTCAACCCACTAATTTGCATGTACATTTGTGGGGC
Organism: Merodon equestris; assembly: GCA_958301585.1. Classification (NCBI taxonomy): domain Eukaryota; kingdom Metazoa; phylum Arthropoda; class Insecta; order Diptera; family Syrphidae; genus Merodon; species Merodon equestris. The sequence continues at coordinate 50,799,827 of OY284414.1, read as the reverse complement.
AGTTTAATGGTGGCATATGTGTCCCTAGGCTCACCTTGGTGTTTTCTAAATTGCCTAGATGTGATTTTTGTTTACCTTTGTTTTAGTCGCCTTTTACGACAAGCGAGAGGTATCGCTGCAGGGATATTCTTAACCCGTCCCTGCACGGGCTAAATAACGTGACCATTAGCAATGGCAATATAATAACAGAAAATTTGTTGGATTATAAGATTCTTAAAAATGAAAACTTCGAAAAAGCACATAATGAAACAGTTATTGAAAGGTTGTCTAAAAACTTCCCTCAATTCGCAAAATCTGAATTGATTGATCTTTGCAGTGAGTGTAGTGATGTGTTCGCTCTGGAAACCGAACGAATTTCGTGTAATACCTTCTACAAACAAAAGCTCCGACTAAAAGACAAATCTCCAGTTTATATAAAAAATTATAGAATTCTTCATTCACAAAAGGAAGAAATAGCCAAGCAGGTTGATAAACTAATTGAAGATGGTATAGTTGAACCATCAACCTCTGAATATAACAGCCCAATCTTACTGGTTCCAAAGAAATCTTTACCAGGAAAATCTGAAAAACGGTGGAGGCTCGTGGTTGACTAGAGGCAAGTAAAAAAAAGTTAATTGCTGATAAATTTCAATTGCCAAGAATAGATGACATTCTTGACCAACTTGGCAGAGCGAAGTATTTTTCTTGCCTTGACTTAATGTCCGGTTTTCACCAAATTGAGTTGGATGAAAAATCGAGAAATATTACATCGTTCTCTAGGGACAAAGGGTCATACCGTTTCAAACGACTTCGTATGGCATCAAAATAGCGGCAAATTCGTTTCAAAGAATGATGTCGATAGCGTTTTGTGGTCTTTCTCCAGAGCAGGCATTTTTATACATGGACGGTCTAGTCGTATTAGGATGTTCAGTGAGACATATGTTAAACAACCTCAAAGGCGTTTTTTGCATCTTTCGAAAATACAACTTAAAACTTCATCCCGATAAATGCTAATTTTTCAGTCATGAAGTGACTTATTTAGGACAAGTGTACGGATAAAGGCATACTTCTATATGATAGTAAATACAGTGTGATCTTAAACTATCCAGCTCCCCAAAATGTCGATCAAGCGAAAAGGTATATTGCTTTTTGCAACTATTATCGACGTTTTATTACAAATTTTTCCGAACATTCACGTCATCTGTCACAACTTTGTCGAAATAAATAAATATGCTCGTCTGATTTTTGATTATCAAAACATGAATATTAAAAAAGGCAGGCAAATAATTGGCACAATAAATAGGAAAAAATAATGAAAAAATTTATCTAGATCGATTATTTTCAAAGCTTGAAAAAATAGCTGATAACAAAGGGATAAAAAAGTTCCAATTGTCTCTTAGTGACAAAATATTTAATGATATTCGGATAAATGAATTTAAGGAAAAAGGAAACGCGTTATTAAAAAATATAAGTATTGCCCTAGCGCCTAAAATAAAATTAATAAAATACGTGACGATCACGAGATTAACTCACAAAATCAGAAAATATTTTTACTGGAAAAACACGACCAAAGATATAAAGAGGTATGCCAAGGCATGTGATAAGTGCAAAAAGAATAAAGCAGACGTAATCTGAACCGCACTGTCTGGGCGCTTGGGAACCAATTTTATCAGCGGTTCGCAAGAGTTTAGCAGTGTGTACGCGATTATGCTTACCTTGACTTTTGGCAAGCGTGAGTGAAAATATGAAGAGGAGAACAATGCAGTCGGCGATCAATCGGCAACGACGAATGTTGTTTTATCCTCAACAATGTCAACAATCACCCACATTGTTATAATTCCAAAAGTGTGTGTGGCGGGAATACACTGCGGTAAAATGAAATGAGCTCACACGAGCTCTATTCACGAATAGAATTTGTTTGTAACGGATCCTGTCCCTACGAACCTGGACTTCATTCAAAATCGCAGGGTGTCGCGGGGAAAGACGTACGAAAGACGCACGTCTCGTTCTGGTTTCTGGTTGAAGGAAGATTGGTAGTATGGTATGAACCCTCACCGAAATATAAAAAAGAATTAGAGAGAAATGATTTTTGAAGGGTTCGCCTGACGGGATGGAAGAGAAAGAAGAAAATTGAAGAAAAAGTCTGCCCTCTCGAGGCTGCGTGTTTTCACACGGGGCTTCAGAGAAGAAATTGTAAAGGAGTTAGATTTTTCCACTTCTAAATGTTTAATAACAACTTCTCTCACTTCTAGAGTTCCTAAAGTTGTAGAGGGCAGGACATTCTGCAGTTTCCTTGTACTTAAGACAGAGTCGACAAGCGGACTTAGACAATAGGTTAATTTTGTTCAGATGATACCTCAGACTACAGTGTCCTGAAAGGTAGCTGGCCTGTCTTCTGATACTATGTTTGTTCAGAGGCCGTATAAATCTTTTCGATTGTCGGAGTCCTTGAATGCTGTTCCAAAAATGCAGGTGTTGCGATTTTTCCCACTTGTCTAAGAGAAATTAATCTTTGACTTGGGGATTCCGCAGAAAGCTTCGGCCCCTATGTACCTTTCGCTGGAACGTTTCCTAGCGAATTGGTCGGCAATTTCGTTGTCTTTTAAGCCATTTGGCCCCGGCACCCACCAGATTTTGACCTTGTTACTTTAGGCTAGGTTCTACAGAACATCGTTGCAACAAAATCCGTTAAGGAAGTGATACTAGCCCAACGCCTTGAGCGCTGCTTGACTGTCTGAGAGTATATTAATGGTTATACCTCTTATGCCAGTCTTCAAATTTAAGAATCTTGGAAGATACTAGAACTTTGGTTCAAAGATGTCAGCCAACATCGGATTCATCTTGGAGCCATCTGTGTACCACCTGAGGTATTTAACATTTAGTAAGGAATCGCCGCTTTTCTAAGCCGTGCGGTTTGGGATCAGTATCTCAAATCTCCTGTCAAAAATAAATATGTGCGGTAATGCATCCGAAACTGTGGTGATCATATTCAGCTCAAGAAGGTATTGTAGGATGGATGTGTGACCCATCCATCCATCTACATGGATGGTCTGTTTCTGTACGAAAGCGTCTGATTGCACTGCGTATTGCAAACTTTTTAATGAAAAGGTGCAGTGAAGTAATTACGATCAGTGCCTCTTGGGCTGCCATTGGACAGGTTGCATGCTAGTCTCCTACTAGTTGAAGTTAAGCCATTGTTGTTTTTTGTTCAACTTTTGTTCACCGCGGCAGACTCCTAAGCGATGATATGTCTTACTATCGCGGTATATAACCAGTGGATTTTCTTAGGTTTCAATCCCCAGGTTTTACCGTAGGTGCGTCGATAGCCCCACAGTGCCTTAGTAGCCTTTGCAAGTTTGCTTTTGATGTTGGAGTTCCAGTTAAGTTTGCGATCAAGGTCAATACTTTGTATTTTCCTCCTTTTTGTAAACGGAACTGTCTTATTTAGGTTTATCTATAAAATTTCTCTGCTACATGAGTCAGAGATAAATTGAAGCGCAAGTTGCATGCGTTAACAGGCAGAAATTTCACTTTTACCAGTAACAACAACTGCTATCGAGTGACCTCATAACTGAGGTTAGTTAACTTGTAGAGTAGACTATCGATTATAGAAGTGGTGAAAGGACTCCACTTTGTGGACACCCTTTACCTGCCGATACTGCCATAGAGACCTCTCCAGATGTAGATGATATACGAATAATACGGGTCTCAAGCATCTAGACATGGGTCAATCGTTCAAATTCAACGAACGAATCGTTCAAGTATTGGTTTCAAAAATGATTCGGTCATATCAATCAAAAAATCGTTCGTTTAAAGATAGAGACCGATATATTGGACTGGTTCAATATTACAATCGTTCGTTCAGATATAGAGATATAGAGATCGATTCATTGTATTGGTCAATACCACAATCAATCAATCGTTGAATAGAGATAGAAACCAATTCACTGTATTAGTTTAATGCGATCGATACTGTATTAGTTTAATGCGATCGATCTGAAAATGCAAATATGTTTGTATTGGATTGAATAACTGAAAAGGATGTGTGACACTTTGACATACATCTTGGGATGCTTGGGATGAAAACAATTAACACATCGGAAAATGAATGATACGGCAAATTTTGAACGAACAAAACGAGTGAGAACACTATTGTTGAAAATAAAAACGCTGAACATAACCTCCAACCATTCGAATATGTCGGCTGCTGAAGTCAACAACGAATGACAGTTCGTACTTATGAATTCCATTCGATTTGTGTAACGAGCTGTTCAAAGGATTGAGAGAAGAAGGTTGTGAACTATTTTTTGAAGTTATTCTTTATTCTTTTTATTCGTTTAATTAATTTCTGAGAAAATTCACAATAGGTTGCCTTTCATTCGAATAATATAATCTTATCTATCGCTGATAGGTGCTGAGTGATCTACGGACAGAAGAACTATAACGATACAAGTATACATATATACTACCGAATTCATTGCTTCGCTCTTTTTTCAACACTATATTTTCGTTCGTTCCATGTGTTATATTGTTTCATACAACCGAACCGGTCATTACAACAGTATTGACTTTGTGATTTGTAGTTGTGTGATTGCAATCACCAATACTTTTCGGTGATTCGGTCAAAACGAACGAATCAATCATGAACGACTCATCTCTACAAGCACCGCTCTAACCCAGCGGTTAATGGGGTGGTCTACACCTCTGCGGGTCAGTGCATTAGTGATTGAGTTGTATTATCAAAAACCTCCTAAATATCGAGAAAAGCGCAAATTGCGATCTCCTTGCGTGTGAAGCTACTAGTATTTTCCACATGCGCTACTAAGTGATATAGTGTGTTCTCAATAAATCGTTCTTTACGGTATGTACATATATTGATTTGGATGCAGTGGTGTTTGATTTTCTAATATACGTTTGATATGAACCTCTATCAGTTTTTCCATTGTTTTTAGTAGGAAAAATGTTAGGCTAATAGGGCAATAGGATTTAGGTTGTTCACTTGGTTTTCCAATCTTGTCTTTCCAATCTTAGTCAATCAGGCAAAGTTGACTTCTCTCCAGATTTGAGGAATGTATCTCTAGTTGAAACTGAACGTAAAAAAATTATCAGTGGTGCTAGGATAATGTCTAGGCCTTTCTGGAGAATGCCAGGAAAGACACCATCTTTATCTGAAGCTTTGTAGGGTTTAAATGAGCTAATTCCTCAATTAACTCTATCGGGGCTGAAGAGTCTACCAGAGAGCCTATTTGTCCTACAATCGATATAATTTGTGACGCTCATTAAAGCAACAAGAGGTGTTCGTTGGGCAGTAGAACCAGGAGAATTTACGTTTAGCAGGATCTTCATGACTTCTCTGCGATTGACAGTGAAATTGCCGTCTGATTTGCGAAGCAACCCTAGTCCATTCGTGTGCTCCTATGATAGGGCTTTATAGAGTCGGGGAGCGGTTGGTAGTGAATCTACGCTTTCGCAATGTTTCCTCGAAGACCTTCTCTTGGATTTCCTTAATTCGACTACTTTGTTAGGGCAGATCTATAGTCAATCCAACTTTTTGTTCGTTTAGCTTTGTTGAACAGAGATCTCACCTGTTTCCTCAGAGATTCAAGCTGCGCATTCCACCAAGGTACGCACCGCTTGTATGTATCTATCTTGGGTGCACAGCTGTTTTTGAAAGATGAGATGAGTTTTTCGTTAAGTCAGTAAGCCGCTTCTTCAATGTCATCTGTCGATGTGATGGATTTAAGAAACGTGTCTTCTTTGGCGGCAGCTTGAGCCTGGAAGACAACCCAGTTGGTTCGTTTGGGCTGATATCTGTGGCCAGCTTCTCCAGTCTCACCAATGATATGAATTCTGATATGTTGGTGATCAGATATTGAGCCTTTTAAGACGTGCCAGCTACAAATTATTGTTGTATGAAGTTTTATTCCCAATTTCTCCTCCTCTCTAAGTTACGCTCTCTTTTAGGCTACTTACATTTAAGTTAGAACTAAGTAGTCGATCATGTCACAATTATATTTGAGACTAAAGGGCTTGAAGTTGTAAGGTTAAGTACCTCTTCTCTAATTGAGTTAATGAACGTGGGTTCTTTGCCCTTATTGGCAACGGTGAGATTGTTACTAAGTATGTTATGTCAAAACACAACAGCTGGTATGCGCGCGTTCAGCTGCGCACGCGGCTACTCAGTGGAATGGGGGATTCGGATATTGGATTTGGGGAATTAAGAGCGCCACGTGGTTTGTCTTAAAACTACGAAAATAAAAAAGAGAATTAGATAATTTTCTTCTAATATGTATATAATATCAATTTATTGATTCTTTTGTTAGGATAACGTGTTGCCCAATAATCACTATGTGGACAACACGGTCGCCTAACGGCTGGAAATAACGGGGACGGTTGGGATAACCGGGGGATGATGAGGCGACATAAAAATAAAAAAAGATACTTAAGTGTGACACGTCCTTTGTCATTTGTACGTTTCGTAAATAGTCTGCTTCGTCCTTTGTTTTATCTTCCTCGGGTTTGTGTCCCTTCGATGTTGGGTACGTATCCTCGTATATACGTATATGTCTCTCGTTCTTTTCTTTGTCTCTTGTACTTCTTTTTGCTGTTCTCTTGTTTTCCGCTGGCGGCCACTGTCTGTCCTACTTCGCTCAGACTTGTGCTGGAATTGAATTGATCGTCGTCTGTCTGGCCCTGTCCAACCGGGAATACATACATACACTCACATAACTTTGGCCATTGGAACAAAGAGAATCACCTCCAGAGTTCCAACGTCTCCATATGAACATTTTTGAACTTTCTGACATTCTTCCGGTTGGAAGGGGTTGTTGTCTTCGTTGGGATGGACATGTTCACCACAGTATCTTACGTTAATTTTTATGCCTAAGTACACATCCCTCTGTTATAATAGGCTAACACCTACGCGGCTAATTCTAAAGGTCTCTAGGGGTTATTGGGCTACCCGCTTACATAGAGTGGGAAGCTTACAATTAATATATATATATATTGTAACATAATGTTATTCTTCCACGCCCCAGTAACTCCCTCAGCACCTGTTGTTTGCTCAGCAAACATCAAGTGTGCAAACTTAGAGATAACGTAATTCATTTTCGCGCTTTGTTTGGTCTCTACACGAAAGCCAAGCTAAATCTCACTCACTACTTTTCTGGGTTAAAGCTGCACAGTGTGTGAAGACTCTTGGCCGCGAACAGATGGGTAGACCACGCGAGCAGATGTGTAAACCCCGGAGAATATATTTGTGAACGTTAAGTGAAACCAAAAAAAAAATAAAAAATAAGATCAGTAAGATCCGAAGTAAAGACAACCACGCGGTTTTCAATTCGATCTGAGACTTAGATTTGCTCGGCAACGAAAGCGAAGAACTATAGACAAATTAAATAAAACTAAGTACCTACAATAAGTGAAAAATAAACCTTAAACACAAATTTGAAATAAAGCAAGTGTTACTGATTTAATCTACAATAGTTTGGTGATAAGCCCCCGATTAACGGACTTGTTAGTGCACACGTGGTTAATTAATTGAAAATATATTGCTTCCCGACCAACTGATTAACGATAGCAAGATCATCTTCAACATCTAAAGGAGCACCAACAACAACGGTGAGCTGAAAAATTCAATACAGCTTAAAATGGAAGTACTTCAGGCAGCAGAGCGTTTTAGGATAACCTTAGATTTAATTAGTAAATTAAAAGAATTCGATGGTGATGTAAATTCAACGGTAGATTTCTTGGATAGGGTTGATTCGCTGGCAGCCACATTTGAATATTTTGATCATGCAACTATTTCAATCCTCACAGGTTATATTAAGGATAAGATTGTGTGAAATGCTAGGATCGAATTGCAAAAATATGGCAGGGTTAATTCTTGGGCTGAAATAAAAGTAATACTAAAAACAAATTTCGGTGAAAAACTCTCGACTAACACTCTCATAGATAAAATTAGGACTGCTAAAGTAGAAACTACTATTGAGGATTATTATCATAGCATACAACAGTTCTTGAGTCGAATAAATAATGCATTTTTATTAGAAAACAATGCTATGAATGACTAATTAATACTATCAAACAACCGTATAGCGTTAGATGCGTTCAAAGCAATTTACGGGAACCTGCAAGAACAATAATTTACAGTAAAAACCCTAGTTCGTTAAACGAAGCCTATCAAATTGTTGTAGAGGTCGGTCATCAACTATTGGGGCCTAACAAACGTTTTCAATATTGGGAAAACGACTATGGTCGAAATAAGCGGCGGCCACAATATAGCTACAGTACTGATGCACAATCTCGACAAACCAATAGGTATGAGCAAGGTGAACAGGCAGGACGACAATTCACGAATTCTAACTGTACGATTGCACCAAATAGACATAGACAGCAACCACATACAAGTACACGTTTTAGTGGTCAATCAAAACAAACTAATAAGTATCGACAGGGTGAACATTCAGGTCAACAATCACTAGATCCCAACTATACAAGTGCACGAAGTGCACAACAACGTCGCAATTACTACAGTTTCAGTGCTCAATCTCGACAATCTAATGGATACAGGCCAAACGAACCCATGGATATCGGCTTGAACCAAAATAACAGTTCAAGCGAAAGCCCACATTTTTACAACGGCCAGGAAAACGATTACCCTATTTAGTTGTACAAAGTCACACAGGACCTCTTAGATTTATTATTGACTGTGGAGCTGAATGTAGTATAATAAATAGAAATGTGTGTAACCCGAAGTGGACGATACCAGCCACGAGTCATACACTTAGGGTATGTGGTGGATACATAACGTCATATATAAAATACAGAATCCCACTTTTTAAGGAGTTTAGAAAAGAAGGATATTTTGTTGAGTTTTTAGAGTACCCATTTCATAGCTTTTTCCACGGTTTAATAGGCAATAATATTCTTTGTGAACTTAACCCTGTGATCGACTATAAGAATAGAACCCTAACTATCGATGATGTTGTAATTCAACTATATTTTAATAAAGAGGAAAGACTTTCCAAATATTTATAACGATCAATTTTCTGATAATAAATTAACAGATACAGTTTTTGCAAAACATCTGAATAATTCTGATGTTACAAAATTAAAGAAATTGCTATGCTCGTATAAGAACATTTTTTATCAAGAAGGTGACATGTTAACCTTCACGGGCAATATTAGGCATAAAATTAACACAAAAACTGAAATTCCAATTCATAGTAAACTGTATCGCTACCCAGAAATACAATCTGAGGAAGTAGACAAGCAGATAGGTGACATGCTTCGACAGAACATTATCAAGCCAAGTAATAGCCCTTATAATGCACCCCTTTGGGTTGTGCCTAAAAAAGGTGACCAATATGGAGAGAAGCAATGGAGAATAGTAATAGATTATAGGAAGCTGAATGAACAGACCATAGACGATCGGTATCCTATGCCCAATATGGAAGATCTTTTCGACAAACTGGGCAAATGTAATTATTTTTCGACCATTGATTTAGTGAAAGGCTTTCACCAAATTGAGATCGATAGTCGTGATACAGCCAAAACAGCCTTCTCAACTAAATATGGCCAATACGAATTCCTAAGGATGCCGTTCGGGCTTAGGAATGCCCCGGCGACATTCCAAAGACTTATGAACAATGTGCTAAGCGAACTTATAAATAAGGTATGCATTGTCTATTTGGATGACATATTAGTTTTCTCCACAAGTTTTGAGGAGCACTTAATTTCTTTTAAAAAAATTCTTTGAAAAGTTAAAGGAATCTAATTAAAAAATTCAAGTAAACAAGTGCCACTTTGCCAATATGTCCACAAGTTTTCTGGGTCACATTATTGTAAATAACGGTATAAAACCAGATCCTTGCAAAGTCAAGGCTATTATGGATATAAAGCTTCCCACCACAGTTAAGGGAATTAAACAGTTCTTAGGAATTACGGGGTACTATCGTAAATTCATCAAGGACTACGCGAAAGTTGCTTACCCTATGATTAAATATTTGAAAAACCCCCAATATGTTACAGCTTTTAATACTGTATCGAGTAGGAAATGGAGTAGACGTCTCTATATTATCTCTTTATATTATCGTCTGACAATCTCTTTAATCTACCCAGTAAATCCGCAGTTTATAAAGTTTAAACCATCGTTAAACCTTAAATAAGAAAAAATCGCGCAAGTGTTTCGCTATTAACATCTTTATTCATAATTCTTGCTCATAATTTTGCTTATTTTCGGTTACTGATTTTTACCATACAAAAATGCCCTACGAGTTCCGCAGTGGTCGATCCCAACAACAAAACAGTATTGCTTCTCCCGACATAACTGACTCTAAGAGCATTGCAGATAAACTGTGGAACCGAATTGAGGAGAAACTTGAGAAATGGGCGGAGAACTTCTCGCTCCTAATAGATGCTAAGCTGTCTGCGTTAGAGGAGCGTCTGATGTCGCAGGTTAGTGAAACAAAAACGGCTGTCAACCACCAAATTCAAAAAAATTGCCAAGAAATTAAGCGGTTGGAGCTCATGATTGACGAAATCCAACGAGAAAGAGTTAGTACAGATGCTGTCATATTTGGAATACCAGAATCTGCTGACGAAAATCTGGAGAGTATTTTTCATCAAATCTGCTCTACCGTAAATATTCAGCCTCCCCGGTTACATAAAATTTTCCGTACCAAACCTCGCTCTTCTAATCAAGAGCGCAGAACTGATACCAGCATCATTCTAAAACTATCTGATAAGCGAGAGAAGGAGAACCTGATGAGAGCGGTCATCCGTTATCGAAAAATTAAAAAAGGCTCTCTTAAACTAAGCGATATTGGTTTCAACTCGTCGAACGTATTCTTCATCAACGATAGCTTAACAAAGAGAAATTACCAACTGCAGCGGGAAGCCCTAAAACTCAAGCGAAGATCTCTTTTGTCTTCTGTATTCTCAATCAATGGGCAAATTCACGTTCGCCCTTCTTAGAGCCAACCACCCATTCTAGTAAATACCATGGAAGATCTAAGAAATGCAATCGGACCGAATATAGATGATCACAATTAAAGCAACATTTAACACAACCATCTTTATTAATACAACCATATTTGTTTTGATCTCTCTCTGTATTCTCACTCTACATTTATTGTTCTTTTCTTTTTTTTTCTTTTTCTCTTCTTTCTTTGCACCACGCTTTGTTATTCTCACTTTATTTTGTTATCCATTGTAATAGCAATTTCAGTTTTTTATGTTAATTACAGCTGTCTTAATGCTGATTGAATACTCTGTGTGCTCGACTTTTCTCTTTATCATCCTCCATCATGCAAAACATCAATGACAATAGTCTTAACAGCATGAATAAAAAGACGAATCTTTTATTAAATATAATGTGTAAGTCCCATGATGGGTTGCATATTTGTCACATAAATCGTCAGAGTCTTGTGAACAAAATTGATGAGTTCAGATTGATTTTTGAGAATAGTCAGATCGATATTATATGTGTTTCTGAAACTTGGTTTGACCCAAACTTAAATAGTGAATTTCTCTCACTTAAGGGATTTAAGCTTTACCGTGGAGATCGCCATGGTAGAATAGGGGGTGGTGCTGCTATATACGTAAGAAACACTATTAAGTCAAAACACCTCTGCTGCTCTAATAATAGCTCCCGCAGTCAATTCTATTTTATAGAAATTTTTAATGGTGAGGATAAGTGTACTATTGGTACGATATATATTGCACCAGATGTCGCACATCCCAGCATACGATATTATTGAAGGGATATCTTCCCTAACACCAAATACCATCTTGTGTGGCGATCTCAACATGAATCTCCTCAGCATGTCACGTAGCGCATCGTTAAAAGACAGCATAAGATCTCTTAACCTATCTTTTCTAAATACAACAGAACCAACTCACTTTAAACCAAACTGTACTCCATCATTGTTAGATGTTTTTCTGACGAGCGATAAAGACATTGTCAAATGTTATAGTCAACTCTCTGTTCCAGTTTTCCTATATCATGATCTTATATTCGCAACTTTCAGTGTAAATATTTGTCGAAGATCTTCACAATCTATCCAATATCGTGATTTTCGTAGCATTAATGTACAAAACCTGTTTGGTGATTGTATCAGTATTGAGTGGAATAATATACAGGGTGTCCCACGAGCAGTGTGCCAAAAAGAGCGTGTAGGTCTGGTCAAGACAAGAAAAAAATCGTATGGGAGGGGGGGGTCTATTCCCCCCCGTTTAACCGGGAGGGGCAATTTTCTAAAAAACTGACTTAATTTGGAAAAAAAAATATTAAAAATCAACAGTTACATCCACAATGCCGTGATATACTTTTTTGTAAAGCCAGAAACCTCTACTTTCATCCTGTTTTTAAACAAAGCTGTTTTAGGGAATAGTTTTTGAAAAATTAATTTTCAAACTCAAAATTTTGCAAAAAAAATTAAAAAAAAAATTTCGAACTATTTTTTTTTCCAAATTGTATGTAATTAAGAACTAATTTTTTTTCAAAAATTCAATTCTCTTATTAGTTTTTAGTTAAAAACAGAAAACCGGATGCAAAAATGTCTTGTAGTTTTTGAGAAATTAAAAAAAAACCCGAACCATTTTTTTCTAAGAAGAACCTTTTTTTTGGTTTTGACGCGGCTAGACTTGTAGACAAATTAATGTATGAAACATTGACCTCTTTTTTATTATTTTTAAAAACTTCGGAGTTTTATTATAATAAATTTTCAATATGATCCCCATTTTTTAGAAGGCAAAGATTATATCTCCTTCTTCTCCTAATGGCTGCACATATCTATGCTTGACAAATTTTCCTGCAATTTGACTCCAGCGACTTCAATCCGTTCTTTCAGTTGTTCCAAAGATACTATTTCCACTTCGTAAACATAATTCTTCATGAATCCCCACACATAAAAATCTAGAGGAGTTAAATCTGGTGATCTAGGTGGCCATTCTGGGGCCCCTTCTTCCGATCCAACGGTCACTAAAATTATCATTCAGCCAGTTTCTAACCCGTAAGCTCTAGTATGCTGGTGCTCCATCTTGCTGGTAGATTAAATTATCTGCTATGGCCAAAGGAACGTTGTCCATCAAATCGGGCAAAAGGTCTCGTAGGAATTGCAGGTATGATTCTCCATTAATAACGGCATTCAAAAACCGGGGCCCGATTACAGTTTGTCCAACAATACCAAGCCAAACTTTACATGTTGTGATTTATTTTGTTTCTTGTTGTGTGGATTGGTGCTATTCCAATGATGCAAATTGTGGAAGTTAGTAACCCCATCTCTGGTAAACTGTGCTTCATCCGTCCAGAATATCCTTGCAAAATAGTTTCGTTCAGTTTCATCTCGAAGCAGTAATGATCGACAAAATTCCGCTCTCAAAAACTTGTCGTTTGAGGTGAGTCCCTGAACTGGCCTAAAATGGTACGGGTGTAAGTTTTCGGTATGAAGCACTCTCCATACTCTAGATTTGGGCACTCCAAGCATAATAGCCATCCTCCTTGTACTAAGGGAGGGATTGCGTCGGACCAAATCCAAAATTCAGGTAGAACCCATCGGCGGCGGGCGGACCCAGACGAAATTCGCAGGTCAGTTTTCAGGCGTTATCAATGAAAAAAAAAAATTAATCCAGGGTTATTCCAATACTGTATCACTTTATTGTATCCTCATTAAACTCCGAATTTTTTAAAAATAATAAAAAAAGAGGTCAATGTTTCATACATTAATTTGCTTACAAGTCCAGCCGCGTTAAAACCAAAAAAATCCAAAAAAATGGTTCGGGTTTTTTTTTAATTTCTCAAAAACTACAAGACATTTTTGCATCCGGTTTTCTGCTTTTAACTAAAAACTAATGAGAGCATCGAATTTTTGAAAAAAAATTACTACTTAATTACATACAATTTTGAAAAAAAATAGTTCGAATTTTTTTTTTTTCAATTTTTTTTCAAAATTTTGAGTTTGAAATTTATTTCTCAAAAACTACTCCTTAAAACAGCTTCATTTAAAATCAACATGAAAGAAGAGGTTTCTGGCTTTACAAAAAGGTATATGGTGGCATTGTGGATGTTACTGTTGATTTTTAATAATTTTTTTTCCAAATTAAGTCAATTTTTTAGAAAATTGCCCCTCTCGGCTAAACGGGGGGAAATAGACCCCCCCCTCCCATACGATTTTTTTCTTGTCTTGACTAGACCTACACGCTGCAGCTTTTTGGCACACTGCTCGTGGGACACCCTGTATATATGTCGTCAGATGTCAATAGTCAAATTGAGTTTCTGAATAACAGTCTCGAGTATCTCTTCGATAAACATGTTCCATGTAATACCCGTGTCCTGAAAAATACAACCTGTCCTTGGTTTTCCAATGAGATAATGAACGCTATTAAGGGTAGGGATACCTTATACCGGCGGTGGAAAAGGTTTCGCTGCACAGAAATGCTCACGAAATATAAAATCAGTCGAAACCAAGTTATACGTATGATAAAAAAAGCTAAATTTAAGTATTATAACAATAAATTTAATTCAGATCGCTCCTCCAAATCTCTATGGAATCGAGTACGCGAAATAGGACTGTGTAAACAAAATCATAAGCCCAATGAAGAGGACATTAACTTAGACGAGTTAAACAATCGCTTTGTTACTGCTGTTCCTACGGTGGACTTCGAATCTCCACCACTTCTGACGCAAAATAATAGTGAAGACGCGTTCACGGTCAATAGGTATGACACTACCTCGGTTGGAATAGCGATACTTGCCATCAAACGTAAATCTGTTGGCCTAGACAATATTCACCCAGATTTTATAAAAATATTACTTCCTGTTATATTGCCCCACATTACCCACATTTTCAATACAATTATCATGACATCTACATATCCCAATCTCTGGAAAAAAGCAAAAATTATTCCTATTCAAAAAAAAGCGAATACTCCAGAATATAGACCAATATCTATTCTTCCTTTTCTCTCTAAAGTATTTGAAAGGCTTGTAAGCAGTGATATAGAGAAATATGTTGAAAGTAAAAAGTTGTTAACCCCGATGCAATCTGGTTTCCGATCAGGCCAGAGCTGCGTAACAGCAGTTTTGAAGGTATCGGATGACATACGTCAAGCTATTGACGAAGATAAAACAACGTTGTTGGCATTGCTTGACTTCTCGAAAGCCTTCGATTCTGTAAATCCAACACTTCTTTGCAATAAACTTTTAACACAATTTAATTTTTCCAGTCCAACAAACAAGCTAATTTTCTCGTATCTTACCAATCGCGTCCAAGCCGTCTCTTATAACTCCAAACTATCCACTTTTTGCGATGTTAATAATGGTGTCCCGCAAGGGTCTATACTTGGTCCATTACTTTTCTCAATGTTTATCAATGACCTCCCAACTGTGTTGTCCCATTGCCATTTTCATATATATGCAGACCACGTTCAACTTTACTTAAGTTTTCCAAATGGACTGATGGAAGTTTCTGTAGCGAGATTAAATGAAGACATACGCTCTGTGATTAAATGGTCCACGCAAAATGCACTTATGATCAATCCTGAAAAAACTAAAATTATACCTTTTGCAAGACACCAACCCAATATTCGTGCTTTTCCCCAAATAAAAATTCTATCTACATGTATTGAATACGTCTCACACGTAAGGAATCTTGGAATCATTTTTAATAGTCAGCTTACCTGGAATGACCACATTAATAGTATAGTATCTAAAATATATGCATCTCTTAGAGGGCTCTCTGTTAGTAGATCCATATTATCCACTGACGTTAAATTAAAACTTGTGAAGTCACTTATCGTACCAATCATTGCCTATGGGTGTGAACTTTTTGCTGACTGTGAGCACAACTCTTTTCTTAAGCTAAAAAGGGCACTTAATTCAGCTGCTCGCTATGTTTTCAACCTTCGGAGGTACGAGCATGTTTCTGCGGAACGACGCAAAATCCTTGGCTGTGATTTAGATGCCTTCTTAAAATATCGATCCTGCGTTCTACTCTTCAAAATTATTCACAGGAAACAACCTGCATATCTATATAATAAACTCACCTTAACTCGATCTACTCGGTATATTACTATAAGACCGGCCTTATATTCCTGTTTGACATCCCGCAGACAATTCTTCATTCATGCTGTGAATCTTTGGAATCACCTGCCATATCAGGTCAAATCTAAAGTCGAATACAGACAGTTTCAATCGGCATGTTTTTCACATTTTTCTACCTTATACTGAAATTGCTTTCTTCTCTCTACATAAACAATAAACAATTCATGGTCTACCTGGTGCATCTACGAGTATATGTTATATATGTATATTTCTTTATCTATTCTTAATTTTAACTTTAATGTTATTAACTTTAATGTTATTTTCTTTATATGTACAAACACTTTTATCTTTCACTGCCTGTACTAACTATAAGTAAATTTTCTTACATGTACAGCGATACTTTATTATAAATAAATAAATAAATAAATAAATAAATAAAATAAATACTTTAAAAACCCTACTTGTTACTGACCCCATATTAAAAACTCCTGATTTTTCCAAACCATTTGTGTTGACTACGGAGGCATCGGCTTACGCTTTAGGTGCAGTTCTCAGTCAATGCAACCATCCCATCTCGTATGCCTCTCGAACTCTCAATAATCATGAGATGAATTACTCAGTTATTGATCGATCACAAACCTCTTGTGTGGTTAAACGGAATCAAAGAACTGAACATGAAGCTCCAGAGATGGAAAATTATGCTTAATGAGTACGATTTTAAAATAGAGTACTTGAAAGGGAAGGAGAACTGTGTGGCTGATGGACTCAGTAGATATGTTGACCAATGCCATGAGGATAATAAATCTTTGGAAATAGACGAGGAAACTAGCCTAGAAAATGTTTTGAATAACGAAGATGCTAATGAAATTGGTGATAGAGACGAAGAATCCGTCTTAGTAAAGGAAATAGATGAAAAGGATAACGAGGAAGTTATCCCCACCGGTGCTACAATCCACAGTGCACCTGAGGATGAATCAGGTCACATATATATGACTGAAAAACCAATAAACACCTATAAAAACCAAATATATTTATCATACGGTACAAAAGAAAAATATTCTATAAAAATTGTACATAAAAAGGTGCAAAATTTTGTACAGATAACTGATAATAATAGTTTATTTAACGCCTGTATTGCGATGACCTGTCATTGTTCATTAAATTTCAAGATATATATGTGACCGCGTCCGAGAAAAGGGACCTAGTGTGTCAAAAAAGGTGTTTTGAGTTAAAAGTGGATTCTGGTACCTAAAAATGTGTAGAATAACATGAAATGGGTTAGATTCATGAGAAAAATTTATTTACACCATAAAAATGTAAAAAACTAACTTATGAAGTTTGAAAAAAACTGCGAAAATTATACTGATAAGAATCAAGCGTCACAACAAACAGCTGCAACCTAGCAACAGCTCAGGGTATCGTCACACTATAAGCGAAAAAAAATAATGTTCGAGAGGGGAATGACGTCACTAAAGTGTGTACCCAATCAGAATTGACTATACTGCATCGCTTCTCTCAATTGAAAGAACATTCACACTAAGAATGCGTTGCGAAACTTTAAACGCGTTTATCTCGGAACTACGTTTTCGCACACTAGCTCCCTTTTCTCGGACGCGGTCACATATGTAAAGTACTTTTCAATGAACAAAAATCTTAAACTTTTAAAAGCGAATAGGAAACTTAAAAATATATTGGATTAGAATGAAATAATTTCTTTAATTGAAAGAGAGCACATAAGCAAGAATCATAGAGGTATCGATGAAGTGTTTATGGAACTTAAAGAAAGATATTACTATCCGAATCTTAAAGTCGAAATACAAAAATTTATCAACAATTGCGAGATTTGTAACATAGCGAAATATGACCGAAGACCACTTAAGATTCCCATGCAAGTATCTGAGACACCACGTCAGTTTACGGAATTATTCATATCGACATCTGGTTTCCTGAACGGAACAAAATGTATCTGACTACCATAGACAAATTTTCAAAGTATGCAACATTGCATAAACTATCCGACAGAAATTGGACAGCAATTTTAAATGCAATCAAAGAGAGAATTCAGTTCTTAGGTAAACCAGTTAAGATTGTATCTGATGGTGACACCTGCCTCATACATGCTGCTGTTAAACAGTTCTTGAGGGAAAATGATATTGTATTCCACAAAACGACCGCTTCTCTCAAAACTGGCAATGCAGACGTAGAGCGACTACACAGCACCTTAAATGAACATTTAAGGATTCGAAATGCGGCAAACGATCACTCAGAGTTAGAAGAAAAACTTTTTTACATCATTACTAACTACAATAGGACAATACACACTACCACCAAACTTCGTCCAATAGATTTTTTAACAAACTTTAGCAAAGAAGAAATTGAATCTTTAGCGGAAACATTAAGAAGAAACACAGAAACAATAATAAGAAAATTTAATAGGAAGAATAATGTTGATTTTACTCATAGACTGTCTAGGAACATAGTTAAAAACAGAGCCGTTAGCAAAATTCAACCACGGTACAAAATTCTGCGAAATTTCAAAACCGATGGACCCTACGTTACCGATAGCACAACAAAAAGAAACACCAGGTATCACAAAAAACAAATGAAGCGGAAATTCAAGTACCAACAGTCTTTAATTAACAAGAAATGAAAATTTTACGCCAGAAAATAAAAAGCCTGCATTTTGAGGTTAACTTCCGCCTTTTAGTAGCAACTAGGATCCAATTAAAATTCGGTTATTAAGAGAAATATCGTTAATATCTATTTGGGCACTTACGAGTACTTTTCCGCTGTGAATATATTATATAATACATATATTGCTCACTACTTATATTTAACTCTGTGGCTGGCAGCAAGATTAACCTTGTTCAAAGTAAATATTTAATTTTTGTCTTTCTTACAATAAAATTAATTAGTTTTGAAACTTTGAATACCTAATAAAATTATATATTTCGAATAACGAAAAGAAGCAAAATTGTTTTTTTGTTTTATTAAACGGCGGATTTGAGATCGTAATTGGCGCATTCGGTAGGATCGGCTAACAGTGACGGTACTAAGTTTTATTCCGTGCAAGATTGATTGTGTCGCGAGTTAAACTAAATTAATAATTGTATCATCGTATCGCACGGTAGGTATAAGGTATAAGTGAGCTCGATATCGTATCGCACGGTATAAGTGACCGAAATCAGTGCCGAAACCAGACTTGGTTCACGTACTCTGTTGGGTTTTAACCCTTAATCACCGTTCGAACACAAAAAGCAAAATCAAAAAAAAAAAAATACAAAAATAAATAAAAGTGAACTGAAACACTAAAATCTCATCCAACAAACAAATACCAAGACATCAGCATCAACACCGAAACCTGTATGAACATCTGGACATCCACAATAATCTTCATCTTTGGATGCATATTGTGCAAGTAAGTGCTGCTATCGCAATCAATTTAAAAGCTAAAAACTATAAATCAACAAAACTAACCCTACCCTAAAACTTTTTTTTTTTTTTTTTTTTTTTTTCATTTCATTAATTATTATTCAAATAACATACAATACTTCAAGATATTATATCTTATTTTAAGTATTAATATCATATCTTATTACTTTAAGTATTGAAAGAGAAAATGCAGACATTATTATTATTATTGATTATTTTGAAGAAAAACAAAACAAAATAAATAAATAAATAAATACATAAAAATAAAAAGTTTGTAATTAAGGTTCCGTTAAGATATGCAGAATTAGATTCCTCTGAAAGATCGTTGATGAGTTTGTTCTCTGCAATGCGGTTGGTAAGCTGTTCCAATGCCGTATCGCTGAGATAAGAGAAGACACAGTGTGTGTAAAATGGGGGAATATCAGAGAAATACCTCTACGTGATTGAGCAAAGTTAATCATATCCTTCAAATACTGTGGGCTTTTTTTATGAATAATTTTGTGAAGTTGTAATAGGATCCTCATTTTTCGATATTGATCTAATGACATTCCAACCAGTCTTGATTTATATTGCCTAACACTTATGCATCTAGGTACATTAAATATATAACGAAGACAGTCATTAAAGGCAACGTTTAGCTTACGGTTACATCTAAAGTCAAGACAAGGGTACACACAACAATTAAAAGCAAAAAATGGCAAAATGAGACTCTTAACCAAGTTTATCTTCATATCAGGATGAAGTAAGCTAGTTGAGCACCTCAAACTACGTAATCTGTTGTAAATTCTTTTAATCGTTTCTGAAATAGCATCACAACATGTCATGGACTTATTTATGTTAAGCCAAGATATTTTACTTTATTTACATAAGGTATGTTTTCACCATTTACCAATATGGGCGGAAAGCTTCTAGGGGAATATTCGCAATTAGAGCACATTATTGCAAGACATTTTTGTGTGTTTAATATTAGTTTGTTTTGCTCAGACCAAATTTCTATCCTATGTAAGTCCTCATTAACATTGGTAACAGAGTCCACTAACAAATTCTTAGGGCACGACATATAAATACACACATCATCAGCATACATATGTACTTTACAATTAGAAACTACTTGAGGCAGATCATTTATAAATAAGGAGAATAATAATGGCCCCAGCACAGACCCTTGAGGGACCCCACAGTTGTCAACATACGGACAAGACATACCAAGAGCAGTTTTAATAGTTAATTGCCTATTTTTCAAATACTCAGCCATTAACTTGAGACTAGAATTCGAGAAGCCAAACGTATGCTTCAGTTTGCTTAAAAGAATTGCATGGTCGATGCAGTCGAAAGCCTTCGAAAAATCCAAGAGCACTAACAAGGCAGCTCCATGTGAATCCATGGCCATACGCATATCAGTTGTTACTTTAATTACAGCAGATTCACAACTATGATTTAGTCTGAATCCTGAGTACCATTTCGAGATCAAATTTCTAGAATTAACGTATTGTTGAATTTGATTTGCAACAACTTTTTCAAATATCTTTGCTAGGATCTTTGCTATTTTTATTTTCCATCACTCCAATATCCCTAATATTTTTCCAAAGTTCTTGGGAACTTAAAGGAGGATTAAGTTTACTAACTTCGTATTCCGTATCAATGACGTTACTTTATTCCTGGCTGCGTGATATTGTTTTTTATTGAATTCAGTTGGATTTCGTTTATATCTACGATAGAATCGCTCACGTTCTCTTATACTCATTTTAATACGATTATTATACCAGGGGCAGTTTCTAACTTTAATTCTTTTTGTAACCAATGGAATATATTCTTCATAAAGTCTTCATGTAAGGTTTTCAAATAACGCAACTTCGTTATTTACATCTGTCATATAATAAATGTCAGCCCAATTAAGGGTACTTATTCTATTTCTTAGTCCAGACACATCAACATTACGGAATGACCTATAGGTAAGCATTGAGTCAGTGGTTCGCTGTGCCACGCTGAACTGGTATGAACAAAAAATAAAGTCATGAATAAATTCTGAATTCGGACTAAGTTGACTAGTCCCTACAATTTTTTTAAAGAGCTAGTCAAAAATAAGTCAATTAACGAGGGATTATTCACTGACTGGAAACATGTTGGGTAGAGCTTATTGACTATAGTTACGCTAATTTTGCCACAAAAATATAGATATAGTCGAGTAACGCTGTTGTTCAAAAGTAAATTAACATTAACGTCCCCGCCAATCAAAATATTATTATATTTCCGATTAAGATTTAGTAAAGTATTCTCCAATTCAACTATATTTTCTTCTTTGAAACACTTAGGCGGACAGTAAACTACAGCTATAATACAAGTTTAAACACAGTTACGAATCTCAACACAAAGAAATTGCAGTTCTGAAGCAGTAGACGAATAAATTACTTTCGACGAAATATAATCTTTGACATACATACACACCCCCCCACCAATTCTATTAACACGATCATTTCTATACAGTTTAAAACCAGGTATATTCACAAGTTGGGACGACATACTGTCATTAAACCAGGTTTCAGAAATCATTACAACATCTAATTTGGAATTACACAACATTTGATGAATAACAGTAAATTTAGAAGGAATACTACCAGCATTTAAGTGACAGATATTAAGACCATTGTGTACATTACACATCACATTGAGAGCAGCCCTCACATTATCAGGATCTGTTGCGAGGCCCATAGAGATAAATTAGCATTAAGTAAAATCAACAACCTATCAGAGGAAACCATTTTTGCATATGAACAATTGGAACCAAATATGAAAAAAGTTATATAAAATAATATTCGAAAATGTTCATACATTATTATTTTTAAATAATACAAACAAATAATCATACATTATCACTCCTACAACAAATTCATTATTTCAATATTTTTTAAGTAGTAAATAGAGTGTAAAGATACATACCACAGTGAAAAAACAAAAACAGTTTACTATTACATACATAAACTCCATCATTCGTATCAAACATATTAAACAAACAAAGAGAACTAGACAAACATTCCTAATTTTTTTTTTCTATTACCCAAGAATCAAATGTTGCTTTAAGGGACATTTTTTGAATGCCTAGCTCAGAAAAAAGAAAAACCAAAACTGCCTTTATTCTGTACCAACTAAGGAGAATATCGAAAAGCTTGAACCATTCCTGAGAGCAACAATATTGCCGCACCTCTTGATAACTCTGATTCAAGCCTAGACACAATCTGCCTGTTTTTTTTTTTTTTTGTGACACGGGCATGCTCCAGATTTTTTTGTTTGATCTTACTCTTACAACACCGGTGATCTCCAGTCGTGTCAACCCACTGATTTGCATGTACCCTTGTGGGCCAGGTATATGTGTCCCTAGGCTCACCTTGGTGTTTTCTAAATTGCCTAGATGTGATTTTTGTTTACCTTTGTTTTAGTCGCCTTTTACGACAAGCGAGAGGTATCGCTGCAGGGATATTCTTAACCCGTCCCTGCACGGAATATTCTCCACATTGATATATATAGCATACATAACAATCAAATTCTAACGCTTAAAGATAAATTTTCTAAATTTGCCTACGGTTACACTCTTCGTTGCCGAAGTAGTATAACAGTGCTTAAATCTTTGAAGCAATATATTAGCCTATATGGCGTCCCTAAAAAGATCATCTGCGATCAAGGCTCAGAATTTGTGGCCAATATCTTCCGAGACTTCTGCAAAGAGTTTGAAATCAATCTACACTACACATCCTTTCAACAGACTAGGACTGTCGAGAGGCTACACTCTACGCTCACCGAAATATACAGAATTATTCTTTCCAAAAGGAAAGAAAGTAAACTCTCAACCGATCATGACAAAACGTAAAGTGTTACATTTATTACTTATAATAACGCAATACATTCCT
Source organism: Merodon equestris (assembly GCA_958301585.1). NCBI lineage: Eukaryota > Metazoa > Arthropoda > Insecta > Diptera > Syrphidae > Merodon > Merodon equestris. Next base: position 50,776,469 of record OY284414.1, on the reverse strand, counting down.
CAACTAAACATATGCCCTACGAACTATTCTTTGGAAGACCTGATAAATTCACAAAAACGCTTAACTTTTCCATTGAACACGATTACCTTTCCAAACTGAATTCCTTCCGCAATGATTTGTACCCCAATATCCAAGAAAAGGTTCAACGCGTGACAGAAGCAGAAACCACCAATGAGACGTACCACTTAAAATGGCCGCCGACGTTTGCCTACAAGCTCGGGCGAGCACGTGGGAATCTCAAGTGCTGTCAAAATGTTGTAAACAAACACGCACATTGTTATAATTCCAAGAGTGTGTGTGGCGGGAGTACACTGCGGTAAAATGATGTGAGCTCACACGTATTCACGATTAGAATTTGTTTGTAACGGGTTTTGTCGCTACGAACCTGAACTTCTTTCAAAATTTCAGGGTGTAAAAATTCAGGGAAGACGTACGAAAGACGCACGTCTCATTCTGGTTTCTGGACAGAAGCCAGGATTGAAAATACTAATGCACCGCGAGAGATTCCTGAGGATATTAGCGAAAATCAGGTTGTTTTCAGAAAGGAAACCAGGCGCAACAAACTTGGGCCCAGATTCTCCAAACACATAGCGAGCAAAGATAACAAACTCACTATACTAACTACATACGGAAAACAAAAAAATACATAAAAGCAAACTAAGATGTAAAAAAAGAAAAATAAATGAACTGAGAACATTCATGGCATATGAGTGTTGCATGGTAGTAGAATCACTGCATATGATTCAGAGGCTACCCACTAGATTAAGTTAGTTTAAGGAAACGTTAGTTGTAGTAACAAATCATTATTTTGGTCAGTAAGATTTATTAAGAAAATTTTAGCTATAACTTTAGTAAAGTAAGATCTTAGATATAGTTAGCAATATAAATAACAAACAGATCTTGGCATATGATCAAGAAAATATCAACAGATCAGGTCATGGCATATGAAAGATCGATGAACAGAACACGCCTCAGCGACATATTCATCTCTCTCTTAATAACTCTTCTTTTTCAGTACCCAAAATCTCTCTTCCCAGCTAATTGAAATTCTTAACCTCCCTAAAGACCGTGGTATTCTTTCTTTACGACTTCCCGCACTATACGTAGTTATGATGCCTTTAAGCAATTAGTAACAAACTCGATCTCTTTGAAAAGAGGGTGGAATCTACTAATTCCATCCGCAAAACAAAACTCAAACTCATAGAGCTCGAGGGGAAACTATACACTCTATACCCGTTTGGTAGAAGCAAACGACGTACATATTTTTATCGGGTTTGGATCAGCTATAAAATTTATCACCGGCAACATAGATTCAAGGGGCGCACATGACATTAACACTCAAATAGAACACATCAATTCTAACTTTAACAACTTCACAAATACTGTACTAACACAACACGCAATTAACTACAAAACCATACAACGATTTAAAAATATTACATCCCACATAAATAAATAAAGCATATAACACCAGCAGTAATATCATATTTAACATTCGTATACCTGTCCTGTCATCCCAAAACTATTCCTACTTCCATATTATCCCACATCCTATCAACGACACTAAGCTCATAATAACTCACCCATACATAAGCATTAATAAAAACCATCAGCCATCAGGTCAGCGCACCCACCGGCCCAGTGAACACCGTAGGACACACATCGACAGATCAGCGTTTTTCCTTGTAATTGCACAAGTGAAACGATGATCTTGCAACGTCAACGTCTGTTCGACTTCCGACCCAAAATCCATATTGTAAGCTCATCGAATCACTTGTATCGAACCTTCATTTGCACAAATAAATTAATATTGTAACAGTCCATTTGAGGGATTGAAACTTTGAACACCTAATAAAATTATAAACGGAACAATATTATTCGCTCTGGCTGCTTTCGCCTTCCAGAAGTTACCAACACCACATATTTGCACGATTAATTTATCGATATTTATCGACATCCCACCCCCGTGAGGCGCTTGAGTCGAAACTCCAGCTTCCCTCACATCTAACACGGCGAGACTCATCGCTGGCCTTTGTAATACCCCTGAGGCAGTCATCACCTTAGCCGAACCATTGACCTGTCCATCAGGCGCTGGAAACACCTTGATGATTTCGCCCCGTGTCCATTGACTCCTTGCTTTGCTGACCTCGCGTTCTAGTACTAAGCTTCCAACTTAAAACGACGACATCCTTTACAACCATTTGCAGCGTTTGTTAAAACCGGGAATTACTCTCGTATCCATCATTCCCAAAAAAGGTTTCTAATCTGCTGGCTTACCCTCTACCGCTTTCGAAGACGCTCGCTCGTCAATGGGGCCAGAGGTTTGAGTTGAATTTGTGACCCCCAGAAGGAAGAGCCTCTTCGCCCTGGGTTGTGATCGGCAAGTGAGTCAGCGGCCGACTTTTAATGATATTTTCCGCCTCCAATAGCGAACTATACAGAAATTCATTTTCGGCTTAATCTCATTGAGCTTGTACACTAGACCTCTTTTCGAAGACTGGACAAGCCGCTCCCAGTATACTCCGGCGTATCGGTTCAGTGAACAGTTGAACACTCACCAACTGAGGAAAGCTCTGCTTTAATGACTTCGCTATCAAATGTGTCGCTGACGACGGCATATGATGACGTTTACTGGTCCGAGGCCTTTATACGGAAACGGTCGGACGAGAGGGGTCACTCGATCCTCAGGAAGCTGACTCATCAGCGGGGTATGTGGCTTAGCTCGCCGGATTCGACATAACTGGCACTCTACGCTACCTTTACAGCAGTCGAACGAAGTCTGCACCCAAAATCGTTATCGTATTTCATTCTCTATGGTGTCGTAATTTTGGTGACGAAGGCGACGATGATGCTCCCTCCCGAGGAGCTCTATTACTGCGTGGTCTTTTCATGGCATGATGGCAGGACGTCTAGTCTCGTATAGCACGGTTGTAACAGCCTCGACTCGGCCAAATGAGCGGACAAGTCCAAAGTCGGCCAGGTATGACGTTATCCGGAAGAGCTAGCTTGCCTTCCCTACTGATTGGTCTCATCGTAGGCATTTGATGTCCTCACCATAAACTTCGCCATGCATCTGATGGCATATCAGATCCTATGCCTTTTTGAGTTCCATGTTAAATCGTAGTCAGTCAGACCATATCGCGTCGCAACGTCAGGAAGCTTGAAAACTTAGTGGCATCGAAGGATGGCCTGCTCGCTCGTATTGTGCTCAGCAGATACTTCGGACGGATATCCTCCCTTGACACATGGTCGGAGACATTGTTAGGCTGTTGGGGCCAATGTATTTCAGGCATTCTCAGGAAGGCAGGCCCTTTCAGTCACTAATTGCCACTAGGGAACTGCTGTGAGTGACCGCCATGGGTAGCGTCATCGGTGGGATTGGATTTGGATTTATATGCTGTGCGGTATGCTCTTTATGGCAGCGGGAATCCGTATGTAACCAGTATAAAAACGTCTTGGAGTCGCTCCACTAAATTCGACTATCTATAGGCAGAGTATGACATTCAACGACGGAATTGCAGAATTTCATCCCGGGCTTCACTGCCAACAATTTTAAACGAGGTATAGTTAAAAGCTTGTTAGGATTCACCTTAGATTTGCCCCAGACGAATGATACGTGGACCTCCCCCGAAGGTATGTGATGGCACTGAAAGCTTCTTCGCTGGCATCCACAAACGTATGCAGACCTACCCGGGCGGCTATTGACAGGTCGCGGCTGTCACATCTGAGAATGGCACGAAAAGCAATTTTTTGAAATACCGGGGTACATCTTATTTTATATGTATTGCGGCCTACATTAGTGATGTATTGATTTATAATTGTGAGGCTTGTAGTCCTGGATTCATAGGTTCCGATTTGATTAAAGTCAAGTACACCATGAGTGCTCGGAAATTTATGTGTTTGGCTTCTTATAGACTTCATGATAATATTTTTGTGGAAGAGTTATCTCTTCTTTTACGAGATGAACATTCGAAAAATATATTCATTCTAGGTGACATGAACCTAGATATATTTCATACATCTGCAGTTACTGAAAGAGATCTATCATTAATGTCTGCAAATGGGTTTGAATCTTGTATAAACATACCAACAAGAGTAACTGTGTCCTCACAAACGTGTATTGACCATATATTTGCTAGACTTGACAAAAAGACGAATATATCCCTATTAAGCTCAGTGGCTGGTGTAAGATTCACAGATCATTGTATGTCTTGCCTTGTATTAAAATATGGACAGATCAAGTAATCGAAAACGCCGTCTTTTCGTGCACCAACTAAAATGATTAATTTCGTGAACTTAAATGCATGTTTGATACATAAAAATTGGTCTGTTGTATATAGAGAAAAATTCCCTCTCTTGCATTTAATAAATTTTGTAAAATTCTAAATCAACATGTTGATGCATCAGGAAAAAGGAAAAGGAATATGAAGAAAATTAAGCCATGGATATCTGAATATTTAATTCAAAAAATCAACTCAAATAACAAATTTCGTTTAAAGGTCAAAAAACAGCCAAATAATGTGAAAATTCGTAAGTTATATGTAAACATGTACAAAGAAATCGCCACTGAGGTCCCTTAATTTTATATTGAGAAATTTCAAATGGCTAAAGGCAATCCAAAAAAACTATTCAATAAAAAATTCAATTAAAACATTGGATGCCCCTTCCTGCATCATACATAAGGATAGGAAATTTGATACACCAATAGAAATAGCTAATACTTTCAATGAGTGTTTTACAAGTGTTGCTGCTAATACCCTTGCGGAAGCGGGTTTTAGTTCAGTGACACAAAACTATTGCTGAGATCACTGCCTAAGCAAGGAAAACGGTCACAAAATAGCTTCTTTTTTGATCCTATCTCTCCTTTAGAACTCCATAAGACTATTTCATTGCTTAACAAATCGCAATCTTCGCCTAGATATAGCTATTCGAATGCTTTATGACATGAATATTATTGACATCTTAGCTCATATTTTCAATAAGAGCATTTATTGCGGTATATATGGATTAAAGATTGCTGAGGTTATCCCAGTCTTTAAAAAAGACTACCGGAAAAGACTGAATTATTACAGGCCAATCTCTCTTCCGGTTTTTTCTAATTTTTTTGAAAAATTGATTAAGGTCAGAATCATTACGTTTCTTGATCGATGTTCTTTCTTTAATGATTGCCAATATGGATTTAGAGTTGGTAAATCAACGGAGCACGCTCTTTTAAGCTTTTGCAAACATGTTTATGACAGCCATAATGGCAAAAAAATAGTGCAGCGCTTTTCATCGATATTACAAAAGCTTTCGACACAGTTGATCATGAACTTCTTTTGAGCAAGTTAGAAAAGGCTAGGAAACAGGAGATGTGTTCAATGAGTACCTGGGCATTAAAATAGGTGTTCCCCAAGGTTCCGTCCTTGGCCCTATCTTGTTTCTTATTTTTATCGATCTTCAAGTTGAACCTGAAAGAGAAAAAAACTGGGTTTGCGGATGATGCATATGCTAATTCTTCTGTGCTAGATATAGTGGCGGATATTAACCATGATTTAGAAGTTTTAAGACATTGGTTTGGCATGCACAAACTAATCATAAGCGATAAAACCAAACTTATGTTTTTTAACCTACCCTCATTTGACATCAAATCACCGGAATTTATCTTTCATAGCACTGACTGCAAAAATATATAGTTAGTCTTGACATCTGTGGCATGAATAGGAATATCACAACGTGTGATGCTAGCCAATAGCTGCTCAATAAAATGTTTCCAAATTGGACATGTATCTACTTTCAAATATTTAGGCTTAAATAATGATAACATGCTGAATTGGGGCGCTCATACATCCTTACTAAAAAAGTATCTCTTGAAAGCTACGTATGTTCTTTATCATCTCAAAAAATTTTGTTCATGAAAGCTCCTTGAAACATTTTACTATGGTCTGGTCAATTCCAAGTTACAATATGGTCTCTCATGTTGAGGTGGCACCATCAACACTAATCTACAACCATTAATATTGATTCAAAAGCATATCCTCAGAATAATTAAAAAAAAAGGCGCTGTGAGCATAGCTTTGAACTTTGTGCTTCTAAAATACTTCCACTTAAGCACCTGTACTTTTATAAGGTTCTGAAAATATTATATATAATAAGTGGCAAATTACCTCATCGAAATTCCTCTGATTATGATCGTAGCAATGATAGACATCTGACAAGCATTCCACCTCACAAAAATCATCGCTTCTTAAACTTTTATATTTCAGTAGCACCCAGACTTTTCAACCGATTACCTCTTGAAATCCGAAACATACGAACAACTTACATGTTCAACAGAAAAATTAAAAAAATGGCTGCTTAATTTCGATTTCAGGGAAGTTAACAAGTTAATCAGAATCTTAATTTAATGAACTGAAAATTGGATCATGTTAAATTTTTACCTCTTCTCAATTAATTTAGCTTAACTATATTAAAATATTAATCACCACACAGTCAATTAATCTATTGTTAGTTTTGTTTGATTTTTTTTTTTTTACTTCATACTACATCCGACACTAGTTTACTTATAAATAAAGGATGTTTTAATATTCCTCTTTGGCTCCACTATAAAAGACGCCTATATAACTAGATGTTCTAAGATACTTGTATGTATAATGTAAATATTAATTTTAAGCAATAACACTTGAAATGGAATAAAAACTAATAAACTACAATACAATGAATGGAATACAAACTAATAAACTAAAAAAAAAAACTTAAGTGAGGTTAAGCTTCGAATCTGTGACTTACATTCCTTCCAACGTGCGAGCGATTCATTTGATATTGGTTTCTTTCATCTAATCTTAAGAAGCCAGGTTGTCTTTAATATGAGTTTTAGCGGCAGCTTATAGTTGGCTATCATCTCAAGAATATAAAAAAACCGACATGGAGAGGCTGAGGAATTCCTTCTAAGTTGGGCATCTGTTTCTTGTGATTTCCTGATATCTTGGCTGACCTCAGCGAAGCTCAAACGAAACATGAAAACGTTATCCGGGCGCATCTATGTCCAAACTGATTGTTTTTGTGGACCTGCATGCCTCAGTAGCCTGCAATAAGCTATGTGACAGTGATGGCATCTGACACACCTTCTTCTGATACAATGTCAAAACTGTCCACGTAATCGTCTACGTAATCATGGTTCATGATGGCTTCGGTGACTCTGGGATGTTCGTTTCAAAATCTTTCGGCGTTGAGGTTCTTTATGTAATTCGCTGACCAAGGGGAGCAGGTGGCTCCGAAGGTCATGACCTTCATGACGTAAACTTCTATCGGCCTACCTTCTTCCTCTCGCCAGAGAAAACGGTATGAATGTTCGTGTTCTGGGCGTTTCAGCACTTGATGGAACATTTCTGGTCTAAACTTCCTCGGGTTATTTGGGGTTTTTTCACACCAAAATGTAGAAGATATCAGGTCCTGGTAATGTACTTGATTTCCTGCTATCACTTCTTTAGATAACTTGCGATGACCCTGTACGTGGCACTAAATTCAAGATCTCTTCTCATTTTTGCTTCTAGGCTAAGAATTCTATTCTCGGCTAGTTCGAAGCTGTTTGGTAATTGGACTTTATCTACCTTCCATAACAGGCCAGTCTGATACCTTGACCAACCTTTTCGTAGTGCTGCATAATACTTGGTAAGCTCTTTTGCCACTCTGAAATACTAGTTTCTCCGTCGGCTTTCTCACAAGCTTTCGATGCAAAAATATTCTTCCACACGTTTGTTCAGTTGTACACACTGCTCATGAGTTCGATTACTATAAAGTACAATATTTCCCTATGGAGCCTCCTTCTGTCCCGAAGCCAGTGTTCCGTATGCGACCCAGTCAAGCTTCGTAAGCACAGCTATCGGTCCTCTTTTCTGAGGGTAGACTATCTTTATTGGCGCTGCGAGATGGTTGTTGTCCATTTAAATCAATATCTCCGGTCTGGTATTGGTATAGTTGGACAGAGAAATATTGGGATGGCTACGAAGGAACAAGTCCGAGACGACAAAACTTTGAGTTTGCAAGCAAAGTTTCTACGGCAATCGTCAGGCCTTTATGGTGTGCCCAAACTTCAGACATCCGAAACAGAGGTTATTTCGTTTCACGAAGCGTATGCAATTTAGTAAGGTTGGCATATTCTGTTACTGCATGACGACACTCTTTCGCTTCAACAGCATGACGGACATTTCCTCTCTTCCGCCTCCTTGAAGAACCGCTCTAAGTTGGAGAAAGCAGCTTCATTGGTAATAGCGACTGAAACGAGGAAAATAATTCGGCGTAGCTGGTATATTGCGTTACGCGCGGCAACTACTGAAGCCATTGAATTCGCTGTGGCAAGTCGCCAGGTACAGATGGGATAAGCCCAGTTGTGCTGCAAGAAGGTATAAGACAGTTTCCTTCCTACTCTAATAAGAATTTTCACTGCTAGCTTGACACTTGCCTATATACCTATACGTTGGCGCGCGATGAAAGGGGTCCTTATTTCCAAAATAGGGAAAGAAAATTACTCACTTGCCAAGAGTTTTAGACCAGTCAGTCTAACATCCTTCTTGCTGAAAAGTATAGAGAGTTGCACGTGCGCAAAGTTGCCCTTCGAATGCATCCTCTCTCTGACATGCAACATGCTTATCAGCGCGGAAAATCCTGCCAGACTGCGCTTCAAAATCTAGTTGGAAAATTTGAATGCGCTCTCGAAAGGAAAGAGTACGTACTGGGCATTTTCGTCGACATTGAGGGAGCTTTTGATAACGCTACTTTCGACAGCATGCGTAATCCTGCAAGACGGCATGGCGTAGATGAAGCACTGTCTCAGCTGCACTGGGGTTTTTTTCCAGAATACCGGGAGCTGCTCTAGATGCTATGATGAATCTTCCACCCTTGATATATATATCAAAGGGTGCGCACTGAAAGCCATTTCTCGCCTTAAGAGAAATGGTTTTTGGTAAAACTCACATTGGAGTAACAGTGTCCTTGACACCCGCCATCCTTCTGCGCTATACAATAATTTCACAGTCAGATTTCCATGGCGTCAGGACTGGCTTTGGCCAGACACTGAATCTGGAATGGACTGTCTTCGCAATCTTACAGATGGCTCCAGGACTGGGCGAGGGTCTGGCGCTGGAGTTTTCTTTGAGCGCGAAAACATTCGACTGCACTTCTCGTTAGGAAAATATGCGTCTCTCTTTGAATCGGCGATTTAGACAATCCTAATGGCCATGCATTATGTTGTGAAACACAGGTGGAAGGGAAAAAGTCTGCAGTGACAGCCGAGCTGCACTTAAAACTGTGTCCAACCCTCTATTCAGCTCCAAATTAGAGCATGAACTCAAGAACTTTTTGAGCAAAGTTGAAAGACTAAATTCACTAAGGCTTGTATGATTCCCGGGTCAATCTGGGATCCCAAGGAAATGAGAACTCCGATTAACTTTTTAGAAGGGCAGAGTTTCTCAGGACCTGAACAGGTCTACCTGTTTCCGCGATCAAACCTGACATCAACAACTGGATCTTTAATGCACCCAGTTATAGATGGAAGGAATATCCAGGCTGCAGGATGACTAACTGCGTACGCCCTGATGTCTACAAGAAGTCCACAACATTCTTCTTATCCTTAAGGAGAAATGATTGCAGGAGGCTTGCGCGAGTTAAGTGTTTTCATACTATTAATAAAAACACATATTAATAAAAACAGTGGCACCATCCTGTTGGAAGCACATATCGTCCAGGTCCATATCCTCAATTTCTGGCCACAAGTAACTGGTTGGCCGAACTTATTTTCGAAGAAGTACGGGCCGATGACGCCACCTGCCCATAAACCGCACCAAACAGTCATTCTTTGTGGGTGCATCGGCTTTTCAACAATCACTAGTGGATTCTCATTTGCCCAAATGCGGCAATTCTGCTTGTTGACGAACCCACTGAGGTCAAATTGTGCCACGTCGCTGAAGATGATTTTCTTTGTAAAGTCACCATTCACTTCTGTCTGTTCAACCAACCATTCGGCGTATTGACGACGCTTGAAATGGTCAATAGGCTTCAGCTCTTGTGTCAATTGAACCTTGTAAGCGTGTAAATTCAAATCTTTATTCAAAATTTGCATCAGTGATGTTCGTGAGATGTTCAATTGTTGGGCACGACGAGGAGTCGAGGTTGACGGCTCTTCTGCCATACTATCGCGAACAACAGCAATGTTTTCCGCAGAACGAACTGGGCGAGCATGCACAGGTGTTTTCACATTTCCTACAGACCCGGTTTGCTGAAATTTGCGCACAATTCTACGTGGCCAGAGCTCAATGTCGGAAAAACAAAGAAGCTCTTGGCGCTGGACCGTAACTCGATCCGTATGCTCGTCGGTGTGATCATAGGACACTGTCCCATTGGAGCAATGCTCCGGAAATGGGAGTCCAAAATGGGACTCGGGATCCAGCGATCTCTGCCGGAGCTGCGGCGATGAGGAAGAAACTGAGACGATCCAACATCTGCTTTGCCACTGTCCAGCTCTCCAGAATCGACGCCTAGTGTCGCTAGGCCAAAGATTCTTTACAGAGATTGCGGACGTGGCTAATGCAGATATATCGGATCTTCTAAAATTCATTAAGAGCACGGGGTGGTTTCAGCCACCACGTGATAGGACAGGTTAAGTTTATGTGTACCCACACAAACGAAGGGAATCACAATGGGCCTCTTGGCCTCCGAGTGGAAGTGATGCCTAACCATATCACTCCCCTTCTCTAACCTAACCTACCTAACCTACCGATTGTAGACACATTTTGTCGATTATGCTGACCAAAAAAATCACGAAGTGCATGAAATGCATTTTGATTTGAACGCCCATTTTCGTAAAAGGCTTCAACAATCTTAACGCGCTCAATTGTGTACCTCTCCATGGTTGAATTTGTCAAACACTGAAACAAAGAAATGTCAGATTAAGTTGGGCAAAAAGCTTGACGTTAAGTTGTGACTCACAATTAACATCGTGCATTATGGTTGGACCACCCTTTTTCTTCTGTGGTGAGAATGCTCGGGTGAATTAAATTATTTTTGGCATTGGCAATATTATTTTGGATTTGTTCAGCTTTGCTTTTAAAGAGTGTAATTTCACCTAAATCTATGATCTAAATACATTGAATGTCTTCTAATTTCATCGTTTTTCAATCTCTAATTGCATTTTTATAATAGTATATCCAATTTCCTCTTGAATTATACTTACTTGCGGAAGTCCTTGGGCCATCGTGGTCACAATCAGGTGTATTAGTGCCAGGAACCATATCTATAAATTTCAAAGGTTGTTTAATGTTTGCTTTATGTACATTTCTTAAGGGGGGAAATATGTAGGGGTAGGACGGCATATTTAGAGTTAATTTTTTTTTTAAATTTTTTTTTCTATAATTCGTGCAGGTTCAAGAGTTACGATCTTATGGTGTTTGTCACACAACCTGGACGGGGTGCAGATGATTTGTGTCGAAGATGTTCGTTCACTACTCTCCAGGGGTGGTTGTCTTGGGATTTGAGAGATTCCACTGAATTTGTCGCGTTGTTTGTAATTTTACAATAATCTTTTTATTCCATGCCATTAAGAGTAATTTTCATGAATTTTTTATACATATAAAGAACAAATATACTTTATTGAGACATTGAGGATATTTTATAGACATTTACTGGAATTTTCAAAAATTTTTCTTGAAAAATTCAGGAGATATCAGCTTCCACCCGGATAAGCAGTTTGTGTATAAAACATCCTGGAGGTCATAATTTTTATCAGAAATCAATTTCCAAAAAAAAAAAATTACTTTTTTCATAAGTGTCTCTTTTATTTGAATTACAATTATCACAAAATCTAAAAAAAAAAAATCCATTTTTTTAGAATGTATTGTAAAAATTAAGTACGATTTTTGACCGTTTTTTGTTTTTGTTTTGCAATAAAAAATATGTAAAAATAAAGATATTATTTATGATTCAAGTTCAAATAGAGCTTATACATATATGTATATAAAGAAAATGTGTGCTAAGTTTCGTAAGGATTGATCAAGAACTCCACCAGGTAGATTGTACCTACACAAATTCGAAAAAAGTAGTTGTGAGAAAAACGCGTTTGATTAAGACTGATTTTAAAAAGTGAACGTCATTAAAGTGTCACTAATGTTTATATACAATAAATTTTGACATTGGCCAAATGTCAAAAGTTCTGTGCGGACCTATAGAAAGTGGGCTCCAAATATTTTTAAAATTTCAAAAGTTTCCTAACGATATTCTGTTAAAAGTGAACATATCTAGAAACAGTGCACTAAAACGTCCCCCATTTCAAAGAAATAGGTGAGCCAATCTTACTCTTTAAAAAATTCACAAATCACATCAGCAAAATGAACAAAGGTTCAAAAATTGCACGAACTCCACCAAGAAACAACAATAACAATTGCAATACGGCACTGATACCGGCACAGATGTCCAAACGGCGTATAGTAGAAACGTCACCGGAATTGCCGTCTGCAATAGAAAGCGATCCGCAAAACAAGAACGTAATAAATATGCCCATATCAAACCTAAAAGCAATAATCGAGGGATCCATGGCTTCGTTGTTGGATGACAGGTTACAAAATTTGGCGACGAAGACCGATATAGCTGACATATCCCTCAAGATGCAGGAACTGAGTACTGAGAACAGTGCTGTGAAGGCCAGGATACATCAGATAGAAAGTCGGTGTATATCTCTAGAACGCAAAATTGAATTCTTGGAAAAGAGGGCAGACGAGAAAAATATTGTGGTACATATTTCAACGCAATTGGGTGTCGAGGCTGAGTTTAGAGCCAAGAAATTATGTTTGGACCTCTTGCAAACGACAGACACTTCAGTCATCGCGGATTCACGGGCCCTTCGAACTAATGTGTCAAACGTTATTGTGGAAATGCGAAACAAGGATGATGTAGGACGAGTTTTAAGATCTGCATCGAAACTTCGCGGCACAGGCATTTCAATGCACAGAGATTACACGGCGGCTTCAAGAGAAAGAAGAAAACACTTGCTAGAGTTAAAAACAGCAGTCACACGGAGGGGCAATTTTGTGAAAGCTGAAATTCGTGGACAAACTTTAAAAGCGGGAAATGATATTTTCTATTTCGACAAAAACAACGTCATGCAATGTGACAGCGCAAATGGCAAAGCAATACTCCAGCAGATAAGTGATGAGAGATCGAATCTAACAATGACAGGAGGCGAAGAACATAATGGCGCAAGCACAAGCGCAAATTACAACACTGCTTCCCAAACTGTTCAAACAAGATCCAAGCATAATTTTTAATTGTAATGCCGTCTGCCATCCTATAATTAATGTTAAAGTTAGGAAAAATAATCGAAAAATAATTAGGTTTACAGAGTTTAAAATATTGTCCTATAATATAGCAGGTTTAAGAAATAAGTCTTTATTTGCGGAATTTTATAATTTTGTCAACTAATTTGAATTTATAGATTTATTTGAAACGTTCACAACTGAAGAAGATTACAAGATGTATGAAAATAAGTTCCTTAATTATGAATTTAAATGGATACCCGCTACAAGAAGATTTACAAGAGGAAGAGCAAGCGGAGGATGCTACTTTGGTTATAGGAAAGATGTAGGTATCTCATGTGAGTTTGGAATGGTCGAGCAGCTTACATATTTGTCTGCGTTTTGATAAAAAGAGATGCTATATATTCCCAACATATTTAAACTGCAACCACTGGGAAAGAGACTTCGATCAACTGCAAGAGGCAATTGCAAGTTGCGATGAGCATAACGTACTTATAATCGGAGATCTTAATGCGCGAGTAGGAGAAGCCTGCGGTATAGAAAATCACAAAAGTGGTACAGAACGACGATCTATGGATCTGCTTTGTAATGAAAGAGGAACGAAGCTTCTAGAGTTCTGTGATTCGTATGGATTCAGAATTCTAAATGGGACCAGTGCAAGCGACAGAAGGGGAGAGCTGAGTTTCATTGGAGGGCAAGGAATATCAGTCGTTGACTACTGTTTGGCTAGAGGAGAATGGAACCTTCATATCTCGGATCTAGAAGTCAAGCAAGCCACATTCTCGGACCATCCTCCAATCATAGTCACAATTACTCACGAAATAGTAGAATATGAGCAAATTATAGCCATGATGGTACTTCCAAAGCTGGTGTGGAGGGATCACAAAGGCGATCTATATAGAAGTAACATTGAATATAGTCTTCAGGCGCGATATGTTACGGGAATTGATGAGATAGAAGAAGATAGAAGAGATTATAAAAGATTCGTATCCTCCCGTAAATCGCAATCAGAATACATATTGGAAGAAGAATGAACCGTTTTTTGATAAAAGTTGCCGTAGAGCGAGGTTGATATCTTTTGCCTGGTTAAAATTATTCCGTTCCTTCAACACAGATACTCTCAAGAAGGCGTATATCAAAGCCAACCAAGAATTTAAAGCTATATGTAGACAAAGCAAGCGGAACTTCTTTGAAAATGAGGCACGTGGACTGGCGTGCTGTAATAGCTCAGCGGAATTCTGGAAACGAATCAAAAAACTTAATGGTGGGGGTTATGTGATTAATAGGGATCTAAGTACGAATACTCTCTCAGATTACTTTAAACAGTTATTGAATCCACCAGGAGACTCTCCGTGCTGTCAATATGCGCCGCCAGGCATTCAAAACGAAATACTTGATGGCCTAATAATCCAACAGGATCTTATAGGTGCGCTTCTTTCTCTGGTGCCTCGACAATTTAAAGAAGCGCTGATCTTCCCTATCCATAAAAAAGGAGATACGTTGAATCCAGCTAATTATAGGGGCATATCTTTCTTAAACGCGTCTTACAAAATCTTCGCAAGTATTCTACAAAGGCGACTTAACACGTGGATTGAAACAAAGAACCTACTTAAGGAATTCCAGGCTGGTTTTAGGTCTGGCTACTCAACTGTCGACCATATTTTTGTTCTGAGCAGTATAGCAGATACATATGTACATACATAAGGCGAAATAAAAAACTCTACGCATTCTTTGTGGACTTCAAAGCGGCCTTTGTCTCTGAACCGAAATGCAATATTTTATAAATTGTATGGAATGGGAATGTCGTCGAAATTTGGAAGAGTTTTACAAAATCTGTATGTAGATACCATGGCAGCGGTTTGGAATGGAGGGGCGTTATCGGATTGGTTTCAGACGGAATCGGGATTAAGACAGGGATGCCACTAAGCCCAACCCTTTTTGCCCTTTTTATTGAGGATATTGTGGAATTCTTACCTGGAGGCGTGGAGTTTGCGGGAAGGCTCATTAAAGCACTCCTATTTGCAGATGACATTGTGCTGTTGGCAAGATCACCGGAATCGCTGCAATTGATGATCAGTCGATTAAGTGAGTACTGTGCTTTATGGAGTTTGATCGTCAGTCTGGAGAAATCGAAGATAATGATTTTTAAAAAAGGTGGAGGGAGACCTGCCTACAAAGAAAAATGCTGCTATAGAGGGGTAAACCTGGAGGTCGTAAAGGAATATAAGTATCTTGGAGTAATGCTATCAAACAATTTAAATATAAAAAGACATCTGAGCGACAAACTAACGAAATCTAAATTCATCATCAATTCAGTCTGGAAAAACTGTTTCAGCAATACAAATATTCAGCACAGTTGTAAATTTAAACTATACGAAGCAGTATCCGAGGCAGTAATGCTCTACGCGGCGCAAATTTGGGGGTATAAGCCTTATGAGGAGGTAGAAAAATTACAGCGCTTTTTCATTTAAAAAAATGTTTAAACTTCCTCCAAAGACGCCAAATTATATGCTTATGGTGGAAGCAGGATTATCGCCACTGTATATAAAATCATTGAGGATGCAAATGAATTATATACTTCGGGTAATGAAGATGGCAGACAATAGACTACCGAAGATAGTGGCCCTACAAACAGTTCGAAACGAAACTGCATGGTTCGAGGAGTGGCTGCAATTAGCTCAAGGGAGTGGCGTAGTCTTAACCGCAGATGGTAGAAATTGGGCAAGTTCACTATCCCAATTAATAAAACATGTCGAGGAGCAGACCAGAATGCATTTCTTAGAACAAGCGACGGGATCACTACATCGCAATATATACAGCCGGTTAAACCACAACCTGGAGAGTCGAAACTACTTCAAAGATATTTATAACATCCAAGAAATTTCGGTAGTGTTTAAACTTCGGGGTGAATTACTAAAACTTAACTTTATACCTCATAGAGAAGATCTTCCTATACTCTGCAGCATGTGCAATTTGGAAGAAAGGGAAGATACCATACATTTCATAGGCCGATCGTTAAGGAAACTAGGTGAACTTGTTTTGGAAAGGACTACTTATCGGAACAAAAAATAGTATCTCTACTAAACGAAATGGAAGTAACCAAGTTGTATAAATACTGTGAAATTGCTCTAAAATACAGAGATAAAATTTTAACAGGAAAACTTTGAAATTTTAACATCATGCATTAATAGTTTATAATTATTATCTGTCTTTATTTATATAGACAATCCGGCAGACGGCACAGCCATGCTGATTCTGATTTTGTATACTTTTTGAGAAAAGAAATATTATTGAAAAATAAAATCCTAATCTAATCTAATCTAATCTACTTATATAAATTTATTTCCGAGGTCTCAATTGTTAAAAGATACAAAAGAACATCTGCTGTGTCTTACGCTATATATGTACTTATGAATGACTATAGTCATTATAGTCAGTGATGACTATATTCATTATAGTCAGTCATGACTATATCCATTACAGTCAGTCGTGACTATATTTATTATAGTCAGTCATGACTATAGTCATAGCTCCAAAAGGACGTTCTATCAAATGCTTATAATTTTTAAACGGCTTGGAATTTTGCTTTGAAATTTTCAGGGTATATTATTGAATAGTTGTAGAATCGATTTACAAAAAAAAATGTATTTTTTTATTTTACATTTCTCCCCTTAAAGAAGCTTGTCTATAATAAGGTTCATCTTTGTGTCTAAGTTTTTTATAATTCCTTATGTATTCCTTATATCTGTTCTCGGTGTAACTTTCCCTACAGACATTTATTTTGT
Source organism: Merodon equestris (assembly GCA_958301585.1). Lineage (NCBI taxonomy): Eukaryota > Metazoa > Arthropoda > Insecta > Diptera > Syrphidae > Merodon > Merodon equestris. Next base: position 50,759,404 of record OY284414.1, on the reverse strand, counting down.
TAATTATGTGTTGTTTAGTATTTTTAATTCTTTCTTGTAATTCTATAACGCTGACTTTTTCGTTTGCTTCTTTAGAGGCACACTTGATTGTTGAATGATAACGTTCGTTATAATTCCTTATAGTCATTTGTATTTTCATTGGGGTTGAAAGCTCATTATCCTCTATTCCTACTATTTTCTGTAGCAAGGTGGAGAGTAAACTCTCTATATCCGCCTTGCCTGTATGAATATTTGCGTTTGTCAAATGAATGTCCACATTTTCAATCTTTAAATAACTCGTTAATTATTCAGATCTGAATTCGTTGTCCATTATGATTTTCTTTGGTTTTCCAAATTTAGCAAAGTGTTCCATTATGAGGGCTTTTTCTCGTTATCCAATTTCTGTCTGTTTGCCGATGCGAATTTTGTTAGTTTATCTATTGTGGTAACAAAATACTGTTACTTGCTTGAGTTGTCACGAACACAACTTTACTGGCATTCGATATTATCGATGACAACTAGTTGTCTGTCAGTTGAAAACGAGCAGACAACTTTCATAATGGTTATCTTAGTGGTTGTCTCGGGGGTATTATGTATCTCAGTTGAGTTGTGTTGGAGTTGTCATAAATGCGAAAACTAGACAACTGTTCTTTATCAGTTGTGTAGTACATTTCTTGTGTGGTGACTTTGGACAAGAAATGGACAATAAATCGTAAGTAGAACAAAAAATTTTAAATGTAATAATATATATAACGTTTGTTTTTAGCCTAAAGATTACCAAGCCTGTACAATTCGATAAAATGATAGAATTGCTACAGAAAAATCCAGATCTGGCTAAGGGTAAGGGACAATTCGGCTCATCGAAGAAACTACAAGAGGAGCAATGGGAAAAAATCGCTGTAGATATAAACAGTCTTGGCTTACAATCATTACATTCAGGCTATAGTAACCTTTCCTGTTTAAATATAAATGTTGAAGACTTTTTTTCGGTGTAATTATTCGGACATGAGTTCCATCGACGCATCCTATTACCCCAGGAAAACCTGTTTTCCTGTAGAAATAAATCTTCGATGCATTTTGTTCCTCGCTTGTCAATCGAGCCTTAATCCATTTTGGACAAATACGCTCTTCGAGCACTGACAATACTTCTTTCAATACGACGGAAACCGTCGGTTGAGCCAGCCCCACATTGAAATCGTTACCGCTGCATTTTTGGTAACTTCCTTCTGCGATAAAACGCAAAGTAGTAGCGAGCTTGAGGATTGGTAGAATCGCTGAAGAACGATGTGGTTGTTTTAATAAATCCTTGATTTCATTTTAGGCATACACAAATGCCTCTTTGTTGAGTCTAAAATAACTTACAAACCTCCAACGAAATTAAACAATTTGTAATATGAAATTTCATACACATAATCGATGCTTGGAAACATACTTCGTGTTTGGAAGTTCTAATGGATTAGAGTGATCTCGTATACTTTTTCTTATGACTGCAACATTAACGCATCCTTCTTCTTCATAATCGTCAAAAAATAATTCAACACAACTTTCCATTTTGTTTTGTTTAGGTTTTCTTTTTGTATTTTGGTTTTACTTTTTCAAGTCAATTTTTTTCGTTTGATGCCAAGCAGCTGATTCTGACAGTAAAAAGGCGCATAAAAGTATGCAATTTGCTTTTTCAAGACAACTAAAAACTAAAAATAGTTGTCTTCGTGACAACTCAACCAAGTTGAGTTGTCAACCGTAATAGGAGCATTAAAGTGAAATATCTAAGTGAATGATTTCATTCTTGTTTTCCGGGGTTTCGGTTATTTGAAATTGCGGCTTTATTGGCTTCCTGTCATATTTAATTTGCCGGCATTTGTCACAGTTATTTATTATTAGTTGGATATGGTCTCTGAGCTTCGGAATATAAATTTTGTTATAATAACATTTGTTTATTCTACTATGCAGTGATTCATTTATGTGGTATAATGACAATTGTTTGTGTAGTTCTTCTTCAGTTTTAATTTCTTTAGCTCTTAAAGAAACTTTGGGGAACCTTATTTGCTTGTCATGATGGAATAATTCTATCAACAATTGCTAAGTTTTGTTGAATTCGTGATACGATAATTCAGTGTATATTCCGATCAGGCCTTGCTTTATATGTGTTTTTAATAAATTTCTTCAATAATCCTGGTTCTTCGTCATATCAATGAATATAATTTCCTATTGTGTAAAACTTTTAATTTTTTATCAAAATCATTAGTTAATATTAATTGGGTTTTGTACTTATTTACTATTGTTTCTTTTATGGGAATATGGTCTAATTGTTCATCCTGTGAATGCACAGTTGCATTATCGGATAAGTGGTTTAATGATTGATTGCTTGTCATTTCTTGGGTCTTATCACTCTCGGGAGTCCTGCTTAGGAAGCCTGCAATGCTATTTTCTTTTCCTTTTAAGAATTCTATATCGTACTGATATTCTTGCAATTTGAGATGCCAGCGTTGGTTTCTCTGACTAAACTTTTTTTTGCATTTGTTATTCAGATATTTAATGGGTAAATGGTCGGTGATTATTTTGAATCGTCTGCCCCATAAATATGGTCTGAAATAAGTTACAGACCATACTATGGCTAAGAACTCCTTGTCCGTCACTGAATAGTTCTTCTCATGGTAGTTTAACGGTAGTAACCGACTGGTTGACCGTCTAGTATTAATACTGCTCCTATCGCATATTTACTATCATCAATAAATAGCGTGAACGTTTTGTTAAAATCAGGGAATTTCAATATTGGCTGATGGATAATATTCATTTAAGAGTTTCAAATACTCTGATGTATTCTGGATCATTAGTATTGATCCGTTTCCTCTTTTTCAAATATTTTAACATTGGACTAGCAATCTTTGTATAGTCATAAATTTTCTGTAGAATCTAGTTACATATATATATAATACATTTTATTTTGTTAGGGTTTGGTTTCATACCACATTCTGTTAAGACAAGTCATAGGTAATTTGAGATTATGTGTTACAGTCCTAAACAGAACAACCCCACTCAAATCTATAATATAAACATTTGTAATGCACAAGCGATCGACGGAATTCAACGCTCAATCATCACATTCATTGACCGACTAATATCCGGCAACATTAATTGGACCGATCGCCTGTGCAAGACTATTAACGTCAAAAATAAACCAAAATATCGAGTAAACAATTTTGTAATGCACGACCGATCGAATTCCAAGAAGGTCTCCGACCGATCGAATTTCCAAAGGGTCATAATAACCCAAATCGACCGCTTGCGCAATCAGTGAAACCAAACACTTGCTTTTATGCGTGCACGACCGATCGAATTTCCAAAGGATCATAATAACCCAAATCGACCGCTCGTGCAATCAGTGAAACCAAACACTTGCTTTTATGCGTGCACGACCGATCGAATTTCCAAAGGATCATAATAACCCAAATCGACCGCTCGTGCAATCAATGAAACCAAACACTTGCTTTTATGCGTGCGCGACCGATCGAATTCCAAGAAGGTCTCCGACCGATCACGCAAGCAAAGTACTTTAAACGTTTTAAAGTCAAGTGACCCAAAAAACGTTTATAAAGAAGAATTCTTTTTAGTTTAAGTTAGTTCTAAGGAGAAACGCAAAACGTACGGTCATCGATAGACCGCTAATAAACTCGTCTTAAGAATAAAAAAGGTTTTGTTTTTAATTTGTTTCAAAGAGGAAACGAAAGAGGAAACTGGCGCAGTCGGTAGGATAGTGAAACGCGAAGAAAAATAAAGATATTTTTTTCGTGTGTCCGTTTTTACGGTTGGTGACGGAACCTGTATATCTCGATAGTCAAACGTGAAGAAAAATAAAAGATTTTTTTTTTTTGTGTGTGTCCGTTTTCACGCCAAATATTGAACATCCCTAAAGATTAAATAAAGTGAAGTGAATCAAAAATTGAAACTACATACCGATGATAAGAATCATCATTAGTGAACTGATCTAAGCCAAACCTGCATATCTCGATGAAAGAACGTGAAGAAAAATAAAAGATATTTTTTTGTGTGTGTCCGTTCTTAAAGACTAAATAAAGTGAATTGAATCAAAAATTGAAATTACATACCGATGATAAGAATCATCATTAGTGAACTGATCTAAGCTAATACCAACAGGAGCAGTATAGAAAATCATAAATCCGAGCTGAGGAACGCCTAGCAGAGGAACAGAAGCAGCACATCAACAAGATCATATCTACACTTTATAAACTATCGTATGTATTATAATAGAACCAATTATAGATTATAAGATCATAACATTAATACATTAAGTAACATCCTGCTCTGTTCGATATAGCATGTCAGTATCAGACACGCTAGAAGAACAAATCCACCTGGTTCAAGAAAGATCTAGAGAACTTTGTAACCTAACGAGAAATTTTTTTAACAATCCCACCATGTTGACGCTCGTAATAGACCCCCTTAAATACATATCAAAACTCCCAGATTTTAGTGGAGATTACAAAGAACTACAAAGTTTCGTTGACTTAGTCGACAAAATATATCCAGTACTAATTAAATACGACGAATTGTCACAAAGTATCTTTTCTGACCACCTGAAAGCCAAACTCAGAGGAAAAGCCAGAGAAGTCATAGAGATCAATACACATGTCACGTCATGGCAAGAGATCAAACAAACACTAATAAATAACTTCGGTGATCGACTCTCTGTTGAAGAGCTTTTCGATGAGCTCAGAGGAATTAAATTTAAGACAAATAGTGTTGATTTTTATAACGAACTCAAGGTGATTCTACGCAGACTGAATGTAAAAACTAAGATCATATCGATGGACCCAGTTATTACTTCCGGCAACATAACAAATAATAAAATTTCAGCACTGACAATTTTTAAAAATAAATTACCGGAGCCAATGCGATCTCTGCTTCATTGCAGAAATCCAACCAGCCTAGAAAACGCAATGAACATTCTCTACGAATGCGGTTATGCGTATTATAATCCTTCCCAAAGGAAGAGTAACTATTCGTACACTAGAAACTCCCCTCAATCTGTTCATACCGTAACTAGGTCACCCATTAACCAATTTCAACAAAGAAATAATGAAAATCCAAGAAGCAACCATTTCCACAACCATTCCCCAGTAGAACCTATGGAGGTAGACATGTTACAAAATAGAAGAAGGAACAATAATAATAGGTATAACTCCAATAGTCCAACACAACCAAACACAAATCAGTCCCAAAGATTCTCGTCACACACTGGGAGGCAATTTCAGCAGTCTTTCCCTCGCCAAAATATAAATCCATTTGGGAATCATACACAACAGCAAAATAGAAACGATAAACCCCCTAGAAATGTTCAACCAACAAACTCCACAGAGCAAAGGCCAAACCGTAGCCAGCAAGCTGAAAATTTTCAATCTCAAGCCTCAGGTGCGAACTACCCTATATAGTTGAAGCTTCCAAAACAACGCCCTTAAAATTTATAATTGATACTGGAGCAACTCACTCCGTTATCAACCCCAGGGTGTGTCACCCTAAATGGAGCATAAAATTAGATAAGCCACTTAATCTTAAGACCCTTAACCATACTGTTAACATCAGCGAAATAGTGTCCATACCCCTATTCGAGGAACTGGGAGATAAAACCCAAAAGGTTGAGTTTTTAGTCCACCAGTTCCACACAGAATATGACGGACTTATTGGCAATAACATTCTGACTCAGTTAGGAGTATGCATAGACCTAAAAAACAATTTATTAATTACAACTGAGAAAAAGTTTGTGAAAATATACTTTAAAAATAACGAAACAACTTGTCCCACGAGTGAAACAAAAATTTCAATCCCGCAAGAGAAGGAACTAGGATATATAAAGAAACAAAAACCCTCAGATAAGGTAACGATCAAAGAAGGGATATATAAATTTATGAACAACGAAATGTCTGATACGGCAATAAACTCTAACGAAGAACTTAATAGATCGACACCGACAACGTTTTTTAATATAGAGCAAGTTGATGAACAAAACTTTAATATAGTACAAGAAGTGAACAAACCCTCCATGCAGGAACAATTAAGAATAAACCATTTAAATTCTGAAGAACGAAAGGCATTGATGGATCTTCTAAATAAATACAAAGATGTATTTTACCAAGAAAACAGAAATCTATCGTTCACCAATGCTATCAAGCATAGAATAAGGACAACTAATAACATACCAATTTTTACTAGGAGTTACAGGTATCCTTATGTCCACAAGCACGAAGTTGAACGACAGATTCAAGAGATGCTGGACAATAACATCATTCGTCATAGCAATTCTCCATATTCGGCTCCAATTTGGATCGTCCCTAAGAAGGGCGATGCTAGTGGCAAAACTAAATGGAGAATAGTAGTCGATTATAGGAAGTTGAACGAAGTGACCGTGGATGACAAATATCCGATCCCGAACATGGACGAAATACTTGACAAGCTAGGTAGATGTCAGTATTTCACTACCTTGGATCTCGCGAAGGGATTTCACCAGATCGAAATCCACGAAGACGATATCCATAAGACGGCATTCAGCGTCGAGAATGGCCACTATGAGTTTTTGCGTATGCCATTTGGGCTGAAAACCGCCCCCGCGACGTTCCAACGCCTTATGAACCATGTGCTGAAGGATTTTATAAACGTTATATGTCTGGTATATATTGACGACATTATAATATTTTCCACGTCATTACAGGAACATATCTCTTCCTTGAAAAAGATCCTTGAAAGATTAAGGCAAGTGAATTTAAAAATTCAACTCGACAAGTCAGAATTTTTGAAAAAGGAGACTGAATTCCTTGGTCACATTGTGACGGTCGAAGGAATTAAACCCAACCCTAAAAAAATAGAGTGTGTCAAAAACTATAGAATCCCGAAAAACTGCAAGGAAATAAAACAATTCCTCGGCATAACAGGATACTATAGAAAATTCATCAAAGACTACTCCAAAATCGCCAAACCTATGACCATGTATTTAAAAAAGAACGCCAGCATAAATATTTCAGATCCAGAATATGTTAAGGCATTCGAAACCCTCAAATTGCTATTGATAAACGACCCAATTTTAGCATACCCAGATTTTGACAAAAGTTTCGTGCTTACTACAGATGCCAGCCAATATGCAATCGGTGCAGTACTCTCCCAGGACAACCATCCAGTGAGCTATGCAAGCCGCACTCTGAACGAGCACGAAATCAACTACAGTACCATAGAAAAGGAGTTGCTAGCAATCGTTTGGGCAACCAAATACTATCGCCCATATTTATTTGGTCGAAAATTCGTGATAGAAACCGACCATAAGCCACTCACATGGCTTTTCTCGATCAAAGAACCAAATTCGAAGTTGATTCGATGGAGGTTGAAACTCTCTGAGTTTGATTATGAGATCAAGTATAAAAAAGGCACAAAGAATAGTAATGCGGACTTTCTCTCTCGGATACCGAATTCTAGCGTAAACTTGATTGAGGAGGATAACATACCAAATAGCAAATCTTGTTTAAATGTTTTTCAAAATCAGATTGTGATAATAAAATCCAATTCAGGATCGCTTAGGATAAAAAGAATAAAAATATTCAATAAAAATCGCTTAATAATCCATACCAAAACATTAGACGAGCAAACTACCATAACTCTCCTTAAAACTCACTTCAAACCAGACAGGTTGAACGCAATTTTTGTAGAGGACGAATATTTCTTTGCAGCTATTAAAACCTGTTTCGAGAATTTCTTTTCGCAGTGTCAAAAGTTTAAAATTATCCGCTGCACTAAGTTGCTCGAAGATATTGACGATGAAGAACAACTTGCCGAAATTATAGAAAAAGAACACCTACGAAACAACCATAGAGGTATTGAAGAGGTTTTCAAAGAACTATCACTAAATTATTTTAACCCCAACTTGAAACGAAAGATCACTCAGTTTATTAACAATTGCGATGTATGCAATACGGAAAAGTATGTAAGAAATCCCCCAAAACCTCTTTTCAAAATTACTGAAACGCCATCGAAACCACAAGAAATAATTCATATTGATGTGTTCTATAGTCTTCAAAAATCTTTATTCCTTACTATAATAGATAAGTTTTCCAAACATGCGTGTGCAATTAAGATTTCAGGCAGAACATGGATCGAATTCAAAAGAGCTCTCTCATATTATTTCAGCCAATTCGGAACCGTTAGTAAAATTATAGTAGATAACGAGCTAGGATTCAAGGCTCTCCCTTTACGGGAATTCCTTGCAAATTTGAATGTTGAAGTTCACTACACTTCAAGTAGCAATCATACGTCGAACTCTGATGTCGAACGATTGCACAATACTATAAATGAACACATACGTCTACTGAAACATGACGAAGTAAACAACGTCGGAACTATAGAAGATAAGATCGCTCGAATAATTACCTTCTACAACAACACTATTCATTCTACAACTAACAAGAAACCTATCCACTTTGTCACCGGTCAAATACACCAAAATGAATATGAAGAAATTCGTGAAACAATTTCAAAGAAAAAACAGAAAACTTTAGAAAAACTCAATAGAAATAGAAACGATCTTCCCATAAATGATGGACAAAACTTTATTAAAGAAGTAAGAGGCGGAAAAAACCACTCGAAGTTCAGAAAAATAAATACACAGAAAACTGACGTAGACCATGTTAGGGACATTGACAATGGATATAAGTATTATAGAACCCATGTAAAGGCTAAGAAAAAATATCAAAACATCGAAAACCCAACAATTAAGTTAAAAAACCAGAGAACAAAGCGAACTAACGTAACATAAACTATATTTACAGGAGCATACAACGAAAATGACAGTCCCAAAGCTGAAGACAACCCTACTGATACTTGCAATACTTGCGATGACTAGAGCACAGGACATATCCACTCACGACTTAAACAATAACAACGGCTACATAGCATTTAATCTAGGTAAAAGCAAATTGGTTAGGGATTACATAAAAGTACTACATTTAATAAATGTAACAGAAATCGAAATAACGAAAGACCGTATTAAAGATAACATTCTATCATTTGGAAATAGATCTACGTTAGTAACTCCCATGTATAACACAGTCAAGCAAAATCTCATCTTATTAGAAGCTAAAATAGAAAACATTAACCCACGCCCTAGAGCAAAGAGATCACTAGTAGATATATTAGGAACAGGCCTTAAGTACGTAGCAGGGACTATGGATCACAACGACGAACAAGAAATAAAATCTAAATTGAATGAACTATTTGATAAAAATAACAAGCTCATTTCAGCTAGCAACAGTCAGGTATTAATAAACCAGGAGATTTCCGATCAAATTAGAAATGTAACCGTTCACATAACGAAACAGCAAAATATAATTGAAACCTATATTAATACTCACATCCCAGAGCAAAAAATTAGCACACTAGAGGAAGAAGTTAATTTGATGCAACATATGTACCAAATCAACCATGACATCCTCCTTCTCAGAAGTCACGTAGATGACATCGAACAAATCCTCTTCTCTAGTAAATTAGGAGTACTCACAAGAAACATACTAGGAAAGCAAGAACTACAAATCATGTCAGATATAGACAATTTTAGTGAAATAAAATTAACAGTTGCATACTATAGAGATCAAATAATAATTATCCTACTCATACCCAAATTTTCAGAAATTATATTCTCTCAGATCTTGATTGAACCAATCCCGGACAGTCAAAATAAGACAATTTTCATAGAAAAGAATAAAATTCTAATAGATGATAAGAATAATGCTTATGAATATCCTGTCAAAGATAATCTAAAAAGAAACTTGATTCAAATTACTGACGGTTGTATCGAAAATATTATGTATTCAAAAGAAGCAAAATGTCAAAAAATCGTAGATAATTTAACAAAGGTTCAGGAAATTGTAAAAGGCACAATCCTTATACAGAACATGAACGAAAATAACATTATACACAATTGTAACAAAGCTAAAATAAATATAAAAGGCAACTTCCTTATAAAATTCAAAAACTGTAAAATATCTGTTAGAAATGTAACATTCCAAAACTTTGAGCAGAAAATATACGATGTTTCCATTTTACCAAACCTTATAACAAAAACAACGGAAACTAAATTAATGTCAAACATAAAACTAGAAGAACTGTACCTTAAGCATATTGAAAACAGGAAAATAATTGATAATCTTAAGTCAAATAGAAACAAATTTGATATTCCCATTGTTAGTATTAATGTATTAATGGTCTTGTCCATAACTATGTTTGTATTATTTTGCCTTATAAAAAGACGAAAGACGGTGCCCATCATACATATTTCGTCGGAGCCTCAAACTAGCGATGGGGGTGTTACAGTCCTAAACAGAACAACCCCACCCAAATCTATAATATAAACATTTGTAATGCACAAGCGATCGACGGAATTCAACGCTCAATCATCACATTCATTGACCGACGAATATCCGGCAACATTAATTGGACCGATCGCCTGTGCAAGACTATTAATGTCAAAAATAAACCAAAATATCGAGTAAACAATTTTGTAATGCACGACCGATCGAATTCCAAGAAGGTCTCCGACCGATCGAATTTCCAAAGGGTCATAATAACCCAAATCGACCGCTTGCGCAATCAGTGAAACCAAACACTTGCTTTTATGCGTGCACGACCGATCGAATTTCCAAAGGATCATAATAACCCAAATCGACCGCTCGTGCAATCAGTGAAACCAAACACTTGCTTTTATGCGTGCACGACCGATCGAATTTCCAAAGGATCATAATAACCCAAATCGACCGCTCGTGCAATCAATGAAACCAAACACTTGCTTTTATGCGTGCGCGACCGATCGAATTCCAAGAAGGTCTCCGACCGATCACGCAAGCAAAGTACTTTAAACGTTTTAAAGTCAAGTGACCCAAAAAACGTTTATAAAGAAGAATTCTTTTTAGTTTAAGTTAGTTCTAAGGAGAAACGCAAAACGTACGGTCATCGATAGACCGCTAATAAACTCGTCTTAAGAATAAAAAAGGTTTTGTTTTTAATTTGTTTCAAAGAGGAAACGAAAGAGGAAACTATTATGCTCAGATGATCTTCAAATGATTATTTTTAGAGAGTTTATACATATGTTCATTCAAACTTGTGGAAAAAATTAGTATGTCGTCTAAATCAATGACACAAATTTTGTTTATATATTCCCGTAAGATCTCATTCATTAGTCTCTGGAACGTAACGGGTGCGTTCTTGAGACCGAAAGGCATTCTAAAAAATTCATATAATCCATTGGGATTGACAAAAGCCGTTTTATGGATGTCATCAGGATTCATTTTAATTTGATGATATCCCTTTGCTAGGTCTAATGTAGAGTAGAGTACTGGGCTCTTCCCAGTTTATCCAATATACTATCGATGTTTGGCAATGGATATTTATCATCTACCGTTATCTCATTGAGTTTTCGGTAGTCCACACAAAGTCTAAATTTCTGACGTCCAGAATTTTCTGGTTTTTTAGCTACTACCACTATTGGAGATGAATATCTGCTGTTTGATGTTCTGATTATTCCGTGCATTTCCATTTCCTGCATTTGTTTCCTTACTTCCTCTTCGTGTCTAGGTGGTAATCTATATAATTTCGAATTAATCTGTTGATTAGTGGTTGTTTTTATTTCATGGGTAATTGAGTTCGTATTTGTTAATCTATCTCCTTCCTTGTAAATAAAGATTTGAAATTGATTTAAGATGTTTTGCATTGCCTTGCGTTCTTCATCGTTCAAATAACTTAAATCCACTTCTCTTTTACTGAGCTTAATTCGAAGCAATCGAGAGTTGCTTCGCTACCAGGGGTGTAAATAGGGACTTTAGTGTCATTGTTTAATATAATGTACTTTTTGTCAAAATCCAGGGTTTTGACAATTTTGCTGAGAATATCCATTCCGATAAGATCATATGGCTTATCCTCCAATTTTTTTTTATTGCACCCTGCGGACTATATTTGAACTCGTCTGGTATCTTCGTTACTATTCTTTCTACAATTTCTGTGGTTATATTATTAATAGTTTGCAACCGCATTCTCACTTTTTCAAATAGTTTATATCTACTATTGTACAATCTACTGTATTGGAGTTTATAATGCTCATTGTGGAACCTGTATCAATTAATGCTTTCAACTTAATCCCATCAATAGTAACATCTGCATATATTTTATATTTTTTTCATGTGAAGTTGACGATTATCATATACCTGGTTATAAATTCTACTCAAGTACTAATGAATCGTATGCTGTAGGTGGAGTCGGAGTTTTTGTGCGAGATTCGTATGAGTGTGAAGCGATATCTTATAGGTGGGCAAGTGCGGATGTATTAAAGATCTCCTTTAGCATTAATAACACGAATCTTAGCTTTGTTTGTGCCTATGGGTTTCACTCCCTACCTCCTCAATCATTTTTGGACGAATTTTATATTTTTCTTAATAAAGAGAAAACAGCAAATCTCGTCATTTTAGGTGACTTCAATTTAGATTTGTTAACGTCTAGCGCTCCTACAGATTCGTACCTATCTGTTACAGCAGAACACGGGTTAACATCTTTCATCAATGAACCTACTAGACCAATATCTAATACATGCCTTGACCATGTTTTTGGTCGTTTTATGAAAATTTCATTAAATCAATTGTAAACCGAGAAAAGAAAAATACAACCTGACCCCTGGTACTGGTACTGAGTAGTGCTAGGAAACGAACAATGGTAGCTCGGGCATATGAGTGGGCAGTTTGAAGTTGTTGAGTTCAACATCGGTGCGCAACAACGAAAGACATATGTCCGAGTTGACTACTTAGTTGCTTAGGCTATTTATCTAAAAAGTTTATCACATCCTATCAGTTAATAACTTCAGAAGTGGGATCGCCCGTGCCTCACAGTGTGGTGTATTGTAGATTTGAGGAATAAATTAGAAATTTAAACTGTGTCTACTGCGTATAAAACGTTGGTGAGTTGGAAAAAAGAAGAGTACGAAATTATGAACTTGTCTCGCCTCATGACGTTGGTTATCTCGCTATCTCATTCTGTCTCTGTATTATTATTGTCGTCATGTACGATTGGGGGAAATGTGCATGATCTTGTCCGTGCAAGCAACCACCACAGGCGAAATTATATCTAAATGTGTAACTATGAATACATAGTCGAAGTAAAATAAAAAGTAAAGTAAAGTAAAAAGAGAAGTCGATATATACATACGTTTGCGTCTCGTTTTCGCGTATAGGTAGTGATTTACACAATGCCGAGAATACAATGCGTATCAAGAAATTGCTGAAAGTTGTCATTCTCCTTTATTCATCGCTTTAGTACGTTTCTTTCGGAGAATATAGGTATATTGAGTTCATAAGTACCGTGAAAAAGTTAGTGAAAAGTTAAAATGCAAAACCAGAAAGCAGGAAAGAGGCAGAAGCTAATACAAGTGCAAAAGAAGTCGAACAATTGAGACGAGAAATAGCGTTGCTGAAGAAACAGAATGAAAATCTCGGCAGAGAGGTCGCCATTAACAGACGCTCCCAAAGCAATACTACGGAGGACCCGGCCACATCAACAACGTCAAGCCATCAACCGATTCGATTAGCACCAGAGGAAGTCAAAAGTATCATTCCCCTCTTCAATCCATCATCAGCATCCAGTCTGAGTGCATCGCAGTGGATTGAAGTCATCGACAACGCTCGCCATCTCTACGATTGGGACGATCGCGCAACATTCCTATATGCATCTCTACGCCTCGAAGAAGGAGCACGTAAGTGGTTCTCTACTATTCAAACATATTTAACTGGGTGGGATGAATTCAAAGCGAGATTAGTATCAGATTTCCCTAGCTTCCTGGATGAATCTGAGATTGTATCGCAATTAATGATGCGTCGAAAAGAGCCGAGTGAGAGCTATGAAAATTTTGTTTACGACGTAGTAGATATTGCAAAAAGAGCTCATTTTGGTGACGGAGCAATTATCAAATATGTTATCTCAGGGTTGCGAGATCGAGAGTTGCGGCGACACTTAACTGCAAGAAGTTGTAATAACATCAAGGAACTCCTTAGAGAAATAAAAACCTACAATATGGTCGAAACACAATATGAGATCCGCGATCAATTCGAACGCAATCACAAAATTCTCTCACGACCAATTCGAAATTCAATTACCCCTTATCAGCCCAGACAAACTTCCTCTGGAAGTTCCAACAGAGCCAGCAACTACCGTAAACAAAATTACGATTACTCGAATACGAAATGTTACAACTGTAACAAACTAGGATATATAGCCTATGACTGTAAGGCAGAACGACGTCGTACTCCCGTCAATACACAAGGTAATTTAAACGAATCAGCCCGAAACATGCGTTGCGTTCTCAAATCCGGAGACGACAGTGGACTTTTGAAAATCATTGATGTAGATAGTAAGTCCATTAAAGCATTTTTAGACCTCGGAAGCGACTGTACAACGCTCACTATTACCAATGTCGTTAAAAATGACTGGCAAATGCAGCCATGTCAAATTAAATTGAATGGTTTCGGACAAGGTTCAGCTAAGGCAGTAGGGAAAATGACTAAAAACATACGCGCAGGTGAAGTTACAATGCCAACGGAAATACTAGTAGTAGATGACTCCGCGCAAGATACTTCCATGATCCTGGGACGAAATTTCCTCGACTCACCTTGTTGCTGCACAACAAAACACCAATCAGCACAAACACCTTGCACATTTGAAGAACATGTTTGGAAATATATAAATTGAGGTGGCATGGCGGCAGAATGCTATACCAAATGAAAAAACGCACATGCCCACCTCAATTTAATACATCTCACAAACAATCCAAACTTAATTAAACACAAAATCACAAAACATAAAAATTAAAATGCACCTTAGCTTTCACATCACAGAAAAAACTTGTAAACAAACGCGAACTGTCAAATGTGCAAGGTAAATTCACAATCCACATCGCCAAACAAAGTCCACAACTGCAGCCTTGTCAACATCAAGCTGCAGCAACATTGAATTGTATAGAGTCACTAGGGATATGGGTCATCAACCCAATCCAAATACATAATGTTTCACAACATATATTGTACATAACAAAGCTGGGAACCAGCTGACCGAGGGTTTGCATTAAGCAACCCAAGGTACAATAATTCATTATTACATAATCAGCCAACGAAGGCAGTCTTGTAACGTGGTCACATAATTAAACAAAGAAACAAAGAATACAAAGCACACAATTCGTATTACATACAACTAGTAGTTTTACATATAACTAAACAAGAACAATAACTTAAAGTCAGTTTAACATATAACTAACTATCATTAACAATAAAGAAAAAACAACAATTTATCTATACACAACAGAGTGCATTTTTTTGTGTCTAAATAAAGTCCACAGAAACAATTCGTTCTTTTTTTCCTGTTTCTTGTTTTTAACACATACATATGTCGTTCGAGCATAACGCCGCGAACATTGGTCCTTCGAGCCGGATCAAAGAGATTCCGCGCCGAAACATTGGTCCTTCGAGCCCTGAAACATTGGGGTTAAAAGTGTAATAATAAAAAAAAAAAAAAAACACGAAACATTTCAACAAATAACTTAAACAACATTGAACAAAGGAGAACGGAGAACACCCAACCAACGGAACCAGCATCAACGGCTTCAGCATCAACCGCTCCAGCTCAACGATCCAGCGCCAACGGTGCAGCTCCAACGGTGCAGCTCCAACGGTGCAGCTTCAACGGTGCGACACAAAGGATATATACATTAACAAAGACATTAACAAGAACAAAGACATTAAGTATCGAACATTTTTTTTACTTTTATATACATACATTTTATCATATATATACATTTTTATCAATATATACATATATATACATTTAAATATAAAAGTGAATTAATGAAAGTGGTATTAAATAGAAGAAAAGTGCAATTGTTAATATATATATATTAAAACAAAGCAACAATAATCGGCTGGACATCCAATGTACAGCGATTCAAACACTTTTCCGTACACATATTTTATTTTTTTTCACATTGACATATTTAATATTATTTTCCGAGTTTAACATTTTAAAAGTTAATTTCATTCTTAATTTCATTTTCAACATTTTACATATACCATATTTTATTTTATACTATTGTGTGTCTTCTTTGTGTGCCTCTCTCAATATACCTCAGTGCTCGTCTACACATCTGTGCGTGCCCCTGAAAATAAAATACCATTTTTCTGACATTTATCAAGGTTATTAAAAGCTTACAACCTCCGATCATTCAATTCGCGTGCGGTTCCCATTACCAATCGTCATTCTTAACAATGTCGAAACTATTAAAATCGATCGAGTCTCAAGATATTCTTTTAAAGGAACTCCAAGGAGACTTGGAGGAACTCCAGAGAGACTCCGCGTCACGACAGTCAAGGGGGTACGTGACTGCCTACCTATCGGACGTAGAAGATATGTTCAAACGAGCTAAAAAGGAACATTCTTCTATAGTTGGTAGTTCCGCGGACCCTTTAAAGGACAAATATTTAAGTGACGAAACATACTCGAAAATTAAAAAATTATACTTCACTCTTGTCGGTGTACTTCGCGATGGTCTTGACAAATTCGAAGAAGCACCCAGTCGCATATTTGATTCTTCTCGTCTGAATCAAACTCGATCGTCGAATTCAGACATTCGACTTCCTCGCATCCAAATCAAACCCTTTTCGGGAAAATTTGAAGAATGGTGTGAGTTCCAAAACTTATTCCACAACATGATAGATCAAAATCCAGATCTTTCAGACATTCAAAAGCTCCAGTTCCTTAAGAGCTTCGTCTCCAATGAAGCCTCTCGGTTAATTCAACATCTTCCAATTGATGTTAAAAATTATACATCAGCTTGGGAAATTCTAACCGAAAGGTTTCAAAATAAAAGAAAATTAGTAAGCACGCAACTCCGTATACTGATGGAGCAAAATATACTTACCCATGAATCCGCAGCGAATCTGAAATCATTGCACGATACCAGCACCGAATGCATACACGCACTCGCAAATCTCGGTGTTCCCATCGAAACCTGGGATGCAATTCTCATTTATATAATTTTCAAAAAACTCCCAACGCAAACCCAGATAGATTGGGAAGGTAGTTTAGGAAACTCCAAGGCACTCCCTGACCTGAAGACTTTCCTTGCCTTTATCGAAGGTCGTTTTAGCTCACTCGAGAACATACTCGAGCTGAGCAAACCACAACATCAACCACAAGAACAACTACCATCACAAAAACAACAACAGCAAATACAATTACAATTACCAAAACAATCACGGCCAGCATTCCGTAAAACTAACACTTATCACACGAAGCCTAAAACATCCACACAATTTCCTTGCCGGCTTTGTGGAGGTGCGCACGCTATCCGCCTATGCGAAAAGTTCTTCAACATGGACATAAAAATTCGCAATGATCTGATTAGAAAAAACGCAACATGCGCAAACTGCCTCGGCTACGATCATCATTCGTCAAGCTGTAGCAGTAGCAATCGTTGCCGTAAATGTGGTCTTAAGCATCATACTTTACTACACATAGAGATGCAAAACAAAACCAACACGCCTCATCAAGGTCAATATCAACAACAAGCGCAAACCACATCACAAATAAACACTGCAAATCATCTCATCCAGAATACTACGTCATTGAACCCAGCAGCTAATCCATTCAATGGTGGACCAACTTCTGACGTCACCTTCAACACTCATTTTAATCAAACGAAGAGTAACATCCTACTTGCAACCGCAATAGTAAAAATAGCAGCAACCAACGGATCACATCACACCTTTAGAGCCTTAATCGACCCAGGCTCCGAAGCTTCATTCATTACAGAGCGCGCAACACAACAGTTCAAACTCAAAAAACAAAGGACGTTTGCCAGGGTAACCGGATTGGGACAGACATCAACAGGAACCACTCAATTCCAAACACAATTTACCCTATTCTCAAATACAAACACATTTTCCATACAAATGTTAGGGCATACGTCTTTCCTCATTTAACTTCCCTATTACCAACCCAACAACTACAAAAATACAATTGGGATCATCTAGCCAACTTACCCTTAGCAGATCCATCCTTCCATACTCCTGGTAAAATTGATCTCTTACTAGGTGCTGATGTTTCCTCGTCAATCATCTTAGAAGGATTATTAAAGGGTCATCATGGATCAACAGTCGCACAGCAGACTCAACTCGGGTGGATCCTTACAGGAACTACTGACACCAGCCAACAACCACCTAGAACTATCATACAGAACCACCACAGCTCGCTTAGAATCAACTCACCAAGATCCAGGAACTTACATATACCGCAATCTTCATGGAAACATGTGGGAAATAGGAAAATCCCGCCGACATCGCTTTACAAGGTCTACACCAAAATACATCATCAACAACAGGATGTCGGGGCATGGGCCGAATTTCTACACACCAAGTCATCCACAGCTAAATACGCCAGCAGAAACAAACCTGGAACTAAAGAAAAAAAAATAATAAAAACTCAAATCGTTTGTCATCATGCAAGTCTCAACAAGAACTCATACAACGATTTTGAACATTAAAACACCATCTCCGACGAACCATTGGAAACTCCAAATTAACATTTGAGGAGTACACCACACTTCTCACACAAATTGAAGCATGCTTAAACTCCAGACCACTCTGCCCAATAACCCAAGATCCAAACGATCTGACCGTACTAACGCCGGGACACTTCTTAATTGGAGAACCAATTCGCGCACCACCGGACAGAAACGTACAAGAGAAAAATATAAACACTTTAGAAAAATGGAAGTACATACAACGACTCACTCAGGAATTCTGGAGGCAATGGAGTTCCACATATCTTCATCAACTACAGCATCGACCTAAATGGAAACAAGAACAACAAAACATCAAAATTGGAGACATCGTCATCGTAAAAGAAGACAACTTACCACCAACAGCATGGGTCTTAGCGCGAGTGCTGGAACTACATCCGGGTACAGATGGTCTGACGCGCATGGTGACCATAAAAACCGCCAAAACAACATTAAAACGTCCGATAACAAAAATATCCCCCTTGCCAATTTCGTCACCTACGAGTATAACTACGCAAGAACTCTCGCAAAGAACTTAAATAAAATATCAACAAAAATAAACCAAATAAAACCAAATAACACCCCTTAGCCCCTTTCTATGATAAACAAAAACAAATAAAATAAACAAACTCACCTGAAATCAATGTTGCGTCCATTGGTTGTCCCTACATGTTATGTGTTATTTCTCGAACATCTACTAATACACAATTTTCGATTTATTTTTTTTTTTTTACAAAACAAAACATAATATCACATTCAAACACATGAGATGGGCCACCAGCAATACACTAAGAACGAAGCAGCAACAACAACACACCAAAGACGAAGATGTAACAACAACAACACACCAAAGCCGAAGATGTAACAACACCAACTACACACGAAAGATGAAACCATAAACCAACAACACATCTAAGATGAAACTACACATCCACCGTCACCGAAGAAACATATCGAGCCTACAACCTCCAAAAAAAAACCATCGCAGAAAACATTAAACACAGCAATTAAATAACCCATCAATCCACCCATTCATCCTTGGGCCGGGAGCATGTTGCTGCACAACAAAACACCAATCAACACAAACACCTTGCACATTTGAAGAACATGTTTGGAAATATATAAATTGAGGTGGCATGGCGGCAGAATGCTATACCAAATGATAAAACGCACATGCCCACCTCAATTTAATACATCTCACAAACAATCCAAACTTAATTAAACACAAAATCACAAAACATAAAAATTAAAATGCACCTTAGCTTTCACATCACAGAAAAAACTTGTAAACAAACGCGAACTGTCAAATGTGCAAGGTAAATTCACAATCCACATCGCCAAACAAAGTCCACAACTGCAGCCTTGTCAACATCAAGCTGCAGCAACATTGAATTGTATAGAGTCACTAGGGATATGGGTCATCAACCCAATCCAAATACATAATAGGTCTGTTCCCGTACCTGACAAAAACAGTCCAAATCTACGAAAAACTACGAAAGTCTGTTCCCGTACTCCAAAAATTCACACTTTTGGACAAAAGAGAGCACTCTCGAGAGAGTAAAAAATTTCCCCATGCTGCGAATTTCAACCCAAGAAATTTATGTGGGTAGTTTGTCACAGCTTTGTGAAATCAGCTGATTTCCGTCATTCCGTCATACGACAAGAGCTCAATTTTATATTAAAATTCTTTTGTGCATTTTTAAGATGTGCATTGTCTCTATATGGCGTTATTAAATGATGAATGGATATGCTGAATCATCTAATAAATAGTAATCTGAAAATAATATGTATGTTTTTGCAAATTAGTATATTGCACCTGCTAACGAATCCAAGAATGTATCAAATTCAAACATATGTTTTTGACATTTAAAATGTGTGCAACTTTTTTGGTTCAACGCGTTCCCGTACTTTTTTGTGTTTCCACTTCTCTTTGAGAGAATTTCATCCCCACTCTTGGAAATATGAGAATCTGTGAATTTCTGCCCAAAAAGTACGGGAACAGACCTAATGTTTCACAACATATATTGTACATAACAAAGCTGGGAACCAGCTGACCGAGGGTTTGCATTAAGCAACCCAAGGTACAATAATCAGCCAACGAAGGCAGTCTTGTAACGTGGTCACATAATTAAACAAAGAAACAAAGAATACAAAGCACACAATTCGTATTACATACAACTAGTAGTTTTACATATAACTAAACAAGAACAATAACTTAAAGTCAGTTTAACATATAACTAACTATCATTAACAATAAAGAAAAAACAACAATTTATCTATACACAACAGAGTGCATTTTTTTGTGTCTAAATAAAGTCCACAGAAACAATTCGTTCTTTTTTTCCTGTTTCTTGTTTTTAACACATACATATGTCGTTCGAGCATAACGCCGCGAACATTGGTCCTTCGAGCCGGATCAAAGAGATTCCGCGCCGAAACACACCTAAAGTATGTCTAATCAAAAGATACGGTAGCCTTCTAATAAAAAACGCGGACGATAATACACTAACTGCGAACACTTGACAGCAAAAAGTGACAACACAACCAGACAAAGTAAATTTTGCGAGTTATTCAGAAATTGGATCGAACGACATTAAACTAGGCAATTTCCCATATACGGAATCCGATAAGACAAATCTAATCAACATTTTAAACAAATACAGGGACTGTATAGCTCTCAACCTCAAAGAACTCGGCAAGACGAATCTAGTCACAATGACAATCACTCTTAAAGAAAAAAAAAAATAATCCGTTACAAGCCCTATCGAATAGCCTATAACGAAGTAGAACACCTCTCCTCCATAGTCAACGAACTTTTACAACACGATATCATTGAAGAGTCCAATTCCGAGTATGCTAGTCCTGCATTATTAGTGAAAAAGAAAAATGGAACATATAGAATGGTGGTTGACTACAGGCAACTCAACTCGATAACGGTCCGAGAAAATTTCCCAATGTCCAACATAGAAGAGCTAATAAACTTAATGATCAGCGCGCGCGTTTTCATCATATTGGACTTATTAAGTGGGTATCATCAAATTCCGGTGGATAAAAATTCGAGGTACTTAACTGCCTTTGTAACTCCACGAGGCCAATACCAATACAAAAGGGTCCCCTTTGGGTTAACAAACGCGCCAGCCATATTTCTTCGTTTAATGAATTCAATCACACGAAAGTTATCTCACCGCAATGTATCCATATATATGGACGACATCGTTGTATTCGGAGAAGACATAGGGACCATTCTGACGTCCTTTCAGAACTTGTTGGAACTGCTAAGGGAAGCCAAGCTAACACTCAACCTAAGCAAATGTAAGTTTTATTCTGACTCAATAACCTATTTAGGACATGAGATTAGTGCCGTAGGCGTAAGACCGGGAACTTGCAAAACAGAAGCAGTTAAATCATTTCCAGTTCCCTGCGAAGCTAAGCACGTCAAGCAGTTCCTTGGTTTATCTGGGTACTTTCGGGGCTTCGTCTCCAAATACTCTTCAATAGCCGCACCGCTCAATGCTCTGTTAAAGAAGGGTACAGTCTTTAACTGGACACCAGTAGAACAGTCAGCATTTGACCAACTAAGGGAGAAATTGTCAACATCACCAATTCTTACTACATACAATCCCTTGAGAAATCATCAACTTCACACCGATGCCTGCACTTCAGGTCTTGCTGGTGTTCTAATTCAAGTCGAAGAACGAGGTGAGAAGAAGGCAGTGTCATACTTTAGTCGAACCACAACAAACTTGGAGAAGAAATACCATAGCTACGAACTAGAAGCCCTGGCAGTTGTTGAAAGCCTACAAAGATTCCGGTATTATTTGTTAGGTAAAAAGTTTACTATATTCACCGATTGCAACTCTCTCAAGTTAACAAAAAAAAAGAGAGATCTTGTACCAAGAATAGCTTGGTGGTGGCTAAAGATACAAGACTTTGACTTTGACTTCGACTTAGAGTATAGACCGGCTCCTCAAATGTTGCACGCGGACGCTCCCAACCGAAATCCAACAGGAAAATCACTGGAAGTGGAGGAAGTTGGTATATGCATGAATATAATCGGCATGCAAGAAGACGACTGGGTTGCAGCGATGCAATTGCAGGACAGTCAACTGAAGGAGATCTGCGAACTACTCACTAACTCCGATGCTAAGAATCCTAAAAGAAAAGACATCGAAAAGAATTATGCATTTAAGTTTGGACGCATCTTCAAAAAGACTCCTAATGGTCTTCGATTTGTAGTTCCGCAGGGAGTACGTTGGAGAGTAATTAAGACTTCACACGATGATATCGGACATTGCGGCCTCGAAAGAACTCTAGAAGAAATATGTAAATTGTATTGGTTCCCTAGAATGCGTCATACAGTTATGAAGTATTTGAATAGTTGCATTCCGTGCCTGTATAACAAAAAATCAAAGGACGAGACGAGGTATCACATTCACCCCATTAAGAAATATCCGATTCCATTCCACACCATTCACATGGATCATTTAGGACCGTTACCCAAGAGCACGAAAGGGACCATTTACATATTGGGAATAATCGACGCCTTCACAAAATTCCTAGTCATACGCGCAGTAAAAAATACATCCTCTAACGCTGTCATACGAACGCTAGATGAACTAACGCAATATTTTGGGATCCCCACACAAATAGTTAGCGATCGCGGAACCGCATTTACGTCCAAGCCATTCAAAAACTTATGCGAAGACAACGGAATTCGCCACATTCTAAATGCTGTAAGAACGCCACGAGCAAACGGACAAATAGAAAGGTATTTCCGAACGGTAAGGACAGCAATCTCGACCATGACCTTAAGAAAAGACGGTAGGGATTGGCAAGATCATTTACCAGCTGTTCAATGGGGGTTGAATTCCTTAAAACACCGAATCACTAACCGTACACCTCAGGAGCTGATGTTCGATTTCCAACCCAGAAATAGCTTAGCAAACCATCTCAATATCGCGTTACAAGAAGATGACTCCAGCGACGACGAAGAAAATATTCCCCTCTGTAAGATCCGCGAAATGTCCTTACATAGAACGCGGCAATTGCAAAAAGAACAAGCCGAAAAATTCAATAAAGCTCACAAAAGTCCACAATCGTATGCTGTTGGAGATCTGGCCCTAATACAAGCAGAGCATCCTGCCACTGGACAGTCGCGAAAACTACTACCCAGATATAAGGGGCCTTATGAAGTAAAAACAGTCCTCCCAAACGATCGATATATCATAAGAGACACTGCAGCAACCAGTGTCACCTCGAGACGATACGATGCCGTTCACTCCGCCCACCACATGAAACATTGGGGGAAGCTTCAAGATTTTAGCCTGTCCAGTTTTGAAGAGATTTCAGAAGAAGAATCGCCCTAAAAAAAAAAAAAAAAAAAAAAAAAAAATAAATAAAATAAAAAAAAAAAAAATAAAAAAAAAATTTGCTAAATTCAAATGTAAATTTTATTTTTCTTACCAAGTTACGTTCTGGAAAATTTTCATACATATTTTAATAAATTTTAATATTTTAATAACCTTGAAGTTGATGTTATTTCAAAACCTCCTCCATGACATGTAATGTAAATGCTGATGTCTAAATAATGTAGATTTTGGATTCCCTCGTCTCCTTTGACATATAATACTTAACGATTGAAATAAACAAAAACAAAAAAAAAACGAAAAAAAAAATGCAATGACTACTTTTTTCCAAAAAAGGGGATGTGAGCTCTAATTCAGAAAACGGACAGCTATGATTCGTCAGGTGAGTTTTGATGACACGTCAGCGTGATGTTAGCAACGGTAGGTGCTTTGCTATTGAGAATACCTTCGATAAGAAGATGAAATGATTCCTTCCGCGGTGAAGATGAAGGTATTCCTTCAGTGGTGAAGATGAGTTTAGATAAGATATTGAGAATACCTTCGATAAGAAGATGAAATGATTCCTTCCGCGGTGAAGATGAAGGGATTTCTTCTGTGGTGAAGAAGACTTCATTAGAATAACGTGAGAATACCGTCAACATAAAATAACCAAGGGGTCGGAGTATTGGCAATAGATATGCATAATGCTGCACACATAAGGATGAACTATACACTGGGGACAGTGTGATGTCGGATGGCCGAATGTAAACCGAGAAAAGAAAAATACAACCTGACCCCTGGTACTGGTACTGAGTAGTGCTAGGAAACGAACAATGGTAGCTCGGGCATATGAGTGGGCAGTTTGAAGTTGTTGAGTTCAACATCGGTGCGCAACAACGAAACACATATGTCCGAGTTGACTACTTAGTTGCTTATCTAAAAAGTTTATCTATAAAGTTTATCACATCCTATCAGTTAATACAATGCTCAGGGGTTAACTTTGATCTCCGAATCACTGATCACTGCATGACGGGTATTGTGCTTGGTGGTTTAAGAAAGGTGGAGGAAATCTAATATGAGACTTAAGCCTTGGATAAACAGTAGAATTCTTAAAAAAATAAAACTTAAAAACAAACTTCGTAGAAAGTGTTACAAACATCCACTCAATTCTAGCCTTAAATGTCGCTTTAAAAAAATGAGCCAGAAAGTCAACAGGGAAATTCGAATGTGCCGCGATGGTTATTTTCACTCTAAAATGATTAGTTCACAAGGTAATCCTAGAAAAGAGTGGAAATTGATAAATAACTTTATTAGTGGCAGCTCTACAAATCGGCTTAGCCCAATCGCTTTGAGAAATGAAGGTGTTGAAATTACTGATCCATCTATAATAGCAATGACTTTTTTTCAACAATTGGGCATAAGTCTTTTGATAGTGATTGTCCTTCATATTGCCAACATTGTGTTGGAATAGTGGAAAGAGCGTCCTGCAGAAATAGTTTCTTTTTTGAACAAATTACTGGGTTCTCAATAACACGAAATCGTGTGGTAATGATGGCATTTCTAACATAACTCTTAAGAATATCGCCTATAATGTTGTTGACATTTTAGCTCATCTTTTTAATTTAAGTATTTATACTGGAAACTTTCCCGATAAATTAAAATGTGCTTACGTGGTACCACTTTTCAAAAAAGGTGACAAAATGGATAAAAACAACTATAGACCGATTTCCTTGTTACCTTCTATTTCTAAAATATTTGAAAAGGCCGTTAAAAAGAGATCTTAAATACTTAAATAGTATCAACTTTTTCAGTCCAGCACAATTTGGCTTTAGAGATCTTCCACTGAAAATGCTCTCTCTCCCTTATAAACAAAGGTCTTGATGTCAAAAAATATTGCGCCGGTCTTTTCGTAGATATTACAAAGGCATTCGACATGGTCCATCACAGCATTCTATTAGACAAGCTATATGGTGCTGGCTTTCGAGGCTTTATGTATAATTGGTTTGTTTCTTATCTCAAAGACAGGACACAAAAAGTAAGAGTGGATGACTGTCTTAGCGACCCCAAAGTAATTTCATTGGGTGTACCGCAAGGGTCTGTCCTTGGCCCCATCTTGTTTTTGATCTACATTAACTCCTTGTTTGATCAACCATTTGTGGGAAAAGTCACCGCTTTTGCAGATGATCTTGGCATTGCATATGGATTAAATAATAACCCTTTGGATCTGGCTGCTGACTTAAACCATGATATAGATTTGCGAAGTACAGATTAATTGTCAGTAACAAAACCAAAATTATGTATTTCAGCCTAAGTATGCAAGAGTCTCCTGACTTCGAAATATATTTCCATGCACTCGGTTGCTGTCGGCAAAGTATGATAAATTGTACTTGTACTGCAGAAGCTTGTAAAAGAATGTATAATGACAGCGCTACTTGCAATGTAAACTGCTTTAAAATTGAAGTTGTAAAAAAGTTCAGGTACTTAGGTGTTGTTATAGATGAAAGTCTAAGTTGGAGTGAACACATCGCGGTCTTAAAAAACTGTCTGCGTTCGGGTATCCCTAGTCTCTATCGACTCAGAAAGTATTGTACAAATCATACTTTAAAAACAGTTTACTACGCAATTTTTCATTCGAAGTTACAATATGGTATACGCTGTTGGGGGGGTACATACATCACAAATCTCCTTAATACATCACAAACTTAATGTGTTCCAAAGTGTGCCGTCCGAAAAATATGTAATGCTCACCGCTTATCCTATTCTATGGTGCTGTTTAGGTCCTTAAAAATCCTGCCTGTTAGGCATTTATACTATTTTAAAGCTTCAAAGATATTTTTTATAAGGGGTGGATATATGCAAAGCCCAATCTCTGACACTTACAATTTAAGAAGTATTTCCTGTTCTGTTGTCGAAAATATGGCTGCTTGATATTAATCATAATGATATTGAAGTTATTGTGCACCCCACTATAAATAATTGATTTTTGAAGTGGCATCTGTATCTATTTATATTAGTTAATATTCGATGTCACTAACTATTCTCTTGTGTAAAGTAATTCTGTAATATCATAGTATGCTCGAAATTTTTGTAAAAAGAGAGAATAAAGAAATTCATTCATTCATTCATTCAATCACTAAAAATCACTTTGACTCACTTTGTTTCTCACTATTGATTCGAATCACTAGATTACTTAATATGAGATCCTACGGACTGCGTCAGTTAAGTGTTTTCTTACTAGTAATAAAAACACTTTTTTCGGAACTTTTATTAAGATATTTTATTGGTTATTTATTCGATGTTTGAACGTACCGCTTGAAAATATCCCAATCAAAGAACGACCCGGTGACATGGGCGATTGTCTTTTATTCCTGCTTTCTGCTATCGGTGCAACCTCGGCAAATGTAGGAGAATGAACTTCGTTGAACTCGTTACCAGGTGTTGACGACAAAGGCACTTCCGTTGACGTATTGGAGTATGACCTCTTGTATGAACTTGTTCTGTGCTGATGAAATCGTTCTTATTGGTATCTTGTATGTAACTCGCGCGTCATTACAGGACATTACAATTTTGCCAAGCATCTCTACGTGCTTGGCATTAGTGAGACACCTACTTGTGCTGCATGTTGCGACGAGGATGACACAGGAGAACACTTTCTCTGTGATAATCCCGCACCCTTGGGACCGAGGTAGTGTTGGCCGAATCTCTTAGCTCTACATCACTGAAGCCCCTCCTCAACGCGGAAAATACAATAAAGAAAGGTGTCTGTCTGGTAGTACAAGCGACCAATAGTTAATATTTGTGCCTGAGTGCTAAAACAGATAGTAGAAGCCTCCAAAAAAAAAAAAAAACCAAAAGAAACATCTATTTACTTAAGGAATCAAGTAAAATCAGGTATTCAAATGTACTAAAATAAAACAAATCAAAATGAATTTCTTCAAACATAAATGTTATTCTTGGCCACGGTATAGTCTCTGGCTTACGCGATTTTCGTGTGTGTTGGCATATTAAAAATGTATGGAACTTGCATACAGCAAAAGAGACGGACTGTAAGTACACGAAGCCGATTATGTTCGGACGTTCTACACCATTAACAAGATGCGAAATGACTGCTCCAAGTCTGTATGGAGATGCACCTGCAAAGATGACGATAGTTTTTTTCTGGGTCGTACAATTCAAGAATACTTTTTTCCAATAACCATTTTTTACTTTCTTGAAATTTTGTCTGCACTGAGACGACCATACAAATTGTTAACCTTTTTGAAGTACCAACAACATTCATATCGTCGATATACCCGAAAGTATGTTACGAGTGATCTGCGAAAGGTTTTCATTGTCATCTTTCGTTCAGTTTTGGGTTGTGGGCGGTGCGTATCTTCGCATTTTGGGGGACCGTCCCCATGGAGGTCCCATGGGCCAGAGGAAGCGACCATAGCTCGTCATGCGGACGAGTGAGGTTCGACTCCCAGGGAACGACCTTATCTTTTTTTATTTTTATGTTTAGGGGCTATGTGTATACATACATATATAAGGAAGAGCAGGCGAAGGATAGGGAAAACAGCTTGGAGATATCATGCGATGGGAGTATATAAGGACAGAATCATGCCATGATCATCACGCCACATGTCCCTTATGTAAGGGAAAGTAGGAGTTAGTGTGCGGCAGGTTCTGGTCGGTGGTTCTGGGTAGAGAGTCAGTGGATTACCGACAACCAAGCAAGCAACAAGTAGGCAGTACAGTGTGATTATAGTGCGTGTGGAAAATATTTATTATTGGAAAGAGTTGTAGGTGGAGGTTTTCCTTTTACCCCCTCCCCCCCCTTTAAGTTTGGTGGAAGCCGTTAATACGACGTCCAGAAGAGTGGGAGTGCCGTGTAAACCTAGTGGACAGAAGACCAAAAAAAAGAAACAAGAACACCCAGGGAAATAGGGACCATCGGTAGCCATCCCTCAAGGGCTAAGCAGCGGGCGTATGTACTTACGTATATGTTATTTATGATTTAAATGAGATACGTTCTCTATACCTTTATGATATAAAATCACGCCTCTTATCAGCGGGCATTGGCGCAACTAAGCTAAAGGCGTCGTTGGCGGTGCGGGTTAAGTGGCTTACGGGGTTACTTTGGATCGCGGTTCGAATCCTCTGGTCGCGGGTGAATTCTTTTTTTTTGGATACGTTTTTTTTTTCTTTTTTGAATTGAATGGACGATACGGTGCAGGGTAGTTTTAAGGCTTAAATTGTATACCTAGTTTAAGTTAGATTAAGAAATTAAAATTGTGAAATTATAAGAACGTGTTGTGTTGTCATTCCTACGCGTGGTACATTGGGTATTCCGCGAGTCTCGCATCAAATTCGCGATTCTTGTTGCGGGTACGTTTTACGGAAGGGCAATCGCGTGGCGCCCACTTTAACACCATAACTCGCGACCAGTCTTCGCAGCTGGCCGGGAACCCCTTTCGTATAACATCGCGGCAGGTGGAGAGACGTTCGGTAACATTTTTGGCGCCCAACGTGGGGCCATTACGATAACACAAGAAATTGCGTACTAAATTAAGCCATACAAGTTACCTTTCGGTCGTCGGCACTCGTGTTCGAAACTTACGTTCGGTTGCGGTTAGTATTATTATTTTTATTTGTGGCGTGGGTGTCGTCTTTATCTTTTTTGTTTCCATGGTCATTACCTTATTGTTTCTTTCCGTTTAAATATTATTTGCAATTATATTTTGATATTTATTATAAGAAAAGGAAAACCTCCAACCACAACTAGGGGACATTTATTTCTGAGATGGAAGTTAATAGGTTAAATTCGGAGGAGTTGAGGTATGAGTTAGAGGTGAGGGGGCTAGCAGGTAGTGACGTAGATGAAATGAGGAAGTTATTGCGCACGGCACTAAGGAGGGACTCTAGTTTCATCTTGCCAGAATACCCGTTCACTTTCATCGAGGATAAGGAAGCTGTAGGTCTAAAATTAGGGGAGATTCGCAAGTTGCTAAATGAATTCACTGGCGACGAAAATTCAAAAGAATTTAAAAAGATTGTAGCCAAGGCGGAGTGGGTTCTGAGACGATTGGGCAGGTCACCAGCTAGTACCCCAGAGGAGAGAGTCTTTCTCGCTAATACCCGACAAGAAGTTGTAGGGTTGCTCGCTAGTCTAGATGTGAAGGCGGGAGTAGAGGAGCAACTTCCATTTGAAAATGTTGTCAGTCTGCCGCCGGTAAATGTAGGTAATCTTGGATCATGCCCTCCCCAACCAATGGCAACCTCGTCACCCTTGTTGCCAGCTGAGAAAAGGATACCCATTATGAAATGGGGCATCAAATTTAGCGGTGACCATACACAATCTATCGGTTGCTTCCTGGAGAAGGTAGAGGATCTAAGAGACGCCCGGGGTTACACGAAAGCGGAGCTCTTTACATCAGCGTACGACTTGTTCGAGGGGAAAGCGGCGATATGGTATAGGGCCAACAAACCTTCTATTAGGAGCTGGGATCAGCTGGTCGATAAGTTAAAGGAGGAATTCTTACCACCTGGGTACGATGATAGGCTTTGGGAGGAGATAAGAGGCAGGACGCAAGGGCGTGCAGAGACCATAGGGATCTATGTGAGCGTCATGATAGGCCTGTTTTCCAGATTGAGCGAGCCCTGTACAGACGAGGTGAAATTGAAATGGATCCGTAGGAACCTTTCACCTTTTTACCAGACGCAAATAGCCCTGGTTGAAATTACCTCAATAGACATGTTGGTCAAGGTTGGCCATAAACTGGAAGCCGCGCGCTACTTGGTCGAGAGTTTTGCTCCGCCACCGTCCCGGAGGCACAATACTCTACTAGAGCCTGATTTGGCGTATATAGACGCCGAGGGGGTTAGAGAGGAGGTACAAGCGGTAACCCCGACAACCCGCCGTGTCAACGACACCCTTTCCTGTTTTCGATGTAGACAGCCGGGTCACATCGCCGCTCAATGTCCGCAACCCGTACGATGTTACGGATGCAACGCAGTTGGCACAATACGCAGTCGGTGTCCGCGCTGCACACCGCAGTCGAAAGCGTCGGGAAACCAGGCGACGACTCAAGGCCAGGCGGGGCATTGAGTCGGGCAAAGAAGACTGCCGTGCAGGGGAGAAGGGCCGTTGCAGAGTCGAGAAAGTGTAACTTAGCCTTAGACTTTATTTTGGAGAAGAAAGGTTCTGATAGGCGGCCATACCTGAGTGTCGAAATCTATGGTGTCAAATTAGTGGGATTGTTAGACTCAGGGGCCTCTCGAACCATACTCGGGGAAAAGGGTTGGGAAATTTTGAAGAACCTGAATTGTAGTTTAGCTAAGGTTAGTGTTAACACAGTGACGGTCGCCAATGGGGATGGGGTTGAAGTGGTGGGGGCAGTGAATGTCCCGATTAAGGTAGAAAAAACGGTGAAGGTTATGGAGGTACTTGTAATCCCCAAACTCCCTCATAGTCTTATTTTGGGAGCCGATTTTTGGGAAAAGTTCTCCATAATACCGGATCTTAGGAATAGGGTGTGGGACTTTGGAGAAGAGATCCTAGAAGTAAATGACAGTTTCGTGCTGACAGATGCACAGAAGGCTAAGTTGGACGAACTAGTTGGAGGAATGTTTCAATCGATGGGTGAGGGACTTGGTTGTTCTACCCTCGTCGAACACGTCATCAAAACCAATGCACCTCCAATTAAACAGCGGTATTATCCTGTTTCTCCTATTGTTCAGGAGCAAATTAATAAGGAGGTGGACGAGATGCTCAGAGCAGGGGTTATTGAGCCGTCGTCTAGCCCATGGTCCTCGCCTATTCTGTTGGTTAAGAAAAAGGACGGGAAATATCGCTTCTGCGTTGATTTTCGCAAACTCAACCAAGTAACTGAGCGCGACGCGTATCCCATTCCGTATGTTTCTGCGACGCTTGATAAACTTCGGAATGCAAAATTCTTGACGTCCTTGGATATTAAGTCCGCGTATTGGCAAATTCCAATGGCTGAGTCGTCGAAGGAATACACAGCGTTCACTATTCCCGGGAAAGGGCTGTATCAATTTCGCCGCATGCCTTTTGGGCTTCACAACGCACCAGCGACGTGGCAGCGTTTTATTGATACAGTCATTGGAGCCGACCTAGAGCCGAACGTGTTTGTGTATCTGGACGACGTCATTGTAGTCTCTGAGACTTTTGAACAGCATTTGGAGGTGTTAAGGGCAGTGTTAGGGCGCATTAAGGATGCCGGCCTTATGTTGAGTCGGGAGAAATGCGAGTTCTGTAAGCCCGAACTGAAATACCTGGGGTATGTGGTAAATGGGAAAGGTCTTTTAGTGGACCCTGACAAGATTAGGTGTATGGTCGAGTATCCACGGCCGAAGACAGTGTCCGGTGTCCGCAGGTTCGTCGGCATGGTATCCTGGTACAGACGTTTCGTCCCGAACTTCTCGGACTTAATTGCCCCCATTACAGGGCTTTTAAAGAAGAAGCGCCGTTTCGAATGGGGTGAGAAATGCGAGGAAGCTTTCTGCGCGTTAAAGGAGAAATTAATATCTGCTCCGATCCTCACGTGCCCAGATTTCACGTTGCCATTTACGGTGCATACGGATGCCTCAGGTTGCGGAATAGGGGCAGTTCTTACTCAAGAGCACCCGGGTGAGGGCGAAAAAGTAATCAGCTACCTAAGTAGGACTTTAACTCGAACCGAGAGGAACTACTCCACCACAGAACGGGAATGTCTGGCGGTGTTATGGGCTGTTGAGAAGTTGCGCCCCTATCTCGAAGGGAGTAGTTTTACGGTGGTTACCGATCACCACTCTCTACTTTGGCTGAACAACTTGAAGGACCCACAGGGTCGCCTAGCTCGGTGGGCTGTCAAATTGCAGCAGTACGACTTCAAGGTCATACACCGCAAGGGAAAGGACCACCTAGTCCCCGATGCTTTGTCCAGGGCGAGTGATGAATTAGCTTCAATCTCTGAGACTACTGAGGACGCTTGGTATCTGAGGATGTTAGACCTTGTTCGACGGGATGGTGGGAAGTTTCCAGACTGGAGGGTCGACGGTAGTATGTTGTTCCGTCGCATACCAAGGAAATACCCGAAATTGATGGATGAGGGGGACGAGTGGAAGCGAGCGGTCCCAAGGGAGTCTAGGCCTGAGGTACTAAAACAATGCCACGACGATGTCTTGAGTGGGCACGGCGGTATCCAGAAGACGGTAGATAAAGTAGCAAAAAGCTATTATTGGCCAAGGATGAGAGCCAGCATTGCGCGCTACGTCCGGGCTTGTGCAATCTGTCAGGCGGTGAAGCCTGATTTGCGAAAACCGGCAGGGTTGATGGCTTCTCGTGGCAATATAAGCAGACCGTGGGAGATGTTATGTGTCGATTTTGTGGGGCCACTTCCAAGGTCAACTCGGGGATATTGCTATATCTTGACGGTAGTAGACTGTTTCTCGAAATTCCCCTTATTTTTCCCAGTAAGAACAGCTACAGCTAAATCCGTTCGATCTATTCTGGAAGAACAAGTCTTCTTGGTGTATGGGGTACCCAAATGGATTGTGTGTGACAATGGTGTTCAATTCAAGAGCAAGGAACTCGCCGACTTAGCGGAATCATATGGTGCTACCCTAAATTTCACGGCTTTTTACCACCCACAAGCCAATCCGGCGGAGCGTTATAACCAGACACTCAAGACAAAACTTCGGGCCTATGTTTCCGAAAACCATCGGAAATGGGATGAACTTTTACCCAAAGTCGCGTGTGCTATTCGAAATTCGACGCACGAGGTCCTTAAGGCTACACCGTATTTTGTTTTGTTCGGGAGAGAGATGCATGTCAGGGGAGACGGATCTCAGCTTCCTGCCGGGGGTGTCATAGTCGATCGGTCCTTTGACGTTCAAGCTTGGTCGAGGGCACTAGGCAAGTTAGTGGGAGATGTTCAGACTAGGTTGCAGGCGTCGGCCAGAAAGGCCGCAGGTCAGTACAACTTGAGAAGAAGGGATGTTCGGTTTTTCCCCAAGGAATTAGTTTTGAGGAAAAACTTCGTGTTGTCAGATGCGGCGAACTATTTTACGGCAAAACTCGCTCCAAAATACGTGGGACCATTCGAGGTGGTAAGAAGGGTCTCCCCATGGACCTATGAGTTAGCTGAGGCTAGCGGAAAAAAGGTCGGTGTGTGGCATGCCAAGGACCTAAAGTTATTTATTCGGAAGGAAGACCTGTCGTAGGGTCGCTCGGGCTGAAGACAACGAAAACCTTTCGAAAAGAAGGGGGGTGAATGTTACGAGTGATCTGCGAAAGGTTTTCATTGTCATCTTTCGTTCAGTTTTGGGTTGTGGGCGGTGCGTATCTTCGCATTTTGGGGGACCGTCCCCATGGAGGTCCCATGGGCCAGAGGAAGCGACCATAGCTCGTCATGCGGACGAGTGAGGTTCGACTCCCAGGGAACGACCTTATCTTTTTTTATTTTTATGTTTAGGGGCTATGTGTATACATACATATATAAGGAAGAGCAGGCGAAGGATAGGGAAAACAGCTTGGAGATATCATGCGATGGGAGTATATAAGGACAGAATCATGCCATGATCATCACGCCACATGTCCCTTATGTAAGGGAAAGTAGGAGTTAGTGTGCGGCAGGTTCTGGTCGGTGGTTCTGGGTAGAGAGTCAGTGGATTACCGACAACCAAGCAAGCAACAAGTAGGCTAGTGGCAGTACAGTGTGATTATAGTGCGTGTGGAAAATATTTATTATTGGAAAGAGTTGTAGGTGGAGGTTTTCCTTTTACCCCCTCCCCCCCCTTTAAGTTTGGTGGAAGCCGTTAATACGACGTCCAGAAGAGTGGGAGTGCCGTGTAAACCTAGTGGACAGAAGACCAAAAAAAAGAAACAAGAACACCCAGGGAAATACGGACCATCGGTAGCCATCCCTCAAGGGCTAAGCAGCGGGCGTATGTACTTACGTATATGTTATTTATGATTTAAATGAGATACGTTCTCTATACCTTTATGATATAAAATCACGCCTCTTATCAGCGGGCATTGGCGCAACTAAGCTAAAGGCGTCGTTGGCGGTGCGGGTTAAGTGGCTTACGTGGTTACTTTGGATCGCGGTTCGAATCCTCTGGTCGCGGGTGAATTCTTTTTTTTTGGATACGTTTTTTTTTCTTTTTTGAATTGAATGGACGATACGGTGCAGGGTAGTTTTAAGGCTTAAATTGTATACCTAGTTTAAGTTAGATTAAGAAATTAAAATTGTGAAATTATAAGAACGTGTTGTGTTGTCATTCCTACGCGTGGTACATTGGGTATTCCGCGAGTCTCGCATCAAATTCGCGATTCTTGTTGCGGG
Organism: Merodon equestris; assembly: GCA_958301585.1. Taxonomy (NCBI): domain Eukaryota; kingdom Metazoa; phylum Arthropoda; class Insecta; order Diptera; family Syrphidae; genus Merodon; species Merodon equestris. The sequence continues at coordinate 50,724,116 of OY284414.1, read as the reverse complement.
TACGTTTTACGGAAGGGCAATCGCGTGGCGCCCACTTTAACACCATAACTCGCGACCAGTCTTCGCAGCTGGCCGGGAACCCCTTTCGTATAACATCGCGGCAGGTGGAGAGACGTTCGGTAACAAGTATTCCTAATGTCTTTAATGACTAGATCAATAACACAATCGAATATAGCCGGTGCAGCAGAAACACCTAATGGTAAACGATTACATATTGTAACGATAGAACACCCGCTAAGTAAAAGAATATCACAGGAGGTGAATATAAAAAGGGATGGCAGGAGACGATTGATAACACTACTTGACAACGTTATTTACCCATAGATGAAACCAATGAACATCGGTAAAATAATAAATTCATATGTGGATATTGAAGTGAAAAAAAATTAGGACGTCAAATTTAAAAAATATTTAAATTTTTTTTATTTCGCATTTTTTTATTTTTTACATAGTTAAATCCTTAGAATACCAGAAATGGCAAAATTTACTTTTTCTTTTATACTGATTGGTGTCAGTTTGTCATAAGGTACTCTAGCAGTAATTGTCTAAGATATTTTTATCCTAGAAACCTTGATACCATTGTTCTTTCAATACTGATGAAAACGTTCGCCATGTTCATCGCTCACGCTTCGCAGGTTTTCAGGAAAAAAATTCAAGTGTGAATGTGAAAAATGATTTTCAATGACATGTTTACTCCCATTCTGTGATAATTAATTAATAAATTAGATGCGATTTCTTGATAATCCTCAGTTTTATTGTTGCCCAAGAAACGACTGCTTTGAAAGAATACCAAGCATCGTTTTCAACACTGTATAAGTGGCGGTCAAAAATGTTAATTTTCAATATTTTTTTAATTTGAGTACCTACAAAGATTCCTTCTTTAAGTTTAGCAGTTTATTTTGGAAAAAACGGTTTTCAAATATGCAAAAGCAGATTGTCAAGTGCTTTTACAATTTTTTTTTATTAATCCTAATTTGATATAAAGTGGCAGCAGAATCACATTTTTCGGAACAATTAGAGGATTTCGTTTCACATTCATTTTGTCTGGTTTATATTCATGTCGTACAGGCCAAAGTGGTCATTTCTAGCCCGACTATACCATAAACATAAAAAACAACAACATTTGATAAACAAGTACAATCTTTAACAATTCTTATGTAACTAATTGCATTAACTAAACACAACAATAACGATTTATACACTCGATACCCCAAATAAGATTGTTTCAAATATAACCACAAATATTTAAAAAACTTGACGTGATGAAAAATGTTACATACATGTTTGTGATAAGAACATTAGAGAAATTAAGTTTAGTATAAATTTATGTTTAAAAAAATTAAAAAAAAAAGTTACAAACTAGTGTAATCGAATTTAAATATTAATAAAAAAGATAAAGAAAAGAAAATAAGTTTTAGAAGTGGGATAAAACTTCTTAATTGTTGCGAAAAGATAAGAGTACAAGTGCAAACTGAGACAAATACTTCTGTAGTCAAAATGGGCCGGAAATTAGGAAATCTAACACTCTCCCTTGACCTTCCGTCATGATGGCATTGATGAAGCTGCTCACAGACAAATTCAACGAACAGATTAAGATACTAGAAGAGACCAAGAACTCTCTAGATGCGAAACTCGATGAGCACAAAAATATTCTCGGAAACAAATTCCAAGAGATCGACAAGCAAATCAGAACCATTGAAGAGAGGGTTGATGCGGGAGAGAGGAGGTTAAGCAGAAGTTGGAAGAGTTCGCGAAAGAACTAGAACTTGTGAAGAACCAGAAAGTTCGAGTAAGTACCACGGAGAGTCCGAAAAGAAAGGAAATGCAGCCCTCAGCCTTTGATGGCCAAACATCATGGCCAATATTCAAAAGACAATTCGAAGCTGCTGCTTTAACGAATAATTGGGATGATGAGGATAAGGCGGTTGCACCAACACTTGCCCTTAGAAGGTCAGCTGCTAAAGTGCTACGAACTTTTCTAGACAATGACCAGTGTGACTATGGGTGTCTCATAAAGGCCGTGGAGATGCGATTTGGCGGTGACCACATGCAGCAAGTATATGGCAGCCAGTTACGCCAAAGAGCATAAACGAATGGCGAGATACTTCAGCAGTTACAAGTGGATGTGAGCGTTTGGCACACCTCTCATATCCGAACGCGGACAAGAAGAATATCAACGAGATTGTAACTGAGGCCTTTATTCAGGCCATTACCGACGGTAAACTTCAAATGTCGGTGTGGATGGCTGGAAAGAAATCACCAGCTGATGTTTTGGCTTTTGCCCTGACGATGGAAGCAGCAGACCAAACTTCTCAAGGTATTTATCGCGTAAGGGAAATATCAACGTAAGGAATGTTGTTGTCAAGGAATAGATCCTGAACGCCAACAAAATACTGTAGAAAGACAGGTACCCTGTTGGAACTGCAATAAAACCGGACATCTACAACGCCAATGCAAGGCACCGCCAAGAACCAGAAGTTGTCCACATTGCGCAAAGAGAAGGCCCAACGTCGGTCGTTCAACAGGGGCAATACCCATCCTGTCGACTACGCTCCTTAAGCACATTTACTAGCGGAGCTTAAAGGGACCGTTTTGCAGCACTGTGAATTCGATACAAAACGGCAGATATTGGCAGAAAATTTGCTCGTCGAATTTGCAGATAAATTTGCTTCGCAGAACGGAGATCAGTGCGGAACACACCTAGTGGAGCATTGCATAAACGGCTGTGATGCAAGGCAATTCGGCAACGGGTTAGACAATTGCCATTGTCAAAACAAGGACTAATCGAAAGCTCCAGGAGCCCATGGGCATCACCTGTCATTTTAGTTTAAAAGAAAAATGGCAATTCACGATTCTGGGTAGACTATCGAAGGCTGAATGGACAGAAGGACAGCTACTCTCCGCCACGAATAGATGATACGCTGGACACCCTCTCAGGGGTTCTCCACCCTCGGTCTATGAAGCGGCTATTGGACTGCGAGAAAACCGCCTTTACCACGGGAAGCGGCCTATAGCTAGTTTACAGTAATGCCATTCAGCTAAGAGCGTTTAATGGAACGAGTTTTGCATGGGCTGACCTGGAAAACCTGTCTGGTGTATTTAGATGATATCATCATGGTTGGAAAAACATTCGACGAGTATCGAAACAAAGTAAAGGGCGTTTTCAAACGACTACGATGTGCCCACTTGAAGATGAATCCGAAGAAATGTGCTCTCTTCCAGCGGAAGGTCAACTACTTGGGACATGTCATATCATCAGAACGAGTAAGAACAGACCCTGAAAAAACTCGAAGCTGTCAAGAATTGGCCAACTCCCAGAGACAAACATCAATTGAGAAGTTTTCTAGTCCTGGCCACCTACTATACGCGATTCATAAATGATTTCGACGTGACCGCGAAGAGGTTTCAACAGTTGACGGGGGAGGAGAGATTATTCAAATGGACCAATTAAAACAACGACTGTGTGGAGCGCCGATTCTATCCTATCCTACGCGGAGCATTCCGATTCTATCTACCTTTATCGTAGACTCAGGCGTCAGTAATGTGGGTGATGGAGTTGTCCTTTCCCAGTTGCATGATGGCGAAGAAAAGGTGGTCGCTTACTTCAGGACGGTGCTTTCCAAACCAGAAAGAAATTACTGCGTGACCAGACCGAAACACTTCCACAAATATTTGTACGGACAGAAATTCCTTTTGCGTACGCACCACCCGGCCTTGAGATTGATGCTGCAGTTCAAGAATCCTGAGGATCAAATTGCGAGATGGATTGAACGATTGCAGATGTACGAGTTAGAAATACAACATCGTAAAGGAAAGTTCCATTCTAATGCCGATGCGATGTCTCGAAGGCCGTGCAAAGACGACTTCAAGCATTGCGCGCAAAGGGAAGGGAAGAATGCTACCTTCATCCAAGCAATAAGAGCGAAACCAAGTCCTGGCTGGAGCTTAGAAGAAATTCGAAACAGGCCATACTGGCGCGGAAGGAGCACATGCAAAAACCACGGCCGAGATATAGCCGACAGAAGCCGTACATACCGAGGACGGCGTCTTGAAACGAAAATGGGAAACGCCGGACGGGAAAACATTCAGGCTGCAGCTTCTTCAAAGGTACTCAAAGGTACAGGACATCCTCCGGGAGATGCACGACGGCAAATCGGTTGTACATTTGGGTCTAAACCAGACCTTGAAGAAGATAAAGGAACGATTCTATTGGCTCGGTGCAAGAGAGGACGTCGAGAACTGGTGCCGAAAATGCATCCCTAATGCAGCTAGCAAAGGTCCTAATATGAAATCTAAAGGGAAGAAGCCCTACATTGTACTGTAGGGGCGCCCTTCGAACGAATAGCCGTTGACATCGGAAGTCCGTTCCCGGAAACCGACAATGGCAAGCGATGTATCCTAATCGTCATGGACTACTTCAGTTAGTGGCCTGAAGCGTTGACCATCCCCAACCAAGAAACGAAAACGGTTGTGGAGCAAATCGTCAACAATTGGGTGGGCAGGTTTGGAGTCCACATGGAGCTATACTCGGACCAGGGGAGAAACTTCGAGTCCAACTTCGAGTGAACAACTACCAACGGAATTGGGATCTCCACGTTCCCTTCTTCCTGGCCTACCGAAATGCAGTCCATAGTTCGACGGACCATACCCCAGCCGAAATTATTTTTGGTGAAACTGTGCGACTGCCAGACGAAGTAAAATTTGGTTCCTCATCTACTGAACCGAAATTCGTCGAAGATTAGGTGGCGGAGCTTATACATTCATCTTTGATCAGATCGAGCAAAGATCAAGATACCGAACGAAAAGCAGGGGTTCCACGGCATCGGCGCAGGGGTTCCACGAAAGCGATTTGGTGTGGCTGTACTATCTCCATCAGCAAAAAGGGAAGTCACCTGGGCTACAGGAAGACTCGGAAAACCCCCACTGCATAATCGATTATGTAGTTTACAGAATTCAGGGAGGACAAGGAGTCAAGATGAAAGTCGTGCATCTGGATCGTCTGCATCGGTACCACGGAAGTAATGATAATGCCCTTGGTAGAGGCGAACAAGTTTAACGAAGGGGTATTGTAACAATGGAACACCTGCTAAGTAAAAAAGATCAAAGGAGGTGAATGTAAAAAAAGGGATGACAGGAGATGATTGATAGTTGAATATAAAATAGTAATAGTAATAGTTATGAAAAAGATAAAGAAAAGAAAAAAAAATTATTTGGCGAACATAAAAATTAATAACAAAACTACAATACATATAGGTCCTTTATTGTATTAACTAGCTGAACCGACAGACGTCATTCTGTCTAGGCCAAATATGTTCGATTGGATGGGGTAGGAAGAAGTAGAAAAAAATAAATAAAATTTAAAAATCAAGTGAAAATGTAACTTTAAACAAACTTATCTATCTGGAATATAAAAAAAATGAACCAATATATTGTTGGTCAATAATTTAACTCCTTGTTGGCCAAGCAATCAAAAAAGCATTATAAGATTTTTTTTTTGATAATTTTTGATTTAAGACTGTTATTAGAAGGAAAATTGATGTTTGGTTTCTCAAGGAATTCAAAAACTCAGTTGGATAGTTGGTTGCTTCGTCTTCGTTTGTTACACAGTAGATAGATTTGAAGGAACCCAGGGAACCAACGATTTGATTTACAATTGTGCAATTTAAGTGATCCACATTCTTGTTCTTTGCCGCTAAAATTGCTCTTTCACTCAACCAATCGTAGTTTCTGTGGTAAGCAATGATGTTCGGAAACACTTTGTTGATGAGCTCCTCTTTCGTTGAGATGAAATTGCAAAATGTATGTCATGTTGAACTATGATATTGATACTCACCATTCAATGGATTTATCATTTTAATATTAAAATAATATCCATTTTCTCCTTGCCAAAACATCAGGGGGTATTGCAACGTGTCATATGAACGATGTGTTTCAGATATTTGTTGCAGTTGCCTAGCATCGCGACGTGTAAGCACAATATCGCGTGTTTCCAAGTTTTCACCAACAATCAGGATGGAACTTCGTTTCACGGCCTGCTTCGCTTTGCTCTTGTGATTGAGAAGCACGAAGTCGAGCCATACTAACGCGGCGCTCTTCACGGGCAATTTCTTGTTCTTCTTCAGTCCTTTCGTTCGCAATGTTTCGTATCCTTCTTGCATTACGGCTTTGTCGGGAAAGATTCGATCGTCTTGGTCGCGGCATTGTTAATGATGATTCAAAGAGAATACAAATTACTGATGATTATTGATTTCTGACAAAATTTATAATTATCAAATTTTCAACCATACTTAACCATAGACAAAATTACGTTTAGCTGTCATTTGCGTTTTGTTATTCCATGTCAGATACTTTTTTATTATACCAAGTTTTATAGTGACTTGTATTCTCTTTGGCGTTTTATGTCACGTCACACGGGAACTCGGTCTAACGGGATAAAAAGTATCCTATATCCGTCTCCTGGTTCTAAGCTACCTCCCCACCAATTTTCAGCCAAATCGGTTCAGCCGTTCTTGAGTTATAAATAGTGTAACTAACACGACTTTCTTTTATATATGTAAATGTATATAGATATAGAATATAGATATATAACATAGATATAGATATAGATTACTAAATATTTTTTTCGAAACCGACGTTACTTCAAACTGTTGGAATGCATCTGTTAGGTCTATGATGCAAACTAACCTGGTGTTTGCAAGTTGTACTTCACAAATAGTTAGAGGATAATGTTCCATCTGAACATGTTTATTAATAGTTTTTTCTTGAAATCCCGACAAATTCTTATGGATCCATCTGGTTTCGGTACCAAGACTATAGGGCTGGCGTTTTCTGCTTATTTAATCGGTGATATAATACCTAACTGACATAATCCATCCAATTCACCCTCGACTTTTGACCTTAACTGGAAAGACCCTGTGTGTACTTTATGAAAAAGTGATATATATTGTGAATTAACCCAATATCTGCTGTAAAACGTTCGATAGCTTTTGCTAAATTATTTTGAAAAACCCGTGTTTCAGAAATATCCTTTTCTATTTCTGATACGACTCTATTTCCTACTTCAATTTGCTTGGACATAACTGATGGGCAACCATAACTCAAATAAACTCCTGGCTCTAAATGTGATTTTAAATGACTTATTTAACAAGTCTGTGCAACCGACTTATTACCACAAACAAAATTATTCCATCCAACCAAGGACGTCACAATATGATATGGGTATACAATTGCTTTGACATTTGACCACTGACAACTATAGGCGTTCACCGTTTGACACACCAACATTCGGCCATCCCACCATGTCTTCGCAAATTCCAACGTATGACTTGCAAAATTGCAAATTATTTAATGCCTGCAAATTAGTTAAACAATTTTTTAGAAGTAAATTATAAAATACTTAGTAGCTTATAACAGTGTTACATCTTCCTGTGTCCACTTTCATCTGCACCTCGCTGCCTTCGATTATGAGAATGATAAAACGATTATTTTTGCTCCCCGACAGGTTGAAGTTATTGTTGACTCTTATGTTGATAACTCTTGTGGAATTGCTTTCACTATCAGTATCTTCATTTATGAATCTTATCTTCCTTTCTCCACCAAATTTCTTAATATATTTTGAAAAATGACCTCAACGTTTGCATAGGTAGCCAGTAATTTTCTTTGCTGAACACTTGTACATATAGTGACTTCTACATTGTTGGCACTTAGCTTTTGACTGACTCCACTGACTGCACGTGATTGACAAACCACTAAGTCGAAATTGATTCTGTGTTCTTTGTGAGGACTGCATATTTTACTCAGATACGATCTAGACTAGTGTTAACTTATTCTACTTTTGATGATATTAATGTTATTGAGCTTAAGAATTTGCTGGTCCTGATCTATGAGTTTGAATTTGATAGTATTTTCCGTGACACTCTCGAACTTCGCATCGTTCATCGAACAATATTTGTTGAATTTTCATGCTATAAAGGCCAAATATGAATTTGTGTCGCAACGCTTGTTTTAAAAACTGTTGTTCAATAACTCAATTAAAACAAACAAAAATAGCATAAAATAATGGACTGTATTACAGGTAATTATACCGACCGCACTGGTAAAACGCTCAGAAAAGAATAATGGATCGTTGCTCTGATCCGATGTGTAATGTGTATACATATGTACGTTGCGAGAGCGTGCCGTTGCCAAGCATTGGTATTGCCTACGCTCTCGTTGCAGGTGTGATCCGGCACGTACGCACATCGTACGATTGCCGTTGAATGACGCTCGTTTTCTGCACCGGTACTTCCTTCTGGGCTTCTCGCTGCTCTGATTCGATGTGTGTATGTATCTTGCGAGAGCGTGCCGTTGCCAAGGATTGGTATTGCCTAAGCTCTCGTTGCAGGAGTGATCCGGCACGTACGCACATCGTACGATTGCGCCGTTGATCGACGCTCGTTCTCTGCTTCCTTCTGGCTTGCTCGTTTGCTCTGATGCGATGTGTAGCTCTGAAGACGATGTTGTTGCTTGTTTAGGCCGCTCATCGATATATATCCGTATGATGAGGCTTGGTGTAGACAACTGTCGAAATTTGCAATCTCGCGATAAAAGTTTATTACCCATTTTTTGACTACGCTGTAAATGTATATCTCTCTGCTATTGAACACTTTTTAGGTGCGTATAGTTTGGGCAACACTAACACAAGCTTATCGTAAGATTTTTTTGTTAGGGTTGACTGAGGCCAAGACAGTTTTTAGCGTTTTGTAGGCTTCGGAACCAATGAGAGTTATGAAAACGGACGTCTTTTTTACTTCAGCGATCTCGTTGCACTTTAAGTACTCTCCTAATACTCTCCTAAACGGTCGATGTATTCTTCGAAATCGTCGCCTGGAGCAAAAGTTTCCATAGATCCGAGTAATTGGTTCATTATTAATGTTGGTTTGATTGGCTGGACTAATACTGGAATAATTGACGATGTTGAAATATTCTCTCGTACTGGTTCGATTGGTTCTTAAATTCCTCTTTCGATTTCGACGTTAAGCTTTTACTTGATGATGACTTGACTTTTCACGATTATCCTCGTCACCAATATTATATATTCTTGATCAAATAAAATCACTTGTTTCTGTTTCTATGGTCAGAGAGGAAGAGCTTTATTATATCCAGTTTTACATGCGTAAAGCGTAATTTCGCCAGCTTCGCCAGACTAAATTATTCAACTATATAACAAATCACATATGTGCACGATTAATTTATCGGCAATTATCGACAATCACGTTTCGATGCCGGACCCCTAGTGGAAGGGGCACATTTTACATACTAGAGCTTCATCTCTAGTTTGAACCTGCTGAATAGCGGCTCTGAAGCATCTCTGTTCGGACGACTTTAATTTGACGAAGCCAGATGGTATTGTAGATGTTGGTTCCACATGATTGGTGTTTTCGTTTCCTTCCACATCTGGGAGTTCATCTGAGAGCATACTTACGTAATCTCCACAGAGCGTAGTGCCGGAGTTGAAGGGTGAAATCACATCCTCTGCTTTTCGTCCGTTGGCAATGTCGGCAAAAGATACCGACGTTGCTGCTGTTTGTTGAGTTGCTATGGGCTCACAGGCCCTAGCGGTCGATGGCAATTGAGAGGCATCACTCTCTTTTTCTCTATTTTTTAATTGTGAAATGTTGTTCCCAGAAGTACACGAAAAAGAACGGTCACCTACAGCGGAGCCCGAAAGGGGTGAATTCGGAGGTCGCCCGGTATCCGAAGCTCGCATGCTAATAGGATAATAATAAAACTTGGCTTTGGCTCTTCATGAGCTATAACACCATATAATAATAATAATAATAATAGTAATATGTCACACAAGTTTAAAAAAGAAAGAAAAAAAAACTTGCGATATATTTAATTGAGGTTCGTTTGAAAGATAATTTAAAACAATATTGGCAAAATATTCCCCCTGCGGGATAGGGGTTAGAATATATCCGCTGTTCGGAGTGCCAGTCGTAAGAGACGAAATTCCTCATAAATATTTGCCCCATAAAAAAAAAATGGTAGACGTATTCGCAGAGTTAAAGACTATGCTCCACCAACACTCAAATAAAAAATCGTTTATGAACCATGGATTACATATGGCTGCTGTTTCTCAGATAAAATATTTCGAAGGTAAAATAAATAGTTCCTCAATCTCCGGGTGGGTGTTACCGAACGTCTCTCCACCTGCCGCGATGTTATACGAAAGGGGTGCTCGGCCAGCTGCGAAGACTGGTCGCGAGTTAAGGTGTTAAAGTGGGCGCCACGCGATTGCCCTTCCGTAAAACGTTGCGGGTACGTTTCGCGAATCGCGAATTTGATGCGAGACTCGCGGAATACCCAACGCACCACGCGTAGGAATGACAACACAACACGTTCTTATAACATAACAATTTTAATTTCTTAGCCTAACTTAGTCTAGATTTACAATGTAATTCTCAAAAAAAGATCCAACCGCGACTCGAGGATTCAAACTGCGACCCGATGATATCTCCCGTAGGCGACTCAACCCGTACCGCCAACAACGCCTTCTAGTTTGAATGCGCCAATACCCGTTGGTAATAGGCGTGATGTATTTTATATTTAAAAAAAAAGAAAAAAAAACTAACACCCTTATCGCAATTATGTCATGCTTAATTCGACGGCGACTTAATCCAGTATTTTTATACGTATGTACGTTGTATATATAAGTAGGTACGTACGTTAGATGTAAAATCCCTCGCGGATGTCTGCCGATGACTCGTATTTTCCCGGGTGTCTTGAGTTTCTTTTATTTTCCTTGTTGTCCCCGGGGCTTCCAAGGGAGGGGGAGGGGGAACGTCCTATTACTTGTCGCGACCGCCAAAATTGAGGGGGAAAAGGAAAACCTCCACCTACTGGTTCCTGCAAAATAAAAGAATTTGCCCACCAAAAAAACCAACTACAAAAAGGTTGTTACCAATAATAAATTTCTCTTTTCTTTTTTCTTTCTACCCGCACTTTCACCACACTGTTTTGTCTCTAGCCTTGTAACCTGCTTGCTTGTCGGTAATTCAATGACTCTCTCAACTAGTTAACACCCGACCAGAACCTGCTGTACGCACACTACCTTCTTCTTTCCCTTATATAAAGGACATGTGGCGTGATGACCATGGCCTGATTCTGGCCTTATGTATTCCCATCGCGTGATATCTCCAAGCTGTTTTCCCTATCCTTCGCCTGCTCTTCCTTATATATACACACAGTCCCTAAACATAAAAATAAAAAAAGTAAGGTCGTTCCCTGGGAGTCGAACCTCACTCGTCCGCATGACGACCTATGGTCGCTTCCTCTGCCCCATTAGATCTCCTTGGGGACGGTCCCCCAAAATGTGAAGATACGCACCGCCCACAACCCGAAACTGAACGAAAGATGACAATGAAAACCTTTCGCAGATCACTCGTAACATTCACCCCCTTCTTTTCGAAAGGTTTTCGTTGTTTTCAGCCCGAGCGAGCCTACGACAGGTCTTCCTTCCGGATAAATAACTTTAGGTCCTTGGCATGCCACACACCGACCTTTTTTCCGCTAGCGTCAGCTAACTCATAGGTCCATAGGGAGACCCTTCTTTAACTTATCGACCAGCTGATCCCAGCTCCTAATAGAAGGTTTGTTGGCCCTATACCATATCGCCGCTTTCCCCTCGAACAAGTCGTACGCTGATGTAAAGAGCTCCGCTTTCGTATAACCTCGGGCGTCTCTTAGATCCTCTACCTTCTCCAGGAAGCAACCGATAGATTGTGTATGGTCCCCGCTAAATTTGATGCCCCATTTCATAATGGGTATCCTTTTCTCAACTGGCAACAAGGGTGACGAGGTCCCATTGGTTGGGGAGGGCATGATCCAAGATTACCTACATTTACCGGCGGCAGACTGACAACATTTTCAAATGGAAGTTGCTCCTCTACTCCCGCCTTCACATCTAGACTAGCGAGCAACCCTACAACTTCTTGTCGGGTAATAGCGAGAAAGGCTCTCTCCTCTGGGGTACTAGCTGGTGACCTGCCCAATCGTCTCAGAACCCACTCCGCCTTGGCTACAATCTTTTTAAATTCTTTTGAATTTCCGTCGCCAGTGAATTCATTTAGCAACTTACAAATCTCCCCTAATTTTAGACCTACAGCTTCCTTATCGTCGATGAAAGTGAACGGGTATTCTGGCAAGATGAAACTAGAGTCCCTTCTTAGTGCCGTGCGCAATAACTTTCTCATCTCATCTACGTCACTACCTGCTAGCCCCCTTACCTCTAACTCATACCTCAACTAATCCGAATTTAACCTATTAACTTCCATCTCAGAAATAAATGTTCCCTAGTTGTGGTTGGAGGTTTTCCTTTTCTTATAATAAATATCAAAATATAATTGCAAATAATATTTAAACGGAGAGAAACAATAAGGTAATGACCATGGAAACAAAAAAAGATAAAGAAGACACCCACGCCACAAATAAAAATAATAATACTAACCGCAACCGAACGTAAGTATCGAACACGAGTGCCGACGACCGAAAGGTAACTTATATGGCTTAATCTAGTACGCAATTTCTTGTGTTATCGTAATGGCCCCACGTTGGGCGCCAAAAATGTTACCGAACGTCTCTCCACCTGCCGCGATATTATACGAAAGGGGTGCTCGGCCAGCTGCGAAGACTGGTCGCGAGTTAAGGTGTTAAAGTGGGCGCCACGCGATTGCCCTTCCGTAAAACGTACCCGCAACAAGAATCGCGAATTTGATGCGAGACTAGCGGAATACCCAACGCACCACGCGTAGGAATGACAACACAACACGTTCTTATAACTTAACAATTTTAATTTCTTAGCCTAACTTAATCTAGATTTACAATGTAATTCTTAAAACTACCCTACACCGTCTCGTAATTCAAATAAAAAAACCAAAAAAAGGTATTCAAAAAAAGTCCAACCGCGACTCGAGGATTCGAACTGCGACCCGATGATATCTCCCGTAGGCGACTCAACCCGTACCGCCAACAACGCCTTCTAGTTTGAATGCGCCAATACCCGTTGGTAATAGGCGTGATGTATTTTATATTTAAAAAAAAAGAAAAAAAAACTAACACCCTTATCGCAATTATGTCATGCTTAATTCGACGGCGACTTAATCCAGTATTTTTATACGTATGTACGTAGTATATATAAGTAGGTACGTACGTTAGATGTAAAATCCCTCGCGGATGTCTGCCGATGACTCGTATTTTCCCGGGTGTCTTGAGTTTCTTTTATTTTCCTTGTTGTCCCCGGGGCTTCCAAGGGAGGGGGAGGGGGAACGTCCTATTACTTGTCGCGACCGCCAAAATTAAGGGGGAAAAGGAAAACCTACTGGTTCCTGCAAAATAAAAGAATTTGCCCACCAAAAAAACCAACTACAAAAAGGTTGTTACCAATAATAAATTTCTCTTTTCTTTTTTATTTTTACCCGCACTTTCACCACACTGTTTTGTCTCTAGCCTTGTAACCTGCTTGCTTGTCGGTAATTCTATGACTCTCTCAACTAGTTAACACCCGACCAGAACCTGCTGTACGCACACTACCTTCTTCTTTCCCTTATATAAAGGACATGTGGCGTGATGACCATGGCCTGATTCTGGCCTTATGTATTCCCATCGCGTGATATCTCCAAGCTGTTTTCCCTATCCTTCGCCTGCTCTTCCTTATATATACACACAGTCCCTAAACATAAAAATAAAAAAAGTAAGGTCGTTCCCTGGGAGTCGAACCTCACTCGTCCGCATGACGACCTATGGTCGCTTCCTCTGCCCCATTAGATCTCCTTGGGGACGGTCCCCCAAAATATGAAGATACGCACCGCCCACAACCCAAAACTGAACGAAAGATGACAATGAAAACCTTTCGCAGATCACTCGTAACATGGGAACTACGAGTATGTAAGGGAGAGCATTTTTTAAATTTAATTTTTTATTAGTTTGTCACTCATTTTTATTAATTTCGAATTAGAACTAACTTACGCTAGACAAAAATACTTAAAACTATCTTAGTCATCTTAACTATCTTAAAATATCGTGCGGATACGTTGTATATACGTATCTACTTATAGGCTAACTTAACTCAATTTAGGCTAAGAAAATATACGAAGAAATATATATATGTACCAGTTTGTGAAAAAAAAAATTAACATAAGATCATTTAAAAAGGAGAGCATTCATTAAAAGAAATGCTCAAAAATTAGGCTCTTGGAACGAACGCAGCTTGTACAGACTGGGTGCTTTCCAAACAGTACTCAATGATATTGATAAGTATAATTTGTACATCGCAGCGGTACAAGAAGTTCGACTTTCAAACGGGACGGATGTAATTTCGTTTGCGGCGGTACGGATACCCACAATTTTGAAACAGGATTTTTCATCAGCAACAAAGTTGTGCAGAACGTAATGAACGTAGTCGACCGAATTTCGATGCCCGAAATCCGCAGTCCCGACTATTAAAAAGCTATACGTATAGTTTCTGAATGTACACAGTCCTACGGAAGATGACAATATAGAGGTAAAGTACGCGTTTTATGAAACCATGAATCAAATATTTGACTTTTTCTTATCCTTTGTACTCCGGAATTTCAAAGCGAAAATAGTAAAAAAGCGGTATATTGGCCAACAATAGAAGGAGTAGGCCTCCTTGCCCCATCAAACGATAATGGCATTGGGATAATAAATTACAGCAGCTCAACAAATATGATCGTGAAAACTGAAACATTAAACCACAAGAGAATACAAAAGGCAACGCGCAACCAAATTGATAATTTTCTGCTAGCTAGGAGACACCATACCAACTGACTAGACGTTAAAGCATACAGAGGATAGAATTGCGATTCAGACCACATCCTAATCACCGCCAAAATTAAAACCATATTCATAAAATCCATATCCAAAAACAAAAGCAAAGTGTGAAATAATTTAACTCTGACAAGTTAAAGGATCCCCGTATTCAGCATCAACACCAGTACCGAAATTAATAGCCGATTCGCCCTACTAGATGGCATAGAAACTAACGACGTAACAAGACAGGTAGAAGCAGTATGGTCAAAATATTATAAAAAGAATTGTAAAGGAGGCAGCGGAAAGCTGTCAGCAATAATGTAATCTGATGGTAAGTTTTTTTTTTTAAAACAAAACATTTTCTTAGCTTAAGCATTCATTTATTTTAATTATTACAATATAATTTTTTCATATGGCCGAAAAGTATAGTTTAAGATGTTCTATCTCCTTTAGAGTGTGAGCATAGGGCCAGTAATATATTTTAAGTTAGTTAATTTACTTAAGCTAGTTTTAAGCATTTTTGCTAGCTCTATGTAAAAAATGGATAAAAATTAACCACAAAAAAAATCAGCTGTCAGCCATCTCCTTCGGTATAAAAAACGACAGTGGCAAAGGAAAAAGTTTGCTAAAATTCCGGAAGAATTTACGACTAAGAACACGAGAGCAATGCAAAAATTACCGAGGAATATCTCTGATACACAGTTGTTCCAAGCTACTTTCAAATATTCTCTTAAGTTAAAATTCAAAAAGGCATATGACTATTATTTAAACTTCAAAATAACTAGGTTAAAACAATTTAGAATAATTCAAACGATTGGAAATGTATCACGTCCTTGTAAGGCGAGGAATCCCATAAAAGCTGGTGAATCTGATCAAGTATGCCTAAAGGGAAACAAAGGACAAGTTAAAGTAGGAAATATCTTATCGGAAACATTCGTGAAGGATTAATACAAACTGGTCATCACTTCTTTTTAATTTGGTGCTAAAATTCGTAATGAGATCCCTCAAGAACACACACACATCCGTTCTAGCTTACGCTGACTTCGATCGATCCAAACCTTGCATCCGACTGTACTTGATAAACGTTGAGAAAGTTTATAGTCGGGTCGATGAGAAAGTAGGGCGAAGGGTGATCAATGAGGCTCTGAACTTCTTACAAGGGGAAGGCACGACCAACGGGAAACGGATTTGCCTCATTTTTTGCATAGTGATAGTATACAATGTGGGTATTCCATCAGTGAAATAGTAACACGCAACGCTCAGAAATAAGCGAGAAAATCGCGTTTGAAGTTTTACCTAGTGGCTTATAAGTAAGTTACGTTAAACTCTGTTTGAGCATGCCGTGGCGTAAGTGGTAACGCTCTCGACTCGTGCTCTCGCTCGCTTTTTTTTTTTTTTTGTTATTTATTTTTTTTTTTTTTTTGTAATTAAATATCGTCATACATACACGAATTTTATATTCCAGGGGAATATAATCCGACATTTTTGATTTCTTTTCATCTGGGACATAATCATCAGATGATTCATCTTCAACTGCTTCGAAATTTCCATCTACGCACTCTTCCTGATCATGAATCAACTCTTCATCACTGATGAACTGCTTTTCACTTAACATATCTAATGTACTGATATACAATTCTTCACCAATTAAAATCGCTTCTGCAGATATAGTATCAGATGTCGTATTTGTAATTAAATCATTTTCGAAAAGAAAATTCTCATAATTTATTACTCCATATTTAAGCTGTTGCTTTAACAAATCACTATCACTTTTTTCATGACTATGTGAAGAACTTGCTTCACTTGATAACATTTTGGAAAAAAAATTGTAAATTTCACTGCACAAATACGTCTCTTCGTGTGTCGAAATTTGAAAACGAACTGGCAGAATTGATGTACACTTCGTGTCCTAACAGCTGGGATACAAGATTTGTGGTACCGTTAGGTATACCTCTTTGTATTCAAACATTTCTCGAATGAATGATTGGTCAGAGATGCATCATAAGAAAAGCAATGCAGCTGTACAAATCTTGGATTTAATTCCAGCTAGAACATTCTTGGATTTAATGACAGGCGAAGGAAATTCTTTAACTATTCAGGTCAACATTTTAATCGTTAAATAAAAATTAAATAATATATCTAGAATGCTCCTATGTAACGGAAATTTAATTACGAGTTAGTAATCAGTTAATAAAACTAGCATGCACTCTTAAAAAAATTCCAAATAGGATGTGTTATGACGGCTCGTGGAGAGTGAATTCAATAAAAGAAAAAAAAGATATAAAATAATAAAAATAAAACGAAGAACTCTCACTATTTTATAGTACGAACTTATATATTTATGACAAGCACAGCAAATGACGTCGACGCTAACCGATGGTCAAACTCGTACTGATAATCTATCCTTTTTTTGACAGCCATCGTGTCGACAAGGTGGGTCGATGACAGCTGGATGGAACTGGGTGTGTTCACGTTGCCAATATTCTCCCCGGGATAATCTGTTTATTCACAGATTATAAGCCTAGATAAGTGCATATTCAAACCAGAAGGTCAGTGGTGCCCCGAGATTCTCACTCAGCTTTTTCTATGGGAAGCAAGCAGATTTTCGTAATAGGCCGTTTGAAATCACCCTCCAAGTCATCGGAGCCAGGTAGAACCTCGATAATCCGTTCCAACTTCCATTGATTAGGAGGAAGACGTTCATCCTTTAGGAGGACGAGCTGATTGATTTGAACGTTGGGCATCCTTCCATCCCTTGGGACGATTTTGAAGTCGGAATAAATACTCGGAGCTCCAACGACGCCAAAATTGTTGAACGATGCCCTGACACAATTACCATCGTTTGGTTAGGCAAATTTTATCTATCTCTGGCTCTGGATGCGAAAGAAGGGAATCCCCGATTAAAAATGTCCGGGCATTAGAGCAATCAGGTTGTCCGGATCGTCGTTAAGCGGACAGAGTGGTCTTGAATTCAGACATGATTCAATTTGGCACATGATGGTGGAAAACTCTTCATTAGGAAATACTTGCTTGTTGATGATTCTTCGTAGGTGAGTCTTTACAGACTTCACGCCTGCCTTCCATAATCGTCCCAAGTGGGGTGAGGATGGGGGATGATGTGCCACTGAATGCGTAAATCCGTTAGGTGTGGAATAATCTTCCTCGTGATGAAGGTGCGGTACGCTGTGCAATCTGCTCTCAATAATTTGTTCGCCTCCACAAAATTCGTTCCGCAGTCGCTAAAAATATTGTTGCAAAATCCACGTCGTGCGATGAACCTTTTTAAAGCTGCCAAAAAGGCTTCTAAGGACAGATCACTAACGACTTCGAGATGGATTGCTTTGGTCGAGAGACAGATGAACAGCGCCACATAACTTTTCATAGAGGTTATGCCTCTTCCTTTGCTTGGAGTAATACAGAAGGGCCCGGCGTAATCGACCCCGGTTGACTCAAATGCACGCGCAGGCCGAATTCTTTGCTGAGGTAAATCATAGATAAGGCCATCATCTATGAAGCTGCCCTGGGTCTGCTTTTGTAGCAAACTATGCACTGATGAAGGACTCGGATTGTAGCTTTCCGACCGTGGATGTTCGGGTTTTGAACAAAGGCGAGTTTTTTGTTTAGAACAAAGGAAAAAAAATTACGGATATTTTTGCCGGTTGATTTAACCGAAATAAAACACTGCTACTTGGTTTGAATTCTAGCCGAAAATAATAATTTTTCTTTATTTGTTTCATCTATTTATATGTGGGAGTATTTATATTTGGGGTTATGAGTGGTTCAGTTGACATTTGGGGTATGAGCTGGTAGAGATGTCACTCGTTACAGTGTTGCGCTCGCATGAGAGAATGTGACGATCGCAACATTCTTCCGCCCCGGTGAACAAAGTTCTCAGCCATCCTTACATTGTTGACTGTAATTACCATCGGTCACTTGTCGAATTTATTTTGTTTTGTTCAATCCTCTTTCACGACCCTGGAGGAATATGCCTTGGCTCATCTCATGCAATGATAAAACAAGCATTAGTGAAACAGAACATGCATAATCAAAACAAACAAGACAATTGAAAACGACACATGAGTGACGACCCGCTTGTTTACATTGAAAATTGCAACGATGGACTGGAAATTGAAGTGAGGAATGAGAGGCTTCCGGATATGTATCCAGCTTATGGACTGGAAATCCAGATGAGGTATGCGGGGTTTTCTCTTTCCCGTCTTGCCTTGGTTGGTGTGCATGTGTGTGTTCGCGAAATTTGTTGGAGTTGAATAGACGCGAAACATATGTATGCGTACCTACGTGTGTTATTTTTCTGAATGAGGCAATGAATATGCCATGGCTTGTGTGTGACGTATTCTTTGCATTCAAGAAATGGGTTCTTCTTGAGTGCATTGAGTAAATTGAGTGATTGTGTTATGTGAGTTAAATTTTTATTTCAGTAAATTATTAAAAAAATATATTTCTTCGGGAGCTATGCTCCTTTATTCTTCTCTGGTCAACTTAAGACTGATCTCACAATTCATTACTTAATTCTAACTTAACTTATCGTGTTCAGCGAGAACGTGCAGGAATGTCGTTTGAAAAACAAATTGTCTCAGGTGACAGATGTCTTGGAGTGGAGCGTCACTCTGAGACGGAATGTGCGGATGTGGTGTCAGGTGGAACATATTTGCGATGGATGCAAAGAAGAAAGAAACTGCAGGCGTAATGTTTACTGGCGGATGTGTTTGGAGATTTTCGTGGGTGTCGTGTTAACTCTTCCCTCCTTAAAATCAAACGTCCTCGTTTGACCTCTTAGAAGAATGGTATTTTGCTTACTCTGGTTGTTTGTTGGTGTAGGTCAAGATTCCCTTGCTGAACAGAAGTGCTTGAACTGGGTGTCGTTGACATTGCTATTTCTTCGGAGATTTTAGTAGGTGGCTTCTCTGCGGTGTTTTTGCAGTTGATTGATTTTATTGTTGATTGCGATGACGATTAGTATTAGGAAGGCTACCGATACTCCAAAAGTAATGGATGAATTGATTTTATGTTTTGCTCCCAATTCTTCTATTGTATTGGTGTTGTTATGTGGAGTTCTCTTAGCATTTCTAGTGATAAATGCTCTTCGAATAGGGTTGTGCTGATGAGGGGATGCGCCGCTGCAGGTAAGGGTTCATGTGTTAGTAATTCGGTTGCTTCGTAAGTTACGTTGCCCAAGTTCACTGTTGAATTCTCTATCCGAATGAGAAAAGTCCCAATCAGATCCATACTTCGATTGGTTGTTGTTATCGTGCCGTTGTACTGGTTTAGAAGGAGGATTCCCGGAGAGATTTCTTCCACGACGGGGATGTGGTGATTATTGATGGTTATGCAGTTCGTAGGGGAGATGTTGAGAAGATTAGGGATACACGAAGATTCACTTAATTTTAAAATATTATTACTCTTACATATTGAAATATTATTATACGTTTTACATGCTAGTTTTACACCGTATATTGTTTTATTACATTTTAACACATTTTCGTAATCAATCTTTAGACAAAGTTTTCCCCTTCTTACGGGCTTAATACATAAATGTTCACAAATTTCCTTATTTGTAGTCGGTATACTTACAATGTATAACAATGAGTTTGTATCCGTTGCTACTCTAACTTCCGCGTATTCGAGCGCTTCATCTATGTTACTAAATGGAACGTTTTCGTTTTTCAAAATTCTTTTTACCTTATTTATTTCGTCGTTTGAGAGTATATATGAGTTTATAATATTATTCTTAGCCCAATGTATGGCGTATTCGATATTTACTAATTCTTCTTTGATTAATTTTATTTTGTATTGAATATTGTGTACAAGGTCGTTTTCGTTTTTATTTAATTTTCTTATAATTTCATTGGTAATATTATTAATATAGTTTATCTTCTCTATTGACAATTTATTAATCATTAGCTGCTTATTGTTATTTTCTATGACACTATTTATTTTGTTTTTTAAAATCTTGAAGTCGTCATGATCAGGATTTCCAGCTATCCATTTCCATGCGCTTCCGATAATATTAATGGAACGTGGGGTTCTTTTAATCTTCAATTTAGTTAGTAAATTTTGCACTTGCGATATTTCGAAGGAAAGGAAGGGGTAGGTCGGGTGTTTGTCACTCACGTTCTGTATTAGCGTCCTGTTAACGTCATCTATAAATGTTCTATATGGTGTAAGGTCGATGTCGTGTATTAATTTAATCGTTCCCGTCTGTAGCTTAGATACGCCGGTTTTGATGACTATCGCCTGAGAGTTGGAATAGTCCAATATCTGGACATCGGCCTGAACGATTGCGATTGCGATTGCGAATAGTAGTCTACGGAAAGGTTTAATTTTTGATTTTACTTTTATGGATTACTCTGCCGGATTCGGTTAGTACAGTGGTGTTCCTATCTTCTTTAACTATTTCCTTTCTATCCCTAGGGGTTAGTTTTGAGCCTAAACGTTTGTCTATTTTTGCAAAGATAATTTCTCCCTGGGAAAAAGTCTTAATCGGATGTCGTTTCTTATTGTGGTACTTAAGGTCGTCGGTCTGTTTTTGTTTTAGTTTTTCGATATTCTCTTGTCGCAATCTGTCGTATTGTTCTGGGTCATTGCCTATGTTCCGTCCAAGAAATGGGTCTTTTGCCTGTAGAAGAGTGGATTGATGAATTGTATTCGTACACACAGCGTTGTAGCAGTTCAGTAAAGTTCCTATGGGTTTGGTCTGGTTTAAGACACCTCATTATTTCTACAAGGGTCGAGTGGAACCTTTCTACTTGTCCGTTTACGCTACTGGTGTATGGTGGAGTTTTGAAGATGTGGATGCCTAATTGATCGCATATCATAAATTTAATCGATTCTGAATTCAAGGACTTTTCGTTATCTATTACAATGGTTTCCGGCACGCCATAAGAGAATAATATTTCTCTTAGAGGTTCTCGGATATCTTCTATTGCTCTTGATTTTAAACTTTTTGCTTGGGCGTACTTTGAAAATTTGTCTACCGCTGTAAGGGCTAGTTTTCCTTCTGTCATAAATATGTCTAAGTGTAAAATTTGTCCTGGATACTGTGGTATAGGTGTCCCCTGTAATTCTAATTTGCTGGGGTGTCTGTCATATTTGTTTGTCCTACAAACCTGGCATTGTCTGACGATTTTGCTTATTTTTGCATTCATTTGGGGGAAATAAAATTTTTCTAGTATTTGGGTCTTATTCTCATTAGCGTTCCGATGAGCTCGTTTATGCGTTTTTATTATTAGCTCTTCTTGTTCGGTTACGCTAGGTACACCCTGAACTTGTGTTTGGGTAAAACGAATTTTATATTTTTTGAAATACTTGGAGTAAATATCCTGAATTTGTCCCATAGTGGATTCATTAGTTAAAAGGCCGTTTATTACAAACGGGTTAAGGAATCTTTTGAAGATCGAAATAATATTCTCTTGGCTATATCTAGGTTGAACAAAGGTGTGTCTGCGGTATTTAGGGAAAGGGTTTTCTAATTTGTAGTTTTCAACTTCGCCTATGGAAAGAATAATTTGAGTTTTAAAGGCGTTTATGGGTGTATCAACTGTAGGTATTGAATCATCGGGAGAGGATTCATGGCTGTGTTGCGTAGAGGTCGTAGAGTTGATTTGTGTTAAGTGTGGGGATCTTGACAGTGCGTCAGCGACGAGATTCGTCCTACCGGGCTTATAACGAAGTTCATAATCGTATTCTTCCAAGATGGCTTTCCACCTTTTCATCTTGGAATTCGTATTCTTGTTGCTAAGTGCGAAAGTAAGCGGCTGGTGGTCAGTGAAAATCTTTACCCTCGCTGAACCGTATAGGTATGTTCTTAGCGATCCCAAGGCCCAGATAATGGCCAGCATCTCCTTTTCGTAACTCTCCTCTGTTTTAGAGAGGGTTCTGGAGATGAAGGTTATAGGTTTCCCATCTTGCTCTAGTACGGCACCTAGGGCAAAATCTGATGCGTCGGTTGTCAAGTGAAATTCTTTTTAAAAATTTGGATAGGCCACAATAATATCTTCCGATGAGAGGGTGTTTTTAAGTTTATGGAAAGCTTCTTCGGCAGTGTGATCTAATTGAATTCGTTTTTTGCTTGATGCCGATCTCGAGACTCGACCTTCTTCGCCCCGTAGAAGCGAGGTGAGTGGTTTCGCAAGTTTAGCATAGTCTTTTATGAAACGCCGGTAGTAGCCGTAAAGACCAAGGAAGGATCTAAGCTCCTTCAGCGTATTGGGCGTCTGAAAATCTAGTATTGCCCTGACTTTGGATGGATTCGTTTTGATGCCTTCTGATGATATTATGAAGCCAAGAAACTCCACTTCATTCTTGAAGAATTCGCATTTGTCGAGTTGTATTTTGACATTTGCTTCTTCTAGAGTTCTGAAGATTTGCTGAACATTCTTAAAATGGGTTTCCTCGTCTTTGCCGAATATCACTATGTCATCAATATATATATAACATATCTTCCCGACGAATTCTCGAAGTATATCGTCGATAGCTCGTTGGAATGTCGAGGGCGCGTTCTTAAGGCCGAAAGGTAGGCGCGTGAAGTCATACTTCCCGTTATTTACTGAAAATGCAGTCTTCTCAATGTCAGATTCCTTTAACAGAATCTGATGAAAACCACTTTTCAGATCCAATACCGAAAACCATTTTTTTGTCCGAGTTGGGATAGGACTTGGTTTATTTCTGGAATCGGATATCTATCGGGTACAGTTACAGAATTTAGTTTTCTATAATCTATAACTAATCTGTATCTGTAACCATCGGATAATGGTAGTACTTCGAGTGGACAGGGGTATCTGAGGAAGTTCGTATCTCTCCTCTAACATTTGTTATATATGTGAGTCTAGCATCATCTTCCGAAAATAATCTAGGGTGGTGTTGTACCAGGTTTTCAAGAGTTTCCTTTTGCGCCAATGTCATGTGGTCAGTTCGAAACATTAGGGCATTTACCGATTGTGAAGTCTGTTGCTTAATTTTGATCTTGGTTCCGTTTTTCCCTATTTCCATACAATTTTTACTAACATGAATGACAGCTTGTATTTCTTTAAGGGTGTCGTTTCCTAATATCGCATGAAAAGATTTAAGGGTTGGTAAAAGGAAGAATTTAATTTTGGTATCTTTTAAGCCGAAGAGGGTTGTTTCTACATGCTGACTGATTTTAATATTGCCGCCTATTGAACTGGCATAGAAGCATTCTTGGTTGGGGACAGGTTTACTAACAAGACATGGTTGGATATAATTACGGTTTAAGCCCGTATCAATGAGTATTTTCAAAATTTTCCCACTCTCCGTTTTGGACTCAAAATAGGGCAACGAAGAGTTCGTTAGCCTAAAAAATGTATGTCGGTATGGTCATTAGCTTCGTAGCTGTCTAAGTCCGGTTGTTCTTGTAAGTACTCGTCGATCGATTGGTCATAGTTTTTGTCTTCATGTTCTATGGATTGATCGTATGTTTCTGTGTCTATTTCATTGGTATCGATGTGATAGTTTTGACGTATCTGCATGCTGCGTCTCTCGGCAGGTTCCTGTTTTATTTGCGGTCTGGCTGGCAAAGGTGGATTTCTTCTAAAATCGGAACCTTGGTGAGGTTGGATTGGGTTTGGCCGTGGTGCAATATAGGCCATGGAAGAATTATTTGGAAGATAGTTTGGTCTATATAGTTATATTATGAACCCTCTCCTCCATACTGTGGTGCTCTCCCGCACTTGTCTTCTCCCAAAAGGCAAGTGTTAGGAGAGAGTAATTTAGTAAAGTCTCTCGACGATTATCTTTCACTAGATGAACGTCGAGAGCAGCAGGGCATTCTGATTCCAGCAGCAGAAGTAGAGAGTTCGAATAAGTACAATATTATAAAAAACTAAAGTAGAAAAGAAAGAAAAAAAAACAATTCAGAGAATAAAAAACAAAAGGAAGACCTTGCGTTTCATTCAACATAACAACATAAAACTGGCGCAGTCGGTTAATAAACAGCCGCAAAATAAACAAAAAAAAATAAAAATAAAGTACAGTCGAGATTACACACGGAAAAGATTCATGTGGAATCTCGCGCCTTCACTGGTTTCACGACGCGGAATTCTGAAATCGTAAACAAGGTACTGTTAACCCAAGCCTGTGGTACAGTACCTTCAAGCATTAGTTTTTGACGCATTTTTAAACGATTGGAAAAAGTAAATTAATTAGTTAAAAAGAAACGTGATAACACATTAATAAAAAGAAAACCAAAATTAACAACAACCAACAATAAAAGCTTCAAGCAAGAAGACATCGGGAATAACACTTAAGAAAATCAAGAATCAAGAAGTGAGTACCCACCTAAAATGGAGAACTTAAGCATAGGAGAAAAATTTAAAATAGTTCTAGAACTTATAAGCAAAATACCTAATTATGATGGTAAAACTAACACCTTAATTGATTTTTTGGAAAGGGTTGATCCTTTGGTAGACACTATGGTAGAATTCGATACTAATGCGACAATTTTGCTTACGGGTTATATAAAAGATAAAATAACGGGAGCGGCCAAAGTTGAACTTCAAAAACATGGTAGCAATCAAAATTGGTCAGACATTAGGGAAATCCTAATAAATAATTTCGGACAAATTGGTTCAACGCATTCTATAATAGATAAAATAAGAACAATTAAAGTTGTAACTAATATTGAAGATTTTTATAACGAACTTAGCGAACTTGTTAGTACTTTAAACAACATCTACAAATTGAAAAACGGTATTTTAGATAATAGTATATCTGACTCAAATAAAAGAATTGCATTAGAATCATTTAAAAATAACTTGCCGGAACCTTCTAAAACTATAATTTTGAGCCGTAACCCTCAATCTTTGAACGATGCGTATAGAATTATTTTAGAAATCGGACACCAGCATTATGGTCCAAATAAACCTACCTACTTTCAAACAAATAAACAATTCTCCAATAACTTTAGACATAACTACCATACGAACATGAGAAGACCTAGACAGAACAATAACTATTACAATTACAATTCAAACAACAACTTTAACAGGCAGAACAGACAAAATCAATTCTCAAACACAAATATAACAGAACAAGACAATAGACCTCATTTCAATCCACCACATTACAACCACAACAATAGTAATAGAGACAACGAACAATACAGATATACAAATGAACAAAACAATCATAGTAATTCAAATAGTGGACAATATAGGACGACAAATAGAAGCGAAATTAAACCTATGAGCATAGGAGTAAACGAAATGAATAACAATACATTTTCAACATGACTAACAAACAAACTTCCTTATATTGTAATAAAAACCGACTCGAGACCATTAAGATTTATTATAGACACAGGCGCTGAATGCAGCATAATTAACCCCCAAACATGTAACACCAAATGGAGAATCCCTTGCAAAATATACAACCTTAAAGCACTCAATCAGACAATTTCAACCAACATAATGTATCGACTTCCACTATTTAAAGAATTTAATTATGAAAATTATTTCGTCGACTTTTTGGAATACCATTTTCATGACAAGTTCGATGGCCTAATCGGTAATGATATACTTCTTAAAATCAACCCTGTAATTGATTATAAAAATCGTTTTCTTTTTACCAAATATTGCAAAATACCTTTATGTTTTGATTCCGAAGAAGAAATGTATTTAAACAAAACTAAAAATGACCCTTTTTTGCATGTGCTCTCTAATCAAGTCTACGATACTGACGTAGGTGACGTTACTTTCGCTAGTCATTTAAATTTCACACATATTAAGCAATTGAAGAATTTACTTCAAGTATATAAGAGTATCTTTTACAAGAAAGGTGATTCCCTGACTTTCACAAACGAAATTAGGCACGAAATCAAAACAAAAACAGAAATCCCTATTTATACTAAACTTTATAAATATCCAGAGATACACAGCGAAGAAGTTGATAAACAAATCTCGGACATGTTAAAACAGGGAATAATTGTACCAAGTAACAGTCCCTACAATTCACCAATTTGGGTAGTACCCAAGAAGGCAGATGAAACTGGCGAAAAGCTTTGGAGGATCGTAGTGGACTACAGAAATCTGAATAGTCAAACTGTAGAGGATAGATTCCCGATGCCCAATGTAGACGAGTTATTTGATAAATTGGGCAGATGTAACTACTTCTCGACATTGGACTTGGTAAAAGGGTTTCACCAGATCGAGGTTGAGCCCCGCGACAGAGCTAAAACAGCTTTCTCGACTAAAAGTGGTCATTATGAGTTTTCGAGGATGCCTTTTGGGTTAAGGAATGCCCCAGCAACATTCCAAAGACTCATGAATCACGTACTTAACGAATACATTAACAAAATTTGTGTCGTTTACTTGGACGATATTTTAGTATTCTCCACAAGTTTCGAAGAACACCTTGTGTCATTAAAAAAGATTTTCCAACGTTTAAAAGATTGTAATTTAAAAATTAAAATGAGTAAGTGCCGTTTCGCAGAAAGAACAACTAACTTCCTAGGGCATACAATAGTTCAAGATGGTATAAAACCAGATAACGAGAAAATAAAAGCCATAATCAGAATGAAAATCCCTACTACACCAAAAGAAATCAAACAATTTCTTGGAATTACCGGTTACTACCGGAAATTCATAAAAGATTATTCAAAAGTTGCTTACCCCATGATAAAGTGCCTGAAGAAAGACGAAAAAATAAACGTATCAGACCCAAAATATATAAAAGCATTTGAAAATTTGAAAACCTTACTTACTTCGGATCCTGTTTTAAAAAATCCAGATTTTAGTAAAAAGTTCGTACTGACCACAGATGCTTCTAATTATGCCTTAGGTGCAGTTCTTAGCCAATGCAATCACCCTGTGTGTTATGCCTCACGCACTCTTAGTAAACACGAACTCAATTACTCCACAATTGAAAAGGAGTTACTTGCAGTAGTATGGTCGGTTAGATATTTCAAAACGTACTTGTATGGCAGGAAGTTTACTGTTAGAACGGATCATAAACCACTCGTTTGGTTAAATAATATAAAAGAACCCAATATGAAATTACAAAGATGGAAGATCTTATTGAACGAATACGACTTTGAAGTAGAATATTTAAAAGGTAAAGATAATTCCATTGCAGATGGCCTAAGTAGGTACATAGACACCAACGAGGAAAGCGAAGATTCTGACCTTAATGACGAAATAAGCATAGTAGGTATATTTCAGAACATAGTAGAAGAACATAACTGTGAAAGGAATGGTGAATCTTTAGTTGCTAATTCACA
The DNA here is from genome assembly GCA_958301585.1 of Merodon equestris. Classification (NCBI taxonomy): domain Eukaryota; kingdom Metazoa; phylum Arthropoda; class Insecta; order Diptera; family Syrphidae; genus Merodon; species Merodon equestris. Next base: position 50,696,056 of record OY284414.1, on the reverse strand, counting down.
ATTTATGGGTAATAACGAAGACGTTATGTCCACTAGAGCCACTATTCACAGCGCTCTTGAAGACGAAACCCGTCATATCTACATCACAGAAAAACCGATAAATCTATTTAAAAATCAGATATACCTTTCGCATGGAAGTAACGAAAAATCTACAATCAAAATCATACATAAAAAAATCCAAAACCATATTCAACTAAAAGATGAAAACAACTTACTTAGTACCATGCGAAAAATTCTAACAAGTAAAGGACTCTATTGTATATTTTGTGAAGATACATCATTATTCTTAAAATTCCAACAACTTTATGTAAAATTCTTTTCATTGAATAAAAACTTAAAACTTCTTAGATCGAATAATAAATTGAAAGACATCACAGATAGGAACGAAATTATTACATTGATTCAAAATGAACACTTAGATAAAAATCACAGAGGTATTAATGAAATGTTCGCCGAAATGAGAAGTAAGTTTTATTATCCTAACCTACTGATAGAAATACAGAAATATGTTAACAACTGCGACACCTGTAATATTGCGAAACACGACCGAAAACCAATCAATATCCCATTTCAATTAACCGAAATGCCAAAGCATTTTAACGACATTATACACATCGACATTTGGTATCCGATTAGGAATAAAACGTACCTGACTAGTATCGACAAATTTACGAAATATGCTACTATACACTACTTAGAAAACAGAAATTGGATTGCGATACTCGAAGCAATCAAAGCACGTATCCAGTATCTTGGTAAGCCCAATAAAATTGTTGCCGATGGGGATAGTTGCATACAACACTCAGCGGTAGAACAGTTTCTTAAGGAACAGAATATAATACTCCACAAAACAACCGCATCTATGAAAACTGGTAACGCGGATATCGAGAGACTCCACGGGACACTTAACGAACATCTGCGAATTCTAAACGCTATAAAAGACAATACAGATTTAGATACTAAGCTATTCAACATAATAAACATTTACAATAACACAATACATTCGACAACAAAACTTAAGCCGATAGAATTTCTAACGAAGAATATGACTAGACATGACATAGAGATATTACAGGCTAAATATGAAAGTGAAAAGAAAGATAGAATAAATAAACAAAACAAAAACAAGAATACTGATTTTGATCAATGTTTAGACCTGGTTCGAAATAGGACTGTAGTTAAATCGTCGCCCAAATATAGGAAACTAGATAAATTCACTAGCCATGGAAATTATCTTACTGATATATGTACGAAGAGAAAAACTAAGTATCACAAAAGACAGATTAAACGAAGATATAAATACCAGAATTGACGTAACGAAATTGACATTATAAATATTGAAAGCGCTGTAAACGTTTAAAAGTTGAAATTTGAATTAAGAAAAAAAAAAAAAAAAAAAATTGAATTAAAAAAAAAAAAAAAAGATTGAGGATCGACACCACTATATCGACATGTCGATAATACACTTTTGCAAACGGCAAATAAAGTGTTTACACGATTTACACGGGGTAAGAGTGCGATGAGAAATAAATTTTTTTTTATGAAGAAATTATCTTATATTTTGTTGATTTTTGGCATCATTAGGAAATGCATTGTATGAAAATTCCCATAAAATCTACTAGAGGTAACCCTAAACTATAAGTATGTTAAGTAGTAGTTAAGTCAATGATAAAAATAGCCAATAAGTGAACCCTTGATTTGAAGAAGTGTGAATTTTGTAATATACATGATATTTGAAAAAGAAATATTTGCATAAATTAAAAGTAATAAGGATAAGAGATATAAAATATACATTCACCTATTGTTCGAATTGTGAAGCTTAATAAAGTTATAAAAAAAAAATAAAAATAAATTGTAATTTTCACATGTAAAGACAAATTATAATTATTAAAATGTAAAACCCTAGCGATATAAAAATAAGTGATAATTGTAAGTATATAGAGTAATTGGTAATTAATGTATCTTATTAATGTATTTTCGGGGACCGAAAACTTTGGCGGGGGAGGAGTTATATTATGAACCCTCTCCTCCATACTGTGGTGCTCTCCCGCACTTGTCTTCTCCCAAAAGGCAAGTGTTAGGAGAGAGTAATTTAGTAAAGTCTCTCGACGATTATCTTTCACTAGATGAACGTCGAGAGCAGCAGGGCATTCTGATTCCAGCAGCAGAAGTAGAGAGTTCGAATAAGTACAATATTATAAAAAACTAAAGTAGAAAAGAAAGAAAAAAAAACAATTCAGAGAATAAAAAACAAAAGGAAGACCTTGCGTTTCATTCAACATAACAACATAAAACTAAATTGTTGTGGTTGGGTTTGTTGTGGTGGAGGATTGTATCGGGGATAGGAAGGTCTGGGTTGCATTGGTACGTATTTAAGTGGGAGTCTGTGTTGCTGTGGTGGTCCACGTGGGCTTATATGGGACGAATTGGGGTTATTGAATTTCCTAGAGGGTCCTTGGTGGTTGTTGGCATAATTGGACCTAAAGCTCTGATTTTCTAATTTAAGGCACAGCTGTAGTGCCTGTGGGAGGTCGACCGGTTCTCTCATTCCTAGTAAACGGGGTAAGTCACCTCTCAAGCCACGGATAAAAGTATCCAGTGCCTTGTCCCTATAGGTCTGTGTCAGGACACGCATAGCTTCTGAGGAAATGTCCATGCAGGAGATTCTGTTTAGGATAAGGGATAAGTGGCTTTATACCGTCTGGTAAAATGCGGAAACTGTGCTATTTCCTTGGACGAGCGTAGACATTTGATACTCTAAGGTACTCACGTCTCGCTTGTCCGCGTAATGCATGGCGAGGCATTTCGACATGCTTTCCCAATTTAATGTGGTGTTGTAAGCTTCTAATGCGGCGTCTGCGTTTCCGATGATTTTGTTACGGACCACGCTGAGTATAAAAAAAATATTTTGGTGTACCCTTCTGTGACTCGTATATTCGGAGCACTCTATCAACACTTTTCTTCCAGGAGGAATATTCTCCCGGATTTCCGGAAAATTCACGAATACTTCTTATCACTAGTATTTTGTCTAGGTCTGCTAATCTGTCTCGGTATTCCGTATTGATGGGTTGGTCAACACCCGCAAAATAATCGGCGTCGGGATTTAGCATTTTTTGAATAACTTCCCGACCCTGTTTTTCGAGAGTTTTTATTACTATCGAGGATATGAGCACAATTATAAACAATTATAAACTTATAAGTAACTTACATTAAGGACATTTTGAGGTGTTGGCTGGTGTTGAGCGGCTGGTAGTCTTGCTACCTCCTTTTCTTCCGTTGGGGCGGCTACTAAGGGGCCCTTTATTTTTTTTCTCACACACTTTTCTCTTTCACTGTATTATCTTTATATGCTCCTCTTGCGTGAGTTCGTGTCTAACGATTCCTTGAGTTCACTTTCACACTTTTGGGACACTTCCACTTTGTTAGTTCTTTGGACCAATAATTGTTTCCAGCTTTGTTTTATTGACGGCAGCTACTTGAGGTGTCTGGCTTTTGTGTTTTCGAATGAGCGGTGGCTATTAGCCAACTAGCGTAGTAAAAAGTTCTTCGGCTACTTGAGGCGTTTGACTTTTATATTTGTGAAAAGCGCGGCGGCTACTTGAGGCGACTGGCGAATCACTAAACACTATTCTTGGTGAAAAGCGCGGCGGCTACTTGAGGCGACTGGCGAATCACTAAACACTACCGTACCGAACTACTGGTCCCTGCTCGGGCGCCAGTTAAATTTTTATTTCAGTAAATTATTAAAAAAATATTTTTCTTCGGGAGCTATGCTCCTTTATTCTTCTCTGGTGAACTTAAGACTGATCTCACAATTCATTACTTAATTCTAACTTAACTTATCGTGTTCAGCGAGAACGTGCAGGAATGTCGTTTGAAAAACAATTGTCTCAGGTGACAGATGTCTTGGAGTGGAGCGTCACTCTGAGACGGAATGTGCGGATGTGGTGTCAGGTGGTATTTGCGATGGATGCAAAGAAGAAAGAAACTGCAGGCGTAATGTTTACTGGCGGATGTGTTTGGAGATTTTCGTGGGTGTCGTGTTAACTTGTGTAATGAATGTTAATGGAAGTGTGTGAATGCTTGGAAATAAGTGGACTGTATGTTTGATATGTTTGCGAAAGTGTGTGAACAAGTGTGTATGTTTGATATGCTTGTGAACAAGTGTGTATGTTTGATATGGACAAAAATGCTGGTATAGTGATAATCGTGATCGACATCGTCATCCCTCTTATTAATTGTTGAAAATTAAATGATTTCTAGCGTGATTTTCTGTTTTGTGTTTGCGTCTGTCGGTCTTCGAATGGCGTTTCCGATTTGTTGGTTGGTAAGGGGCATAGTTTTGTAATTGGCCTTCTTAGCGTTAGCTGGTCTGAACCGGTATGAGTATTAATTATTCGCCCAAGGCTCCATCGCGCTGGGGGAAGTCGCTCATCCCTAATCAACACAAGATCACCGATTTTTGGCTGAGGATATCAACCATTTTGGGCGATGTTGAAGTCGCGTTAAATATTCCGCTTGCCATTGCTTCCAGAAAGTTTGCAGGTGAGCTTGTACTAATTTCCATTGGTTGTAGAGTGCTTGTTTATAAGATGCAATTTCAGGTTCCGGGATGGTGAACATCGTCTCTCCTATAAGGAAGTGTGCAGGAGTCAATGCCTGGAAATCATCTGGGTCATTCGACAAAGGGCACAGATGCCTTGAGTTCAGACATGCTTCTATTTGTGACAGAAGCGTGGCAAGTTCTTCAAACGTGAGTATTCCATTCCCGACGATTCTTCTCAGGTGGTGTTTGACACTTTTGACTCCGGCTTCCCACAATCTTCCGAAGTGGGGAGAAGCGGGGGGGATGAAGTTCCACTTTATACCTTGTGCTGATGACTCCTCAGCGATTTGGTTCCAGTCATTCGTGCCCGCCTTCAAGAGACGACCTAGCTCGGCTTCTGCACCGACGAAATTTGTACCGCAGTCGCTGTAAACTTGACTGCAAACTCTCCTTCTGGATGTGAAGCGGCGAAATGCGGCTAAAAATGCTTGTGTTGTTAGATCACTTACCGCCTCCAGATGGATTGCCTTTGTCGCGAGACAGACGAAGACGCATATATATCCTTTCAGACATTTGGCCCCACGACCTTTCCAAGTTTTGATTGTGATCGGACCTGCGTAGTCAATTCCAACATTAGTAAAAGGTTTGGAAACTCTGACTCTTGGAGCTGGAAGCTCTCCCATCAGTTGTTGGAATGGTTTACTGCGGAATCGGTGACAAATTATACAATTGTGTATGTATTTTTTGACTGCATGTTTGACTTGCAGTATCCAATACCTTGTTCTTAGCCAGCATACCATTTGTTGTGAACCGCCGTGCAATGTTCTCTCGTGTGCGAATTTGAGGAGTAACTGGGAAATGTGGTGTCCAGGATTTAAAATGATAGGATGTCTTTGATCGTACGGAAGCTGTGCGTGCTTAAGTCTTCCACCGACTCTAAAAATTCCACCCTTGAAGAGGTTGCGAGCTCCCATGCCTCTGGCCCTACAGATCCCCTCGGGATACATTTGCTTCTGCACGCATCGGATAAGCGTGTTGTGCGCTTCGGTGGTTTCCTCCGGACATAAGGGGACAAAGATTCTTGAACCATGGGGCCTCCGAGCGTTCTGGATGAACCTCTTACAGTAGCCTATGGTACGAGTAAGACGATTTAAATCCGAGAAACGCCCGATTATTGTACTCAAGTCTGATAACTTGATGTGATTAACCGTCACTGCCGATATTTCTTCCTCTGTGTTGTTGTTTGCTGGTTGTGAAGGGATTTCGAAGTTCCATTTTTGTCGAAGAAATTCCGGGCCGTACCACCATAAGGTTTCAGTGATGATTGATGTCGGCAGCATACCTCTTGACACCAAATCAGCTGGATTGAGCTTTGTGGGTATGTGCTTCCATATATGAGTCTCGGTTAAACGCTGTATTTCGCCTACTCGATTTTTAACGAATGTTTTCCATCGCGAAGCTGGTGCATGGATCCATGCCAGGGTGATTGTGGAGTCCGTCCACGCGTGTAGTTGGTCCCTACTGAGCTCGAGGGGTTGAGCCGCATAGGGCAGTAATTTGGCTAGCATCACTGCACCGCAAAGCTCCAAACGTGGTAAACTTATTGGCTGGATAGGTGCCACCTTAGACTTCGAGATTAAAAGGCGCATATGTACTTTACCATCTTCGTCCCTTGTTGGAAGAAAAACTGCTGCTCCGTATGCCTTCTCCGACGCGTCGCTGAACCCGTGCAGTTCCTTGTGATTTCTTCCACTTATAGTATGAATCCATCTTGGAATGCGAATATTTCTGATAGCAGGTAAGTCTTCATAAGAGTTGTTCCATTCTTTTAACAGCTCTCCTTTCAGGGTGTCATCCCAGGCTACTTTGCATTCCCATAACGACTGCAAAATGAGTTAAGCCTTGAGTATGCATGGAGATGTCCATCCCATTGGGTCAAACAGTCGAGCTGTCATTGAAAGAATGAAGCGCTTTGTTGGCTGCGGGTCATCTGGTGGGGTGAAGCGAAAGCAGAAGTGATCCTCGATGGGAAGCCAGTGAATGCCTAATGTTTTTATACGGCTTGTTGATTCGAATGGGACGACTAAAGATGACTCACGATCTTTTGCTGGTGTTCCTTCCAAAAGCTCTTCTGCATTGGCTATCCAGTTTCGTAAGTAGAAGCCTGCTCCTTCTAAAACTACCTTCACATTGTGTCTTTTTCTTATAGCTTCAGCAATGGTATCTGCCCCGGACAGCAAATCGTCAACATACATCTTTGAACGGATCATCTTCGAAGCCTTTGGATGTGAGACTTCTTCAGCCTTTGCTACAACAGTGTTCTTATTGCTAAATATGGTGCTGATGTCATTCCAAAGTTACAGTTTTCAGCCGGAAAACCTTTAATTTGTCAGATGGATTTTTGCGCCAATAAATGAGCTGGTAGTTGGAATCCAACTCTGGTACAAATTTGCCGGTACATTTTTTCAATGTCAGCTGAAAATGAGAATTGGTATAGCCTCCATCGCAATATAATGTCCGTCACGTTGTGTTGTAACGAATTATTATTTAACGATGTTGCGTGCGATGTCTTGTAAGACGCATCGAAAACAACCCTCAACTTTGTTGTAGAGCTGCTTTCCTTCACTACCGCATGATGTGGAAGATAATAATGACCTCTCCCGGAAATGTCTTCATGGTCGACTTCGTGCATGTGACCATGTGAGTTGGATGTACTCTTCCATGCAGGAAACGTATTTGTCGTGTAGTTGGGGATTTACCAAGTATTGGATGAGTGTCCCAATGTGTCCCCCTTGAATGGAAGTTCTACTTCACATTTTTGACGAATGTTCTTCGCAGGCTGTCTCTTCCGTATTTAGTGTGGGCTGGAAAGGAGTTTCTTCGACTTCCCAAAACCTTCTCAAGAGAGTATCGATATCTGCATGTTGAAAGAAATTCAGGACTCTTGGTTCGACCGTAGACCTCCCGAACACTATCCATCCCAACACGGTGTTTTGAGCTATGGGAATGTGTCTGTTGTCATGTCGCACCAGCTCTGGCAATATTATTTCTGCTAGAACATCGCTGCCTAATAGAAGATCGATCTTGGCTGGCTTATAAAATGCTGGATCTGCCAATTGTAGACCGCAAAGGTGGCTCCAATCGTCAACGTAGAGGGTCCGCGCTGGGAGATGGCCCGACAGTGACTTGGATTCTAGGGCCTCGGTAGTGATTTCGAAGGCACTGTTGTAGGAGCCAATTCTGATTTCGACCACCTTCTTGCAAATGCCACTGCTGACCATCTCTAACCCCGAAATTTCGACGTTGGTGGATTTGCCCTTTAGGCCTAAGAGTTGGACAGCCGATTCGGTGATAAATGATGCCTCAGAACCAGAGTCCATTAAGGCACGGAGTGGGAGCGTATTCCCTGTTGACGTCTTTACCTTCACGACTGCTGTAGCTAGCAGAACTTGGGTGTTGGCATTGAGTGGTGACTTCTCACGCCAGTGCTGGTTGAAGGTTGTTCATCAATGTGTGTTTGTGCAGTAGGGGCTTGAGTATTAAATTTAGAGGGAGTGTACGTACGTGGTTGATGGGATTGTTGAGTATGTGTTTTGTTTGAATTCAAATGTAATAGGTGGCTATTGGTATTGGAATGGTTAGTAAAAGATGAGTTATTGTTTTGTGAAGGAACATTTATTTGTGAGTGTTTGTATAAACTATTGCGTAAGAGCGAATGGTGCGGTTGTTGACAGTAGTAGCATCTTCTTGAACTTATGCAATTTTGTACAGATTGGCTGTACGCAGATGCCAAACTTATTTACACAATCATATCTGTCAGGAATGCCTATTTTTAGAAATTTGTTACATTTCCTTATGGGATGTTGACCTTTATTACATATTTTACATGTAAATGTATGATTGCTGGGTTGTACAAGAAACGAACGATTGGTTGTCTACTTTGGATGATGCACCACTGCCTTGCTCTGCTGATAACTCACGGCCTCCAGCGTGCGAAATCGCATTTCCCAAAATTGGATAAATTCCTTGAAGGTTGGTAACTCCTTGGTGTCTTCTTTCGTTCCCAGTTTCTCCTCCCAGAGTTGCTGGGTTTTTGTTGGTAACTTTTGCAACAGGACGTACACTAAAACCGCATCCCAGTGTTGTACCGGTACCTTCAGACTTTCTAGGCTGTGAACAATTTCACTGGATGTGTCCATCAACTCCTTGATCGCTTCTGATCGTTCTTGGGTAATCACTCGTTGATTAAATAAACACTTCAACTGGGTGTTCACAAGAAACCGTTGATGATCATAACGATCTTGTAAAACTGCCCATGCCTTAGCATAGTTACCATTTACAATAGGTAAGTGTGCTAATATTTTCTCGGCTTCACCTGATACACTAGTTTTTAAATAATGTAGCTTTTGTATTTCAGACAAAGCTGCATTTTGGTTTACCAGTGACATAAATAAATCGCGGAAGGATCGCCAAGACTCATAAGTGCCGGAAAAAACGGGAACTGGAATGTGTTGCAAACGTATGTCTGCGCTTTGGGTTGCGGTTGTCGATTTGAAGTCGGTCTTAACGTCTTCATTTGTGGTCGACGATTTCGTTTTATCTATTGCATCGGGTAGATCTGCCCGATGCTCAAAATATAATTCTCGGACTTTCTCGAAAACATCTTCCACTTGTGAACACTTATCTTCATCCGCAACCGCATTTACGCATTGTTCAAACACACTTTCCGCCGACTCTATCCTTTTTTCTAACATTAACAATCGTCCTGAGAGGTAATTAGCTGTTCGGGTACTAGCTCCTCTTTTCCCAAAATTGGCAATATCCTTCTCAAGCTGGGTAAGCACTCTATTTAATTTTATTGACCTCATATTAACACTCTTAACTTTGTTAACTACTGAACACAAATCTACTCACGTGACTCTTCAGAATGTAGGCGCACACACGCAGGCTTTGATGATCTGGTTTTCAGTTCCAAGGGATTCTCAAGGAAAGTGCAGGAAACACAGCACAGCACGCAAGTCGTCAGCTTTCCGAGTTGTTGATTTTCGCAGGCTTCCGTTGATTTGGTATGAAGCAGGAAACAGATTACAGCAGCCAAGTTGTCAGTTTTCTTTTAAAAATTTGTTCCTTAAGAGGTGTCAATTTTCAAATTCATTTAAATGTTCAAATGTATTTTCCCTTTGTTTTACACTTTCGTTTTGTTTTATATTTAGGGTGGGATAAATCCGACTCGAAGGACCAAAAAATGTTGGGGTTTTGAACAAAGGCGAGTTTTTTGTTTAGAACAAAGGAAAAAAATTACGGATATATTTGCCGGTTGATTTAACCGAAATAAAACACTGCTACTTGGTTTGAATTCTAACCGAAAATAATAGTTTTTCTTTATTTGTTTCATCTATTTATATGTGGGAGTATGTTGTGTTTGTTTACATTCTTCTTCTTCTTCAGTTGACATTTGGGGTTATGAGCGGTTCAGTTGACATTTGGGGTATGAGCTGGTAGAGATGTCACTCGTTAGAGTGTTGCGCTCGCATGAGAGGATGATCCAAAATTGTTTCCGTATATGATTGAGCGTTAATTGCACACCTCCATGAAGAGTGATTGAATGACTATGGCGAATGATGAGTTCGGTGATATGACTCTCTTCTGGAACGATGATTGGGAACTTTTCATTTGGCGGGTACGAGAGAATCCCGTAACCGAGCAGCAAGCCGTATTATCATATGTTCATTATCAAAGAAGGGGTTCAAGGGCCATAAGTTACTTTTGTCGGGTAAGGAACCGTTGAAAGCGAGTGCCTTGAATTCGGGTGAAAAATATTCGAGTTGGGCTAAGCGAGCAATAGATAGTACAGCTCGATGTGCTTCATGTACCTTTAAAGATTTAAAATGTCGGTTGAAAGTTTGCTTAATTTTGCAGTTCGAGATGAAGCGATGGCAATAGGCGAAAATTCTTATAATACGGAGGAAGCTCGATGACCTTTCAACTGCCTGCATTGTGTGTCCTCTATCGCAGTCGGTAAGGTAGACAATGTATTGTAGCACTTCCTTACTTCGAGTGTGCTTACGTGTGCGTAGATTTTCTTGATTTCCAATAGTTCCGCGGATGTGCTAGGTTGAGGCACTGTTGGAAAGCGAGGCCATTCGGCGATGCGATGTCTTAAAAAGTCGGGTCCCTGCCACCAAAGGGTGTGTTTTACTAACCTTAATGCAGATATTCCTCTGCTTGCGCAGTCCGCGGGGTTTTCGGTCGACCTCACGTGCAGCCATTGACTTGGGGATGATTGTTCCAAAATCTTACGGATCCTGTTTGCGACAAACACCTTATGCCTTTCGGGATCGCCGTTTATCCACCACAAGACAGTTGTTGAGTCAGACCAAAAATAAGTTCTTGGGTTTCTCATATCGTTTGGAAGGAATTGTTTGATTTTGTGGAATAGCTTAACCTCTAATACAGCTGCGAGGAGTTCAGCACGAGGGACAGTAAGCTCAGCTTTTAACGGAATCATCTTTGATTTGGCGATCAGTAGATTACAATCAGCCACGGATGAAGAGCCAATCGTTCTGATGTAGGCACATGCTGAATACGCTATCTTCGATGCATCATAAAATATATGGAGCTCCAAGGTTTTATGTTCTTTGCTTGTGCTCAACCACCGAGGAATCTGTAGACGTGAGACATTTTGCATATCACGAAGAAACATGTTCCATTGATGTTGGTCCTGTGGGATAGGCTCATCCCATTTTGTTTGAAGAATACCTATCCTCTGCAACAGATCCCTTGCGAAGATGATGAGAGGAGACAACCAACCAGCCGGATCAAATAAGCGGGCCGTGATAGAAAGCACCCGTCTCTTTGTGGCTGGAAAATATGAAGAATCAAGATTAAATTGATATTGGAAAATATCCCTTAAAAAAAAATCCTAAGGTTTTTAACGGAGTATTGCCGTCCAAACTTAATAGATCCTTAGTTTCACGATGCTCAGATGGGATGCTCTCAAGGATGTTGGGTTGATTGCTCGCCCACTTTCTAAGTTCAAATCCGCCCCATCCGCGGAGCATTTCTTCAATCGTGTGGCTGCCGGCTAATAGATCATCCACATACATCTGACGCTTAACGACATCCACAGCTAACGGAAAGCTTATCGATTCGTCATCGGCAAGTTGATGGAGTGTACGGATGGCAAGAAAGGGGGTTGGAGCCAAACCAAACATCACAAAACAACTCTTGAATCTCATATGAAGGGGATGAACGCCATAGGATTTGTTGAAATTGTGCATCGTCAAAGTTAACTTTGATACGGCGGTACATTTTCTCAATATCTGCTACTACGACCACACCAAAGAAACGCCAATGAAGTAAAACATCCGTGAGATCATTTTGTAGACGAGGGCCGACAGCGAGAATATCGTTTAAGGATCTCCCATTGTCCGTTTTTGAGGAGGCGTCGTAGACTACCCGTACCTTCGTTGTCATACTATGGTTTTTAATATTAGGGTGATGAGGAAGGTAGCAACATGATACTTCAATACCTGAAGAGAGATCGTAGTGTGATGTTGTTCAGATCTGATGGTTGGGTGCATCTGGTTAAGCCGTATATATTCCTTTATGATACCGCCATAAGTTTGACCAAGGGTTTCATTGCGTTGCAATTTCCTTTCCAACGACAAAAAACGAGTCAAGGCCCGCTGCCGCGATTGCCCAATCACATGTCTATCGCCGAATAATGATTTAAATGGGAAACGCACCAAATGCTGACCATTACTCAACCGTCTGTGTGTCACTCTAAAATGCTGCTCACACCAAGAATCTACGTCTGTCGATAGCCCACTAGAGAAACTTTCCAAATCGTAAATTTTGTTTAGCATCTCCTGCGTTTCTTTTGACAGGTGCAACGAAGACATTATGATAGGAGGAACAGAATTTCTAATTTTACCGGAGACAATCCACCCTAACGTAGTTAGTTGTGCATTCGGTAATGTGTCGGAGGAACGCCGTGTTTCCGACAAAATCAAAGAATCGTACAGATTGTTGCCTATGAGCAGGTCGACTTGGTTTGGAATAAAGAAATTTGGATCCGCTAACTGCAAATGATGAATATGGGGCCAACTCTCTATCGATATTCTTTTCTCAGGCAGACTTCCAGTGATACGTTTTAACACGAAGGCACTGAATAAAACTCGCCTGTGATCCTTGATCGAGGAATGCGCGAAGGGTGAGTTGTTGCCCCCTCGAGGAGGAAACCATCACTGCTGCCGTAGGCAGGAGTACTTCGCATTCGGGAATTGGTCTTTCGGTGAGTGTTGGCCTGTGGTCTGACGTGTGAACGGAGGTTATATCAGAAACCGTGTTTGCATATGGTGAATGAGTGTATGATGCCGGCCACCGCATATTGAGCAATTGCGTCGACTACCACATTTTGATAAAGTGTGATTAGAGTCGAGATAGTTGATGCAAATTTTCAGCTTCTCTGCTATAGATCGCCGCTCGACTGCACTCTTCCACAGTTTGTTTCTTTTCCACAATCAAGGATCGTACTTCTCTTTTAGATGGCAAGTTATTCCTTTGAGGTTCGGTCTTCGATGGTGCTCGATGACACATGTTTACTAGAGATGATGATGTTATCATCATATGAAGATGCTCCTCTAATACACAACATAGGTCCTTATGTAGGAATAATTTTCGAGTTCCGATTCTCGTGATTGAATTCTGCTCGAATGCTGATAGGCAATTTTTTCAACATGTAATACGCCAGCAATCGATTTTCATCCGTGATTGTGGAATCAAGTTTATGCATTGCATTGGGGCAAGATCGAGATGTCTGAATAAAACTGCGAAGTGCAGCGAGATCGTCTCTGGGGATTAGGGCTTGGTTTGTCATTCTCATACGTTTCAGTAAGCACCCGCCAAGCCACAGCGAAAATGTCTCCAGTAATTGCAATATGTTTGATGTCATCAGCTGGAGCCCCGGTTACATGGCCTTTTAAATACTGGAGACGTTGTTGATCGAATAGCTGTTGACTGTTGTGAATCCGCACTGTAAAGATTTCCTTAAACGCTGACCACTCCGTATATTCACCACTGAAAGTGGGTAGTTTTACTTCTGGAAGAGGCACTTCTCGTTTTTGCTGAATTTCGGGACGCAGTATAACCGCTTTTACTTCGGCATTACTTGTCGCTAAAAGTTTCGGCGGATGGTGCTTATCCCGTTCGTTTTCTATTGATGCGAAAACATCGATGTAAGTTTCCATGAAGGACTCCCCTATTTTTGTATCGTGGTAAAGAAACTTGACTGTCTTGTTGGAGCCAATTTGAATAAGTTTCCGATTATTTTCGCGAAACTCCGCGTGAATTTCTTGCAAATTACCAAGCCGAGCATTAATGTGTCGAAGGGTGCAACGGTCTGAACCATCCTTTTTGAAGTTGGTCCAATTTCGTTGAACTGCGTCTAACAATCGGATCTGTTCATCGATAAGAAGCTGAGCCTTGAGGTTAGAGGTTGAACCTTCTCGCCCAACGGGCTCCGTCGCAGAGTCGGAATTCCTAGGCATCCTCTAACCAACAAATAATGAACATGCACTTACCTGGTATCTGGTGGTCCAGCGACGTGTTGGGAGACAGCGTACGTTGGGGTTAGAACCACGTGTTGACTCAGCGAGCGGTGACGAGACCGCTTGTGAATACTCCATAATTCGGTGAGAATTCCTCACAGGAGGCACCAAATGTTATTACAGTTCGTGGGGAGATAATTCAATAAAAGAAAAAAAAAAAAGAAATAAAATAATAAAAATAAAACGAAGAACTCTCACTATTTTATAGTACGAATATATATGTATATTTATGACAAGCACAGCAAATGGCGTCGACGCTAACCGATGGTGAAACTCGTACTGATAATCTATCCTTTTTTTGACAGCCATCATGTCGACAAGGTGGGTCGATGACAGTTGGATGGAACTGGGTGCGTTCACGTTGCCAACAGGATGAAAATCATAAACATTTATTTAAATACTGTAATTGTTGGTGAGCCAACCAAATAGTTTTCGTAATTTTCTACGATTAGGTGGGGCATCATTCAATAAATTATTATTTGAAATCATTATATCTCGACTAAAATAATCTATTTCTCGAGTCACTGATCAGTTTTAAACAAATATGATCTATTTCCAAATAAATCGAATGGGGAAGATAAAAGGGTAGATTACTCGAAGCATATATTATATGTATGAAGACACAACCGTCGATATCAAAGTCTCTGTCCTCCAACTCCTAGCCTATCTCCAAAAATTTCAGCTTAATATGTAAACTGTGTGTGGAGCAGACCCATTGTTAATGTTATAGCAGCTTATTCAGAGCAACAATCGGGGTTCAGCTCGTACTTGGAGATGGCATAATAGTTTTTCAAGATGGCGTCAAGAGCTTCGGTGTGTTCCCCACCGGAGGAACATTTTATTTGGCCAACATATATAGATTTAATAAGGCTAATAAGGACCTAGCTCTCTATTTTCGAGATAATATTTCTGCCACCTCTTCTTTAAATGATCCCCTCAATTTTTAGATGGTAAAAAGTTTCGGTTTTAAGTTGGTATAGGCCGGGTGCGGCCGTCAAATATGAAGAGCAGTGCGATGAAATGGACCGGCCAAGAAGCAGATAAAAAACTTTCATTTCTATTCCAGAGACTGCAACGGGGAGACAAACAATGTCTAATTGTTATCCGTGGCAAAAGTTTTATTCTTCCGGCCTGAGCCAGAACTAATGCTGTTAACAATCTGCATTAAAGACACCCTCGAAAACATTATATAGACTTAATATGCGTTCAGTCCCAGGCAAAAATATTACACGACCGAATCAATTATGAACTCCATGACCTCTTAGATAAATCATACACCCAATTCCCCAGCATGTTTGTCATTCCAAGAAACTACGTAAAGTTTGTTATTATTTATGTATTATGTATTGTTAACGAACACAGCCGTCATCTATTACAATACATACAATATCCGAATTGTACCAAGCACGAGTTTTGTTCGTATTGTGTGACACTTCACTCAGAAAGCCAATGGTAATATTCTTCTTTTCTGGACAACCGCATAGAGTCGACACACAAAGGAGAACGATTAAGTATTTTTTAATATTAACTTGCCTTTTACAATTACATTTATACAATATATACCCTAGATAATAAACGTATACTCAGCGCCAAGAGAGGTTTTTTATTTCGTTCCCTTACATCTTTATTATTTAATCCTCACTGCCACACTGCCGTCGACATCATTCGCAGCCACATGAATCGCCCAACCACCAGAAGCCAGACAAGTAAGAAGGAAGTTACCGTAATGTCGTCGCCACCGCCAGTAAATCTAGAAAAGAAAACGGAGCCAACCGATGAGTCTGCTGTGGAACAATCGAATGACTCATCATCGATAACAGAGCTTAAAAGACAAGTAGAAGAGCTCAAGTCATCGTTCGCCGAATCCGAAAAAGAAAAAGTGAGACTACAACAACTACCATCCACACACGCCGCTACGGGAGCTGAGACCATACACCAACATCCGACCGCTCCCATCTGTTCCACTTGGTACCCTACTGTTGCATCAGCCGCCATCCCTGTCGCCAGCCATCATCTACTTTCCACATGCACCGCATCGTCAATGCCGATCAGCAATGCCGCCTTGATCAACCCTAACCTAACGCAGCCAATAAGTGCATCTCATGCCACAGTGAACATAGCAGGAACACCAACTTGGAACCCATACTTGCCAGGTACGTGTAATACTTCATTTATAAATTCAGTTGCTAGCCACGTCCCATGCGCTAACGCGCCCACGACGTTCGTACCAATGCCCTACACACATTTTGCCACGTCAGCGTATCCGCCGACTATGAACCACCCAATTCCATCGTACCCGCAACAGCCACATCAACAACTTATCCGTAAGCTGCAGGATTTACCAGAGTTCTTGGGCTTACCAGAGCAATGGCCAATGTTCTCGGTTGCCTTTAAAGAAACGTCAGATGCATACGGCTACACAGATCTGGAAAACCTATCACGCCTCCAAAAAGCACTTAAGGGCGCAGCAAAACAGGTCGTCGAAGCATTGCTGATCCATCCGAACAGCGTCGGCACAGTGATGAGCACATTAGAATTCCATTATGGTCGTCCTGAAGTTCTAATCAGAAGCCAATTAGCCAAAATAGAGTCCAGACCAACCGAAATTATAAACTTCAGCACAATGGTATCCAATTTGACGGTATTCTTAGAAAATGTATGCGCAACACCACATCTGACAAATCCGACATTAATCGACGAGTTAGTTGGAAAATTACCTTTGAGCAAAAGAGAAGAGTGGGCTAAACATATGATTGCAACCATGTCCCTATATCCGAATGTGCGCGAGTTTAGCAATTGGTTAAAACAAATTGCAAATATACTACTATAGCCACCGAGATAAAACACAATAATTTCACTGCTACGCAGAGATTCTTGCAGCAAAAGAAATCCAGGAATATCAAGAAGAATGTCAGTGACAGAAGATCACCAACAAAGGATGAAATGCGCTGTGTGTAAAAGAGAACACCACCTACACAAATGAACAGCGTTCAAATCAAAGAGTATTAGTGAGCGGTGGAATATAGTCAAAGAGAGTCGTATGTGCTTTTGCTGCCTTCGCCCTGGTCATAGTATTTCGAAATGTCCATACCGAAGAGAGTGTAGAATTTCACCTTGCCATAAGTGTCATAATCGCTTACTTCGTGACCTTGAGGAAAAGAAAAGGACGATATATCCATCTAACTCTAGCGATACTCAGCCGACTACAGCGAATGTTAATGTAATTAAAGCGCACACAAATGAACGACTGCCAATAAAAGATAAACAAGATGTTACAAGCGAGAGACAAATGACGCTATTTAAATTTGTACCCGTACAATTAAGTGGCCCAATAGGTAAATGTACTGCCATCGCATTTATCGACGACGGAGCGAAAATTTCGTTGATAGAAGAGAGCTTGGCTGATACCCTCGGCATAAAGGGTTCGTCCGATCTGCTATCACTCAAGTGGATTGGCAATCAGACAACAAGCGAGGTGTCGCAGCATGTCAACTTTGAAATTTCGGCAGTGCAAGGAGATGCAAAGAAATATCAGATGAAGAATGTCCGCACTATAAAAGAGCTACTGTTACCATCTCAAAGCTTAAATTTAAGAGAATTTCGTCAGAAATTCCCTCAAATAGAAAGTATCCCAATCGCTAATTACACCGACGCCGTACCACAGATCTTGATTGGAGTTCCTCACACGAATTTAGTTCGATCTGTGGAAGTAATAAATTTGGATGAAGGGTTCTCAATCCATAACACTAAGTTGGGGTGGACACTCTTTGGATCAAACGAAGAAGATACATCTCAAGCAGTCCTCAACTTCGTTGACTATGAATCGAACCAATGGGATGAAGGCAATAAAGTACGCCTCGTTTTTGACGCTGCCGCACAAGTTCACGGAATGTCGTTGAACTTGTTGAACAATGTTGCTAAAAGGGCCGGATGCATATCGACCAAAAGTGCTATTAACAATCCTCTTCCAATTTCGCCAGCTACAGACTGGGATATGCGGAGACATTTGGGAAATGTTCCTTCGGGTCAATATTCGCAAGCAAGATCAAGATGCCCAGAGGTTTCTGTGGAGAAATGGAAATCAAACCCAACCGCCAGACACTTACGTTATGAAGGCTATGATTTTCGGGTCGAAAAGCTCTCCATGTTCGGCACAGTACTTGAAGAACCTGAATGCCATCCGGTATAGAGAGACGCATCCACACGCCGTAAAGGCAATAGTTGACTGCCAGTTTTGATACGGTTGATGATGCTGTGGAAATAACCAAGTCAGTGCTAAAAATTCATAGCTATGCCGGGTTCGAGCTCAGAAACCTCCTGTCAAACTCGCAAAATAATGAATAAATAATGAATCGCTGACACGATTATTGTCACAGCCGACCCTAAAAATTGTATGTCGGAGCGATTCTCACACTGAAAAAATTCTTGGCATGTACTGGGACTCAAAGGCTGATGAATTTTGTTTTATGTTGCAGTTTGCAGGAATGCCAAGAGCAGTTTTAGAAGGCAAAATCCGTCCCACTAAAAGTCAGGTCCTGAGTATCACGATGTCTATTTTCGATCCGTTTGGGTTTCTAGCCCATATAACAATCGAATCAAAGTTACTTTTGCAAAGATTATGGAAAACCAAAGTGGGATTGGACGAACAACTACCAGAGGAAATCCACAACAGATGGTACGAATGGTATAAGCGTCTCGATGACTTGAAAAAGTTTAGAATTCCGAGATGTTACCATCCATACCTTCCAAACCGGACGGTGACATTCAGCTACATATATTTGTTGATGCCAGTGAATTGGCGTTTGCTGCAGTTGGATATTGGCGCATAAACGATGGAAGGAATATTAAAGTCTCGTTCATCATGGGAAAGACGAAGTGTAGCCCTATTAAAGCGCTTTCTATACCAAGACTCGAATTAGAAGCGGCCGTATTAGGTGTTAGGTTGAAAGATGCCATCATAAACGGACACAATGTGCAACCGAGTAAGATAATTTGGTGGTCCGACTCAAAGACGGTCATTCATTCGATCAGGTCCGATACTCGTACATATAAACAATTTGTCGCTCATCGGGTTTCTGAAATCCTTGATTCTACACGAGTTGAAAATTTGAACTGGGTACCGGGTAGACAAAACCCAGCCGATTGTGCTACGAGACCGCAGAAGGCAACTTTGACAACAGAATCACCTTGGATCAAAGGGCCACCGTTTTTAGCACGTCTCGAAGAAGAATGACCAAAACCTCCGAACGACATAGCTGCCCACTAAGGATCGGATGAAAAGCGATCGAACCATATTTGGATCATAAGTCCAGTCGCGTCCATATTCCCACTTGAAAGATATTCTGACTATTATAAACTGCTAAAAACGATATGCCGTGTTCAACAAGCAGTTGAAATTCTAAAAAAATTAATCAAAAAAGAAACTCATCCCGAAATTAAAATATATAAGGATCCGCTCTCAGCAATAGATATAAAGTTGGCAGAAAGCTTGCTATGCCGATTAGTACAAAAGGAAGTATTTCCTAACGAGATAAAAACTCTTCTAACAAAGGAATTGGTGAATAAAAACAGTCCTATATATAAACTATCTCCTATACTGGATGAAAATAAGATTTTGAGACTAGGTGGAAGAATCGACAATGCCGGATGCGTGCCATTGGATGTAAAACGACCAATTATCATACCGAAATGCCATCCCGTTACAAGACTTCTAGTAAGATATTACCATGAAAAATTCAGACATCATAATCAAAAGGCCATTATCTGTGCGGTGCGAACGAAATTTTGGATCCCAGATCTTCGCCGACTCTTAAAAACCACAAAGTCAACCTGCCAACTTTGCAAAAACTTATCAGCGAAACCCGAGCCACCACTGATGGGTCAATTACCTGTCGACCGACTAACTCCATATATCCGGCCGTTCTCATATACCGGAGTTGATTATTTTGGACCCATACAAGTCACTATCGGACGTCGACACGAAAAAAGATGGGTGGCAATCTTTACATGTCTGTCAACACGAGCAATTCATCTGGAACTGGCTAAAGATCTTTCGGCAGACGCGGTCATAATATGTTTACGGAATTTCGTCAATCGTCGAGGCATTCCGGTACGGATAAGAAGCGATCGAGGAACAAATTTCGTTGGGGCTAGTAAAGAGCAATGGTTAGCAACGGAAGAAAAAATGAAGAATGAATGTACTCGCTGTGGCATCGAATGGGTATTTAATGTTCCGGGAAACCCATCATCGGGAGGAGCATGGGAAAGGATGGTTCGTTGCGTTAAACGGGTTCTGTCATTTACATTAAAGGAAAGATATCCTCAAGTGGAGACGCTTCAAAGCCTTCTTATTGAAGCAGAGAATTTACTGAACTCTCGACCTCTCACACATTTGCCAGTTGAAAGCGCGGTGGCCGAAGCGATCACCCCTAACCACTTCTTATTAGGGTCGGCAAATTATGTACAGACTCCAACTGTCGACGACTACACTTGTTTGCGGAAACAGTGGCACATACTTCAGCAGATAAAACAAACCTTTTGGAAGCGATGGGTCTTGGAGTATCTTCCCATGTTAACACGTCGCACAAAGTGGCATAAGCTATCATCGCCATTGAAGGTGGGAGATATTGTTATAGTGTGCGACGACAATTAAAGCCGCGGGGAGTGGAAACGCGGAAAGATAGTGGAAGTATTTCCCGCGCCGGATGGTCAAGTGCGTTCAGTTGTAGTCCAGACTCCCGGAGGAGTCTTAAGGCGACCCGCTTCAAAGTTGGCTAAACTAGATGTACAAAATTAGTGAATCCCTTACCTGAATACTGCGATTCACGGGGGGTGGGATGTTAACGAACACAGCCGTCATCTATTACAATACATACAATATCCGAATTGTACCAAGCACGAGTTTTGTTCGTATTGTGTGACACTTCACTCAGAAAGCCAACGGTAATATTCTTCTTTTCTGGACAATCGCATGGAGTCGACACACAAAGGAGAACGATTAAGTATTTTTTAATATTAACTTGCCTTTTACAATTACATTTATACAATATATACCCTAGATAATAAACGTATACTCAGCGCCAAGAGAGGTTTTTTATTTCGTTCCCTTACATGTAAAGGGTCCGCCATCTAACGTTTTTTTTTTCAAGTAGTGCTTATTTCGTGAATGGTAACACTTAGCTCATGTCTGATTTGACAGATAATTAGTTTTATCCTTCCGCTGAACGAATATGGTTGTGTATACGCTTGAACAACGCTTCGCTAAGTGGGCCTGCGATCGACTTACAGAAGATGCCGATTTTGCCAAAAAAAATCATCTTTTCAGATGAAGCTCATTTTGATCTTGGCGGGTATGTAAACAAGCAAAATTGTCGCATTTGGGGCACAGAAAACCCGCACGCATACATTGAAAAGCCGGTGCACCCAAAACGAGCCACTGTTTGGTGCGGATTTTGGTCCAGAGGCATAATTGGGCCATTTTTCTTCGAAAATGAGCAAGGAGTGGCCGTTACAGTCAATGGCGATCGTTATCGGGCCATGTTGAACGAATTTTTGTTCACAAAAATTGAAGAGGAGGATATTGGCAACATTTGGTTTCAACAGGAAGGCGCTACGTGCCACACAGCCGAAGCTACACTCGATGTTTTGCGCCCTGTTTTTGAAGATCGCATTATCAGCCGCAGAGCTGATGTCGTTTGGCCACCTCGGAGCTGCGATTTGACACCGTTGGACTATTATTTGTGGGATGCCGTCAAAGATAAGTGTTACGCCGACAAGCCAGAGACAATTGACGCTTTAAAGGACAATATTCGTGAAGCCATTGGTGAAATACAGCTGCACACAATCGCTAATGTGTTTAAAAATTGGACCGATCGTGTAGGCTACTGCATGGCCAGCCGAGGCAGCCATTTGAATGAAATTATTTTCCATTATTAACCGGAAGGATTGTACTTTCAAATAAAAGAAGAAATTTGAGAAAATATTCAGTAGTTTTTTTATAGCATTTTCAAAAAAAAAAGTTATTTGGCGGACCCTATATGTTTAAGTATTATGTCAGAAAATGACTTTAACCGAATGAACTTCGTAGCGTGATACAATCTTTTAGTAGCCAGCACGAGATCCGCATATCCCAAAATCCACAAGTAGAACTCGCAGATATTAAGGTCAACGCCAGACAATCTATCACCATTCCGGATGTCCGAACTTTTCGAAGAACAATGAAGAAGTTGTCCAGGTGCTATTGGGGATGCCACCTACGATGCCATCAGTTTAAGGCCACCACCTCTGATTTGATGACTACTGAAGACCACTTTATGAAGAGAAAGAGAATGCATATTTCGCCATGTATGTAAATGTAAATGAGGGCAAAATGAGGGTATATATATTATAGATAGATATTTTGTCATTTGGGCCCAAACATTTTTGGTTGGACTGAGGACCCGGCTGTAAAAAAAAAGTAATTATTTAACCTAAAAAAGTTGCTTGGGTTCAATTCATGGTGTTATTTGCAAAGTGTGCCCTACGACAAGGTATAAAATCATTTAAAAAAGTTGGGCCTTCTACCTTTTTTGCAAACTAGGGATAATTTCTTTTAATATAATCTAACATCGAACTTGATTCTGTTTTATTCGTGCTCTCATACCCACATACTTCAATCAATTTTTAACAGTCCATGTTGAAATATTCATTTGAGATGCTGTTCTTCTGATTTATTTTTTACCCACTTTAAAACGATCTTCAAGGATTTTACTTGAAATAATCCGGCCTTCGCTAGAATTTTTTCGCACTTTTTTCCTCCCGATACTTTTTTCAAATAAAGAAAACCAGTTAGGGAATCTCCAATATAACTACTAGTTTTTAAACAATATTCGGGGAAGTGCCTGAGAAAAACTTCTTAAATTCCCTTATCGGTGTTGACAGTCAATCACACACAAAAAAGGTGGCGGACAAAAAATCGCCCAGCAACCAAATGGTCGCCTCTTAAGCACGTGGATCAACAAGACAATACTCGTATATTGAAATATAAACATTCAGAGACAAATGGTATATTTTCGCTAAAATTTGAACTGGCATCACAGAGTGGTACTTTTTATATTTTAATCATATAAAAAAAGCGTAACCAGTTGGGTTTCAATGGAAAGGACGGATTAGAGCGATTGATATCGTTGGTCTCTGCTTTGGCTTTGATCCTTACCGGGTTGTAGTGCTAGTCTTATATATGTGTATACCATATGTTAGAACAAGAACGAAAATTGATAAATATAACAAAAAACAGCTCAAACTAATTTTAATTAAACTTTAACTTTATTCTATCGTCCTCGATCTCAATGGTTCGATAATTCCGAAAAGAGTGATCCTCCTCCTTTATAGTGGACTGTAGTAGATTTCATTGATTGATCTTATACATATTTTAAATACGTATGTATATAAGTATTCTACGTTGTTCAAAATCATGATTAAACATGCCGCCACCTCTGAAAGATCGCAGATTCTTTAAGAAATGTCTTCATAGGGCAATGGCGCTATCTTATGCACAGCTCGGGATATGACGCCATTCTTTGTTTTGATGTTGACGACTCGAACATGGCCATCTCTGCCAGGAATAGTTTCAGCTATGCGCCCAAGTAGCCATTTTTCTGGGGGAAGATTGTCGTCGGATGCTAAAACCATCATACCAGGCCTCACGTCGGCGGATCGAGAGTTCCATTTGTATCGTTGTTGCAGCTTTACCACATATTCCCGCGACCATCGTTTCCAGAAATGTTGACGTATACTATTTATCTGTTGCCAGTGACGAAGGCAAGATACATTAGTGACATCTGGTTCTGGAAAGGAAGCAAGAGGGCTGCCGATTAGAAAATGCCCTGGGGTTAGGGCCAGTTCATCACTTGGATCCGATGTTAAGGGTGTAATAGGCTTCGAGTTGAGTATGGCCTCAATTTCTGCTGATACAGTTGAAAGTTCCTCATAGGTTAACGTAAACGGACTGCAGTTTCGAATCAAAAGACTCTTCGCTGCTTTAACGGCGGACTCCCACAAGCCACCAAAGTGAGGCGAGCGGGGTGGAATGTGGTGGAACTTAATGTTGTCTTCTGCGCAGATTCGGTAAATCGATGAGCCAACGAAATTTGTGGCATTGTCACAATACAAATGACAACAAATGCCACGACGAGAAATTAATCTTCGTAAAGCAGCTAAAAATCCCTTCGACGATAAATCTGACACAATTTCCAAGTGGTCGGCTTTGGTTGAGAAGCACACAAACACAGCCATATATGATTTTGTAACACGACTCCCTCTAATCTTCACCGTCGTGCGGAAGGGACCACAAAAATCTACGCCTGAGATCCAAAATGGGCGTGCGCTGCATACCCTGGATGCTGGAAGGTCACCCATTATCTGTTCTCGTAATCTTGGCCTCATTCGAAAGCAGCGCAGGCAATTGTGAACCAACTTTGTTGCCAAATTTCGAAACCTGCTTTGCTGAATACAAAAAATTATTCTGGTCAAGGCAGCTTTGTACTCACTAACCGACAATTCACCCAGCACTAAATTCTCATCTCTATGGTTACTTAAACGGGCTTTCATACATCTTTCGATAAATCTATTGCAATAAGCGAAAACTCTTACAGTTTTGGAGTAATTATTTACGAATTTGGTTTTTTCAATAATATCCTCCATTTCAATGTTAGAAGCATTTTTATGCGTTGTTCCCATCAAGACGGAATTTATCTTTCGCCGTTCAGGAATAGTTTTGGAAGAACGCTGTCCAGTTACAGGCCATCGATGAGGATGATGGTGCAAAAACTCAGGGGCTTGGAACCAAATTGGATTAAGTAAGTTGGCGACGATTGCTCCTCTTGATATGATGTCAGCTGGGTTTGATTTAGTATCTACATACCTCCATATTGCACTTTCAGTCAGTTCCTGAATGATGGATACGCGATTGGCAACGAAAGTGTTCCAAGATGACGGATGGTCGGCGAGCCAGTCAAGAACCACCTCCGAATCTGTCCACAACACTATACGATCGAATTTGTGTCCTAAGGCATATAATACACGGCGAAGCAATCTTGAATGCGGCGCATAACTCCAGCCTTGGCAAACTTTGCGTCGACACTGGCGCCACCTTGGATTTCGCGGTGAGTAGGTGAACAGATATATTAAGAGATGTATCTCCTGTTCGAACATAGAGGCAGCAGCGGTATGCTTTCAAGGAATCGATACTTCATCCACTCCCTCTTCTGGTCTTCGCTAATATCTTCATCCCAACCGACCTTTGCGATCCAAAGCCGTTGAAGAAATATTTTCCCCTAAACAATAACGGGATTAACGAGCCCTAATGGATCAAACAGTCGAGCCACGTCTGCCAACACGGTTCTTTTGGTGATGTTATCGATATGCTGCATCTTCTCCAACGGGTTGACAAACTGAAATTCATCTTTGAGCGGTTCCCATACTATACCAAGAGCTCTGATTACATCGCTGTCATTTATCCTGAGTGCTGTTTCTCGGTCTGTCGATGGGATGTTGTCCATCAGCCTGACTTCGTTTGAGTACCATTTTTTCAACTCAAGCTCATCACTGTTTAAAACGGACTCAACTTGGAAACGAATCTCTTCCGCTTCTTCAAACGTATCAGCACCGGAAATAAGATCGTCGATATAAAAGTCCAGTTTGATGACCCTGGATGACAAAGGGAATTTTTGTTGATGTTTCTCAGCTAAGTATAACAAACAGCGAGTGGCATGGTATGATGCTGATGATGTTCCATATGTTACCGTAGTTAATCGAAATTCTTTTATTTCAGTATTTGGGTCTTCTCACCACGAAATTGCCAGAAAATTCATTAGGCCGACCGAAAATTTGCCTATACATTTTTGATACATCTGCAGTCAATGCAATTCTGTGCAACCGAAACCGAAGCGATATTGAATATAAATCTTGATGTACTGTTGGACCCACCATAAGGATGTCATTTAATGATATGTTGGTCGATGTTCGACATGACGCATCGAACACAACTCTCAATTTAGTTGACGAGCTATCGGGGCGCAAAATGCATTGATGCGGCATATAGTACTTTATGTTGATAATCTCATCGTTTGGAACGACTTCCATATGCCCCAGGGATTCATACTCTCGCATGAACGACACTTTGGAAAGGACGGATTAGAGCGATTGATATCGTTGGTCTCTGCTTTGGCTTTGATCCTTACCGGGTTGTAGTGCTAGTCTTATATATGTGTATACCATATGTTAGAACAAGAACGAAAATTGATAAATATAACAAAAAACAGCTCAAACTAATTTTAATTAAACTTAAACTTTATTCTATCGTCCTCGATCTCAATGGTTCTATAATTCAGAAAAGAGTGATCCTCCTCCTTTATAGTGGACTGTAGTAGATTTCATTGATCAATCTAATACAAATTTTAAATATATAAGTATTCTACGTTAGGGTTACATTGCATTTTAAAAGCTTGTTCAAAATCATGATTAAACACCATGAATGAAATAAATATTACAGATTACGCATTGCGCATGTCCGCCATGTTTGCTATCAATTTGTCAATGTTTTGTGACGTAGGCCGTGACCAGCGCGATTCACTTCTATACAAACGAATACGGATGAGTTTTGTTTACGGTTTTCGCGACTTGAATTCGAAAATAAAGTGGAAGTTTGTGTATGATAATTGTGTGATATAATATTATTTTTCAAAATGAGGTGTGCAGTTTACAATTGTGACGAAAATAATAACAAGGGAAAGAAATATATTCGGTTTTATTGCTTCCCAAAAGACAATATTTTGCGAAAGCAATGGATTCATTTTTGCAAAAGAAAAGATAGTTTCAATCCAAGCTCAGCTCGAATTTGCTCTGCACATTTTACTGCCGATGACTTGGAAAGGAATTTACAATTTGAAATGGGTAGGTTAATATTTTGTTACTTCTTTTACACAACGGTTAATCGCAATTATAATTGCAGGACTTTGCAAAAACAATGGATACAAGTTGAAGATGGGAACTGTTCCAACAATTCAACCGCAATCAACAGCTACCACTTCATCTCGTGATATCAGGATGGAATTTAAAAAAAAGAAGCAGGTAATAGCAAACCTATCAAAAGAAAAAGTAAATGCTATTGATGATCCTGAGACTACCACAATTGAGAGTAAAGTCGGCATTGTGGTAGAAAATCAAATTCCAGAGGAAATAAATAATATAGAGGAATCAAACCAGAGAATAACAATCTTACAACAAAAAATGTAAGTTTATCTTATAGCTACCAAGATTCATAACAATAATTACGGACTTTTAGTGAAGACTTGAAGAAGGACAAGTGTATTATGCAAGAGAAAGAATGGGATTACCAAAAACAGTTAATTTCTCTCAAACAAAAGTTACAGAAGTCCGAATTTGAACGTCTCAATATGGAAAAAAAAACTACGGGAAATATTCACAGCAGGTAAAATATTTGACTAAGTAGAAAATAGTATATGCATTTAGGCTGTTATAACTTAAGGTCAAGTCAACAAGTTGAAAAATGGCATAAAACGCTTACAGTGGACTGAGGCGGATATAGCGCAGTCCATCACGCTTTATTCGACAAGCGCAAAAGCGTACAATCTGCTCAGAAGAAAAAATGTCCCTCTTCCTGGCGTGCGAACTCTGCAAAGTTGGGCACATCAACTGGACATTTCACCTGGGATAATTGCACCTGTAATGAAGATCCTGTCAGCAATAACTCAACTTAGCGAGGTCCAGAAAATTTGTGTCCTTAGCTTCGATGAGATGAAAATTCGTAAAGCTTTCTGCTATGACAGGTCTTCAGCTAATTATGTACAAGTGGCAATGTTAAGAGGTATGTAAATATGAATACTTATAAAAGATATCAAGCCTAATTTTAATGATCACTCGTAGGACTAATCAGCAAATGGAAACAACCTGTTTTCTATGCCTTTGATTGTCAGATATCAGTGGAAATTATACACCATATTCTTGGCAAAGTCAAAGAATCTGGCTATAATGTTGTTGCTATTGTCAGTGATTTAGGGGGAGGAAATTTTTTGATTTGAACAGAAATCTTGAAGTCACCATGGAGAAACCCTGGTAAACAATAACAAACAGCGAAGGAAATTATTATTTATTGATTATTCTTACATTCTAGGTTTATTCATAACGAAAATAAAGTTTTCGTGTTTTGCGATGTGCCCCATTTAAGGGGTCATCTCAGTGTGAAATTTTTTTTGCATTATTGGATAGTATACACTGTTATAAATATTCCATCTTCTTCTTCTTCTTCTTCTTTTCCTTTTTCCGGCGTTGTTATGGTCAGAAGTGTAGGACCATAACCTTCCCACTTAACTGCATACCTACTGGTCCGCTTGTGGGGTCCGCCGGTTTGACCTCAGAAAATAGCGGCAGGCTTCCCCGTTTGGGATTACTTCATCGCTGAGGCCAATCAAATGCTGGTGTTTTTGCATTTGTTTGCACCAATTGTTTTTCGGCCTGCCTTTTTTTTTTTTTTTTTGTGACAGATTTTTTGTTTGATCTTACTCTTACAACACCGGTGATCTCCAGTCGTGTCAACCCACTGTGGGGCAGTTTAATGGTGGTATATATAGGCTCACCTTGGTGTTTTCTAAATTGCCTAGATGTGATTTTTGTTTACCTTTGTTTTAGTCGCCTTTTACGACAAGCGACAGGTATCGCTGCAGGGATATTCTTAACCCGTCCCTGCACGGAAAATAAATATGTTATAAATATATAAATAAAAATAAATATTCCATCAAATTTTTAAATCGGGACATCTGTCGCGTCGGTCGCCCCGCTTTTTGTTCTTTTTCGAACTCCAAACTTTGAACGCGTTTTTCTCGGAACGGTGTTTTCAAAACGGTGGCCACTCTCAAAGGCAGAATTTTCAACCTTTTCATTTCAAATTTTGGGAGAACATTTTTCACGTCATTCTCTATCGACCTATGGAAGCTTTTTTTTTTATGAAACCTTCCTATTTTTTTTTACGAAAAACTGTCGAAAAAAAGGTCAAATTCTATACGTTTTGTTCAAACCGCCGCCATTTTGTCAAATTTAAAAAAAAAAAAGAAAACCTCCATAGGGAAATAGCGACTTTCCTACAAATTAATAATCTTTTTGAACTTTTTGTTTCAGATCAAAATTGAGGTCGCAATCATAGGACCTTTTTTTTTTTTACGATACTTTTCAACAATTAATTAAACTATTGTACACTAAATAAATCAACATAAAAAAATCATTTTGTATTTATCCTGAATATCTTTATTTATAATTAATAAAACCAGGACGATTAGTTTATTCCAATCAGGAGAAAAAAATCGCGAAAATTAGGGATTCTTCGGAGGGTCACACTGAGATGGTCCCTTAATAAAACTCATGAGAAATCATTTTATTGATCATGGTTTTACAATAAATGGTAAGGAAGTAAGAAAAGAGATCATTTTGACACTGCTTTCCTTAACTTCCGGGGATCTCTCTATTACACACAAAATAACAACAGGCTACCTTAACGTTTTTGGAGCAGAGAGGCAAAAAGTTAAAATGGCAGCAAAACTTTTTTCCCATACGATTGCTCAGGCAATAACATGGGCTGCAAGTTTGGGCCATTTGAGCAATTACAATTGGGAAGAATGCTCCCAATTATTCAAAACTGTAATATTTACCAACAATATTTGCCTTAAAATTTTGAAACACCTTTTTGCTCTATTTAAGACTAATGACTGGTTCGATGTTGTGAACATCAAAGCCCCATTTCAAGGTTCTAGAAAGCGAACTCATGGGTACGGTTTGGCTTTGGATATACAAGATCCAATTCTAGATGAAATGAGTAAGCTCATGCAGGAAATGAGGATAATTGGAAAGGAAAGCTTATTGCCTTTCCAAAAAGGTACGAGACATTATTATGTACATATAACTTAAAATGATATTCATAACTTTCGTTTTCAGGCATAATTCAAACAAATAATACATTAAAAATGCTCCTAGTTGAAATAAAACATCGTTTTGATTTCAATTATGTATTGACATATCGCCTTAACCAGGACGTGTTGGAGAATTTCTTTGGTATAATTCGCAGCAAAGGGGGCCTTCACGACCACCCTGATCGCCCAGAATTTAAATACAGATTAAGGTCATATCTTCTTGGATATAATGAAGGACTTCTTTCCGATCACGCAAATGTTGCTGAAGACGACACACCTGACCTCAAATTGGATCCATTCTCACAGATAATACTACTGCGCTTTTGCCAAAAAATTCAATTAATACTTCGCTTTTCTTCTCGTATTAGGTACAATTCTAAAAAGTATACTGATAAATCCAGGAAGCATACAGGTGCAAAGTAAAGAAGAATGTGAAGTGGATTCTATAGCACACGACGGATTGGAAAACCTCGCAGGTTAGATTTGCCACAAGCTGGGGGACGAAATTCCGGAGATTCGGGTGGAGAAAACCAATGATGAGTATTTCACTTGGGTAAATCACCAAATGTTTATCCAAGCCAACAGCGGAACTTATGAATCACATGAGGAATCTGGAGAACGTCTTCAATGAAATTAACGGAGATGACCTGATAATCTCCAATAATTTTATAAAAACGCATCTGGAACTTACAAAACAGGTAGGATGCGAGGAGAGAGTTAAAAGGCTGTTTTTTTAGGGCAAGGATGTATTTTAGAATAAGAAAATTAAACAAAGAAATTATAGAGAATCAATATAAAAGGAAAAGAAAATTCAATAAAACATTACATTAAAAGGAATATTAATCTTTTATTCCACATTTTTTGCATTCGTATATACATAGATAATATGCGACGCGCTGCACATTGAATTCCAATTGAAGATTGGTTTTCCTTTTGCCACAGTATATTTAATTTGCTGGTATTCGCTTATCACTCGAAGCTAGGCAAACAATTTGCGATTAAAAACGCGATTTATTTAACAAAAAAATATGATTTTCAACTTTTCATTTCCCAATTTGTATGTAAACAAACAGCAGCTTCGACCAGCTGTCAAATTACCTAGTCACGCGTGACGTACATGCGCAGAACGAAACAAAAACGAACACCCGACGGCGCAATCTTGTTTTCTTTATTCATGATTAAACACCATATATTTACATATATAAGATTATTGCCTAAAGTCTAGACATGTCCTTACAAAAATTTGATTAAACTTAAAACAAAGCTATAATTTTACTCAGGCGAATCGAACAACTGTAATGTAATATCCTATTTGAGAAATAGTGGTGTTCAGGATATGATATTCCAGAGCGAAACTTTTTATTTTTAATGTAATTAAATTATTATACGTTAACACTTATCCGTCCTACGATGTTAGCAGTCGAAGCAGAAACCACCAATGAGACGTACCACTTAAAATGGCCGCCGACGTTTGCCTACAAGCTCGGGCGAGCACGTGGGAACCTCAAGTGCTGTCAAAATTTTGTAAACAATCACGCACATTGTTATAATTCCAAGAGTGTGTGTGGCGGGAGTACACTGCGGTACAATGAAATGAGCTCACACGTATTCACGATTAGAGTTTGTTTGCAACGGGTTTTGTCGCTACGAACCTGAACTTCTTTCAAAATTTCAGGGTGTCACGGGGAAAGACGTACGAAAGACGCACGTCTCATTCTGGTTTCTTAGTCGAAGTGACGCTGCACATGTTTTTCTTGGTATTTTTATGCAGTCTTGAAGAGTTCGACTCTCGAGCCTTAAAATTGTGGTGTTTACATCGCAAATTATTTTGTGTTTACATGCTAAATTGTTGACATGTCGCAATTTTTTTGTGTTTACATGTTAAATTATGGTGTTTACATTATTATTGTTTTATGCTTATGATGGAAAATGTGAACGATGTTGTAGAACAACATGCTCCGGGGCCCAGGTCTGGTATTGCGATGATTTGCGGTGTGGTGTGATGATGTGATGTATTTCATGATTCTGCATACCGATGATGTGGGGCGTGGTGTGATGTTGTGATGTATTTCCTGATTCTGCATACCGATGACGTGCGGTGTGGTGTACTTCATAATTCTGCATACCGATGATGTACGGTGTGGTGTGAAGTTGTGTTGTTGGGATGTCATCTCTTGTTGCTGATTTCTTGTCTCATGCCAGTGTCATTGTTTATTTCGTTATAAGTAAATAAAATAAGGAAAAAGTTAAATTATGATTGTAAGGTAAATAATAGTTGAAATATTGTCAAGGAAATCATGTGTGTTGTGATTAAAAGAGTTCACTCTTCGTTTCCCGATCGAGTGGTGATTGTCGGTGTCGGTATCGGTAAGGGGATAGTTTCGCGATCGGACGTTTGAGTGTTGATGTCGCGGTTCATATGGTCACCACGCGCGTAAGACCATCTGAGCCTGGGTGCAATTGTTGGACGCGCGCGAGTAACCAGGATGTTGGTGGTAAGTTGTCTTCCTTTACTAAGACTGTGTCTCCGATTCTGATATTTTCTTCCTTTGCACCCATTTCGGTCGATGTTGCAGTTGATGGAGGTATGTTGTGCTCCACTGTTTCCAGAATTCTTGGTTAAGTCGTTGTATATATTTCCATTTGTTTAGTTGATTGATATTTTTTTCCAATAATTTTTTTCAAGTGCCGTACGGAGGGGTGCTCCAATCAAGAAGTGACCCCGGGTTAATATGTTGAGATCGTTTGGATTAGCCGACATGGGTGGTCGGGAGTTTAGACACGCTTCCATTTGGGTGAGTAGAGTATTGTATTCTTCAAATGTGTGTTTGGAAGCGCCAATGGTCCGTTTTAGATGGTGTTTGATGGTCTTGACTCCTGCGTCCCAAAGACCTCCAAAGTATGGTGATGAAGGGAGGTTGAAGTTGTTGCTGAGTTGAAGCTGCAAGACCTTTGGCGACCTCAGTTGACCATTCTTGCGGTATTATCTTGCTATTTCGTATAAGTTTGTTGTTTGCTCCCTTAAAGTTCGTGCCACAATCACTGAACAGATTGGTGCAGATGCCTCGTTTCGCGATTAATCGTCTGAACGCTGCAATAAAGGCTGATGAACTAAGGTCACTTACCAGTTCATGTGGATAGACAGACGAAGATGGCAATGTATCCTTTTGTGGATCTGTTGCATCGCCCCTTCCAAAGTTTTATGTCTATTGGATCTGCGTAATCCACTCCGGTGTTTGTGAAAAGGCCTTGAAATGGTAACACGTTTCATTGGTAGGCTTCCCATGGGCTGCTTCTGCATCTTTGCGTTGAACCGATGACAGCGTACGCATCTGTAAATTGTTGATTTCAGGACACGCTTGACGTTGGTGATCCAAAAGATGTTGCGGATCTCTGCTATCATCAGTTATTGACTTCCATGAAGCGTACGGAGGTGGATGTCGCTGACAAGTAATCTGGTAAAGTGATGTGCACTCTTAAGAATGACTGGATGTCGCTGGTTGTAGGGTAGTGTTGAATTGGTTATGCTCTCTCCGACTCACAGAATGTTGTTGGCATCAATGAAGCTATTCAAGTTCTGTATTGAGCTCCTTTTGGTGGCGGTCTTTTCGTTGTAAATGCCTTGATTTCCTCCTGAAATAATTCTTGTTGTACCAGTTTGATGAGTTGAAGTTGGGATGTATCGATTTCTTCTGCTGTGATGGGATGAGCATGCAGTAACTTTT
This sequence comes from Merodon equestris, assembly GCA_958301585.1. Lineage (NCBI taxonomy): Eukaryota > Metazoa > Arthropoda > Insecta > Diptera > Syrphidae > Merodon > Merodon equestris. Next base: position 50,662,218 of record OY284414.1, on the reverse strand, counting down.
TGCTGGCTCGCAAATTGTAAAAATACCTTCTCCAAATGGCTACGTTGTATACAAGCTTCTTGAGCTGGGTGAAGTTCTGAAAAAATCTGTTATTGATAATGCAACAAAAGGAAACAATGTGATCAAAAGTAGTAAATGTATTGTTTGTTAAGTTGTTTGTATAAAACATCAAAGTGTTCTCTTTCTTTGTTTCCAAATCAGTTTCGGCTATGTTTTCTGCTGGGTGATGTTGAAGACTGAAACCCAGTAGAAACTTAGGACCGTGCCACCACATCTCAATGTTGGGTAGTTCTTCTGGTAATAAACCTCAAGATCCAATGTCGACTGGATTCTCCTTGGTTTTGACGTGCCTCCAAATGTTGGGGTCCGTTAAGTTTGCATCTCAGTCACCCGATTTGCAACGAATGTTGTGCGGGTTAAGGGATCATCACGGATCCAGGCCAGATATACTGTCGAGTCGGACCATGCATACGTTTCCGCTTACGCTTCCGGGAATTTCATTGCTCGGCTGATCCTGTGGAGCAGTTTGACCAAGAGATGCGCGGCGCTCAATTTCAAACGTGGGAGACAGACCTTTTTTTACAGGAGCAGCTCTGGTTTTGGAGGCAATGATGTTAATTTGCTCCTTGCCTTGATGTTTTATGCGTGTATAGATGACGGCTGAATATGCCTTCTCCGATGCATCACTGAAGCCATGTAGTTGCACTGTTGTTGCGTCTTCATACCCGGTCCAGCGAGGAATTTCAATGCCTTGGAGGATGTTTAGCCCGGTTCGAAATTTCAACCCATCCTTCATGAAGTTTTCTGGAAGAGGGCAGTCCCAAGGTTATTCATTGCGCCATAGTTCCTGGAGGATGATGATGCACGGAGCAATCCATCCCAAAGGATCGAAAATCCGAGCGATGTCTGCCAACACCATTCGTTTGGTGTGCTTTTAAGTCGCTGGTAAGTTTATTCTGAATTTAAAGACGTCGTTTGCTGGATGCCATTGGAGGCCTAATGCCTTAATGTAATCTGGTGGATGGAAGTTAAGTGGAAGATTGATCTCTCTGTCATTTTCGGGGACTTGATCGAGAATCTTGGTGGAATTACTTGCCCATTTACGAAGAAGGTACCCACCGGACTTCAGAACTGAGATGGTGTCCTTCTGGATCTTCATAGCCTCATCCTCGTTGTCAGCACCGTAGATGGGGTCATCGACGTAAAATCCTTCGGTCAGCACATGTGATTGTTTGATGTCTGCGGCCAATTGATGTAGTGTTCGCACAGCTAGGTATGGGGCTGCTGCTGTTCCAAAAGTTATCGTGTTTAGAGCGTATGTTTTGATAGGCTCCCTAGTTGTTGTCCTCCACAGAATCAGATGGTAGAATGTGTGTTCTTGTGACAACCATATCGTAGTAATATATGCTGAAAAGACTATTTGAATTTTTCTCCATTTAGCTATTAAGTTGATAATGTCTGGTTGCAATCGTTGCCCAATCAACAAATGATCGTTAAGTGATTGACCATTTGTTGTTTTGCAAGATGCATCGAAGACTACTCGGAGCTTGGTTGTAGTGCTAGATATCTTGAACACGGCATGATGAGGAAGGAAATAGTGCTTACCATTTAATACTATGTTTGGTGATACTTCTTCCATGTGCCCTAATTCGGCGTATTCGTTTATGCATTCTGTGTACGCTTCCCTGAGTTTGATGTTGGACTCGAATTTCTTTTCTAGCTGTAGGAATCTTCCTAATGCCGCCCGCTTAGAGTTGCCGAGAGTCGGATGTTTATATTCCTTAAATGGAAGTCTGACCTCATACCTTCCATCTAGACGTCGCTTAGTTGTTTGCTGGAAGTATTTTTGACATTGTCCGTCTTCTTCTGTGAGTTTACGGTCGTCTAGGTTCTCCTCGATTTCACAAAAACGCCCTACTTGCATCTCGAGCGTATTGCGATGGTTTCGCCCTGTGATTGAGGTTGATCGAACTGTTTGATTTGTGCATCCACTTATAATCCATCTTAATACGGTGAGTTGTGCGACAGGTGAACCATCTTGACCTCTTGTAGTGTACCCACCAAAAACAAAACAACGTAAGACACTAACCTACCAAAGATACATTCATAAACACTGGACAACACTATAGTGTATCCACCAAAAACAAAACAACGTAAACATCATAAATACAAAATGCTGACCTAACAAAGATACATTCATAAACACTCGACGGCACACGCCAAAGTGCTGACACCGTAAGAAGACGGGCAGTAAGAATTAGAACACAGACAATACAACGTTCACTGCACTGTGTGTCACGAATAGTATCCAATATCACAAGGCGCTCTTTAGGGGAACCAAATGTTATGTGACCAAAGAACATAAAGACAAGTGAGCTAATTAGAATCGATATGCATTGGGAATGCCGATAGGAAACCTGTATAAATAGTCCGATCAATCGAAAATAAAGACAGTCTCAATTTGACTTCTAAGGAAATTGATTCTCTCTCCTTTCTTTTGGCAGACCCCTATGGCATTCGTGCCCTGCCGGATAGCTAACTAGGCAACAATTAATAAATCAAATCGTCACGCAGAAGGCCGAGTTATCTTTATCTGTGAATAAATTTCATCAGATATATACTTTACTTTTAAAGGGTCCGAAGTACTGTTCACTATAGCGGAGTTATTCCTTTTTTGCCCGTTTGAACAACTCCTCCACTTCCGTTAAACACGCCGTTACGTACCCCTTTGACTTTCACGCCACGGAATCTTTACGGAATTCTTCTAAGTCCCTCAAAAGTTCTTTTAGGGCTAGTTCTTGCGACTCTACCGATTTGTTTAGCTTTGACATGTTGTCACACTTGGTATTTGCCTTTTATACAATATGTATATATGTATGTTTTAATTATTGGTCACAAAAGTATATAGTCAATGTATGTATATGTATGCACTGAGTGATATGATATATATTTTTGTGTCATGTTTATATGTATGAATACATGATTCGATTTAAGTTATATAGAGATATTTAAGTATATGTGTAAATGAATGTATGTATATAAGATGTGATAAATGTAATGAAATAAAATGTACTCAGTAGTTTAGGTTAGGTTAAAGAAGGGGAGTGTGATGGTTGGACATCACTTCCACTCGGAGGCCAAGAGGCCCATTGTGATTCCCTTCGTTTGTGTGGGTACACATAAAATTAACCCGTCCTATCACGTGGTGGCTGAAACCACCCCGTGCTCTTGATGAATCTTAGAAGATCCGATATATCTGCATTAGCCACGTCCGCAATCTCTGCAAAGAATCTTTGGCCTAGCGACACTAGGCGTCGATTCTGGAGAGCTGGACAGTGGCAGAGCAGATGTTGGATCGTCTCAGTTTCTTCCTCATCGCCGCAGCTCCGGCAGAGATCGCTGTATCCCGAGTCCCATTTCCGGAGCATTGCTCCAATTGGACAGTGTCCTGTGATCACTCCGACGAGCATACGGATCGAGTTACGGTCCAGCGCCAGGAGCTTCTTTGCTTTTCCGACGTTGAGCTCTGGCTACGATGATCTTGTCGTGTAGCTGTCGTTTCTTGAAAGCCAAGACGAGTTGGCCTCTTTGATGATTGTGTCGCTTATGATCCTGTATAATGCGCTGATCGGTGGTTACAATGACGTGTCCGCTTCGCTGATGTCCATTTCAGAACCTTGCCTGGCCAGCTCGTCTGCTCTTTCGTTCCTCAAATGTACTCAGTAAGTTTTATTTTTGAATTGGGTTGTACTGTTGAACGGCTGATGGTGTACTGTTGGTTGAACTGCTGATGGTGACTGTACTGTTGAACTACTGCTGGTGTGCTCCTTGATGAGCGGTGCTGTATTTTACCGCTTGGTGAGCGGTGCCTTGTATGCCTGTATATGATATTCCAGAACGAAACTTTTTATTTTTAATTTAATTTAATTTTTAATCGTTAACACTTATCCGTCCTCTACTCGTATGAGGTTAGCAGTCGAAGTGATGCTTCACATGTTTTACTTGGTGTTTTTATGCAGTCTCGAAGAGTTCGACTCTCGAGCCTTTAAATTGTGGTGTTTATTATTATTTTGTGTTTACATGTTAAATTGTGGTGTTTACAACGCAAATTATTTTGTGTTTAGATGTTAAATTGTGGTGTTTACATCGTAATTGCCTGATTGTGTGGTCTGGAAGAAATTTCTCCGCACCGATAACACTTGAACTGATGCTTCAAGCCCGAGTCGATGTGAATTGGCACCAAAGTTCTCCAGCCGCACCTCACTATGGAGGACTGTAAAAAGCTTTAGTAAAATCGATTAAGGCTCATGTCCGGCAATTTCGTAATCACTCTGTTCAGTGACTGAAGATCTCGCAGATTTATCGATCTTGACGTCAAATCATTTCTCAATCGGTACACTAAAGATAGGTATCTATATAGGCGGCGTTTTCTGTCAAATATCTGAGGTATCCTTTGAAGAAAATACAAGTCGGAATACCTTACACACGATACCTGACGATAAAAATACTAGTTAAAGGATGGATAGCTGCTGGTAATTTTACCTGTTGATGAATGTAACGATTTTGCAAAATCGAATCAATTTACATTTGAACCAATTCTTTCGGTCGTCAATATCAAAACTGGGGTTTCAACAAAACTGAAGCTAGTCGACTTGTGAGCATCCTGTGTCAGGTGCATCATCAACCAAACCTGTACATAAAAAATGATATTTCATATTAAATTGAATAAGGTAGATAAAAGGGTAGATTACTCGAAGCATAAATTATATATATGGACATACATAACCCTCAATACCTGTCTCCCAACTCCTAGTCTTATCTCCAAACTTTCAAGTTTAATATGTCAACCGCGCATCGAGCAGACGCCTTTTTAATGTTGTAAAGGACATAAAACGAGAGAGCGGATGAGGGCTACAATAGCTCGTTCTTGGAGGTGGCAGAATAATTTTTTAAGATGGATGGATGGCTTCGGTGTGTTCCCCATCTGGGGGTCTTTTATTTGAGAAATTAACCAAATCTAATAGTCAAATAAAAATCTGCTCGACTGTAATTATGTTTCGTGCACTTTTAAGTCACAATTAACCTAATGCATTGTTTGGTCGAGCCATGTGCTCAAGGACCTCCAAAGTAATGATGCAAATTCCAAGGAAGTAACAGTCCTTAGCCTCTCCAACTTGCCGTTTAGTGTGAGTAGGACCAGGGGGAAAGGCAATACCCACTTCCCCCGTTTGACTCGCACCGTGGTGAACGGCTTGACTCCAACAACTGGAGATCATCGCTCTCGAAGACTTTGAGCTCTGAGAGCATGTCTTCGGGGTCCGTGATCGAGTTATTGTACATGCCTTTGACAAGTATTGTCTGCAACAACTTGGCCTTGGGGGTAAAGAAGGCGTTTGATCTGGATTACATAGCGGTTCTGACCTATTCCTTTAAATACAAAACTACCTATCCAAATGACACACTTACATAAATCAGGGTCTCTCGTAGGGTGTATGGATAAAAATGGGTGGCACGTTCTCAATGCTGCTGTATTGTTGTTGAGGCTGTTGTTGTTGCTGCTGCTTCAGCAGCTGCGGCTCTTGTTGTTGCTGTTGTTTCTGCTGGTGCGGCTGACTTAACTGAAGCTGAGCGGCTGCCGCCTCCTCGTTCCCCTTCTGCCGCATCTCATTTAACTTGTTAATTACGGCCTTTAGCTTGGCACGTAGGACACTTTCCTCTTCTTCGTTCGTTACGCTCCCCTTCCGAACCCTAACTTGAAAGGGCGGTGAAGGGATTGTTGTCCCCCGTTTGGCGGCCGTCTTTACCATTGAAGAGGTAAAGAGGTTCCCCTCCACGGGAACTCATTTTTGTTGTTGTTGTCCAGCTGCCTTGGACGTCGATGGTGATGGCGCCCTTTCCTCAGCATGATAAATCATCAGATTCCGACTCCGTCAGGCGTACGAGTCTTTCCCCGTGGTCTCCAGACATATCATCCCAGTTTAAAAGCGACAGAAAGGACACGAAAAAACAGGCCACAGATTCTTCCATGCAGAGGTCAAGGTCTTCGTTGTAACACGCAGCCAGGCCTGATCAATAATTCTGAGGCATATCACGATGTTAAAGTGGTACTTCCAGTACTCTCGAAGGATGAGGTTTGTGTTTTCTGTCACCTCAAAACAGCGCCGGAACAGGTGCTTAGTGTACAACTTTTTAAAATTAGAAATCACCTGCTGATCCATGGGCTGCAGGATAGGAGTGGTGTTGGGTGGTAGATATATACCTTTATAAACTTGAACTCTTCGAGGATGTCATCTTCGAGATTCGGTGGGTGAGCAGGAGCATTGTCGAGGACGAGAAGGGCTTGCATTGGTAGGTTGTTTTCCTGTAGGTATTTCTTAACAGAAGGGCCAAAAACCAGGTTTACCCACTGCACAAAGAACTGCCTAGTGACCCATGCCTTCGGGTTTGCCCTCCACATAACTTGCAGTTTTTCTTTTAAAATCTTATGTGACTTAAAGGCTCTGGGGTTTTCGGAATGGTATACAAGCAGAGGCTTTACCTTGCAGTCGCCACTCGCATTGGCGCACAGTGCGAGAGTTAGTCTATCCTTCATGGGTTTGTGGCATGGCATTATCTTCTCCTCTGCCGTAATGTAAGCCCTATTCGGCATCTTTTTCCAGAAAAACCCTGTTTCGTCACAGGGCTTCTATTAGTTCGGAAAACGTTTTGAGATAATTCTTAGCTGCCTTCATATCTGAACTTGCTGCCTCACCATGCCTGACAACGGAGTGAATGCCGGTCCTTTTCCTAAAGTTGTCAAACCAGCCATTTTGTAGTAATATGTGTGTAAAATATAAAAATTGTCTTTTTTTCAGTTAAAAAATCATATAAAATAGGTTTTAGGCCTTAGGATACTTAAACTCATCTTATGTAATACGGCTACTCACGACAAATTGATTGTGTTCTCTTTTATAGATGTAGAGAAGCAGAGAAGATAAACGTAAAAAAAAAAAAATTTGTTAAAAAAAAAAATTGATGTGTTTTTGTTTACAAAACACGCCTGATTTATAAATATACTAATATGATTCCTCGGAAATCTCCATGCCAAGAAAGTGGTTTGCCTCAAACACTTCAATGGAAAATTCTTTCATCAACAATGAGTCCATCGTCAATGTAGATAGCCAACCCTTAAGAAAAATTATGAATCAGCTTTCGATTCAATCTGAGTTCAGTTGGAAAGATTCGAAGTAATGCTGAAAATTCTTTGTTTCAAATTCGTGATGCTCTCTTTAAGCTATACACACAAGATCTTAAGCAGTTTACATAGGTTACATATCCTATGCTCTCTCAGCCAGATCACATATCCCGTACATTCCACTCCCGTACGTGCACTCACCTGTATCAAGTTCATTCGACCTATTTGCGTAAAACACACAAACATCTGGATTGCAAACTGCATGCGCATCCGAAAAGCTGAATAAGCAGTTTAATCGTGCGGCGACGAAGTTGAACATGCAAAGTAGACATTAGATTTAAGCGAAACAAATTGTAATAAGTTCAGTTGTTAAGTGCGAGTTGAAAGTCGGTAGGATATTTCTACAACTGAAAGATCCAAACGAGAAAGAACTAACTAAACGCAACCAAATATTAATAATAGTTTTGTGAAAAAAAAACACAGTGAAAATAAAAACAAACCGGTATCGCAAATCACTAAAAAACAGTGAAGAAAAAAAAACAAACCGGTACCGCAAATCACCGCAAATCACTAAAAATCAATGAAGAAAACTCGCACTAGATAACTCGATAATAATAAAACAGTGTGTGCTAATTCAAAATTCCGCGCAAAGAAAAAACGGACAAGTTCTGGAAACTCGTAATAGAGCGAGAAACAATGGAACGAGAAGTACTGGAACGCATGTCTGCAGCATTGGAGGCACTGGTTGCCTTAAACACAACCAATCAACCTCGATCAAGCAGAGCAGTTGGCCTGATGAAGGCCTACATAAGGCCTCCTACATAAAAGAATTCTCTGGAGAAAGGGACCAGTTGACGCAGTTCATAAACGTCGTGGAGACGCATCTCAGCGCCTTGGACCCCGCCCACAAAAAAGAACTATGGCAAGCAATTTTCAATTCAAAAATCACCGGGAGAGCGAAGGAACTTCTACTCAACAATCAGCCGCGTGACTGGGAAGAAGCCAAGACACTGTTCAAACAACATTTCCGTCCAGCCATCAACTATAAGGACATCTCACGGAGAATATCCAACTTAAGAGTAAGTTCAATTGAATATTTAAATAACAAATTAGAACAAATTATACAAGAAATAAATTCATTTGTTAAAGTAAACCCAGTAGAATCAAAAAACACATTTTATATACTTGTAATAAATAGAATAAAACAATTAGTATCAGGCAACCTAGCACGAGAACTCAAAGATAAGTTCGATTTACACGAAATAAAAAATATTCTATATACCTATATAGGGTATGACCAAATAATTTAGACTTTACAATTCACGACCGACGACCAACACAATATACAAAACCCACCAGACCAGAAAATAATTTTCCTCCTAGAAATCCCCAAAACAATAACCCACAGACTAGTCAAAATCAATACAATTTCAACAACAACCCCCAGCAGAGAACAAGCTCAGGTCAATATAGGTATCAATATCACTCTCAACCAGTTAGGTCAAATCAATTTAGGAGGTCAGGAAACTTTAGACAACCCGTTTTCAACCCATCTGGCCAGTTCAGAAATGCTCCGCGTCAACCAGAGCCGATGGAGATAGGTCACGTAGCGTACAGTGAATCAGTAAACGAAGGAAAAACCCCCAACCGAAACGAGGAAGCACAGAATATAGTTTTTTTCTCAATTAAGCCTCGGGAACAGAATATTCATGGATATGACAATTGACGAAAAAAAATACATAGGACTGATTGACACAGGCTCAACCATGAGCATCATTAACTCCAGACGTGTAGACTGTACCAAATTTAAGACTTACGAACGAGTAAATTTAAAACTTCAGACGATTAACAACGTCACAACTGAAACTGTCGAGAGAATTATAACTAAGATACCAAAAGAATTTAACTACGACCCAAAAGGGGCCATCAAATGGTATAAGAGGGATTTAACCGGCAAACCGTACGATATGTTGATAGGGATGGACTTATTAAGAAAAATTGTCAAAACACTTGATTTTGACAATAAACTCCTTATATTAAAAAATAATAGTCAGATACCACTTTACTCAGAAGAAAACGAAACAACCCTTGATTGTTTCGAGCTGCATTCAACTGAGAAGGAGGTAGACCTTACCCATCTGAACGAAAAAGAAAGAAAAAAAATGAAAGCCTTATTAAATAAATTTATTAATCTAATATACAAAGATGGTGATCCACTTACTAATACCGATACCATAATGCATGAAATCCGTACGACGACAGAGCAGCCAATAAATGCTAAACTTTATAGACTTCCCCCGAAGCATGAGGAGGAAGTACGGAAACAGATAATTGAGATGGAAGAACAAGGTATAGTAAGAAAATCTATCTACTGTTAGATCGATGCATCGCCAATTGTGGTAGTGCAAAGAAAATGGATAATTCTGGAAAGCAGAAGTTCTGCCTATGCGTCGACTATAGGAAGCTGTATGAAATCACGATAGTCGACAAATACCCATTACCCAATATTGAAAGCATATTGGATAAATTGGGTAAGGCACAATATTTTTCATCCTTGGACCTCGCGAAGGGGTACCATCAGATCAAGGTGAAACCAAACGACATCCCAAAGACAGCAGGATTATATGAATATATCAGAATGCCGTTCGGTCTGAAAAACGCACCGGCGACATTCCAGAGATTAATGAACGATATTCTCAGGGACCACATAAACAAGATCTGTGTGGTATACCTTGATGATATTTTCTACCAGCCTAACAGAGCACATTAGTTTTCTCAAAACAATATTCGATATTCTATCCAAACACAACCTCAAGGTACAATTCGACAAATGTTCTTTTATGGAACACGGAATTTTTGGGCCACATTCTTACGGCCAAGGGAATGAAACCCAACCCGAGTAAAATTAAATGCATTCAGGAATATCCTATACCCAAAAATGAAAAACAGCTGAAAGGATTTTAGGGGTTACCGGCTACTACCGCAAATTTGTTAAGGATTACGCTAAAATTGCGAATCCATTGATCAAATACTTAAAAAAAGATAAAAGAATAAACACCAATGATCCAGAATATATCCAAGCTTTTGAAACATTAGAATTAAACATAACAAACCATCCCATTCTAAAATTTCCCGACTTTACAAAAAAATTCACCCTATTCACCGACGCGAGTAATTATGCCATCGGGGCAGAACTCACACAGGAGGGACAGCCTGTCTGTTATGCCTCCAGGTCATTAAACGACCACGAAAAAAATTACTCCGTTACTGACAAAGAATTCCTAGCGGTAGTTTGGGCAGTAGGGTATTTTAGGCCGTATTTGTGGGGGAAATGATTCCAAATTATTACAGACCATCAACCGATCAAATATCTTAATAAAAAAATTTCAGGAAAAGAATTCAGCCAACGAACACAAAGATGGCTACTCAAACTACATGAATACCAATTTGACATCGAATATTTTAAAGGTAGGGAGAATAAAATAGCGGACTTCCTAAGCCGAATTCCTGAGGACGTACCAGAAAAAGAACTTAACAACGACCAGTCAGTAAACAATATGTCGGATAACGCGACCACACATTCACAGGAAGAACAACGACTCGACCATATCCAAATACACGAAACTATAGTAAACAAGTACAAGACACAACTAATACTCACTAACGACGCTAACAATGAAATAGAAGTATTACATGGCAGACGTATAATATTCGTTGACATGACAAAAGGAGAAGACTATTGGACAGACTTGCTTATGAGACTCATAAAACCAGGACTAACCGGGATCTATACGGAACTTTCCGACCATGAATTCAGTAAAATACAACAATTACTAATAAAACTATTTGGACATGACAAACAAATTAAATTTATAAAAGCGACATTGAGAGCACAGGAAATAAAGACATTAGAAGGAGTACATAAACAAATTTCTCTATTTTCTCTCTTTCAAAATGCCCATAGTGGAATAATAGAAACTTATCACAGCCTAAAGAATATTATATACTATCCTCACCTAATAAAAGAAATAACCAGAATAATCAACAATTGTAAGACATGCCTAGAGACCAAGTACGAACGCAAACCTATAAAACTGAAATATGAAGTAAGTCAAACACCAAGTAGACCCAACGAAATTGTCCACATGGATATATATTACTTTAAAAAACATCCATTCTTAACTCTTATCGATAAACTGACAAAAAAAGCTTATGCTTATTTTCTGCCAAACCGAAATTGGACGAAGAAGATAGAAACGACAGAAGAGCACTTTTCCAAATTTGGTAAACCCTCTAAAATCATAACAAACAATGAATTTAAATCCGAACATCTGAAAGAATTTTTAAAGGAGCAGGAAGTCGAACTCCACTTGACTAAGCCCAACACTCACACTGGAAATAGTGATATCGAAAGATTCCATTCGACGTTACAGGAAATTTTAGTAGCTATGAGGAATTTAGATTTGACACTTATTCAAAAGGTACATAGGGCGTTACAGACCTATAATAATAGATATCAATCCACTATTCAAATGACGCCTGAGGAAGCAATGTACGCTGACTTTGCAACCTTAGCTAAAAGAATACAGACACAAAAAGAAAAACGAACACAGAAATTAAATCTGGATAGGCAAAGTTATCAGGAAAAGAGGAAAATTATACCAGTAAAGAACAATAAGAGACATTATTATAAAGATGAACGTAGATATAGATTAAAACGAGTAGGTAGGGAACACCCAATGAATATTAAGAGACCCCGTATGTTTGCAGATGACGACCTTAGCGTTTCTCGGACTAGCTGTACTGATGATAGGACAAACGACAGCAACACTAACGATAGACAGGATAACAACTGACAACGGGTATATTGAAATAAACATGGGACGAGCATGGGACACACTATAAATACAAACGAATTAAGACAAACTATAAACGCCATTAGGGACAACATTCAAAGACTACACATTAATAACGACCCAACAATTAGGAAGGAGTTGGAAAATATAGATTCAAAGATAACAGCAATAGAACCACATAGGAGTTCCGACAAAGACGAGGGCTAATAAACGCTATAGGAACCGCACAGAAATGCTTGTTCGGGACAAGGGACGCTGACGATAGAGAAGAAATAACAGAACATATGAAAATTATAAAACAAAACGATGGAAATGCCATCTACAATTTAAATCAACAGATTCAAATTAACTCCTACTTTAACGACACTGTTACTAACATAAAAAACACTATAGAAAGAGATAGAAAACAAATAGCACAAGCATATCGAGAGTTAACCGAAAACGAAAAACAAATTATTATACAATAATTAAAAACTGATCAAATACTAAAACTTAAAATTCTAGAAGATAAACTTAACCAAATATTAGATAGCATAGCATTAGTGAAACAGGGACTTGTACATCCAAGTGTGATGACAGCAATCGAAATAAAATCCATAGAACTAGATCTTTATAAGTTGAAAAATGTAAAAGTAGGATTACTAAAATACGACAGGGGTAGACTAATAATAGCAATTAAAATCCCACACTTATATAAATTAGTTGACTTTAAACTTCTAACAGCCATACCCACAGAAGAACATAACGAAATAATCATGGAAGATCAATAATTCATAGAAATTAACCAGAATAGATACAATGACAAATCCTTATACGATAAAGAATTGTTGCCAATTAATAACTGTATTACGAATAAAAATTGTAAGCTAAAAGAAAATAGGGTAACTGAAATAAAAGCATTAGACGAACATACAATCCTTTGTAAAAATATGGAAAATGAAGAATTAATAAATGGTTGTGATGATAGAAAGATAAAATTAAGAGGAAACTATTTAATTATAATTAATAACTGTTCAACTCAAATACTAAACCAAACTTTTAGTAACACTAATTTAAATTTCGAAGATAGATTTTTTTATACCAATGATGTAAAATATAATTTTAGTAAACCTCCAAGTTTCGAGGAAATCATATTTAAAAGTTTTGTTAATTTAGAACATATAAAAACACTTAAAATTCATAAGAATGTTAGCTACTTGGTAATTTCAGCTATCGCCTGCATCTTAATTATAATAGTAATAATTCATTCAAGACTAGCGCGGAAAAGCAAACATTTGAAAATAACGGTTAATGCACTCAAAGGAGGTAATCAGCCGCCTCAAACAATACCGGCGGATTGTGATCTTAAGGGGGGGTGGTTACATATCCTATGCATTCCACTCTCAGCCAGATCACATATCCCGTACATTCCACGGACGGTCACTCGATATTTTCCATAGCATAAACGGGTGCACTCACCTGTATCATTCGACCTATTTGCGTAAAACACACAAACATCTGGATTGCAAACTGCATGCGCATCCGAAAAGCTGAATAAGCATTTTAATCGTGCGGCGACGAAGTTGAACATGCAAAGTAGACATTCGATTTAAGCGAAACAAATTGTAATAAGTTCAGTTGTTAAGTGCGAGTTGAATAAAGCGGTTGATAAACGGAAAATTATTGTAGTTTTTTTTCGAAAACATCTCAAGAAGTGATTTCAGTCATACACGTCACAATCCATCATTGAACACATTTCTTGCTTCAGACGACCATTAGGAAACCCTATAATTATGCTTATATGTATGTATAACGTTATTTAGTTTTGTAATTTTCACAAACTATTAAACGAAGAAATACTCGGATATACCTTTGATTGGAGAGGATTCCCTTATCAAAAGTCTAGCCTTAAAATGGGCCTATTCATCTGAATTAGAGTTCTCGATAGTCCTTTCATCATTGGGGGTGTTTTTATTACTTCCACATCTTGATTTTCCTCGAAAGACTTAGAATCATATTCTTATTCAGTTACAAAGGCATAGCCTGTTAGCATGACTGAAGCATCGTTATTTCTAGTTTTAGACGAATTCCTTAAACGATCCATATTTCATTGGCATCGACCTCGTGTCCTGTTCTTCTGCTGAATGAGAACAGCATTCATCACCATAACATCGTCATACGCATTTCCATATATATTGCTATTCGGTAGGTTAGGGTAAATTAGTAAGGTTAGGTAGGGTAGATCAAGAGAGCCTTATTATAACATTGAAGCCAAAAAAAAACAAAAGTATTCACAGTGTGCTTGGGGTCGTTGCCTTGTTGGAAGAAGCAGTTGTTGCCTAAACCCAATTTTTCTGCACTACTTCGTACATTTTCTTTTAAAATCTTTTTTCATAGTTTCGTCGATACAAACAAGTGATCCTACACCAGAGGCGGCCATACACCCCCACACCAATACACCACCATGCTTATACGAGTATGTTTCCTTTATCCAGATTAGTGTTTTTTTTTCTCCATAGCAATAGTCGACCATCAGATCGGTAAACATTAAATTTACTCTCTTCAGAGAAGATTACGCTATCCCAAAAACTGTTAGGCTTATTTATGTATTATTTTCCAAAGTATTTTGCAATAGTATAAACTTCATTGATACAAGATTTTTTTTGCACATCCTTGCACTGTGCACTTCATTAAGGACCCTTCGAACCATACAGGGAAGTAGCGTCGGAGTTGGATATTTTGATGTTTGTCTTTTGTGCTTTGTCTGCATGGGAAATTTTAGAGTTGATGTAATTAATGTTCATGGGCTAAGAGCGAATCTCTTTGCTGTGTGCGTCCATCTTTCTCGTTACAAACCAGCTGTTTTGGCACTAACACTAAGTGAAACACAGTTGGGCGAAAATACCGACTTTTCGGATTTGAGTCTGTCTAGATACCGTAGTCTTGCCATTTATGTCCGTAGGTATGTAGCTTACCAATTTCAACCACAATATGGCCACTGTTACAATCCGGACTTTAATTTCATGTGGCTAAAATTCCATGTTCGTAAGCATTTAATTCACTACTGTTTCATTTGTAGAAGTCCAAACCTGTAGAGTAACACGACTTTTACCGAGTTCGATGAGCCATTGGACTCCATTACAAGAATTGTAGCCCTGCTTCCTTGTACTGAAATCACTATTGAGGGCGATTTCAATGTACACAATTCTAATTGACTTCTACATTCGGGTCAGACAACAGCCGTAGGAAGGTATGCTGCGGTAAACAATCTAATCCAGCTTATAAATGAGCCAACACGAATACCTGACATTGCAGATCATTCCGCCAACACTCTGGACTTTTTGCTCACCTCTCGCCCTGATAAGTACCTGTATTCTATCGATATATTGTCATCTCTAGGCCTCCATGACCACTGTATCGTTTCAAACCACACAGAACGAATTCCTAAATGCTCTACGAGAAAGCCAATTGGAGCGGACTCAACAACTTGTTTAGGAATTTTGACTGGTCACTATGCTTCCTCGATAGTGACGTGGGTGCCGCTGCTGATGCGATTACGATCATACTTCTGCTGGGTATGAGATCCTTCATTCCACATAGATTGAAGAGTATCAAACCTAAAACAAATGAGTGATATGGCTCGGGCACTAAAGAGACTGAGGAAAACCGGAATAAGTTTAAACGAGGCAGAAATGCATTGATTCGACGCGACGTATCAAATTCTCCCATGACCAAAAGTTGAGGCAAAAAAGGCAAAATTTTCCCAAAGGCAGCAAAAACTTCAGGTAATTTGTGAAAAACATAAAGAATTCTGCCTCGTTCTCAATCTCTACGTTCATTTACAATGACATCCCAGCTGTCAGCTCTTAAGACAAAACCAATCTGCTGGCCGCTCATTTTACATTCTGCTCAACGCTCCCAGATTGCACTTTGTCTCCGCCTGTACTTGAGAGGGTAGAATCTTCCATGCGACAAATCCAGTTTCGCACTCGTACAGTTGCAAAAAGATTTAAGGATGCACAAATCCGCTAGCCCTGATGGTACTCTCCCAATAATTCTGTTCTCTCATCCTGGCAAAACCACTGAGTAAGCGTTTTTATTTTTACTTCTCTTCTAATCTCTGTACGAGAAGATGAAAAACAGCATTCGTTCAGCCCGCCCCTAAAAGGGCGAATCTTCGTCTCCCACCTCCTACCGATCCATAGCACTAACGTCACTTCTTTCTTGGGTCTACGTGCACTTTATGACGCCTACTGCACCAAAGGCTTCAAGCGACTGACGCCGCACTACTTACCTGTTGGTAGCCCTATAGTAGGACATAATTACCATGCACACTAGATGGCGCTAAAGCGCTTGTGCCAAGAGTGCGGGAACTTTGAATTTTTTGGCCTGCCTGATTTGCACCTCAGTGACCTTTAAGGGTTAAGTCATGGAAACACTGATAAATCGTCAGCTTATGAAATATCTTAAATCGCGGAAACAGTACGGTTTCCGCAGCAACAGGACCACTAGTGATGTGATGGCATACCTCACCGAAAAGTATTGTATTAGTTAGTTCATTTCTTATTTAGACAAAATGTATTAAATTAAGGAGACACATTGCGAACAAAACATTATATAAAAATAAGAAAATAAAGTGACATTCTGTATTTGAATTACAAAGAATAAAAATAGTGTCGAATGTCACTGCAAAGAACAAATATACTAGTTTAATAATTAAGTTCATGAGGGGTGACATAAGATAATGAATTGCACAACTAACTAATCTTACAAATAAATAAATATAAATAAATAAGAGAGAAAAATAATACAAAATAAACACTAGTAAGCATGAGAAATAAAAAAGACCAGTATGTCAGTAATAGAGATTAAAAAAATTAGCATCTAAAAATGAGTGATTCTAAGTCAGCATAATTGTAACTGAAAAGCCAATCTTTTATCCGTTTCAAAAATACGCCAGATACTGTAATTGTTCTGATAGTCATAGGTAGCTTATTAAATAAACGAGCAGACAAAATAGAGTAAAAGTTACGATATAAGGTGGTGCGAAAATATGGTACAGATAACAATTTAGAAGAGTTACCACGTAGATTGTGAGTAGAGATCAGTCGGAAATTACGACACCCAGATCTCATAAAAAACATTTTTAACACTTTAAAACAATAAAGATGACGAACAGGCAAATTTTTAGGTCACAGAATAAAGAAAAACTGGAAAATCTACTGGGCTTGCGACATATTTTTCTTAATACATTCTTTTGCAATCTTAGTAATGGTTGGATTTTATTAGAGTATACGCCGCCCCAACATACAATCCCATATTGTAGCTTAGATTGAAAAATTCCGTAATATATCGTATTAAGAAGCTGTTTTGAACAAATTTTGCTCAGATAGAAAAAATATCTAAGAGTATTTCGTAAATATCTCCTTAGGGAATCCACGTGATTTAGAAAACTCATTTTGCAGTCAATAATGAGACCAAGGTACTTAAATTCATTAACGTTTTCAATTGCAAAACTACAATTTAAGCTTTTATCAAATGATGGTGAATTACTTGAACAATAACAAACAGGAAATTTAAATTTATGACAATTTGGTGCATGAAAATGCAAATCTACATCCATTTTATACAAAGAAAGTCTAAAAAACATTACTTTGGTTTTGGGACTCATCACTAATTTATGTTGTGCGAACCAATATCGTAAACGATCAAGATCCCAGTTAAGGTCAGCAACTAAGTCTAGGGGCTCATACTACTGTAGGAAAGGCCAACATCATCTGCAAAAGCGGTAGCTTTACCTTTAAAATCAATTGAGAACAGTGAATTAATATAAATCAAGAATAAAATTGGTCCAAGCATGAAGCCCTGTGGGACACCTATGTTAAAATACTTAATTTCACTCCGAACCTGATTTATTTTTACTCGCTGGGATCTATTTTCTAGATATGACTTAAACCATTTAAGCATGAAGCCTCGAAAACCTGCTTTTTCCAATTTTCTTAACAATATATTATGGTTAACCATATCAAAGGCTTTAGTGATATCAACAAATAAACCAGCAGTGTATTTTTTCTTATCAGGATTAGATATTATATGTGAGCAAAATTCCAACAACGCATATTCAGTTGATTTTCCTTGACGAAATCCATATTGAGCTGGACTGAAAAAATTTGTTGAGGTAAGAAAACTCACTATTCTGCTCTTTATAAGTTTCTCAAAAATTTTGCTTATAACAGGTAGAAGAGATATAGGCCTTTAATTTGAAATTTCAGTACGAGAACGCCTTTTATGTAAATGCATAATATCTGCGCATTTAAGTACATCAGGATATATTCCGTCAAAGATGCTACGATTAAAAATATCTGACAATATATTAAGGAGAAAACAGTCGTTTGTTTTTAAAATGTAACTTGAAATGCCATCAATGCCTCAAGAATTCGATTCCTTTAAAGAGCCAATAACCTCAAAAACTTCAAGAGGAGTTATCGGTTTGAAAACAAAACTGTTATCTTGGACTTGTTCTTCACAGTTAGACATAAAGCTACAAAGACGACAAGTTGAGAGGTTTGATAATGATGAAACATAATTGGCTAAATTGACAAAATAAGAATTGAATTCATTGGCAATTTCACTGATCACTGATCAACACTGATTAACAAGAATAGCAGTAGGTTTTATAGAGAGACACGATGTGTTAAGCATTTTATTAACTAGACGCCATTCATTCTTTAAATTACTTTTAGCAGCAGAAAACTGGGAGCGATAATAATTGTCGCGGCATAAAGCAATCTCTTTCTTAAGCTCAATGCAAATCTTTTGGTATTTGTTCTTTATACTAGTATTTCTAGGGTTCTTTATACACTTAATTCTGAGATCGTTTTTGAATTTGATTTTATTTAGTAAATAATTAGAGATCCACGGTTTAAGTCTCTTGGTTACATTTTTTGTAGGCATAATAAAACTGCATTTAGAAACATGATTTCTTACTGAATTAATAAAAGCTGTATAAGCAGCTGAGGCATTTTCGCAAGAATAGACATCATCCCAAAGTTCAAACAGGAGATTGTTTTTGAGTTCTTCCGTCAACTCTCACTTTATTACTATTTGATTTCATTATATTTCTGCTTTTACCATAAAGTGTATTTACTAAAAGACCGATCATAGAATGATCAGTCAACTTTAAATGCAACTTAAACAGTTCTTCAATGAAACATTATTAAATCTACCATAGATGTGATCTAAACATGTACCAGATTTAGGTCTAGTAGGTTTATTTATCAAGCAAGCTAACCCATGTGATGATAATAACGCCAAGTAGTTTAGGATTATGTTATGTGTTTCCAGAATATTAAGATTAAAATCCCCTAAAATGATAAGGTTCTTTGATATTTCTTGCCTTAAAAAATCAGAGAATTCTTCAACAAACATTAAGATATTAAAAACATGCAATCTATACACACAAACAAAGACATATATATCATGGTCAATTTCAACAGACACTTTAATTAGATCAGCACTAGAAATATTAGGAAACGACACATTGACAATATTTAATACATCTTTTATAAAACAGCCTACACCACCTGAAGCGTAATTGTCATTAGTATTTGCGAAAAATCTAAACCTGGGAATAACGTAGTCATTAATTTCAAAATTGTAAATCCATATTTCAGAAACAAAGACAATATCCGGCATGAGCACAAACGAATCAATATGAACGATAAGAGCTGAAAAGTTTTCTCTTAAACTCCTGACATTTTGGTGTACAACAAAAAAACAATTGTTACAGTCTACATTACTTGGAAGACAATTTGGAGCAATGGTTTCATAATGGAAAGGGAAGGAAGAGTCATCTAATAAGTAATCAATATCATTCATTAAATACAAAAGTGTTATATTAAAGAAAGATCATTAAAGGATTTAATTGAAATGACTCTTCCACCTTCAGTTTTCCTAACTAATATTTGATTATTGTCGAACCATACATATTTTGCTCCTTTCTGCTTTGCTGTCGCTTTCGCCTTCAATAAGAGAGCCTGTGTATATTTTGTCAAAGAGTGATTGATGTATATTCCAGCTCTCTTCGATGTATTTCTGTTGTCGTCGCTGCTATTTTTCTTGACGTTGTTGTTGCTGCTATTGTTGATGCCGTCAACTTTGATCGACATAGTGTTGAGGTTCTTCTTGTTCGTTCTCTTGGCAATCATTAGTATTGAATTCAGTGAATTTAACGCAGATAACCGATTTAATATTAGAAGTTTTGGATTGAACTTTCTTCACATAACATTTTTCTATTTTATGGTCCGGAACATCTATTGACAACGCATTAAGCAGAATTTGTTGGGTTGCAAACAAAGCATTATCGTTGTTGACATTTGGTGCACCAACAATTTCAATGTTGTTAGTAAGCTGTTGTTGTTGCTGCCAATTGAGTTTACTTTCCAGTGAATTTATTTTTAATTTTAAGTTATCATTCTCTGAACGTAGTTCGTTTATTTGTTGGAGAAATTGTTTAGTTGTATCCTCCAAGCTTGCCAATTTCAAATAAATCATTTGAAGAGTATATTCACCGCCATTATTTAAAGTTAACGACGAGTTATTATCACCGGATTTTGTACAATTTATGGCCGTTTATTTATTGTTGTTATTAATATTGGCCCGAGCATTGTTGTTGTCATGCTTAGGTACGGTCGTAACTGTCAAGTGCATTGAACGGCGTTTTAAAATTACACATTTGTCACATCGAAACGAATTACCACTTGATTTTATGAATTCCACATCTTGTTCAGTAATATTTACACATGCATAATGAAAATAATGCTTATAGTCACTACAATTAATTTTTGTTAAGCAATTGCGTTCAATTTTTTGTGAGCAAATGGAACAATTCATTTTTAAACTAGAGAACACGGATTAGGTCTGCACCCCACGAACACTAATCAAGTGATGTGAAGTGTAACCAATCTTTGCATCATTTCGGCGAAACCAAGCCGAAAAAGCCTTTGACAGACTTTGGCATGAGACTCTTTTGTCGAAAATGGGTAGTTGTAGTATCGATAAGTCTCTGCTATGGATTAGAAATTATATTTCGGGCCGTTCAATTCAAGTTGTTTTGGACGGTTTCAGGTCTGATATTCACGAAATAAACGCTGGTGTTTCCCTGGGCTCTGTTCTGCCACCGACACTCTTTCTCATTTTAATATGCTAATCCAATACGCTCCTTAGCTGATGACAGTACTATTAACTTTTCATACTCGTTCCAGGACTCACGTCCCTGCTCTTTGGCCGTTAAACTGGAACGGCAGGGTGTGTTAAGTACATTAAATTCCGACCTTGACAGCATAATTAAATGGGGTATAAGCAATAGAGTGGAATTGAATGCTTCCAAAGCACAATATCACTTAAGCTAACCATCAATAATTAGACATTATCCTTGAATGGCGCTTGTGTCGATGAAGTCGAAAAACTTTCCATCCTTGGTATGTGTGTTAATAAAACTCTTATTTGGAATGAGCACATATTAAGGTTCGCCCAGAACGCTGCGTGATGTATAGGTTTCCTCAACCGATGTGTGAAATATTTCACCCCCTCTGATTTGGCTTCAATTTACGGGGCCTACATCCGCCCAAGCTTAAGTATAATGCTCATATCTGATTTCGTGTTCCCAAGACCTCTGTGCACCTGCTAAATAGAATAGAACAGCAAGCGATAAAAATCATAGCAGATAACAATATCGCGAAATCGATTGAATCGACGCAATGTCTCCTCTCCCCCTCTGTTTTATCGTAATTTTAACGTCGTTTTCAAAAATTTAACTGCAATGCCCGGAATGCTCATCAGTTCACCCTCAAGCCTGTCTTCGGAATCACAGTCAAATTTAGAGACTCGTTTTTTAGCCGAATGACATAAATGTGGAATGCTCTTCCCAGCTCAACTTTTCCCACTCATTACAATCCACAAACATTTAAAACCAATGTGAACCTTCTTTCCCTCTCTCCCTCTATACCTTCGGCCTGTGCTGTAGTTAGGCATTTAAAGGTAGTCATAGTCCCTTGTGAACGCGTCAATTATAAAAAAAAACGATCATAATACTTTCATTATACGAAATGCCTCCCCTAGACATATCTAACGTTAGTGAATACAACTGCTGCTTTAGTCATAGAGAAAATATATAAATGAACTACCCTTCCCGACCTGACTACCAACTAAAAATTGTGTCAACCATCTGGTCCTACTACTCGCTACCTTATTTTAAAGTTTCATTTCATAGAGATTCTTTCCTCAACAATTAAAAATTCTTACCACAATTCAATCCGCAAAAAGGGCGATAAATTGAGGTATCCAACCATCATTCCATTACTATATTCCCAAACTCCTTGAGATACAATACTATATACGATACAGTATTTTTTCACTACAAGTCTATCTTGACCCTAAATCAATACGGCTTCGTAAAAGGTCGATCGACAACCATTAACCTAATTGAGTTAGTCAATTGATCTTTGAGTGTACTTGCGGATGGCAAACAACTAGATGTTGTTGCCACAGATTTCAGCAAGTCTTTTGGCAAAATCACGCATTAAATCATATTTCTTTAATTCAATGCTCTCAGTTTAAGAAACAAGGAGTTCTCGGATCTTTACGTTACGAAACCCTTACAGACTTCATTTATTAGTTCCCTTTCTGGATATGTTATAATAGTCAAGTCTGGTCCGCCTCTTACAATATCCACACTCTTACATATCCGCATTGGAGTCATGCCGATCCCTGAGACCTTCTCCCGAGTCAACACTCACCGAACGAACTTTGGTCACTATGAACCAATGTTCAGAATCCTGCGACAATCGAATTTCACTTTTTCCAACTTCATATCTGTTTCACTTCACCAAATCTGTTCTCAAAAATGTCCTCTACCGCAGTCAACCCTCTCTTAAATCTTTTTCTTCCAAAGTAAGGGATTGACGTTCAACTCCTGGTGATTTGCTTTTGAACTGACGTTCCAAGTTGCAGAAGAAGGCCATCGAAGATTGATTGATTGGTAGGAATCAGATTTTTGGCTCTATTTAAATATTCCCTACACGTTGTGGCGTACACGTTTGGATGCATCTCATACATCTCATGTGATGTTGCCTCTCGTGTCCAAACATTATTCGTAATTCTTCCAGGAGAAATTTCGGTCTGACCGATGTTCAACCACAAGCAGCGAAAATGAATGAAAGAAAATTAAAATATAAGTAACAAGCCAAGCCACGTAATTACGTGTTACGAGAACTTCAGTATCTACCCGAGTTCGATGGCGACAGCAAAACCCTAAAGCACTTCATCGTTATGACTGAAAACCACCTAAACATTATATATAAGGTCAAAATCAAAGGACGGACTATGGATCTACTCATCATCAATGGAGTCACTTTGTAGGAATTAACGAAGGAGCTATTTAAACACCACTATCGACCCATCAACAACAGCAGCGATCTCGCAAGGGAAATCAATATGTAATATGCGAATGAGTTCGATATATGATTTATCCAATAAGTTAGAGTATTTGTTAAGTAAAATAAATACATGTACAATATTCTGTGATAATTACGAGCAGGAGAAACTATTATATTATAATATCATAATAACTAAAATTCGAGAATTAACAATAGGGCATCTGGCTCGAGAAATTGGGAATTTATACGATCTGCGGCAAATAAAGAGTATTTTGTTCTCCTACATAGACTATGATAATTGAAACTTCAGGAATAATGGAATAATTAGTTCCATTTCAAATCCCAATAACCAGAATAAAAATCACATGTTAAGCCTGTTATAATAACGGTTACAAAACAAATTCTGGTATACAACGATATTCAGAAAGCCTTAGACAAATTAAGTACCATTATCAAAAGCGTGCAACTTCGGGAAATGTTCAGAACCATTCCACACCAAACGGACAGAACGGACTAGAACCAATGGATGCTAATAATATCCAAACGAGTCAGGTACCAATTCGCCAGGACATCAATTCAATAGAATCGCCGGTTTTTTTAACTGAGCGGACAATGAATGAAAATCGCCACTGATATTCAAACCCAACGACATTATATTCTAATAGACAATAGCAATGCGATGACTATCATAAATTACCGATAAACTCGACATGACATTATATACAATCTAGGATGCACGAAGATATCAAAACTATTAATACCTACCTTTTTGATAAATTAGGGAAAGCGGTCTCTTTCTCGACGCTTGACTTAGCGAAGGGATATCTCCAAACCTTGATGCACCCAGATGACATAGCTAAAACTGCGTTCATTACTCCACAAGGATTATTTGAATCCGTATGACTTTTGAACTTAAAAACGCATCAGCAACATTTCAAAGATTGATGAATCACATATTAAGGGAATATATAAAGGAATTTTCTACATCGCTAAAGAGCATAAGAAAAATTTAAGAGACATTCTAACCATTTACAGCAACATAATTTAAATTAACAAATTAGCAAATGTTCATTCCTCAAGTAGGCAACCGAGTTTCTAGGGCACATAGTAACAAAAAGGGAATAATACCTAATGATAATAGAACCAGTACGATCAAAAATGTTCCATTATTCCATTACCCCACACCGAGCCTTTGAATACTTTAGAAAGTTACTCCAGGACTATGCAAAAAATTGCATACCCAATGACCAGATATATCCAAAAGGGCACAAAAATAAATCTTAACGATCCTGAATATGTGAATGCGTTTGAAACACTTAAAATCAAGTTGATAACACAACCTGTTTTTTTCATAGGAGCTGTCCTTACACAAGACAAGCAGCCGGTTTACTATATTTTGAGGGCTCTTAGCGAGCGAGAAAGAAATTATTCCGTAACGATTAAATAATTTCTAGTATGAAGTGTGTCTAAACTAAGACCCTATTTGTGGGGAAACAAAGCCAAGATCACAACCTATCATTCCCCCATAAAATATTTGAATAAAAAATATAATGGTGCGGAGTTCTCTCAATGCAACAACGATTACTACTAAAAGTACAAGAGTTTGATTGTGATATAGCCAAGAAAATAAAGTCGCTGACTTTCTTAGCAGGATTGAGAAAGAGAATAGGAAAGTGAATCAAATTTCAAACAACGGGACACTATTAAAGAACGTATTGTTACAATAATATACATAGAAACAACTGATCATTGTGAACTGATCACGATAAAGAACCGAAGCTAGAAATACTTAACGATAAAATAATTTTGTATATCAGGGCTTCAGAGTCGATACAGACGATAAGAGAACAACAGAAAGAAATGGCTCATGAAGCTATCGGCATTTACGATGAGGTAAAGAGACCGACTACAACAAAATCCAATAAGTAATTAATAATATGCATTCAAGAAACAGACAGGTTAAGTTTATTAAACTAACACGGAGAGTTAGAGACAAAAGAGCGGAGGAGGAAGTGAATCCTACCTTAAGCTTAATACCGATTCCGAATGGCGAGAGCCGAGAAGCTTTTCAAGGCAAGTGTACAACGGGGGTTTTGCCAGTACCCCGCCGAGGAGGGACGCCGCGAAATAATTATTCAATGGCGTTGGTGTTATCGGGATCTGAACTCGCTCATTTTGCGTCAGCGGCCGACACATTACCCACTACGGCACGACGATGGAACGTTTACACAATACCTAGGTCCATATTCTATTGACCATGGACATCAAAGAATCGGTAATATTTAAGTCATTTCAAGTTTACAACAAGAGCTACCACACTACACTAGGTATGTCCCCCGACCAGGTCCAACCTACAAGAGTAGACGCAGTAACAACAAGACTTAAAAACCGAAAGACAAACATTGTGAATAAAAGGAATCAAGGCAGGGAAGAGTTTACAAAACCAGGCACTAAACCAAACATCAAGCACCAAACTCAGCAGACAAAACCCAATTGAGAAGTAAAGTTCCTAGAGATCATCATAAATTAGTAAATCATCCCGCTACTAAAGTTTCTCTCACTTGCTCTTAAAAATGTTAACCTTTTTCTTCTATATTAAAAAAAGATTCACTCATGTTATGTACGCTAAGGAGTGAAGAAAGTAACTTTTGTCAGGCGATTTTTTAATGTAACGTTTAATATATTGTGTTATACAAAAATAGTTTAAAGTTGAAGAAAATATAACGTGTTTTATTTCACGGAAAGACAATCTCGGACGACGGAATATAACCACACTAATATAAATATGGGGAAAGGCACAGACGCAAACACAATCCTGCATATTATAAATTTTAATTAAGAGATGTAGAAATAAGAAGTGAATGTATTACTTTGTATTCAAAACTCCTTAATAGTATGCCTATTGGAAAAGCATCTAAACGAGGACTGACTAGCACTACACAAAAATTATTAATCGGGACAATGGATTATGCCGATCTAGAGGAAATTGACGAATATCTAAGGGTAATCGAACATAACAGTGAAAACGCTGTATAGGAATTAAACAAAAAAAGTCAAAAAACACGATTAGAGGAAAACATGAAAAATATCCAAGAGCTAGTAATAAAAGATAGACAGATAATAGAACATTATCAGAATGAAAGTCAACAATTGAAGTCAACTTAATCGTCTACAGCAACTAAAAATCTTGACTATGCTTCAGATGATAAAAAGATTAGTGGACAAAACTCTAGACACAATAGTCTCAATTATAAAAACCCAGTTTACTAACTATAGATGACCTCGAAAGGACCGAAATGAGTTTAAGCAAAAGGAAAAATATTAAAGCAGGTATTATATACTGTCAGGATAACTCTATTATCATAGCCTAAAAAATTCCCGAACAGATCATAAATCTTCCTACAAAAATAGTTTTGCCTATCCCTAATCCAGAAAAACAAGAAGTTTGTTGAAAATTGAAATTTAGAACTTACCAAGGAAAAGAATATAAATACGTTAGTCATAAAAATAATGTTAATGAACTAGTGGAAAGAGCAGATTGTATTACGAAACGAACATGTTGGATGAAAAATGATAAAAATGTTGAAATTGTCAAATTAAACGAAAGAATCTTTGTAATAAAAAATGTAGAAAACATAACAATTCAGAACCATTGTGATTCTAGCAATATAACTCTTCAAGGAAACTATATCAAAAATATTCATAACTGTTATTGAATCATTTAATATTTGAATCTAAAATGTTGAACTATTTTATATAATGTTAAATACTTACACAAGTGACGTCACCACCTGTGGTTGAACGCGCACCTTACGAATTCGCCATTTGTAGATTTCACGCTTTGTGCTTTTTCACTTCGACCACCGGCGGACACGCACGAGTGTAAGTATTTAATAATGTTAAACATAAAATGAATTATTGTAATTATTATTTCTTTAATAAAGATTTTAGCATTGGGTTAGTACAGCCGTCCGCCTGCGGTTGAACACTCTAAAATACTCGTGATTGGTAACAGTTGAAAAAATCCTTATTGAGGAAGGCTGTACAATCACGTTGTGTGTGTGATAAAGCCAGATTTCATCCGTTTTTATCGAAGGAATCATTTGAAATAATGAATCGACAAATCAGCATTAGCGATGCTCCTGCTCCCTGTGACGACTCGAACCAATCCTCTTCGACCGGAACGGCAACACGTGCTTCCAGCAAGCAGTCAACTGCCGAAAACACGCTGACTGAAGCCCCTTGTTCAGCGGAACAACACGTTGTCGCAACATTCACACAGTCCCATGCTACAATCCCCGATCTGTCGCTGTTTCAATATAACGGATCAAATTTATCACATGACATGATGCACTCCACAATGATCAACCAACCTGCACCGTATCTCAGTGATGCAAATGCTTCGCCACCATGTTCCCTCACCACCAGCAATGCAGCCTGCTCCACAGTCCCAGTTTGGACGAAGCCAATGACTTTCCCATACACATATTCAATGTGTGCAAGTAATTATCCACCCACTACAGTAAGTGCTCCCGTTACCAGCGTTGTGCATATGGCAAATACGTACTCGTATGCTCCAAGTGTAGCGTTAAATAACTTTCAACAATTCCCTATGCATATCCCATCTGTAAACCCAGCAACTTTCGCTCAGCAAAATGTTTGTAGTGGAAACACCCGGCAGAATCATCTCAATTTTTCGTCGGGGCACAACGTAACATCGGACTTCAACCTGACTTCGTCGCAAATAGCAGCTCGTCAGGTCATAGCCAAAGAACTTCCGACCTTTTCTGGAAAACCAGAAGAGTGGCCTATTTTTATAACAAGTCTAATTCAGTCAACGGAACGATGCGGATTTTCCGACCAGGAAAACCTCCTTCGCCTTCAAAAGTGCCTCAAAGGCCCAGCTCTGGAAGCAGTCCGGGGAAAACTTTTGACACCAAGCACGGTTAACAGTGCCATCGATACCCCGAAGATGCTCTTCGGACGCGCAGATATTATCCATCAAAAAATGTCACGAAAGCTGCGTCTAGAACCTGCGGTCAAGTCAGAGAAATTGGAAACTTTGATTCATCTTGCACTTGCTGTACAAAATTACTGTTCCACTATTGAAGCTATAGGTCTTGGAGATTATCTAAACTATCCAGCACTGCTGGCGGATCTGTTATAAAAGTTACCGAGCGACTTGAAGCTCGATTGGTGTCGTCATCAGATGTTTTTACAGCGTGCAACAATTAAAGCGTGCAACAATTAAAGACTCGTGGCTGTTCACACTTGCCAGCTGCGCCAGTCAAGTTACAACCTTTGGACAGTCAAACACCGAAGAAAAGAGGCCGGCAAGACAACGACTTTTAGTGCACGACATCGCAGATAACAAAGTCGATTCAGTACCACAACCAGTTTCGTGCTACAAATGCAGCGAAAACCATCGTCTTACTCAATGCCCCACCTTTACTGTCCTAAATATAAATGATCGATGGAACTTCACACAACAAAATGGAATCTGTTTTCGTTGTCTCAAGAAGCACCTAGCACGACGTTGCAATTCACGAAAACAATGCGGAGTCGACGGTTCCAAAATGCCACATCATCCTCTTCTTCATGCTCCAAAACGTTGCGGCCATGATCGTGAAGAATTCAGAAGTGTTCCAAGGGATCGCGAAGTCGAACCCAAGCCAGATAATCGTGTTGTGACCTTCCACTCAGTAGAACGGAAAAAGGCTCTGTTCCGGTATATTCCCGTCAGACTTCATGGAGCGAACAAAACCTTTGATACATTCGCGCTTATAGACGAAGGATCAGCCTGCACGCTTTTGGAGAACGCAATCGCGGATGAGCTGAATCTCCACGGACCGCTGGAAGAGCTGTGTTTAAAATGGACTGGAGACATTACAAATAATGAGACAAATTCAAGAGTAGTCCGTTTAACAATTTCATCGCCAGAACAAGGTGCTCGAAAATTCGACCTGCAGAACGTTAGAACAGTGTCCAGCCTGGACTTACCAAGACAGTCACTAGATGCACAAGATATTAAGGTTCACCGACATCTACGCAATCTACCAATTGCTCCCTATCAACATGTTCGACAGTCACTAGATGCACAAGATATTAAGGTTCACCGACATCTACGCAATCTACCAATTGCTCCCTATCAACATGTTCGAGCGCACATTCTCATTGGGTTAGACAATGCGAAAATCGGACTGCCGCAGAAAACTATTGAAGTTGACGGAGACGGGCTCATAGCAGCGAAGTGTAGGTTAGGATGGTCAGTGTACGGCTGCAAAAACAATAGCGACTTCACGCCTCCGAGAGTTTTGCGTATTTGCGATGGAAAAGTTGACGATAATATGGATGAAATGTTGAAGTTCTACTTTTCGTTAGACTCAGTAGGAGTTGCGGTGAAGAACTGTACACTACAATCGAGAGAAAACGAACGAGCTCTGCGAATCATGGAGTCGACATCGAAATATATCCCGAAGGAGAGGAGATGGGAGACCGGGCTTCTTTGGAAGCATGACGAAATCAACTTGCCTGATTCGTTTCCTATGGCCAGGCAAAGACTACATTGTCTCGAGGTAAAAATGAACAGAGATCCTGCTTTGAAGAAGTTCCTTATTGACACCATTCAACGTTACAAAGACCAAGGCTACATCAGAAGACTAGCGAAGGACGAAATCTCTACAGGTGGGAAATCATGGTACCTACCAATTTTTACGGTGAGAAACATCAATAAAAATAAGACTAGACTCGTCTGGGACGCAGCTGCCAAGATTGACAACGTGGCGTTGAATACCTATCTGACCAAAGGCCCAGATTACTTGACATCTCTCGTCGGCGTACTCATCCGGTTTCGTGAGAAGACGATTGCTCTCTGCGGCGACATAAAAGAGATGTTTCACCAAGTTTTGGTACGCAAGGAAGATCAACAAGCTCAAAAATTCTTATGGCGTGACGGTGACTCTTCGAAAGAACTGGAGGTATATGTTATGCAGGTTATGACATTCGGAGCTTCATGCTCCCCTTCTCTAGCCAACTTCATTCGAGACAAGAACGCTGATCGTTGGAAAGAAGCCTTTCCTAAAGCAGTAAAAGCCATCAAGGAAAACACATACGTGGATGATTGGTTGCAGAGCGCAGAAACAGAAGACGAGATGATTGACCTTGCTATGAGGGTGCGAAGGATTCACGCCGAAGGGGGGTTTGAAATGAGAAACTGGTCATCTAATTCTCGACGTGTGTTAAAAGCCTTAACACCATCCAGCGTGGAAATAAAAAAATCCTTTGATGAATTCAACGCAGTAGGTGAAAAGGTTCTTCGTCTATGGTGGCAAGCGGATACAGGTGCCTTTTCCTTTTCTGAGAATCTTGGTAAACCAGCCTTTGACGACAACGCGCATCCAACGAAACGACAAATCTTAAGGACCGTGATGTCAATCTTTGACCCGCTGGGCCTATTGGGGTTCTTCGTCATTCGCGCAAAAATTATTCTTCAGAACATTTGGCGTTC
Organism: Merodon equestris; assembly: GCA_958301585.1. Lineage (NCBI taxonomy): Eukaryota > Metazoa > Arthropoda > Insecta > Diptera > Syrphidae > Merodon > Merodon equestris. The sequence continues at coordinate 50,631,267 of OY284414.1, read as the reverse complement.
TGGAGTAAATTGGGACGAGCCAATAAAAGATGCTGAATATGAACAATGGTTGCAGTGGGTGGATCAAATTCCATCGATTCGATCAATTACGATACCAAGATGCATCCGCAACCTTGGCAACAGTGATAAAGTCGACATCCATACGTTTGTTGATGCCAGTATACATGCATATGCGGCAGCATGTTACATGCGAGTCATCAGGAAGGGAGCAGTGTGCTGTTCATTGGTAATGTCAAAAACACGAGTAACTCGAACCAATTTCTGTTCCTAGGTTGGAGTTGATGGCTTGCGTCCTTGGGCTACGATTGGCTAAATTCGTCGAAGCTGAACTATCTACACCAATAAACAAGCGATGTTTCTGAACGGACTCGAAAAATGTTCTGTACTGGATCAGTTCCGATGCCAGGAAGTTTCATCAGTTTGTGGCTTTACGAATTGGCGAAATCCTCGAAAATTCCAAAATAAATGAATGGAGGTGGGTTCCTACCGCTATTAACGTGGCTGACTACGGGACAAAATGGCGAACTGATACTGACATAAGCCTACACTCCCGTTGGTTCAACGGTCCAGAGTTCTTAAGCAGAGACGAATCTCACTGGCCCATAACGCAGATGGAGGGCTACTTAAATTTGGAGTCAGAGGTTATCTGTCACGTTGAGGTAAACGCGGAAGTCGTGAGTAACCCCAAAGGCGCAACACCAGATGTGGAAAGGTTTAGCAAATGGGAGAAACTTCTAAACTGTCAAAAATATATACTGAAGTTTATCCAATTGACAACCAAACGCATCTGCGTATCGTCAAAGCTTAGGACACTTCTCAGCATGAAAAATCTCGCTGGAGCAGAAAATGTCATCATTCGCAGTTGCCAGCAGGAAGAGTTTCGTGACGATGTAAATTCTCTAGTAACACCGCCGCATCTGGTTAATTCAAAAAGTTTGCTCTTGAAATATTGTCCATATATTGACGACCACGGACTCTTACGATCTCGAGGACGAATCGATGCCTTAGACAAGGTGCCAACTAGCGTTAAACGCCCCATCATTCTTCCCCGAAAACACAAGACCACTTGGTTGATAATAGACTTTTATCATCGCCGATACCACCACCATCACAATGAGATCATCGTTAACGAAGTGCGCCAGCGATATGTCATAAGTGGACTCCGAGCTCTAGTCAACAAAGTAGTACGAAATTGTCAAGCGTGCAAGAACAAACGCGCAGTCCCGATTCCACCAATAATGGGCGATCTTCCACAAGAACGAGTTGCTGCATTTACGCTGCCCTTCACCTTTACGGGTATAGACTACTTCGGACCTATCAACATAGTCATCGGACGCCGAACAGAAAAGCGATGGGGAGTGGTATTCTCATGCCTTACTACGAGGGCGATACACCTTGAGGCAGCGCCTTCTCTCTCGACAGATTCGTTTCTATTAGCTTTCAAGCAGTTTGTCAGCCGACGAGGAGTACCTAAACGAATCGTGTCAGACAACGCTACCAATTTCCGAGGTGCGAGCCGTATACTAATAGAACAGATAGAAAGAATTTCTTCCACAGAGATAGAAAAGGCCTACCCAGAGATTGAATGGAGATTCATTCCACCGTCTGCCCCCCACATGGGCGGTACTTGGGAGAGAATGATTCGGTCGGTAAAATCTATACTGATGGATATTCTCCCAGAAACTGGACTTCGAGAAGAAGTTTTGAGAGCTGCCTTAGCGGATGTGGAAAATATCCTGAATTCTAGGCCGTTGACTTACGTGCCACTTGACTCTCCAACAAGTGAGGCGATCACTCCAAATCATCTCTTACTCGGAAGCTCGAGCGGAATACGGGAACTCTCCAGCCAAGACGACAGCGATATGGCATTACGAAGGAACTTTTATAGATCGAGTCAGCTAGCAGATCAATTCTGGAGGCGTTGGTTGAGGAAATATCTCCCGTACTTGACTCGACGCACCAAATGGCTTCAGGCACCGGCAGATCCCATACGTCTTCAAGACGTCGTGCTGATTGTTGATGAAAACGCGAAGAGGAACACATGGAAACGGGGCATCGTTATGGATCTTCATTACTCAAAAGAAAGGATAGCTCGCAGTGCAGTTGTGCGAACAGCAGATGGCCTGATCACGAGACCGGTCGTAAAGCTAGCGAAGTTGGACGTTCGTGGAAATAGTAAACATCGGGAAAATCACGATGCTTACGAGGGGGGGAATATTGAATCATTTAATATTTGAATCTAAAATGTTTAACTATTTTATATAATGTTAAATACTTACACAAGTGACGTCACCACCTGTGGTTGAACGCGCACCTTACGAATTCGCCATTTGTCAAATGTCAACTGCCAATTGTTAATTGGCATTTGACAATTGTAGATTTCACGCTTTGTGCTTTTTCACTTCGACCACCGGCGGACACGCACGAGTGTAAGTATTTAATAATGTTAAACATAAAATGAATTATTGTAATTATTATTTCTTTAATAAAGATTTTAGCATTGGGCTAGTACAGCCGTCCGCCTGCGGTTGAACAACTGTCATATATAACAATTGATGATGCGGTTATACAAAACAAAGAAACCAACTATATATTCCAATTCTATGACGAAGAAGTCATAGACAATGTAACAGTAAATACAATATTCGAAAAAGTTAAAGAATCACAAAAAAATTATGAAAAAAAAAAAACATAAAAATAAAACCGATATAGATACGAGTATGTATGTAATTTTAACTTGAATTTACACACTTTCTTAATTTCTTTTAACCTTTATTTATATGCATAAGTATATATATGTATACATATTCAAATATTCAAAGTTTCACACATACACAAACATTGTATAAGAGTATAAATATTGCCAAATATTTAACAAAGGAAGTATTAAATGAACTGCCGACACTGTCATTTGGTCCGGGGAATATAAATTCAACTCGTATTTTATTAATCACAGTCGAAATTCTTTTAAAAATAGTTAACGCAGAATTTTAAGCGTGCGGTTAAGAATATTTGTAAAATAGCGGATAATCAAAAACCATTAACGATAGTCGACTTAATACCCGTGACAAAATGGAAACGGTATATCGGTCCACGTGCAGATCACAGGTTACAAAATTCTGCAAGTCAGCCTATGACTTGGGCTACCAGGCCAAAAGGGCTACCGACGTAAGCGACTCAGCGACCGACAAAGCTGAAATATATGTATTAGTGGAGCGTATAAAAAATGCACCAGCCAATTTGAAAAAAGCGGACGAGGCCTTGTGGAGAATTGTAGCACCGGAGTAAAAGGGGTGTGAAAATGCACTCGAGTACGATGACAAAGCTGTGGCAGTAATGGCACAGTTGGAGTATATACTCAAGGACAACTTTGGTCATGCTCACTCGTCAAATGAGGCATTCAACGAGAAAACCGTCCAAAATATCTCTGTAGGCGAAAAGAAGGACTATGGCGGTGTAAAGCTAAAGGCAATTGAGCTCAAGAAGTTTGACGGAAAATTTTAAAACTGGAGTCCGTCTTGGGAAAAGTTTAAGCGAGTAGTGCACGATAATCCACAGCTATCGGCTACAGCCAAATTCAATTTTCTCAGCGAGGCATTAATCAAAAAGGCGGCTACGACAATAGCTGGATTTACCCCGACAGGTTAATGTTATAATGAAGCAATATCCCTTTTGCAGGACGAATATGGAAATACCGAAAAAATTGTCGAGAAATTCATCCACAAGTTAATAAAGTTAAAGTGCGTGCATTCAACGAGCGATATCAGAGGCCTGCGACAACTGTACAATGAGGTTACCGCGACGATGAGGTCTTTAACGGCATTAGAGGTACCATCATCACAATATGAGATTGTAGTGAAATCTGTACTTCTCAAGTCAATTCCATCGGACATGCGTATACGGTACCACAGACTACAAATTGGAGTCAGAGGTTCTATGTCTAGCACATTGCATAATGCAGACATTGAAACAAAGAGTGAAAGCGACCATAAACATGCTGCGCACGAAGAGGAACATTTAAAAACCCTTCTTGATTTTATTACGGTAGATGTAGAGGCGCTAGATAAATCGAATGTGTCAGGGCAAGAAAAAAGACCAGGAGATCGATTGCTTAGAGAGAGACGGTTGACTACAGGTACTGCAACCAGTTTATTTACTACAAACACGCTTCCAAATTTTGTAAAGCGATGTGGATTAAGTGTGACAAGTGTAGCGGTCGCCATTTGACGTCAATGTGCGAGCAATCTGAAAGGCGAAAAAACGAGCGAAGGTATTGCAGAACACTCCCGAAATGCGACTAGTGCATTAGCATCATTAAGCGAAATGAAAGAGGCAACAATATACTTGCAAACCGCTAAGGAAATATTATGTAACACAGACAACAGCGAGTGTATTCTTTCCAGGATTGTGATGGATAACGGCAGCCAGCGGACATACATAACCGAGAAAGCGGCAAATGCTTTAAATTTGACAACGATAGAGAAGAAGAATATGCATATTATTGGATTCGGTGGAGGACGAAACAAGTGGCCATACGAATTCAGATGTGTAGAAGTTTCTCTTAAGAGCCAGTACAGCGCGACAACAGCCAGTGACAGCGATAGTCGTACCAACAATTTGCCCTGATATCTTGCCGATTCCAAGAGACAAACGCAAAGGCCGTGATTTACGTCATACCAGCCTTCAACTAGCGGACAAAAGGAGCTGCAATTTTCATTGCTGATTGAGGGAATTAATGTACTAGGCAGATCAGTATGCACGGGCTTAACTCCGCTACTGAAAATTTTTGATCGAGCGAGCAAATTTGTTGTTTTATCAACCTTGCTTCGCTCCACATGGCACTTTTCTAAACTCGTTATTTCTCACTATTTTTCAATCAAACAATTTCATTTGATAATTTATGGCTCATCTACAGACCTAGATCTATCGAATGACATGCTGCACACATGTGTGGTTATAGCCGATATCTACATTTAGTGCGTACAAGATTAGTCCGAAATCGTTTTCGGAGCACTATATTCCCCAAATATAGTGAGCCAAAAAGTGGGTGATTGCTCTCGCTCCGCTACGCTCCGCTCGATCAATTAATCGGTCAAGATTATTATTGCCAATTTAAAATATTAGAATATTAGAAATATCAGGTTGCCAAACCAGCGTGGAGAAATCAGCGGTGGAAAGGATAATCGGCGGTATTAAAAAAGTCTCCGGATGTTGCGCGGCGCACTTGACATGGAGGACCTCTAACGATGCACTTCACGACAATAAGCGAATTGCATTGCAGCGTCTCCGCAGTTTGACAACAAAACTGATGAAAAATTCCAATAAAATGTTCGAGTATGATAAAGGAATGCGTGAGTTGATCATAGCGGCGTAGCCGAAGAAGTTACTGAAGGAACATTACGTACATATTACATGCCTCACATGCCTGTTTATCGCGAGGATAAGGTAACAACCAGAATGAGAATTGTCTTCGATGCCTCATCTAGCGGGCCAGGACATTCATCACTCAACAATCATTTGTGTTCAGGCGACAATCTTGTTGCAAACTTGCTTTCTATGTTGATCTCTATCGCCGATGAAGACCGTGACTCACATCGATATTTTTGGTATAAATCTTTGCCAAATTCTGATGGTGAGCTACCTAAATTGGCAGCGTACCGAATGACTCGAGTCACCTTCGGTGTAGCGTTTTTACTTGCGGCAACAATAAGAAAGCATCGGGAATCAAGTAAATCACTGTATGGATCTATATGCGATAGGCTACAGAAATCGTTTTATGTGGATGATTTGATTACAAGTGAGCGAACCATTGGGGAAGCGGTAAAATTTTATCAAAACGCAAATGACATTATGAACGCAGCAAATTTTCATTTACGGAAATGGAACTCTAATGATGCAAAACTACGAAAGCACTTCGCGAGCTGCAAATCCGCGAATACTTCAAGCCAAAGGGTTCTTGGCATCAACTGGTGGATAGATAGCGATGAAATTAACGTCGATTTAAGAAGCAGCGTTGAATACTTCTAGTCTCTTAGAGGGACAAAGCGAAGCGTGATGAAAGCGATGGCCAAAATCGATGACCCCTTGGGAATCTTAGGACCCTTTACGGTGAGAATAAAGCTACTTTTGCAGGATGTACGGAAGACCGGTGTAGATTGGGATCAAACACTGAGCGGAGAAATGCTGAACGACTTTCAATATTGGCAAGAAGAGTTGCCAATTTTGTGTGGTGAAAGTGTGTGAAGCGATGTCTAACACTTTCTAGCGAGCATAGCAGCGAATTGCACATATTTGCTGATGCGAGCCCAAAAGCTTATGGAGCTGTTGCATATGTGCGGCAAGCTTTACCAGACGGAGCCTTAGTTAGCTTGATATGTTCCAAGAATCGCGTAGGTCCGTTGACAAAGGGCGCATCAAGTGGCGAACTAACTTTACCTAAATTGGAATTAACAGCGGCCTTAATAACGGCACGATTAAAAGAGTTTTTGATTCAGTCTCTTGACATCGACATAAAATCGGTATACCTGTGGACCGACTCAACCATAGCGCTTAACTGGACTAGCGGTAACGGAAAACACATTAAACCAAACGTTAAAGCAAGGGTAGATGAGATCAGCAGGTTGACAAATATTTACGATTGGAGACACTGTAATGGCAAAACCAACCCAGCGGATCTACTTACCAGAGGTGTTAAGGCAACGGTGTTATTAGAATAGGATTTATGGAAATACGGAGCAGCGTGGTTAGTTGACATCCAAGATTTTTTAGAGCCTAGCTTCAAACATTTGGCTGGTTTATTAGCAAGCGAACCAAAGAATGTAAGCGATCGTCAAACAATAACAGGCCCATTTATGGAAATTGAAAAGTTCAGTCGCATAAAGAGACTTTTACGGGTAACAGCATTCATTTTTCGTTTTTTGGTGGCATTAAGGAAAAGCCCAATTCACAAGCGTCACCGGAAAGCAGCGATAATCGAAAAACTTACAGCAATTGAATTGCGAGAAGCTGAAGGATGTTGGATAAAATACACACAGACCTGTGGGTACAACAAGGAAATAGAAGCGCTTACGAGGAAACAAAAGTTGCCATCAGGGACCAAAATAAATTCATTAAATCCTATTGTTGAAGACGGCATATTGAGGCTAAGCGGGCGTTTACCTAAATCTGCATTCGGTATATTTTGCAATCCAATTATTTTACCAGAACACTCTTATTTCAGCTGATTGCTTATAATTGAGGCACATCAGTTACAAAGCATGGTGGTATCGGCGTAGTACTTGCTCATATACGAAAGAAATACTGGATTGTTCAAGCAGGCTGTTAATAAATAGGGTATTACAGGGTGTCACATATAGGAGGCTTCACGGCAAAGCGGCATCTGAACCATGGACTGTGTGTTCTGAACCAGAAACGCTGGCGAGTGTAGCTAAGAGTTGATTTCACAGTCCCATGAAGCGTCATCGCATGTGCATGAGCGATGATACGTCTGGAAAGAGGACTACCTTTAGACAAAACAATGGGATGTTTCTTACCAAATGAAATTCGTGCTTCCTACTCGTAATAATCCATCCTCATCAAGCCAAACCGCCAGTTTGAGAAGTGGACTTTGATATTTTGGCTATTGATATTTTGATGCCGCTGCAAGGACAAGATTTCTGCAGCAAAGTCGTAACGTTGATCAGCTTTGATGCATAATAGTTGAGCTTCCCCAAGTTCTCTACATTCAAGAAACCCAAAATGTCGTTTTGATCTCGATTGCTTAGAATTAAAAATGAAACGCCGACAGTATGCAATGACTCGAACAAGTTTTCCCAGAGAAGAATATTTGCTTATTATTGACCATCGTTCTAATGGTACAGTGACGAAATTAATTATTGGCTTGGACTTTTCTAGACAAGGTTTTGAGGTGCTTTCCATATGCGGGTTCGGCCATTTGACTGATTGTCGACGTAGCCACAGGGGTCCATTCCATCATATGGATTGCAATGCCAACTTACGTGGATAAAGCCCTCTTGAAGCACAATCGACAGGATTGTCCTCCGAAAGTGTGAAATGTCGTGTTGATGGGAACACGCGTCTATATATTCTCTTAAGTTTAATTCAGCATCTTACATTAAACCCAACTTTATTTTTAATTTTTAAATTTTCACCAGTTTTGCATTTCTTACATTAAACCCAACTTTATTTTTAATTTTTAAATTTTCACCAGTTTTGCAAACCTGTGCTTTGTAACGTTTAAAAGTAAAATACAAATAATGTCGTGTGGTGTATGCAATTAAAAGGTTGAAAGACAAGAACTAAAAATTCAGTGTTTTATTTGCAAGGTATTTTTTCATGCAAAGTGCGCGAAACTTGAAAAAAGAGAGATGGAGTATTTTGAAAAAAAAACGGTCAAACATTTCGATGCAATAGCTGTGTCACTCTAAGAAGAAAATCGTTTCTGTCCGAAGTGCCTATAACTCGATCTACTGACAATATCTTAAAGAGTACAACTATCATCAGTACTCCACCAGTTACTGGCTTTACTTTAGACAATGGCTCTGCTAGCACTTCCTCAGCAAGTAAAAGAGCAACATCAATTCCTTCGGTTGGTACAAATGACGTCAACAGTTCAGGCGACACGGTAACAAAGCTAATGTTACTTACGGAAATCGTCAAGCTCCAACAAATTGTTGCTGATGCTATGGCGAAAATCAATTCTCTCGAGGAGTCTAATTGTTCCCTGAATAAGAAGTTTATGCTGCTGGAGTCTAGGCCGAATGTCTTCGAGCAGAGAGAACTGCACTGCTCTGTTGACATAGTCGGCATTCCGGATGTTACCAACAAAAATGCTGAGGAGCAAGTGACAACTCTCTTAACGGCTCTCAATGGAGATGAGTTATTCAATGACGAGATAGTTTCGTGCTTCGACAAGAGAATAAGAGTGAAGAAAAGCAACACACCATCCAACATTGTTTGCGTAAAATTCTCTCTTGCATAAACAATCTGTAATGAGTGTCCTTCGTTCAATATTTATGTTCCTGCGAAAGATGTTGACAACTCTAGCATCAGCAACAGCAACATTACTGGCAGCAACAATAAGATCTACATGAACGATTCTCTCACTGCTTATTCAAGAATATTACTTAAAAAGGCAAATTAATTCAAAGATAATAAAAAATGTATGTTTGTTTGGGTGAGAAATGGTGCTGTGCTCATTAGAAAAACGGAAGGCGAGAAAGTAATTATAATTCGTAATCTTGAGGATTTTTCGCAACTTGATAAACAATAATTTTATGTAATTTATCCTATATTTTTTAACTTACTGTGACTGATAATTTAAATTTAGTTAAAAATCCTGAAGTTAATGTAAATACTAATTCAAATGAATTTAATCATTCTTGCTCAGTAAGCTGTGTGAGTAACAGCATATAATAAAAAAATAAAAAAATAAAAAAATAAAAAAAACGGAAAATAAAAAATTACAAAAAATCAGAAATCTTTAAACACTCAAGTGCGTGTTGGGTAGTGTCGCCAATAGTTAGCACAGCGGTAAAGTGCTCAGACCGAGGACCAAGGATCCCGCGCTCACCCCCCCCAGTGGAAGAAATTTTACAAGTAGCAGGAAAAAAATGTCTAAAGACGTCGGGAGAAATCCCGTTCGTCTAACGGAGTCGGAGTCAGATGATCTATCTGACTTCGCAACTCCGTCCACCGTTCTGATGACCGATGTCATCAAGAAAAGAAGAAAGCTGACACCACGGAGTAATCAACTTAAACGCCCCTCCCTCTCCGCTTCGACAGAAAAACTGCGGGTCGAAGCAAGGGAAGGGGCAAAATCATCATTAACAGCAGTGCCGGAACCACTCTCCGTGGAAGGTGATGTTACCAACATCTCCGGTGGTCACTACACAGGACACAACAACTTCTTCGCCGCCCTTGCAAGTTCGGTTGCGGAGGAGGAACGGGAACTTGAAAATGAGGAACGCATTCTACGCGCTAAGTTAAAGGCCGTAGTTGATGGGCTCTCCGAAATGCGTCAGAGGGAAATAGAGCGGGCTAAAACAACTCCACTACAGCGACAACAAGAAACACAACTACAGCAACCGCAACAAAAGCAGCTGCAACAAAAGCAACCACAACAGAAGCAGCCGCAGCAGAAACAGCAGCAACGGAAACAGCAGCAGCAGCATCAACAGCCGCAGCAGAAACAGCAGCAGCAGCATCAACAGCCGCAGAAACAACAGCAACAACAGCCACAGCAGCAAAAACAGCCACAGCAGCAATAACAGCCACAGCAGCAACAACAGCCACAGCAGCAATAACAGCCACAGCAGCAACAACAGCCACAGCAGCAACAACAGCCACAGCAGCAACAACAGCCACAGCAGCAACAACAGCCACAGCAGCAACAACAGCCACAGCAGCAACAACAGCCACAGCAGCAACAACAACTGCATCAACCACATCCTACTAAGGACAAAGTACCACCCATCTTTACCCATACTACGGCCCTACGAGAAACAATAGATCTATGTAAGTATGTCATTGGTGTTGATAACTTTGTTTTTAAAGGTATAGGCGAAAACCGCTATGCTATCCAGTGCACCACACTGGAGCAGTATAAGCGAGTCAAGGACCTTTTAAAGGAGACCACGACGGAGTTCTTCTCCTTTACCCCCAAGGCCGAGAGGCTGCGATCGATGCTCCTCAAAGGTGTACACTCGATCACTGACCCCGGGGAAATGCTCTTAGAGCTCAAAGAGTTCGAGAGCGACGATCTCAAATTCGTGGGGGTCAAGACGTTTACCACGGCGCGAGCTAAACGGGAGAAGCGGGTATTGCCCTTCTTCCTGGTCCAGCTCGCACCCAACAGCAAGCTGGAGAGGCTAAGGTCTATTACTTCCTTGGCTTCCCAGCGTGTAACATGGGAAAAAGTAAAAAGGCAAGGAAACATCTTACAATGTATCCGCTGCCAAAGGTTCGGGCACGCCGCGTCGAACTGCGAAATGCAGCCTCGATGTGTTAAGTGTGCAAAGAACCACAGGAACGAAGAATGCGATCTGACCCAGGACAAGGTCGCAAACAGGGAGCAGCTCGAGTGCGTGCTCTGTAGGAACCGTGGACACCCTGCAAACTATCGCGGATGTCCTAAGTTCCAAGATATGAAAAAAGCAAATCTGACTCGTAAGCAGAAGTCTGAGGGGAAACGTTTCTCGGGTCGCTTAGAAACACCAGCCGTCACACCCCAAATGACCTACGCCCAAATGGCGGCAGGTCTGGGACAGACGGTACAAAAACACGCGGCTGCGCCCAAAGACCCGGTGCCTGTTTATAAGGCACCGGAGGCCGATGCGGACTTGCGTTCGATCCTGCTCGCCATTCAAGGGCAGATTGGCCAGCTCCAACAGCAGATCCATGAGACGGCGACCCGAGTGGACAGAATCTACTCGCTTCTGCCGGGCCTAGCGCAACTACAATCGTAATGGGTACGCTGGTAGAGAGTCCCTTAAAGATCCTGTCAGTGAATGTGAATTCATTGATTAGGATTGAGCGAAGAGCCGTACTTTTCAACCTGTTGCAGGACGAAAGCCCCGATGTACTTTTGGTTAGCGAAACAAAGCTAAATCAAAAGCACAAAATCTGGCACAGTTCTTATAAAATAATACGAAGGGACCGACACACGTGGCGGGGGAGTCGCGATCTTCATTAAAAATAATTTAAAGCATAAAGTCATATATAGCGGTGCAGTGCGGAGGTTCCAGGTGCTAGAGGCCTGCATTGTGTGCATTCCTCTCCGAAATGGAAAGAAAATGTACATTGTAGCTGCCTATGCACCTGAAGCACCTCAACCCAATATTTTCATTGCGGAGCTCGAGAGACTTTTTCGATCTCTGCACTTAAATTTGGTGGAAAACTACTACATCCTGACCGGCGATTTGAACGCTAAACATAGTGATTGGGGAAATAACATTCTGGAGCCTACTAAACCATTGGTGGGTTCTTCGCAACATTGAATATAGAGTCAAATTGCTCGCAACGGATAGTCCGTCGTATCCAAGGAGCGGCTCCTATCTGGATCTCATGCTGATAGACTCTCGACTGAGACTGGCTGACACGAACGAATCGTCTATTAACTGTCTACGGACCTTCGTATACGACAGTGACCACTGCGGACTTAGCGCCATGATCACAATACCAGACGAATTCGCGGAGATGGCAGAGTATGTCCAAATGCGCCCCTACGATTATAGTAAGGGGCGTTGGCCACGTTTTACCAGTAATCTGGCGAGATCGCTCACTTCGAGTGATTCCTTCCCACCATCCAATAGGAACCTGTCAAACGGCGAGATCGACAGGTACCTCAGACAAATGGATGATCAAATTAAGCAGACGATGGACAGTACGATACCTCGCCAACGACAGCACGATACCACAAACGTATACCGAAACGCGACAATCGACGCACTGCATAGACAAAAAAGTAGACTACTGACAAGACTCAAACTCTTGTACAGGCGGTTTACCGACGGACAAAACTCGGAGGTCAGGTTACTGAAGTCACTGATTAAATATATCCAACAGTTGATCAAGGAAAATTACAGAATATCTGTAAGTTTGTATTGGAACAACAGAATTCGTGCTGTAAATTCCAACAACGCGAGTAGGTTCCCGCAAATTAACAAAATATTTCGGAGAAACAATCAGAATGACATTCAGGATCAGCTTCCGAGAACGTCAGACAATGAACGTTTGCTACGAACAGTTCGCATCGATCCGGAGAGCGCCGTCTTGGATGATGATTTCTTCGTGATCGAGGATCCTCAGGAGAAGGTGGCGACAGTGGGAGCTGTTTTCCAGGAAGTGTACAAGGTGAATGATAGTATTCGCCCGAATCACGACCTGGAGAGCAGAGCCCTGCTTCATCACTCCTACCTTAGAAATGATTTCGATCATTGTCGATCCGAGAATCTTGGTTTTACCAGGTTCAATGACGATTTCATGGCAAATAATGCCGTCACCAATGAAGGGGCGAACACCCTGTTTATTTCGACGGGGTATCTCCAGATGATCTTCGAGTCACTGAAGAGAAAAAAATCCGCGGGAATCGACGGAATATCTAATGTTGTGCTCAGACATCTCCCACCATTGGCTGTAGAGATGTACACCATACTGTTCAACAATGCACTGAATAATGCATATTATCCAGTGGGTTGGAAGACAGCGGTGGTGCAACCAATTCCCAAGAGGGGTAAAGATACCTCTAACCCATCAAATCTTCGGTCGATAAGTCTCCTTCCAAGTGTTAGCAAGGTCTTCGAGAAGGTGGTCCATAGAGCCCTGTCTAAATTTGTTGAGGAAAATAAAATCATTCCGGAGAATCAGTTCGGTTTCAGAGCGGGGCATAACACTATTCATGCCGCGTCGAAACTCGTGTCGGATATCCAGTGGAACAAATGCAAGAACCAATGCACGGGTGCCTGTCTGATTGACTTGGAGAAAGCTTTCGACACCGTATGGTTAGAAGGTCTTTATTACAAGCTCAGTCGGCTGGGCATAAGTAAACCACTGCTATATATGATATTTGACATGTTAACAGGTAGAAAGTTCGTAGTGAAAATTGCCAACGTGACTTCTACCCAAACATTTGATATTAACAACGGCCTGCAACAGGGTACGGTGAACTCGCCGATCCTGTTCAACATTTACTTCAGTGATTTGATAGCTTCTCTTCACCATTCAATAGCGTATGCGGACGATTTAATCGCGTACAGGTCAGGTCCAACGATCGACGTCATTGTCACTCTCTTGCAGCGGGACTTCGAAAAAATTCAGCAGTATTGTGATGACTGGAAGTTGAAAATCAACTGCCAGAAATCAGAAACTATTTTGTTCAGAACGCCTTTGGCTAGGGCCTCCCGAGACACTAGAAAAAATTGGCGCGGGTTCTCAATTCTCGGACCGGACGGGCGCCCATTGGCGAAACAAAATGTAGTCAAATACCTTGGGATCTGGCTAGACCAGTATCTATATTTTGACAAACATATAGATGCTGCTCTGGCGAGGGCCCGAGGCGCTTTTGCTCTTACAAGATGGCTGTTTCATAGCAACCAACTTGATTCGAGAGTAAAGGTAATTTGCTACATGGCCTTAATCAGGCCCATGATTGCTTATGGATGTCCCGTGTGGTTTAATGTGAGAGCTAGCTTAATGGAAAAGATTCGGGTGCTTGAGAGACAATGTCTCAGAACTTGTCTTGGGTTATATAGGACACCCGAATCTGAGTACACGAAATTTTACTCGAACGAGGTCCTATACAATAGAGCCAGGATTGTACGGGTAGATAACTTTCTGATAAAACTGATTCGAAGCCACGTTGCAAGAGCAATGACTTCGGTCAATAACCTGATCTCCGGGGCTTACTTCCCTAATTACATGTACCACGAGAAAGTTCGCCTTAGCGGCTTTGTCCCCCCAGAGGCATTCCTCTATTTTGATCAATGTGAGCTGATCCAGGATAGATCAGCGGTACCGCTAATCTTCCACGTGGCCCGTAAATCTGTGGAGCGGCGGCTCCTATACGAACATGATGTTGCGCTCCGCGAGCCCGAGCGCCTCAGGTTTAGTAAATCAGTGTCGCACCAAGATCGGGGAGACGTCGCCCGACAGCATCAACGCTTTTGGTGGCTGGAGCAGACTGCGTCAGTGGTTAACTTTAATAGGTCAGCCTCTTTAAGACAAAGCTTGCCATATGCCAGTGGCAGGCTTGCATAGACTAGGGTAGATTAGAAGAGGTTAGAGTAGGTTAGGATAGGTTAGGACAGGCTAAGGCAAGCAAGGGTGGCTGGAAGGCTTACTTTAGATTTAGCTGTAATTAAAAAAAACAAAAAAAAAATCACAAAACAATAATGAAGAAAAAGATATATTATACATACAAAAGGTATACGTATGTATTTTTGTATATATTGTATCTTTTAGTTAAGGTAGGGTTAAGTTGTTTTTAGTTATAAGCTTTTTTATAAAAAAATTATCTGATGCTAAGTTTTTAAAAAATATCACTTTCTTAGCCTAAGTTGTTTATTTATTTTAATTATTGCAAATTAATCATAAGGCCGAAAGGCATAGTCTTAAATTGTTCTGTTTGCTTTAGAGTGTCCGTATAGGGCCAGTAAGGTATTTTATGTTAGTTGTTATGTAAGCTAGTTTTAAACATTTTTGTCTAGGGTAAGTGTGTTCTTAATATATAAAAACAAAAATGAAATAAAAAAAAAAAAAAAAAAAATGAATTTAACTGCCTCCGTATAGAACATCCAAACAGTGAGAACAGTACAGGCTTTTCAGTCATTCACCAGAACATTCGTAACATGAGAGCTAGCTTTGATTCTTTTTCCACTCATCTCGCATCTCTTGACCATTTGCCGGATCTAATATTTCTTTCTGAGATTTGGATTTTCGAAGAAAAAATCTCAGATTATGCAATACCAAACTACACATTGTCTGCAAACTGTAATAATAATTATTCAGCTGGAGGTGTTGCAGTGTTCTTCGGAAATAACTTAAAAGGTTGAAGTTAAAATTTGAAAGTGCGGATATATTGACTGTATATTGTGAACGTTAGCAAACGTTACTGTTTTTGTTGTGTATATAGACTTCATAAGTTTTCAGTAGCTGCGTTCATAGATGAATTCTCCGATTTCTTAGACAAGCAAACTTGTAAAAATATGGCACTCCTGGATGATCTTAATATAAACATTCTGTCTGATTCAATAGATGTCGACAACTACTTATCACTGTTGGCCTCATATGGTCTTGAGTCCTTATTGAATCAACCTACCCGCTTAGATTCCTGTCTAGAACATATTTTCATAAGGCTTCATAGAAACAATTTTATAGAATACCAAGTAATGGCCCATGATTTGAGTATAACGGTGCCGTGAAATAACGCCGAGCGAAATAACGCCGAATTTGAGAATTCGGCCTTATTTCGCATTCATAGTTGGAAATAAAGCCGAATTTTGTGATTCGGCCTTATTTCGCTTCCAAGTGTGAAATAAAGGCGAGTCGGCTTTATTTCGCTTTGATTTGAACGTTTGTTTTGTTATATTTTGACTGTTGATACAGGCGCCTGCCTGGCGAAAAGCACCTACCCCGAGCGGAGCAACGAAGTTGCGTGAGCGGGACCTGCCGCATATGAAAAGAGAGTTCAAATCCCTTAGTCCCGCGAAGCGGGCCACTTAGGTACTGTTAAAATTCATTAAAATCTGTCCAGCGGTTTTCACGCCATTAGGTAACAGATAAAAAACAGAAAAAAAAAAAACGCTAAAATAGTTGAACAAATAGCGAAACAGTATGTACATCTATCTAAATCTATACTTATAATAAAACTCTAGGGTTTATTTTAATGAAATGTAACAGTTCCTGGGTGGCCCGCTTCGCGGGATTAAGGGATTTAGGTGCCGTGAAATAACGCCGAGCGAAATAACACCGAATTCTCAAATTCGGCCTTATATCACTTTATGAAAGCGAAATAAGACCGAATTTCAAATTTGGCTTTATTTCGCTTTCATATAGAGAAATAAAGCCGAGCATTGTTTGTGAAATAAAGCCGAATTTCTGAGATAAAGCGAATGTAAAACTTTACCGTATATTTTACAACATATCTAAAAAAAAAATTAAGTAGGTATGTAGTTAGAAAAAAAAAACGAATTTTTAATACGGTTATATTTTGACTGTTGATACAGGCGCCTGCCTGGCGAAAAGCACCTACCCCGAGCGGAGCAACGAAGTTGCGTGAGCGGGACCTGCCGCATATGAAAAGAGAGTTTAAATCCCTTAGTCCCGCGAAGCGGGCCACCCAGGAACTGTTACATTTCATTAAAATAAACCCTAGAGTTTTATTATAAGTATAGATTTAGATAGTATGTACATACTGTTTCGCTATTTGTTCAACTATTTTAGGGTTTTTTTTTTTTCTGTTTTTTATCTCTTACCTAATGGCGTGAAAACCGCTGGACAGATTTTAATGAATTTTAACAGTACCTAAGTGGCCCGCTTCGCGGGACTAAGGGATTTAAACTCTCTTTTCATATGCGGCAGGTCCCGCTCACGCAACTTCGTTGCTCCGCTCGGGGTAGGTGCTTTTCGCCAGGCAGGCGCCTGTATCAACAGTCAAAATATAACAAAACAAACGTTCAAATCAAAGCGAAATAAAGCCGACTCGCCTTTATTTCACACTTGGAAGCGAAATAAGGCCGAATCACAAAATTCGGCTTTATTTCCAACTATGAATGCGAAATAAGGCCGAATTCTCAAATTCGGCGTTATTTCGCTCGGCGTTATTTCACGGCACCACCTACTTCATTTATTTTTTAGATATGTTGTAAGATATACGGTAAAGTTTTACATTCGCTTTATCTCAGAAATTCGGCTTTATTTCACAAACAATGCTCGGCTTTATTTCTCTATATGAAAGCGAAATAAAGCCAAATTTGAAAGTCGGTCTTATTTCGCTTTCATAAAGTGATATAAGGCCGAATTTGAGAATTCGGTGTTATTTCGCTCGGCGTTATTTCACGGCACCGAGTATCATTATAACAGATCATTATTTAAGTAGTATTCAATTCGATCATAAGGAATATAAGACTAGCAATTCCTCGTATTTTGGTTTTGATAAAATTAATTTGAATGCTCTTAAAACTAGGCTTTGCTTTGAATTTTGGGATGAAGTTTTTAACTCACATGATCCATCCCAAGCCTTTGATACATTTCTTAAAATATTTCAGTCTCACTTATCGTGTTGTAGTCATCGTATGAATAAAAAGTGTAATAAGCTCAGATGTATCAAACCGTGGATGACTATCCCTTTACTTAGGAAAATAAAAAAGAAAAAAATGTTTTATTCGCGTGTGAAAAAGCATCCCAATAATACAAGGCTTAAAAAGTATTACGATAAATTATGCATGGAATTAAAAAATGACATACCAATTTGCAAGGATTCTTACTTTGGGAACAAGTTAACTAAGAATATTGGTAATACGAAAAAGGAATGGGAAGTGGTAAAAGAGATACTAAACAGAACAAAGAAGAATGATGATATAATTTTAGGAATTAATAATGTACTTGTATCTGACCCGTTGTTAGTGTCCAACCTATTTAATGATTTTTTTTTCTAATCTGTCCTCTGTACAAGAATTGTCAAATGTAAGTGTTTCTTCTTGTCTATGTGAACATTCATTTAATAGAGAATTTCTACAAACCCAAACATTTTTTTTCAAGAATTTACGGGACTTGAGGTTCATAAGATTATAATGTCGCTTAAATCAACAAGTTCGTCTTCTTATGATCTAGTTTCCAGCTTCGTCCTGAAGCAGATTTAATTTCATATCTCTGATATACTGAGCTTCATTTTTAATCTTGAAAAAAAATCACTGAAAACAGCTATAGTGGTGCCACTTCATTAGAAAGGAGATACTCTGACGATCAACAACTATCGTCCCATTTCACTATTATCTGTTTTTTTTCGAAAATATTCGAAAACATTATAAAATCCAGAATTTTTTCGTTTTTTAGTAGGACAAAGTTCTTTATTAACTATCACTTTGGCTTTAGAAGTGGTAGGTCGACAGAAAGTACCTTACTTAAATTCACCGGGGAAATATATGATAGCTTAAATCTATCTCAAACTTGACTGGTTTGCCTCCTACTTATCAAATCGCATACAGATGGTTAAAATCATTAGCTCACCAAAATATATAAACATGGGAGCTCCGCAGGGGTCTGTTTTAGGGCCTATTCTGTTTTTAATTTTTGTTAACTCTCTGTTCGTCCAACCGTTTAAAGGCAAAATAACACCATTTGCTGACGACACCGCTAGAGTGTGTTGAACATTTTAAATATTTGAGCATAATTTTAGATCATAATCTCAGTTGGAAGGATCATACCTGTTATTTGAAACTTGAATAGAGTAGTAAAACAGCTATATCATTTAAGTCTATATTGTAATACAACTGTCTTGAAACTAGTTTACAATGGCTTATTAAAATCTAAATTATAGTATGGATTAGTATGGGGTAGTTCTTATTACACGCATATCAAACCCTTAATAAATAAGCAAAAACATGGAGTTAGAGTTATCTGTAGAGTAAGCCGTACAACTCATAGTTTTGAACTTTTCAGAAATCTTGAATTTCTTCCACTGAGCACTTATACTGCTTTAAAGTCCGAAAAATATTTTTTTGAGAAATGTGGATTCTACGCGGTTAGACTACATGATGACTACAACTTGCGTATCAACACCAGAAACTTTGTAACAGTGCCAGCAGTCCACAAAACAGTTTTCTTAGTTGCTATTAAAAAATGGCTTATCTCATTTAATTACACGGCTATTGAACAAACTTTTACACCGTTAGTTTAAATGTTTATATGTTTGGATATTCTGCTTTTCATTTTGTACTCCGTCTTCGAAATTTCAACATATTGTTTTTCCCATCAATATTTTATTGAATTTTATGTAATTCTATATTTGAATTGATAGTACATTCGCCTCTTGTCTGGTTGACAACAAAATATATTTAAAAATTATTTCATTGTTTAATTTATCTAATTATTTTGTTATTTTTATAGCTTTAAGCTTGCAATGGAATAAAGTTTGAAATTATATTGTATTATTATTATATATTATTATTATTAAGTATGTAGCGCCAATGTGAGACATTAACTACATCTTGAACTTCAGCCACCCGTTTCGCCACGAAGGTCTTCCATCGACTTGGTTCTGCACGAATTCACGCTAACACCACGGTAGAGTCAGACCAAGCAAACCTTTCTAATGAGTCGGGATAACAACACTGCACCACATAGTTCGAGGCGTGGTATACTTGTCGTCTTAAGTGGTGCTACCGTTTTTTTTTTGCCATTAGTAGACTGGATATTGTCGAAATCATGAGTTACTCTGGCATACACCACAGCACTGTAGGCAACGGTGGACGCATCGCAAAACCCATGTAATTCACAGGAAAGTTGATTCGAATGTGACCCTATCCAACGATTTATCCTGATCGAATTTGCCATACCAAGGCCCTCACGATATGCTAACCATTCTGATTTAAGTGGCGATGGTAATGGATCGTCCCATTGCAACCCAGATGACCAAAGCTTCTGAAGGAAAATTTTGCCGATTATGATGCTTGGAGCCAGCCATCCTAAGGGATCAAACAGCTTGGCGATATCCCCTAGGACGTGACGCTTAGTAATGACCGCTAGTGGATTTTGTTTTACTCCAACTATGTACGAAAACGTGTCTTCTTCTGGGCTCCAATGCAAGCCTAATGTCTTTAAGCCTAATGTCTTAGTACCAATTCACACCTTACTCTCCAGCATGTCCTTGGGAAGGTTTGCTAAAACTTCCTTTTCATTAGATGCCCACTTCTTTAAGATGAATGCCCCTCCTCCTTCTTCTTCTTTTCCTTTTTCCGGCGTTGTTATGGTCAGAAGTGTAGGACCATAACCTTAACACTTAACTGCATTCCTACTGGTCCGCTTGTGGGGTCCGCCGGTTTGACCTCAGAAAGTAGCGGCAGGCTTTCCGGTTTGGGATTACTTCATCGCTGAGGCCAATCAAATGCTGGTGTTTTTGCATTTGTTTGCACCAATTGTTTTTCGGCCTGTCTTTTTTGCGTGTTGAAATTGGAATGTTGATTGATAACGCCTTTTGGACGGGGTTCAAAGGATCTCTCATTTGAACATGGCAATACCAACTGAGTATATTTTTTTATTTTTTGTGACACGGGCATGCTCCAGATTTTTTTGTTTGATCTTACTCTTACAACACCGGTGATCTCCAGTCGTGTCAACCCACTGATTTGCATGTACACTTGTGGGGCAGTTTAATGGTGGTATATGTGTCCCTAGGCTCACCTTGGTGTTTTCTAAATTGCCTAGATGTGTTTTTTTGTTTACCTTTGTTTTAGTTGCCTTTTACGACAAGCGAGAGGTATCGCTGCAGGAATATTCTTAACCCGTCCCTGCAGGGGACAATGCCCCTCCTCCTAATAAGTCGATTAATTGATTCCTTAGCTGCAGTGCACTTTCTATTGACTCCCCGCCCGACAGCACATCGTCCACATAAAAGTCGCGTCTTTATAGCGAGATATGGAGCACAGGCTGTTCCGTAGGTGACCGTCGAAAGTCTATAGTCACAAATTTCACCAGAGGTTAGGTTTCGCCATATTATTCGCTGAAGGTCGAGATCACGAATCTATCGAAACATTTTCTCAATATCCGCTAAGCTACTGGATGTATTCGCCATTGTGTGACAATCAAAGTTAAGTTTCATTGCAGCTTGGGACCTATATGCAGAGAATTATTTAACGATCTCCCATTTGAGAGTCTACACGATGCATTAAATACCACTCGAAATTTAGTAGAATCACCATCCTTGGTCATAACTGCATGATGAGGCAAATAAGATATGAGACGGTTCTCTTCAGTACCTAGTTCTTTCAAAATCTCCATATGTGTCAAACTCAGATATTCAGCCATAAATTTGTGATAATGATCTCGCAAATCATGATCTACTTCAAATCGTCTTTCGATTTGAGATAATCGACGAACCGCAAGTTGACGCGTTTGAGAAAAATCCTGACTGACGAGCGTTTGCTTTCGAGGAAGTCTGACCACATATCGGCCCGATTCATCCCGCTTGCAAGTAGCGTCGAAAAATGCGTCACACTCCCTCTCTTCCCTTGACAAAGATGCATTATCCCCTTCAACATCTTCCAAAGACCAAAATCGTCGAAGTTCTTCCTCTAAACCTAAACAGGAACACGATTCCAATGCTTCGGCAGTTATGTTAACTGCAAGCATACATTTACGACGTGTACATCTGTCCGACGTAGTAGACCCACTCAGTATCCAGCCCATGGTAGTATTCTGAGCCAATGATGTCCCAAAAGAACCTTGCTTGATGCCGTCGATGACAATTTGACTGAATATGTCTGCTCCTAGCAACAGGTCAATGCGGCCACCTTTATGTAGTGTGGATCAGCTAATTGCAAACTATTCACATGATCCCATGTACATGATTCGGGTCCAATAGCGGGAAAGTAGTTGGTGACATGGCTGACGACCCACGCTCGAGTGTTATAGACAAGATTTACATTATAACGAGAATATATTGCTAGGTTCACAAGACTACGAATTTTTCCTAAACTTGATGATGCTAACCCACTAATATTGAGATTTACCCTTAACTTTGGGATACCCAAACTGCCGAACTGCGCCTTCCGAAATGAAGCTAGCTTGCGAGCCTTGATCAAGCAAAGCCCTGAGTTCAACCTTTGTTCCATCTGAACGCTCCACCAAAACCCATGCGGTGGCCAAAAGAACTTTGTTGAAAGTTGACCTAATTGCATGATGCGTAGTGATGTTATTGCTCCGATTTGAGATTCCTATAGGTGATGATGACGGTGAACACGATGATGGTGGTTCCAATGACTGGTGGATCATTGTGTGATGCGTGCCTTCGCATTGCTTGCACCTGCTTGATGACGAACAGTTGTTTGCCGAATGATCACTTCGGAGGCAGTTAAAACACAAGTGTGCCTTTTGAACCTGATCCTGTCGTTCTGGAATCGACTGTCTTCGAAATAATGGGCAATAGGTGATGAGATGTTTCTCCGTGCACAGTGAGCACTTTTTTGATGTGCCAATATGATATGATTTGATTGATGACCTCATAGCTTGAGATTGGCCACTTATCTTGACAGAATCATACCTGCTACCAATTGATTCTAAGGTACGTAGTCTCGTCTCCAGAAACTCGGTCGGCTCTGAGCTCCTCGGCGTGGTAGTATCTGCAGCAACTGATAGTTCCCAGTCCTTGCGGCTTATAGGATCTAGTTTGGAAGTTAGATGGAAAATGATCCAATCGTCCCATTGATGCACTGGTCTGCCCAGATTCCTTAAGAGATCGAGCATATCTTGTGTGGTGTCTAATAAACGTCTGACCTCACCGGTAGTTTCCCCTTTTGACACGGGCAGTGCGGTGAACTTCCTTAAGTACGACATGACGATAATGCGCTCGTTCTCATACCGACTTGTCAACATTTTACCTCATAGTTAGCTTCTTCAAGGGCAATGTTCTTTAGCAAAAGTGCTGCGTCACCCATAAGATGACCTTTCAGATGAGAAAGCTTACATATGTACTTTAGAAATTGGTGCGTTGTGAACAATGCTCGTGAACAAATCACGAAATGACATCCAGAACAAGTAATCTCCCGAAAACATGGGCAGATTGATTTTCGGGAATTGAGAAGAAATGACCTGTTGAGGTTTGGTGGATTCACTCTCCACTGTGGCCGATGGTGGCATTCTTTCTTGCAGTAAATCTGTTAAATAACCCAAGGTATCACAAAAGACACTTTCTACCTCGGTATACTTATCTTTTTCTAAATAATCTTCCTTCAGATCACTTTTGGTCAACAGATCGTCGTGGTTTTGTTGGAATTTCAGCCAATATCCCTTAAGCAGCTCAATTCGCATTTTAACGTATGCTGTTATATGACTTGCCTATTCAATTAATTGCAATCGCGTTGGGTACTCGGCTTTATATACATATTTATTTATTATAATAGTTATCAGGGTGTTCGATCCGGCTCGAAGGACCAAAAAATGTGCCGATTAGAACCATTGCGGTCAAGAAAAAAAAACCCAGATGTGACGATGATCACCAGACAAGTTGTCTTCTTAACAGTCGTAATCCAACTCAACTTTTGTTTGTCACATAAGTAAACAAACGGTTAATGCAATTCTATATACTACAATACTTGTACAATGTGAATATACATAAGTAAGTTAAGAGTAAGAGAAAGAGAGTTCATACGTAGTTTTGGTACACGTTAGCAGTCGTCCAATCAGTTTATCCTGGAAGAGACGGTCGCGTAAGGGCATGCGACATACGACTTAAAAATCAACAAGTACTCCGAAGGGCTGTACACTAATCTTTCCTCTCGAGATTTCATCTAGTATCGGCGGGCCCGAATATGTAAAAAATTGTGTGACAGAGACAACAACCATACAAATGCACAACGAAAGCAACACAAAAGCCTTTATTTATATAAGTATATATACACATATTCAAATATTCAAAGTTTTCACACATACACACACATTGTATAAGAGTATAAATAGATTGACAAATACGTAACAAAGGAAGTATTAAATGAACCGCCGACACTGTCCTTTGGTCCGGGGATTATAAATTCAACTCGTATTTTAATAATCATTTTTTTCAATAATGATTCATCGTATTTTCAATAAATTGCATATTTCCAACCCCATTCGCACTCATGCATAACGTTACCTCCTCCGTGTTTTATCGTTTGTATAATATTGGTGGATGCATTTTTTCCCACTTTTCTCCAGACCTTACGGTCTCCGTCGGGTCCAAATATTTTAAATTTGGTTTCGTCAGTAAATATTGCACTACTCCAAAAGTCTTCAGTGCAGTTTAAGTGCTCTTTTGCAAACTCCACTGTAGTCAACGCTTTTGAGCACCCTACGCACGATTTCATCATTAACACTGCTATTTTCAGCCATTTCTCTATTTATTTCTGTAGCTGAGTTTTTTGCATCTTGTTTAATTTTTCTTGTTATAAGTGATTTATCACGTAGATTTAATTCCATAGGACGGCCAGATTGTTGTTGTGATTGAATGCTATCGCGCTGTAGAATGCTATGAATTGTTGAAATGTTGTTGAAATTTACATAAGACGATATTGCCTTTAGTTTTTTGCTTTACTGTGCATTTGAAAAATAATTTTTCTTTCTGCTTCGGTAGTTTCCCTTGATTTTCTACCCTTTTAAATATAAATTTAGTAAAATGCTGTAAGCAACGAAAAATATACTGTATGATAGCCTTTTGATGTTTGCAAATGCTGATTATGTACTAATAAGGAAAGCCAACAACATATTTTAAGAAGAATTTAAAACGGCACTTGATTTTAACCGTAAATGGTAGCAATTTCGAATAGTTTTGTGACACGGAATTCGCTCCGTTATTGTTTATTTTGCCTTTTGGGTTGTTGCAGAGAGAAAGTGTTCATTTTTTTTTTTTTGTTTTTTGGAGACTTCTACTATCTGTTGGAGCACTCAGACACAAATGCTGGTCCATTGTACTAACAGACAGACACCATGTCTTTATTGTATTTTCCCTGTTGTCCTACTATACAAGTCTAAGTGAATTTAGTCTTCCGGCTTTGTTCAAGAAGGTCTTGAGTTCATGCACTAATTTGGAGTTAGATAGAGGGTTGGACACAGCTTTGAATGGAGCTTGACTGTCACTGCAGACGCATATGCTTTTTCGTGCTCAAAGAAAACTCCAGCGCCGGATCCCTGCCCAGTCCTGGAGCCATCTGCCAAATGCGAAGACATTCCATTCCAGGTTCAGTGTCTGGCCAAAGCCAGTCCTGACGCCATGGAAATGTGACTGCGAAGTTACAGCGCAGTAGGATGGCAGGTGTCATTGCGTCAGAAGGCATATCCATGAGACAGGGGTCGTAGGATATTTCTCCCGCAAGTACAACTTCACTCCAATGCGAGTTGTACCAAAGACTATTTCTCTTTAGGTGAGAAATGGCTTTCAATGCACACCCTCTGATATATACTCGTATGTCAAGAGGTGGAAGATTCATCATAGCATCTAGAGCCGCCCCCGGTGTGCTGGGGAACGCCTCCGTGCAGCTGAGACAGACCGCTCTTTCGAGTTTGGTGAGTGAAGCCACAGCGTGTTTGCGTGTTAGCCTGCTCCACAAAACAACCGATGCATATGAGATTATCGGTCTTATAATTGCCGTGTAGATCCAGAGGACTTTTTTCGGCGATAGGCCCCATGTTTTGCCAAAGGCACCTTTGCATGGCCAAAAAGCTGACAGCGCTTTGGTGGTTTTGGACTCAACATGCTTTGACCAAAGAAGCTTGTTATCTAGGATGACTCCCAGGCACTTAGCTTCCATGGATATCGGGATGGGAATGCCTTTTAGCACCAGCTGAGTAATGCCAGTAAGTCCTTCTCGTGAAGAGAACGACATCAGTCTTAAGAGGATTAACCGGCAGCCCATTTCTCCTGAACCAGTCTTCGATCACATCTAGCGCCGCCTGCGCTTTGAGACAGATATTCGCTAAACATGAGCCGACAGAGAGAACAGCAACATCATCTGCATAGGCCTGGGCATAGATTCCAGAAGCATTGAGAGCATCGAGCAGAGAGTCGACCACCATGCACCATAACAGCGGAAACAAGACGCCGTCTTGCGGGCAGCCCCTGTTTACTCCAGACTTAACACATTGTTCGAGGCCTGCATCAGCGATCAATGTCCTGTGCACGAGCATTGCTTTGATCCACAAAACCCGTGCTTCATCTACGCCATGGCGTCTAGCAGCGTTACACATGCTGTCGAAAGTAGCGTTATCAAAAGCTCCCTCAATGTCGACGAAAATGCCTTGTACGCCTATGCTCTTTTCTTTCGAGAGCGCATTCAATTCTCACAACTAGGTTCTGAAGCGCAGTCTCGCAGGATTTTATAAGCATGTTGCATGTCCGAGAGAGGATGCATTCGAAGGGCAACTTTGCGCACGTGCAGCTCTACTAATCTTTCCATGCTTTTCAGCAAGAAGGATGTTAGACTGATTAGTCTAAAACTCTTGGCGAGTGACAGTTGTCTTATACCTTTTTGCAGCATAACGGGGTATATCCCATCAGTGCCCGGCGACTTCAAGCCATCGAAGGATGCCACAACAAATTCAATGGTGTCAGTAGTTGCCATGCGTGATGCAACATACCAGCTACGCCGGGTTGTTTTCATCGTTTCAGTCGCAGTTTCCAATGAAGGAGTGTGCAACGAGCCGAAGACAGTCTGATTTCCCGGGAAATGGGTCTGCAATAGTAAACTAAGAGTTTCTGCTTTAGACTCGGTGAAGGTACCATCAAACTTTCTGAGTACATCTAGCTATGTCGATTTTCCTCGTTTGAGAACGTTAACCAACTTGCTGGTCGCGCTCAGGGATTTGATCTCTTCGCAGAAGGACTTATAGGAATCATTCTTCGATTTATGAATAAGCTTCTCATATTCCTTCTGCTTCGATCGACATTTATTCCAGTCATCTTCCGAGTTCGATTTAAGCAATCTATTCAGGAGACTTCTGGCTTCCCTGCGAAGACATTGGAGTTCAGCGTTCCACCAGGGAACTGGCTTCCTGCTGGGAGGTATTTTGACAGGATATGTGAGTTCGAAACAGTTGGTGATGGCGCTGCTCAGGTTGTGAACGGCGTCCTCCACCAATTGATTTGTTTTGAGTTTAGGCAGGGCTTGAGTGGATTTCTCAAGCTCCTCGCTGAATCGCACATAGTCCGTCTTTCTCGGATGCCGCTTGGGCTACGAGGGGAAGATCCCACACTTCAATTGGAATTCGATGTATCTATGGTCTGACAGCGTAACATCTGGTAAGACTCTCCAGTTAGTGATGGCCTTCACATGCCTATTAGACAGGGTTAAGTCAATCACTTCTTGTCGTCTCGCCATCACAAAGGTTGGTTGAGAGTCAACATTGTTGATGATAAGGTCAGACGAAAGAAGTTTAAAAGATGGTCTCCCATCCGGTTGCATTTGCTGCTGCCTGCATCGCAACAGATGATGAGTCCAATCCTTTTGGCTTCACAGTACTCTACGAGTTCAGAAACCACCTCAGGTGGCGGGGGCAGTACCGAGTCGTAGGGGAAGTAAGCAGACGCCACGACGAAGTGTTCAATTTCTACGTGCGCTTTATAGCTAACTTTCGCAGCCACCCGATCTTGACCACAGAATTGTCCAAGTTTGGTTGCCGATAGCGTGTTCGATATGATAAGGCAGACCCTGGGCCTTTCGGATCGCTCATCATAAAGGATCGTAGCATCACATATACCACCAAGACCACAGAGGCGTTTATTCCACACCCATGTTTCCTGAATGGATATAATGTGATGATTTGTACTACTGCATGCAATTCTGCTACTGAGAAGAGCGGTAGCAGCCTTGCAATGCTATAGGTTAATCTGAGTAAAAATCATAGATTTAGACTGCGAAACACGTTCCATCCTTCGACTACTTGACATCAAAGTGGAATAAAATCCTTCCAAGGCCGAAGTAGGGACGTAAGTTGTACGCGAATTTCAGGGTCTCGACAGCTGTTGTCCAATCCCACAACTAGAGTGAAGCCCTCTTTTTATCAGAGAGTTATTTTTCTCCTTGTAGGAATAGACAGTCCAGGCCCTCATGTCGAGCGCACGTAGTCGCGTCAGCACTTTCAGCTTGTTTCCGGGTTTTCCCGGAATCCAGCAGATGGCGCGCGTTAATTTTGGGAGACTAACTACCTAATATGTAGTAGTTCCCAGGGGAGGAACTTTCGGCACCATGCTCCTGATCCAGGCAGATGTCTGTTGTGAGGAACAGCTCACCACGAAGGCACCATTCATCAAAGCAGACCTCTCAGCCTGAATACAAAAGCCTGTTGCTGAAGCTAGCTCCAGTAGATGATCCTCGCAGTGTTGGCAATCTGCGCCGGTCATTCTGCTGTCACTGCCAGCCTTCCCTATCCTGACCTTTTCAGAGGAGATGGCTGCCTCTTTGTAGGAGAGGAGCTTGTCTCGAATCTTTACGGTCGCTTGTGTCTCCTTTCCAGAGGAAAGGGTTTTGTTGTGCGAAGTGTCCGCCTCCGATGAGCAGCCTTTGGTCCTCTCCGTCTTCAGATTTTTGCTTTGATCTTTGTTGATCGCCGCATCTACCTTCGGACTCCGATTTCCCGCTGCTACGCCAGAGGAGGAGACATCAGGAGACATAATTAATTGTTAATAGGGAATAAATGTTGAATTGACACTGATTTTTATTATTATTGCTTAATTATTTGTTATTTACCAACACTCAAATCCAGAAAAAAACATAATTCCGAATACTTTTGTGAAGGTCTGTTTCTAAATAATTGTTGTGCTGACCCATAAGAGTTATGACGGCCGTTGCCCTCGGTTTCCATGACCTAAAATGTAAACAAATAAAGTGAACTAATGCAGCCAATAACCTATTGAGAAATAATGATATCCATCCAATGCATTTTGCCAACACTTGGAAAATGTATACACAAGCAAGTGAATTGACGATTCCGGAGTATTTAGGAAGTTCTAAGTTTTTGAACTAAAACAATTTTTCCATGTAGCTTAAGTTGCAATAATGTTAATCGTAAGTTCATATATAACCGCTAACATGATGAATGCACTAACAGTACTAATAACCAAACTGAGTAACTAAATATGAAGTTAGACCGACTAAAGATCGTTATTTGGAATGCTAACGGACTGCAGCAGGACGTCAAAGAATTGAAACTACTTATCAGAACCAAAACCATAGACATCTTATTGATTTCAGAAACACATTTCACAGACAAAAACTTTTTCAAAATACCCGAATACAATGTGTATCAAACAAATCACCCTGACAACAAAGCTCATGGTGGCACAGCAATCATAATAAGACAGACAATCAAATCAATAGATCTTGCAGGCTGTAAAGCTGAGCATATCCAAGCAACGACCATACAAATTGAAGACACATACGGATCACTCATAATCTCGGCACTTTATTGTCCACCCAAATTTAACATATCGACAGACCAATACAAAAAGTACAGCAACACGCTAGATAAAAGATTCATTGCAGGAGGCGACTTTAGTGCAAAAAACACAGACTGGGGCTCCAGATTCACAAACAGAAAGGGAAGCATCCTTCTAAATGTTCTAAAGTCACTTAACGTGCATTTTCTCAGCCCAGGGGGACCAACATACTGGCCCACAGATATGAACAAGAAACCTGATCTCATAGACTTCTGTATACACAAAAGTATACCCAGTACAAGAATAACCGCAAGAACTTCCCTTGACCTCTCTTCTGACCAATTCCCATAATCACC
This sequence comes from Merodon equestris, assembly GCA_958301585.1. Taxonomy (NCBI): domain Eukaryota; kingdom Metazoa; phylum Arthropoda; class Insecta; order Diptera; family Syrphidae; genus Merodon; species Merodon equestris. The sequence goes on along the minus strand of OY284414.1, from coordinate 50,601,297 downwards.
TACGAGACCAAAGCTACCGCGCTATTCCACAATACAAGGATTCACAACAAAAGAACTGACTGGCAAACATTTAACGACATCCTAACAAGTGATCTGCCACACAGAATCCCTTTAAAATCCTGACAACATAGATAGTGCAATAATTTACTTTAACGGCATCTTAATAAATGCATTGAGCATCTTTACGCCACAACTTGTCCCAGGTGAACGTGAATCCTATTCTCCCCTATATATCCTAAACAAAATTAGACACAAATGCAATATTCGAAAACTATGGCAAACGAATCGCTCTCTTGAGCTAAAGGCCAAACTAAATAAGACCATAAAATCACTGAAGGACATATTACTCTCTCTGGAAACCCACAAGAAATTTGAAACAGACGACTTCACGTAAACAAATCGTGCTCTAAGACAAATAGAGAAAAAGCCGCAACATTAGCGCACTTCTTTGCCAACTGCTTCACAAACGAAAAAGACAATAATCCACAATATTTAAGCCTCCTAAACACGAATGAAGCAATTCCAATCAAATTGACTACTAAAAATTAAATTGGCTTTCATATTAATAAAGGGCCTAATAAATGCCCTGGTTACGACATGACAAATGGGAAAATCTTAAAATAACTATCTGAACACCCAATTATTTATATCAGAAATATATTTAACACTGTAATTCGAACTACTCGTAAATGCTTCCCAAAAGCATGAAAATTCGCTGAAGTGCACGCCATCCCAAAACCAGGGAAAGACATAACAAAAACAAGTAGCTATCGAGTAAAGTAGCCTTTTACCAGTTTTATCTAAACTCCTGGAAAAAATCACACAACCAATACTGGACAACAACAACGTTGTACCGAATCATCAATTCGGGTTCAGACAACATCACGTACACTCGACTATACAACAAACACATTGGGTAATAAACAAAATATCAAATGACTTAGACAATAAAAGATACTGCTCAGCAGTATTTCTTGACGTATCTAAAGCATTCGATAAAGTCTGGCACGAGGGACTACTTTCCAAACTTAATAAAGCCTTACCATTAGACTTTTACTTACTACTTAAAAGCTATCTTGACAAACGACACTTCTATATAAAACACAAAGAAGAATACTCTAGTTTGCACATAGTTCAAGCTGGCCTTCCCAGGGTAGCGTTTTGGGGCCACTACTCTACTTAACATACACTGCAGACATACCTACCCCGACATCGCAACACTTCATGCTAGCAACATTTGCAGACGACACGATCATAGTACAATCTGATAAAGACATAAATGATGCAAATCTCAAACTACAAAACCATTTAAATAATACAATACAGTGGTTCGCAAAATGGGGTATACAAATAAATGAAGAAAAGACTATTCAGGTTATCTACAACACTAGAAAAATTGACAATCCACCTCCTATAACAATTAACAATAAGAACATAAAAACCAGCAATCACGCCAAATATCTAGATATGGTTATTGGGCCAGCGCACACGAGAGTAATTTTATCAGGAGGAATGCTCTGCTCTAAGCGCACACGGAATGAATTACTCCAACTGAAAAAAATGTATATGTGAACCTCGTTTCATTGTATTAGTGTTTTCGTCTTTCTGACATTTCATTTGACAGAGATATTTCGCAAAAGACGTCTTCTCTTTTGTCCACGCATTTAAAATGTCCATTTGGTTTTCACTTGGTGTTCACTGCTTGAAGGGTGAATTACGATTGAGACACAACACGAGACAAAAACCGTGCCGATTCGAAAAGTAAAGAGTTGTGTACGTATGTATTCGTTTTGCGCTCTCTTCAACAAGTCGATACGCGGTTGAAGATTTTACTCCGATTCATACTTCACACTTCAGCTCCCTCTCCCATAAAATCAATTTTCAGCCAACTAACATGGAAACAACACATTCTAAAAAGAATAAATAAATAATGTCTAGATTGTCAATAGACAATAAACTTCTGATATACAAAACTATGATCAAATCTATATGGTCATACGGGCTACAACTACGGGGCTTTTCCAAAACCTCAAACATCCAAATAATCCAACGTACACAAAACAGAATCTTAAGAACAATTACCAACGCAGAATGGTACGTACGAAACACGGAAATTCATAAAGACCTTCACGTAACAACTGTTGCAGACGAAAAGTACTGTGTCAAATATCAAAGCAAGATTTTACAACATACAAACGACGAAACACGCAATATCCCAAATGACGAACAAACACAAATACGAATACTCCGGTTCCGGATCATCGAGTCCAAATTTCTTCCCCATCGGGTTGACTGCAGTTTGCAAGTTGATCAATCCAACCACACTCTCTTCTATGTGGCTGAGGTTCAATTCCTCTGATGGACCGCCTCCTGTGGCTTTCACATTCCTTTTGTTGTTGGCTAACTTTCTTTTCAAATTGGCTTTGAAATGTATCCACACCTAAATAATTTAAATTGTTTGTATAATAATATTGTACTCATTTAGAATGAATGAACCATACCCTTTGCCATTCTTTAGTTGTGCCAAGTGGGCCAAGACTGTTTATCTCTACAGCGATTTTTTCCCATTGCTCCTCTTGTAGTTTCTTCGATGAACCGAATTGTCCCTTACCCTTAGCCAGATCTGGATTTTTCTGTAGCAATTCTATCATTTTATCGAATTGTACAGGCTTGGTAATCTTTAGGCTAAAAACAAACGTTATATATATTATTACATTTATATTTTTTTGCTCTACTTACGATTTTTTGTCCATTTTCAAAGACGCAATTCGGACAAAGGCACCACACAGCGAACGCACCACACAAGAAATGTACTACACAACTGATAAAGAGCAGTTGTCTAGTTTTCGCATTTTTGACAACTCCGACACAACTCAACTGAGATACATAATACCCCCGAGACAACCATTTTGAAAGTTGTCTGCTCGTTGTCAACTGACAGACAACTAGTTGTCATCGATAATACCGAATGCCAGTAATGTTGTGTTCGTGACAACTCAACCAAGTTGAGTTGTCATCCATAATAGGGGCATAAAACGATACAGGCCAACAGACATAATCGAACGGTTCGGGTAAATCATCACGGAAATAAAACAACAAAACCTCCAGCGTTTCGGAAGCCGTCGAAAGATATAACTTTAAGTTGTACTGTTTGTTTCAAAGTGTCCGTTTCAGGACAGTAAGATATTTTGATTTGTTAAGATAGTTAAACAATTATAGTTTTAATCATTTTTGTCTAGGGTAAAAAAGATCTAATTGTAAGAAATTATTAAATAAAAAAAAACATTAAGGAAGTGACATGCAATTGATTTCTTTTTTCTTTAGAATATCGAACCTTCTTCTGCCATTCATAGATTTTGTAAGTTTAGTTTATAAAGAACTCTCAAAACAAATAATACGGTGCAGCCCTGCCTGAGACAGCGACCGTATCCATTCGGAAATAAGTAACATTTATAACGTCGGCTAAACAATAGAAAATACAAATAAATACATAAATGTATTGAAGAAAAAACTACGAAGTTGTAATTATTTATTTTCCATCCTATTTCAACTCATCTGCTGTCTTGTTTGCACTCGTGTGAGCCGTGAAACGTGCGGGAACGTGTGATAGCCGACTTAAGGCTCGCATTTAGCCTGAAAACATCAATGAGACCTACCACTATAGATGGCCGCTGATGTTTGTTTATAAGCTGTTGCTTCCTGGATCATGCTTTTATCAATTTTGGGTTTTTTTTATTTTTAGAGCTTCTAATTTTGACTACGATTTACAGTTTAGTGTAGGTGTATCAGTGGTTGCTGAAAAATAACATTTACATTACCTTCTGCGCCCTGAAATCCTTCTTTACAAATTCTTTAAAGTCCTGGTTCGCACCTGTAAGCTCTTGTTTTTCTCTGCTCACAATAATTAATAAATCATTACTTTATTTGGAATCGTCTGGGGTTTTTCGAATTTAATTTCAGAGTTCACAGTGAAAAATGATTCAAATTAGGGGAGATTACGATATCCGTGGCGCCAGCTTTTGAAGATGTTTTCATATATGTATGTAGAACTCGATGAGATAAACAAAACAAATTTACGTACATTTTCAAGATAAATAGGTTTAAAAGTGATTATTTTTTAGGTTTTTTCACTGGAATTTTGATAGTATTTTGTTAAAAGTGTTGCATACTTTTTGGTTTATGTACAAATGTTTCGGTAATTGTTTAGGAAAAGGACAAATTCTCCGATTTTGATGAAATTTCGGTAGGTCAGATTATGATTTTTTCTAAGAATTTTGATATATATATTTTAGGTCGGACTTTCCTAGTTTCGAAGTATAAGCTTTTTAAATTCTCCATACAAAATACACTCCACTTTTGCCTGTAAGTGTGCAACTATGTTTTAAATAAAAGCATTCATTACATTATATTTCCTTAACTCCTCAAAATACGCAATGAGAAGAGCTCCTACAAAGTTTGTCAATTATATACATATGTATGTATATGCGAAACTGCTAACAAATAACCGTAAATGATGGTTTTTCATAATTGTGGAAACATTGTTGTTGCTTGTTTTTCCTGGGAAAAAATGAAACTTCATCAGTTTTTAAGTATTTGCGCTTTTAAAGTATCGGTAATTATTCGGAAAAAGGCCCTACTCACCGATTTTGATGAAAGTTCAGTATGTCAGATTAGGATTTTTTCTAAGAATTTTGATATATATATTTTAGGTCGGACTTTCCTAGTTTCAAAGATATAAGCTTTTGAAGTTCCCATACAAAATACAGATTTGGCTTGATTTAGTTGAATCATAGTTATGCCTGGAACTATGCAAGAGGTTAGAAATAACCACACTTGTGGGTGGCTCGCTTCGCTCGCTAACAGGATTTTAACCCTTTTCTTCGCAGGGTTTAGCCGCTCACGCGACTTCGTCGCTCCGCTAAGGGTATGTCTACGACTGTCTGGCAGGCGCCTGTAAGAAAGTCCGGTGTATTTACAGTATTATGTGGGTGGCTCGTATAATAATTTTATTTAAAACATAGTTGCATGCTTTTAGGCATAATGAAATCTTATTTTGTATGGAAAATTTAAAAAGCTTATATCTTCCAAACTAGATAAGTCCGACCTAAAATATATATATCAAAATTCTTAGAAAAAATCCTAATCTGACATACTGAAATTTCATCAAAATCGGTGAGTAGGGCCTTTTTCCGAATAATTACCAAAGTATCTAGTTGAACATAAAGTGTTACTTAGTGCTCGCAAGTGTTTGAAGTATACAAACATTAACTTATCGTTGCACACATACATACTTCATTTATAACACAAAAAAAAAACGCGAGAGAAGGCGATGTGGTAAAAAAAGTAGCTTGCTAACGGGTACTTGGTTTGCAAATACACATTTACGCTTACAAAGAAGTTGTATCATTGCTTACCATTTTATGCTGAAGCGACCACGTCAAACATTCCTGAAATTTGAATCCGACTTAAGTTCATCAACTGTTGTAAATTGGGCGAGTTACTGTCGAGAAGTTTGTACTTTGTAGGCTGAACAAAACTCAGAACAAATTGGGGGTGTGGGCAAAATATTTGAAATAGACGAAGCGAAAATTGGGAAAAGAAAATTTAATAAAGGAAGACTCTTAACTGGTCAATGTATTTTTGCTGCGTTTGAACGTTCAAGTGGTCGAGTTTTTATTGAACCAGTTGCCGATAGATCTTCAGCCACTTTACTGGAAATAATTAAAACATGGATTCGACCCGGTACTTGTATCGTGTCCGATTGTTGGCGTGCATACAATCGTCTTGATGATGACGGGAATCAACAACTTACTGTCAATCACAAGATAAATTTTGTAAATCCCGATAACAATGCGCACACCCAGAACATCGAACGCTCTTGGCTAACTTAGCTTAAGTTAGATATTATAATGTTAATAGAATTTATGTAGTCGTCGAAAGACATATGTTTCAATTGTTCTGTTTGTTTTAGAGTGTCCGTCTAGGGCCAGTAAGATAGTTAGATTTGTTAAGATAGTTAAGCTAGTTTTAAACATTTTTGACTAGGGTAAGATAGATATAAGATAATACTGAATAAAAATTAATTAAAAAAAAAAAACGCTTTTGGAGAGAAACACGGGCAAATATTCCTCGTTACGAAACGCGAAAACAGCACTATGTAGGATATTTAAGTGAATTTTTATTCCGCCGAAAATATGGATTCGATGGCTTCGATGGCAGAAGATGATATAGATATATGATAATTGCATTTGTGATTATCATATACATATAAGGTGATATCATGGTATGGTGAAAAAGTATTTAGTAAAGCGATAGCACTTAGTATTTTGAAATTACAGAAAAAAATGAGAACTGTTAAATAATAACAAAAAAAATCCAAAATAAGGATGACAGGATTTAAACGGATGTTCAACATCAATACCCGTAAATATGTATGTATGGAAGTGTGATAATAACAAATTCATTTATTTCAAATCGCAAAAGGCAAATGAGGTTATGACTGAATAATTAATATTCTGAACTTTATGTGTTATTGCAGATATGTATGTCAGTTGTGAGATACAGTGCTCTTCACTTGATTAGACGTACAATTTTTTTTTTTACATAAATTTAATTTTTTTTGCAAGTCTGGGTAACAATTTTCAAATAATTGCTTTTATTAGAAAGGTTATTAAGTTCTCAACAAAAAAACACAAGTCTGGGTAACAATTTTCAAATAATTGCTTTTATTAGAAAGGTTATTAAATTCTCAACAAAAAAACACAAACAAATGGTAGGTGAGTGGAAGTTAACGGATGTTTTTTCTCTTTCTTGCCTATGCTGTCAGAAAAAGTGCATTTTTTTTTGTTCACATGATTAGACGCACCTGTAAGAAAATCGTAAAAACATAAAGTTTTTAATCTACCTTTTTCTCTTTTTTTTTTGTTTTTTTTTTATATTTCCAGTACTTTGTACAACCACCACGTTTTAAAATCACATCAAAAATTCCATTTTTAGTGAATCATATAGTTTTTCCAATAATATTTATTGTACCAGTTAATGCAGACTGCTTAAGATCTAAGTTACAATGGTTGCATACCCGCATGTATACAAGTAAAATACATTTACATATGTACAAGTGCGTAGCTATACTTGTAAGCTAAACTTATGCAACGTCTTCCTTTTATTTGTAAGTAAATATGTATGTATACAATTTTTCTTTTTGTTTTAACTTACATGCATGGAAGTAGTTATAACTATTTATAAGTATACATATTAGATTGAAATTAATTTCATTCAAACGTAGTAAGTGTGAAGCTTTATCATTTGTAAAATTTACAACTTCTAGATTTAATTCTGTTCCTTAATTTAAGAGATTTACCTACCAAAACGGGTTACATATCCTTGGTTTGATTCTCCTCTTCTTTACTAATATTTAAATTAACTTGTTCTTGGATATCATTATGGTTTTCCATAGTATTGTCAACTAATTTATCCTTACTAGGTTCCAATATGTGTTGTCTATTTCGGCGATAATGAGAACCATCTTCCCCTGTAACAATGTATGAACGTGGCTGCTGACACTCCATCAAAATTGTACCAGGTTGCCAAAAAGATGTAGAGGTGGCAATAATTTTGAATTTTTTTTATAATATGATTCTGTTCTCTTATTTTGATACTCTAGTTTCTTACAGTAGTCATTCACATTTACTGGAATTGGTTTCAGGTTATTAACCAATAACGGCAATTTGATTCGCAGCTCGAAAGTTGACTCGAGATTGCCTTTCCGTGTCGTCCTATAATGTTAAAGTGCGATATAAGGATCGGAGTTTGATTCAAGACATTTGTGCATTTTTTTCATTGTCTGGATAGAACGTTCGGCGAAGCCATTTGATCTAGGAAGATATGGACTAGAAGTAATATGATCTATCGACCAACTAAGAGCAAATTTCTTAAACTCCTCTGAGTTAAACGGTGGGCCATTGTCGCTTATCATAATTTGAGGGATACCATGTCGAGAAAAAATGGACTTTAAATGTGTAATGACGATGGTACTTGTATAGTTTTTATTTAATTGAGCAATTTCAATATACTTGGAAAAATAATCAACAAGGAGATACATTTTCTTGTTGAATTCAAATAAATCCATTCCAATTTCGAACCATGGAATAGCGACAATATTATGCATCAAAATCGGCTCTTTTTGATTTTGCGAACGGTGACGTATGCAAACATCACAATTGCTTATTATGTTGGCAATATCAACATTAATATTAGGCCAGTAAATTGATTTGTTTGCTAGATTTCTACATCGTTCTATAGCCATATGACCTTCATGCAGGAGTAAAAGGATGTTATGACGAAGCCTTGATGGAATGACCAAACGAATTGATTTGAAAATTAAGTCATTAACGACTTCAAGTTCGTTACGAATGTTATAATAAGGTATTACGTAATCTTCTACACTTTTTTTGTTTTCAGGCCAACCATTGATAAGATAATTAAGAACTTTAGACAAAACTCCAAACAAAATCATTTTTTGTCTCCAGACGAATTTCTACTTCCTTCGACTTTGACATAGAAATGGGAAGAGAAGATATAATTAAATTGCATTGCAGACGGATATCCTTATGGAAGTCCGTCATTGACTCATTTGGTAAGGCAGCACGAGATAATGTATCGGCGACATACATATACTTTCCCGGTTTGTAAGTGACTTCCAACTCATATGTAAGCAGCCTTAACATAAAGCGTTGTAACCTAGCGGGTACTTTATGAAAAGGTTTATCAAAAAGAGGGACCAATGGCTTATAATATGATCCGTTTCTACGACAGTTTTTATTCCGTAAATATGTACATATATGAATGAAATTTAGTGCAATCAAGTAGAATGGCAAAAGCTCCTTTTCTATTTGGGCATAATTTTGTTGAGATGACGTGAGAGTTGCAGATGCATAAGCTATAGGTCTAGACTCATTACAAATAACAGCACCTACGACATTTTTCGATGCATCAACTGAAAGTGTTGAAGGTTTATTTGGATCAAAATAAGTTAGAACCAAGGTATTTGAAACTAGAGACTTCGATCTATTAAATACTTGTTCGTGCAGCTCAGACCAATGCCATTGCATTTCCCTTTTGAATAGATTTCTGAGGTTAGTATTTTCGAAAGACAAACCCTTGACAAATGATTCTAAATAATTGGCCATGCCTGAGAAATGTTGCAACTCAGCCACAGATGTTGGTCTAGGCATTGCACAAATAGCATCTATCTTAGGAATATCTGGTCTGACTCCTTCCTTATTAAAAATATGACCGACAAAACTGCCTTCTTGCCGATTGCCGGACAAGTGTATTTGTGCTTTTGACCGCAGTTTTTACATAGATTGTTGTTGTCGATTGAAGATGATGATGACGTTGTGGGTGGACTGTTGAAGTGATCACGTTTAGATTGTGCTGAAGCTTGGTGTGCGTTGATGAAATGCAGATCGGTTTTCGAATCTGTTGAATGACCTCTATAAGAATGTACTAACGCTGACTTTGACCGTGTGTGTGAATGTTGGTAGTTGGTGATGTTGCCCTTTGTATTTGCTGAATTTCGGTGATAACCTTGGTTTGAATTTGAAGTTAAAGCGCCAATAAAATTATTACTTGAATGCTGTTGTTGTAGCTGCTGAACATGTTCCTTATTAATTTCCATGCTTCTTGAAATTTCTACGGCCTTTTCGAGCCATATTTTCCCTTCATTGAGCAGTTTTTCTTTCAGGTGTCCTAAGTTATTATTAAGACCACATATAAATATGTCACGCACAAGTTCGTCACGAAGAGTTCCGGATTCACAAGTTGAACTTAGATTTTTGAAAGCTGTGACAAATTCATCGATTGACTCTGTTGGCCCTTTCCATTACAATATTTACTTTTGGAAGAAAGTACGCATCGAAATTTTCTAGAATCTCTTTATAGGTGATAATATCCAAGTCTTTATTAAACGAATAGAAAATATCTAGACATTCCGATCCAATATAATGAAGGAGTAGCGCGACTTTTCTCCTATCGTCCTGACTCTCTAAATTAGATGCACGCACGTAGATTTGGAATAAATTTAACCAATTTTTCCATGCGACTGGTAAATTAATGCTTTTTAAATTTAAAGGTGGGACTGATGATAACGGAGCAATTGACGAACTGGCAGACTCTCCTTCAGGCATTACGTTTCCGTATTTCGATTCAATTTTAATAGACATAAAAAAAATAAAACCAATTATGTTTGGCTCGCGACTACTTTGACTTTGGCTCAATGACACACATCTGACACCATGTTGTATATATTAAAAGAAGTCTTCGTACTTTGATGTTGTTTGTTGTACCAGTTAATGCAGACTGCTGCTTAAGGTCTAAGTTACAATGGTTGCATACCCGCATGTATACAAGTTAAATTCATATATGTACATATGTACAAGTGCGTAGCTATACTTGTAAAGTAAACTTATACAACAGAATTATCTTCCAGGCTTCTTTGATTGTGACAATTAGCTCTTCACAGGTCTCATACTGCCTACCTCCTTCGTAAATTTTACGCGTGAGCCATCCCCAAACATTTTCAATTATTGAAGTCAGGTGAATAAAGTGGTCACGACAACAATTCCACATTATCGTCGGCAAGAAAGCTTTTGACTACACGAGCGTTGTGGATTGGCGCATTGTCTTGTTGAAATAACCACTGCAGAGGTCCGTACAGTTCTTTCATTGCGAGGAAGGCTGATTGCGAGGAAGGCTGATTGCAAAATAGCTTTGTAGGAAACTCCCGTCATTTTGTTGGAAACGAAAACCAAATCGAACGGCTCCTCCTTGCCTCGAACGGTGACGTTTCAAAAACTCTCCTATTTTCTAAGATCATGGAAGTAATAGTTATAGGCATCAGGGCCATCCAAATTAATTTTTTTTTTCATTTGAAAAAAAAAAAAAACATTTCGCTAATTTAGCTCTCTTCCAAGGTTGGTATCCCACATATGAAGGCGTGCGAAATCCAACTGCTGGTCTTTTCTTACGCCGTTTAGTGAGGGCGTTGTTTTTAATTTTTTTTTTTTTTAATTTAAATGTTCTGCACTCAAAAAAGCTCGCCGAACAGTTGATATGCTGGCAGTTATTTCCGCTTTTTCTTTTATTTTGCTGTTTATATTTAATTTGACGCGATTCTTAGAATTTTACTTTTGTCCTGAGGTGTTAAAGCGGCTTTTATACTTCCCTTGTAATTTTCACCGTATGAACCATTATTGTTAATATAATTTCTTACGACATGATCACTTGGGCCTATTTTTTTGGGACTTCTCATGGAAAACCCTTCGGAATGCAACGCGTTAATTTTTCATTTTTCTTCCGCGGTTAAAACTTTTTTTCCCATTTTGGATTCAAATCAATAGCAAATACTCCTTACTGCTTAACTGCTTGTAACAGATCGTGACCAACTAACTAATTTAACGTGTGCGTCTAATCATGTGAACAAAAAAAAAAAAAACAGCAGTTTTCCTACAGCATAGGCAAGAAAGAGAAAAAACATCCGTTAACTTCCACTCACCTACCATTTGTTTGTGTTTTTTTGTTGAGAACTAAATAACCTTTCTAATAAATGCAATTATTTGAAAAATGTTACACACACTTGCAAAAAAATTAAATTTATGTAAAAAAAAATTTTGCGTCTAATCACGTGAAGACCACTGTATTTGTTTTTTTCTAATAAAAGCTCAAAACAGAGTCACACAAAACATATAAAAGTGATAACTAAATAGTTGTCACATAAAAATTATTTCAAAAGTATCATCTTACGTGGCAAAAATAAAGAATGTGATTGTCACTTATCACCAATCACTTTATCCGATGCCAAGCCTGTTTGCGGTCTATACTCATTATTGGTAATACAACTGACTATCAGCTTTTTAGCTGCGTAAAATACTGATACCTTTTACCTTAGTTTTAGTTTTAATGTAGACTTATTCTAAAAAGAAATGATTGAGTACTTATTTCAATCGCTTTTGACATTTCTATTACGAAAATGCACATTAGGTGTGCTGCTTAAACCGAAATTGCGGTAATTATGTGGAATAACGAGTGGAAGCGTGAAAAATATGTTATAAACAATGTGTTAAATGTAATAAATGTATTTTATTACAAAATAGTTTATCATCGCTGAGATGAAAGACAATTTAACAATTAAAACTTATTTATAAAATTAGAACCTTAATTTAAAATCACTTCTCATTTGTTCCTTTCACAACGTGCTCCACTTAATCAATCTATTATGCCTTTTAATTTGTATTAACCTGACTTGTTTATTAATTTATTCCTTTAGTTTTAAGACTTTATAAGGTACATTTTGCTTATAATTTATTAAATATTACACAGAAACTTATTTTTCTAAAGTTAAAAATAAAAACAAAGGACCATTACAAATTAAATTCTTAACTATTTGTCAAAATATTATGTACAAGAGCAACAATGAACAAAAATAACATCATGTACAATTTACAACTATTATAAGACATGTTTATAATATTATACAAGAAAATAGTTATAAAAAATATACTTGTACACAGAGTCCAATAAAATAAAATCTTCCCGTTAATTACACTTTTCTTTTAGCGTGTAGCATTTCCATAAGAAGAGTTTGCGTAGGGGCACTCCCAGCGCAATGTTTAAGATATAAGTGTTCTTCCCCTCGTGCTGCCATTGCATGTATCTCTGGAAGAATATTTAAAAGCCGACTAAATTTATCCTGTGGAAAAAAAGAATTAAACATTTTCAGTTGTTTTACATACATTTCTGTTATTTCTCAATAAATTAATTCTAAAATAAGTTGCCTCAAGTTTTTTTTTAAATACAATGAATCTCACAACTAATCTGACACAGAGAAGTAAAATGTCCGCTCTAAAAGTTCGTTTTATGTCGATAAAACAATTTTAAAATTAAAAAAAAAAAGAAAAAAAAATAGAAAAAAAAACAACTCAGCAATTCTACCATTCACACATAATCGGACACTTACTACTTAACATTTTTGGACTGCTATGCATCGAAATGGCACTAAATGGTAAACAAACGTCTGTGGAAATATGAAAATTAGTTTTATCACATAGCCAGAATGGAAAATCTGTTCGTAACATAGCTAAATTTGTCCAACGGTGCCATTCCACAGTTCAAGACATAATTTCATGCTTTAAAAATGAAAATAGGATCAATAATAAGAGCAGAAAAGGACAAGAAAAACAATTGGAAAAAGTACGATGAAAACCTACTCATCCGACTAATTAAGGAAAACCCTTTCTTATCCTCGGAGTCCCTAAAAGTTGTTTTTTTGAAAGAGACCAAAAATAAGAGTAACCAACGAAACAGCCGGAAGAGTTCTCCGAAAACAAAATCTGAATGGTCGCGTAACTCGAAAGAAGCCCTAGATAAGTGAAAAAAAAAATAGAAAGGAAAGAGTTAAATTTTCCAAGGAGCAATTAACAAAGGATATGTAGTTTTGAGAAGGTAAAATAATTTTTTTTATTGTTAGTCTATCGTTGCACATAATTACTTCATAAACAATGTTTTGTTTACCGACGAAAGTAAATTTAAAGTAAAAGGTTTAGATGGACGAAAGGCAATTGAAGAATTTTCTCATAAGCATACAAGAACAACTGTGAAACATGGCGGTGGGTCAGTTATGGTGTGGGAATGTATGTCGAGTTCGGGTGTTGGTAACTTACACTTCGAAAGTGTTGCATTAGCATTTGCAGCAACATTTGGTGCCATGTATCAGTAAGTTTGGGATACAAGACAATTTTATCTTCTACCAGGATAACGACTCAAAGCATACATGTTACATAGTAAGATCGTGGTTATTGTATAACTGTCCCAAATTGCTAAAAACATCTGCACAATCACCTGACCTTAATGCGATTGAGACGAACGGGATAAACTGGGAGGTCGAGTCGTGTAAACATTCGGGAGCTTAAGACTGGTCTTCGAGAAGAATGAAAATAACAGTTGAAGTATCTTCTAAGGTGGTTTCTTCACTGTCTCGACGCCTTGAGGAAGTAATTAAATCGAAAAGGTTCGCCACAAGTACTACACAAAGTGAATACTATTGTGTCCGATTATTATTTGTGAGAGATTAAATTATAGAGTTATTTTTGTTTTTCTTTTGTCAAATAATAATTTAAAATTTTATTTTTATTTATTTAAAATAAATATGAGTTCACTTATGTTAACTACGATGCTTAATTTCTTATCCTAAAAATAATGCACGAGAGCGAGAGAATAACAGCACGAAGCTATGTATGCAGGGCAACGCAATAGAGAATACCAGGCCAGAACAGGATTGATCCGCAACGATAATGGGGAGCTCGTTCAACGAAAGAGTTGCAGCCCAATGGCGGAGATACTTCGATAAACTGCTGAATGAAATGGAGAGTCTGCAGTAGTGGCAAACGATGTTATCCACCCAGCAGAGGTTCAGATAGAACTGTCAAACATTGAGGAAGTAAAAGAAGCACTTCATCGTTTTAAAAATAACAAGGCCGCAGGAATCGACCTAATACCAAAATCGTTCAAAAATGTATCATGAGTTTGTAAGGCTGGAAGTCCCAGAAAAACTTATACAAGTATGCTTAAAAGGGAGTTACAGCTCCGTGGCGCAGAGAGTAGTGTGACGGCCGCTAACGCGCGATGAGCGAATTCGATCCGCTGTTTATTACCGACTTCGAACAGCGAATTTCGAGAAGCTTTTTGCAGTAAAATATTATAGAAAATTTTGCACATTGCTTCAAATTTTTGAACTCGACTAAGCAATGCATTGAAATCTAAACAGCCTAAAGCTAGCCTTCAGTTTTTTTAGCACCCAAAATAGTATATTTTTGCTGAAAAGTGAACTAGTGCTCCAGAGGATAACATTCCTTGCTTAAATTTAAACTATATAAATAAAAGGATAAACTATTGAGTTTCGAAGGGCAGGAGGGTTCAAAGTCGCACGTCTTTGACCTCTGAAATAAACAAGTGAACTGTCGAATTTTGTAAAAATAAATAAAAATTAAAAAATATTTGAATTCCTTTTTACATTTAAACAACATAAACGTCCGAAATTCTACATCCCTAGTCCGCGATTTTCGTTAGCGTTAGAAAATATACATTGTCTCGTAAAATTTTTCTATGAACCTTTTTCCTGTCTTATACATTTTTCTAAACACTTCAAAAGAAATGTCACATTTGATTCCAATTTTTGTTATTTTTTTTTCAAAAATGTTCGATTGGATTCTATGCGATTGGTATCCGCGCTAACATAAATATGCATAATCGTGTTGTTGCTATTAACAGGAAAATGTTTTCTTTATTATATATAAAGATAAATATAGAGTGGTAAACATTCGTTTAAACGCATTACATTTTGTGAGAACAAAATGGAATCACCAGGTGCGAAACTTTAATTTCACTATTCATGAGTACAAAAATTAACATCAGCGAGGTTTTAAGATATTTATTTTAAAACTGTAATTTTAGAAATCAAATTTAAGGTTTTTACAAAATTTAATATTTTGTGTTGCTTGCTTCTTATCACTTCAAATATATTATTTATCATTAAATTTGTGAATTTAATAATATTTGGATTAATTTCTCGCCAAGTTGCTTGAATAGACTGCCTGAGCTCCGGAACAACCAAATTATATTCCATTGTCCTAGACCTTAGAAGAAAGGAGAGCCCAAAGGTTTTCCAAGGGATTACAGTCGGGGCTACAGGCCGGCCAATCCAACAAAGTAATGTTTTTTGACGAAACCACTGCCTTGACTCTTTAGAAACATGGATTGCAGCATTGTCTTGCTGGAAAGTGAATTGCTGTTGGTATTGTTCATCCAGAAAAGAAACAAGAACATCATCTAATAATTCTGTGTACACTCGGGAATTAATTTTTGTACCGATAAAGCAAATTGGTAGCTTTAAATTGTAGGAAAAAGCCCCCATTACAATAGCACTACTACCTCCGAAATGTCGCCTTGATCGGGACACTATTTTTTGAAAGATCACGCCAGTAGCAGCTGTAACAGTTTGGACCATCTAAATTGAACTTTTTTTTCGTAAAAAAAAAAAAAAAAACTTTTTTCCACTCTACTGTCCAGTGCATATACTTTTAAGCAAACAGCAATCTTTTCTCTTTGTGTGCAGCTGTGAGCCTTGATTTTCCCAGCATTTTCTTCCATTTTACAAATTTCGATTCACGAAGAATTCTGGCATGTGTTGCTTGTGATTGGTAAATCTAGTTTTTCCTTAAATTGCCTACAATTAAGGCGATTTTTTGTTGCCTCCTAAAATATTTGACCTTTTTGACGGAGCTTGAGCTTAGTGTTACCCTTTGTTTTTCCCTTTTTTCCATAATTTGAAATTGCAAAAAACTGCCTCAGATTTTTTTATATCTTTTGCAATTGTCGATTAGCCAGTTGAACATGCGTTTGTGACTCTAAGAATTGAATATGTTCAATTTCTTGAATGTTAAACGCTTTCCTTTTCCCGTGCCTGAAAATAGTTTTTTTGTTCTTTTGAATCACTAGGAATAACTAGAAACCACCGTGTCTTACCGTTGGAAAATCTTGTTTTTGAGTATCTACTTAATTTTTCATTGCACAAAAACTCAGCTGCGTTTGAACGAATGTTTAGCTCGCGAACAAAAATTTCATTCTAATCCTCCTCTTCTAATCCTGCAAATGCCTAATCACCGGTTAGTGTCAGCTAAGGTCTTACTCGCATGCATCAATCGTGCGCAGTAGGACGAGGATTAGTGGGCGAGGATTAATAAAAAAGTAACAACAGACACATAAATCCCTGGTGATGTGAGTGAAAGAAGTGGCGAGGAATGGAAGACTGGAAGGAAGAATAAACCAGTCCTAACGAGCTCCTTTGGGTGCTTTAGCAAGGCCCATATTATACATGCCTTACTACTGTTGAACCGGCAATGCTGTGGTGGACCTTTTCTACTTACTCTTGCGATGGAAATTAATGAGAATAACAGTAACAAACAAAAACCCTCGGGGTTACCTCCAAAACACTCAGAAGACTGAGAATAATAACGCTTCCCAGAAAACGACATCAGTCCCAAGGAAGCACATAAGAACCAGCACGGCGGCCTATAGGGAGAGATGTGCTGCTTTTCAAGTTCTTAGCTGACTAGAAAAAAGGGGCGGGGATAATTGGCTTCAGAAGCTATAGAAGGGCAGAAGATTCGACCCAGAAAGGGATCTTCCGCATCCGCTTCCAGAGCCAAAAGAAGTGGGTGGGCATCTCAAAGGCCTCGATCCCACGATGAAAACTCATCCACCTCAAAGAGGCATAGGAGCACCGCTACGGCACTCACTCTCGCAACATGCTTATTGTAAAGGGAAATCAGTAAAAACAGCTATACACACGACAGTTGAAACCGTTAAAAAATTCCTTTCCAACAAAGAATTCACCATGATTGCCTTCCTCGATATTGAAGGAGCTTTCAACAATACCAATGCATTAAGCAAATTAGATGCTTTCAAGCAGGTTAATTCATTTGAAATTCGGTTGCTACCACTATTTAATCCCTTCAAGATTCTTTATAAAACAACAATTCCCAACCGACGAGAATGAATTTCCAAGAAAAGGCACTGCACTGGAAATATACACAGACTGGTTCAGGACAGGCGATGGTGTTGGTAATGGGGTCTATGCATCGACCCTAAACATCAGCCAATCCTTTAGACCAGTGTTTCCCAACCTTTTTCTCCTCGCGAACCAAAAGTAAAATCCAACAGAATTTGGCGAACCCCCTATGTAGTCGTTAATGATAGGCAAAAAAACAATAAAATTTTGTAGAACATTTATTTTACATATTGCACAAACATTAATAAGACTAAAATAAGCTATAAAAATTGAATATAAAATAAATTTAACAAACTGATTCTTATTTCAGCACATGTTCCCTTTGAAAAAGCAATTGAAAGTTTGGCTCAATATCTGACAATTTCAGTCTTAGATCAGGTTCTGCATTTAACCTGTTTCTATATTTATCTTTCAGATAAGTATATGTTGAAAATCCTTTCTCGCACAGATATGTTGTGCAGAATGGTAATAGAACGTCTATGGCTTTTTTTGACAGAACAGGATATTCATCTTTTATACTGAGCCAGAAGTCAAATAAGGAGTGATCTTTAAAAATAGCTTGCAGAGAACTGTCACAGGATAGCTCTATGAGCTTTTCTTTTTCTAATAAAGTTAGAGAGGTTTCTAAACTTACATTTACTTGAAATGGACTACGTATCCAGTTGTTTGAGACGGATATATTGCATCTATTGGGAAAATAGTCATCGAAAGTTAATTGAAGATGTTTCAGATGTTCACATATATTCCTCTTAATGTTTTCGTCAAGTTTCATTGAATTTTCTGATAAAAAAGTGCAGAGAGAACTGAAACATTCATACTCATTCATCTGGAGACATTGGATCCAAAAATTGATCTTTTTTAGCATAGCCTCAATTCTATCATGAACACTGAAAATGGTGACACCTGCGCCTTGTAATGACATATTTAATTCATTTAATTTACAAAAGATGTCAGCTAAGTATGCAAGCCTTGGCAGCCAAAGAACATCGGATACACAAGAGGGCAAATAAAACGGATGATCAATAAAAAATGCTTGAACTTCAGACTTCAATTCAAACAAGCGTGTCAAAACTTTGCCACGGGAAAGCCATCTAACTTCTGTGTGAAGTAGTAAAGAATCGTGGAGACTTCCAAAGTCTTCACAAAGCGCACGGAATAGACGGCTATTTGTAGCACGCGATTTTATAAAGTTTACAATTTTTACGGCTTCACTTAAAGTAGTAGATAACTCTTCAGGAATACGCTTACATGCCAACGCTTGTCTATGAATACAGCAATGAGTCCATTCAATTTTCTCGTTGATCTTCTTCACCCGTGCCACAAAACCAGAAAATTTTCCTGTCATTGATTTCGCACCATCTGTACACACACCCACACAATAAGACCAGTTTATTCCATTTTTTTGAAAATAACCATTGATCATATCGAAAATTGCTTCTCCAGTTGTATAGGTTTTCAATGGTTTTGCAAATAGTACATCTTCTTGAACGATATTCGTGAAAATATATCTAACGTAGACAAGCAAGATTGCGGCGTTTGCTACATCGGTCGACTCGTCAAGTTGGATAGCAAAATAATTCAATTTTATTCTCTTCAAAAGTTCGTTCTCCACATTATTTGCCAAATCATTAATTCTACGCGACACCGTATTGTTAGATAAGGGAACCAGGTCAATTTTCTTTACTGCCTTTTCTCCAAGCATACATTTCGCGATATCTTTTGCACATAGTCCAATTAAATTTTCTGCCATTGTATGTGCCTGCCCAGATCTTGCAATTCTATAACTTATTCGAAATTATGCCTCAAGAGCCATTTTACTATCTTCGTTTGAAGACAGGAAAGAAGAAAGGTTACACTTTTTATTATCTGATAATTTTCTTTTAAAATACTCAAGAGGTTTATCCTTGTGCGTCGGATGTTATGTTTCAAGGTGTCTACGAAGAAGTGATGGTTTTAAACTACTATTAGCAAGAATTTCGTTGCATATAACACAAAGCGGTTTAGGTTCAGACTCTTCCCCAGTAAAATGAAAACCTAGTTGTAAATAGTCGCTGTCATATTTTCGCTTTTTCCCTTTGTGCACACCTTGTTCACCATTTTCTTGGTTTTTACTCTGGTGAAACGGTAGCTCAATACAACTTTCAGTATCATCATGTGTTGTTTCTAAACGACCCGTTTTAACCATCGATCCACAATAAAATTGGGGTATAATAATTATTAAAAGTTATGTACACGAGAAGAACTTTAATAAACAAACAATGGCACAGTAGCTATTCTACTAATTGCGAACTAAATCACTCAAGGTTTATAAGCCTATGTACGAACGTCGGTAAATGCAACACTACTCTCCCAGTTCCCAGCTGTGAACAAGCGTCTAATTCTAAAGTCTGCGTGCAACTAAAATCTAAGTTTACATGGACCGTTGCCACTGTCATTTTTACGACCGTTTTCTAAGTATTACAGACGTTTGAACGTTTTCTAAGTATTCCAGACATGTATTTATCTAGTGCTGATATTTAACGGTGCATGTAGACGCCTCATTTAATTTTTACGGCATTGAGTTTGAATCTAAAGGCCGTAAAATAGCTTAACTAACTGTTGGCAACCATAAGATATAGGCAGTATGCATACGTTCGAAACAACAGCGTGCAATCTGCATTGCATTTGGTGTGTTTTTTTTATTTTTTTTTGCTTTTATTTTTCTTTGGCCATTTAAAATCCCGCCATTACGCTATTATTTTCGCGAACCTCCTTTGTACACATAGCGAACCCCCAGGGGTTCGCGAACCACCGGTTGGGAACCGATGCTTTAGACTACCGAAACACTGTAGCATATATCAAGCTAAACTAACGTTAATTCGTGAGGCCGCCGACTGGCTGTCTGTGAGATCGATGAACAATCGAGACATCGTCATCTACACTAATAGCCAAGCGGCAATAAAAGCATTGGAATCACCAATAATAAGATCAAAATTGATCAGGCACTGCCGCACGTCTCTAAATGAGATATCAGGCATATGCGCTGGATATCTGGGCAAAGTGATATACCAGGTAATTGTGGATCAGACTAACTAGCCAAAATAGGCACCACACTAGAGTTCTCGACTGTTAAGGGGGAAATCCACCCACCAATGGAAACGCAAAAATTATCGCAAAATGCACTGCAATAGGCAAATGAGAGATGGCGTGACCTTGAAACATGCAACTACACGAGATAAATCTCTCTCAGGTATTGTCAACGTAAAACTACAAGCCTGCTAAAAATACGCAGGCAGATTATACGCAGCCTAATCGGAGTCCTAATAGGACATTGCGCTTTTGGAAAACATGCCACAAGATTAGGACTGCCGCAGTAGGTGTCATGATGAGGAAGAAACTCCATACCGTCTCCTATGTAACTGCCCTGCCGTAGCCTCCTCAAGAAGACGATTTCTGGGAGAATATTTCTTTAATAAACTAGGATCTATGCGAAACGGAGATCTACAAAATATCAGCACTCAAAATGGTTCCTAGGGTAAAGGTGACCAAGCCCACTCAAGTGGTAGCACAATGGACCGATCTTGGTTTAAGTGATCCCCAGCGCTTTTTACGGAAGGAAACCACTAATCTAAGCCATTTTCATATTAACTCTTTGTCGTGATGAAAAAAATGGCAAATGTAACCAAAAACCAAGAGAAATTTACTAAACCCATCCAACACTATTTTTTTACTGTCAAATAATTCTTTGCAAAAGGGCATACAGAGTAATAGCTTTTGATAATAATAAAAGAAAAAAAGAACCCATTAAACTAGCTGTAATTTCATTACATTCTGGAGACATTAAACGTTTAATAACTTCTAGAATTAAAAAAAAAGTCATTTGGAATATGACAGGCAAACGATTAATTGAGGACTTAATGCAATTGCCAATTGCTTAATGGTTGCGGTGTTCAAGTGTCTCATAAGGCAGTCAGAAATGTCATAAGCAAGCAATAATGAACATCAAGAATCCCTAGAAAAAAAAATCAATACTCTCACCGTTTAATATCTGCTGAGGAGAGGAGTGCACCAAAGCACATTTGTCTTCAGGTGGAGTATTGGAACGATGTTGTCTTTTGTGATGTCTAAAATAATGCTGTACTAATATGCAGGACCACCGAGAATATGACGAAAACCGCTTACAAAATTAAATATTATTGATGGAACGATGACAAAAGTGTATTTAGGTATTTTAAGGCAAAATTTAAAAAATTTTAAAATATCTTGACACTCCTGCACAAAGTCTCGATCTGAACCCCAATGAAAATTTGTGGGCCTATTTAAAAAAAAAAAAAAAAAAAGGTGGCAAAAAGGAGACCAAAATCTAAAATTTACTTAATTCAAGTTATTAACTAGAATTGGTTGAAGATTCACGAGGAATATGACCTTGAGAA
Source organism: Merodon equestris (assembly GCA_958301585.1). Lineage (NCBI taxonomy): Eukaryota > Metazoa > Arthropoda > Insecta > Diptera > Syrphidae > Merodon > Merodon equestris. The sequence goes on along the minus strand of OY284414.1, from coordinate 50,579,262 downwards.
GCTTACTGGATCCATGCGGAATAGATTAGATTAGTAGAGTAGATTACAGACCGTCATTAAAACATCCGAGCGTATGTCAACTAAACAGGTGACTCTGAACCAACTCTAAGAACATTTCACAACGTTTCATATTTTCGACAACATGTTCATTTTTCACTGCTTGTAGAAAATTCTTTGGCGTTGAACACTATCTCACTTAAAACATTTTGTCTCAGCGTTGCAATATTTTCTCATGTACCCTACTGATCCACACCGAGCCATTTTACTGACACGGGACATGTTTTTCTGGACAGCATCGTACGGTTTATCCTGTTCTTTAGTAGCACACTTTCGCTCGTACACTTTAAATTTCTCTTTTAGTTCATGATATAATAGAACCGTTCATAAGCATAAGCATCTGCTTGAAATTTGTAAATTATTGTTCGATTAATATTGTCGGATATCGGTCTATTCAGCACTCGTTGATTTATTTCGTTTGCTTACATTTTTAATGTAAGAAACTATATTATCAGTTCCAAACTCTGGTTTTTCATTTCATTTATTGCATTTGCATATTTTTTTTCTTAATCCATTGCCTACATATTCGTTTTGCTTTTTGAAGTTGTCGAAATGTTCCTCTCTACTTCATTTCCGTCATTGCTTTTAAACACTACACAGTGGGTGACGTAATATTGCATAATTTAATCTCTGCGACATATTCAAAATAAACTTAATAAATGAAAAATAAATTTTTATTTAATATTGCAGACTTGATCAACACCAATCTGAGGGCTTGTACGACTGACTTCTTGAATGCCTATGCTTTTTAAATGAAGTTGCCGCCTTGCTGCAATGTAGCTCTCATATGTATGTCGTAATATTTTTGGCTGGTAGTGAAGATGCTTTTATTGTTCACATTATGAATTACTCATACTTTTTATTGCCGTAGAGTTCAACTACTTTATTTTTAAATAAAAACACTGGAACCTAATTAATTGTGCTAATTCTTTTATACAATATATGATATTTGTCTACAGCACTTAATTGGTTTCTCTTGTTAACTTTTGCAATGGTGTCTCTTCGAATATGTACATACAGCGATAAGCTAAGTGCTCGCTGTAAAGTTTAAGACATAACTTCTATTTTTTATAATTAAAAATAAAAACATTACATAGCAACCAAAATAAAATATTATTCTAATATAATACTTTCAAAAAGGTTTGCATATGCATGTAATATAACTTGATTTTATAATAAAAAATTATCATACCGTCACTGATGGATAACATGTCAAAGTGTAATCCAGAAGAGCTGCTTGAACATTTTCATGTCCTTCTAACACAGTTTTCCTGTTTATAATGCCTCGAACATCTGTAAAAAATAAAAGGAAGGACATCTAAATGTACAAACAAAAATGTATATAAACACTTACTCGGATTAAGTAAAATAAGAAATTTCATACAAACGTAGTCGCCCATGTCAAATTTCAAGTCTTGCAGCTTATTTTGAAGTTCGTTAAAATAATCAGATAATTGCGGTACTCCAAGGAGGCCTAATGACAAAAGATTAAAAAGCTGGCCGTTGTTTAGTTGTGTCTCATCTGGCAGCCCGTTATGAATTCTCTGATGCAAGTGATCCAGGACTAACATATCGGACCAAGAATGTTGAAGTAATTTCATTTGATCATCCACCTTACAGAAAAAAAAATACTCGTAGATTAGATAAATATGGATTGGAAATTGTTTCGGTAAATCCAAAACTGTTCATTATTATTGAAATATGAATATTTTGTAAACATCATATAATAAAAGTACTCAAGTAGGAATCCGAAGTTTTTCCTTTTTCAAAATTTCAACTGTTACTTCAAAAGATATGGTTTCATGCTTTTGTTGTTTTTTCCTCGTGAGGTATCATTTTTCCACCTTTCGGACAGCATAAGAATTCCGCTTGAAATTGGTCGTCTTATGAGGCTTGCTTCGAAAGATGTGCTGTAGCTGTGATCGTTTCACCTGGTTTAATAACTCATAATAACCCATGCTGAACTGGTTTTACTAAATACACAGCATGAGTTTCGGTTCACTTTGATGAGTCATGTTGAGTTATGAGCAATGAATTCGCAAGTTCTTGTTGCACTTGATCCATTAATACCCCAATACTGCGTTTTCAAATTTTTCCACCAGTCTGAAACGTTTCTTGTCTGCACCTCAGCCGCAGATTTTTTTTTTTAATTTGTAAAAGGAAAAGCTTTAGTTCGCGTAACTCGACTCAACAAATATACTGTGGCCTTGAATAAGCTCACGCTGTTTGGCAACATATGATATTTTCAGAGTTACTTGCATATAATTTGAAATAACGCATCTACAATGAAGTACTGTCCGTGCAGGGACGGGTTAAGAATATCCCTGCAGCGATACCTCTCGCTTGTCGTAAAAGGCGACTAAAACAAAGGTAAACAAAAATCACATCTAGACAATTTAGAAAACACCAAAGTGAGCCTAGGGACACATATACCATTATTAAACTGCCCCACAAGTGTGCATGCAAATCAGTGGGTTGACACGACTGGAGATCACCGGTGTTGTAAGAGTAAGATCAAACAAAAAAATCTGAAGCATGCCCGTGTCACAAAAAAAAAGGCAGGCCGAAAAACAATTGGTGCAAACAAATGCAACGACACCAGCATTTGATTGGCCTCAGCGATGAAGTAATCCCAAACCAGGAAGCCTGCCGCTACTTTCTGAGGTCAAACCGGCGGACCCCACAAGCGGATCAGTAGGAATGCAGTTAAGTGGGAAGGTTATGGTCCTACACTTCTGACCATAACGACGCCGGAAAAAGGAAAAGAAGAAGAAGAATGAAGTACTGTAGACAAGCTTCAACTTCATTATGTGTTAGTTCGCCGAGTAAAAGTAAACAAGTTTTGATGCTTTTGTGCTGAGCATTGATGGAAAAATGGTCACTATACCAGAAGAAGCACGACATGACAATGCTTGGTTACATGTTGCAAACTCAGTGAAAATCTATTTGGACATCGTTAAATAGTAAGTCCTACCTGTTCCGCCATCTTCACCATATATTGCCATGAAATGAAAATGCACAAATGCAATGATAAGATGTCGTTGATAATAGCTTATCATGTGACTTTTTCTAACCAGCATGTACCGCTACCATCATTTAATGACAAACGGCAGATTCCCATTTGTTCACCTGATAAAATACATAAAAAAATGACGAGACATGAACCTGAGAAAATGTTGAAAAAGCAGGGCATTCTATCTAAACACGTTTAAACAAACATTCGCCTTTACAATAAACAGTGGTGATCGGCCATGAATTTGAACAGGGGGACCAACATGTAGCCAGATCATAGTGAGCACGTGCCGTAACTGTTTCTGGTGATTGCTAATAAAGGTAAAGAACTAACCTTCCAAAACTCCATAAGAGGGGAATTTCTAAACCAAAGAATGGCAGATCTTCAAAGAAGCCCCTTCTCAGATCATAAACGTCATGCTAAAAAAAAGGCATATAACAGCCAAATAAAGGGTAAACATGAGGACATCATAGGTAACCTCATGCAAAGAGCCCTAGAAATAACCTGGAACTGCTGCGATAAAGAAGGTTTCTCCATCAATCCCAACAAAACACACATAATTCGATTCACTAAAAGAAGAACAAATAATATTCAAACTTTTAAAATCAAAGACACCTGCATTCCATTAAAGGAAAAGGTAAAGTTTCTAGGAATAAAACTGGACCAAAAACTCTCTTGGAATCCACGCATAAACAAAATATACTTAAAGGCCATCAAAGCTCTGTGGGCCCTAAAACAACCCGTATGCAAAGCATGTAGGCTGAGCCCAAAAATGAGTCTTTAGATATACAATCAAATGATTAAACCGACCATACTTTATGGCGCTGCTGTTTGGTGAGAAAAATGTGAACGAAACATCAATAAAATACAAGGCTAGCGTGTATCTGCACTACTGGAGCAATGAGAACGACTTCAACTGCAGGGATGGAAGCAATTCTAAACAGCTCACAATTACACACAGGCTGAAGCTGCCAAACAAGCCTTAACCTTACAGAGGGCCTATAAATACAAAGAAGGAGACCTTGTTGGGCGTCTAGGAATTCTTAATAAAGTGGATAACATCTGGAGGAATGGAACAACAACCCTTGGATGACGGATGGAGCCTAAAAAATTGTACACAGAGGGGTCGAAATCTGGAAACATGGTAGGGGCTGGTATAATAGGACCAAAATTTAGCCTATACATTCTCCTCTGCAATGAGTCAACTATATTTCAGGCCGAGCTATTTGCAATCAATGAAGCAGCACTTAGCATCAGTGACAGGAGACCCACTAACACAAGCATAACTATATCCTCAGACAGGCAGGCGGTTCTTAAAGCGCTAAAGAGGTACACCTTCAATTCTAAAGCTATCTGGGAATGTCACAATAAACTAAACAAACTGGCTGTAAACAAAAGATTAAAGTTGATCTGGGTGCCAGGTCATGAAAACCAAGAAGGCAATGAAAGGCTGACATTGAAGCCAAGAAAGTTGCTCAGATACCTTTTACTGGGCCATCCTCCCTTTATGGTTTTGACAATTCAGACATAAACCTATACTTACACAAAAGGATCACAAAACAAAAGAAGCAATTCTGGAATAGATAGGGGGGTATTTAACACTCAAGGACGTTCATGGAATAGAATCACAATATCAAACGTGCCAAAGAAACTCTAGAACTAAGCCGACCTAAGAGTGCTATGTGAGGCACTAACAGGACACGGGGCATGCCACCTTCATAAAATGGGTCTTAGTTCGTTATTACTCAGTTTCCACAGTATATTAGGAATATGCTTATACGGATTATTTCTTCTTCTATGGTTACTAAATTTGCCGATGATACAGTCATTCTTAATTCAAATAAATGTTTCATTATTACCTGGCTGAAAAACCGAGGATGTAGTTAAGTGATCCTATGATTGGCACATTCGAATAAATGAAGATAAGAATGTGTAAGTAATAGAGACAATAAAGCCCAAATAAAGAGCGATCCAATTATAAATTATGGACTTTGGTAGAAGGAACATATCAAGCATGAACCAAATAAAAAAAAAAATTAATTACCAAAGCAACTAGCCCCGATTTCTTAAAAAAAGAAAAAAAAATTGGGAAACTACGATTAAGAGAAACAGAGGTATTATGTAAAGGCATCAAAATAAAATTTAACCGAAGATAGCAATCGCGGAAAGATGTCTACTAGACTGTGCCAATTATCCTGCCCTTATGAACAAATTAGTTGGCTTTTAAAACTGGATTATCTACAATTGACTAGATTTACTCTAAACATATCCTGCAGAAGTGCGTTGAATTTCAAATAGATAGAGACTATCTCTCGATTTCAAGGCCGAGAATGATAACGTGTACGGAGAAGGTTGTACAATGCCAGTACAATTCCGAATTGATTGATTCGGCTGCAAAATGAAAATGCTACGAGTAACTGTTGAAATAAAGTTAAAGGTAATTTCATCAAAAGCTGTCATATTTTCAACATCGCTTTGGGGCAATTGTACGAATATGAATATAAAGGAAACGTTTGATTCTTTCTACGTGAGTTATGTTATCAGTGAGTTCCCAAGCTGCTCCACGAAATAACACGGTCAGCAGCGATAACATTACAAGCACCGACTTGGATATGAAATCCAATTTTTATCTGCTAAAGGAGAAATATGCAGTCGGTGCATGTTGAACGGTTCGGAATTTGCCGCTGCATAATATGACTTCGGATTCATGTCTGCGTTGCTGCTCTGAGGAATTTATGTATTTTTACTTTTGTGCAGTAAGTCTAAACTCAAGTCGCTCAGAAAAGTTGACATGAAATAAAAAGATTAAAAATCAACAATCATTTTAAAAAGTTTGTTGCGTGATTCTAGCGTCAAGTAATTAGGATTGCGTAATATATATTTATATCTTTTTACCGTGTGAAAATAACTTACCATAACTTAGAAGTCAATGGATGTTTTTCTTTTTTAATTCAAAGCAAATCTGAGTTATCGAGTTCGTGTTTCTCTTTTAGTTCTGACCTTTCAATCCCTGAATACGTTTTGCTTTCAGCATGTGTGCTCAGAACGCGCTCATTAGCTCTATATAAATTGATGAGTATTTAGAGTTAGAGCTGAGTCCCGCAGCCAAAACGACATAGAAATATAAATAAATAAAAAACTGCATAATACTATTCAACGCTCTTGTCTCGCAATGTTTGAAATCCGCATTTATTAAATCATAATAATGCCGGTGACATTTTATGGATGTGATACATGGTCTATGACTAAAAAGAGGGAAAGTATTGTAGATTTCGGGTTTTTGAAAATAAGATCTTAAGGAGAATCTTAACCTTTGGTGGAAAACAGAACGAAGAAACAGGCGAATGGAGAAACTTCACATTCAAGAACTCGAGGAACTCTATTCAGGTCAAAGCATTATCCAAGTAATTAAATTACGAAGACTAAGATGGACAGGACACGTAGAACGAATGAACAGTCAAATAAAGTGGAAAACCAGCAGGAAAAAGACCGCCAAAAAGGCCGCGTCGTAGATGGGAGAATAATATAAGGATGGATCTAGAAGAGATGGCCAACGAGGCTGTTAACTTTCGAGTTCCAAATGGCCGGTAATAATAGTAATAATAATAATTTCTAATCAATTGACAATTGACAACAATTGATTAATGATATTTCATCCATTTTATGAATTGTTAGTTATTAATTTCATTTCATTTAGGTTTCTAGAAAATCCAAACAAATTAAATTGCTTTAGGAATATGTACCTCGCGCTGTATACGTCCTATCGGATATACACTAGATGGTGTGAAAGAAATTAGGTTTCGTACCAAAAAAAAAACTTCTCTTACAATTTTGTGGTTGACTCAGTATGGTTTGAGCTTGCATCCAAAATGGACAGCGGTAAATAGAAAACACGCCATGTTTTACATATTTTCTTCGATAAAGGGGAAAACGCAAACCAGGTGGTTGAAGATATGAGAGTGTTTATGGTTCTGGCACTGTAACAGTCAATCACGCGCAGTTTTGGTTTCGTCGATTCCGTTCCGATAATATCTATGTCGAATATGCACCCTCTTCTGGAAGATCAATTATCGAAAAAATCTTGGAAAACGTCGAGTCTGATCGTCATGTAAGCATTGTTTCGGTTGCCCAGGAGCTAAAAATTGCACAAAAAACCGTTCGGAACCATTTGAATAAGGCTGGATACAAAAAAAAAAAAACTCGATGTAGGGGTGCCACGCGAGGGAACACAAAAACACCTAATGAATGAATTTCCATCTGCAAATTCCTGCTGTATTGCAACAAAATCGGTCCCTTTTCAAGCGGATGGCGACTGGTGTTGGGACTGGTCACTTTAGACAAAATCAATCGTAAACGGTAGTGGTCGAGTACCGGTGAGCCGGCTCAAATGGTGGCCAAGCTAGGAGTGACGGTCAGGAAAATGTTGCTGTGTGTTTAGTAAGATTGGCAAGAAATCATATTCTATGAGCTGCTCCCCTACGGCAAAACTCATAATTCGGACCTGTACTGTCAACAATTGGATCGTATTCGCATAGAAGCGATGACAGCCTTGGCCAAAAGGAGGATCTGTTTTTCATCAGGATACCGCCAGGCCACACACATCGATAGTGACTGGCCAGACTTCGGCAGCTTGGTTCTTATGCATCCACCTTATAGTCCAGATCTGGCACCAAATGGTTAACACCTCTCTGCATTGCGAACGATTTTTCTTGTGAAAAACGACTGTCCCAGTGACTTGCCAATAGGGACGAGGGCTAATGGAATTACCTTTAAAATTTTCATTAGGCGCATATTTGACCTAAATGGGATCTTTCTAACTTTGTTGCATAACATCGTGAAAAAATAAAGGACTTATTTTATCTTATATTATTGTATCATTTTTACTTTACATTGTATCAAATTTAACATGTTAATATAATTTAATGTTTGTGAAGACAATACCCTGATTTGCTTAATAAAGCAAATACTTTATTTAAGTTTTTACTATTCAATTAAACACTAAGAAGGCAATAACTATGATTGGTATTAAGGAGAACAATTGAGAAGATGGATTTGTAAACATGGAATACTGAGGTGGAAGTCAGAATTGTTAACACAGTACACTCGCAATATTGTATCCATTTAATTACGTGAATCCTGGTTAACCTGGGCACCTTTTTTACATTGAACACTCTAAGAAGTTAAAAATGTTGGTTGCAAACATTTGGTTTGGTTAGATTTGTCTGCTAATATTCGGAAACTGTTTTTAGAAAACAGGCCTACGCAAATGGAAAGTGTAAGATTATACAAGCTGAATCAATTGGTAATAAGAAAGGCTAAGAACACTGCCCAGGTTATATAAATTCTAAATTATCATGAATGACTGCTGCCATATTTAAAGATTGGTCCCATAAATCGTTTATGGCATAGGTATGTAGGTTACATTAAGCCCAAGCTGTTCCTAAATTACACCTTAGCATCTATCTGAAAAATCAATGCTCTTTTGATATTGTATAATACTGCATCGCCTCGTCCTGAAGGCGAGTTCAAAACGGAAGATGGTGGCATTACTACTATATGTATTTATTCCACAAAATGTTACGCCACTCGTCCAATATATGGATCAAAACGCCTTCAGGATAATACAATTTTCCTACAGAACTAGGTAGGTTTCTGGTAGTTGCAGCATTGAAGAAAAAAACTATTTTATCTACTAATAGCATGGGATTGGTTCGAAATTTCGTGCGAAACAAAAATTAATTTAATAATATGCCATTAATTTTTCTGAAAGAAAGCGGGAAAGTACTATTAATTCTGAAGCGAAACACACTATTAAATTACTTCCTGCAATATATCCTATATATCCTATGGTTTGATTGCATGGGGGCGTGATATTTTTTATAACAGGATTTTTGGATACGACGAAGCAGTTAACAGATAACGGATGAGTACACCTAAACTAAGTTCTGCATGCATTCATTTTATTTATTTAAATGAACTTTGAACATTTTTCTACGAAACAATTACAAACTATACTTAAGGATCATGGCCTCTCGTATAGTTACAGACTTAAAACAGATTTAATAGAGCGGCAGCAAAACCATTATTGGCTGAACAGGCAAATATTCAGAATAACGTAGTAAACAGCGAAGTAGATCTTTTAGAAAAGGACCAAAAACTTAAAGATTCAGAAACCGATATGACTCAAAATACAAGTAATAGTTTTGTTTTCAAGGATGTTGAAGATTCGTTAGAGGATTTTAATGGGGAAACGGGTAAAACTGTTGACGTTTGGCATTTGCATACATGTTTCAAATGAAACAGATCGCAAATAGAGGTTCCGTTTACGAAGAATCTCTGCTTTCGTACATTGTTGCTGGTATACCAGACAGCATTCTCAACAAAACGGTCTTGTTTAAGCTAAAACATTTGAAGACCTTAAAAGCAAATTCAAAGTTTACCAAGAAATGAAACTTCAAAGATCGAAGCATAATGGTGTTGACCGCGTATCCGTCCCCGTAGTTACAAAAAACCGCGAAACAGAATTTCAAAATCATCGTTGCGTAAATTGTGGTGCAAAAAGCCATAAGACGGATAACTGTCCTGATAAAGCAAAAGGAACGAAAAGGAACTGCAACGAATATGGCCATCTTTCAAAAAACTGTCCCAAAAAAAAACCCATCAAAAGTTAATAGAATTTCAGTCCCTACGGTTCAGGCTGATCTTGAAATTGACAACGTTACGTTCCACGCCCTCATCGATACAGGTAGCCAATTATGTCTGATAAAAAATTCTGTTTTCGAGAGCTTAGGTAAAAAAAATGCAAACCACAGGTTCCCTATTAGCTGGTTTAGGACAAGAAACAAGAAAGTCTATAGGCTCACTTGAATTAACAGTTCGAATACAAGAGGCGATGTACAAGCTTAATTTCGATGTGGTTCCAGATGACTGTATATCTGAAGATGTTATAATCGGTATGGAAATATTAGAATACGCAGACATAGATATACGAAAAAAAAAACAATCAAACTTATACCCATACCCATGAATACCTTTTACGTCGAAAATCATGAAAATAATTTGAATAAAATTTAACCTAATATTTTTGAAAATAAGACGGACAAGTTTGAACATATCCAAGATTCTACAAATAAAGAATGTTTGAAGAGATGTATCGAATCATATAATCCAAGAAAAACAATGGAATCGTGCGTAAAAATGAACATTCTGCTCGAAGACGATACACCGATTTATCAGCGGCCACGTAGGTTATCTCCGAAGGAAAAGGAATTCGTTAACGAGCAAACGTCAAAGTGGTTAGAAGAAGGCATTATCGTTCCTAGCAATTCGGATTTTGCTAGCCCAATTGTCCTTGCCAGGAAAAAGAATGGAACTTACCCTTTATGTATAGATTATCGTAAGCTAAATTCCAAAGCTATTAAAAAAAGATTTCTGCTAGCGCTCATGGAAGACGTACTAGACGAATTATACAACGCCCGGGTCTTTACCACTTTATGTAGATCTTAAGGACGGATTTTTCCATGTCGATATAGATTCACAAAGTCAAAAATATGCGTCATTTGTAACGCGTGATGCACAGTACGAATTCCGCAAAGTACCGTTTGGACTTTGTAACGCTCCATCCACATTTCAAGAATTTATTAATAAAGTTTTTAAAAACTTAATATTAAAAAAAACTTGTACGCATCTATGTTGACGATTTCATAATAGCAACGCAAAATGAATCAGAAAATTTGACTACGTTGCAAGAGGTTTTAAGAGAAGCTGAAGAACACGGCTTAAGAATAAAATGGGAAAAATGCAAGTTAATGGCACGCTCTATCGAATTTCTAGGCCACATAGTCGAAAATGGTTCCATCAAACCTTCGATAGAAAAAACTAAAGCAGTTGAAAATTTTCCTCCGCCTAAGAACATAAAACAACTGCAGAGTTTTCTTGGTTTAACTGGGGTTTTCCGTAAATTTATACCAAATTACGCTACAATAACAAAGCCACTCACATATCTAACAAGAAACGCCTCTTTTCCCTTTCATTTTGGCTACGAACAAAGGTGTGCGTTTGAAAATTTAAAAGAACTATTATGTCGTGAACCAGCTCTGAAAATCTTCAATCCAATTTTAAGTACAGAGCTGCATACGAGTACAGATGCACGCAGAAAAGGCCTCGGAGCTGTACTTCTGCAACGACGCGAAGATGCTCTACATCCAACGTTTTATCTGAGTTTTAAAACAAAACCTACGGAAGAATATTACAGCAGCTACGAATTAGAAGTTCTTGCCATTGTAAGATCATTGAAAAAGCTACGTGCTTACCTAAGGGACTAAAATTCAAAATTTACACTGATTGCCAATCTTTTCATTTAACTATGAAAAAGAAAGAGTTGTGCTCCAGGGTTGCAAGATGGGCATTACAACTCCAGGAATTTGACTGCCAAGTATTACATATGCTGGGTAAAGCTATGAAGCAGTTAATTAGTTTAAGTCAGTCATTACAGTAACGAGAATTGACAAAGGGATTGTAAAACAAAAAAGAGACGAGTTATGCAAACTTATACTTCGTTCTGGAACAAGACAGCTATGAAGACTATGTAAACAGAAGCGGTGTTTTATATAAATTCGTTAAAGGGTCGTATTTACTAGTCATTCCAAAAAATTTACAGAAGGAAAAAAAAATTGCTGACGTTATTTCAAACTGTGTTGTATGCATCCTCGCAGTAAAAAAAAAACGGAAAGCATGAGGGTTACTTAAATCCTATCGACAAAATGGATATTCCTCTACACACATATCATATGAATCATCTTGGGGCCGACGCCCTCTACAGCCAAGAAGTACAAACATCTTTTTGTGGTTATAGATGCGTTCATCAAATTTGTTTGGATCTTTCCGGTAAAATCCACAACGACTGAAGAAGTTATAAAGAAGCTAAGCTTAGTTGAAGATATTTTTGGAAATCCACATCGAATCATTACCGATAAAGGACCCGTATTTACGTCAACAGCATCCCAAGAATACACTGAAAAGAAAAACATACGGCATCTACAAATAACTACTGGTGTACCAAGAAGAAACGGTCAAGTCGAAAGAATGAACCGAAAAATTATTCAGATGTTGACCAAAATGTCAATCGAAAACCCATTAAAATGGTATCAACATGTTCCTAGACTTCAGAGAACAATAAATTCTACAGTATCCAGAGCAACGATGAAAACCCCATTCGAGCTTTTAATTGGCATTCCTATGAGAACTGAGAAAGACATCAAACTCTCCGAAATGTTAGAAGATGAGCTGAGAAACGAGTTCGAGACAAGTAGATCTGAATTACGCACAAATGCTAAAAATCAAATCTAAAAAACTCAACTGGAAAACAAGAAGCTATATAACAGGAAACGTAAACCGGCAAGAAAATACAACGTTCATGATCTGGTTGCAATTCAGCGAACACAATTTTTGTCCTGGTCTTAAAGTACAATCAAAGTTCCTAGGCCCATACGAGGTAACCAAAATTAACAAAAATGCCCGTTACGAATTAAAGAAGGTCAGAAATCATGAAGGACCCAATAAGACATCTTCGGCCGCAGACTTAATGAAGAGATGGGTGAATAACGATGATGATGACAACGAAAATGACCAATCATCCGAGTCGAATTCAGCAAAGGAATGCCGGATGTAGGCTACTACCAACGCCCCCGAAATCCGAACACGAAACGAGAAGAACAACGAACGAGAAGAACAACGAACGAGAAGAACAACGAACGAGAAGAACAACGAACGAGAAGAACAACGGGGAGAACAAGAGAAGACGAAGACGAGAACGGTCACGGTCACGACAAGTCGATTCGATTCCCTACGTTTCCTTTTTTCGCAAATCGTCTTATACAGGGTCCGCCATCTAACGTTTTTTTTTTCAAGTAGTGTCTATTTCGTGAATGGTAACACTTAGCTCATGTCTGATTTGACAGATAATTAGTTTTATCCTTCCGCTGAACGAATATGGTTGTGTATACGCTTGAACAACGCTGGGAAATATTGCGACATTACTTTGAAACAGAAGATGCCGATTTTGCCAAAAAAATCATCTTTTCAGATGAAGCTCATTTTGATCTTGGCGGGTATGTAAACAAGCCAAATTGTCGCATTTGGGGCACAGAAAACCCGCACGCATACATTGAAAAGCCGATGCACTCAAAACGAGCCACTGTTTGGTGCGGATTTTGGTCCAGAGGCATAATTGGGCCATTTTTCTTCGAAAATGAGCAAGGAGTGGCCGTTACAGTCAATGGCGATCGTTATCGGGCCATGTTGAACGAATTTTTGTTCACAAAAATTGAAGAGGAGGTTATTGGCAACATTTGGTTTCAACAGGACGGCGCTACGTGCCACACAGCCGAAGCTACACTCGATGTTTTGCGCCCTGTTTTTGAAGATCGCATTATCAGCCGCAGAGATGATGTCGTTTGGCCACCTCGGAGCTGCGATTTGACACCGTTGGACTATTATTTGTGGGGTGCCGTCAAAGATAAGTGTTACGCCGACAAGCCAGAGACAATTGACGCTTTAAAGGACAATATTCGTGAAGCCATTGGTGAAATACAGCTGCACACAATCGATAATGGGCTTAAAAATTGGACCGATCGTGTAGGCTACTGCATGGCCAGCCGAGGCAGCCATTTGAATGAAATTATTTTCCATTATTAACCGGAAGGATTGTACTTTCAAATAAAAAAAGAAATTTGAGAAAATATTCAGTAGTTTTTTTTATAGCATTTTCAAAAAAAAAAAAAAGTTATTTGGCGGACCCTATACTTTATAACCATATTGAATTTGTTTAAAATGGATTTGGATTTTGTTTAAATAAAGTTTTCATACCTTTGTATTAAATTGCCTAATCCCAAATGCGCGTTTAATTGTTTAACCATAATTAATATATAGCTGTGTCCCCCACATATATCTTTAATGTTTCTTTACTTATATGTACTTCACCCTTGATGATATTCGCATATGGAACAAGAATTGCCATGAAGAAATCGTATTCAAAACAACGGTCATTCTTTTTTTATTTTTAAGGAAGAAAATGATATTAAATGGTCTAACATACTTGGGTCACGTTGTTTGTACCTTTTAATTCTGAACGATCGAAAACGTGAATATTATCGTAAATAGGAGAACCTATCTGGTTATTAATTGCTCAAGTTATCATAAGTGGATTAGTTAATTCAAATAACAATTAAGAATTGAGGAAGGGGTTGTTGATGTTGGGAGAGATATTTAGATTTAAGGAAACCAATTGACGTTGCGGTTTTGGTTGGGGGCGGGTAGAAGAATGTATATCGGAAAAGTATAAGAAATTCAAGTTATGCTGGGGATCGATTGGGGTGCGACTTAGAACTAGAATCCTTATTTTATCTTACGAGTGTGTCCAAAGTTAGGTTAAGATTTCAAGTTAAAATCCTTATTTTTACTTCATTTGGCAAAGGTTGTTGTGCCAAGAGTAAACGGACGACTGTCGGAGTTGAATAACAACCATGAATGGTTGACTCATTGATTCAGTTCATGGATTGCTTCAATTTGCTCAAGCGTTGGCATTTTTTTTTTTTTAATTGTTTGTGCATTTCTGGGCCCATTTTTTTTAAAGCATAGGGAATTAGAGAGCTAATCCTTTTATTATAAAACTGAAGCGATTTCATCGTTGCTACTTTTAAGCTTTTGGACCCGATGTTTCCACTCACTTAAGCTCCTTAAAGCATTCAATAACCGTTGAATATTTAAGTGCATAAGTGGTGGCAAAGTATTAATTCCACCACAATTAAGGTGAAACAGAGTGAAGTTAATTGGGTGGAGTGACCCTTCAAAAATTCAAATTAAGAAAAATATAAAAATTAAACATAAAAATATTGCAAAAAAATAGTTCAAAAATAAATTGAAAATGAACTTTAAATTGTGAGAAAAACGCCATTGGAAGAAGAAAAAGCTATAGAGACGAAAAAGAGGCAAAGATTAAACCAAGAAATACGATAACCTAGCGTTATTATAATTACAATTAAATTAAAAATTAAAACAATACAGATGACGAACGGAGAATTTTCAGGGCGTAGAAAAAAGAAAACTAGAAAATCTCTACAAGATTTGCAAAATACAACCTCGAACCAATGGAAAGTCCCAAATATTTAAATTCATCAGCTCTCTCAACTTAGAAACAATCATCACTGCAGGTTAGATGATGACAAAGAGGGGGAGAAATGTGTTTGTATTACATATGTATGTTCAGATTGTTTGTATTACATTCAGGCACGCGGAAATATTTTTTAACTTTAGAATTGTACGAAATGGATAGATAGAACATTATCTTAGTTTTTGAACTAATTACTAACTTGTGTTCACCAAACCAGAGTCTCAGAAGACTGAGATCAAAATTGACATCAGAAATTAAGTCCAGAGGGCAAAGGAGAAGCCAATATGGTGAAATCATGAAGAAGAATTGAATAAAGTCTCGATAATTTTCAAGATTTCAAAAGAAGATATTGTCTGGAAAACAAAACTACTAAAATGAAAGGGCTTCGAGTATTCACAAAGGGAAGTATAAGTACAACAAACCGAAGAAAGAGATTACGGTGGTTGACTGCAACTTTTATTGGCGAAGTAACAAATAAAAGCATTAACAGTAACGACAACCTTCTGTCATTCACTTATGCCGTGTGCGATATGTTTTTCACACAAGTGAACGGAAGCCGGACGGCGAGAGCTGAGAAGGCAAGTGTATTAGGAGAGGTATTGCCAGTACCACGTCGAGGAGAGAAGCCGCGAAATAAACACTCGATAGCGTTGGTGCTACCGGGATCCGAACTCATTCATCAAGACACTACTCACTGCTCAGTAATTTTGAAGTCAAATAGACATTTATTGCACTCATTGGACATAACACTACTCAAGGATCCATAGGTCAGGTCTAGCGGGCTCGTTATAAACCACGCGATGCTGGCAATGCAACGTAACTATACTAGCTTCATTAGAGTCCAAAATTTTGATTGTAATATGGTGGGAACGCTGCAATTATTTGTTACAAACGAAATGGAGAATAATGTGGCTAGGCGAGTTCATGAAAATATCGGCCCAGGTACAGGGAAGACAAATGATCAGTCGAAGAAAAATTATTGATTTCCAAAAATGACGGAAAAATGGACATGTTTATACAGGATTGTGTTCAAAGCGTAGGCAAATTCTGGTTGCAATCGACCGAGGCGTGTTATGCCTCGAGTTCGACGCATATCTTTTGCAGCATATTATCTGTCATGTGAACGTGGCTGTCGAATTTCTAATAGCAAATGGGCAAGTGGAACATATAAAGAGAGTCTTTAAGCCTGTGCTTAGTAAAATAAGTGAACCCGTAAGTCATGCTACTTGGTCTAATATGTTGGGTCGAATTGAGTATAAATAATACTGTGCACTATACTACAAATCATACGCTAAGTCAGCTGCTGTTCGGGGTAGAGCACAGTTGTATTAGTTGGTAATTTAATAGAATACCTCGAAGGAATTTAAAGTGAATACGGTTGTCTGCCTCGGACGCTATTAGCACATCTCAGGAACATAATCTGAATTATTTTTTCAAACGAATTTACTCGGAAGGCGATTTTGTTGTGATACGTAACGTAGATACGGTCGTCGGAAGAAATGTATACGGAATTACCGCGTCGGTATATCATTAGGAACATAGAGAATTACCCGCTCACTCAAGTGTGGTTGAGGCTGCGCGTATAAGTAAATGTATAGCAGGCTATAATGCACTGATCGGACGAAACTTGATGTGGGCAACACTTGTTAAAATGTGAGTAGTCGTGAGAATATAATAAGGTTGGTTCTATCGAGGTCGATCGGCCGAGTTGAAAGAGTTGGCCCAAGTAACTACTCCGTTGGACATTCTGTCTTCTTGAACGATCGTCTCGAGCTGTCAAGATATTCAAAAGTCAAAAGGATAAAATTCAAGCAATGGGATAGCTGGGTCTATCAACCTTTTTACCTATCAGCCCATTCTATCGAGCTCACTCTATTAAAAAAAAGGATAGAGAAAAAGAGAATTGTCAATCTGAAAATAGAAGCCAAAGGGGAAAGTCACGTTTCTACCTGTGTAAAAAAAAGGGCAAAATAAAGTGACTGGAATGGAATTTAGTTCTCTTTGAAGAACCCCACATCTGGGGTATATTCACAAAAAAAAAAAAAAAAAAAAAAAAAAAAAAAAAAAAAAAAAAAAAAAAAAAAACTTTCGGTGTACATGTACATATGTACACATTAACCCTTTGTCACCTCGGTCACACGACGAAAAAATAGTATGATGCGGGGGTCGAAAGGAAGAGCAAATACACCTGATGGAAACCAATTCAGTAAGCTGATTTTCGAACCCCGTACTAGGATGTCTAATAGTGGCATAATTTCTTGATATACCGGCATAGATTAACATACCATTCATCACACTATTTTGGACACAATTCTCAAGTCCATAACGTGCTGACCTAATGTTTCCTCCACGATCTGTGCAGGACATTGTGGCATACTCCGCTATCATGGTGAAATTACAGGTCTTCAACATTCATATTAAGAGGCATCTTTTTTGCTTTTTTGAAGGAATGTGATGAAATGATTCCAAAATACTTAGCAAAAAACTTGTCGAACTTTGCCGTTTGGAGCAATAATATCGTTTCTTTTTTCTTAGGGGAAAAATAAATCTCATACCACGTACCTGATTGGAGGAAACCTTTGTTCGGTCATGAACGCTAACTCCAACAATATGTAAACCCTTATATCAATATGCAACATTATGTTTAAAAAAAAATTATTGAAACTAAGTTTACTGTTAGGATTTAAAAAAAATATTCGTTATACGAGTATATTATACATAAATCAAATTTATCCTCAGTTTTATTATTTTAGGAGAAAAAGCTCACAAATATTTTTTTTTTTCATGTTGTTAACTTACAATAATCATCCCCAACAGGGATATGGAGCCTCTTTTGAATTATTGAAATATTTAAGATAATTTCTACGACCGGACTTAATAAGTCTCCTAGATTTTGATTCCTATGAATTACGAGTATAATAATAATTCTTTTAAGACAGAGGATGATCCGGGGATATAAATATAATTTTTATAGCAACTTAACATTATTTTGAACGTAATAATCAAGTTTGGACACACGCCAAATGGAAGCATAATAAGATGTCGCGGTGCTACCAAATACTATCACATCATTCTACTACCAATACTATGAGTTTGATACAATGTGTTGTGTAGTGAATTTGTAATTTTTAACTTATTTTTATCGGGAATTGAAAATGTACTAGCAGTGGCCGGCTAAAAACTACCTTCAAAAGACACCTTTCTGAACTTTCTTATAATGCCATAGACCTTCAAAAACAACGGATCTCTTTGGATGCTGTAGAAAAAACGCAGCAGAAAAACTACAGGTACTATGAAAGTATTCAAAAGAATAGTAAAAAAAACCTTATCTGTTGTGATAAATCACATACATACGAGTATGACGAATTTTGTGAATTGAATTATTGCGCAACTAATACGCACCAAGAACTTGGTCCACTTCACCTTTCCTTTCATACCTTTCTTCCCGATAGTTTTTTTTCGTTGATACCTACATACTTTAATTGGATGAAATTGGCAAGTTTCCTATACGTGCAAGTAGTCCAAGGCACCGCTTGATAATACATTCCCAGATAATGACAGTAATTATGATAGATAGTGGAAAGGACAAGCTATCGAGATTTTGAAAAGCTGAAAACCGTCAGAACTTATAAAGTGCAATTTATTTAAGAAATAAAATAAAAAAAATTATTATACAATACATAAATTGAGCAATAAATTACTAAAAAAATCAAAGTACGTTATGAATTTTTGGCCCCTGATTCCAATGTATAGTATTATAATTTATCAATAATCTACAAATTTAGAATTAAAAATCATAATCCCGTTTTTTGTTTAAAAATATTGTCGTTACTACATTATAAAATTTTATTTAAAAAAATGGATTTAAATGAAGAATTCGAATTTGTACACCCAACGCAAAAAAAGTCACATACACAAAATGTTCAAATTCGAATCTATGTTGGGGCTTCCCCGAATATTGTTTTAAAAAGCTGCTAGTTATTTTGGGAATTCCCTGACTTGTATCCTTTTACTTTTTATGCATTTATATATGCAATTAATCAATACGTGTATTTTACAGAAGTGTACACAGCCAAAAGGAGACCAGGTGAACAATATGTGAAAAATTGTATTCTCACAAACAAGCACTCCCCCTGTGTAATGGTATAGGGATGCATTTCCAAAGATAAAACTGAATCGTTTTTGATGAATGCAGGAAAGGACATTATATTAAAGTGTTCTGCATAATTAGGCGCCTGTCACAGAAAATGTATAAACGCCAATTTCCAAAGATGACTTCGCAGTTTGTCATAGAGTACGCTCTGTAAATGACACCGTCCTTACCAACTAACCAACCTTTTTTAAGCCCAAACTTCAATACAATCAAAGAAACAATACAGTAACTAAACATTGAAAAATTTCAGCGGAGCTTATAAGTGTTTTATTTGTTTCGATGCCAAACAGGAGAAGTGTTATTAAAGCATGACAAAGTATTTATTTATTTATTACTAAGTACCGTAAACAAAAGTATATACATGTAGTAAGGTTTTGTTTAATGCTTTTACAAAGTATTAAGAAGAATCCTTTAACTAGCATTAAAATAAAATAAAAGCATAAACTAACCATAATAACATAAAAACCGTTTATTGAAGTATTTTTGAGTTTTTTTTAATTTTTCTTACCCTTTCTTTATTGATGATTTGGCTTCCAAATAGCAATATCTGTTTTTTTCTTCTAATACCATTTGGGAAATTTTTCTATCATAATTTTGCGAATTATCTTTTGCGGTTTTGTTTTCAATTATTTTTAAAACACCTTAAGTCAAAGTAATATGTAAAATCTATATACTTCCTCAAACTTTGAAAACGTAATGCGTCTTTTTTGCGTTGGGTGTTTTAATTTAATTAAAGATAACATGAATGGTAATACCATTTTTATAGTTACTATATTGGTTATTCGTTTATCATGAAACTAATATATGTGATTCCGATAAATTAATAAAGAAGTAAAACTGTTAAAAACGGAATTAGAGAAAATAGAAGTTACAAATTTCAATCACATATTTGTAGTAAATACTTGAATGCTTATGATGACCAGGTTAATTCATAAAGGGTGAATGTTTATGTTGCCACGGAAGCTATTGAGCCCTGATTGTTTCTTTGTTATTGAAACTTCATATTCGTTATTCTGAAAAGGAATTTATCGGATACCAATCTATCCTTACAAAACCACACTTTTGTTAATAAAGCAATTTGCCATATAAAACTTAAAATAAATAAGACTGATGGATGGAGTGGACACTAAGATATTTAAATAATACGATGATCGTCCTCTTTTACATTGTACTGCACTATAAGGAATTACGATGCAGTGTAAAATTGTTCTGTACTCCATCATCTTATTTAAATTTTCAACATGTCTGTGCTTAATTATTTTATGGTATAAAAAAAAAAAATTAAAAATAAAAAAAAACTTACTTTTAAATCCTTAAAAAATACAGTGTTTCGTGCCCAATCGACTTGTGAAAAAAGGTTCTGATCAAGCACTTTACACATTAATTCAAATAAGTCTACTTCCACTTGATTGTAAGACTGTTTTTGAAGTAATGCAAAGAGCTGTGTTTGCCATTCTCTATCATCTATGGATTGAACAAAATCTCTTATCATCGGAGACACCCTATAAAACGATAGATGCATAATTAATTTCATATTAAAGAAATGTATGTTTTGTCACCTAAGCGGTTCTACATTATTTATTGTATCGGCCGTACTTGAGGGATTATTGCCCGAATCAAAACTGTAAACAAATACATATTATATTCTGGCATGAAAACACAACGAATATACCATATTTTTGAATCGTTGGTGTGCTGCAGATTAACTGACGCACCATCTGGACAGGTACTTGGTTCATTACGACCTATATTATCATTTGTATTTGAAGAGCCGGCAGCAGATGTTGCATTGCTCCCGCTTAAGGCATTAGACATTGCACCTGTAGACTGATGCACTTGCCCTAAAGCGATGGCAATCGGGCTTGGTGAAGAGTCTGGAGATTGTGTTAACGATGACACCTTTAGACAATGTGTTAAATTCATTATATAAAATATATCATCTATAAATTAAATATTTATGTCAGATGTATGTGAAATATTTACTTGTGGAATTTGAATTTCTTGTTTAATATTCATATTCGGATATGGTTGTTGATAGGTAGTTGGAGATAATGGTCCTTTTATATCAGTGGATCCTATAGTAGTTCGTATAGCTTGCAAGGCTAGTTGTCGTTGCCGCATCATTTGGAGTTTTCGCGCTCTATCCCTTTTATACATTGGTCCAAATTTATTTCTTCCCCCTCTCATTCTATCTGCTCGCACCGCTAAAAACAAAAAAAAAATGTTTCTAGCTTTAATGATGTCTAACACTTAATAATTCTTAGCTGCCTTCTTAGGTTTTTTAATTTTTTTTTTAATTTATTGATATTTATTACTAGCCAAAAAATTACAAAAGATAATACAATATAATTATATTAGGTTAAGGCTGGCGTTAAAATCCATGGAAGGTCAGTGTCTAACTGTTTCTCAATCACCATTTCACAATATTCTGATATTAAATAATGACCCCGTATAACTTTAGTAAAGCATACAATTGGTTTTGAATAACACATTTTCGATAAATTAATTGCAAATTAATAACCTTACAATCTGTCCCTCTGTTATATTTGATACCACAATGACATAAATAGTAACACATTAAGTAAGCACTGGTGAGCTTTGGATTTACCTACAGCAGTTACCTATTAGTTTTAAAATTAATACCATACTATCAGTCAATCTATCTGCCATTATCAACCATAATTTAGGGGTTGAGTATTTAGTTTAAAACTTTTATATCGATAAAAAAGTGAATTGAATAAGATCTTTCAAAATTAGTTCAGCTATGAAGACGTATAAATATTACCTAGGATTTACTTTTTCCAGCCAAACTAATTAACTTATGATACTTTTGTGTGGTATTATACTTCATTGCTATACAGGGTATCCGACGAGCAGTGTGCCAAAAAGCTAGAGTGTGTAGGTCTGGTCAAGACAAGAAAAAATCGTATGGGAGGGGGAGTCTATTCCCACCCGTATAGCCGGAAGCGGCAATTTTCTAAAAAATTTACTTAATTTGGAAAAAAAAATATTAAAAATCAACAGTTACATCCACATTGAGATGATATACCTTTTTGTAAAGCCAGAAACCTCTTCTTTCATCTTGTTTTTAAACGAAGCTGTTTTAAGGAATAGTTTTTGAGAAATTAATTTTCAAACTCAAAATTTTGAAAAAAAAATTCGAACTATTTTTTTTCAAAATTGTATGTAATTAAGTACTAATTTTTTTCAAAAATTCAATTTTCTTATTAGTTTTTAGTTAAAACAGAAAACCGGATGCAAAAATGTCATGCAGTTTTTGAGAAATTAAAAAAAAACCCGAACCATTTTTTTCTAAGAAAAACCTTTTTTTTTGTTTTAACGCGGCTGGACTTACAGGCAAATTAATGTATGAAACATTGACCTCTTTTTTATTATTTTTAAAAAATTCGGAGTTTTATTATAATAAATTTTCAATATGATCCCCATTTTTTAGAAGGCAAAGATTATATCTCCTTCTACACATAAGTAGATGCTTGACAAATTTTGCTGCAATTTGACTCCAGCGACTTCACTCCGTTCTTTGAGTTGTTCCAAAGATACTATTTCCACTTCGTAAACATAATTCTTCATGAATCCCCACACATGAAAATCTAGAGGAGTTAAATCTGGTGATCTAGGTGGCCATTCCGTGGGGTCCCTTCTTCCGATCCAAGGGTCACTAAAATGATCATCCAGCCAGTTTCTAATTCGTAAGCTGTAGTGTGCTGGTGCTCCATCTTTCTGGTAGATTAAATTATCTGCTATGGCCAAAGGAACGTTGTCCATCAAATCGGACAAAAGGTTTCGTATGAACTGCAGGTATGATTCTCCATTAATAACGGCATTCAAAAACCGGGGCCCGATTACAGTTTGTCCAACAATACCAAGCCAAACATTACAGCTAAAGCGGTGTTATGATTTATTTTGTTGTGTGGATTGGTGCTACTCCAATGATGCAAATTGTGGAAGTTAGTAACCCCATCTCTGGTAAACTGTGCTTCATCCGTCCAGAATATCCTTGCAAAATAGTTTCGTTCAGTCTCATCTCGAAGCGGTAATGATCGACAAAATTCTGCTCTCAAAAACTTGTCGTTTGAGGTGAGTTCCTGAACTGGCCTAAAATGGTACAGGTGTACGTTTTCGGTATGAAGCACTCTCCATACTCTAGATTTGGGCACTCCAAGCATAAAAGCTATCCTCCTTGTACTAAGGGAGGGATTACGTCGGACCAAATCCAAAATTCTTTGATCTAAGATTCCTGATCCATCTGTAACTGATCTTTCGCTTCTTCGATGCTGTAGCACTCCGTGCTCTCGCAGACGTCGGTGGTACGACTGGGACACCTCCGATTGGGGGTATCTTTCAGCGTAGAGTCTTTCGGCTTCACGATCTCGACCATTAGCTAAACCGTAGCAGAAGTGCATGTCCGTTAATTCTTCTCGAGAGTATGAGTTTGACATCGTAATGTGTTGATGAGTTAACACCCAATTTGGAAATCGTTTTTATGGTATTTTGTTTTTCAATAAAGAAAAATTGCAGTTTTATTGTCTTAAGGTCCTAGCGGGTAGAACCCATCGGCGGCGGGCGGACCCAGACGAAATTGGCAGGTCAGTTTTCAGGCGTTATCAATGAAAAAAAAAAAGGATTAATCCAGGGTTATTCCAATACTGTGTCACTTTATTGTATCCTCATAAAACTCCGAATTTTTTAAAAATAATAAAAGAGGTCAAGGCTTCATACATTAATTTGCCAACAAGTCCAGCCGCGTTCTTCTTCTTTTCCTTTTTATCCCGGCGTCGTTATGGTCAGAAGTGTAGGACCATAACCTTCCCACTTAACTGCATTCCTACTGGTCCGCTTGTGGGGTCCGCCGGTTTGACCTCAGAAAGTAGCGGCAGGCTTCCCGGTTTGGGATTACTTCATCGCTGAGGCCAATCAAATGCTGGTGTTTTTGCATTTGTTTGCACCAATTGTTTTTCGGCCTGCCTTTTTTGCGTGTTGAAATTGGAATGTTGATTGATAACGCCTTTTGGACGGGGTTCAAAGGATCTCTCCTTTGAACATGGCAATACCAACTGAGTCGGTCGCGCTCTATATTTCTTGTGATGGTTTCTTTTACGTGGAGGCTTCCTCAGATCTTTGAACTTCTAATTCTGTCACGCTTTGTTACTCCCGCTGTCATGCGAAGCATCTTCATCTCAGTTGCCGTTAATTTGCTCTCATACTTTTTGTGCATTGTCCAGCATTGTGAACCGTATGTGAGCGCCGGACGTACAACTGAAGTGTAGAGCCTTCCAGCTTAGGGGGCATTTTTCGATCACAGAAGATGGCGGAGTTTTCCCGCCACTTCATCCACCCTACGCTTACGCGATGTTTGATGTCGTCATCACAAGTTGCTTCTCTATTAATCATAGATCCCAGATATTTAAACTTTTCACACTTGGGAAGCACTCTTCCATTCAAGTAAATGTCTGGAATTGGCTGATGAGGGTCAGAGAACGGGCAGCACAGATACTCTGTCTTCTTTGAACTAATACGATACCCGTGTCCCTCAAAAATGTCCACCCACACATCAAGTGCTCATTGTAGGGACGCCTGATCATCACTTATAATGGCCCCATCGTCAGCAAAGAATAGCTGGTGCACATTGGGGTCCGTCACTTTTCCTTCAAGCAAGCAATCAAGGACTGCTATAAAAAGCAGTGGGCTGAGGACGCTCCCTTGGTGTACACCGACTTTGATTGCGAACTCTTCGGTGACTCCTGCGGTGCATCTTACTCTTGTCGTTGCTCTCTCGTACATGTCCATAATCACTCGCACGTAGGTTTCTGGAACTCCTTTTTGTCTTAGCGCTACCCATAAAAGATCTCTTGGTTGCCGGTCAAAGGCCTTCTCGAAATCAACCAACACCATATGCAAGTCCTTTGAAGAATCACGATGCTTTTCCATCATGATCCTTATACTTTGGATTGCATCTGTTGTTGATTTACCCGAGACAAACCCGCACTGGTCATCAGATAGTCGTATTATTTTCCGCAGTCGGCTATCTAATACCCGTTCAACGATCTTCATGGTGTGCGACATCAGCTTGACAGAACGGTAGTTATCACAATTTCGCGTATCACCCTTTCCTTTGTGCAATGGAAGAAGATAGCTTTCCCTCCATTGATTAGGCATAGTGTCGCCTCTCATAAGTTTGGAGATAAGAACCATGAGCCATCTAGACCCGATGTCTCCCATCTTTTTCCAGAACTCAGAGGGTATCCCGTCCGGTCCAACAGCTTTTCTTTTCTTGGAGTTTTTAACCGCGTACCGAACTTCTTCGACTGTGATGTCGGATATTTCGGCATGATTCGGGGCGGCTCTTGGAAAGTACACTCGGGGAAACTGTTCGTTCAGAAGTTCCTCGCAATACTGTCGCCATCTGTGG
This sequence comes from Merodon equestris, assembly GCA_958301585.1. Lineage (NCBI taxonomy): Eukaryota > Metazoa > Arthropoda > Insecta > Diptera > Syrphidae > Merodon > Merodon equestris. The sequence goes on along the minus strand of OY284414.1, from coordinate 50,553,440 downwards.
AGAATTTTTTCGTCTTCCACAAGGAGTTGGCCTTCAGCATTGTTAATAAACTTTGGGAAACGAATCTCCTGAGCATTTCTTCTTCTCTGGGCGGCTATCTTAAAGATATTTGCTCCTTTGTTCAAATTGTTTTGTCGAAGCTCCTGGGTAGCCTGGTTCCTGTCAGACGCGGAAGACGATAATTCTTCCAACTCCTGATAGAGGCCTTCCATGCTTTTCGCTTTGAATTCGGCGCATTTTTTCTTCGCGATACCTTTGCAACATCTATATACCTTTTCACGACGAGCTTTTTCCTCTCTATTAGTAGAAGAGCACTTTGACCAAGCTTGGAAAGCCATTTTCTTTTCGTGTATCACTGCTTTGGCTTCGTCTGTCCACCACCAGGTTTCTTTTGCGTGTTGGCAGGGGCTTTTAGATGTTCCGAGCAGTGATTTGGCTTTCTCCAGGCCAGATTGTTGTAGGGAATCCCACATGTCTTGTGCTCTGCACTCCTCATTACCGACCTCATCGATAATGGAAGAGAGGTAGTTTTCCATGTTGGCGATAAAAGCTTCGCCTTTTCCTTTATCCAGCTTATACCACAAGTCCAGCCGCGTTAAAACCAAAAAAAAAGGTTTTTCTTAGAAAAAAATGTTTCAGGTTTTTTTTTAATTTCTCAAAAACTGCAAGACATTTTTGCATCCGGTTTTCTGTTTTTAACTAAAAACTAATAAGAGAATTGAATTTTTGAAAAAAAATAGTACTTAATTACAAACAATTTTGGAAAAAAAATAGTTCGAAATTTTTTTTTTCAAAATTTCGAATTTGAGAATTAATTTCTCAAAAACTATTCCTTAAAACAGCTCCGTTTAAAAACAAGATGAAAGAAGAGGTTTCTGGCTTTACAAAAATAATTTTTTTTTCCAAATTAAGTAAATTTTTTAGAAAATTGCCCCTCCCGGCTAAATGGGAGGGGAGGGAATAGGCCCCCCTCCCATACGATTTTTTTCTTGTCTTGACCAGACCTACACGCTCTAGCTTTTTGGCACACTGCTCGTACACCCTGTATACTATACTTCATTAAGCAGACGTTTAAATAACGATTACTTATATTCTGTTTACACCGAAAAAATCTATGATTCAACTATCATGAAAGATAGCTAATTTGAATGCTCACACAGGTTGAGAGGGTTTATTTGTTTAAAATGTCCGTCAATAATTCTTCAGTTCTTAAATTGGAATACAACAGCTTTATGTTCATAATCGTGACTTCTGATCTGTTTACAGAATCATATGACTCATTTGAAATCAACCAGATTGGTGCGAATAATCAAATGATTTTATCTTTTAAGTTGCTAGCCAAGGAGCCATATTCATCGGAAATAGCATTTCACCAAGATGAGAATCCTAAGCATATACTCGAAATGTAAGGAATTGGTTGGCAAATCAAAAATTTGTGGCAACTGTACAATTAAAAAAATAAAATATCATTATTTATTTCTCCAATATAGGTACAACATAGTACATGCACCTACGCGCCTACAGTACTACCTAGTTGGGCTTTTTCCAGCTTTTATTGTCCTCCTACTTTAGGGCTCAAGTTAATTATTATTCATCCTCAGACAGCCAGCTTTGTGGTTGAAGAACTTTAAAGAATTTCTCGACATCGCTTATAATTAAAGTCTTTATCTAAGCAGTAAATCATTTATCGTCATCTGCATGTCAATTCATTCTTAAGAACTTAGTATATACTCCAACTGGGGTAGAACTAATTTGCTCTTAGCCCTAGTTTCAAGAGAACACTACAGATAGTATAGACAACCGCACCAAGGATAATTTCCGCGTACTGCTACAACATCAAGCATGTGTTGTGAAAAAATAAGTGTAAAAAATATGCAGATTAAAACATTCCATAACAGGCGACAATTTTAGCCCTGTAAAATAAGGACAGAACCATGGGCTAAATCGTTGAAATCGTTTAATATTTCTGTGGGTTTAAAGTTTTTAAGAATCTAAAAGATAAAAAAAATCATTTTAGAATAAGGAAGATAATGATTTGGGGAAAAAGTATTGAGAGATTTGTTTTGTCATTTTATGATTAAATGTTTCTTTTATTCCTTATAATTTTACTTAAGTACTATCGTTTATGATCTTTTAACATTTTGTGGCAGTTCCATAATTATATCATTGGAAATTCTAGCGTAAGAATTGAGACAATTCATTTTCATAGGCTCTTTTTGGTGTGAATTTCATTTTCATTAAGAGATTGAGACAAATGATAATCTTTAGGTCTGGGCTATATGGTGAATATTTGCCAATCAAACTCTCTCAATTTTTGCTGCATCTTATAGTGTTTTCGTGATGGAAGGCATTGTTATTTCTATTGAAAAATTCTGTTTTTTTTAATTTCTTGCTGCAATTGGGTTAATTACCACTAGAAAGACCGAAATTAATATAGGTATACCTATATTGCCCAAAAGCAGCCATTTTGACTATATATATTTACTATAGGTATAACACACAATATAGTATACCGAAAACGAAGGAGGAGGGAGGTAATTATAATTATTAATAAACGTATTTATATGTTGTACAAAAAGTCACAAAATTCTAATAAATTGTGTCATTATGTACATTGTTTTTCTAATTGAAATTAAAAAACAGTCAAAATGACTTCCTTGGGCAATCTAGTAGAGATTAGAATCGATTTTTTGACCCAGTTCTAGCACGTTATAATGTACTACCAGTACTAACTGCATCACTATAGACAACATAACATAGCTACACCATTATAGCGCATCGTGTGTTGGTTTACCTCGCTTTTACCACGATCTTTTTCGTGCAACATTCTTTTATTACGATTATTTTATTTCTAAGATTAAGGATCGATTGCGTTTAGTTTCAATAGCGCTTCACATATACGGATTCGATCCAAAAAAAAAAAATTTCACAGGCTATTGATGCAGCACACAAACATTGAGTGTCGTTGTGATTAATTGGTGGTGAAATGAGATGCACCTTTCACACTGAAATTTCCAACATGGAAACGAACAAACCACCAATATGCTGTTGCGTTTGATAATGCCTTTCGACCGCCTACACCGCAAATGTTTAACGGGCTTTGAGGGGATTTTTGTCTTGTTCGCAATAAAATAACAAAGTATAGCGATTTTTTTCTAATGCATGCAACTTTCAACACGTTTACGGAAATACAAAACTATCTATGTATGTACATGAACATTATAAATTGGAATATTCAAAAGCTTTCCAATGTTCTGATAGGTACTGGATGATATATAATATAGATATTTTATTTTTTATATTTAAAATTCGTTTTTGTTCAGATTGCTGATATTTTTTATCTCTTTTTTTAAAGATTTATCTTTGTTTAAGATTAAACCAAATATTTTTGAAAGTTTTGAGTTTGAGCTACATGACAGCCAATTTAAGATAGATACCATATTGTCGTAGTTATTTTCTTTTTCTGTCAATAATGGATTATTGACGTCACGGAGCCTGTGTAAGAGGACATGTCCATAGTATATATGATGAATTTTCATAGGGGTCATATTTTAATTGTCATTTGAAGGAAGTCGAAAGATTATAGAAATTTATGGTGAGGCTTCTAATGAAAGGAAGTGTCGCCAATGGTTTCAGAGCTACGAAAAAGGTGATTTTGATGGGGAACAAAGAGCATTTGAAGCGAGCTGGAAGCATTACTGGATTAAGATCCACATCAAATCCATCAAGAACTTGCAGGTATAATAAGCCATAGCTCAATAAGCTATTTTCTGTCGTTAAAAACCTTTCGAGCGGCCCAAAAGCAAGGAAATTGTATGCCAAACGAGTGTTCTACGTCGCATTGCGATAATCCAAAGCAAGAAATAATGCGATCAGCTGCGTATTTAAGTTTTGTAAACCATCAAACCACCAGCATGTTGTCGACCACAAAATAATGAGTTTCACCCAAGCATTGAAGGAAAAACACAATACCATAGTAGCAAAGATACGACTAAGTGATGTTGCAGTACGACAACGTTCAGTCATATGTTGCTTCGGTTGTTAAAGCCTTACTGGAAACACTGAAATGGACATTCTGCACCACCCGACGTATTTTTCAAATATCACCTCGTGCGACTGCATAGTCAACATGGCAGAACACGAAATGCGTATGCTGTCAGAAAAAAGTCAAGATTCGTGACGGATATTATTCTTAAGAATAGACACAAAACCATTATTCCAAAATAAGACTCAACATTTTAAGAACAAACGGCGGATTCCAGTACCAGATATTATTAATTTCAATGTTTCATTGTACAGCTTGGAAAATGTGCACAATTGTTTTATCAAGTCAAAGGCATCCAAGTAAAATATAGTGATGGTGCTAGTTATAATTCTACACTATTTTAATTCTAAATTTGTGACTTGGTGGTACAGAAAAAAAATTTCAAAAAATTATAAGCTTAATATAGACTCTCGTTAATGCAAGGACGTAAATTATGAAATTACGCGGTTTAATTAATCAACATTCAATTAAAGTAAGTATATATGTACATACATATATATATATTATTCCAAATATACATATATATATATGCACAATTATGTATGGATAGCTATAATTAATTTATAAACATTTTTAATATCTTTGCAATCATTTAGTAGATCGTATTTCAGTTATATGTATATATGTATATGTACATACATAAATGAATTTATCTTGTTACAAATATTATTATATACAGGCGCACTGATTGTAAGGATTAGCCAGAAAAACAGAAGAAAAAAAACCGCCAAGCTTTTCACAGCACAAATAAATATTATATGGGTCAATCATGTTTCTTTTCAACTATCACGTAATTAAAACAAAAAAGAAAAAATAAATGTTTACGTACAAAAAGCATCTAAGTATAGCTTAGCTTTTAAACGCACATACCATCGTGCTAAAACATTCATAGGTTGTGCACATATTGAAAAGAAGCTAAGCTTTCAGGTTAATTTGTGATTTCTTCGTGTGCGTTAACGGAGGCATTTAGAATTTGTGTTAAATGATAGCTTATTAGGCAACTATTTGTGAATCATGGAGTAGGTCAAGGACAGTATAAGTAGGACATGGTGTACCAAAGCCCAATCAACATTTGTTTTAGTAATTACTAATGAATGCACATAGATCTACACAAGGTAAAAAGAGTAGTAAGAAAATATGGCGAAACTTTGAAATCATTTTCTGCAATGGAAAAACTGTAGTTGTATTAACTTTTCACAAACACTAATATGACAAAGTATAAAAAAAATGCTTTGAAAAGCTCACGCACACTATGTTTATGTAGCTATGACACGAGGCTAGCGGTGGAGGCGTTTACTTTGAGGCAATAATCCATACAGAAAATATAGACTTCATCAAAAGCATTTGTAAGATATTATACAATCGCGCTAATACAGACGCGCACATTATACAATAAAAGCTTTAAAAATTGTATATATTACATATAAACAAGAAACTAGGTCATCGGTGTAAGAGACAGATTTATTACTTTTAAAGAGAACTAAGTATAAAAGGAATGAATCAAATAAAATATAAGACCTAATTACTTTTTCTTTATCATTTTCTGATTAAAAAAAAGATTGTAGTTAAACCACAAATACATTTTTTCAATACTATTCCATGTATAAAGAAAACTTTTACTTGACTACAAACGCAGATAGATTAATTTGATGAAGGTTGGGGTAGGTCAAAGCAGGCAAAATAAACAGAACATTTGAAATTATGTTAAATGGTTGTAAACAATATATGTATTCACATACACATAAACACATGCATATATATGTTGAAAAATTAAATGATTTTGTGATGGTTCCAAACAAACAAATAAGTTTTGTGTTAAATGAGTGATACTTACCTTCAAGTTTCATTCCAACCTCCAGACACTTTTGAAATCGACAATAGGGACACCTTTTGCGTTGAGTCTTATCAATATGACAAGATCTCTCTGCTACGCAGGTATACACTTTTTTGTTTTGAACGGTCCGTTTAAAGAAACCTTTACACGATTCGCAAGTGAGGAGTCCATAATGATATCCACTGACTTTATCTCCGCAAACAGGACACAATTCTTCAAAAAGATGTTTAAAGTCTATTCCTTCGCCTCCGTGAATCGCAGAACCTGTTGTACCTACTGGTGGGGGTATTAGAGATATATATCCGCTATTCGGATTGGCATTTAATACGCTACCGATGCCCCCACCACCATTACTGCTGCTATTGCCCGCACTATTTGGGCCATTATTTCCGACAATACTTCCATTTCCTCCAACACTCTGCTGTGAATGAGAAGACGTATTGTCTTGATAACCTGTTGGAAATATATATTGTGAATCGAAATTGTATATGTACGAGTAGGAAAAATTTGAATTGGCAATATTTTGATTTTGTTGATATAATTGATGTTGCTGATGTTGTTGGTGTTGCAACTGATGCTGCTGTTGCTGTTGATGTTGCTGCGGGTGGTGGTGCTGATGATGATGATGATGTTGCTGAGAATGATGTGGACTGTTGGTTGGATTATTTAATTGCAAATTTGTGTTTCCAATTGCATAGGTAGAAAAATCATTTTGGTTCCCATCAGAATTGGTTATGGTAGATGAATCGCTATTGTTGTTGCTATTTCGGATATTTGCACCCGTATTCGAGGTATTATTTGCAACGTTGGTTTGGGATGTAGCCCCGATTGCAGGACTAGTTGAGGGCTGTTGATCTAAACCTCCCAACGAAAATGGCGACATATTTAGCGACGAAATAAACGACGCTGCTGTTTGTTGTTGGTCCATTTCTAATAACATTTTTTTAATACACCGCCGAAAATAATGTATGAGCAAATCACTCAAATTTTATTTAAATGAACACTTCTTTTTTTTTTTGTATTGTGATATCTTCTTGGTGGACGGTTAAACTTAGAGTGGTTTAAATACGCAAAATTATATTATTTGTTCGTAATCCTTATACACATTATATATATATTTTCTTTTGAATTGCGAAACACACTTTTGTTGTATAAAAATGTCTGTTTTTATTTCGATATGAAATTAATATCGTCATATTTCATAATTTAACTTTCAGACAACTTTTAAAACATTGAAACTTTTTACCATAATAAGCACTTAAATAATCTATCACTTTCCACAACTGATTTTGTATGTAAGTATATGCATTTTTGAATGCATTTTAAATAGGCAAACACAATTTATTTTATAATATTCATTCCGCATTCTATACAATTATCATAATCCATGGGCTGATATTGTATGTAATTTTATAGCAAAGAAAATTTATTTATTTTTGGCCAGAAAAAAGTATTCCTCATGAAGGTTGTTTACTTAATTCTAGTAAACATAAATATCATAACAAAATCTACGGTCGTTCTTTTTTTTATAATTTAAGTAAAGCATTCCTCATGACAAACACGACCACTAGCCGCCACGAACAACGATTGACTAAACTTTAATAAATGCTAGGATTCCCGCAGCACTCTTTGGATGTACCTACTGCACATTCATTACGTATTCTCGAAAAACTGGACTAAATCAATCTACCCATGTCGTATAATACTTTACAGTCACACCGTCGTCATCAGTGTTCTCACTGCAAAAAAAAAAACGAATGTGTTTTTTTTTACTTCGGCAACATTGAAGCTTTTTGGATGAAATAAAAAAAAAAAAAAAAATTCGTTGTACAAAAGCTCACTTCTGTTCTCTACATATATTTGTGGGTCATTTTACATACACATGTATTCTTAAGCCAGTTTTAACGCGATGCCGATGGTTGTGTTCAAATGAAAGCGAAAGTAAAAACGCAAAAACTTTTAAAACAAAAAGCTCCGTAAAAATTATATAGAATAAAATATTAACAAACAGTAATTATACCAATACTGATATTATTTATAAAATAATTTCATAAGTTAAAACGTTGTATTATTTTTTAAATAGGTAATATAAACGTACATTTGCACTGATCCATTGATTTGCAGGGTAAACAATTTGGTAGTAAAGCTAATCGTAATTTATGAGTCAAAAGCGATTTATTTATCAACTAATTTTATTTCCGATATAATTCTCTTTTTAATAGTATTCCATGACTTCAATAGATAATAGATTGGCCAAAATATAGCAGGCTTACTTAAATTATATAGGTATATTCTGTGGTTCAATGTTTAAATGCACATAATTTCATTTATTCATAAAGATAAAGTTTGAAGTTTATCTGAATAAATAAATGTGTTTATTTTATACAAATTTATTATAACAATACAAACATAGGTATTATGTTAAATTCGCATTTCATGAATTTATATATATTTAATAATAATATTTTTATATTAGGTATTAACAGTACTTATGTATACAATACATCATTATTATAGGCACACATTTGGTAAGCTTCGAAACCTACTATGTCCAGTTTACTTTTGCTTTCAATATGAAATAACGTGCACACATTTAAAAACGAAATGTATGTTAACACATAAGCACATTACTTTTGCTTTTATCTTTATTTTACGATTGCGGTTGGTCGGGTTCGCCGGCGCGCGCTTGCTATGAATAATGTAATAAGTGAAAGTGTATCGGTGACCCACTTTCACGATTGAGGTCTATGTTAGAAAAATATACCTACCTCTCTTAATCTCTGTCACTCACACTATATTTGCCTCTATTTTTTTTTAGTTTCTCAATTCAAGCGAGCTTTTAATTGTAGGGTACGCTTGTTATTTGTGACAAACGAAACATTTAAAGCCTTGACATATATTTCATCATATACCACGAATGTATGCGTTGCAAGTAGAATGTAAATATGTTCATATTTATCTACTCGTTTTGTTAGTAACAAAAAAGATGTTGAGAAATAATTGTAATTCATCACGTTGTATAACATAGCATTGGTTTTACAGAATTCAGATGAAGTGAAATATATATGTACATATTTAAATACCGGTACGGAATATGTATATACATATATATTGACCTACTAACCTAGTTTCTAAGTGTAAATATGTCTGTGTATATTCGGCAAAATTCTGCGTTACGAAATAGGACTGCGTGAATATGTTGTAATACGCTGTACCCATTTATATTTATATATTTGTATATATTTTCTTAGTATATGTAGTCTTTTTTTATCTATAATATGTTTTAGCGCAAAGCATGCTCTTGAAGTCAAGTTGGGGATTATAACTTAGCTTAGTTCTATATTTAAATGCACGTACATATACTTATTTAATCTACTTATACTTATATAATCTGCCATAGCAAGCGCTGCGCGGTGAACCTGTTTTAATAAAAAATAAAAACTGGCCAAGTGCAGTAGGCCATGCAATTATTGAAAGTAGGTCACTACACTTCAACTACCGCAATTGTTGCTTTAAAGCTCTAAACAGGTTACATCACAACCGTTGTTAATGATCGAGAGTGTTAGCTCTATCGAAGAGTACGAATGCCTCTGTGTAGGGCACCTAAATATGTATGTATGCACGAAGTCCCTCTTTAGATGGGTCCATTTCAGCATATATGTATGTATAAATGTACATGTACTTGAATGGATGTACTGATATGCATATTTTGTTTACGAAAAATTGTGCAAAATAATGGAAGGAATGCAATAGTAAGTTATGTTCTTGTGAATTCATCAATTTTTTTTCAGGTAGGTTTACCTACATACATATATAAAAGATTTGCTAGAGCAAAGTACCTTACATCCTAGTATAAATATTATATATGTACGTAATTAAAAGATCACACCTTATTATATATTTTAAACATATATATAGCACATTTAAATTTATAGATAATTATGTTACGACCTAAAAAAAAAAGAGATTGAAAATTTAAACCAAGACCTTCCACAATATATTTTCAGATGTTTCGGCATATCTGCTTGCTTGTAATGGAGTATGATGGAAAAATATTATGTTCGTTCTTTGTATTTTGAGGCTTGGTACACTTATATTACTTACAAACACTTTTACGAACGCATCTGTGTCTGTTCGACATACATTAAAACACTCCCACATACAAAAAATTGACTGAATTTAACGTTGAATGTTGAAACACCATACAAGTGAACAACAGATATTTCAAAATGGGTGAACAAAACAGCTTTTATGATTTACTGTGATCATTACACGGTTTTATTCTTTGTTGGTAAAAGTCAAATGTAATAGTATAAATACGTACGAATGCACAGACAATTCACCCACACAGCAATTTACTTTTTTTTCGAATAAGGCATGCCATAGCTAAAGGCGAACAAGCTTTACAAAGCTAATTGTAACTAGGTCAGGGTACATACCCATCATCTTTGCGTGCGCTGGTGGGGTAAATGCGTTGTCAGCAATACATAAACGGATGATGGCAAAATATTTCTGTTTACAAAATAAGTATATACATAATAGAAGTAGTACAGGGTTACTGAGCGACCTATTAGCATACTTTTAACAATGACGAGTTTCATTGAGTTAAGGTTAAAGTATGCAAGAAAACCGTGACGCAAGATTTTTTTTATGTGCAATCGAAAGTAATATATGCTATTTATTTACGTACGCAAAAAATACACAAATTTAACAAAAGACATATTTAATACATATGCTTATATATATATACCTTTACTGAAATGAAACATTGAAAAGTATATACAAGAATTTAAGCTACACTGTGCGAATTTACAATTATATATGTTTGTTCTTATTGTTTTAAACTGTTATTTTTTTTTTTACAAATATTTCAACCTATTTCAAATCTATTCTATACTCACATTTGATGAACACTGATTTATAAAATTATTGTAGTAAAACATTTTCTACCTATGTATATGGGTGTATAGTGATTAATAAATCATTATTCATAGTATCCACTAAGCTCAACATTTAAAGTTTTCGGAACGTAACTAATTTAAATATTTCATCACAATTCATTGTTTTTTTTAGGTATTTGACTAAAATAGTGTAATAAACATACTGAAAAAGAAAACAATTGTAGTCGTCGATGTTTTTTGACTGAAAAATAAGAATACTACATTGATTGACTTCTAAACTTAGATATTTGAAACACGACACGATCGTATAATAATAATATTAATAATATTGTACAATAATCGTAATAACGAGAGGTTTAAAACTACAGGCTGTTATCAAAATATAGCCAATTCAATGGTTGTAAATTGTTAAAACTTTTTTATAACTTACCTTCAAGTGCTTCCATTTCCCTTATTTCTAAATCAATTATGTCGCTAGAAGATGTGGAATCAGACTCTGTGCTAAGATTGGTTTGACAACCCTGTTGTACCATTTTCACCTCCTTTTCTTGTGCATTTGAATGTGAAACATCAGATTCAATATTACATACCGGTAAAGCATAATTAACGTGGGACTCATTATGGTTTCTGTAACTTGCATTTATTCCATCGCAGTCTTTTAAACTGCTGCAATTAAAAAAAATTGCATTGCTATTATTGCTGTCCTGAACTCGTTTGTTGTAACTAAGAACATTTTTTTCGTTTATATTTTCTCCGGATGTATTATAAGGTATTTGTGCGTTAGTAATTTGCTCTGATGTGAAACTAGAATCCGTCCGAAAGATCAGATTGTTGAATGTGTTTTCAGTAGGTATATCACTACTCGTTGTTAGAGAAGTTCGATTATAATTGTCCATTTGATTTGATATAGATTTTTGAATACCATTCGGATTTATCACGGTTTTCAAATTAATATTTGTATGTCCATCTAGAGAAGGACTAATGAATTTAACTTCACGAGCGGATGGACCCAAAAGTGAGTCAGAACAAATTTGATTTAATGAGATGTACTTTTCCAATTGGTCATCTCTTCGTTGCTCAAATGGTTGGCTCACTGATTTATTTAAAATAGGTTGAATATAATTACTTGGTGTTGTATGTGCGTCAGACAAATGCTGATCTTTTTGATTTTCAAATGAATGAACAACAGAGGAAAATTCTTCCATTTTCGAATGAAATAAATTTTAGCTGAATGTCCAAAAGAATTTAATTGTTTGTGAAGAGGTCTGTAAATAAAAATAGAATTATAAGAAAAATAAGAACGGAAAGAAACATGAAATTTAGAAAAAAAATGTATCAACTTTAATCAATACCAAAACAAAAAAGATTTATTCATATAAATATTTGGATAATTTTCCTTTGACAGTTACACTTGGTTTCATACAGATATTAAAGCATTTTAGACACGAAAGAAAAAAGAAAATGTATGGTACAAAAGTATAATATATCTATATCTAGCCTTTTCTTTTTCATTTAGTTTACAATAAATTTTGTTTTTTTTAATGGATAGCTCAAATTTTATATACATTCAATAATACATTTTATGCTTGCGCTTTCAATTTAAGTAAAATTCCATCACTTAAACTTCTGTATTTGATGATCGTGAGTCCAATTCATTTAGGCAGAATTAGGCAACCAGTTTTAAACTGCCGGTATTATAACAATCCATATCAAAGCTGCCGTCTGAATCAAAAATGTCTTTTGAGGCCTTCTAAATAAGCTTTTCTTCTATTGTCCTGCCATGATATCAAAATCGTTCAAAGAGACTTTAATTTGAAGTTGGGTAAGAAAGATATCTTTGAAAATGTCGCAGGAAAGACGTTAGACACTTTTCCCAGTATCCTAAATATCCGAACCTTCTAAGCAGTCAACATCGACTCGTATGCGGATTCATTAGCACATTGGAATTTAGTAAGATAGCCAAAATAACCGGAAAGAGCAAGAGATCCCCAGTATCTTAACTGATCAAGTCTCCCTCAAGTTTTATTAGGAACCGAAGCAATCTGCATAATTCATACACTAGCAAAGAAGGGATGGAACCCACAATGATCTATGGTTTGTTTAAGATTACAGACAGACCCATGTAGAGAATACAGATAGGTTGTATCTCCATGAACGAGAGAATTCTATGAACAGAAAACAAAGGAGGCGTATGCGATTTTTAAAAAAAGAAAGATCATCGAAACGAATGCTTTAGCAGGAAGTTTTACCGAAAAATAAAATGAACATGCTAATGCTATGAATAAGAAAAATTTGTAGTAAGGTCATAGTCTGCTGTAACGGCAGGCAGTATATAAAACTCGAGCAATAAAAAGCGTTTTATTTTCGATTTGAATTCTTTTATTTGTATGTACCGAAATGTGTGCTACTAATACTAGGTTTTCTATAAAGCGTGAAATATTGGTTCACATAAAATACAGCGTAACAAATAACAAATTTTTTGAACGTATATTTTCAGGAGACATACAAAATGAACTACATAGGTTGTGTTTATTTCTTCTAAAAGATGAAAGCGACACTGACAGTTATACCATTCCAAAAAAAAATTAAATCTTAAATACCAAATGTCGAAACGTACATACATACATATGTACATGTACCTCCAGGGACTTCCCTTCCGAACTCACAATGAGACCGAAGACTTGCTTTATTTAATTGCCTAATATGCCACCCGACAACGGAAGGATTTTGCAATACCTGAAACTTTACAATCCTACGGTTCTGACAGATTAAGCAGTCAATCGTAATATCTAAATACAGAATGATTGCCTTATGTTTGATTTTAGAGAAACTGAAGGTTTTCAAATCAAACAACACCAATCAATTTTTTAAGGACACGATTTCGCCCACAACAGCACTAAAACCCAATGTTGGCGGGAGATACATATGTACATATGTATATGGAAACATAGTACCTGCGTATCCGTCTGAGACGAGAGGACCCGCCGACACTAACAGTATTCAAATGCAAGGAAACTAACGAATAAGACGAGTTTTCTTTCTGAATTCATGATATTCAACTATTTAAATATATGCATGCATTTTACTCTCAGATTTTATCTTTAATACTTATTCCCTATAATTATAAATCTTAAGGTAGAAAAACGAAGGGTTTCTATTTCGAAATGTTGTCTAAATGGGATCTTCTTTCAAAATGGTACTGTCCGAAGACGCTGCTTAGAGCGATCTTCAATTACGGCTTTCGAATTCATCGAAAGCTTAAAGGAATTCGCTAGGCTCAATAAGACACTGTTCAGTGAATACACGAGAGTGTCTCGATGTAGACAAAGATTGTAAATCTTTAATCTCATAGTCTTTGGAGATTTTGATAATTTCTCATTGCCTTGACTGCATCAAAAACTTAAGACAACTAAGTTTCAATTGTGAACAGACTTTAACAATTCCTTTGCTGGAATGCATATTTGAAAGCTGCTAATCCAAGTATGGGATTGTGAGACAATTAATTCTCCGCATCATAGAAAACCATATCCATAGGATTCTGGAGGTCAGTTCCCTATTTAATTTCAACATACCTATCTAAAAAATAAATCAAAGAAGCTTATTATCAACCTTTGAGTCACGGTGCTACTCATTAATTCCTCTCTTGAAGCTTCGTTCAATTACCTATGTACATATGTTGAGTTATTTATTTTTATCACATAGAAATAGCTGCCTTCTTCAAACGGCAAATTTCTAGAAACATTTTCCTGACCAGTATAGTACAGGGTGTTATGTTAGTACCTCGCTGAAGAGAACCACTGCGAAATTCTACTTCGTAAACATCAACGTCAGGTGCCAATATCTCTTATAATCTCTCAGGCACGACGCTACTCATTAGTTATGTATGTATATTTCTAATTTCTTTGCAAATGTAACAGTACGAATGTTTTTTTCTCAATTGCCTTTTAGTGATTGAATTTTCTACCATGATTGGAGGAATGCATCGTTTGCTGTTTATATAATATATATATATAATTTTCCGTATTCCGTGCAGGGACGGGTTAAGAATATCCCTGCAGCGATACCTCTCGCTTGTCGTAAAAGGCAACTAAAACAAAGGTAAACAATAATCACATCTAGGCAATTTAGAAAACACCAAGGTGAGCCTAGGGACACATACATATACCACCAGTAAACTGCCCCACAAGTGTACATGCAAATCAATGGGTTGACACGACTGGAGATCACCGGTGTTGTAAGAGTAAGATCAAACAAAAAAAAAAATTGGAGCATGCTCGTGTCACAAAAAAAAAAGGCAGGCCGAAAAACAATTGATGCAAACAAATGCAAAAACACCAGCATTTGATTGGCCTCAGCGATGAAGTAATCCCAAACCGGGAAGCCTGCCGCTATTTTCTGAGGTCAAACCGGCGGACCCCACAAGCGGACCAGTAGGAATGCAGTTAAGTGGGAAGGTTATGGTCCTACACTTCTGACCATAACAACGCCGGAAAAAGGAAAAGAAGAAGATATAGTATATAATTTTCTGTAAACCAATCAAATTAATCTAACACAGACCATACAGATTTGAATTTGAATTTTATAGTTGAAATATGTTGCATATGCTGTGGTATAAAAACTCGTATACTTACTTAAAGAAACCAGTTAAACAAAGTTCCTGCCCCAGTGATCGCCTATCGTGACAATCCTAGTGTGTGACTTAGAATATTGGAGTCTACATGTATTTTTATTTTAATAAAACTATAATTATTATTTAATACTTTTTATTTTGAATATTAAATATGCTATAAATATTTTCCGCAAAGCTTTTGGAATTTGCTCTCTAACTTGAAATGCATTGCCGTAAATCCACAAAATAAAATTCTTAAGATCACGTCCAAATTATATTTAATATAATTTTAGAAAAAAAATTAAATTATTTATTAAAACAAATGTGGAAATAACAAAACCAAAAGAACGGTTCGAATTTGTAGTGGAGTTGCTAACAGGTGTGAGCATATATTCACACAAATGAGCTGTATTCATCGGTTCGTTATTTAGCTAGTTATTAAAAATTCCAAATTATGCAATGCTTACTTCACTTTAAAGATTTTGAAATACATATATTGATCCACAGTTTGCTCGATAATTTCCGGCTTGCAAACCCCCGAAGCTGAAATATAATACAATCCCATGCCACTATAAACCCATCATCAGGGTTCACTGTTTGAGTTGAGCACATATGATTCAACCCATCATCAGGGTTCACTGTTTGAGTTGAGCACATATGATTCAGTCTTTATTTCCCTATTTCTTCAAAACACTGGATACTTCATATTAATTTATATGCAAATCTATAATTAATTGCTATGCAGCCTATACTACTTCTTTTCTAAAAGAAAATCAAGAAATCCTCTTAAAATCAGACACTGCAGATGTATGTATATTTTACAAAACGAAGACGAAATGCGCAAATCAAATTTTACCGTTATCTTTTTTTTTTATAAAATTAGTAAATATTATTTTAATTTGATCGTAAGCTTTTTCTTTTGATAATTATTATCGCCAATGCATTTTTAGTTAGTTGACTCCACTTCCTGAACGTAGAGTTTTGTGCAATACTGTATATGGGTGCACATTTTAGTTCTTCTTCTTCTTTTCCTTTTTCCGGCGTTGTTATGGTCAGAAGTGTAGGACCTTCCCACTTAACTGCAATCCTACTGGTCCGCTTGTAGGGTCCGCCGGTTTGACCTCAGAAAGTAGCGGCAGGCTTCCCGGTTTGGGATTACTTCATCGCTGAGGCCCATCAAATGCTGGTGTTTTTGCATTTGTTTGCACCAATTGTTTTTCGGCCTGCCTTGTTTTTTTTTTTTTTGTGACACGGGCATGCTCCAGATTTTATTTGTTTGATCTTACTCTTACAACACCGGTGATCTCCAGTCGTGTCAACCCACTGATTTGCATGTACACTTGTGGGGCAGTTTAATGGTGGTATATGTGTCCCTAGGCTCGCCTTGGTGTTTTCTAAATTGCCTAGATGTGATTTTTGTTTACCATTGTTTTAGTCGCCTTTTACGACAAGCGAGAGGTATCGCTGCAGGGATATTCTTAACCCGTCCCTGCACGGATTGTGCACATTTTAGTTACAGTAGCTTAAAGTTAAAATGAAACAAACTGCGTTTAAAACTTTAATTCTTGACGTTTTAGTAAAGGAATGTAGTTCTGGCAAAAAAAAAAAAAAAAAAAATTTTTTGCTGTAACTAAGTACATATCGAAACTTTCGAACAATAAAAAAATGAAAAAAAGAAATATTTTTACTGTCAGGAAAAATTAACACATTATTCTCTAAAAATCGACCAGTTGTACGTTATCAGGAAAATCTCACTTGAACTTAAAAGTGTTTAATGAATTTCAAATGAAATTTTTAAGTTGAAACTTTTAAGTTCAAAAGAGGTTATTATCGCTATGGTGTCTAAATGTCCTCAAACAATAGTTGAGTTGCGAAAACTCATAATTTCTCATTCCGAAAGTGGTAAAACTGTAGGGAGATGGAAGGAGCACAAACAACGGCATTTAATATAATAAAACGATATAAAAAACTATCAAAATAAACCAAAACCAAGCGCACAAAAAATATTCAACGAGACCGATCGAGACTGGATTGTTCGTAAGGTGAAACAAAATCCCCATAACTGTGTTCCAAAGGACAAAGAAGTCGAGAATTATCTGGGAAAAAAGGTCAACCCAGAAACCTTAAGAAATGTGTTACGGAAGTATGAGCTTCATGGTAAAGTAGCAAGCAGAAAGTCTCTTGTCAGCAAAACCAATTGAAAAAAGAGGCAAGAATTTACCGAACAAGATGGTAACTAAGACCTTCCGATCTGAGAGCAGGTTTTATTCACGGACGATAGCAAATATGTATAATGTTTTCCGCTCAGATGATAGATCGTACGTGTGGAGGAGAAGTAATGAAGCACTAAGAGGAAAAAAAATACGACCGACAGTGAAGCATGGGAGAGGGTCAGTTTATAATAGAAGGTATAATGGACCAAACTGTGTACCTCAATATATTGAAGTAACACGCATGTAAAAGATAGTGCTAGCAAATTGGGAGTAGAAGGAATTTTTTACCTTTACGAGGACAATGATCCCAAGCATAAAGCTTTTAAATTCAGAAATTGGCATCTCTACCACTGCTCTCACGTCTTGAAAACATCACCGTAGTCTCCCGACTTAAATGCTATTGAGCATTTAAGGAGTAACTTCGAAGAAAAGTTTAGAAAACATTCGATATCGAATCCAAAAACCTTAAAATAGCATTGATCAAAGAATGGAGAAGTATTGCTCCGGAAAACTAGTTGAATCTATGTCAAATCTTTTAACAGCAGTTAAGAAGCAGAAAGGATTACTCATTAGTTCAGGACAATTTTTTTTTTATTTATTATTACCTTTGAATGTGGTATTTGTTCCATTATTACTTTGAGGCTGTTTTTTTTCTTATAATTGAAATATTTAAATAAATAACATATAATTAAATATCGACTTGAAATTTTGTGTTTATTTATTTTATATGTTAATTAATAAAGCTTCGAAAAATATCTATAGAATTTTATTTTAATACATTACAATTGCTTCTCCATTCCTATTTTTTAGTGTTCCATTTTTAATTTAAGCTACTGTACGTATGTACATGTGTACGCATTTGCATTTTTGTAATATTCACGTGTAAAACGTCCAATCAAAATTACTCCTTACCAATGACACTTATGCAATGTGATTTCTGGTCACATTTATGACCATGCAAACATACATGCAAGTACATACAGCCGTCAGAATTTTATATGTCTCTTATTTGATGGTCCCAACCTAAGAGTATAGAAAGTGAAAATACTGGAAAACAAACATATGAAAAGAGAAGGCACATATGAACCCCAATGTACCGATGTAGCTTCTACATATACCGAGAAACAAAATCCTATACTAAACATAGTTGGGCGAGTTGCAAAAAAAAACAATAATGTAAAAGCTTTTTGGATGCGTATGTGTTCGTTCAGTGTTACTTAATGGAATACATATCTATAGGCATATTCACAATATCCGCACTCGTGTTCGACGATGATTTTAAGTAAATTTTTTAAATATCTAAACACACTATGTTAAAAATGGCCTACCTATCATTTTTGGATACCATCGACCGTAGTCACACTACGTATGCAGATCTACTGTGGTTGTTCAGACGTAAGACTATATTCTTAGTAGCACAAAGCAAAAGCTTGCAAAATATAGCACGACATATTTGCCTGAATTTTATCTGGATTTTTTTGCAATTTATTTTGAGAACATTTTTTTAACACTAAATAGAGCAATTAAACTGTTGCACAAGTTAAAAGCTTTTGTTTTAAATAACAAGCATTAGGGAACATGATATAGTGGCGAAAAAAATAATATAACATGACACAATATTTTTGCACATAGGTATATGTATTATATTATCAACACTTATCACCGAAATTCTATTAAGTTGCATAGGGAACAGAAAATATGTTACAATTTCACTTTTATTTTGGTTTTATTTATTAAATACAACTTCTGCAGAAATGTAGGTTTGTAGGCCAAATGCACTCATACTATAAAACGGACTAACGAGAACAGAGAAGAATATTGGGATACTTCCCATACAGTGTTCTTGGCCATCAAAATGATTTGATGAACAAGGACGGCGCTTATTGCAAAAAATATTTTCAAGCTTTTTCCTACGTAACGTATCGTAAGCTTATCTTACGTCTTAAGCAAGAAAGCTTCTGGGGCTCGTTCAGTTCCTTTGAATATTTTGAAATAAACTCAATATGCAGTTAATGTCATGTTCACATTTTATTTAGTAATTATGTTAGATATAATATGTATATTAATTTTTAATCTTTGGCAGACAATATTAACGGGCCACTAAAAAAATGTTTTCCTTGTAAAGGTAAAATGGTACGACCACCATATCCGTGGCGCCAGCTTTTGAAGGTGTTTTCCTATAAAACTCGATGAGATAAACAAAATAAAACTAAGTAAAATTGTTTGATATTTTGCTTAATTTTCGAGATAATGAGGTTCAAAATTGAGTAATTTTAGGTTTTTTCACTGGAATTTTGATAGAATTTTGATGAAATTTTGGTGAAATTTTGTTAAAAGTGTTGCATACATACGGCTCAAGGCACAAACTTGTAATAAATGTTGTATAATTTTTTGGCTTATCCTATTATCAATGTATGATTATTTAAACGCGTAAAGAGGGCATGCTGCCCCCCTTCTTCGCCAAATAGAGGATTTGGAATGCGTGCGAGTTTGGTTGTATCCAATATTTCTTTATATTCATCTTTCGTATCGCGTAAAGAAACTTCATGCAAAAGCCAAGAAATATCCAACATTTTTAACAAAATACTGTCAAAATTCTATCAAAATTCCAGTGAAAAAACCTAAAAATGAATCAATTTTAAACCTCATTATCTCGAAAACTCAGCAAAATATCAAAAAAATCTATGGGAAAATACATTCAAAAGCTGGTGCCACGGAAATCGTAATCTCCTCGATAAAATAGTCATCTGAACACAAAAATTCAAATTGTTTTGTGATAAAAAAAAATGGAAGTAAAAGCAACGTTAATAAATAATGAAAATACGACAAATACCTAAAAGTATGCAAATATATAATGCAAAACTATGAAGCTGATGATGTACTGCTCACTATTGGTCTAATTTCAACATGCTTTCCAGATTGATTGGTACCGAGCTAGCCGAAACCTTTGATGCTTAACCCGGCGCATTACGTGTTAAATAATTACACAGCCAATGACGTGGGTCTGGGAAAATGGTACTAGCAATCTATCGTTTTTGGCCACGTTTGAAGATATAAGGCACTTCGGTCTTATTTTTCCGAATTGTTCCTGTGGCAGTTAATTTATATTTCCGGATAAGGTTTAATATAAAAGGGTAGCTCGTAAACCAATAATCAAATGTCACGTGACGCTATTGGTTGTATTAATCTAACCACAACATCGTGAGCTTTGTTGCTAAAAAAAATATGGTCCAGCAGGCTGACGTCCGGGATATATTTCAAGATTTACCAGCGCATACATTTTCAAACATTATTTTGAGGGTTTATAAGGTATGTATTGGCGAAAACTACACTTACCTCTAAAAGCAGACAACATCTCGTCGATCGTAAGATATTCGTAGGGAACGTAATGAGTTTGACATTTTTTTACGAATAACTCGAAAAACTCTCGTATTGGAGCTAAATTATCAACTTCCTTTCTCTCCAGTCTAGTATTCTTGTCATCGGATCGAATACAGTTCTGTAAAGAGTAAAACCTTTGCTTCGACTTTGTTAGTCGAAATATTTCAATTCCAGTGCCACCATTACGCCAAAGATCTTCTAAATTTTGCTTATTAGAGTGTGACAAACTAGCTATGTACAAAAGACCAATTAACGCTTTTAGTTCAGATAAAGTAGTGACAGCCATGTATTGCTTTGTTCCTACGTTTGAAGTAGATTCACGTTTGATTTTTATTTCGGAATTAGTATGCAATAAAATTATATGCAATATCTCTTCATTTATATGAAGAGACCAGCATTCATATTCAGTTTTGCCAGATTTTGAACTGGCGCGAATACCAGGAGTAATAGTTATTATATTTTCAGCACGCATACGAACGTTAGGCCTCTCTGGGAATTTATTCCAGCGTATTCCATTTTTACTCACATAGAACGACGATTTAGGTACCTGATCATCTTCTCCCGAAGAAGTACTATCATTTCCGCCAAATTGCTGCTCCGTATCACTTTCCATGCTTCTAGTACTGATGTTATCCAGTTCGTCTTCACTCGAATTATTTTCAGAAGGGCAATCGTCGTCTTGTTGTCTTGAACGCCATGGCGCGTTGGCCGTTGCGCACGATGAGAGAGTTCGGATCCCGATAACATCAACGCCATCCAATCTTCATTTCGCGGCTTCTCTCCTCGGCGGGTCCCGTTCACTTGTGTGGAAAACTAATCGCACACAACTTAAGTGAATAAGAGAAGCTTGGCTCTGGCTCTGGCTCTTCATAAGCTGTAACGCCATCTAAGAAGAAGAGTTCTTCCATTGTCCATTCGTTCCACGTGTCCTGCGGACAATGCTAGGGCTGGCTGAATAGAGTTCATCTAGTTCCTGATCGTCTAGTTTTCTCCATAAGCCTGTCCCTGCGTCCTGTTTTCCACTATAGATTTTCCGTGAGATCGTATTTTCAAATACTTTCTTAGTCAGAAGCCAAGTTTCACATCCGTAAAGTAACACTGGCATTATTATGATTTTATAAATGTAGATTTTAACATTGCGAGACAAAAGAGTTGTTTTGAATAATTCCTTCATCGCAAAGGAGCACGAGTTTCCCATATGCAGCCTTTTATTTATGTGGATCGTTGTTTCGTTTTTGTCAGTTAATATGGTACCCAGATATTTGAATTCTGCCACTTTCTCAAAGCGTTTACTAAGCACAGTCAGGTGCAAGGTTTGGATCGAATTCGGTCAGTGACCATATATTTGGTAACTGATACATTTTTGATCGATCTATAGAGTAATATGCCTTTTTAAAATCTACGAATGGTTGTTGTACCGTTTCATGGAAGTTTTATTTCTTTTTTTAAAAGCCGCCGTATAATGAAAATTTGGTCACTCGTGTATGAAGTAAGTTTCTTTAAAAGAATATTTGTCAGCACCCTGTAACAACTTGGTAGCAGAGATATTCCTCGGTAATTATTGCATTGTGCTCAGTCAACCTTTTTTAAATACGGGAATGATCGAGTTTTTCCATTCCCGGGGGGTTGGTTTTATTGTTCCATATAGTTGTGATGAGCACATATAACTTCTCTGTTAATTTTTCTCTTGCATATTTTATTAATCCCGATGGTATTATGTCGATTCTTGTGGCCTTATTATTCTTAAGCCGATGGATTGCTGAATATCTGCTATGTGGGTAACACCGTTTTGCATTGCTGCTAGCTCTCCATGTAAATTCAGCAGTTTATCGAAATATCTCCGCTATTGGGTTGCACTTCTGGTATACTTTTTGCACAGCGTTTAATCCCGAATACACTGCTATTGCGTATTTAGCCGCACATTCTTCCTCAATTTTAGCAAACATTTTCCTTTGCCATTGTCGTGTTTTATCACGAAGGATGGCTGATTTCCTTTCGTTGGGTTTGATACCTTGTGCACGTGATCTCTTCGCTATTTTCCGGTCTTGAAGTTTTACTTTTTCCTTGCATTCATCATCGAACCAAGGCTTTCCTTAAGTTTAGTTAGCGTTCCGTTGCCTTCTTTACACACTTTTTATTGTTGACCATACTGCTTCTACATTGTTGCGCTCTGCTACTGTGAATTAGTACTAGGCTTTTTATTTTGTCGATGATTGGGATGTGGTTTGAATCGCATCCGCCCCTCTCCATGCTTAAACGTCTAGTACGTTGGTATGTTGTCTTCTCTCTATCAAAAAAATTATCAATTTGGTTGCACGTTACTCAATCCGATGATATACTCGTACATGTGGCCTCGTGTATTCTCTTGTGTTGTAGTTTTTACGATCATATTTTTTGAGCTGGCCAACTTACTGTCCTAAGACCATAATCATTTGGCGAGGCATGGAGGCCTTCTTCTCGTATTGTTGGCCTATATATCGCTTCGTTTCCTATTTTCGCGTTGAAATTCCTCAGTACGATTTTCAATTGTTCCGTTTTCGAATCATTGCAATGCCAATTTATACTTACTAATTTCGTTGAGAGCTGTTTGGAAAGTACTCGGTCAGTACAAGCTGCGTACAATCACAAGCCTATCCTTGATTTTTGTGGATTTCTTTTCTTTTTATATTATTTATTTTAATATTTTACTCGAGGTAGGCCAGCCAAATTTAACACTACAGTGGGTCAACGATTTTTGATGTTATTTTGAGTATGTTGTTGTTATGAAGTATCGGTGTGGGTACTGCAGAGTTATCAGCTTCGCCATTTTTTATAGGGCAAAGATCCATGAGGAATTTAGTCGACCGTATATTCACTGTCAGGGGGGAACACATTGCATTTAATTTCTTTAATGTCATTAATCATTGAAAATATGGTATTGTAACATCGCGTAATATTATAAGTGTTAGCGACATGTGGTTGAGCATAACTGTCTTATCCCGATTGAATGTGGTGAAATCCATTCCGCTTGGTGAAGTTCCTGTTTCGGGCATTATTTACTCGTTTCGAAACTACACTTGTTCCCTTCCGATTTCAAAATTCGACTGACTTTTAACATGACAACAAAGGCTTTATATCGGCAAGCAACATTTATCTATGCTATATTCTTATGTGCAGTGCACGTATGGTAAGACAAGTAAAGAGTACTATCCATCTTTTTTCCTTCCTTTTACCCATCATGACGTACCCAAAGTAGTCAACTTAGGTGAAACATTTTCGGCATTACTGGAACTGCAGATATTTTTTACAATGCTAGATGACTCATAGTTTGGGTATGAAGTATAGGGTTTTGATATTGTTGATGACGGTGTAATGAGATATATGATGAAATTTTTCGTGACTAGAACGCACTAGCAGGTGCACATATGGTGCTTGGTGGGCAATATGATTGTTTCATTATTATTCAGATAAGGTGCGCAGCTTATGGCCCTTAATATGTCCTCTTCATCTAAAATAACATTTCGAGATATTAGTTTACTGAGTTAGAGATATTCGCTTCGAGCCCATCGAAAAGTGTCATCTTTTCGTGTTGTGTTACAGTATATGAAATGGCTTCTGGTGAATGCTTTTTGTGTGCTTTTAATTAGTTTATATAAAATAATAACTTCTGCTCGATACAGTCGTCTCGTCTCGTCGAAAAGTATTGGAAGTTAATTGACATTTTCTTTATTAATTTGATGATAAGAAATACGTAGCATCGTATCTCTTCGTTCCCACATTAGCATATATCATCGCAACCTGGTTTATCGTTTCTGTCGTGGAATAATTCAGGACACGAGAAAAACATTGAAACGGCACCTAGATCCGTTGGGTTAATTTTTAAGGGTATCCACCGCCATTGTTTAATATTTGTGTAATCTAATATTTCGCCCAAATGTATGACAAATTGCTGTAACCTTTTTGGGTCCATCGACAGCCGTTGAAAGACAGTAGTCGAATCCCATCAGAATATGTTAAAAACGAGATTCAATCGACGATAATTGGCTGTCCTACAAACAAGCCTTTCAACTATAACCGCAGCTTGTAATTCCAGTCTTAGAATAAACATTGGCTTTAATGTAGCTACCTGTGATTTCACGGCCATGATTTTAACATTACAGTTTTCCCTATACACGATTAATAGATAGCACGGCAGCGTAAGCGTCCTATCCAGCATCGAGAAATATCTGCAGTTCCACTTCGATAGCTTCATTGAGATGCAATGAATATGGAATATATTATGAGGGTATTTTTTCAAACACTATTTTATTTTTGCCATTTGGTATAAAGGTAATCGCTGAGCTTAGTATCTCACTCGATATCAGATTGCCAAACTTCTTACAGAAGAATTTTAAGCTCTTTACTGAAGATAAACATTAGCACTTGAAGCAATTCCCTTTTTGTGAAGATTGTCGTAACCGTGAAGATATCGCTTTAAAGTGAAAACATACACAAAGGCGTCTTTATTAGGATCCCAATACATTCCGAGAACTTTTTCTGTAGCGATAAGTTCTTTTAGTGTCTGCTCTTTTTAAGAATCATCTTAAACATCTCGTAGATGTTTGAGAACTGTCTTGCTGTTTAAGGCCCAACTTCGGATATGATATCCTGTTGCAGCGTGAATGAATTTCCCTCGTGTTGCTAGTTCAATTGCTTGCTTTACTTTCTTTCTAGCGTATCCTTTTTGTAAAAGATTGTTTTCCTGCTTTTGAAGTACGTCTTTCAAAGAGTTTTTTTTTATTTAGACTAATAAGTTTACGGGCGTTGCTGTAACTTTCCGACAGGTGTGTTTAATGTCTCACGGAAGGCCTGTTTCAAAGTGTTTTCCTTTCTTTTGACATGTGCTCTTCAAAATTTCCGTGGATTTGTATTCCCCAGCGAAGATCCATGACTTTTCTGTTAATTGATCAAAGCTGAAGTATTCTTTTACCATTTGATGCAACTTATCGTATTTGTGTCCGTAGTCGCACTGATGAATATTAAGTCAGACACCTTTTTGTGTTCTTTTTTAGCAATCAGCTAATTCTATGATTAATACCGTCAGTTCCGCGTTTAAGTTCGACTTTATTGGAATATCTGCCTGATATAGATATTGTCATACTATTGTTTTCATGTCCATAGGGTAAACATAAACCGTCCACAGTATGAACTTCGTACAATACAAATTCCTTTGCATTTTCAGCATTTGAAATATTTATGGACGCCCATATCAAAGAATCTTCCGAACACGTCGTTTTTTCCGGTCCATTTCCAACAAAGTGTCTATGCAATGCCTTGAATGTCAAATAGGTTGAAAACATTTCTTTGAATTAAAGTTAAAGATGACCCTTCGTCAAAAAGGTTTCATTATGTAATAATTTTTCTTTACAGGCGTATAGGTACAATCCTGAAAAGGGAATGTTGTTTCTGGTCTTTAATAGAGAAAGAGTTTATGGATTTACTGTTGGTATAGCGCATACTGACGTTATTTTGCCTTTGAGACGATGATCTTCATATATTCTAATATTTATGTTAAAGTTTATGATGCTTAGTTCAGCTTCCATTTATTCATTGGTCATTGTTAACATTTGCTTGTTCAAGCACTTCCGGCATAAATTGTGCATTTTCACTTTTGATCCAATAGCACACTTTTAAATGTGTTGCATGCTGCTATTTCGTGATCACCGCTGTTATTGTACAACCAAAACCTTTGGTATCACTTCGTTCACGTTTACACTTCTTTACTTTTAGGGGCTGAGGACACGACTGTGCTCGCGACGTCGGCTATTTGAAATAACCAATCAATAAAGACATTAAATATTGGTATCTTGGCATTCTTTATATGTATGGTCCAGGTTAGTTTGTACTGCCTAGATAACTCGCCCAACAATTCCTTTACTAAAATGGGTTGTTTAAAGGTGCTTCCATTTTTTATGCTCCATGATAGCATATATATTTTTGATACCTAACGCAAATTCATTTATAGCCTCCAACTTCTCCTTTGGATATGGTAGATTCCATCGATGTGTATGTTGAAGTGTGAATTCCAACTCAAAGTGTATCCGTTAGTAGCTGTTTCTACTTAATTCTTGCCGCACTTGCACTTGCCTGTTGACGCTCTTCTAAAGTCGTTGACGACAATGCTGCTTGTGACTGCCTTAATACATGTGCTGCAAGTCTTCTGTGGGAACCACACGGGCAAAATTTTGATAGCTTCAGTCAAAATAGTAATGCCAATTTCGGTCGATTTCCACCCCCCCAGGAGATGGATATAGCTAGTGGCAGTAGTTTTCAAAATAGGAATTTCAACCAAATGTTTACCACTGAAAGTTTATGTCACAATTGTGGTGCAAATAACTTTCAGAATTTGGATGTTCCATCCACACCTACACGATCTAATCAGGCTAACGTATGTAGATGACACACATTTTCGTTCACAAGCCTCCAAAAAGGATTGGATTCATAGTCTTTCAACACCACTAATTTGCCATATATTACCATTGAGAGCAATAATAATTCAGAATGCAAGTTAAGAATTTGCTCTGATTGATCCAAATCCAAACTATCCAAATCAAACCATTTTGTAAAAAAAAAAACTAACAATTACTAGCATACCTGAACTCAACATTAAAAAAACTCACGCAATTCCTTGTTTTTAAATTTTATTCATATTTTGATATACTCTTAGATACCGATATCTTTAAAAAACTAGGTATTACAATTGTTCTAGAACAGCGAACAATCCCAAAATTCGTATAAAATACAAACCCAACTTAGTGTCAACAATTTACACGATTCCTGTTTACAGTAAAGCAGTTTGTCATCTTCCTGTTGATGTGGAAACAAGTTGTACAGGTTGTATATGTGACAAGCCTGTTCTAATTTCGAAAAACCTTACAATATCAGAAAGAATTTATCGAAAATTGGAATTCGTTTTTAGAAGTCATCAATCAAGCCGCCTGTCCACAATGCTTCATTGTTGAACAACCCATTACTGCTAAAATGTTTGATGAGGATAATTACTTAGAGATTCATAATTATACTATTCTTAACCAAGGAAACGTAGATAACAGAGGCATATCTTAATTAATTAACATAAGTCATTTAATTAACGAAGAAGTAATTTAATTAACGAATATCCATTATCATAACTCTGCAAACATTATGAAAACATATTTTTTTAAACCTGGACAAAACTTAGCCTTTACAAATCAAATTAAACATAAAATCAAAACTAAAGATGAGATCGCAATATATTGTAAATCGTACGGTACCCTTATATACATAAAGATGAGATTCGCCATCAATCGCTGGATCAAGCGATTATTCGCCCAAGTTTTTCACCATGGTCCTCTCCAATTTGGATTGTACCCAAAAAAAAATATCCAAGTGGAAAAGAGAAATGGAGAATCGTAATAGATTTCTGGAAGTTGAACGACAGATTGAAGAAAGATATCCCATTCCCAATATTAATGAAATCTTAGACAGACTGGGAAGGTGCACATACTTCAGTACGTTAGATCTGGCTTCAGGTTTTCATCAGATCGAAGTGGCGCCCGAAGATGTCGAAAAAACAATCTTCTCAGTAGACAATGGACATTACGAATTCCTTCGAATGCCTTTCGGACTTCGGAGTGCTCCTTCGACTTTTCAACGTGTTATGGACAACCTCCTCAGGGATCTGTAAGGTAAGATTTGCCTAGTCTATATGGACGACATAATTGTTTTTTCGACATCACTTCAAGCACACATTCAAAACCTAGCCGATGTGTTCAAAAGGCTATGTGACGCAAATTTAAAGGTACGAATTTCTTAAAGAGGAGGTAGCATTTTTAGGGCATTTGGTGACATCTGAAGGAATAAAGCCCTCTCCCGATAAAATAAAGGCATAAAACTATTTCCGATTCCGAAGACAACCAAGCAGATAAAGACCAAGCGAGACAGATTGCCTTCGAAAGGGCAATACTATTAACATTAATCCAAGGTATGTGTAATGTTTTGTGACATGCAAATCCATTCTGTGTTATGACCCTCTTCTGCAGTACCATGATTTTACCAGACCTTTCAACCTCATTTCCGATGCAAGTAACGTTGCTTTAGGTGCTGTGTTATCGAATGGCCCGATCAAATCAGATAAACCAATTTGCTACACAAGTCGGATCTTGTCTAGATCCGAACAAAAGTAAAGTACTATAGAAAAGGAGTTGTTATGCATTGTTTAGGCCACGAAATACTTTCGTCCCTATTTGTTTGGCAGACGCTTTCAAATCATAACAGAGCACAAACCTTTAACATGGCTATTTTCTCTAAAAGAACCGAATTCTAAATTGGTTCGTTGGAGATTGAAACTCGAAGAATTTGACTATTTCATTACCTATAAAAAGGGAAGTTAAATAAAAACGCTGATGCTTATGAATAATGTGGTTGATATGGACACATTATCTACAATTCATTCACGGCATACAAATTTGAATGACGGCATACTCATTACAGAACGAGCAATTAATAAGTTCTCTAACAAAATTATTCTAAAGAAAAACCCAAACAAAACTAAACTCACTGTTACATTTCAAAAGAAAATAAAGATACACTATTGAATATAACGATGTAGGTAAACCGGATGTAGTTATTTAAATTTTTACGAACTACGGCAATCTTGACTGACGACGAAAAATTCGTTGTCTTAAAACAGAACAAGAATATTTTAAAAATCATATAGAGGACTACAAAAATCTGGCAAGACTAATCCATGAAAGAAGCTTAAAATATAAACAAAAGACCATAGATGACCGTAATAAATAACGAACTGACTCACCTGACTATGAACCAAATGAAGATACTCGTATATGGTATATGAATTAGATGATAGGAAAAATAAATTAGCCCCTAGGTACATTAAACATAAAGTTGTGAAAAACAACTAAATAACTATATTTATGTACATACAAATAGACGAACGGTACACAATCAGAAAATAAAAAGAAGAAAAAACATAAACAGGTAAATAATGTGTACTAGTAAGTAGGTAATAGTGATTAAAATTAGGTAAACATGTAGAGTAAGGCGACATCAGCTTAAGATATTAATAAATTTATTAATCGCAAATGAAATGCTATAATTTTTGAAAAATTGATGAATATGAATTTGTTTGAATTACTTACGTTCGTAAGGTGAAAATATTGTATCATATCTGTACACATACATATGTATGTATTTAAGAGAAAATAATTAATTTCAATAGTTTTGATATGGTACTTGTTCGATAAAATAATCTTTTGCGCACACACTCAACCAAAAACTAGTTTCCCTTCCCAACACCTTGCATCCTAATCCAATCCTTAACAAAATTAGCTAATAGATTTCAAAACGGCACACGCGAACTTCATGTCATCAACTCATTGACCTCATGAAGTTCACTCTTGGGCGGGAGGAGTTACATATGTATACACCTTTACAGCAACCAGGAACATGATGCCCATCTTAACTAGGTCAGCGGAATGTACACATTTACCAGATGTTAACTTCCAAAGCGGAGCTCATGTATTATTATTATCATTTATTAACATATAATTTAAATAACAGGGTAATATATAAATTATTGAGCCTAGCTGCAGAGACTATTGACTTTTACTTAATAAAATATTTATAAAATTAATTTAAGAATATTAATAAATTTATTTACATTTTCAATATTTGTAGGGTTTGGATTTTTTAGTATTTCGTAAATTGGTTTGTTTTGAAAAACGGATTCTATAATAGGTTTTGAGATTTGGCAATTTTCTAGGAGATGTGGCATGTTTAGTGTTGTATTGCATGTTGGGCATATCGGCGGGTTGTTTTTGGTGCGTAGGTGTTGGTGCGTTGTTAAGGTATGACCAAGTCTAAGGCCTACGAAGTTTGAAATTTTGTGTTTTGATTGATTTGTAAGGTATTTTGGTTTGTATTTTTCAGCGTTAACTTTTTTATAATGGTAGTCCACATAAGTTTGGCATCATAGCCATCTTGTTTCTTATTGCAGAAATTAGGTCACTGTTGTTATTTAGGTTGTTTATTGCTTTTAAAACCGATATGTTGCCTGAGCATATAACAAATTTGACACTGTGGTCCATAGTTGCCTTAGTTGCTTGAAGGATTGCAAACGCCTCTGCCGAGAAAATTGATGTGAATTCCGGGAGGGTACCTACATATGCTTGGGGTGTAACCATCTTCTAATATGACAGCAAACGATGTACTGATTTGTGATTTGGATCCGTCAGTAAACATGAATTTCCAACCTTCGTTTTTAAGTTCTGATGAGATGTCCGAAAATAAAGAGCAGTATAGCTCCGGCGGACCCCACAAGCGGACCAGTAGGAATGCAGTTAAGTGGGAAGGTTATGGTCCTACACTTCTGACCATAACAACGCCGGAGAAAAAAGGGAAAGAAGAAGAAGAATAAATATGTCGGAGTCGGTGGAATTACGAAGTTCTAAAAAAAATATATACATAATTGGTAATGAACAACATCAAATAACGGGTTCGAAACTACCTTCAAACGGACAAGTTCTGTCAGTATTGTTTTATAATATTCGTGAAGTGAACCTAACTGTGAATGAAAGTGCTAATCACACTATTCGGGAGTGTATAATCTTTTGGGAAAAGACACGTATACCTACCAAATCGATAAAAAAAATGCAAAGAAACCACAAGACGTGTCAGCGGCGTCAAGATGAATTTGTAACTAATCCAAACAATTTATTTGATATTGCCCATGCCGATGCGCTTCAATCAATAAAAATAGCAGAAGACAAACTCTTCCTGCAGTGTCAGAGAGATCCAGGCCGACCTGGTCATTTAAGTGGAATAGATAAAAATCTGACTGCTAAAGAGGAAAGAGCGCGAATTCGAGCTATAGAAGAGGAAAATCGGCGAATTAGATGTGCTTCCACATCAACTTCATTGGTAGCACCTGAACCATTTCCTGATGATTCCTCTTCTAATTCTAGTGAATTAGGAGAATCACACGAAGATTTGTCAAAGGTAATTCGAAACACAGAACCTGGAGCCAATCGAACACTAATGCGTAAGGACTTTATTACTCCAAAGTTAGTTGCCGCATTAGATAGGTGTCAGTTAAGTATGGGAGACTCAGTACTTATTCTTGGAGCTACTATTGAGGCACTTGGATATAATATTGAGGAATTTCCGATAAGCAAATCGTCGGTGCAAAGGATACGCATGGAAAAAAGGAAGGAACGCGCAGAAACTATAAAAATTGATTTCTAAAACGAGGTACCAGACATAGTAACTGTTCTCTGGGATGGAAAATTATTGCCCGCTTTGGATGCTCGGAAATCAAAAGAAGAACCTTTGCATATAGTAGTTTCATACGAAAATAAAGAACAACTAATTGTTGTACCAAAATTGGAAAAATCTTCAGGCTAGGAACAGGCAGAAGCTGTTTGGAAAGCGATTTTAGACTGGAATTTCGAAGACAAAGTGCAAATTATCTGCTGTGATACTACAGCTTCGAACACAGGTCATATTAATGGAGCCTGTGTGCTCCTAGAGCAAAAGCTTGACAGAGATATGCTTATTTTTGCTTGTCGGCATCATATATACGAACTAGTATTAAGGAGTGCATTCGAAGTAAAAATAAAACAAGTAACTACAAGCCCAGATATTCCACTGTTTAAAAAATTCAGGGATCATTGGAAAAAACTCGATCCTCTTTAAGTAGAATGCTATAGAAAAGAGGTAGAACCGTGCCTAACCGTTTCTGAAATTGAAAAATTGCTCGAATTTTACCGCGCCGAACTAACCAGCATAATTGCCAGAGATGATTATCGAAAACTGATAGAGCTTTCTATAATATTTTTAGGTGGAGATACAGACAGAAAATTTAAAATAATCAGACCTCCGGGTGCCATGCACCAAGCTCGATGAATGGCTAGAGCAATATATTCCTTAAAAATATCATTACTCCCAGATGAAGCTAACTAACAAAGACAAGACAGCACTGTTAGACGTCTGTTTATTTATTGTTCTAATCTACGTCAAACCATGGCTTCAATGTATTCTGGCAACGATTTATGCTTTTTAAAGTCATTAAACGCCTACGAAAAAATAGATGAAATTATCGCGAAGGCTGCTTTGCAGAAGTTTCACCAACATTTATGGTATTTAACTGATGAAATAGCAGTTTTATCACTCTTCGATGATGATGTAGATCTTGAAATAAAAGGGAAAATAGTGGAAAATTTTGCAAAAGAAAATTTCTCGACCCATGGAAAACGATACATTCTATCGAAGGAAGAACTTTGTGGATAATTTTAAGTTGGATTTACATATGTATAAGTGTTGTACGTGCTTAATTGTGTTTATTTCTTTGTTTATATAACTTTATCAGTATACTTAATTATTGATTTTTTTTTCAGAGAAGAATATTGACGATTTCATATCAGTCAAAAGCAAGACATTGTTTTCTCGTTTGAAAATTGATTATGGTTTTCTCAACGATGTTCCTTCTACATGGGCAAGCAGTGCTTCGTTTCTCCATGCTAAAAAGACGGTCTCAATGCTAAGAGCAGTGTATGAAACTGCTGAAACAGCTGTTAAGTTAATGCAGGACTTTCATGGCTTAATTACAGTTGAGGAGGAACAGAAACAATATTTGTTACGTTGCGTACAAGAACATAGGAAGTTATACCCGGACTGTACCAAAGCAAACATTGAAAGGAACATATCCTCAGTAATAAGTGTCCTAATGTAAAACACAATTGAATAAATAATAATAACTTTTTAATACAGTAGAGCCTTAAAGAAATATAAATTCGCCACTAATTCCATAGTAGTCACAGTACAATTCCCTGAATTAAACTTTGACCACAAGTCGGCACGGGTTATCGTTATCCTATTGCAATAATACTTTTTATTCATGTTATTAAGGTCAAATAGAAAAAATATAGAGGGTATGCGCACAAAATTTTGCTAAATTTGGTCCCTTATGTCTTGGGACACCCTAATCTACATACATTAATTTACCTACCTCCTTAACTAATGCAGATCCCATTTCAAAACTTCTGGTGTATTATATATATACTCTAAGCTATATTTTGAAATAAAAAAAATAAAAATAAAATTGGTCGAAGTTTCCAAAATGTTGTTTCGAAATGTTTACTTCCGGTTTTGAACATTAACTTTTTTTTTTCGAAATTGATTTCTTTTTTAAAAAGAGCGGGAAACTTTTGATGCAAGTCGGGTAATTTGAAAATTTATTGTAATTTTTTTCAATACGAAAAAATTCTTCCAAAATATACGAATTTTGATATAGACGATTCTTTAGAAGCCCATAACTTGACAAATACACAACATATGTATAAAAAAAATATTATGTGTTCGTATTCCTATCTACTAGAAATATAACTGGACCTAATATGAACAAATTTCAGAACCTCACTTTTTTTTCCTTGTCCGCTTGACGTGAAATGCCCCTATAGCGAACCAAATTCAACAAAATAGAATCTGGTTTTATATGCCATGGCTAAGACATAGTTTTGTGGTTTTCTTCCATTTCTTGCGCTTTGTCAATGATTT
The DNA here is from genome assembly GCA_958301585.1 of Merodon equestris. Taxonomy (NCBI): domain Eukaryota; kingdom Metazoa; phylum Arthropoda; class Insecta; order Diptera; family Syrphidae; genus Merodon; species Merodon equestris. The sequence goes on along the minus strand of OY284414.1, from coordinate 50,518,885 downwards.
TACTTATTGTGGATGGGACGCGTTTCTTCAATTCGTGACCAATGGATTGGTAAATGACCTTATCAATAACTGAGTTTTTTGAAAACCCTAACTTCGCAATTAGTTTTGATGTTATTTCTTCGTAACGTTCTTCGAGTGTTGGTAGGCCTGTTTCTGCAAGTATATTTTTTATTAGTGCAGTAGGGAAGCGTTAGTACTCCTCCTCGCTGCCTGATGGTACGTTGGCTGTATAATTTTAAGGGTGGTTTTTGGGGAATCGCCATAAATATATGTATATAAAGGGTGTCTCAGTAAGAGTGCACTTTTTCATTTTAAAAGTTGTGATATTTTTATTGTATTGTAAAGAAAACATGTTCCGATTAAGTATGGAATAAAATACCCGGCAAATAACCCCCACGGCTCCGATGACAGGCCGTTACTCTTTTCATGAAATTTTCGATAACTTTTACACAGAGATGTGGCTGTATCTCACCGATGACGCGTTGGATTTCCGATTGAGCTTATTCGCATAAACCCGAGATTTCACAAAACCCCAAAGAAAAAAATCGCACGGCGGTAAATCGCACGATCTTGGTGGCCAGTTGACATCAGAATTTCGTGAGATAATGTGTTCTGGAAATCGTTGCTGCAATAAGTCGATTGTTTCATGCGCGGTGTGGCAGGTTCCGCCGTCCTGCTGAAACCTCATGTTGTCCAGATTCATGCCGTCCAGTTGAGGCTACAAGAAGTCCATTATCACATTCCTGTAACGAATGCCGTTCACAGTCACTGCAATTTCGGCCTCATTTTCAAGAAAGTAAGGTCCAATCACGCCGCCTGACCAAAATCCGCACCAGGCAGTTACTCGTTGTGGGTGCATTTGTTTCTCATGGATTGCATGAGGTTTTTCTGAGTCCCAAATTCGACAATTTTGTGTATTCACGAAGCCATTCATATGGAAATGCGCTTCATCGGAGAAAATGACTTTTTTCGAAAAATTGGCATCGACTTCACTTTGCTCCATTACCCATTGAACGAATTGCCGGCGCTTTCCGTGGTCTGCTGGTTTGAGCTCCTGGGTTAAATGAATCTTGTACGCATGCAGGTGGAGGTCTTTAGTCAAAATTCGCTGCGTAGTGCTTCGTGAAATTTGCAGTTGTTGAGAACGATGTCGAATTGATGTTTTCGGGTTTTCGGCGACACTCTCGTTTACAGCAGCAATATTTTCAAGAGACCGATCGGTACATTGACGCAACGGATTCTTATTATCCATAATTGACCTAGTTTCTTCAAATTTTTTGACCACTCTTCGAATGGTTGACACATTAGGTGCACTTTCTCGGGTGAAAATTTGGCGAAGTTTGCGAGCGGTTTCAGCGTAACTTTCCCCATTTTTGTAATGAGTTTTCACAATTATAACGTGTTGTTCTTTCGAAAAGCGCTCCATTTTTAATAATCGGAATAAACAGAGGTGACATCTGTCAAATTTCAGAGTTGCCACTTGCATGAAAAAAAAAATATTCCAATTTTAAAAAGTGCACTCTTACTGAGACACCCTTTATATCATAGTTAATTTTACTTAAGATTAACATTTTTGTAACATATGATAGGGTATGACTTTTGTTACTTGCTAAATATTTAATAACACCGACTCTCGCAGCTAGGGATTTCTTCAGATTTAAACAATGTTGATTCCAATTAAACTTATTATTAAATACTAATCCTAGTATACTAAGGGTATTTACATTCTCGATTTGTATATTATTTATACTCAAGTTAAGATTGGGGCAGTTGATTTTTCTGCAAATGTGAAGGATTTTACCTTTATGTAATAATAATTTTGCTTCTGAAGCAGACGACCATTCTAAAATATCATTAACAACATTATTGAATTGAGTTTTGCATTCGTTTAGATCATTTAGTTTGCTTAATATATCAATGCCGTCTTCATAAAAACTGCTATTTAAAAAATTGTAATTATTTAATATAATTGAGATTTGATCAAGGCAGTTATAAATAAACCACGGATAATGGAGATCCTTGTGGGATTCCCTTATCCAATGATAAAAGCAATCGTTTGCCCTCATAAAGAATTTTCTACTTTTTGAAAATGATTTGACATAGCTACATAAATACTTTTCTTCGAACGTCCCATGTTTTTAGCTTGTTGAGCACTATATGCCAACCGATCCGGTCAAAGGCTTTTTCAAAATCAAGCGAAAGCACTGACACGTGATTTTTTGAGGATATTGCCTCAGAGATGTAATAATCTAAGTGGAGATGTACGTCAACGCATCCTCCGTTTGCTTTAAAAGCCACTTGGTTGGGGAATATCAGTTTTTTTGTTTCAACGATAACCATCAATTGAGAATTTATTCTTGTTAGGCTTAGGTATGGGGAGTAGCGTTGCAGTTTTTCAACTTTGTGGGATTGCTGCGGTTTCGAGAATGTTATTGTATAGCGTGACAAGTCTCTGTTTTGCATCAAAAGGTAAGATTTTAAGCATTGGGTAACAAATCTTGTCCCTACCAAGTGTTTTACCTTTGGTTTTGCTCAAACATGCTTCGAATTCGACTAACGAGATGGGCTCTTCAATTCGTTGAGCGAAGATATTTTTATTGGGTGTGTAGGGGGAGATATTGATAAATACATTCTTTTTGGATCTTCAAATTGTGTGAGAATTAGTGTCTTTTGAGTATTCAGACCAGGTTTGGGAAAATAAATTACATACATATTTGTGTTGGGTCTGTTATATACATGTTATTTGATTGGATACATGATATTACAAGAGGGTTGGTATTGCCCGTAAGTCGTCGGATGTTTTGCCAAATTTTTGTGGTAGTAGATTTGGGATCTATGCTGGAAGTAAATTCTGCAAAGCTTTTTGATTTACTTTCTTTGAGTTCACGCCTAAATTTTGCGTCTGCCTTGTATGAAATTAAATAGGACTGAGTGAGTGACTTTTGGAAATTCCGCAGTGCCTTCGTTTTGTCTTTGCGTAACGTCGAGAGAGTTAATTTCCACCATGGGACCATGTGTTTGGTCTGAGATTTACAGTTATACTTGCTACTCACATCTCACTTACCACTTACCCCGCGCCTACATTCATTTAAACTCACACTTCTTCTCCTTGACCCTATGTCACAACCCTATATTTCATATATTTCAAAATTTCAAAACTTAATAGCTTTTCTTCGGAACTGACCCCATACACAAAAACCACTTGTACGGCGCATATCCATTAACGACTATCGAGGCACATGAAAATCGCCGACACTATACAAAACTCAGCATTAATACTGAAGTGGGTCGTAAAATGCACTGCGGATCGATAACCGCGTGTGAACCCTTCGAATTGATTGGATTATGAAATTTGGTTTAAGGTAAAGAAATATTGTTAAGTCAGTCTCAAGATAGATAGATTTAGCAGTAAAATAAAACCTTAAACAGATCTTTGTGTTTTTTAGTTTTACATTTGTTATCGCTCCTTAAAATTGCCGCAGTCGGTAGGATACTCCGATGTATCCATATACAAGAGTGTAGTGTACATTATAAAGGGTGGTCCAACAAAAACGCACGATGATAATTGTAAATAAACCAACAAATTTTCAGAGAATTATCTTAATATTTTTTTATTATGATAGAAGGATCTATGACAATTATGTGTGAAACAAAATATCGGCCAAATGCTAGCCACGGCTTCGGTGGCATACCTCTATCCGATGGTCCATATTTTCAATGACTCTGAGACATAATTGAGGTTCAATGTCGTTAATGTGCCGAATTATCTCATCCTTTAGCTCTTGAATTGTTTTTGGCTTATTGACGTACACTTTTTCTTTTAAATATCCCCAAAGAAAGAAGTCCAACGGTGTTAAATCACATGATCGTGGCGGCCAATTAACATCGCCACGACATGAGATAACACGGCCATTGAATTTCTCGAGCAAAAGAGCCATTGTTTTGTTGGCTGTGTGACAAGTGGCACCATCCTGTTGGAAGCACATATCGTCCAGGTCCATATCCTCAATTTTTGGCCACAAGAAGTCCGTTATCATCTCGCCATAGCGAACACCATTCACGGTAACTGCTTGGCTGATCTCATTTTCGAAGAAGTACGGCCCGATGACGCCGCCAGCCCATAAACCCCACCAAACAGTCACTCTTTGTGGATGCATCGGCTTTTCAACAATCACTCGTGGATTCTCATTTGCCCAAATGCGGCAATTCTTCGTGTTAACGAATCCATCGAGGTGAAAGTGTGCCTCGTCGTTGAAGATGATTTTCTTTGTAAAGTCACCATTCACTTCTGTCTGTTCAACCAACCATTCGGCGTATTGACGATGCTTGAAATGGTCAGTAGGCTTCAGCTCTTGAGTCAATTGAACCTTGTAAGCGTGTAAACTTAAACCTTTATTCAAAATTCGGATCAGTGATGTTCGTGAGATGTTCAATTATTGGGCACGACGACGAGTCGAGGCTCTTTTGCCACACTATCGCGAACAACATCAATGTTTTCCGCAGAATGAACTGAGCGAGCATGCACATTTCCTACAGACCGATTGTGGACACATTTGGTCGATTATGCTGACCAAAAAAATCACGAAGTGCACGAAATGCATTTTGATTTGAACGCACATTTTCGCAAAAGGCTTCAACAATCTTAATTCGCTGCTCAATCGTGGTTGAATTTGTCAAACACTGAAACAAAGAAATGTCATATTAAGTTGGGCAAAAAAACTTGACGTTAAGGTGTGACTCACAATCAACATCGTGCATTATGGTTGGACTACCCTTTATTTAAATATTTTAACCGGGTATCGCGAATAAAAGTGTGCTTCGTTCTAAGAGGAACATAGCAAAATAAACATTGTTCTAAGATGAACAACGCGAAATAAACTTTAAAACTGTGCATCGTTCTAAGAGGAATATAGCAAAATAGACACTGTTTTTAGAAGAACAACGCGAAATAAAATTCGAAAGTGCCAAATAGAAGTGCCATCATCAACATAAACACCAACCATCAGTGCCAAATAGAAGTGCATTCATGAACACCAACCATCAGTGTCAACAACTACTATCACCAAGTAAATTAGAATATAAGCTAATAAGAAAAAAAATAGAGATATACATAGTAAATTATATACATATCATATATAATTATTTTTATATAATATTACTTTCTATTTTATATACATATATACATATATATATGTTATAAAAATGTCTTATCCCAATAACCTTCCCTCAATTTCCATCGAACCAATTAAATACCTCAATAACCTTCCTGAATAATGGCGATTCTAGAGAATTACAAACGTTCGTGAATTTAGTCGATAGGGTACATCGAATATTACAAGCTTTTGATGCACAGTCACAACATTTTTTATTTCGGATCTCATTAAAAGTAAATTGAAAGATAGAGCAAGAGAGGCATTAGAAATTAATTGTCAAGCAACTCCCTGGACGGAAATAAAAAATATTCTTCACAACAATTTCGATGACAGACGTAGTTGCGACTAACTGTACGATGAATTACGAGGTACCACCTTTAAAACAAACAATGTAGATTTTTATAACGAAATTAAAAGAAAGCTTAGGGATTTAAATAGCAACACATTAATTGTTTTAGGGTCAGGAGAAGAGACTAATGAATGTGCACAAAATAATATGTAAACAGCATTAAACATTTTCAAAGGGAAAATTTCCGAGCCGATGAAGACGACACTTACTTGCAGAAACCATGAAACGCTAAAATCCGCTATAGATATTATTTTCCAAGCAGGTTACGCCTACTTTGGAATCTACGGCACCCAAGTAACGAGAGTTAATAAGCAAGACAGAAGAATCAACAATTTTAGAGGCGGCCAAATAATAACCCCACTCAGAATTACTCTCAACAAAATAAGAATAATAGTTTTCAAGGCAATATAACAACCATCAAACATCCAGACCAACAACACAATCAGCAGCGACATACACAATACAACAAACCTCAAAGATAAAACAATCACTATCAACTAAGGATATAACGCCTTGCCTAGTGAGAATTGGAACAGAGCAATGAACTCAAACGTTCACCCACCTCCAGAACCAATGGACATAAATAAACATGAGATTGTGGAAAATCTTCCTTCAGCAACCTTACAGGATATCTCCTATATACTCGTATAGTGGTAAGAATTAAATTAAACCCTTTAAACATTTTAATCGACACCGGAGCGACACACTCCATCATAAACCCTATTTGCCACACGAAATGGAGAATCCCCTCCATACCAGTAACTATTAAAACCCTTAAACATTAAATTAGAATAGAAGAGAAAATTAAAATACCATTACTCAGTGAATTAGGAAATTCACAAGAAATGGCAGAATTTCTAGTTATCAAGTTCCACGGATTTTACAACGGCATTATTGGTAACGATATTCTCAGACGTCTCAATGGTAAAATCGATTATAAGAATAGTCAATTAGAAATAAATGGAAAACTTATCCCATTATTTTTTCGAAATAAGGACGAAATCGTCGAATCGGAAGAAAGCTGTACTTACCTTGAAGAGCAGAAGTCTTCAGAAAGATATCAGAAATCTAGCATTGAAACTCAAAACTTCTACAACGATGACTATTATGAAACAGTCAGCGAAACAGAAGAAAAATCTAAAGAAAAAGAAGAAAACTTCCATTCTATAGTCCCAAATCCCACCCCCTCAAAAAGTTCAAAATGTATATACGAACAAATTCGAATAGATCATTTGAACAATGAAGAAAAAGATAAACTTTTAAAAACTTTAAAAAAATACTCAGATGTATTTTACAATGAAGATGCGGATCTCTCATTCACAAACTCTATCAAATACCGACTTCGTACTATTAACGAAGTTCCCACTCACGTAAAAATCTTATAGGTACCCTACGTGCATAAAAACAAAGTAGAAAAACAAATTCAGGAAATGTTGAATAGTAAGATAGTAGTAGTAAGATAGTAAGACAATTCGCCCAGAAATGGAGGTTAGTAATCGATTATCGCAAACTTAACGACATAACAATAGACGACAAAATTCCGATTCCAAACATAGGTGAAATTCTAGATAAACTCGGCAAGTGCCAATACTTCACAACTCTAGATTTAGCGAAAGGCTTTCACCAGATAGAGATAGCAAAGAAGATATCCATAAAACAGCGTTTAGCGTGGAAAATGGCCACTACGAATTTTCACGCATGCCATTTGGGCTCAAAACGGCCCCTGCGACCTTTCAAAGATTAATGAATAACGCGTTAAAAGAGAGGGAATTCCTTGGACACATTGTAGCTCCGACCGGTATCAAACCTAACCCCAAGAGAATCGAGTGTGTTGTCAAATTCCCTACACCAAAGACGACTAAACAAATAAAACAATTTTAGGGTCTTATAGGCTATTACCGCAAAATTTATCAAAGATTATTCAATGATAGCTAAACCAATGACTAAGTTTCTAAAAAAGGATGCAAAAATTGATATATCTAACTCAGACCACTAAGAAAGCTTTGAAGCATTAAAAAAACTCCTTACCAATGATCCCATTCTACACTACTCTGACTTCAATAAAGAATTCACTTTGACTACAGACGCATCTAACTTCGCTATTGGAGCAATACTCTCTCAAGACAACCACCCAATCTGTTAGGCGAGTCGCATACTAAATAAACACGAACACAACAGATAATATTTATTCGGACGTAAATTCATTATTGAGACAGATCATAAACCATTAACATAGCTTTTCTCTGTAAAAGAACCGAATTCCAAATTAGTCCGCTGGAGACTTAAACTTTCAGAATTCGATTACGATTTATATTTAATAAAAAAAGGAACAAAAAACAGTAATGCCGACGTACTATCAAGAATCGCTCAGCCAGAAATCCATACATCAGAAGTTATGCCAAACTTACAAGCTAACATCATAAGAACCTCGGAATCAGTAAAAAATTACTTTAAAAACCAAGTAATTGTAAGGAAAATAAATTTGGGTTCATAAAAAATACGGAACATGAAAGTATTTAACAAAAATAGAAAAATAATATATACCAAAATATTAAATAAAGAATTTGCAGTAACGCTTCTAAAAACACATTTTAACCCCAATCAACTGAATGCTTTGCTGATATGACGATTGACGATGATGACGATTTCTACACGGAACTTAATAATACATTCATCAAATTCTTCTCAAGTAATTACAGTTTTAAGATTACAAGATGCTTTAAAGAATTGCAAGAAATTGAAAATGAAGAAGAACTAACCGAAATTATTGAAAAGGAACACAAAAGAAATAATCATAGGGGTATCGAAGAAGTATAAAATAACTCAGAAACCGTCGGAGAAAAACTACTTCGGATAATAAGCTTCTATAATAACACAATCCATAGTACAACTAATAAGAAACCCATTGATTTCATAAACGGCAAAATAATAGAAGAAGAATTTCCAGAAATATACGAACGAATCCTTTAAAAAAAGAAAAGATCATCAATAAATGAAATATAAAAAGAATTGATAGAAATTGAATCTGGACCAAATTTTATAAAAGAAATAAGAGGCGGAAAAAATCATGCTAAATATAGGAAGATCGAAACCGAAAAAATAAACGACGACCACGTTAAAGAAAACAAGACTGGACTAAAATTTTATAAGGGCAATATCAGACCAAAGAACAAATACCAAGATAAGAGCAATCCTACTCTTAAATCTGGAATAAAGAAAGAACTATACTCAGCTTACGCCAGATATCTCATCTTACTCTAAGTTCAGAATAAAAACCAACACACCCTACTATCTTTGCAGGACTAGACAGAATGATCTGAATAAATTTACTTATATTGTACTTAAACATCATACTGACAACAACGCAAATAATCGACATCAGAGTCCTTACAAACAATCATGGATATATTCCAATTAAGACAGGGGAACTTAAAGTAAAGAAATGATTGAAAATAATATCAACATTCTCCCGCCTTCTACAACGAAGGTAAGCCCAATTCTAGACACAATCAACAAAAACTTTATTTTACTTAAAACAAAACTGAACTATTTGATGCCATATTTCAAACAAAAACGCGGACTTGTTAACCTATTAGGTAAAGGACTAAAATAGCTAACAGGTACCATGGACAGTGACGACGAAGAACAAGTCTCTCATGCACTCAAATCTCTAACAAAAAACCAAAACACTTTGACAGGCAAAATTAATAAACTCACTTTCGTTAGCAATACTATTTCATCCCAAATACTAAATATTACAAGACATATAAACACACAGCAAAAGGTAATAGAAGACCACCTGAACAGATTCAAAGACATAGCGCAAAATAAAATAGCAACATTAGACGATGAAATTACTTTTCTACAACAGGTTTACTAAGTTGATAATGACATAATTTTATTGCAAAACCATATTGACGTCATATGTAGGACAAATTGTTTTCTCTGGCAAACTTGGTATAATTCCAACAGATATTCTAACACATACGGAGCTTGAATTTATTAACAACTATGATAGCTATAAACATACTAAGATCGCCATTACCTTTCACGAAACAAATATGATTATTATCCTACTGTTTCCCCAATATTCCAATCATACCTTGTCTCGAATATTGTTCGAACCAATCCCCAATAGAGAGAATAAATCCTTATACATATATTGAAACAAACGAGATATTAATATATACAAATAAAAACATCTTTATACAAATGTAAAAGATAATCTTGCAAAAAATTTAATAAAATTACAAAACGATTGTATGAAGAGTATTGTAAATTTTGAAGAAGCCTTTTGTGTAACGAAAATGCTCTTAGAGCTGGAAATAAAAGAAATATTACCAGCCGTTATGGCACTAAAAAACTTTTATAATAAAACGATAAATCATAATTGTAATAAGCAATTGTAACGAAGGAACATTCATAATTAAGTTTGAACATTGCAAAATCGAAATAAATAACAAAAAATATTTTAATCCTAATATATGGTAAAGGCGTATGACGAATTAATCTTATCGAATTATATGACAAAAATAAAAAAAAATATTTCAATAAATTAGAAAAACTATATTTAAAGCAACTGGACTTTATAAAAAATATTGATGAAATATTATGCAATATTATGCGACATTAATAAGACATGGGGCGTATGCGACGCCTTTTGAGGAGTTAAGGCGGTCATGGAGTTCTACTTCCACTCCAACAACACGTTTGTTGTGTTTCGTGTTCCTCTTACATACACACCCACTCTCTCTCTTTGATATTGTATTGTAATAGTCGTGTCAGAGATCGCAAGCATTGTATTGTAATAGAAAAAGTCAGTCTTGTCAGAGACCGCAAGCTGTTTACCTCATAGGAAAATTAATAAAGTACAAACCGCAGGATTTGTGTGTTTTAATTACGGAATTATACAATAAGTGGCAACGAGGATAAAAATAAACAAAACAATTATCATGCAAACGTAAAAAAAAAAAATAATACTAAGAGCAATGGCCAATCAGTCACAGCAACAATTTGTGGTACAATCGCCTCAATCACCATTTTCTATTGAACCATACGACAAAAAGAGTAAATGGACTCGATGGGTGGACAGATTTGAAACAGCTATTACATTATTTCAACATCCAACAGACAAAAAAGTCCAATTGCTTTTGCATTACATGGGTAGTGAAGCATATAATGTACTGTGTGACAAAATTGCACCGGAGAAGCCGTCTGCTAAATCGTATGAAGAAATAATCCAGACATTAACGGCTTTTTACGATCCTGCACCAAACGAAAACGAGATCTTGGAAAACTACCGCTTTCATCTCAGAAAGCAACGGGAAGAAGAGACGTGTGAGGAATTTTTAAACGCATTACGAAGGTTGTCAGCCGATTGTCATTTTAATGACAATCCGCTTTGCGAAACCAGTTTGTCTTCGGCTTAAAGAATCAACGCATACAAAATAGGCTGTTGGAAAAGCAACATTTTGCTCTCTCAGCAGCGCTGGATATCGCAAAAGCTATTGAAGTGTCAGAAAAGGGTGGAGCCGAATTGCACAAAGATCGAGAATTGACCGCTGATATAAATTTGGTAAAAGAAAAAAGCAAAAAGAAGCAAATTACAATAGAAACGAGCTTAATAGGCCCAAAGTCATTCAAACAAGCACCATCAACAACACTTACATGCTACCGATGTGCTAGTACAGAGCATTTAGCAAACAAGTGTAGATTTGTAAACACGGTCTGTTCGTACTGCAGCAAAAAAGGTCACCTGCAGCGTGCATGTTTTAAGGCAAAACGTGACAAACGCTAATTCACCAACCTATTGGAAGAAACAGCAGAGACAGAGGATATTCGAATTGAAGAAATTTGTCAAATATCTGAGGAGATGTTACAAATTGATGATCCAGCTAAGGTAACACTTCGTGCCAAAATATCGTACGAGCTCTTAGTTAATAATGTACCTTTCACATTTGTCGGTTTGTCGGACGCGCAGAAACATTTTGGGAAATTGCATTTGCAGAAAAATTATACGGAACTGGTTAGTTTCTGTGGAAATAAAATCGAATGTTTTGGTTACATACTAGTACAGGTACAAACGACTTCCACCACGCAAAAATTAAAATTGTACATAGTTCGGGCGCAACAAAATCCGCTTTTAGGTCGGGAATGGCTTCGAAAAATTAAACTAAATTGGAATGAAATTTTTAACAAACAATTAAATACACTCATGCATATACATTCCGATAAAATTGAACAAATTCACGTTAAAGAAATGTTAAAAAAATACGATAAAATATTTTCGTCGACAATGGGTAAGATCACAGGTATACAGGCAAGACTACACATGAGGAAGACAACACCAAGCTCGTAAAGTGTCATTTTCATTAATAAAACCCGTTGAAGGCGAGTTGGAAAAGTTAGTTCAAAATGATATCCTAGAGAAGGTAGATACATGAATGGGCTACACCAATAGTAGCGGTACGTAAAAGAAACGACCAAGTCTGAATATGTGGTGACTATAAGGTCACAATAAATAAATTTCTACAGATTGACGAATACCCTTTACCATCAATTGATGAATTATTTGCTTCTATGGCGGGAGGAAAAAAAATCACAAAAATCGATTTATCTAAAGCATACTTACAACTAGAAATACATCCGGACGATCGGGATTATTTAACTCTATGCACCCATAAAGGATTATATCGACCAAAAAGAATGATGATTGGTGTAGCATGTGCGCCAGCAAAATGGCAGCGGCATATGGAACAAATTCTTAAGGACATTCCAGGAGTTAAAGTATTTTTAGATGATATAAAAATTACGGCTGAGAACGATGCGGTACACCTACATCGCTTGGAGATGGTATTTCAGCGGTTACATCACTACAATATGAGGGTCAATCTCGACAAGTCCGAATTTTTAGCAGATCGCATAGAATATTGTGGATATGTGATTGATAGCGACGGTATCCATAAGATGCAAGGTAATGCTATCAAGAACATGAAGCGACCAAGTAATAAAGACGAGGTAAGAGCTCTTGTTGGACTCGTAAATTATTATGGAAGATTTTTTAATAATTTAAGTACGCTCTTGTACACTATTAATAATCTCCTCAAGGAAAAGACAACATTTCACTGGGATGACTGCTGTGAGAAAACATTCCAGGATGTAAAAACACACATGCAGTCAGACGTCGTATTGGCTCATTATGATCCAACATTACCCTTGTTGCTACCAACAGATGCTAGTCCATATGGAGTTGGTGCTGTATTAAGTCACATTTATCCTGACAAAGGCGAACGTCAGATCCAGTACGCGTCACAAACACTTTCTAGTGTGCAGCAAAGATATAGTCAAGTGGATCGGGAAGCCTATGCCATTATCTTCGGAATAAAACGATTTTACCAATACGTCTACGCAAGGCGTTTCATTTTGGTTACCGACAATAAGCCAATCTCACAAATATTTTCACCTAACAATGGATTACCAACTTTATCAGCGACAAGAATGCAACACTACGCCATATTTCTGGAATCGTTCAATTACGAAATTCGCTATAAGAAGTCTAAAGAAAACGCAAATGCGGATGCCATGTCTCGATTACCAGTAGCAGAAAAAATTGAAGAAATCGATTTAGTTGAAATTAACGCTATTAACAAATTGCCTGTTACCACGGACGAATTAAGTAAAGTTACAGCGCGAGATCCTCGAGTAAAAACCTTAATAGAGGCATTGCAGAGTGGACGCGAATGTGAGTCAAAATACCGATTTGGCATTAAGCAAACCGAATTCGCATTACAACAAGGATGTTTAATGAGGAATGTACGGGTCTATATTCCACACGAATTAAGACCTCGAGTGTTAGCTGAACTACACTCTGCTCATTTCGGGATGACCAAGATGAAAACGCTTGCCAGAGGATACTGTGGGTGGGAAAATATGGATCACGACATCGAAAAAATGGTGATGAGTTATACCAACTGCCAACTTGTGCGACCGGAGGCAAAAAGTACACAGCCCAAACATTGCTGGGAAGCGCCTGATAAGCCCTTTGAACGCGTACATGCCGACTTCGCAGGACCATTTATGGGTATGTATTTTTTTATCCTAATTGATGCTTTTACAAAATGGCCCGACGTCCACATTGTTCCAAATTTGACAAAAGAAACAGCAATAAAGAAATGTCGTGAAATTTTTAGTACATTCGGATTGCCATCGGTGTTTGTTAGTGATTCGGGACCACAGTTTATGGCAGAGAATTTTCAACAGTTCCTTAAAAGCAATGGCATCCATCATAAACAAGATGCTCCATACCATCCAGCAACTAACGGCCAAGCTGAACGTTATGTTCAAACCTTCAAAAACAAACTTAAAACAATAAAATGTAACAAAGATGATATAAGCCAAGAACTACTAAACATCTTATTAGCATACAGACGAGCAATACATCCCGCCACTGGAAAATCGCCATCAATGCTCATGTTTGGACGTCAAATCAAATCGCGGCTGGATTTGATGATGCCACATGAAGAGAAAAAACACCGGTTTGATGAAAAGGCAAAACTGATCACCAAATTTGAAATAAAGGATACAGTTGCTGTACGAAACTATTCATCCGAGGTTAAGTGGCGTTTTGGGGAAGTGGTGGATATTGTTGGAATATTGCCTTACATGGTTAAACTTGACGATGGCCGAATTTGAAAGAGGCATCAGGATCAAATGAGAAAAGTAGGTGATGAGCTTAAACTAGAATTGCCAATAACATATAATAACGTAAATGACAAGGAAGACGAACCAACTAAAGAACATCCAACTTCTATTACACCGGAGAAGGAAAGCAATGACCCAAGTGTATCTGCGCCACCTGAAAAATTGACATTGGTTATGGGTGATTCAGGTACGAAAGTAGATCAACGACCGATTGTTTTGCGACGTTCAGAGAGAGTTCGTAACGAACCAGTAAGGTGGGGTTATTCGTAAAACCAAACATACAAATGAATTTTCTTATTCTTAGTTTTCACATTTTATTTTTTCTTAAATACTTCATATGTTTTTGTATCTATTTATAAATGAATTTATTGAAATTAATGAATTTAATGAATTTTAACCATCACACTTAAATGTGTAAACTTGTTTGAGATTTAGCCATGATAAGCAGGCTATTATCACGAAGCAGAGATATTTTTTCATATTCTGTGGTGATATTGTCTATTGTTTTTTTTTTTAAAGAAAAGGGCTTAAGGATGATAGAGGCATATCTTGGTGTGCGCTAAATCTACGACGATCCCCTTCTGTTCGGACAATTTAATAAAAACAGAACGAAGTACAATTCAAGGAGTTAACTTTATTTTCGTTATATAAGAAATATAATATGATCTGTACAGATGGAGCGCGTGAAGTGGACTGTGTCGTGCTTAGGTCGTGATGGGGACAGATGAAGGAAAGAGAGAGAGAAAAGGAATATCGTAAGGAATAGATGGGGAGTTAATAAGGTAATAGATCGAGGAAAACATAGAAGAGTAAAGTTGATCACATCGCGTTAACATTCCGCCCACCAAATTAAGCTTGATTAATTTACAGCACTGCTTTCTACTGGAAGTTTACACAGTTTGTGGATAGCTCTGTTGGTAAACCCGCCTTTCGTCCTTAGCTGAACTGTCCGAACTAGTCCATCTGATCCAACAAAGACTTCTGAAACTCTTCCCAAATTCCACTGCATGGGTGGACGATTTTCTTCTCTGATCAGCACCAAGTCGCCAACCTTTAAATTTTCCTTTGCTGAACACCATTTAGAACGAAGATATAATGTAGATAAATACTCCTGGGACCAACGCTTCCAAAAGTGTTGTAGGCACTGCTGAATAATCTGCCATCTCGATAAACGACTTAGCCTTATTTCAGTAAAATCCCGATCTGGGATAGTTGTTAGCGGTTCTCCGATTAAAAAATGTGCTGGAGTTAATGGTTGCAGGTCATTTGGATCTGACGATAAAGGGGTCAATGGCCGTGAATTCAGACAGGCTTCTATTTGTACAAGTAGGGTGGTGAGTTCCTCGAATGTCATATTATGTGGTTTTAAAACGCGTCGCAAATGGTACTTCGTTGATTTTATACCCGCTTCCCATAATCCTCCCTGATGAGGGGAACCGGCCGCGATAAATTTCCACTCTATCCCTTCGTCCGTTGCAAACTCTTGTAGTTTGCCCTTGTGGCGAGGATTATAAATTAGCTGAAACAAGTCCTTCAATTCTCCCTTAGCGCCAACAAAATTGGTAGCATTGTCGCTGTAAATTCGTGCGCAACGCCCTCGCCGTGATATAAATCGTCGTAATGCAGCAAGAAATGCGGATGTGGTGAGCTCACTGACGACCTCAAGGTGTATGGCCTTGGTTGTAAAACAAACGAATAGTGCTATATAAGCCTTTGTTGTTTTCGCCCCTCTTCCCTTTGACTGAAGGATGCTGATAGGTCCACCATAATCGATCCCGCATATCTTAAAGGCCCTATTCATACGAATACGATCTTCAGGCAAATCTGCCATTAGTTGTGAAACTCTAGTTGGTTTAGTGCGAAAACATTTCACACATTTACGCGTAGTTCGTCGAGCATAATCCCTTCCATTGAGAGGCCAAAACTTTACTCGGATAGATGCTAGCAACAACTGTGGTCCGGCGTGAAGTAATCTCTTGTGTTCTGCATCGAACAACAACTGCGTGAATTTTTCCTTTGATGGAAGCAGGATTGGGTTCCGACCAGCAATGCGACCGCCCACCCTGAGAATATCATTGACATCGACGAATAAATTTAAGGAAAGAAATGGTTTACTAATGCTACGATTAGTTTTTAACGAATCGATTATGGATGCAAAGTATTTTCGTTGAATATGTTTAATTATAACAAGTAGAGCTGAATCCAATTCTCCAGGATGCAATTCTAACGTGAGATGACCGTGGCCGATTTTACGAGATTGAAGAATAAAGCGAAAGCAATATGCCAGTACGTGAAGAAGCCGGGAATATACTGAAAATGTATTAATTAGTGTGTCGAGAATCGAGTACGTATGTATGGTTAAATGCGAGAGTGTTTGTTTTATTGATCGAAGTTCGAGGTCTGCAATGTTTCTGTCACAATCAGGTATTGTTGTCGTTTCTGTAAAGGAATCCAATGTCGAGTCGAGAAGAAAATGAGGTCCGTGCCACCAACAAGAGTTTTTAAGAAATGTTGACGAGTTATTTGAACGCGTGAGTAAGTCGGAAGGATTCAAAACCGTTGCAACGTGATGCCATATAGACGGCTTACAAATCGAGACGATTTCGTTTACTCTATTTGAAACAAATGTTTTCCATCGAGAAGGGTCACCTGAGATCCAAGCGAGAACAATCATAGAATCAGACCAACAGATGATATTGTCAAAATTAAGGTTTATCGAGTCCGTAACTTGTTTTATAAGTAATGCTAGTAGATGAGCACCGCATAATTCGAGTCGTGGAAGAGAAATTCGTTTTATTGGAGCCACACGTGATTTAGAGCACAATAGTCGAGACGAGATAAGGCCATTTGTGTTAATAGCACGAATGTACAAACTTGCTCCGTAAGCCTGTTCGCTTGCATCGCAGAATCCGTGGAGTTCGAGTCGAGAAAAATCCGAAAATTCTATAATCTTTCGAGGTATTACACACGTTGTCGATTCGATGAGTAATGCTTGATATGATTCCCATTGTTTAGAAAGGTCCGCTGGTAAATAGTCATCCCAAGAAATTTTCCTTTTCCATAACTCCTGCATTAGTAGTTTCGCGGTAATGACTGTGGGACCAAGCAGCCCCAATGGGTCGAAGAGTTTAGCTATCTCAGATAGCACAATTCTTTTTGTGGGAGTTCGTGTTGATTTAAATGTCGTAAATTTGAAATTATCATTTAAGGGGTGCCACCTAAGCCCAAGCGTTTTGATTCCTTCATCCAAGTTAAAATCTATATCTGATATTTCGCGATCTAATGAGGGTATGTCATCGAGAACATATTGCGAATTAGAAACCCATTTTCGCAAATTAAAACCGCCCTGCTGGAGAAGCTCTTTCATTTCACGCTGTAACGTCTTCGCCTCTGCTATGGTTTTGCAACCAGTTAAAACGTCATCCATATAAACATCAGAAAGCAATACGCGTTTAGCTTGTGGGAATAATTCGGAATCCTCTACTAATTTAACCAGACAGCGTGTTGATAAATATGGAGAACAACTGAGTCCGTAAGTAATAGTGTTCATCTCAAAGACATTTATTGGATCTGATGTATTAAATCGCCAAAGAATTCTCTGAAAGCGTCTATCTTCCTTCCTTACCCAAACTTGCCGAAACATTTTTTCTATGTCAGCCAATAGAACTATATTATGGGTTCGGAAACGGATAATTATGTTAAATAAAGAATCCTGACATGGACGACCAATCATCAGTGTCTCGTTTAGGGAAATTCCGGTTGAGCTCTTTGAGGATCCATCAAATACAACTCGTAATTTAGTTGTGGAACTCGATAACTTCCATACACCGTGATGGGGTAAATAATAAGCATCATCTACTCCATTCTCCTGAAGAGTTCCTATTGCCGTCATATGTCCAAGTGCGATATACTCGCGGATAAATTTATCATACTCTAATTTAAGATTCGAATCACGAGTGAACCTTGCTTCCAAATAGTGCAATCGTTTTATGGCTTGTTCCACGGAGGATCCTAACGATGAAATTTTTTCATTAAAGGGAAGTGAAACAATAAATCTACCATCCGAGTCGCGAGTTGTGTTTTGCAGAAAGTGTTGTTCAGATAAAGTCTCATCCATGGAAAAAGTTCTCTTGTTATCTTGGCCAGAATCAATCTCCCAAAATGTTGACAAACGTTTATCGAGATCTTCATTGGATACCAGCAGACAGGTTTGAGTAACGCAATGCGATCGAGTGGAATTAGCAATATATCTGCCAGTAACAAGCCAGCCGAAGGCGGAGTTTTGTAGAACAGGTTTACCAGGTCCTAGTTCTAGACGTTCAGGTAACAAAACTGTATAGAAGTATTCTGCGCCGAGTAGCAAATCGATAGTGTCGGGAACATTGAAATATGGGTCGGCTAGTATCAAATTATTTGGAATGTCTAGTTCAGTAGTATCTATTTTGGATTGAGGAATATCAGTAGTTATGTGGTTGATTATAAGGAATTCGATGCTTTTGTTAAAAGTTGATTCACGAGAACGAACCGTCATATTGCATTTTTTCGTAATAGGCTGTGACAATTTACCGATTCCTTGTATCGAGAACGTGGTATCATTTGTGGCTAATCCCAATTTTGTAGCAAGAGACCTTGTTACGAAATTCGATTGTGAAGCAGAATCTAATAACGCTCGATGGGGATGTGGCGCTCCGTTACTATCATAAACGAAAACAACTGCCGTAGATAGGAAGACATGGGCTGGAGACATACTGTGAAGCGAAGAAACGGCTGCTGTTGAATGATTGTCATCTTCCACAAGAACAGGATAGCTTGTACCAAAGGCTTGAGTTGAAGTCGACGAGGCGGCATTTTTTTGTGAGAAACATAAGAGACTACTATGCTTTTTGCTGCAATATTTGCAATTTCGCGACCTGCAAATATTAACATTATGTGATTCTCTAAGGCAATTTAGACATAAATTTAGTTTTTTAACGTGTTGAATGCGTTCATCGATTGAAGAAGATAAGAATTTTGGACAATGATAAATTCCATGTTGTTCCAAGCATCCCAATTTGCATTTAGCGGGTTGAGTTAAAAAAGTTTTAGATGCTTTCTGGGGGCTATTATGTAAGTTAGAATGAATAGAAGAAAGATGTTTCTTACCACTGTACTGTTGGGAAGATTTTAATGTGACGCATTGCCTCTCTAAAAAAGACATAAAAACTTGCCAATCATAATCCGTATCTCCATTTTCGTGAGCCCATAACCGTTTTGTATCATGATCCAGTTTTTGTAGCGCAATATGAACCAACCAATAATCCCGTCCTTCAGCCTTCAATGATTTTAGTGCTCTAATTACTTCATCTGATGTATCGTATAAACGACGTATCGCACTAGCATTATTAGGTTCTTTGATAATTGGTTGATCTAGAAAACGTTGAATGTGTTTTGATACGATGGGTATTTTTTTACTGTAGCGTTTCTTAAGCTTTTCCCATGCTTCATGGTAGTTTGCATCCGACACCAACGTATGTTTCAATAGTGTTGCAGCGTCATCTTTCAGAAGCGTTTTAAGATATTGAAACTTCTTTATATCTGACAGCCTATCGTTTTCGTGCACTAAACTAACATAAAGATCATGAAATGGGACCCAATCCTCGTATCTTCCACTGAAAGTTGGAATATGTAACGCTGGTAGTTTATGTTCCGATTCCGAAGAGACAATATTTGTTCTTTGTAACACCGTATCGTTAAATTGTTCGAGAATTCGATTCTGTTGCTCTACTATACGCGAGAACTGTGTATTTGTGTCGAACACTGTACTATTATGTTCATCGGACGATTGACAATGAGTTGAAGCCGCGAAACGATCCGAGTTAATCACATTTAACCGAGTCAGTAAGTTTGACTTTAATTCAAAAAACTTAGCCTCAAAGTTTTCTTCATGAGTGAAATCATCTGTAATCATAGGATTGTCAACAGTACTTATAATTTTAAGTTGAATGTCGTCATACTTCCTTTTGTTTTCAATCAGTTGTTCAAAATGCACTTGAAGTTCCTCTTTGGGAATTATTCGAGATTCTTTATCTGATTGCACTAAGGTATTTAACAAAATAGTTAGTTTTCGTACAACTTGACCGCGTTGTTGACGAAGATTTGGTAACACGTCCATTGCTGTATATTATAAATGTCAAACAGATCAGTTAGTATGAAGACACTTGCACACTGTATACGAATTAATAACCGCAGATGAAAACACTGTGTTTGTCTCTTTCGTGCAATGTTAAATGTCTTTCCGAAATATCACGCGATGACACTTGTAACGGTATTTATGTACGAATATATACTGTATATAATGTAATAAAATTAAATCGAATGCATTTTTATATAAATTGTATGATAAATTATAATGATGATTATGATGAGATTGTGATGATTATTATATAACGCAAATAATATATTTAAGTTATCCTATTGAATTGTAAGCAAATTCAAATGGCTCCACTGAACAAGATCGTGCACTGAAGTGATTTAACGAGACGAGTATGAGATCCGGCTCGAAGGACCAGAAAAATGTGCGCTAAATCTACGACGATCCCCTTCTGTTCGGACAATTTAATAAAAACAGAACGAAGTACAATTCAAGGAGTTAACTTTATTTTCGTTATATAAGAAATATAATATGATCTGTACAGATGGAGCGCGTGAAGTGGACTGTGTCGTGCTTAGGTCGTGATGGGGACAGATGAAGGAAAGAGAGAGAGAAAAGGAATATCGTAAGGAATAGATGGGGAGTTAATAAGGTAATAGATCGAGGAAAACATAGAAGAGTAAAGTTGATCACATCGCGTTAACACTTGGGTTGTAGAGATCATCACAACAAATTTAGGATTGCTTTTATTTGGTATTATTGGGAGAATCGAGAAGTTTTTATCAAGAGGGATTTAGTTAGTTTTTTGTTGGATGGGTTTCCAAATCAGGGTCAAGTTCAAGTAGCCTGAAGCGACACCTGTTGGGCCTGGCGGGTTCTGGGGCAATATTTTTTATTTTACTCAGGACAAGAACATAAGAAAAAATCAACCGAAAGAGTAAAGAAAACAAATTATTGCTAAGGAAACAGTGGTATAACGGGAGATACCGGCTTGCGCCGATGCGACGAAATAATAGAGGGCACGCGAAAGATTGAGAACGATTTGATCGGTTCGAAAGCTAGTCAGTGACTGAAACTCATGTATTTTTAACAAGCTTGATTCTGGCGGCAAAACGAGTGAGTGGGCACTTGGTAAGTAACAGTAGGCGTGATAACTATCTAACTAACTAACTATCTCCTGTAGAAAATCAAGAAATAATAATAAATAAACATGTTACCAACTACTTATTTGCGTTCCATTGAAATATTAAAAAAACATTAATTCGTGTGTGAAAGTTAACCCTGCCAGTTGTAAACTCAGACAAACTTCTCCGTATATTTTTGCCGATTCTCCTGTTGCTGTCCCAAAGCAAAAGCAACTCGTAGTAGTGTAGCGATGACTTCTGGACGAGATTTCCTCTTACAATGGAAGCCTTGGTGTCGATGGTAGCCACGAGCTTCTTGTTGTTTCAGCGCTAGGTTTCTTGGAAGGCGCTTATGTGTGCGACAATTTCAGAAGCCAAATTTGCTCTGCACGTCGGCTCTTACGCGTTTCCCGGTTGGGAAGTTTGATCAATTGGAGGTGTGTTATCATCGCTAGTTGCTGCCTCATTGCTTCCTCTGTTGTTACAACGCAGACGCGCAGTGGCGCTGCAGTGCCGTTGAAGATATTCAGTTTAGTTTTGTATCAGATTCAGAGCCTCAGATCGCTTCGTTCGTCATCTTGTTGCTGATCTCTTTACTTGCATTGGGGTATTGGGGTACGAAAATTGTGACTGACATTCCATATCAGACTGTAGCAGTTGCAGTATTTCTCCCTTTACTCGGCTCATTTGACGCAATTGGATCTTGTATAAAGTGTCATATGGTCATCATCAAATCGATCCTTGATAACTTTCAGTAAAGAATGGTAGTCGCGCTCTTCGCCATTCGGCAGAAGATCCGTAGTGGCTTCGGTGTTTAAACTGAAAACGAAATCTGCCGTTTAATTGTTGTTTTTCTTTTTTTTTTCTAACAATTTTTTTTTAATTACATCTAACTTATTTTAGACAAAAATGCTTAAGTCTAGCTTAACTATCTTAACTAATTAAATTAAGATTACCTTACTTGCCTTGTGGGGGCACTGTAAAACAATGTGTTTCAACTTAATTAACATAAATATTAATAAATAATAAAAGCTAAGAAAGTTTTACAAAAAACAAAAACTCTTCGAATTCAACTCCGAATTCCGCTTTCAACCTCTGCTCCATACCTCCCATTTGTTGATTGCAATTTTCTCTAGACGTTCAAATCTATTTTCTAGAACAATTTGTGTTCATCGAACGTCAAGAGGTCATTCGCCTCATTGAATTTCTCATCCAACTTGTTGTTCAAAGCGGTCTTCTGCTCGTCGAACTTCTTGTTTCATTTATCTAATGAAACAGAGATCAGAAACTGATGGCGAAATTGCGATGGACCATGGCAAAGCACCTATCTCGACCACCAAATTTCGCTGAAGCAAACTATATGGACAATACACCATATTGCCGAATGCTACAATATTTACCGACAGCATGCAAAGTGCAGCGCTCATATGGCATGGATAAATCCATTAAGGACTGCCATGTTGCTCTGTAAATTCTTGCAAAGCTAAATAGAGTAAAATATTGATGAAACGAAATTATTGTTTTTATTCGTTCAAGTGAGACCAGTCAAGAACGTTCGGGAAGAAAAGGTTGGGTTAAGATCGTTGACAAGTTACAAAGTGTTAAGCTGAGCTTAAAAGAATTGTAATTGATGGATTGCAATAGTGAATTTGAATAAGTGATAGTGTATTGTATATATTGAGAAGAGAGAAAGAGAACAGTTTATTATTCGCCAAACTAGCAAACACGCTACATTATATTTATAGTTGATGTTCATGATGCCAGAGTAAACATTTATGTAGCGCATATGCGCATATATGGGTGGTATATAGCTCGCCCTAAAAGGGCACCAAGCCTAAGAAACGTTGCAGAGTGGACCAAAAATACCAGCGTAAATCCTGATTATTTGTATTTCATTTGAGGAGCTAATATTTCCACAATTCAGAAAGACTAGGCAAGAACGCAAATCTGGAGTGAAGCTGGCTTCGCATTTATTTCATATTCGCTTGCGTCTCTGAAATGTCGATGACTTGATAATTGAAATCAGTAAGCATGCAGAGTAAGTTCCTCGATGACAATTTATCAGTTTAGTTTAGTATTCTAGTTTTAAATTCATTCTTATTATTGATTTCCTCAGACCATCTTACGAGTATTTTAGACAAAAGTGCTTTAAACTGGCTGACATATTCCAACTAATTTAAGGTACCTTACTAGCCCTGAGCGGACTCTCTAAGGCATATAAAATAAATTTAAAACTGTAACTTTCGACCTTAAGATATCTTGAGTGACAATACATATATGTGAAAACTAAGAAAATTCAAGGGAAAACTTAGCCAGCATCGGATAATTTTTTTTATTTTTATATAAAACTTATAACTAACTAGACGGATGTACCCGCTTTGCTGGGTCCTTTAATAGGTGCATACATAAAGTACGAACTTATGGAATACATGTCCATATGGATATACAATATTTTGATCTTTTTTTTCTCAAATTGAATACACATAAGAAACCTACAAAAGTCCAAAGAAAGAAGAGAGAAGAAAATAAGTTTTTTTAATAAACATGAATGTGCCCGAACTCCACGGGTGGATTGTAATTGCAATGACCTATACATACTCGTACATATCTGTGAAATATGTAAATCTCAAATAATTACATTTTCGTTTATTACTTTCGATTAAAGAATCACAGAATAATGATTGATACATCAAGCTCTTCACAAGGAAATGGACTAATCGAAGAATAAGGTCATATTCAAATGTTGTTTGTTGTTTTAATATTTATTTATTTCATGTACATATTATAAAAGTTAAATAAAAATATTAATTATTTTTAAGCAATAAGAAATAAATTAGATGGCATTTTGTATTTTATGTTCAAAGAATATAAAATAGTGTTAAATACCATTTCAAATGGATTTAAATTATTGAGAAAAAAGAATGTGGGTGGGGTGACCCTAGAAATGTGAGTTTAATTTTTTTAATATTTACAGAGAAAAACGAACAAGAGAAAAAAAAATGTATTTAAATTAGAGTAGGTTACACCAAAATATTAGACAAAAGGTTTTCCAAGTTAATATAACTCATATTTAAAAGCCAATCCTTAACACACTTTTCGAACCTTCTAGAAGAAATAATTGTTCTGATCGACAATGGGAGATTATTAAATAATCGGCACGACGAAACCAAATAAAAATTACGAAAGGTAGATGTACGGAAATTGACAACACGACAACATGACGACATTGACAACATACAAAAGGTTCCTACGTAGATTGTAGCTCGAAAACAGTCGGAAATTAAGATATCCTGATCTTATAAAGAACGTCTTAAGAACTTTATAACAATATAAATGACGAACTGGAAGAATTTTCATATCTTGAAAAAGTGGGAAACTAGTGCATCGGCGACGCTGGAAGGATATTAACCTTATAACTCTTTTCTGCAGGGTGAGTAAAGGCAAAATTTTATTCTTATAAGCCCCTTCCCAACAAGTAATTCCATACTGAAGTTTGGAATGAAAAATACCATAGTAAATGGTTTTTAATAGTTGCTTTGAACAGATATTTTTCAGATAAAAAAAATTTCGTAGAGTACTACAAAAATACTTTTTTAAAACTTCAGTATGGCTAGCAAACGTCATCTTAGAGTCAATCAGGAGGCCCAGGTATCTAAACTCATTCATTCTCTCAATTATAAAACATCTTTCATTACAGTTCACACTGCTAAGAAAAGGTGGAAGATTTAAGCCAGAACCACACTTACAACTTGACAGCTTTAACCTTGGACAATCCGGCACATGAAAATACACATCCGCATAGGGTCTAGTCGAGGTAGATAAATTGAAAAACATAATTTTAGTTTTCGAACTTATGCTTAAATAATGCTTGGCGAACCAATGACGTAGAAGACTAAGATCCCAATTAATGTCAGATACAAGATCCAGCGCACTGGGAGAGCCATACGTGCAACCCACATCATCCGCGAACGCAGTAAGTTTACTCTTAAATTTAAGAGAAAACAAAGAGTTTATATAAACAAGGAATAAGATGGGTCCTAGCACAGAGCCTTGAGGAACATCCAAATTTAAAAAACCTATTTCACTCCTCGTACCATCCAAACTTCACTCTTTGAGATCGGTTTGATAGGTACGATTGGAGCCAATCTAGCATAAATCCTCGAAACCCAGCTTTTTCAAGTTTATCTAATAGTATGCTATGATTAACCAAATCAAAAACCTTTGTTATATCCACGAATAAGCTAGCAGTAAACTTATTTGCATCAAGATTCGAGAAGATATTTGAGCAAAAATCTAATAATGCATCTTCGGTAGATTTATACTTCCGAAAACCAAATTGTCTTGGACTGAAAAATTTTATCTTTTGCAGAAAAGATACTATACGCTCTTTAATGGCTTTTTCAAAAACTTTGCTGAAAACAGGCAGAAGTGAAATAGGTCTATAATTTTTAATATCCAGGGTACAACCTTTTTTAAATAATGGCACTACATCGGCACATTTTAAAGCCTCTGGAAATATTCCAGAAAAGATACTGCGGTTAAAAACTACAGCTAATAATCTACTACAAAACACGCTATTTGTTTTAAAAGTTTGTTCGAGATGCCGTCATAACCACAAGCGTTCGAATTATTCAGAGACCCTATTATTTTTAAGAGCTCCAAAGCAGATATAGGTTCAAAAACAAAACTATAAGATTGGAATTGATCTCCACAATCACCTAGGTTATTACAGGTGCACTGAAAAGTCTGAGCAGAGTAGGTTGTAGAGCTATTTGCTATGGAAGTAAAAAAGGTGTTAAAAGCATTCGCAATGCCTAACTTGTCAGAAATCTCACGGTTGTCAACACGGTTGTCATGTAAAGCATAAACAACGATTTTTTTTCAGTTAAAAAATGATATAAAATGGGATTTAAGGCCCTAGGATACTTAAAACCAACTTATGTAATACGGCTACTCACGATAAATCGATTAATATATATATATATATTGTTGAGGAACATTTACGTACCTACTCCCTACTCGCGGAAAAATAGGAAAATGTGTTCTCTTTTATAGATGTAGAGACTAAAACTAGCTTAACCTAATTTAACTAAACACATAATAATTAATATATATTGCATGTTTTGTAATTTTTTTTTTTTCGTTTTCGTTTCTTTTTGTTTTTGTGAAATTAAGCTAACGAAAACGTTGATATTGTCAGACGACGGTTCCTTGATCTCGGCGACTCGTTCCGGCCTACTGAATCTGAGACGCTCAGCCTTGCCGAGCGCGACCTCATATCCGCCGAAGAGGAATCGCCGCTCCACGGCTTGCGGAATACAACGAAGATTAGCGGTACCGCCAATCATCTATTTGGATGATCCCACATCGATCTAAACCGAGGAATGCCTCTGGAGACATTAAAGACTCACCCTGTACAAGTAATTGGGGTAGCAAACCCCGAAGTCAGGTTATTGACTGAAATCATTACTCTTGCAACGTGGCTTCGAAGCAGCTTTATAAGAAAATTCTCCACCCGTAATATCCTACCCTATTGCACTCTATGCAATTTATGCAATCCGAGACAAATCTTGAGTCATTTTCTCTCTAATTCCTATACTTTCCATTGAGCTGGCTCTCACATACATATAATCACACGGGACATCTATAGGCATGTAACAGACTACCTCCACTATGGAATTAATTTGGCTGCTATGAAACAGTCATCTTGTCACAGCGAAAGCACCCTATGCTCATACCAGAGCAGCATCCATATGTTTATCAAAAATGCTTAAATCTAGCTTAATTATCTTCGAATAACTTACTGGTGCCCTGCGGACTTAATTCACTGCACTCGGCTACGCTAGTAGACGCCCGTCTGGTCCAGTAACTATGACGTCGATCGTGAACCTACATTTAGAGACTGGCATAAGAGGTATAACCATCAATATACTCTCAGACAGTCAAGCAGCGCTCAAAGCATGGGGCTCGTAGGTTAGGTTAGGTTAGGTTAGAGAAGGGGAGTGTGATGGTTAGACATCACTTCCACTCGGAGGCCAAGAGGCCCATTGTGATTCCCTTCGTTTGTGTGTGTACACATAAAATTAACCTGTCCTATCACGTGGTGGCTGAAACCACCCCGTGCTCTTGATGAATCTTAGAAGATCCGATATATCTGCATTAGCCACGTCCGCAATCTCTGTAAACAATCTTTGGTCTAGCGACACTAGGCGTCGATTCTGGAGAGCTGGACAGTGGCAAAGCAGATGTTGGATCGTCTCAGTTTCTTCCTCATCGCCGCAGCTCCGGCAGAGATCGCTGGATCCCGAGTCCCATTTCCGGAGCATTGCTCCAATGGGACAGTGTCCTGTGATCACTCCGACGAGCATACGGATCGAGTTACGGTCCAGCGCCAGAAGCATCTTTGTTTTTCCGACATTGAGCTCTGGCCACGATGATCTTGTCGTGTAGCTGTCGTTTATTGTAAGCCAAGACGAGTTGGCCTCTTTGATGATTGTGTCGTTTATGATCCGGTATAATGCGCTGATCGGTGGTTGCAATGACGTGTCCGCTTCGCTGATGTCCATTTCAGAACCTTGCCTGGCCAGTTCGTCTGCTCTTTCGTTCCCTGCGATTGAGCTGTGGCCCGGGACCCAGCAGAGTTTAACTTTATGGTGTCTGATGGATTTCAGTGAGTCGCGATATTTCTTGACAGCCTTTGATCTCGTTATACAGGATTCTATTGACTTCAGTGCAGCCTGGCTGTCTACGAAGATGGTGATATCAGATGGTGGAATATCGGCTACCTTTAGGTGTTTGGCTGCTTTCTCTATTGCCAGGATTTCTGCTTGAAACACGCTGCACAGATCAGGGAGTCTGAATGATTCCTGTTTGTGGAGGGTATCAGAGTAGAACCCGGCCCCAGTGCCTGTGTCCATTTTCGATCCGTCGCTGAAGAGGGTGATCTCAGGGCCGTTGATTACTGCGTTTGATTGCCACTCTTCTCTGTCGGGGAAAAGGATAGGTATACTGAGAGAGAAGTCATTTTGGGGGGGAATATAGTCGGTCGTAGCTGTGAGGCTACTAAAACCATGTTTCCTTCCCAGGTCGTCATTATCTTAAGTATGGCCGCATATCCATAGTTGACTTGCTTCCACAGAGAGGACTCTCTTAGTCTGAGAGCGCTCTTTGCAGCGTAGCCTTTTATGAATAGATCCAGGGGGAGGAGATGAAGAATCATGTCCAACCCTGCTTGCGGCGTGCTTCTCATGGCTCCCGATGTACAAACAGCGGCTGACCTTTGTACTTTGTTGAGCATGTTCTTTTCGTGCTGCTAGCAGTCCACCAGACTAGGGCCCCATAAGTTAAAATGGGTCTGATGATAGCTGTGTACATCCAATGAATGATGTATGGTTGCAAGCCCCATCTTTTTCCGAAGGTCTTTTTGCATGCATGAAAGGATGAAAAAAGCGTTCAATACTTTTTTCATCCTTTCCTCCAGGAGAGCTTTGAGTCAAGAATGATGCCTAGATAATTTGCTTCCGCTTTGAGTTTGAGTGGAGTGCCCTCTAACTTTGGGGGAGCAAATATCGGAATTTTCCTTTTCCTGGTGAACAAGACCAGCTCGGTTTTCTGGGGGTTTATTCTCCGACCGTTCTGTCTTGCCCACGAGGAGAGTTCACTCAGCGCAGATTCCATTAGTTCACTGATAGTTGGTAGAAATTTACCTTTTATCAAGATAACCAGGTCATCCGCGTACGCTATGATCTTTGTGTCTTTTTCGATAAAGAATTTGAGGATCTTGTTGACTGTAAGAAGCCACAGTAGGGGGGAGAGAACTCCTCCTTGTGGTGTGCCTCTAGTTGTCACTGTCCTTATAGAACTTTGTCCAATGTCTGCATTGATAATTCTGTTCTTCAACATATTCTCAATTACAGATTACAATGGATTTGTCTACTTTTATGTCCTCAAGAGCTGTTGTTATGGCCTCTGTGTTTACATTGTTGAAGGCCCCCTCTATGTCGAGGAAGGCTGCCATTGTAAACTCTTTTAAGTTCAGCGAGCCCTCAATTTCACGGACAACACTATGCAGAGCACTTTCCACTGATCTGCCTTTGAGGTAGGCCTGTTGAGTGTTGCATAAGTTTCGTGAATTTGTGAGTCCTCTGATGGATAGGTCAAGGAGTCTCTCCAAGGTGACGTGAGACTAATTGGCCTATAGTCCTTTGCGGCAGTATGGGATGGTTTACCTGCCTTAGGTATGAAAATTACCTTTATTTCTTTCCACTGTGTTGGGATGTACCCCGTGCGCAGGCAATTGGAAAAAATGCTTACGAGATGGGGTACAGTGTGGATCTGTGTTTTTTGAAGCATCGCTGGCAAGATATCATCCGGGCCCGTAAATAACGGACTCAAAAACGGTTAAGGAATGTCACTATGCCCTGCAGGACTTAGCCAAAAGAAACAAGGTCAAACTCTGGTGGGTGCCAGAGCACAAGGGCATAAGGGCAACAGGCTGGAAAAGGTTCCAGCGAAAAGCAAATATGCACCGAACCTTTCTGTGGAATCCCCAAGTAGAAGATTAACAAGAGGGGAAAATCGCACCATCTGCCATTCTGAAATAGCGCTCAAAGTCTACGACAATCGAAAAGATTTTTTTTTGTTTTCGTTTTTATACTTTTCTTTATGTATTTTTTTGTGTTTTGTGCTATTCCATCCTAACGTACCCTAAACTACCTTACCTTATCCTCTCCAACCACCAAAAGCGCTGATGATGGCGGACTACGTGTCCTCGATCTTGGCGTGAAACCGATCTACAGAACCTGAGGCGCACGGGCTCAAGGAGCGCGACAACGGGTCCGTAGAGGAATCGCCGTTTCACGGAATTGCGACCCACGTGGAACCGCTAATCTATCCTGGTGCAGCCCAGATGAATATAGATAGAGAAATGCTTCTGGTGAAACAAGACCGTTAAGGCCCTCTCTCTCATGGTATAAGACATTTGGATTGTAGGTTCCGTAGATCAGGTATTGACCGAGGTCATTGTGGCTTCGAATCAGTTTAATCAGAAAGTTATCTACCCATACAATCCTGGCCCTATTGTATCTGATCCTGCTCGGGTAAAGTTTCATGTATTATATAACCCAAGACATTGTCCCTCAATCACCCAAATCCTTTCCTTTTAAGCTGGCTCACACATTGAACCAGACGGGACATCCATAGGCAACCATGTGCCTGATCAAGGTCGTGTAGCAGATTGCTATCTTGTCAGTGCGAAAGCGTCCCGGGCCTTTGCCAGAGCAGCATCTAGATGTTTGTTAATATATAGATAGTTGTCTAGATATTGAATTGAACTAAAGAACTCGGGGTGTGTTACATGAAGTCACTAGTACTGCGACCATAAAGATCTATTGTACCCCTTCCTTGATCTTGAATTTGAGTGCTGCCTTCAAAAATTTGACAACTTCTCTAGATGGAATTTCTTGGAAGTCTTTCCCTGTTATGGCTGCATCAATTGTCATTTTGAATTTCTCTCGGGCAGGTGGTCAATATATGTTCAATAGTTTCCTCGGTCTATCCACCTCACCTGCAGATTTCTGTGCTACTAAGACCCATTTTATAAAAGTAGTAGTTCCATGCCACGTGTCCTGTTAGTGCCTCACATAGTACTCTTAGGTCGGCTTTATTCAGTTCTAGCGCTTCCTTGGCACGTGATTGGGATTGTGATTTTGTTCCATGTACGTTCTTAAGTGTTTAATATCCTACTTTATGATCAAGAGTTGGTTCTTTTGATTTGTGGTCTAGATATAAGTGTCGGTATAAGGAAACCAGTCCCAAGGTATCTGACTACATTTTGTTTGGCCAGTGGATGCCCGTCCGCTCAAAATTTGAAAACCTGCGCCAATTTTTTCGAGTCCCTAGATGCCTAGACAGACGAGTTCTGAATAGGTTTTTGATTATAGATTCTGATTTCTGGAAGTTAATTTTTAACTTCCAGTCACCACAATACTGCTGAATTTTTTTGAAGTCGCGCTGGAGAAGAGTAACAATGACGTCAATCGTTGAGCCTGACGATTAAGACGTCTGCGTACTCTATAAAGTGGTGAATAGGAAGTAGCAGATCGCTTAGGTAAATGCCGGAAAGGATCGGTGAATTTACCATGACTTGTTGAAGTTTATTTTTGATTTCAAATGTTTAGGTAGAAGCCACGTTCGCAATTTTCACAACGAACTTTGTACCGGTTAATATGTCAAAAATCATATACAGCAGTGATTTACTTATGCCCAGCCGACCGAGCTTGTAGTAAAGTCCTCCTTCTATCAAAAGCTTTTTCCAAGTCAATCAGGCAAGCAGCCGTGCATTGTATTGGATATCCGATATCAGTTTTGACGCGGCATGAATAGTGTCATGCCCCGCTCTGAAACCGAATGGGTTATCTGGAATGAGTTTATGGTCCTCAACTCATTTAGAGGTAGATACTCGGAAGGAAACTTATCGACCGGAGATTTGCCGGGTTGAAAGTGTCTTTACCCCTCTCAGGGATTAGTTGCACCACCGCAGTCTTCCAGTGCACAGGATAATATGCATTATTCAGTGCATTGTTGAACAGGATGGTGCACATCTCTACAGCTACTGACGTGAGGTGCTTGAGCATAACATTGGATATACCGTAGACTCCCGGGAATATTATTTCTTTTTAGTGACTCGAAGATCATCTGGAAATCCTCCGTCGAACTGAACAGAGTATTAGCACGCTCACTGGCGATGGCTTTGTTTGCCATAAAAACTAAGGTTCTCTAATCGCCAAAGATCTATATCATTTGAAGGGCTCTGTTCTCTGGTTCGGTTGAACTAGACAGTTCCTTATGTCGCCGTCTTCTTTTTAGAATTTTCGATCATGATCAGGACGCGCTCCCTGGATCGATGCTGACTATTCGTAGCAAGCGTTCATTGCTCGGTAGCTTAAGATCCTGCATGTCATCCTGATCGCAGTTAGTTAGAGCATAATTTTTGTCTGGTGTTTGCATCTTGATTTTCCGTTATTCAAATCGCCTTAAATCATTTTAAAATCGTTTTAAATTCTCTTTTTAAAAGTATTCTCCACCTTTGTGACGGTCGTAGTGTACTTTAACGTTATAAAATAATAAAACTTTTTGTAATCAAAATCGCGAAAAGTCCTCTTTCACATTGCAGTCAAAATGTCTCCACCGCCTAGCCGTACAAGTTCCCGCTTGAACTCTATGTCACAATCGTGTTCGTTCTACACATTTGCTCACCAACGCAAAGAAGAGGACGACAGTATGTGAGACAAATTGGACCACTTAAAATATCCGCCGACGTTTGCCTACAAGCTGCGACGAGTACATGGGAACTCGGGGTTCTGTCTAAATTATGTAAACAATCACGCATATTGTTATAATTCCAAGAGTGTGTGTGGCGGGAGTACAGTGCGGTAAAATGAAATGAGCTCACACGTATTCATGAATAGAGTTTGTTTGTAACGGATTTTGTCGCTACGAACCTGGACTTCTTTCAAAATTTCAGGGTGTCACGGGGAAGACGTACGAAAGACGCACGTCTCATTCTGGTTTCTGAATTGGACGAGCGCCTACGTAAACAAAGTGAGTTTATCATAAGTCGAATAGCTGATACAGAGGTTAAAATATCGCAAAAACTTGATGATCAAACTAATGACCTAAAAAGCGCCGTGAGTCAAATAAACAATAAAATTGCTATCCTCGAATCGTCACTCCTCACATAGAATTCTTACATCATTTCCTTAAAATCTGAAGTCACTGGTATAAGTTACACATGTTGCCCCACATTTTTCCCAACCTATTCCCACAAATCCCAAGGCCAAATATTGACCCTGTAATCCACATACTTTGCACTTTTGCCTATTGCCACTCCAAACACGTTCCCACATTACAATCGCTCGCACGGTTGTTCACGTGATTTTTCCCGGTCACCGGGAACCGACTGTGCTTATCGCACATATTCCCAAATCGTCGCTGCAACTTGCAGTAATCCGACTCCCTTCATTTTCCCATTCCCTTTTCCATTATTCACTGTCGCGTAGTTTTAAGATATTATAAAATGTTAGTAGCTGCTCGGAGGAGCTAGAATAAAGATAATTTTTTTTTTAAAAAGCAAAAACCCTGCAGTTAAATTAACTGGCGCCCGAGCAGGGACCGTCGCGAGTGTAAAAAGTGAATAAATAATAAAAGTGCTAAATCGGACGCACAAATTGTTCTCATAAATTGTCCTAACGAAAACACAACCAATAAAAGTGTAATTAAGTGACAACTCCGCGACGCGAAATCAAATAAAAATTTGTTATTAAGTGCACGGTGTTTCTCAACCCAGTCCACCCCAAGGAAAGAGGCCCCTTAGTAGCGACCGCAAACAGGAGTCAGCAAAGAACTGGCAGCCACTTGGAGGAAATGCAGCTAACTCGTAAGATATATAATAATTTTTTATACAAATTAAGAAATAATTAAAAAAAATTTGTAAGAAAAAATTCATAGATAAAGAAAGAGTGAAAAATATCATTGTTTTTATTATTCAAGTTATGCAAAAATATAAGGAAATAAAGAAATAAGTGAACGAAAAAATGTTAACTAATTAAAGTAATAGGAAAATAAGTGCAAATTAGATAAAATAAAAGAAAAATCTGATATAAATGCTTAATATTGAAATGAAATTTAACCAATTAAAGTAAGAGAAAAAAAAACAAATGCAAATTAAACGAAATAAAAGGAAAATCTCATATATATATATATATATTTACAATAATATAGAAGAAAACAAGCAAAGAATATAATAGGAATTTAATAATAGGTATTATTGGTTCCATTAATTGGTAGATTGATATTTGTCCTATTTTTAAGCACCACCTTTTTTTCCCACGCATTCAATTTATATAATTTTTGAGCAAAATAATGGCGCGTAACGAAAATTTAATTCGTCCAGCGCGACTCCCCCACAACACAGATAATCCCAATCCCATAATCCCCACAGCTGAACCAGCGAACGTTTCCCTTCAAAATCAGATCCGACAAATCGTTTCAGAGGTCATTTTACAAGAATGCCCTCGATTTCTAAATGCATTCCTCAACCCTACAACTGACCCAAATCTTGATCTTTACCAAGACATCAGTGAAGATCAGAGGAATAACTTATCCGAAATGGATAAGATACCCGACGTGGTTAGGAGCCTAAGAGAATTCTCAGGTCAAGCGGGAGAGTTTAGCTCTTGGAAGAAGAGCGTAGACCGCATCCTGAGACTCTACGAAACATCTAGGGGTACTCCAAGATATTTCGGTATATTGAATGTGGTGCGCAATAAGAGCGTGGGTCAAGCTGACGTAGTCCTGGAGTCCTACAACACTCCGTTAAATTGGGAACGTATTTCACGTTGCCTAACCTTACACTACGCGGATAAGAGAGACAATTGTACTCTCGAAAATCAGATGACCAGCCTCATCCAGAGTCATCATACTGTTCAAGGGTTCTACCAACAGGTATACCACCACCTGTCACTCATCCTAAATAAGATCTCTTCAATGGAAATGAGTGCCGACGCAATGAACATATTGGTAAAAACAAGGCACTCGACACATTTGTGAGAGGACTTAAAGGAGATCTTCCAAGACTCCTTGGATTGAGAGAGAACCGGTTGACCTTCCACAGGCATTACATCTTTGCCTAAAATTGGAAAACTTGAACTATCGCACATACCACGCTAACCAAGCCCAAGCCATTACGCGGAAATTTAACAATACCCCAGCTCCACACATCCCTCGTCAAACAAGCCATTCGCACCCTCATATCCCACAGGTTCCCTTTTATTCAGAACTACTACACGTTCCCCATAGATCTCCTAAGCCGATTTTCCCACACACTTTTATTCGCAGTCCACAACCCTTTGTTCTCAATCCCCAATCATTTTTCCGGAACCAAAATTATCCCAATCAATATCAAAGCAATCACCCAACATCTGCTCAACCACATAATTATCCTAACCAGTCCCACCCACGGACATTCCAACGACCAACACCTATGGAGGTAGATCCCTCTGTCCGTACAAATCAGATCAATTACCAAAATCGGCCTCCTCAAAGGAATTGGCTATCTGCACCCAAGAGACCAACTACTGGTTCACAGGGCCATGGACCCCCTCAAAAACTACAAATAACATACCATACAACTACAGAACCATCCGTTGCCGAAATGGCGCAATATCAACAAGTAGTCTAGGTGAAAGACAGTAATAACAGCGAAACTTTGGTTGACTACTTAGGAACATATAACGACGAGTATGACATGTACCATGATTATCAAGAACCAGAAGCTATTATCGAAGAAGATACCAGTATTTCCCAAACAACGCAAGACGTTCATTTTTTAGAATGAACTGCTCTTCGCTTCCTTATTTTGAATATAGGACGAGGAGCGGCAGTATACTAAAATTCTTAATAGACACTGGGTCTAATAAAAATTATATCCAACCGAACTGCGTAAAATTCAAAACTCAAAACGAGAATCCTTTCTTTGCAAACTCAGTTGGTGGCAATGTGCAGATTACGCAATATGCCATGTTACATTTATTTGGTCCAAATAACACACCCTTGAAATTTTTTATTCTTCCTACCCTCAAATCGTTTCACGGTATAATCGGGAACGATAGTCTAAAGGAACTCAATTCCATAATCCACACAGCGAAAAGCTACATAATCCTTAACGGTAACATCCAAATCCCGGTCAAGCAACATGTCACACAGTCCGTCAACAATATAAACCTAAGAACGTCACATCTCAACACAAATCAGAGGAACCAATTGGTAAGCGTTATTAGAAGATATCCTAACCTTTTTACCGAGCCTAACGAGAGACTCACATACTCGACCGTAGAGAAGGGCGAGATCAGAACAACCAGTGATGATCCCGTGTATTCAAAGACCGATCCTTATCCGATGGCACTGAAACCAGTCGTCGACAAGGAGATAGCGAAATTACTCGCCGACGGTATCATTCGACCTTCACGGTCGCCTTACAATGCTCCAGTATGGGTTGTCCCCAAGAAACTGGACGCATCAGGCGAAAAAAAGTACAGACTGGTAGTGGATTATCGGAAACTCAATACCATCACTGTTCCCGATAGATACCCTATCCCGGAAATAAATGATGTCTTAGCCAATCTAGGAAACAACAAATTCTTTTCAGTCGTTGACTTACGTAGTGGGTTCCATCAGATTCCCTTGAAGGAATCTGATATCGAGAAAACTGCGTTCTCAGTCAACAACGGCAAATTCGAGTTCACTCGTTTGCCCTTCGGACTGAAGAATGCGCCTGCTATTTTTCAGCGTGCTCTAGATGACATCCTCAGAGAGCACATCGGAATTCGTTGTTACATATACATAGACGACATTATTATTTATATAATATTTATATATATAAATTATAATATTTTCGGTAAGACCGAAGAAGAACATCTCAGGAATCTCGCATCTGTTTTTCAGACTCTAGATAGAGTCAATATGAAAGTACAGATAGATAAATGCGAATTTCTCCAAACTTCGGTAGAATTCCTTGGCTTTGTCGTCAGTGATGAAGGAATTAAGACCAATCCTATGAAAGTCAAAGCTATCGTTGATTTTCCTCCGCAAACGAACCTTAAAGAGTTAAGATCATATTTGGGTATGTCGGGCTACTACCGACGATTCATTCCCGGTTACGCCAAGATCGCACAGCCTCTAATTGTACTCCTAAGGGGAAAGGAAGGAAATGGTCGAGTATCAAAGAACTGTTCAAAGAACGTACCGATTCGGTTAAACGAGGAAGGGCTTCGCGCTTTCCAAGCTCTAAAAAACTCTCTTTGTTCTCAAGAAGTAGTATTGGTCTATCCGGACCTAAACAAAGATTTCGATGTAACAACCGACGCATCCAACTATGCTATCGGTGCGGTGTTGATGCAGAATGGAAAACCAATAACTTATCTATCCCGAACACTTATTAACACAGAGGCGGCGTACGCCACCAATGAGAAGAGTTGCTGGCCATCATCTGAGCCTTGAACCAGATGCTCTGTCCAGGCCACCAACCCAAACGTTGATAAATTCCATGAGAGCTTCGCAACATAGTGATCGTAGCTCATCCCATAATCTGATACCGTTTGTAGAAGTCCCTCTTAATGTTTTCAAAACACATCTTATTCTCAGTATTGGAGATTCCAGTAAATACGAACTCCATAAACCCTTTCCAAGGTACTGGAGGCATATTATCACAGAACCTAAATACACGAAGGAAATTTTAGTGGGTATATTCAAGAGATTCTTAAGTCCCAATGTTATAAATGCTATCAAAACCGAGGAACCGAGGATCTTATTCAAGAAATCTACCCACTTTACTATAGTAACTATAAGATCAGGTTCACTAGAGTACTAGTGGAAGATGTCTGTGACGAGACCGGACAGGATAATATAATCATTGAATGCCATAAGAGAGCTCATAGGAGTGCTCAAGAAAATAAACTTCAGATCCTAGAAACACATTACTTCCCTAAAATGAACTCAAAAATAAAGCAGATCACAAAACAATGCAGTACTTGTAAAACCAATAAATATGACCGCCGTCCTAATAACCCAATTTTAACTCCAACACCTATCCCTCAATTCCCAGGAGAGATTCTTCACCTGGACATATATTCCACGGAAGAACATCTCGTTCTAACTGCAATCGATAAATTTACTAAGCTGGCCCAAGCGAAAATCATCATCATCCGGTCATCCATCGACTACTCTAACTCCCACAACCAACTTTCCTTTTGATAATATGTATTGAAGAAGCGTTAGCACTATCTGATGTTAAGATTTTATCAAATTCAACTCAACTTTTGTATATCATTAATATCCCAAAAACAGAAGAGATTATATACGACAAACTATTAATAAAGCCTATCAAAACAAAGAATATTGTAGTGAGCAAAATATCTTATGAGAATATTTTAAAGAAAAATAAAACTGTACTAGGTGTTATTAAAAGCTGTAAAACGGCACTAAAATTAACTATTTGTAAGAAGGAAAATGTTATAGATATAAGCAATAATGAGTGTATTCCTAAGCTTTTAAGTAGTAAAATATTCCCTGTGTAGAACAACTATTCCCCGGAATACTCCTCCTCAATAATTTCCAAGGCAAAGTAAATCTAAATGGCACAATAGAAACTCTGAACGGAGCCTACTTAATAAAATTCGAAGACGCTACCATTACAATAACAGGCCAACAGTTTGCATCAGAAAGAATCAGTGATACGCATGCTTTACCACCGCTTCTACAACCAATATCTCATACAACAGAACTAGAAGAAGTTCTCTCTCTTGAATTCATTAAGGAACTTCATGTCAATACAACTAAGCACATCGCCCATATAAGAAGAGGAAAAGAAATACACCAATGGATAAATTATTCCATCATGGCAGAAGCTTTTACCATCACCATAGCCATCTATGCGCTAAGAAGCCGGAAAAAACCATCCACCGTAATGATCATACCACAAACCCCTACAAACCCACCTGCAGCAGAGCAAACTACGGTCCAGACAATCATGCAGCATTCATCTCAGAAGATCGCACAGCATCACGGAAGTATTTTCGACATCCCGTATTTCTAGAGACGCGAGGACGCTACAATTTAAAGGGGGAAGAGTTACACATGTTGCCCCACATTTTTCCCAACCTATTCCCACAAATCCCAAGGCAAAACATTGACCCTGTAATCCACATACTTTGCACTTTTGCCTATTGCCACTCCAAACACGTTCCCACATTACAATCGCTCCCACGGTTGTTCACTTGATTTTTCCCGGTCACCGGAAACCGACTGTGCTTATCGCACATATTCCCAAATCGTCGCTGCAACTTGCAGTAATCCGACTCCCTTCATTTTCCCATTCCCTTTTCCATTATTCACTGTCGCGTAGTTTTAAGATATTATAAAATGTTAGTAGCTGCTCGGAGGAGCTAGAATAAAGATAATTTTTTTTTTTAAAAAGCAAAAACCCTGCAGTTAAATTAACTGGCGCCCGAGCAGGGACCGTCGCGAGTGTAAAAAGTGAATAAATAATAAAAGTGCTAAATCGGACGCACAAATTGTTCTCATAAATTGTCCTAACGAAAACACAACCAATAAAAGTGTAATTAAGTGACAACTCCGCGACGCGAAATCAAATAAAAATTTGTTATTAAGTGCACGGTGTTTCTCAACCCAGTCCACCCCAAGGAAAGAGGCCCCTTAGTAGCGACCGCAAACAGGAGTCAGCAAAGAACTGGCAGCCACTTGGAGGAAATGCAGCTAACTCGTAAGATATATAATAATTTTTTATACAAATTAAGAAATAATTAAAAAAAATTTGTAAGAAAAAATTCATAGATAAAGAAAGAGTGAAAAATATCATTGTTTTTATTATTCAAGTTACGCAAAAATATAAGGAAATAAAGAAATAAGTGAACGAAAAAATGTTAACTAATTAAATTAATAGGAAAATAAGTGCAAATTAGATAAAATAAAAGAAAAATCTGATATAAATGCTTAATATTGAAATGAAATTTAACCAATTAAAGTAAGAGAAAAAAAAACAAATGCAAATTAAACGAAATAAAAGGAAAATCTCATATATATATATATATATTTACAATAATATAGAAGAAAACAAGCAAAGAATATAATAGGAATTTAATAATAGGTATTATTGGTTCCATTAATTGGTAGATTGATATTTGTCCTATTTTTAAGCACCACCTTTTTTTCCCACGCATTCAATTTATATAATTTTTGAGCAAAATAATGGCGCGTAACGAAAATTTAATTCGTCCAGCGCGACTCCCCCACAACACAGATAATCCCAATCCCATAATCCCCACAGCTGAACCAGCGAACGTTTCCCTTCAAAATCAGATCCGACAAATCGTTTCAGAGGTCATTTTACAAGAATGCCCTCGATTTCTAAATGCATTCCTCAACCCTACAACTGACCCAAATCTTGATCTTTACCAAGACATCAGTGAAGATCAGAGGAATAACTTATCCGAAATGGATAAGATACCCGACGTGGTTAGGAGCCTAAGAGAATTCTCAGGTCAAGCGGGAGAGTTTAGCTCTTGGAAGAAGAGCGTAGACCGCATCCTGAGACTCTACGAAACATCTAGGGGTACTCCAAGATATTTCGGTATATTGAATGTGGTACGCAATAAGAGCGTGGGTCAAGCCGACGTAGTCCTGGAGTCCTACAACACTCCGTTAAATTGGGAACGTATTTCACGTTGCCTAACCTTACACTACGCGGATAAGAGAGACAATTGTACTCTCGAAAATCAGATGACCAGCCTCATCCAGAGTCATCATACTGTTCAAGGGTTCTACCAACAGGTATACCACCACCTGTCACTCATCCTAAATAAGATCTCTTCAATGGAAATGAGTGCCGACGCAATGAACATATTGGTAAAAACAAGGCACTCGACACATTTGTGAGAGGACTTAAAGGAGATCTTCCAAGACTCCTTGGATTGAGAGAGAACCGGTTGACCTTCCACAGGCATTACATCTTTGCCTAAAATTGGAAAACTTGAACTATCGCACATACCACGCTAACCAAGCCCAAGCCATTACGCGGAAATTTAACAATACCCCAGCTCCACACATCCCTCGTCAAACAAGCCATTCGCACCCTCATATCCCACAGGTTCCCTTTTATTCAGAACTACTACACGTTCCCCATAGATCTCCTAAGCCGATTTTCCCACACACTTTTATTCGCAGTCCACAACCCTTTGTTCTCAATCCCCAATCATTTTTCCGGAACCAAAATTATCCCAATCAATATCAAAGCAATCACCCAACATCTGCTCAACCACATAATTATCCTAACCAGTCCCACCCACGGACATTCCAACGACCAACACCTATGGAGGTAGATCCCTCTGTCCGTACAAATCAGATCAATTACCAAAATCGGCCTCCTCAAAGGAATTGGCTATCTGCACCCAAGAGACCAACTACTGGTTCACAGGGCCATGGACCCCCTCAAAAACTACAAATAACATACCATACAACTACAGAACCATCCGTTGCCGAAATGGCGCAATATCAACAAGTAGTCTAGGTGAAAGACAGTAATAACAGCGAAACTTTGGTTGACTACTTAGGAACATATAACGACGAGTATGACATGTACCATGATTATCAAGAACCAGAAGCTATTATCGAAGAAGATACCAGTATTTCCCAAACAACGCAAGACGTTCATTTTTTAGAATGAACTGCTCTTCGCTTCCTTATTTTGAATATAGGACGAGGAGCGGCAGTATACTAAAATTCTTAATAGACACTGGGTCTAATAAAAATTATATCCAACCGAACTGCGTAAAATTCAAAACTCAAAACGAGAATCCTTTCTTTGCAAACTCAGTTGGTGGCAATGTGCAGATTACGCAATATGCCATGTTACATTTATTTGGTCCAAATAACACACCCTTGAAATTTTTTATTCTTCCTACCCTCAAATCGTTTCACGGTATAATCGGGAACGATAGTCTAAAGGAACTCAATTCCATAATCCACACAGCGAAAAGCTACATAATCCTTAACGGTAACATCCAAATCCCGGTCAAGCAACATGTCACACAGTCCGTCAACAATATAAACCTAAGAACGTCACATCTCAACACAAATCAGAGGAACCAATTGGTAAGCGTTATTAGAAGATATCCTAACCTTTTTACCGAGCCTAACGAGAGACTCACATACTCGACCGTAGAGAAGGGCGAGATCAGAACAACCAGTGATGATCCCGTGTATTCAAAGACCGATCCTTATCCGATGGCACTGAAACCAGTCGTCGACAAGGAGATAGCGAAATTACTCGCCGACGGTATCATTCGACCTTCACGGTCGCCTTACAATGCTCCAGTATGGGTTGTCCCCAAGAAACTGGACGCATCAGGCGAAAAAAAGTACAGACTGGTTGTTCTGAGATGAGGCGATCTCAGAAGAAAAATTCAATTATTAGTTTTTTACAGCAACGACTGTTACACTTTATTTCAGTGGACTGTATGCACAACAAAGAAAAAACCGAGAGAGCTCCCCGTAAGTGGTAGCAGCCTTATATATCATTGAATTCGGATGTAATTGCCCTAGGTCAATGTCATTATTTTGGCAACATGTTGCCGACTGTGACAATGTCCCAGGGCGAGGATGAGAGCGACTATTATGCGATTTATGCACGTAATCTGTCTCGTTTTAATATCAATCCTTATGTTAAGATGGCAGAATGAGATAGATTGCGTGCTTACATATGCTATTTGTTGCCTTGTACATGACGTTTAGTTTACTATGTATTTACATTGGTGAGTATTTACAATTACAATGTGTTTACATTTTAGGTGTGACGTTTTGCGGGTTAGTGATTGTTTACATTTTGATGTTAATTTTCATGTTTACATTTTGATGTTTTATAATTGAAATTGTTTTGTTGGGGCTGAGTCCCAACATACTCCCGGCCTCTCAACTGAAAGTTTGTTATTTTTTTGTGTGTCGAGGGCTGGTGATGAATCTGCAAGGTTTTGTGTTGATGTCGCCGTGGCCGTCGTCGTGTTGTCATCGGCTGCATGACCTTATTTCTGCGTTCGGTTGTCGACCCCTTGTCTTCCTTCGATTTCCAGATGTGTACCGAAGATCCTTGTGGTTTTTTTCTCGTTTGCGTGTGATGTGGTAATAAAATAATAAAAAACGCATTAGTTTTTTGTGTATAATAATAAATTATTATTAATAAATTAATAATAGTTATCTGCAGGCGGGTTGAGTGGGCCAAATGATTCGACTGGTGCCTATAACTTCGATAAGTTAAATGGTGATAGTTCATTTAACTGTTGGGTTTATTTTTTGTTTTAGTTCATAGTTTATTCTGCATTCATTAAGGTATTCGTGTTTGATTTCGTTACGAATCGGTCGACGCATTCGAACACGGCAAGGGAGAAAGCTTCGCGATCGGACGTTTCAAAACTGAGTTTTTCGTTTTTATGGTCACCACGCGCGTCAGACCATCCGAGCCCGTATGCAGTTCTAGCACTCGCGCTAGTAACCAGGCCGAAGGTGGAAGGTTATCTTCTTTGACAATTACGATGTCTCCGACCTTGAGATTTGGTTTCTGTTGCAGCCATTTTGGACGTTGCTGAAGAAGATGTAAGTACGATGTGCTCCATTGTGACCAGAAGTCTTGAGTGAGGCGTTGAAGGTATTTCCATCTATCTAGATTGTTGATGTTCTTCTCTTGTAGATTCCTGTCGGGATGCCTATGTAGTGCTGACCCAATGAGGAAGTGTCCAGGTGTTAAGACTGAAAGATCGGCGGGATCTGACGTCATTGGACAAAGGGGTCTTGAATTCAGACACGCCTCAATC
Organism: Merodon equestris; assembly: GCA_958301585.1. NCBI lineage: Eukaryota > Metazoa > Arthropoda > Insecta > Diptera > Syrphidae > Merodon > Merodon equestris. The sequence continues at coordinate 50,474,993 of OY284414.1, read as the reverse complement.
TGAGCGAGCAGGGTCGCATATTCCTCGAATGTTAACTTGGATGCGCCAATAGTTCGTTTCAAATGATGCTTAATGGACTTAACTCCAGCTTCCCAAAGGCCTCCAAAGTGTGGAGATGATGGAGGGGTTTTGCGACGCAAGGGTTTTGGCAACTTCTGACGACCATTCAGTCGTTATGAATTTGCTATCTTTATGCAACTCATTGCTTGCTCCCTTAAAATTTGTCCCACAGTCACTGAATATGTTTGCGCACATTCCTCTTCTTGCCGTAAATCTTCGGAATGCGGCAATGAAGCTTGCTGCACTGAGGTCACTTACTAGTTCTATATGGATTGCCTTGGTAGCTAGACAAATGAATATGGCTATATATCCCTTTGTGGTTTTGTTACACCTACCCTTCCATAATTTGATGTCTATGGGACCAGCATAATCGACTCCAGTGTTGGTAAAGGGTCTAGAGATGATAACTCTTTCTGCAGGAAGGCTTCCCATAAGTTGTTGTTGCATTTTGGCGTGGTACCGATGACATCGAACACATTTATAAATTGTCGTTTTTACCAGTCTTTTTAAATTGGTGATCCAATATGTGTTACGAACCTCAGCCATCATTAATTGTTGTCCTCCGTGAAGGGTCTTTTGATGGATGTCGCTGACAATGAGTTTTGCCACTGTGTGTGAATCCTTGAGTATTAAGGGGTGGCGTTGGTTAAACGGTATTGTCGCATTAACTAAGCGACCTCCCACACGTAATAGGTCGTCACCATCGAGAAACGGATTCAAGTTGAGAATTCCGCTTTTCTTGGAGATGGTTCCCCTTTCTTTCAGTGCCTTGATTTCGTCAGCAAACTGTTCAATTTGCACAATTTTGATGACTTGATTGTGGGCTGCAATTAGCTCATCGGGACATAGTGGCTGAGTATCCAATGGTGCTCGCTTGTTAGGATGTCTTAAATTGTGGATATATCGTCGCCATATGGCTATGCAGCGAACAATGAGCTGAAAAGTAGAACATCTTTGAAGCAATGAATCAACAATAGTGGAGTGCTTCGGAAGAATTTGTAAGTATATGTTTAAACCGTTGTTTATCAATTTCTGATCTTTGTCCTTTCTTATGTTTTTCTTAGTTTCCAAAGCTGTTTCCATGGGAGCTGAATTTGACCATTCATTTGATGAAAAACTTCGAAGAAAACTGGGACCGTGCCACCACATTTGATTTTTGCAGAGTTCTTCTGGTGATACTCCTCGTGAAGCACAATCTGCGGGATTATCCTTAGAGCTTACGTGCCGCCAGGCGTTTGGGTTGGACAACCGTTGTATTTCGCTGACACGGTTCGCTACAAAGGTAGTTCGAATTGACGGATTTCCCTTAATCCATGCTAGTGTTATCATGGAATCCGACCATGCAAAAATGTCAACCTCATCGAACTGCATAGCCTTCGTAATGCGATGCAATAGTTTTGCTAAAAGTACTGCTGCACAAAGTTCCAGACGTGGCAAGGAGATACTTTTAACCGCAGATGGACTTACTCGTGTCTTTGATGCTAATAGGCTTATGTTCTCCCGCTCATTTGTTACAATTCGTGCATACACAACAGCTGCATATGCTCGCTCGGATGCATCGCTGAACCCATGTAGTTGCACCTGAGCGGCCGTTTCAAATTGTATCCAACGAGGGATTTGGAAAACTTCGAGATTCGACAAACCATTACGTAGCTCTAACCATTGGTTCTCAATGTCTCGAGGGATGACTTCATCCCATGAGAGTTCTCTTAGCCACAGCTGTTGAAGGATTAACTTTGCCCTGACAATACATGGAGAGATCCACCCCAAGGGATCAAAGAGTCGCGCTATGTCTGTGAGTACTGTTCGTTTCGTATGTATAGGTATTTCAGGTAAGTTTATTTTGAATTTGAAAACATCCCTTGCTGGATGCCATTGGATTCCCAGTGTCTTAATCGAGTCTGGTGAATCGAACTTGAGAGGTAGATTTATTTCTCTTTCATTTTCAGGGACCTGTTCCAAGACCTTCTGAGAATTGCTAATCCATTTCCGAAGATTAAATCCAGCCGAACTTAAGACGTCGCGAATGTCGGACTGCAGTTTGATTGCGTCGGCTTCATTATCGGATCCATAAATGAAATCATCCACGTAGAATCCTTCCGTGAGCGCCTTGGCTACATGAGGATATTTGCCTTCAACATCGGCTGCCAACTGATGGAGTGTTCGCACTGCCAGATAGGGAGCTGAAGCTGTGCCGAATGTGACTGTTCTCAGTGCGAATGTTTTGATAGGGTTATTAGGGGTTTCTCTCCATAAAATAAGTTGATACGGGGTATCTCCTGGTGATATCCATATCTGTCTATACATTTTATTTATATCGGCAGCGAATGCAACTCTAAATTTTCTCCATGTAGCGATTAGGTCTATGATGTCTGGTTGTAGTCGTGGGCCTACCATCAAGTGATCGTTTAAAGACGTTCCACTGGAGGCCTTACACGATGCGTCGAAAACCACACGCAATTTGGTCGTTGTGCTTGACTCTTTAAACACTGCATGGTGTGGTAGAAAATAATGGTTGCTTACGGTCAGTTGAGCCTCTTCGTTGATCTCCTTCATATGACCTAATGTTTTATATTCATTTATGCATTCATGATATGCGATTCGTAACCCTTCATTCGCTGTTAACCGTCTTTCAATCTGATAAAATCTAGCCAATGCTGCGTTTTTTGAATTGCCAAGAGATGGTCGTATACCATTCTTAAAGGGCAATTTCACCATATATCGACCGTCTTTGCCTCGCTGCACGGTTTGCTGATAGTGTAGTTCGCAATTTTCTTCTTCTTGTGTGAGTTTCCTGTCGTCGAAACTTTCTTCTATTTCCCAAAATTTCTTCAGTTCCTCCAAACAGTTGAAATGGGTTTGAACTCTTACCTGTTTGGGCTTGGTTGTAGTTGAATTACCTATGTTTCCCGTGAGTATCCATCCTAGCTCCGTCATCTGTGCTATGGGGGAACCTTCTTTACCCTTTATTAAGCCTTCCAGGATAACAGATGAATAAACATCGGCTCCTAATAGGATATCAATCTTCCCAGGGAGGAAATAAGAAGGATCAGCCAGAGGTAGTTTGCTAAGATGTTTCCACCTACTGGTTTGCACCCGATGGGTTGGTAACATTGATGTTAATTGGGGAAAGACATACGCCCTGACATCGAGACTAAATTCTGCGTTCGTCAATGAGCCTAAACTGAACTCAACTTGATGATGAGAAAGCCCAGTAGGTGTTTGACCTAGGCCCGTGACACATGCTGATGTTTTGTGTCTTTTTAGTCTTAGCAGTTGAGTCGCATTCTCTGATATGAATGTAGCTTCAGAGCCAGGGTCTACTAGCGCCCTAAATACGTGGTACGTTCCATTCGAAGCAAAAATCTTTACCAGTGCGGTGGCTAATAGGGCCTTAGATCGCATTTGGTTGAAATGCGAGTTAACTGATACAGTTTGCGATGTGGAGGGCCCTTGGAAGTCACTATGTGCATTAGTTGCCGATTCATAGTGATTTGTGTTTTGAGTAAAGTGGTTGTACGTGTTGGGTTGAGTATTGTTTTGTCGTGGAACTTGATGTTCAACATGTAACATCGTGTGATGCTTAAGGCCGCATTTGTAACATCGGTTACTGCTGCTACAACTTGATGCGTGATGATCGTAACCTAAGCAATTAGCACAAATAGAATGCCTTTTGATGGTATCAGATCGTGCCTTCGCATCCATCCTTAAAAACTGTTTGCAATGCCTAATGCCGTGCGAAGCCCTGCACAGCCGACAAAGAAATTTTTTATTTAATTGTTGAGAATTTAAATGAAATGCCCTAGCCGATGGTTTTCGAAAAGAGAACGATGTTCCTTGTAGTTTCGAACTAGTGTTAATTTCAGAAATGTTTTCCAATGAGCTGAACCTAGCCTCTATAAAAGATAAAAATGTTTTCCATTCTGGTAGAGCTTTGGATGTCCCTAGTTTAGCTTCCCAATCCCTTTGTGTTTGCGGAGGGAGTTTATGGAAAATAATGTATATGAGGATGGCGTCCCAGGTGTCTACAGGGATCTTAAGGTTAGCAAGGGCGTGGAAACACTCTGCACTCGTATCGTGCAATGATTTTAATGAAGCCGCGGATTCATGGGTGAGTTTTTCTTGTTCTATTAGGATCTTTAGTTGTGTATTAACTAATTTTCGTTTATTTTCGAATCTTTCAGTTAAAATATTCCTCGCTGATATATAATTTCTTCCGTCAAGAGGAAGGTGCTGAATTAACCGCGCGGCTTCATCAGTCACCGAGTTCTTAAGATGTTGCAGTTTCTGAACATCAGATAAATCTGAGTTCTGATCTATTAAATTTTCAAATAGATTGTGAAACTCGCACCAATCTTCGAACTTTCCCGAAAACGGTTTAATTTGAATGCGCGGAAGTCTTATTTCGGACCCACATGATCTAGAGATATTTAAATGACTAACATCTAATGACGAACGGGTTTGGTCGGCGAATTTCTCTAGGTCATCGTCTATAAGCCCACTAAATTTGAAATAAACTCGCTTTATTTTCGCGAATGTTTCGTCCTCTATATATTTATCTTTCAACTGATCCGGTGCACTGCTTATAATTGCCCCGTGTTGAGTTTTCGCGCGTTTATAAGTTTCTTCGATATCGGTTAAGCATGCTTTCACATATCCCCTTGACTTTCGCGCCGCGGTCGCGTTTAAAAATTCGTCAAACTCCACTTGCAATTCTTTTAAAATTGTATCTTGTAGTTCAATGTTCTTAGCTAGTTTGGCCATTATACAATAATTTGAATACAGTATTTTAATTGGATAAAAGGGTTCTATTGTTTTGTATTACGATTTGCATATACATATATGTATTACTTCACTATTGGATTATTTATTCCAAACACTTTTATTATTATAATAAGTATTTTTGTAATATATATTTTTGTTTTAATGTAAATGTATATTTTATTAAATGAAGGGTGGAAAATGAGGTGAAATTCCTACCTTAAGCAAATTTGGAATCCTAACTGATTCCCAGTGATGTCCGTTTGGTTTCCTTGTAGCGGATTCTTCCAACCGTTCCAGCTTCGATTCCGTTTGTGCTCCGTTGGCCTTTCTTGCATGCACTGCTATGTGTACAGAATTATCCTCTTTGATTGTCTATTTTATCACTATTTTTTTTTTATATCACTGGCTATATCCAAACTAACTAATTAATTTTGGTATTTTAAAGTACTTAAAGTGGCTCGAAGGACCATGTTCTGAGATGAGGCGATCTCAGAAGAAAAATTCAATTATTAGTTTTTTACAGCAACGACTGTTACACTTTATTTCAGTGGACTGTATGCACAACAAAGAAAAAACCGAGAGAGCTCCCCGTAAGTGGTAGCAGCCTTATATATCATTGAATTCGGATGTAATTGCCCTAGGTCAATGTCATTATTTTGGCAACATGTTGCCGACTGTGACAATGTCCCAGGGCGAGGATGAGAGCGACTATTATGCGATTTATGCACGTAATCTGTCTCGTTTTAATATCAATCCTTATGTTAAGATGGCAGAATGAGATAGATTGCGTGCTTACATATGCTATTTGTTGCCTTGTACATGACGTTTAGTTTACTATGTATTTACATTGGTGAGTATTTACAATTACAATGTGTTTACATTTTAGGTGTGACGTTTTGCGGGTTAGTGATTGTTTACATTTTGATGTTAATTTTCATGTTTACATTTTGATGTTTTATAATTGAAATTGTTTTGTTGGGGCTGAGTCCCAACACTGGTAGTGGATTATCGGAAACTCAATACCATCACTGTTCCCGATAGATACCCTATCCCGGAAATAAATGATGTCTTAGCCAATCTAGGAAACAACAAATTCTTTTCAGTCGTTGACTTACGTAGTGGGTTCCATCAGATTCCCTTGAAGGAATCTGATATCGAGAAAACTGCGTTCTCAGTCAACAACGGCAAATTCGAGTTCACTCGTTTGCCCTTCGGACTGAAGAATGCGCCTGCTATTTTTCAGCGTGCTCTAGATGACATCCTCAGAGAGCACATCGGAATTCGTTGTTACATATACATAGACGACATTATTATTTATATAATATTTATATATATAAATTATAATATTTTCGGTAAGACCGAAGAAGAACATCTCAGGAATCTCGCATCTGTTTTTCAGACTCTAGATAGAGTCAATATGAAAGTACAGATAGATAAATGCGAATTTCTCCAAACTTCGGTAGAATTCCTTGGCTTTGTCGTCAGTGATGAAGGAATTAAGACCAATCCTATGAAAGTCAAAGCTATCGTTGATTTTCCTCCGCCAACGAACCTTAAAGAGTTAAGATCATATTTGGGTATGTCGGGCTACTACCGACGATTCATTCCCGGTTACGCCAAGATCGCACAGCCTCTAATTGTACTCCTAAGGGGAAAGGAAGGAAATGGTCGAGTATCAAAGAACTGTTCAAAGAACGTACCGATTCGGTTAAACGAGGAAGGGCTTCGCGCTTTCCAAGCTCTAAAAAACTCTCTTTGTTCTCAAGAAGTAGTATTGGTCTATCCGGACCTAAACAAAGATTTCGATGTAACAACCGATGCATCCAACTATGCTATCGGTGCGGTGTTGATGCAGAATGGAAAACCAATAACTTATCTATCCCGAACACTTATTAACACAGAGGCGGCGTACGCCACCAATGAGAAGAGTTGCTGGCCATCATCTGAGCCTTGAACCAGATGCTCTGTCCAGGCCACCAACCCAAACGTTGATAAATTCCATGAGAGCTTCGCAACATAGTGATCGTAGCTCATCCCATAATCTGATACCGTTTGTAGAAGTCCCTCTTAATGTTTTCAAAACACATCTTATTCTCAGTATTGGAGATTCCAGTAAATACGAACTCCATAAACTCCATAAAATTACCTCCGTGCAGGGACGGGATAAGAATATCCCTGCAGCGATACCTCTCGCTTGTCGTAAAAGGCGACTAAAACAAAGGTAAACAAATATCACATCTAGGCAATTTAGAAAACACCAAGGTGAGCCTAGGGACACATGTACCACCATTAAACTGCCCCACAAGTGTACATGCAAATCAGTGGGTTGACACGACTGGAGATCACCGGTGTTGTAAGAGTAAGATCAAACAAAAAAATATGGAGCATGCCCGTGTCACAAAAAAAAAAAAAGCAGGCCGAAAAACAATTGGTGCAAACAAATGCAAAAACACCAGCATTTGATTGGCCTCAGTGATGAAGTAATCCCGAACCGGGAAGCCTGCCGCTACTTTCTGAGGTCAAACCGGCGGACCCCACAAGCGGACCAGTAGGAATGCAGTTAAGTGGGAAGGTTATGGTCCTACATTTCTGACCATAACAACGCCGGAAAAAAGGAAAAGAAGAAGAAGAAATAAACAAAAATAAACACAATCCCATTCACCACACTAGGCCGAACAATGAGCAAATGTCAAATTGAACAATTCCAGCAGCCGAATACTGCGTGAGCGGGATACATACATACATACTACAGAGAACATACAGCGTACCTACTCCAAGGGTGTGGGGAATTACTTGCAATGCATGCCCTTCGCCAACATATGTAATTCAATATATTGTATTAAGAATTTCCCCTACCAATGTAAATAAGCGGAGGCTATTGACCCCCATCTATGGATCAGCTGTGGATTGGTACATAAGAAATCAACAGCTTCCAGGAAGGAAATGAAATTCGAAAAAGTCACTTGGCGGTCACAACTCAACCAATAAAGTTTATTTGAAATTTACTCTGCGATTTATTTTATTTAATCGTATTTGGCGCAATTAGTTCAAATTCCCACTCGCCTAAGTGCGGAATACTTTAATTAACGCCGTTTTAGCATTTTTTTTAATTCCCACTCGACTCAGTGCGGAACATGGTCTTTCGAGCCGGATGAAAGTAAACAGTGTTTCTTTCCGGTTTTTTTTGTGTGTTTTTTGGTGTTCAAAAAAAAAACATATATTTTCTAAGTGTACTGTGGAGTAAGTATAGCTGGAGAAAGGTCTCCAGTGCAAATATACGTTTCCGATCATCGACGGACAGTCTATCGGCCACAGTACCCAACGAAAAGCCAGACTTGTGATAAGTCCTTCAACTAAGGAGCACAAGGAAGCGGAAGCGGTGTGAGGTATTTTTTATAAAGTGTACTGTGGATTAAGTATAGCTGGATGACAATATCCAGCGCAAATATACGTTTCCGATACGACGAAAGCTCTATCGGCCACAGTACCCAACGGTAGAAAATAATCTCCACGGTGGATTCCCAACGGTGGACTCCAACGGTGAACAATCCAAACGGTGTTCCCCCAACGGTGGATTACCAACGGTTGACTACCAACGGTGGATCTCAACGGTCAAAGATCCCAACGGTGGACTCTCAACAGTGAAGAAATCCAACGGATCTACTTGCTAATTTACACAAAGGATTAAACAAAGTAAGAATAACTTTTCTTATTTTATTAAATAATATTATAAATCTTGTACAAATACAATAAAATCCTTAATATTTTTACAAATAATTATAAAAATTTATTCAACAATTCAATATCCGTAATCTAAAATAAGATATACACATAATATATATCAAATAAAAGTGTTGTGATTAACTATTAAAACATAATGTCGAAGTTATCAAATTCGGTTGAATGTCAAGAAGACATTCTTAATGAAATTACCCGAGATTATGAACAATTCAAAAAAGATGAAGAATCGCGAAAATCAAAGCGGTATTTAACCGCGTGTTTAGTCGACATCGATGAAATGTTCAAGCGGGCGAAAAAAGAACATTTGAATATAGTCGGGAATGCGGCTGATCCAATAAAAGAGAAATACATGCAGGATGAAATATTCTCAAAAATCAAGAGAATCTATTTCACTTTTAGCGGACAGTTGCACGATGAGACTGATCGGTTAGTGGAGGAACACAATGCCTCAATCGACATGTCTCGGTTAAACACCACCAGATCTTCCGGTTCCGATGTACGTCTTCAACGAATTCACATCAATCCCTTCTCGGGAAAATTCGAAGATTGGTCGGAATGTTATAATTTGTTCGAAATACTAATTCGAAAAAACAATGAATTATCAGATATTCAGAAGTTGCAGTATCTGAAAACGTCGGTTTGTGGGGAAGCTGCGCGATTAATCCAACACCTTCCAATCGATTCCAAGAGTTTTGCCTCAGCTTGGACAATTCTTACGGATAGGTATCAAAATGAACGCAAACTAATAAACACCCAAATTAGGAGGTTAGTAGAGCAGAAAAAATTAACCAGTGAGACTGCAGCTGGTCTAAAATCGTTGCATGACACCAGCAACGAATGCGTTCACGCGCTCAGCAACCTTAATATAACAGTCGAAACTTAATTTATTTAATTTTTCAAAAACTGCCACCACAGACACAACGGGACTGGGAGGAAAAGCTAGGCACCTCCAAGCACCTCCCGGATTGGAAAACATTCATGGCATTCATTGAAGCACGTTGCAATTCACTTGAAAACATATCCGAATTGAATGGCCATTCACAAACTACAAATCCAAATTCGTTTCGACAAACAGCCGCTTCTTGCCAATTAAATTCCCAACCGACAAAACGATTTCGATGCCGACTTTGCAAGGCATCTCATGGGGTGAGACATTGTAAAAGGTTCTTGCAAAACCAGAGCTGACGTAGCAAGAAAAAATGGAATTTGCAACAATTGTTTAGGATATGATCATCATGCTGCGGTATGCAACAGCACCAATAGGTGCAAAAAATGTGGTTTCAAACATCACACATTACTCCACAAAGAAACACAAGTTGGACAAAACATAACCCAACTACAAACCACTCAACAAATTCCTCAATTCCGCAACCATAAATCAAACCAACACAGTCCCCATTCCCATTATATTCAAAATCCTTTGCCTCAACCCAATCCATTCAATTCTCCTACCGATCAGCCAAGCACTTCACAGCAATTTTAACCAAATGCAGGCAAAAACATTATTAGCAACCGCACTCGTCAAGGTGTATGCATCGAATGGGAAGCAGTGCACTCTTAGGGCCTTCATAGACACTGGTTCAGAGGCTTCGTTTATCACTGAGCATGCCGCTCAGCTTCTTAAGCTCAAAAGGTGAAATGTGTCTGCTAAAATCATAGGTCTTGGAAAAAATCCAACAGGCAGCACCAACTACCAAGTGAATTTTAGTTTGCATTCATTTCGTATTACCGGTGCTTACAGCAACGCTACCAACTTATCCGTTGCAAGAAGAATGGCATCACTTGTCGCATCTGCCATTATCTGCCACCAAGCCTTTCAAGAAGCGTACATTAATTGTATTCGCGAATACTCTTCTTTAGGTCAAATGGAAGAGGTAACAGCATCCATGGACAATGGCAACCACTATTATCTACCTCATCATGCCGTTATCAAGGCGTCGAGCAGCACCACCAAATTGCGTGTGGTATTCGATGCCTCATGCAAAACGTCGAATGGTGTATCACTCAACGATTGCCTTATGGTGGGGCCACGATTGCAGGCAGACATCATTGATCTCATCACCAACTGGAGAAAATTCAAGACTGCATTTGTGGCTGATATAAGCATGATGTATCGTCAGATATGGATGTCAAAGGAAGATACCCCATATCAACTAATTCTTTGGAGGTATAATCCCAACGAATCAATAAAAACATATGCTCTAAAAACAGTCACATTTGGATCTGCATCGGCATCATACTTAGCAGTACGGATCAATTGGCATCAGATGTTCAAAATGAATATCCTTACGTTGCAAAGGTACTCACTGAGGGCTTTTATGTCGACGACCTTATCTATGGAGCTAACGACGAAACAGAGGCTGGGAGAAAAATCAGCTGGGTTTCCTCTTCGCAAATGGGCGAGTAATTCCGCAAGAGTACTGGAACAGGTTCCTGAGAACGAAAGGGAAATAAATCTGCCTCTGAAATTTGAATCGTCGGATGCCATAAAAACCATATGCCATATTCTCGGGATTCAGTGGCATCCAGCTAAGGATACATTCTCGTTTAAAATCAACTTACCCGACGTCCAAGAATTCACCAAAAGATACTTGCAGATATCGCGCGTCTCTTCGATCCGCTGGGATGGATGGCTCCATGCGTCATAAAGGCTAAGCTGATTCTTCAACAGCTGTGGCTGAAGGAATATTCTTGGGATTCACCAGTCTCTCAAGCTGTTAAAAATCAATGGGTAGAACTGCGAGAAGGATTGAGAATTCTTCATAATCTCGAAGATGAACAGTAGTTCATCGGAAGTACAACTTCATGGTTTTAGCGATGCCTCAGAGAAAGCACCTTTTAATAGGAGAGGCATTAATCACTTTACCTGAAAGAAATTTAATTGACAAAAACATAACAAACCTCGATAGGTTTAGATACATCCAACGACTCAATCAAGAATTTTGGAAGCAATGGAGCACAGCTTACCTTCATTTATTACAGCATCGACCCAAATGGCTGCAGCAACAGCCCAATATTAAAATTGGGGACATAGTCCTCGTAAAGGAAGACAACCTTCCGCCGGCATCGTGGCTACTAGCGCGCATAATCTAGGTGCATCCGGGCACCGATGGTCTAACGCATTTGCGCCTACCGGCTGATCTCCGTACTCCAATGTACTAATCAGCTGTGCATATATTTACATTAATGTGTAGTATATTTTCGGGATGGACGCCGTTGACTGTACAATGTGGTATAGTTTTGGGGTGTTCTTCTTCCTTCATGGAGGGGAAGGCTGTGCGAATGGGATCGCTGACGTACTCTATGGCTTCCTTCATGGAGGGGAAGCTGTGCGAATCGGATCGCTGACATGCTCTGCGGTTCTGTTTCCTGTGTTCGCTGGATGTTGGGAAGCTGTTGTACTTTCCGTATGAACGTAATGCCTTGTCCAGCTCTGATGTGTGACTGCGCGCTTTATTTAAAACTCTATAATTCAATTACATGTAACATGTGTGTGTGCTACATACTCTAACATATTCTACATTTATAATTCAATTACATGTAACATGTGTGTGTGCTACATACTCTAACATCTTCTCTTCTTTAATTAAACATTAGAAAATGAAAATAAAAGAAAGTAAAGTTAAACAAAAAACAAACTGTGATTTAAACATATGTAGGGGTGTAAAGAGAAATTAAGAAATGTTCAGATATCAATAATATCAATATGAAAATCAATTTAAGGTTACTGTTGATCATAAGCAAGTCGTACTGGTCGACGAAAATCTCTTTTGGATCTTGTAGGGAGTTCCATCATAAGCGGTGACGTTGCTTTTCTCTTGTAGCATTGTTGTTGTTGATGCTGGCCATTTTCATCTTCAGCTGCTTCTTCTTTAGTAGATCTATCATCCATCTGTTCGCTGAACCGTCTTTCTTGTTCTTCTTCGCCAGGACTTAATTCTTGCTGTGAGCTTCTTCCACTATCCAATTCCTCATTCTCGGACTCGATTCGAATAGCTTTACTGGCTGGAGGTTGCAATATATGTATGTTTTCGGTTACGCAGATATTGTTCATTCTCAACTTGCACTGTAGCTGTTCGATTAGATGGTATATCCATAATGTTACCCTTAGTCCAGGTGACGTCTCCTGATCTCCGCTTAAGTTGAACCATCACATCCTGTCCGTATTCCAAAGGAGGTAAGTTTTTGCTCGATTTATCGTGATATTTTTTGGTTATTTGTTTATGATGTATTATTTTCTCTTTAACGTTGGACTGCAATATTGGCTTAAGCTTTTCTTTCATAACTGGAACTGATCCTCTAGTGCGTCTAGACATTAAACGTTGATTTGGGCTAGAACCAATATGATTTTCTGTGTTGCGGTGTTCTAACAGCATTTTCCAAAAACAATTTCCAGACCTTTTTGATTTTTTTAATAAGCTTTTGGCTATTTTAACTGCTGACTCTGCTTTGCCATTTCCTTCTTGGTGATGCGGTGAGCTCCTAGAATGTTGAAATTCCCATTCTTTTGCGAATTGTGCGAACTCTTTATTGATAAATGCGGTTCCCCCATCTGAGACAACCACTTGAGGAATGCCATGGCGACTGACATTCTTCTTACAGACATTGATTACTGACGAAGCAGTTAGATTCTTCAGTTCATCTACTTCAAAATAATCTGAAAAATAATCCACGGTTACTAAAAAATAGATTTTTTTTGCATTGTTATAAAATTCAAAAATATCTAAACCGACTCGTTGAAACGGCAGGTCGGGCAATATGGGACTCTGAAGTGGTTGTTTTTGTTGATTAGGTCTATTTTCTAGGCAAATTTCACATTTCATGCATACTTCTTTTATGTTATTATTAATGTTTGGCCAAGAAACCGAGTCTCTTGCTCTCCTTAAACATGCCTGCATGCCTTGATGATTATAATGTATTTTATCTAATACCGATGCGATGTTCTTAACTTACTTGGAATGATTATGCGATCACCTTTCAACAAAATACCATCTTGAACAGTAATATCCTCCCTGTAATTCCAGTAACAACTGATGTCACTGTCCATACAGTGTTTATCAGCTGGCCATCCATAAAGAACAATTTTCGCCAGCTTTTGCAATGAAGCATCCAACAACGTTTCTTGTTTTATTATTTCTATCCGACTGTCTTTGATGTGCAAGTCATCTACTGCGTTTATTTGAGCGATTTCTAAAAATAATGATTCAATTTGGTTTAACATATATATTTCAAAGTCTGTTTCTTTAAATTTACGTATTGGAGGAGCTACGGCTCTGGACAAAGTATCAGCAAAGTACATTTCTTTTCCTTTTTTATAAACAATTTTAATATCATAGCGTTGCAAGCTCAGTCGCATACGCTGTAGACGTTTTGGTGTGTCCAAAATGGATTTTTTAAAAATTGTTTGTAGTGGCAGATGGTCAGACTCTACAACAATGTTCTTCTTGGCACAAAGGTACTGATGAAATCGTTTGCAGGCAAATAATATGGCGAGACACTCTTTTTCAATTTGGGCGTAGTGCTGCTCGGTTGTTGACAAAGTTCGGGACGCATAAGAAATTGGATGTCCGTCTTGGAGAAGAATAGCACCCAGGCCATCTTTACTGGCATCGCATTGTATTTGGACATCTTTATTGACATTATAATACTGAAGGACAGGCATCTCAGTCAACATTTTCTTGAATTCATCAAAAGATTGTTTTTCCTTTGCTGTCCATTGCCATTTTTCGTTTTCACGGCAAATTTTTCGTAATGGTGCTGAAATGTGTGATAAATTTGGTAAAAATCTGGATAAATATGTACACATACCAAGAAATCTTTGTGTGCTTTTAGCATCTATAGGTGGTGGCATATTACGTATAGCTCTTACTTTTTCTTGATCCGCTTGTAGCCCCTGATCGGTAAGTAAATGTCCAAAAAATGTTACTTTTTTTAAGCCAATCTGATTCTTTTTTGCATTCAATTTTAAGTTATATTTTCTTACCCTTTCTAAAACGTTTTCCAAGTTCTGGTCGTGATCTATTTGGGCTTCTTGCTCTGTCTCGCCTTTTCCATACACTAAAATGTCATCCGCAATTACTTCTACGCCCTTTAGTCCATATAATATTTCATGCTGGAGTTTTTGAAAATATTCAGGTGCTGGTGCTATGCCAAACGGCATACGATTCCAACAATATCTTCCAAAGGGTGTCCAAAAAGTAGTTAATTCACGGCTTTCTTTATCTAATTGGACTTGCCAGAACCCATTTTTGGCATCTAATTTACTAAAAATTTTGGCATTTGCTAGATTGGGGAGCATTTCCTCGATTGTAGGGATTTGATAGTGCACTCTAAACAGGGCTTTGTTTAGATCCGTCGGATCCAAGCATATTCGTAATTTATTATTCTTTTTCACTAGCATCAAATTACTAATCCATGGTGTATGGTGTTCAATCTTGCTGATGATGCCCTTTTTTTCAAGTTCTTCTAGTTTCTTCAGTAAAGCGGACCGCAAAGCAACTGGTATTCTTCTGGGTTGTTGACGCGTTGGGCTTATGTGAGGATCGACTTCTAATTTCAAGGGTACAGGCAAAATACTTTCTCCTTCGAACACATCTCTGAACTTTTCTAAAATAATATTAGTTTGCTTCACACATTGATTTTTCATTTCCTCTTTGATATGATTTACGCGGATAATATCCAAATCTTGTGAGCTACGGGCACCGATAATAGTTTTAAACTTTTCCTTTATAATTTGAAACTCTATTGGATATCTTATTCCATTTAATAAACACACTAAATTTGCTGCACCGATTGGTTTAATTAAATGACCACTGTAGCTTTTTAATTTCTTCTTCGTTGTCTTAATTTTCGCGTGTTGACCTACCATATGTTTGAAAACGTCGAGATTAATAATGTTACATGACGCGCCCGTATCAATTATGCATTCCGTTGTATGGACATTTTCGTTGCACACAAAAGTCATGTTACGCTTTATTAGGTTTTCGTTGGAAGTTTCTATGCAGGTGACAAGGAAAATATCATCATCTGTCTCTTCTTCACTGCTTGTAGCGTTTTGAATTTTGTTGATTCTGTTAGGCCTTCTTTCTTGGTATTTTTTATCTTTCGTCGTGTATTGACTTCTACACACAATGCTAAAGTGATTCATTTTACCGCATTTTTTGCATGTTGCTCCGTATGCTGGACATGTCCCTTTAGTGTGAAGAGCGCCACAGTAGTTGCAATTATTTCTGTCAGTGCCTTGCCTTTGCCTATGTGACTTTTTTTTGTGTCGTTGACTATAATTGTTAGTGTTGTTGTTTTCGTTTCTTGACATAAATTTGGATGTTACTTGATTTGCTTCCAATGTATTTTGTGGTTCCTCTTGTGTGAGTGATTTCATTCTAGCGGCTGTTTGTTCTATCAAGCGGCAAATATCGATGGCTGATGGGAGTGTGAGATTGTGTTCCATGAGCATTTTTTTTTTGCATTTCCGTACATGCGATTCCTGGTATCATTCTGTCACATATGAAATCGTCCTCATATCCGGCGGGATATGAACAACTTTTGATGAGCTCGCGAAGACGACATACGCTTTCATTTTCATTCTGTTTTGCCGTATTAAATACGTACCTTTCATACCTTACGTTAACTTTCGGCTTGAAGTGATTTTCTAATGTATTCAAAATTCCTGGTGTCGTTTTTTCGGCTTCCTCTGAAATTTTTAATTGTAGTAAAATTCTAAAACATTCTTCACCAATACACGTTTTTAAAATTGCAACTCTCTGAAGGTCTGGTTTTTTTGCTAATTCGGCAGCTATTTCAAAATTTTCCCATTGTTTCCGAAATATAATCCAATTTTCCGCTTGATTTTCTTTTGTGTTCATTGCACGTGGAGGAGCAATATTCATTTTTGTTTCGTCACTCTTTTTTTTTCTTGTCTAAATCTGATATTTATACACCTGACACCATGTTGTACTTTCCGTATGAACGTAATGCCTTGTCCAGCTCTGATGTGTGACTGCGCGCTTTATTTAAAACTCTATAATTCAATTACATGTAACATGTGTGTGTGCTACATACTCTAACATATTCTACATTTATAATTCAATTACATGTAACATGTGTGTGTGCTACATACTCTAACAGAAGCCAACAGGCATGTTCCCCTAAAAGCAAAAAGGTCATGGTATAGCACTTCCTCTTGGTTCACAAATCGGATCCGCCAACTTATGTCAGAGCGTGATCTTGCATACAGACTTTGGAAACGTTATCGTTTGGATGATCATCGACGTACTTACTGCTCGCTCCGTAACAAAGTTGTGTCTGAGATACAAGCAGATAAATCTCATATTTGGTCTAGGCTATTTATTGCCTCTATGGGACTTTTATGGAGAAATCTGCGTAGTGCTGTCATTGGTAAATCTAAAAATCATAATTTTGAGGGAATAGATCCGGATACACTTAACCATAGATTTATATCCTCATCAGCCTCTGTAAACAATAACAATCTCCACCGTTCTCCACAAAAGCCATCTACCCCAGCTGGTTATCCCAGTTTCAGCTTTTCAGGTATTCATAGTGCCGACGTACTTGAAAGCATAATCAGTATCGAATCGAATGCTGTTGGCTTTAATGAAATGCATCCGTCTATTTTAGAAATTATGCTGCCAGTAATATTGCCCCATATAACTAACATCTTTAACATAATTCTAACAAAGGGGATTTTTCCGATGAAATGGAAATTGGTAATACCTATTCCCAAGACAACCAGAGGTGATGAGTTTCGACCAATCTCCATTCTGCCTTTTCTGTCCAAAGTATTTGCGAAAATTATGCAAAAGCAGATCTGTGAGCATCTTTATTCTGTCCCCCAAACAATCAGGTCTTAGACAAAAACACATCTGTATCACATCTGTTATATGTATTTCTGAAGAAATACGATGTGCCCTGGATTAAGGAAGTGTGTCATTTTTAGTTCTTTTAGATTTCTCCAAAGCGTTCGACATGGTCGATCATATTATTCTGTGTCAAAAGCTGCATCGGCTCTACAACTTTTCGACTCACGCTGTCAAGCTAATATCCTCCTGCCTGGATAATAGAAAGCAGGCTGTAAAAAGATGTTCTTTCGGACTTCCTCCCCAACATCCGCGCCGTGCCACAGGGATCCATTTTCGGACCTCTGCTCTTCTCCCTCTACATAAACGATCTTCCGAACTTTATAAAGAATAGCTCGATACACATGTAAGCTGATGATGTACTCTTAGCTCCCCTCTAGGTCTAATAGAACATGCTGCAAATTACATTAATAACGATCTTGCAGATATAGCACAGTGGTCAAGTGAAAATGGTTTTTGCTAGACCCTAAGAAATCCAAGTGCATTGTGATCTCTAAAACACACTTGGATCTATCTTACTTTCCATTAATCACCATGAACAATGCCAATGTACGTTGATTCTCTAAAAAACTTGGGTATAATGTTTAATCGAAGCTTAACCTGAGACATATTAATCTAGCCGTTGGGAAAACGTCAGTCTTCACCCCTATCAAAACTATAATTTTACTTGCTAAAACACTGGCTCTACACATACTTACATGCAGTTGTGAAATATTTCACAACTGTAGTTACACCTCTATGAGGAAATTCAATGTCGCTTTTAATAGTATAATACGTTATGTCTTTGGATTGCGACACTAAGCACCTGTTGCACTTGACTTTGGAAAATTTCCTCCATTTTCGCACCCTATGCCTTCTTTCGGATATTCTACACATCTTACACATCAACCTTCCTATCTATACGAAAAAAATCGTTTATACTCCTCAAACAGATCCGGACAGTTAATTTATCCTCGCCATACGTGTCTGACATCTGAGCGTCAATTTTTTATAAACTCCATTCGTTTATGGAATGTTCGCAGTATAACAAGAATAGACAATGCGACCAGCTTAAAGACGAAACTAAAAACACATTAATGCTCGAATTTGTAAACATTTACTCTTTATTTCTTTTAGTTTCATCATGTAACTCTCGTCAAATTGTAAAATTTTATTTTCATATTTTATTTATTTGCGGGAACATACTCGCGAAAGTTCTCAAATGCAAGCTTACAGATATTCTGTAATAGTAGTAGTATTCCCCCTAGTGCTGGGAATATTATTTCCCCAATCATTATGCTTGGCGTAGTACCGGCGCAGTGTGTATTGTATTGGCCGCTGACGGCGCAGTGGGTATTGTATTGGCCGCTGACGCGTGATGAGCGCGTTCGAATCCCGATAACACCAACGCCATCGAATGATTATTTCGCGGCTTCTCCCCTCGAGGGGGTATTGGCAAAACCCCCCGTTGTATACTTTCCTTCAAAAAGCTTCTCAGCTCTCGGCGTTCGGAGTCGCCATTAAGCTGAAGTTCCGTTCATTCAACTCAAGCACTATTATTTGTTTATTTAAATAAAATTAAACTTATAATTTTTATAAAATAATATATTATGGGATAAGCTATAAAATAAATTATTATAAATAATAAATTTTAAAAAATATTATATGTTTAGAATTAGCATTTTATATTAAGTTTGTTATAAAATAATTTATAATTTTAAATTATTTATTATGTTTTAATTATTTATTAAAATATTTATTTGAATATAAAAAAATAAAGTAATAATGATAAAATTACTATATTAATAATGTAAAAAATTATTTTTAAATGATAAGTTTATGTAAAGAATTCGGCAAAAATAATGTTCGCCTGTTTAACAAAAACATGTCTTTTAGAATTTAATTAAAAGTCTGACCTGCCAACTGAATTTTTAAATGGCCGCAGTATTTTAACTGTGCAAAGGTAGCATAATCATTAGTTTTTTAATTGAAGGCTAGTATGAATGGTTGGACGAAATATTAACTGTTTCATTTAAATTTAAAATAGAATTTTATTTTTTAGTTAAAAAGCTAAAATAGTATTAAAAGACGAGAAGACCCTATAAATCTTTATATAATAATTATTTTAATTTTATAGATAAATTTAATTATAATAGTTTTATTATATTTTATTGGGGTGATATTAAAATTTAAAGAACTTTTATAAATTAAAACATTAATTTATGAATAAATGATCCATTAATAATGATTAAAAATTTAAGTTACTTTAGGGATAACAGCGTAATTTTTTTGGAGAGTTCATAT
This sequence comes from Merodon equestris, assembly GCA_958301585.1. Classification (NCBI taxonomy): domain Eukaryota; kingdom Metazoa; phylum Arthropoda; class Insecta; order Diptera; family Syrphidae; genus Merodon; species Merodon equestris. The sequence goes on along the minus strand of OY284414.1, from coordinate 50,455,269 downwards.
TGATAAAAAAGATTGCGACCTCGATGTTGGATTAAGATATAGGTTTAAATGCAGAAGTTTAAATTTTAAGTCTGTTCGATTTTTAAAATCTTACATGATCTGAGGTCAAACCGGCGTAAGCCAGGTTAGTTTCTATCTTTAATTATACAATATATTTTAGTACGAAAGGATTAAATATATAAATTATAAAAATTTTATTTAAGAATTTTATTAATAGGTAGACTATTTTGGCAGATTAGTGCAATAAATTTAGAATTTATGAATGTAATTTATATTACAAATAGTACATTTTTTATATAGAAATTATTTTAATTTTTAATTATAAGAATTCTTTTAGTTATTTGCGTATTAGTAAGTGTTGCTTTTTTGACGTTATTAGAACGGAAAGTATTAGGATATATTCAAATTCGTAAAGGACCTAATAAAGTTGGTTTAATAGGAATTCCTCAACCTTTTTGTGATGCAATTAAGTTATTTACTAAGGAACAAACATATCCGTTATTATCAAATTATATTTCTTATTATTTTTCTCCAATTTTTTCTTTATTTTTATCATTATTATTATGGATATGTATGCCTTTTTTTATTAAGTTGTTTTTTTTTAATTTAGGATTATTATTTTTTATATGTTGTACAAGATTAGGAGTGTATACTATTATAATTGCTGGTTGATCTTCTAATTCAAATTATGCTTTATTAGGTGGATTACGTTCTGTAGCTCAAACTATTTCATATGAAGTTAGATTAGCTTTTATTTTACTATGTTTTGTTTTTTAAATTAATAATTATAATATATTAAATTTTTATTTTTATCAAAAATATTTATGATTTATATTTTTGATATTTCCTTTATTATTTGTGTGATTAATTATTTGTTTACCAGAAACTAATCGAACACCATTTGATTTTGCTGAAGGTGAATCTGAGTTAGTATCAGGATTTAATGTCTCTCGCTTGTCGTAAAAGGCGACTAAAACAAAGGTAACAAAAAACACATCTAGGCAATTTAGAAAACACCAAGGTGAGCCTAGGGACACATATAACACCATTAAACTGCCCCACAAGTGTACATGCAAATCAGTGGGTTGACACGACTGGAGATCACCGGTGTTGTAAGAGTAAGATCAAACAAAAAAATCTGAAGCATGCCCGTGTCACAAAAAAAAAAAAAAAAAAAAAGGCAGGCCGAAAAACAATTGGTGCAAACAAATGCAAAAACACCAGCATTTGATTGGCCTCAGCGATGAAGTAATCTCAAACCGGGAAGCCTGCCGCTACTTTCTGAGGTCAAACCGGCGGACCCCACAAGCGGACTAGTAGGAATGCAGTTAAGTGGGAAGGTTATGGTCTTACACTTCTGACCATAACAACGCCGGAAAAAGGAAAAGAAGAAGATCTCATCATTTATTAATTAATGGATTAATAATAAAAGATAAGAAATATAGAATAGTTAAAATTTGTCCAGTGATAATATATGGATTTTCAACAGGTCGTGCTCCAATTCATGTTAATAATAATACAATTATTACTATTAATCAAAATATAATTTGGTTAATAGGACAAAATTTTAATCCTTGAAATTTTCTTAAATTATAAAATGGAAGAATTATTAAAATAGCAATTGATATTACAAGAGGAATTACTCCTCCTAATTTATTAGGAATAGATCGAAGAATTGCATAAGCAATTAAAAAATATCATTCAGGTTGAATATGAATAGGTGTAACTAAAGGATTAGCTGGAATAAAATTATCTGGATCTCCTAATAAGTAAGAATTAATTAAAGTTAATAAAGAAAGAATTAAAATTAAGATAATAAATCCTCCAATATCCCTTTAAGAGAAGTAAGGATGAAAAGGAATTTTGTCTAAATTTGAATTTAGTCCTAAAGGATTATTAGAGCCTGTTTGATGAAGAAATAAAAGATGAATTATTACTATTGCTAATACAATAAATGGTAAAAATGAAAAGTAAAGAATCGTGTTAAAGTAGCATTATCAACAGCAAATCCCCTCAAATTCATTGAACTAAATCAGTCCCTAAATAAGGGATTGCAGATAATAAATTAGTAATAACAGTTGCTCCTCAAAATGATATTTGACCTCACGGTAAAACATATCCTATAAAAGCAGTTCCTATTACAAAAATTAAAATAATTGTACCAGATAATCAGGTATATGTGAATAAATATGAGCCATAATATATTCCTCGTCCTACATGTAAATAAATACAAAAAAAAAAAAAAAAAGAAGCACCATTGGCATGTAAAGTTCGTAATAATCAACCATAATTTACATTTCGACAGATATGGTCAACTCTATTGAAAGCTATGCTAATATCTGCTGTATAATGTATTGCTAAAAATAAACCAGTTAGAATTTGAATTATTAAACATAAACCTAGTAATGATCCAAAATTTCATCAAGTAAAAATATTTCTAGGAGTTGGTAGATCAATTAATGCATTATTAGCAATTTTTAAAATTGGATGATTGATTTGTATTGGTTTGTTCATTTGTTAACTTATTAATCGAATAGGGCCATAAAATAATTTGGTAATTTTTACAGTAGCAATTAATGTAATTAATAAATAATTAATTAATAAAATTGTAACTATATTATTAGGAAAGTTATATAATTTATATAGATTTATTGTATTTTCTGATATATGTATATGAATTTATATTATCTAATGATATTATTTCATTATTTATTAAATTGTAACTAGTAAATATTTAGTCAAAAAATAATAAGATAATAAATATTAAAAATAAAATAAGGGAATTTGTAATTAATATTTTACTTGAAAATGTAAATATTTCATTTGATGCAAGAGAGGTTACATAAATAAATAAAACAAATATTCCTCCAATAAATGTTAAAAATAAAATATATGAAAATCAGAATCTTTTAGTTATTAAACCTGAAATACAGCAAATTATAGTTGTTTGAATTAATAAAATTATTCCTATACTTAATGGATGGCTTATTTGTAAAAAAATAAAATTAAAGATTAAGGTTAATGTATATAATATAATTTGAATGATATCAAGAAATAGTTTAATTTAAATATTAATTTTGGAGATTAATGATAAAGAGATTTCTTTTTTCTTGAAGTTTTAAAAGAAAATTATCTTATTTTTGGTATACAAGACCAATGTTTTTGTTAAACTATTAAAACTAATGATAATATTTATTAATTGATTATTGCCTTTTTTTTAATATTTACAGGTGTTATAGTATTTGTTTCTAATCGGAAGCATTTATTATCAATACTATTAAGATTAGAATATATTGTTTTATCTTTATTTTTAATAGCATTTATTTATTTAAATATATTAAATTTTGAAAATTATTTTAGAATAGTTTTTTTAACATTTAGAGTTTGTGAATGTGTTTTAGGATTATCTATTTTAGTGTCAATAATTGGCATATATGGAAATGATTACTTTCAATCTTTTAGAATTTTACAATGTTAAAAATTTTATTTATATTATTATTATTAATTCCTTTTAGTTTTATAAAAAATATATTTTGAATGGTTCAATGGATTATATTTATTTTAATTATTATAAATAATTACATAAATTATTGAGGTAGAGTGTTTTATTTTTTAGGAATAGATTTATTTTCTTATGGTATAATTTTATTAAGTATTTGAATTTGTGCTTTAATATTAATAGCAAGTTAAATAATTATAAAAATTTATTTTTATTAAATATTTTATTATTATTATTATTATTATTATTAATTTTAACATTTAGAAGCATAAATTTATTTATATTTTATTTTTTTATTGAAGGAAGTTTAATTCATACATTATTTTTAATTTTAGGATGAGGATATCAACCTGAACGATTACAAGCTGGTATATATTTATTGTTTTATACACTTTTAGTTTCATTGCCAATGTTAATTTCTATTTTTTATTTATATAGTAATGTAAATACTATACATTTTTATATAATAAATAATAGCGATTTTAGTTATTTAATTTTTTATATATCTATAATTTTATCTTTTTTTGTAAAAATGCCTATATTTCTATACATCTATGATTACCAAAGGCTCATGTTGAAGCACCTGTATCTGGTTCAATAATTTTAGCTGGAATTATATTAAAATTAGGAGGATGTGGATTAATTCGAGTATTTAATTTTTTACAATTTTTAGGGATAAAATATAATTATTGATTCATTAGAATTAGATTAGTTGGTGGAGTTTTGACTAGTTTAACTTGTTTACGTCAAACAGATTTAAAATCTTTAATTGCTTATTCATCGGTTGCTCATATAGGTATTGTTTTAAGAGGGCTTATAACAATAACTTATTGAGGTTTATGTGGTTCATATATTTTGATAATTGCTCATGGATTAGGTTCACCTGTATTATTTTGTTTAGCCAATATTAGTTATGAACGATTAGGAGGTCGTAGTTTATTGATTAATAAGGGATTGTTGAATCTTATACCTTCTATAACATTATGATGATTTTTATTATGTTCTATTAGCTGAAATTGAGCTGCTCCTCCTACTTTAAATTTATTAGGAGACATTTTTTTATTAAATAGAATTGTTAAATGATCATGAGTTATAATAATTATATTAATGTTATTATCTTTTTTTAGGGCAGCATATAGTTTATATTTATACGCTTATAGTCAACATGGAAAGTTTTATTCTGGTATTTATTCATTTAGAATGGGAGTTAATCGAGAGTATTTATTATTATTTTTACATTGATTTTTTTTAAATTTATTAATTTTAAAATCTGATATATTTTTATCATATTTAAATATGTAGTTTAAAAAAAATATTGATTTGTGGTGTCAATGATATGAATTTATTCATTTTAAGTGAAATGTATATCTGTTTGTTTAATTAATTTTGTCATGTTATTCATTATTAGAATTAGTTTATTTTTTTTATCTATTTATTTTATTATAAATGAAATAGTTTATTTTATTGAATGAGAAATTATTTCTTTAAATAGAGTAAGAATTGTTATAACTTTTTTAGTTGATTGAATAAGTTTAATATATATATCTTTTGTTCTATTAATTGCATCTTTAGTAATTTTATATAGAAAGGAATATATAATAAGTGATATTAATATTAATCGATATATTATTTTAGTAATATTATTTGCTATATCAATGATAATACTTATTATTAGACCTAATTTAGTAAGAATTTTATTAGGATGAGATGGTTTGGGTAAACAAAAGTAAACAAAGGTAAACAAAACTCACATCTAGGCAATTTAGAAAACACCAAGGTGAGCCTAGGGACACATATACCACCATTAAACTGCCCCACAAGTGTGCATGCAAATCAGTGGGTTGACACGACTGGAGATCACCGGTGTTGTAAGAGTAAGATCAATCAAAAAAAAATAAAAAATCTGGAGCATGCCCGTGTCAAAAAGGAAGGGAAGAATGAAAACGGTAAAACCGTAGCATTATGGAAAAGAACGCTAAAAGGAAAAGCACTACCCCGCCAGGCACTACTAATGGTCGTGATCCTGGGACGAGTAGAAATGCTCGGGTCAGAGCTATAGGATTTCCGGGGGATAGCAAAGTAATGCAACGGCGTAAGCCACATTTAAGAGTCGCGAGTTGGAACGTTGGAAGCATGAGTGGGCGCAGCTATGAGCTTGAAGAAATGATGGTTAGAAGGCGAGTAAACATCCTGTGCGTACAAGAGACGAAATGGCGAAACACCGGTAATCGGGCACGTTTCTTGGACGTTAAAACAAAAGCCTACAAGATGTTTTACTATGGATTGGAACAAGGTAAAAACGGAATCGCCATCATCCTTGCGGCAGAGTTACTTGGCAACGTCTTAACCATTTCAAAGTCCAGTGACCGTTTGATGGCTCTCAAATTGGTGATGCATGGTGAGGTGTGGAACATCGTAAGCGCATATGCCCCTCAAGTAGGATGCGAACAAAAAGAAAAAGATGCATTCTGGCTAGATTTCCACAACCTTGTCAAAATCATCCCAAAGGAAGAGCTTTTGTTTGTTGGGGGAGATTTAAACGGACATGTCGGGAAGACAAGCGAAGACTATGAAGGCTACCACGGAGGACTGGGATACGGCACCAGGAACTCTTCAGGTGAAGATATCCTAAACATGTGCAAGTCGTACGGTCTTATAGTGCTAAATACCATGTTCGTCAAACAAAGCCGGCACCTGATCACTTATAGCAGTGGCGGAAATGAAACTCAAATAGACTATCATTTGGTATCCAGTTTCATGAAGCCACGAGCTAAAGATTGCAAAGTGATCCTGGGAGACGCGATCGCCCCTCAACACCGTCTCCTACCACTGATCAAGTGGTATAAGCTGGATAAAGGAAAAGGCGAAGCTTTTATTACCATCATGGAAAACTACCTCTCTTCCATTATCGATGAGGTCGGTAATGAGGAGTGCAGAGCACAAGACATGTGGGATTCCCTACAACAATCTGGCCTGGAGAAAGCCAAATCACTGCTCGGAACATCTAAAGGCCCCTGCCAACACGCAAAAGAAACCTGGTGGTGGACAGACGAAGCCAAAGCAGTGATACACGAAAAGAAAATGGCTTTCCAAGCTTGGTCAAAGTGCTCTTCTACTAATAGAGAGGAAAAAGCTCGCCGTGAAAAGGTATATAGATGTTGCAAAGGTATCGCGAAGAAAAAATGCGCCGAATTCAAAGCGAAAAGCATGGAAGGCCTCTATCAGGAGTTGGAAGAAATATCGTCTTCCGCGTCTGACAGGAACCAGGCTACCCAGGAGCTTCGACAAAACAATTTGAACAAAGGAGCAAATATCTTTAAGATAGCCGCCCAGAGAAGAAGAAATGCTCAGGAGATTCGTTTCCCAAAGTTTATTAACAATGCTGAAGGCCAACTCCTTGTGGAAGACGAAAAAATTCTCCACAGATGGCGACAGTATTGCGAGGAACTTCTGAACGAACAGTTTCCCCGAGTGTACTTTCCAAGAGCCGCCCCGAATCATGCCGAAATACCCGACATCACAGTCGAAGAAGTTCGGTACGCGGTTAAAAACTCCAAGAAAAGAAAAGCTGTTGGGCCGGACGGGATACCCTCTGAGTTCTGGAAAAAGATGGGAGACATCGGGTCTAGATGGCTCATGGTTCTTATCTCCAAACTTATGAGAGGCGACACTATGCCTAATCAATGGAGGGAAAGCTATCTTCTTCCATTGCACAAAGGAAAGGGTGATACGCGAAATTGTGATAACTACCGTTCTGTCAAGCTGATGTCGCACACCATGATGATCGTTGAACGGGTATTAGATAGCCGACTGCGGAAAATAATACGACTATCTGATGACCAGTGCGGGTTTGTCTCGGGTAAATCAACAACAGATGCAATCCAAAGTATAAGGATCATGATGGAAAAGCATCGTGATTCTTCAAAGGACTTGCATATGGTGTTGGTTGATTTCGAGAAGGCCTTTGACCGGCAACCAAGAGATCTTTTATGGGTAGCGCTAAGACAAAAAGGAGTTCCAGAAACCTACGTGCGAGTGATTATGGACATGTACGAGAGAGCAACGACAAGAGTAAGATGCACCGCAGGAGTCACCGAAGAGTTCGCAATCAAAGTCGGTGTACACCAAGGGAGCGTCCTCAGCCCACTGCTTTTTATAGCAGTCCTTGATTGCTTGCTTGAAGGAAAAGTGACGGACCCCAATGTGCACCAGCTATTCTTTGCTGACGATGGGGCCATTATAAGTGATGATCAGGCGTCCCTACAACGAGCACTTGATGTGTGGGTGGACATTTTTGAGGGACACGGGTATCGTATTAGTTCAAAGAAGACAGAGTATCTGTGCTGCCCGTTCTCTGACCCTCATCAGCCTATTCCAGACATTTACTTGAATGGAAGAGTGCTTCCCAAGTGTGAAAAGTTTAAATATCTGGGATCTATGATTAATAGAGAAGCAACTTGTGATGACGACATCAAACATCGCGTAAGCGTAGGGTGGATGAAGTGGCGGGAAAACTCCGCCATCTTCTGTGATCGAAAATTTCCCCCTAAGCTGAAAGGAAGGCTCTACACTTCAGTTGTACGTCCGGCGCTCACATACGGTTCACAATGCTGGACAATGCACAAAAAGTATGAGAGCAAATTAACGGCAACTGAGATGAAGATGCTTCGCATGACAGCGGGAGTAACAAAGCGTGACAGAATTAGAAGTTCAAAGATCCGAGGAAGCCTCCACGTAAAAGAAACCATCACAAGAAATATAGAGCGCGACCGACTCAGTTGGTATTGCCATGTTCAAAGGAGAGATCCTTTGAACCCCGTCCAAAAGGCGTTATCAATCAACATTCCAATTTCAACACGCAAAAAAGGCAGGCCGAAAAACAATTGGTGCAAACAAATGCAAAAACACCAGCATTTGATTGGCCTCAGCGATGAAGTAATCCCAAACCGGGAAGCCTGCCGCTACTTTCTGAGGTCAAACCGGCGGACCCCACAAGCGGACCAGTAGGAATGCAGTTAAGTGGGAAGGTTATGGTCCTACGCTTCTGACCATAACGACGCCGGGATAAAAAGGAAAAGAAGAAGAAGATGGTTTGGGTTTAGTTTCTTTCTGTTTAGTAATTTATTTTAATAATGTAAAATCATATAATGCTGGTATATTAACAGCTATATCAAATCGAATTGGAGATGTTGCATTATTAATAGCAATTGCTTGAATATTAAATTATGGGCGTTGAAATTATATTTTTTATTTAGAGTTTACATATAATGATTTTTGTATAAAAATTATTGGTGTATTTATTGTATTAGCTGCAATAACTAAAAGAGCTCAAATTCCTTTTTCTTCATGATTGCCAGTTGCTATAGCTGCCCCTACACCTGTTTCTGCATTAGTTCATTCTTCTACGTTAGTAACAGCTGGAGTTTATTTATTAATTCGGTTTAATTTATTATTAAATGATACTTTTATTTGTAAAATATTATTATTATTATCAGGTTTAACAATATTTATGTCAGGATTAGGAGCAAATTTTGAATTTGATTTAAAGAAAATTATTGCTTTATCAACATTAAGACAATTAGGATTAATAAGAATAATTTTATCTATAGGATTTTATAATTTAGCATTTTTTCATTTATTAACTCATGCCTTATTTAAGGCTTTATTATTTATATGTGCTGGGGATATTATTAATATTATAATATATAATATTATTAATATAAATAATTTTCAAGATTTGCGTTTAATAGGAGGTTTAAGATTGTATATACCATTAACTTCATCTTGTTTTAATGTGGCCAATTTAGCTTTATGTGGTATACCATTTTTAGCAGGATTTTATTCTAAGGATTTAATTTTAGAAATTGTTTCTTTAAGATCTATAAATTTATTTATTTATTTCCTTTTTTTTTTCTACAGGATTGACTGTATGTTATTCTTTTCGATTAGTTTATTATTCTATAGTTGGAGATTTAAATTGTAGAGCTTTAAATATGTTAAATTATGAGAGTTGAATTATATTAAAGGGTATATTAGGGTTAATGTTTATAAGTATTATTGGAGGAAGAATATTAAATTGATTAATTTTTCCAACTCCTTATATAATTTGTTTACGTTATTGTTTGAAATTTATGACATTATTTGTTTGTATTGTAGGAGGATTAATTGGATATATAATATCAAAGGTTCCTTTTTTTTTTAATAAGTCTTTAAATAATTATTATTTAAGTATATTTGCAGGTTCTATGTGATTTATACCTTATATTTCTACTTATGGTATTATGAATTATTCATTAAAAATGGGAATAAATACTTTTAAAAATTTTTAGGTAGACAAAAACTCTTTACCATCAATTAATAATTTATAGAAAATATACCTATATAATACAAAATAATAATTTAAAAATTTATTTATTTATTTTTGTTTTATGAATTATTATTTTAATATTTTTAATTTATTTATATTTAAATAGCTTATATTTAGAGTATAACATTGAAGATGTTAGGGAGATTAATTAATCTTTAAATAAATTAAATAATTAAAATTAGTATATTATATAATTATTAAAAGTTGTAATAAGTAATAAATAATACTAATAATAAGTAATAAATAATATTAACTAGTAAATTTATAAATATATAATATTAATTTTACAGTGAAAATGTAATGTTTTAATTAAACTATATAAATGAGAAATATAAATGGAATTTAACCATTAAAATAAAAAGTTAGCAGCTTTTATTTGAACATCATATTTCTTTAATTGGAATTTAAAATTAATTTATATCATTAACAGTGATATACCTCTACTTTGGTTTCAATTAAAAATAAGGGTAAAATTACCTAAAATTAGGTCGAAACTAATTGCAATAAATCGCTTCATATTTAAGGTAAGTTGAATTAATCAATTATTTTTGAATGCAAATCAAATGTTATGAATTAACTATAACCCTAATTTAAATTGATCAGTTTAATATTCCTTGATTTCATTCATGATAAAGTCCTAAAAGAAGGATTATTAAAAAAATAATAGAAGTATAACTTTAATCACTTTATTTTTTTATTTACGATTATGTTATACTGCATTTATATTAAATTATTCAGAAAACAATTGAATTTTCAATATTTATTGAAATAATTTATTAATAAATTTATATTTATTTTATTCATTTATTTCTATCTTTGGATTATTTATTATTAGTATTATTTATTACTTATTATAACTTTTAATATTATAAATTTAATATAATAAATAAAAAAAAATTTTAAATCATAAGTTTTAATAAAATAAATTATTCCTTCAGAATTGCATTCTAATGTCATTATTGACTATAAAGCCTGATTAAAAAGATATACTCTTATAAATAAATTTACAATCTATTGCCTAAACTTCAGCCATTTAATCGCGACAATGGTTATTTTCAACAAATCATAAAGATATTGGTACATTATACTTTCTATTTGGAATATGAGCTGGAATAGTAGGCAGATCTCTTAGAATTTTAATTCGAATTGAATTAGGTCATCCAGGATCATTTATTGGTGATGATCAAATTTATAATGTTATTGTAACAGCTCATGCCTTTGTAATAATTTTTTTCATAGTAATACCTATAATAATTGGAGGATTTGGAAATTGATTAGTCCCCTTAATATTAGGAGCCCCTGATATAGCCTTCCCACGAATAAATAATATAAGTTTTTGACTTTTACCACCTTCATTAACATTATTGTTGATAAGAAGTATAGTAGAAAACGGAGCTGGAACTGGATGAACAGTTTATCCCCCTCTTTCTACTAATATTGCTCAGATAGGAGCATCAGTAGATTTAGCGATTTTTTCTTTACATTTAGCAGGTATTTCTTCAATTTACAATATTACTAACTGACCGAAACTTAAATACTTCTTTTTTTGATCCAGCAGGGGGGGGAGACCCTATTTTATATCAACATCTATTTTGATTTTTTTGTCACCCTGAAGTTTATATTTTAATTTTACCAGGGTTTGGGATAATTTCTCATGTTATTAGTCAAGAATGTGGAAAAAAAGAAATCTTTGGTGCTCTAGGAATAATTTATGCTATATTAGCAATTGGTTTATTAGGATTTTTTGTTTGAGCACATCATATATTTACTGTATGTATAGATGTTGATACTCGAGCATATTTTACATCAGCAACAATAATTATTGCTATTCCTACAGGAATTAAAATTTTTAGTTGATTAGCTACCCTTCACGGAACCCAATTATCATACTCTCCTACAATTTTATGAGCATTAGGATTTGTATTTTTATTTACAGTAGGAGGATTAACGGGTGTTATTCTTGCTAATTCTTCTATTGATATTATTCTCTACGATACATATTATGTAGTTGCCCATTTTCATTATGTATTATCAATGGGTGCAGTGTTTGCTATTATAGCTGGATTTATTCATTGACATCCATTATTTACTGGATTAACATTAAATCCTAAATGACTAACAACTCAATTTTGTATTATATTTATTGGAGTAAATTTAACATTTTTCCCTCAATATTTCTTAGGATTACCTGGTATACCTCGATGATATTCTGATTATCCTGATGCATATACAGCATGAAATATTATTTCAAGAATTGGATCAACAATTTCTTGAATTGGTATTTTATTTTTTATAATTATTATTTGAAAAAGATTAATTAAACAACGATATGTAATTTATCCATTACAATTAAATTCTTCTATTGAATGATATCAAAGTATCCCTCCAGCAGAACATAGCTACTCTGAACTTCCATTATTATATAATTTCTAATATGGCAGATTAGTGCAATGGATTTAAGCTCCATAAATAAAGTATTTCACTTTTATTAGAAACTTATGTCAACATGAGCAAATTTAAATATACAAAATAGTACTTCTCCATTAATGGAACAATTAACATTTTTTCATGATCATGCACTATTAATTCTAATTATAGTTACAATTACAGTAGGATACATAATAATTAAATTATTTTTTAATAATTATACAAATCGTTATCTTTTACACGGACAAACAATTGAAATTATCTGAACAATTCTTCCAACATTTATTTTATTATTTATTGCTTTTCCTTCTTTTCGATTATTATATTTATTAGATGAAATTAATGAACCATCAATTACTTTAAAATCAATTGGTCATCAATGATATTGAAATTATGAATATTCTGATTTTTTAAATATTGAATTTGATTCATATATAATTCCAACAAATGATTTAAATTTAGATGGATTTCGATTATTATATGTAGATAATCGAGTAATATTACCTATAAACTCTCAAATTGGAATTCTAGTAACAGCTACAGATGTAATTCATTCTTGAACAATCCCTACCCTAGGAGTAAAAATTTACGGAACTCCTGGTCGACTAAATCAAACTAATTTTTTTATAAATCGACCTGGTTTATTTTTTGGTCAATGTTCTGAAATTTGTGGAGCTAACCATAGTTTTATACCAATTGTAATTGAAAGTATTCCAATAAATCATTTCATTAAATGAATTTCTTCTATAAATTATTACATTAAATGACTGAAAGCAAGTACTGGTCTCTTAAACCATGTTATAGTAATCTAGCAATTACTTTTAATGAAATTAAAAAAATAGTTAAACCCCCATAACATTAGTATGTCAAACTAAAATTATTATAATTATAATATTTTTTAATTCCACAAATAGCCCCTATTAGTTGATTAAGTTTATTTATTATATTTACATTAATTTTTTTATTATTTATCTCTTTACCGAGCCTATAACCCTTAATGAACTTAGTTCCGACCATCTACCAGTAAAATGCAGTGTAGTTCTTTCCCCAGTGGCTTGCACTAACCAAATTTTTGATCTCAAAAATGCAAACTGGAAGTTATTCAGAAGGCTAGTGCGAGCAAAACTGGAAAACACATTAGACCAAAATACTAGTCAATCTCAAGTGGATCAAAACATAAACATCTTCACGACTGCCATTAATGAAAGCGTTGAACAGTCAGTTCCAAAAAAAACTGTGTCTAGACACAAATCATATATTCTCCCGCAATTTATTCTTGACATAATAAAGTTAAGAAACACTTGTAGATCCAGATGGAAACGCACGAGGAATGACTTATATCTTACCGAATACAAAAAAATGAATGTTTTACTAAAATCTGCAATCACACATTTCAGAAACCAATCATGGAACGATAGGCTCCAAGGGTTAGAGAAAGGCAGCAAACCCTTCTGGAATATCGTCAAGATAATTAAAAAAAAACACACCTATATACCCCCACTAAAGGTTGGGAACTCTGTGTTCCATTCTTGCTTGGACAAAGCTAACGCCTTAGCAAATAGTTTCATAAGTAATCATCCAACTGCTAGTCATTTTACCCCAGCCATGCATATAACATCTTCAGTTGAGCAATCTATTAACCTCATTAGGTCACACCCACCGGCAAGTAGCGTAAACCTAATATCCTTAGGTGAACTAAAAGATATTATACACAACCTAAAAAACAGAAAGTCATCCGGTTTTGATGGGATCAAAAATGTGTTTCTTAAGAATCTTCCAGAATCTTCTCTCATACATTTGTTAAACATTTTCAACAGCTGTCTTAAACTAGGATACTTCCCGAAAAACTGGAAATCTGCCAAGATAATTCCAATCTTGAAACCCGGCAAGACTGCAAATTTACCCTGTAGTTACAGGCCAATAAGCCTGCTGAGCTCTCTCAGCAAGTGTCTGGAGAAGTTAATCAAAAAAAGAATTATATCTTTTGTCGACGATAACCAAATACTACTTAATGAGCAATTTGGATTTAGGGCTTTACACAGCACTACTCACCAAGTAGATCGTATAACGAAACACATTAAAAGTCATCTTTCTGGTGGCAAAAGCACTGGCATGATAATCCTGGATGTAGAAAAAGCATTCGATACCGTTTGGCATGATGGTTTGGTACACAAGCTTCTGAGTTTCAATTTTCCATTATACCTTATAAAAATTATTCAATCATTTCTTTCTTCTCGAAGTTTTATCGTGTCCTTAAATCAAACTCTCGCAGATAATAAACTGATTAATGCGGGAGTCCCACAAGGATCAGTTCTGGGGCCAATCTTATTTAATATATATACCTCGGATTTTCCCATTTTGGAGAACTGCGAAATCGCTTTATTTGCGGACGATATTTGTATCTATTCGTCGGATGCAGTTGGTTCCAACATAGAAACCAATCTGCAATCTGCCTTAAATACAAGTCTTTCATACTATCATAATTGGGACATAAATATTAATGCTTCGAAGACCCAAGCTATCTTTTTCACACGTAAAAGAAAAGCTTGCTTACTTCCAAGCAACCGCCTTCAACTCAACGGTGTTCCAATTGAGTGGAAATCAAGTGGAAAATATCTAGGAATCTACTTAGATAAACATTTAACTTACAAGCTACATATACAAGAAGTTATAAACAAGATTAACGTTACGACCAAGATTCTCTACCCATTCATTTGCAGGAATTCAAAACTGAACAAAGATAACAAAATATTGATATTCAAGGCTATTTTTCAAGCAATCATGTTCTACGGCTCCCCCGTCTGGGGTACATGCGCAAAAAGTAATCTTCATAGGCTCCAAACAGCACAAAATAAATTATTAAAAATGATTCTAAATGTTCCCTAGTTTTTCTCGACAGAAGTATTACATAATATTGCTGGCGTTTAAATGGTTTCAACTAGAATTCAGAACCTTCATAGTAAATATATCTTATCTTGTTTATCTTCTGACAACGACTTGATTTTAAACCTAGTTACATAAAGTGCAATTTAACTCAAATTTCTGTTTTTGTTTCAAATTTATCCGATTATTTCCATACATATTAATTTATCCTTTTAATTATTAGTTTTGTTTTCAACTAGCTTCACTTTTGTCATTAATAATGAATTTACTTTTCACTCTTTATTTATTTATTTATTTATTCGGTAAATTGCTTATTCCTTTTGTATTTGTTTATTTACTACTTATTTATTATTCATCTATCTATTTACTTGTTTGCCATAATTGTCTATTCATTTAAATATTAATGTAGTTTTATTTGTACTCATTTTCTTTATAGTTATATTTATTTATTTATTTATTTATATAATTATTTATTTATTTAATTATTTGTTTATTTATTTATTTATTTATTTATTTATTTATTTAATTAATTATTTATTTATTTATTTATTTATTTATTTATTTTTATTTCTTCTTGCACTACTAGCAGTTTAAAATCAAGTGTTAACACCACTTCTCTTTTCCCTCCAACGAAAAAAGATATTTTTTCCTTCTAACTGAAAGATTTCTGTGATATATTATTTAAGTAATTCACCAACAGCACCTAAATTTCAAATTACATCAAAAATTAATAAAAATTCATTAAATTGAAAATGATAACTAATTTATTTTCTATCTTTGAACCTACTACAAGTATTTTTAATATTTCATTAAATTGATTAAGAACTTTTACAGGTTTATTATTAATTCCTTCAATATATTGATTCATACCTTCTCGATATCATATTCTTTGACATAATATTTTAATTACATTACATAAAGAATTTAAAACTTTATTGGGAAATACTTCTCATAAAGGAATAACATTAATTTTTATTTCTTTATTTAGATTAATTATATTTAATAATTTTATAGGATTATTTTGATATATTTTTGCAAGAACAAGTCATTTAGTATTAACATAATAGCATTACCTTTATGATTAGCTTTTATAATTTATGGTTGAATTAATCATACACAACATATATTTCAACAAAAATCACATCTAGGCAATTTAGAAAACATCAAGGTGAGCCTAGGGACACATATACCACCATTAAACTTAAACTGCCCCACAAGTGTACATGCAAATCAGTGGGTTGACACGACTGGAGATAACCAATGTTGTAAGAGTAAGATCAAACAAAAAAATCTGGAGCATGCCCGTGCCACAAAAAAAAAAGGCAGGCCGAAAAACAATTGGTGCAAACAAATGCAAAAACACCAGCATTTGATTGGCCTCAGCGATGAAGTAATCCCAAACCGGGCAGCCTGCCGCTACTTTCTGAGGTCAAACCGGCGGACCCTACAAGGGGACCAGTAGGATTGCAGTTAAGTGGGAAGGTTATGGTCCTACACTTCTGACCATAACTACGCCGAAAAAAGAAAAAGAAGAAGAAGAAGAACATATATTTACTCATCTTGTACCTCAAGGAACACCAGCAATTTTAATGCCTTTTATAGTTTGTATTGAAACAATTAGTAATATTATTCGACCAGGAACTCCAGCTGTTCGATTAACAGCTAATATAACGGACATTTATTACTTACTTTATTAGGAAATACTGGACCTTCATTGAATTATTTTATAATTCTAATTTTATTAATTACTCAAATATTATTACTAATCTTAGAATCAGCAGTTGCTATAATTCAATCATATGTCTTTTCTGTTTAAGAATGTTTAAGAATGTTTAAGAACATTATACTCTAGAGAAGTAATCTAATGTCCACTCAATCAAAACACAACAATAACTTTAGTTTCAGGAATAGTAAAATGATTTCATCATTATGATATATCTCTTCTTTTATTAGGATTAACTATGACAGGATTAACAATATATCAATGATGACGAGATGTATCTCGTGAAGGAACATTTCAAGGTTTACATACTTATTCAGTAACAACAGGTTTACGATGAGGAATAATTTTATTTATTTTGTCAAAAGTTTTATTTTTTGCCTCTTTTTTTTGAGGTTTTTTTTCATAGAAGCTTAGCTCCTACAATTGAATTAGGATCATTATGACCTCCTATAGGAATTATCCCTTTTAACCCATTTCAAATTCCTTTATTAAATACTACAATTTTACTAGCTTCAGGCATCACAGTAACATGAGCTCATCATAGTATAATAAGAGGAAATTTTTCTCAAACAACTCAAGCAAATCACACACAACCTAAGTGAATAAAATGAAGCTTGGTTCTCGCTCTTCATGAGCTGTAAAGCCGTCTTAATCTAAAGTATCTGTCTGGCAGTACAATGCAACAGTATTTGTGTCTGTGTGCTCTAAGAGATAGCAGAAAAAAAAAAAATGTTTGGCGTTTAAATCGCCGGTCAGAATGTGGAAGTCTTCTACCGAGTTCAAGCGCAGAGATCGAAAAAGTATATCAAGCTCTGTGATGCTGAGGTGCTGCATGTGCATAGGGCGCTAATATGTACAATTCCTGTCTATTACGGACACAATGCAGACACTTGGAACCTACGAACTTTACCGTCATACGAGTACAGTGGATCACAGCTTATTTGACCCGCACCCCATTTACAAATTCAAGCAAGTATGGCTTCTTAAAGAAAAAAGTTATCAGCAAAGTAAGAACCCAGAAAGGTTAATTGAGATTTAAACTTAAACAAAACAGTTTAATTAAAGAAAAACAGAATTATTTAAATTTTCAAATCCCACAGCTTATAACCCACTCTATGTAATGAACAGCTACGACCACATCAAATTGGAACAATGGTCCTTGTTGCGTCTAACTCTTAGTTGTTACATTGGCAAATAGAGTATTGGTTTCGGTTAGTTTTCATGAAGGAAGCACGTGTTACGATGATAGAAAAGCGCACAACAATTGAGCAGCATGAGATGGTATCCCATCACTACAAGAATGGGCTTTCTTCTAGGAAAATAGCCGAAATGGTTAATACACCAGATGGCAAGGTCCGTCCACCCATTGTTTTGTGTTCGAGAATCGTCTTGAAAACAAAGGAACAATTCATTGAATACACAATGGATAAAATCGTGTTTCTTAATTGGGGAATAAAAGATACTTTTCGGTTTTAGCAAGACAACCACCCGAAACATACTTCAGGAATTGTCCAAACTTGGCTAATTTATAATTGCCCAACGTTATGAATCCGCCGGCACATGTTATTGAACGCAAATATTCGCAAACGCCAGGTTTCGAATAAAAACTTTTTGAAATCCGCCTTAATTGAGAAACGGGCAAGAAGGCCTTGTGTGTGATGATAACTTCTTTTGTTAAAAAGCCATACTCGCTTCAAGTTGTAAATGAGGGATGGGTCAAATAAGCTAAAACTAACTTAACTAAACACATAATACATAATATACATATAATATATTGGGTGTTTTGTATTTTTTTTGTTGTTTTTGTTTCTATTATTATTTTTTTGTGAAATTAAACTGGAAATTAAAACTGTACTAAATCTATCCGCCACCCTAAAAGTAAACTGTGAGCCACTGTATATAATTGTATGCTTAAAATTGTTTTTCATGAAGGTCGTAACACCTCCTCCCTCGTGTGGCGTTGGGTCGGTCTCTTCGGATTATTTTGTAGAAACTGTGCCGGATTTTGTGCTTCTGGCTTAGCTTTGTTTCGCTAACCAAAATTGCATCAGGGCTTTCGTCCTGCAACAGGTGGAAAAGTACGGCTCTTCGCTCAATTCTTATCAGTGAAATCACATTCACCAATAGGATCTTTAAGTAACTCTCTACCGTCGCACTTATTACGATTGTAGGTGCGCTAGGCCAGGCAGGAGCGAGACGATTCTATTCACTTGAGTCGCCTGCTCATGGATATGCTTTGTATCTGGCCGGGGCTGCATTTCTCAGTTCGACGCGGCGTGCCCGAACCGTTGGCAGCGGATACATTGTAAAAGGTTTCATTGCCTTCTTAGTATTTCCGATTTTATAGACTGGGATGCCAAGGAAGTAATGGTCCTTAGCCTCTCCGGCTTACTGTTCAGTGTGAGTTCCATTTGTTCACGTTAGTCATTAAGGCGGTGGATGGCGGATGATCCATTCAGCCGATCTTCCGACACCGAATTCGACATTTCTTTTTATGTATAATGTATTTATGTATTGTATATTATGTACAGGGCTGTAAGGTACTTCAGTATTTTAGGACTTACTTTTTCAAGTGCTTACAAGTACATTTAAGTATCTTAAATACTCTCAAGTACCTCAAGTACTTTCAAGTATCTCAACTACTTTCAAGTACTTACCAGTATTCAAGTATTCACAAAAACATAAATATATTTTACTTTAAATATTTACAAGAGAGGCATATTGTTTGGCCAATAAAAAAAACAAACCAATAAAACCCATTACAGTGACTGTTCTCTCTGCTTCGCAACTCTTTATTGGATGAGAATTTTGAGAAACTTATGTTACTAAAAGCAAATTCATTTTCTAATTAAAGTAAATAATAAGTTTATTATTTTAAATTATAACAGTATTAGGAAGCAATAAAATTAATGCTATCTTATGATTCTAAAAGTTTTTTTTTTCGAAGTACTTGGAAGTACGTCAGTACTGCTCAAGTACTTGGAAGTACGTCAGTACTGCTCAAGTACTTGGAAGTACGTCAGTACTGCTCAAGTACTTGGAAGTACTGTAGTACTGCTCAAGTACTTATAAGTTCTCTCAAGTACTCTCAAGTACTTAGAAGTAGTGCTCTTGATTTTACCCGGGTAATACCCAACTTAGCAATTACCCGGCACTGTCGGCTGTCGGGTACCCGACAATACCGGGTAATAGGTTATCAAGGGCCATAAATATTCTTATTTGATATAAAAAGTAAGTAATGTGGTGGTCAATATAAGGGAGAGAAAGGAAAAGAAAAAAAGGCGATGAAAATATAGTTTATAATAAGAATAATATAAATGTAACATGCATTAACAACGACTTCTTAATTATTTAAAGTAACTACATATGTATGTATATACATATGTATGTATATACATACAGACTGTGGGAAAAGGGGAAATCGTACCAGCTGCATTGGAATCAATATGAATGAATATGTCTATTTTTTTTTGTTTTTTTGTCTCTGTGTGCTAGGTTTTTTTGTGTTAATCTTAATAGTTAAAAAAACTGAATTCTGGATAAAATTTAGTTATATCTATTTTTATATTATATTATTTTATATAATTTTATCATTAGAGTAGCAGCAAGAGGAAAAAGCATGAAGAAAACTTTTTTCCACAGGGGGTTTGAACACGGGATCTCTAGTTCCTGAACCGAACACTCTTATTTTTTTTTTTTTAGTTTTTCATTCATTTTTATTCATAATTTCTTAGATCTATCTTACCATAGACAAAAATGCTTAAAAACCAGCTTAACTGTCTTAACAATCTGGATATCTTACTGGCCCTAGGCGGACACTCTAAAATAGACGTAACAACTTAAATCTATGTCTTTCGACTACTATATCAACTTACCACTAACATTACTATATCTAGCTTAAGCTAAGAAAAATGTTTTTTTATTAAAAACTTAGCATATGACCATTTTTTGTAATATAAAACTTACCTAATAATACTACCCTAATGTAACTAAACCTAACTTATTCTACCTTAACTAAAATATATATATATAAATTATATACATAATATATATTTAATATATATATCTTTTTTTTTGTTTTTTTTTTATATACAT
Organism: Merodon equestris; assembly: GCA_958301585.1. Classification (NCBI taxonomy): domain Eukaryota; kingdom Metazoa; phylum Arthropoda; class Insecta; order Diptera; family Syrphidae; genus Merodon; species Merodon equestris. The sequence continues at coordinate 50,434,275 of OY284414.1, read as the reverse complement.
ATATACTACTACTACTACCCTACCCTACCTTACCCTACCCTAGCCTATGTAAGCCTGCCATTGGTGTTAGGCAGGCCATGCCTTGAAGAGGCTGAAGCTCTCAAAGTGTGCACTGACGTAGCTCTCTTCAGCCACCAAAAGCGTTGATGCTGTCGGACTACGTCTCCTCGATCCCGGCGTGAGACCGATCTGCAGAACCTGAGGCGCTCGGGCTCACGGAGCGCGACATTGGGTTCGTAGAGGAATCGCCGTTCCACGGAATTGCGACCCACGTGGAAGATTAGCGGTACCGCCAATCTATCCTGGATCAGCCCACATCTATCTAAATAGAGGAATGGTTCTGGCAGCACAAAGCCATTAAGGCGCACTCTCTCGTGATATAAACCGTTGGGGTAGTAAGCCCCGAAGATCAAGCTATTGATCGAAGTCATTGCTCTCGCAACGTGGCTTCGAATCAGTTTGATCAAAAAATTATCTATCCGTACAATCCTGGCCCTATTGTATAGGACCTCGTTCGGGTAAAATTGCGTGTACTCAGATTCGGGTGTCCTATCTAGCCCAAGACAAGTCATGAGACATTGTCTCTCAAACACCCGAATCATTTCCATTAAGCTGTCCCTCACATTGAACCAGACGGGACATCCATAGGCAACCATGGCCCTGATTAAGGCCATGTAGCAGATTACCTTCACCCTAGAATCAAGTTGGCTGCTATGGCTCTTGTCAGAGCGAAAGCGCCCCGGGGCCTTGCCAGAGCAGCAAAATATAGATACTGATCCAGCACGATCCCAAGGTATCTGACTACACCTTGTCTCGCCTGCGGACGCCCGTCCGGTCCTAAAATCAAGAACCTGCGCCAGTTTTTTCTAGTGTCCCGAGAGGCCCTAGACAAAGGCGTTCTGTACAATATAGATTCTGATTTCTGGAAGTTTCAACTTCCAGTCATCACAATACTGCTCAATTTTTTCGAAGTTACGCTGCAGAAGAATAACAATAACGTCGATCGTTGGACCTGATCTGTACGCGATTAGGTCGTCTGCGTACGCTATTGAATGGTGAAGAGAAACTAGCAGATCGCTTAGGTAATGCTGAAAAGATTCGGCGAATTTACCGTACCCTGTTGCAGTCCATTTTTGATTTCAAATGGTTGGGTAGAAGTCACGTTGGCAATTTCCACTACGAACTTTCTACCTGTTAACATGTCAAAAATCATATACATATAGCAGTGGTTTACTTATGCCCAGCCGACTGAGCTTGTAATAAAGACCTTCTAACCATACGGTGTCGAAGGCTTTTTCCAAGTCATTCAGACAGGCACCCGTGCATTGGTTCTTGCATTTATTCCATTGGATATCCGACACAAGCTTCGACGCGGCATGAGTAGTGTCATGCCCCGCTCTGAAACCGAATTGGTTATCCGGGATGATTTTATTGTCCTCAACCCATTTAGACAGGGCCCTTCGGATCACCTTCTCGAAGACCTTGCTGATACTCGGAAGGAGACTTATTGACGGGAGATTTTCCTAAGTTCCTACACAAGACACACTCGAGCTGCTCTCTATCCGCCACCTTGTCTTTCCCAAGGTCGCATTCCTCATTCTTGTGGTTCCTTGCACACTTAAAGCATCGAGGCTGCATTTCGCAGTTCGACGCGGCGTGCCCGAACCTTAGGCAGCGGATACATTGCAAAATGTTTCGATCGCTGGTTTTGGTTGTTGTTGTCCAGCTGCTTTCAACGTTGATGGTGTTGGTGATGGCGCCCCTTTCCTCGCTTCGACCTGCAGCTTTTCAATCGAAGTAGTGAGGGAGGGGCGCTTAATTAGATTGGGCCTCGGGTTGACCCTTCTGCTCCTCTTCATGACGACGGCCGGTGTTGAGAAATCGGATGATAAATCACCCGATTCCGACTCCGTATGACGTACCGGTTTTCCTCCACCGTCTCCCGACATCTCCTCCTGCTGCTTCCAACTAATTCAGAAGCAGCGGAAAGAAACGAAAGAAAGCGCACACGAAAAACTTTCCTTCCGACTGCGGGTCGGGCACTTAACCACTGGGCTAATTCGAGTTCCCCGAATACTTCGCCTACACGCGCACTTATATTGTTTATAATTGTTTTTACACTTTGCTAGCTGAAACACTACCTACTCCTTCACTGATCTGTGATCAACTGAATCGAACACTCTACCTCTATGCTAATGTAATTATTGCGAAAACTTCGCCCAAACGCGTACTTGAAAATTTCGATAGTTTTTATTTTACACCATTAAGTTGAAACACGACTGCTCAATACCGTTGTCTGTCATTAACATGACAATTGACCATAGAAGGGGTAAATGGACTCCATCCTGTGGGAAGCGTTTTGAAACTAATCCTGTCATTGTCCTATCAGATGTAGTTGTGCTAAAAGGGATTTCGTGATCTCTGGGACGACCGACGCTCGTATGAGACAAGGTCAAATTGAGAACTGCTTCAAATTTAAGCGAGCCTCTACATGTCTAATTATTTTTTTAATTTAATTTTATTGTAGGCCTTTCATGGTTGATGAGACTTTACCATTATATTTTTATATTTTTTCCAGTGTCAATCTGAATGTTCGAGAAGCTTTTCCATTAGAGCTTATCCCATTCAAAACAATACCAAACTGATAAAACGATAGGATTTAGGCGATAGGATCATTGCGTTTTCAAATTATTGCTGATCCGAGCCGACTTTATTCTATGAGCCTGTCAAACAGGTCGTTGGTCAGTGATTGGTGAATTACTGAATGCCTCGAATAAGGTCTCCAAGGTTTTTTTACGATTGCCAATGAATATGCACCCCAGTTACGGAACAGTTCTAACTCATAGATGTGCTCCCTGGACAGATCTCTGCAGCGGTAGATAACGAGTCAGTAGTCTCGCAATGTTTTCCCCAACACACTAAGAGTAGATTTATATTCCGTCCAATAATTGGTCCGTATAGTCGGAACAAAAATCTGACTCTTTATCGCAAATTATTTAAAATAGGTGTCTTTTTAAAAGTAGGAAATAGGTATTTCCTTTAGGAGTTTCTTAGTTGTCGTAGCAGATTTCAAAAGCATATCTTTTTGGGCGGCAAATTTGTACCGATTTGGGCTCAACTAATTAGCTCTGGCTGATATCGACTCGAATCGTTTGCCTTTCCAGATATTTTTATTCTGATATGTTGGTGAACAAAGAGTGAAGCTTCATTTAAAACATGCCAGTTTGAAATGAAAGTTAACTTGATTGGGTACCAATATTTTAAACCGGTGACTTTTTTTTTTTATTTTTTTTATTTTTTATTTTTATTGCAATCTAGTCTTAAGACTAATAAGCAATTTTGTTTTATCTTAGATTTAAAAAAAAATAACATTAAAAGTTTAATATCACAGCATTAAACATATATACTGGTTTACATTACATAATTACATATAGACTATAATACATTATATAATCTGTACAAGCTCAAAAGGTTTAGTTCTCTTTAGTCGCCTAAGAAGATTTGTTTGGTCCAAGAGCGGGGCGGTTTCGGGGTTCGTGTGGTGATGAAGTCGGTCCTGATGCTTCTTAGCGAATTTGTGTATTTCATCCTGTACGAATTCCACGTCGAGGTCTCGGTGAAGATCGGCGTTCCTGATGTAGTAAGGTGCGTTTACAATATTTCTCAGCACCTTGTTTTGGAATCGTTGTATTGTTTGGATGTTACTTTTTTTGGTACAACCTCAAAGCTGAATACCATAGGTCCATATGGGCTTTATGACTTATTTGTAGAGTAGAATTTTGTTGTATGTTGATAGGCAAGATTGTCTACCTATAATCCAGTACATCTTTTTATAACGAATACCCATCTCCTCTCGTTTTTTCTTGACATGAGCTTTCCAACGGAGTTTTGCATCCAGGGTCATACCAAGATACTTTGCATGATTTGCGTACGGTATGACTTGGTTGTTAATGAATACTGGCAAGTACTTTATTTTTCTGTTTGTAAAATCAACATGTACAGATTTAGCTTCGTTTAATCGTATTCTCCATTTTTTTGTCCAATTCTGAATGTGCAGTATCGCCTCTTGAAGTGTATGAGTTGAGTCCTCATTACTTTCCGCAACTGCCAGTAAAGCCGTGTCATCAGCGAATGTTGCCATCATGTTACATTCTAGGGTTGGAATATCATGAGTGTACAAAAGATAGAGTAGTGGCCCAAGAATACTTCCTTGGGGTACACCCGCTTTGATTTCTTTAAGTTCTGAATATAAGGTTACAAAGTCTATCATACCATTCACCCGGATAATTCTGCTAGGGCGGGAAGCGCTGTTATTGTAAAAGAAAATATAAAGCATTACGAGGAGCTAAAAATTCAAACAAACAAAATACAATTATCAGCTGTAGTTATAAAGGCAACAAATTACCCCATAGTTGTTGCTAGTATTTACTGTCCTCCAAAATATTCAATCCAAAAAAAAACGAATATACTCAACTTTTTGACCAATTGGGACAAAAGTTTATTATCGGAGGTGACTTCAATGCGAAAAACACGCATTGGGGATCAAGACTAACGACAACTAAGGGAAGAGAGCTCCTAAACGCAATTAATGACAACAGGTGCGATGTCTTATCTACTGGAAAGCCGACTTACTGGCCTACCGATCCAGAAAAAATCCCAGATCTCATTGACTTCTTCATAGTGAAAAACATCTCGAGTAACCTTCTGAGAATTGATGAAAGTCACGACCTAAGCTCAGATCACTCACCTATTATTCTCACTATGAGTTCGAACTTTCCACACAACGAAAGTAATCCAGCTCTTACTAATAAGCGAACAGACTGGGTAAGCTTCAAATCAAATCTTGAAGAGAAGATAGAAACACTTACACCAATACTATCTAAAGACCAACTTGATTCAGAGGTTGAAAAATTTATCAAAGACATTCAAGTCTCAGCCTGGGAAAACACTCCTAGTACCAAAAAAAGATTAAAGGGCAATTACTACCCCCAACAAATTAGAGAGTTAATTGCCGAAAAGCGGAGAGCGAGGAAGAAATGGCACCAATCCAGAGCTCCTCGGGATAAAAAACGGTTCAATAATTTAGCACAAAGAGTTAGACGAGCAATTAAGGATCTTAAAGATTCTGAAATTAATTCCTTCCTCCTAAATCTCAACAACAACAAAAATACGGAGTACTCCCTCTGGAAAGCTACTAGAAAGTTAAAAAGACCAATCACTCACCTTCCACCATTAAAAAGAAAGGATGGAAGGTGGGCTAAAAGCGACAAGCAAAAAGCTGAAAGATTTGCAGAGTACTTAGAGGACATTTTTCAACCAAACCCAGCGGAGAGTGATCTGCCCACTCGAGAATTATTACTAGAAGAAAATGAGGATATATCCAGCACGTCGCCTTCAGAGGTGAAAGAGTACATAAAAGCCTTAAAAATGAAAAAAGCGCCAGGATTTGAACTGATAACGGGTCAAATCCTGAAGCAGCTCCCAAGAAAAGCACTCTTAAAACTAACGTGCATTATCAACACCGCATTCAAACTGAAATACGTTCCTCAGTTATGGAAAGTAGCTGAAGTTATCATGATAGCCAAACCCGGAAAACCACCGCAGGAAGCTTCGTCATATTCAGAAACCGGTGACTAAAAACAAATTGGTACTTCCCCTGCAGTGTTAGATTGCCCGTAACCACCCTACATAGTGCATTAGAGCGTACCTACTCCAAAAGTGTGGGGTATTAATGAATGCACATGTTCAAATTTTTATGTACGTAATCCCAATCTTACTTTGGCTATCCTACTGGATCTCCTACTAGCTGATTGGTACATAAGTGGCCAACAGCTTCAAGGAAAGAAATTCTAAAATGAAAACCCACTTGGCAGTTACCATTTGAATAATAAAGTTCAAACAATTATTGTAATCTTTTTTTCTGTTAACATGATCACTTTGAATTCCTACTCGCTTAAGTGAGGAGTATTTTATTTGGCGCCAATCAACGGACATATTTTTGAATTCCCACTCATCCTAGTGCGGAATACCATTCTTAGCGTAGTATTTTACGTCTTGGGATTATCATAGAATATTAATTTCTCATCCCCAGTCACAAAAAGCGAAGTAAAAAACCTTGGCCTATCAACATCTATCGATTTCAATTCATGAGAAACCCCATTGCCTTGCTTCTGAATCAGTCTCATGCATTTGAATCGTATAGAAACTTCTTGCTAAGTTCTTCTTCTTAGATGGCGTTACAGCTCACGGAGAGCCAGAGCAAAGCTTCTCTCATTCACTTATGTTGTGTGCGATTTGTTTTTCACACAAATTAACGGGATCTACAGTGTAAAATCTATAGATTCCGAACGGCGAGCGCCGATAAGCTTTTTCAAGGCAAGTGTACTACGGGGGGTTCTGCCAGTACCCCGCCGAGGAGAGAAGTAGCATGATGAACATTCGATAGCGTTTGTATTATCTTGATCTGAACTCGCTCATCGTGCGTCAGAGTACCCATTGCGCCACGGCGCTCTTGCTGAGTAACTTCCAATAAATTTTTCAGCTCCATTTGCTTTTGACTTGGACTTCTATCGAGTAATGCCTCCAATTCTTTATGTTCGAATTTTTGTGTTTATTTTATGCTTCGGTGTTCTACTCCATTTCTTCTAGGTCCATTTGTTATATTAATATTTGCTTTACTTGCCGAACACATCATCGATGCTTATAATAAGAAATATGTTCTTATCATGACATTTTGGGAAATGCAACGAATTGCAGCATTGTATGTCACTTACCAAACAGCAAGACCTAACAACAAACGAATCAGCGAATTACAGCAACATGAAAGTGTGTCAACTGACGAATCGAATGAATGACCGATTCACAGGTCAGTAACAACAGCTGAATAGACCAAATTTAGGTATAATTAATTGTCGAGTTAGTTTTAAGAAACAGAATTGGGAAATAAAGGTAGAGGTAATCTAGCTCCTGTTGTTTTTTTAAGAAAAACTATTTATATTTAATAACTGGCCCCCAACGACATGTGCAGGGACGGGTTAAGAATATCTCTGCAGCGATACCTCTCGCTTGTCGTAAAAGGCGACTAAAACAAAGATAAACAAAAATCACATCTAGGCAATTTAGAAAACATCAAGGTGAGGCTAGGGATATACCACCATTAAACTGCCCCACAAGTGTGCATGCAAATCAGTGGGTTGACACGACTGGAGATCACCGGTGTTGTAAGAGTAAGATCAAACAAAAAAAAAAAAAAAATCTGGAGCATGCCCGTGTCAAAAAAGGAGGGGAAGAAAAGAAAACGGTCAAACCGTAGCATTATGGAAAAGAACGCTAAAAGGAGAAGCACTAACCCGCCAGGCACAACTAATGGTCGTGATCCTGGGACGAGCAGCAATGCTCGGGTCAGAGCTATAGGATTTCCGGGGGATAGCAAAGTAATGCAACGGCGTAAGCCACACTTAAGAGTCGCTAAGAGTAAGTTGGAACGTTGGAAGCATGAGTGGTCGCAATTATGAGCTTGAAGAAATGATGGTTAGAAGGCGAGTAGACATCCTGTGCGTAGTCGGGCACGTTTCTTGGACGTTAACACAAAAGCCTACAAGATGTTTTACTATGGATTGCAACAAAAAAAAAACGGAATCGCCATCATCTTTGCGGCAGAGCTACTTGGCAACGTCTTAACCATTTCAAAGTCCAGTGACCATTTGATGGCTCTCAAATTGGTGATGCATGGTGAGGTGTGAAACACCGTAAGCGCATATGCCCCTCAAGTAGGATGCGAACAAAAAGAAAATATGCATTCTGGCTAGATTTCCACAACCTTGTCAAAATCATACCAAAGGAAGAGCTTTTGTTTGTTGGGGGAGATTTAAACGGACATGTTCGAAAGACAAACGAAGACTATGAAGACTACCACGGAGGGCTGGGATACGGCACCAGGAACTCTTCAGGTGAAGATATCCTAAACATGTGCAAGTCGTACGGTCTTATAGTGTGTTCGTCAAACAAAGCCGGCACCTGATCACTTATAGCAGCGGCGGAAATGAAACTCAAATAGACTATCATTTGGTATCCAGTTTCATGAAGCCACGAGTTAAAGATTGCAAAGTGATCCTGGAGACGCGATCGCCCCTCAACACCGTCTCCTCCTGACCGATTTTTTTATGGAGGCGAGTAAGAAGTCAAAGCAGCAAACGAACGTGTCTGAGAGAATCTAGTGGTATAAGCTGGATAAAGGAAAAGGCGAAGCTTTTATTACCAACATGAGAAACTACCTCTCTTCCATTATCGATGAGGTCGGTAATGAGGAGTGCAGAGCACAAGACATGTGGGATTCCCTACAACAATCTGGCATGGAGAAAGCCAAATCACTGCTCGGAACATCTAAAGGCCCCTGCCAAAAAAAGAAACCTGGTGGTGGACAGACGAAGCCAAAGCAGTGATACACGAAAAGAAAATGGCTTTCTAAGCTTGGTCAAAGTGCTCTTCTACTAATAGAGAGGAAAAAGCTCGCCGTGAAAAGATATATAGACATTGCAAAGGTATCGCGAAGAAAAAGTGCGCCGAATTCAAAGCGAAAAGCATGGAAGGCCTCTATCAGGAGTTGGAAGAAATATCGTCTTCCGCGTCTGACAGGAACCAGGCTACCCAAGAGCTTCGACAAAGCAATTTGAACAAAGGGGCAAATATCTTTAAGATAGCCGCCCAGAGAAGAAGAAATGCTCAGGAGATTCGTTTCCCAAAGTTTATTAACAATGCTGAAGGCCAACTCCTTGTGGAAAACGAAAAAATTCTCCACAGATGGCGACAGTATTGCGAGGAACTTCTGAACGAACAGTTTCCCCGAGTGTACTTTCCAAGAGCCGCCCCGAATCATGCCAAAATATCCGACATCACAGTCGAAGAAGTTCGGTACGCGGTTAAAAACTCCAAGAAAAGAAAAGCTGTTGAGCCGGACGGGATATCCTCTGAGTTCTGGAAAAAGATGGGAGACATCGGGTCTAGATGGCTCATGGTTCTTATCTCCAAACTTATGAGAGGCGACACTATGCCTAATCAATGGAGGGAAAGCTATCTTCTTCCTTTGCACAAAGGAAAGGATGACACGCGAAATTGTGATAACTACCGTTCTGTCAAGCTGATGTCGCACACCATGAAGATCGTTGAACGGGTATTAGATAGCCGACTGCGGAAAATAATACGACTATCTGATGACTAGTGCGGGTTTGTCTCGAGTAAATCAAGGACAGATGCAATCCAAAGTATAAGGTCATGATGGAAAAGCATCGTGATTCTTCGTGCGAGTGATCATGGATATGTACAAGAGAGCAACGACAAGAGTAAGATGCACCGCAGGAGTCACCGAAGAATTCGCAATCAAAGTCGGTGTCCACCAAGGGAGCGTCCTCAGCCCACTGCTCTTTATAGCAGTCCTTGATTGCTTGCTTGAAGGAAAAGTGACGGACCCCAAATGTGCACCAGCTATTCTTTGCTGACGATGGAGCCATTACAGGCGTCCCTACAACGAGCACTTGATGTGTGGGTGGACATTTTTGAGGGACACGGGTATCGTATTAGTTCAAAGAAGACAGAGTATCTGTGCTGCCCGTTCTCTGACCGTCATCAGCCTATTCCAGACATTTACTTGAATGGAAGAGTGCTTCCCAAGAGTGAAAAGTTTAAATATCTGGGATCTATGATTAATAAAGAAGCAACTTGTGATGACGACATCAACCATCGCGTAAGCGTAGGGTGGATGAAGTGGCGGGAAAACTCCGCCATCTTCTGTGATTGAAAAATGCCCCCTAAGCTGAAAGGAAGGCTCTACACAAATGCAAAAACACCAGCATTTGATTGGCCTCAGCGATGAAGTAATCCCAAACCGGGAAGCCTGCCGCTACTTTCTGAGGTCAAACCGGCGGACCAGTAGGAATGCAGTTAAGTGGGAAGGTTATGGTCCTACACTTCTGACCATAATGACGCCGGAAAAAAAAAAGGAAACGAAGAAGAAGAACTGGCCCCCAACGTGGGTCTGCAATCGTGGACTGCCGTTAGAAAGGTGATAACTAAGCCGGATAGTTACGTGAACAGAAGCGAAGACAAAAACAAAAAAAAAACAACTCTAGCAATAACCATTCTATTGTTCGCCCGTACAAAACTAAAGCGATAACCAATTGAACCTGTTGCAAATCGGTGAGTGATAACTATTCATGGTAAATCAAGCTGTATTAGCTGTATTACTGTTCAGGAAAAGAGGCCTCTGATACCCCACATAAGGGCAAAAACTAATCAACTTCAAATTTAAAACGTTGATAGCCGCCTTGACTCACGCAGCAGCCCCGAACCTACCAACATTGGTCAACAAACCGATGGACTTCGAGTTACTGCTAACTTAATTGTAAGTTTTGTATTTAAGGAAACTATTATCCGCATCATCCACAGTAAAATTTATCAAACATCAAGGAAAAGAAAAAAATGTTCTTTATGTTAGTCATAATACTTTACTTACTGAACTCATAAAAATCCTAGAAAAATCCTAGAAATCCTAAGAAACAACTCCTATTGTTAATTGACACAATTTAGACTAAATATTTCTAATCCAAATAATTTATTTAGATCAGCTCGTCTTGAAATACTTGGAGCAAATTTTGAAGCTTTCCAACCTTCCGTTTCTGGTTCCGTTCCCAATCCTCCCAATTCTATCATGAATCCAGCATCTGACATCAATAATGATACGAGTATAGCCAACCAATAGATCTTACTAATCATAGAAATTTGTGGGACATGGATAAGATTCCTGACGAGGTAAAAAGCCTCAGAGAAATCTCTGGCCAACCACACGAATTTAATCCTTGAAAGAAGAGTGTCGATAGAAAACTCAAAATCAATGCTCATAGATTTTGAGCATTCCTAATATAGATTTTTATAGAATTTTATCAGTAATCAGAGATAAGGTTACGGGTTACGCAGATGTCGTTCTAAAATCTTATAAGTTATAACACTCCACTGAACTAGGAAAAAATGTCTTACTTTACATTAAGCAGATAGGAGAGATTTAGGAACCCTCGAATACCAGATGACAACTCTGGTACAGGGCAGTAGTACGATCCCTGAATTCTACCAGGCCGCTAACCACCACTTGTCGCTATACTCAATAAATTAGGATCAATGGAGATGAGTGAAGAGTCTTTAAGTAACATGACGCTCGACATCTTCGTTAAAGGGTTGAGAAGAATCTGCCCAGGCTACTCAGTTTTCGTGAACTTTCGAGCACAACGTGCAAATAACTCACAACCTAGTTCATACCCAACACAAACACTGCTCCCAGATGAGAATTCCATCCCCAACTACTTCATAACCCTCGCAGTCCTCAGCCACTTCAATTCCACAAGCAAGCAACCACATTCCACAGAAGTTCATCAACCATTCGAAACCCAGAGAATTTACCATACTGAAGGAGCCGACCAAAACGAAGAAAAAATGAAGGAATACGAAAATGAAATGAATCAAGAAGACCAAAATCATGACCAGACACTAACGGACTACGTTGATTCTACAAACGACAAAGATGACTCTTACTTTGACGAATCCGAACTAGTCAACCATATATATTTTTTAGACTAAGGACCTGTTCGCTTCCATGTTTTGAGCAGACTGCCGAAAGCGGAGAGACACTCAGATTTTTAATAGATACAGGATCAAACAAAGATTATATTCAATCCCGTCATATCAGAAATCCTCTCTTATTTTTTGCGTCAAAATCAATAGGAGGGAGCGTGAAAATCACCCACCACACCTTTGTTCAATTATTTGGCCATAATACAGCATAATAGACAACGACATCCTGAGAACCTCACACATGGGTAAAGAACAGTCTGTTTTCCGACCCCGACAAGAAACTAACGTAGAAGTGAAAGGCGGTCCCATTTACTCGAGATCATATCCTTACCCCATTGCATTGGAGGAAGAAGCAGAGAAACAAATAAACGAAACGAAACGAAACATCCAAATCGACCTATTTGGTTTGGTTTTGCGCAGGTGATCCGATGAGCTTGCAATATAAGTCGGAAATCGGCCAGACGCTGACTTTGCAAGATCATCATTTCACCTGTGCAATCACAATATAATGGAAATGGTCCTACGGTGGTTGTTTGATAGCCGCGGCGCTGGTCATCGTTGTGGTGAGATGTTGCGGGGTAATGTACGACGGGGTAATGTAGGTTAGGATGTCTAGGGGGCGACGGGGTGACAGGTGGCCGCCGTAATTCCTCCTCCCTTAGAGTAGAGTGAGGGCCACAGTGACGGCATGGAAGGAGCGAGTGACTGCAATGATGTCATCTGGACAGGAGCGGGTATAGGCTGGAATGATGCGCTGAAGGCTGGAAAGGCTGGTCTATCGGTTTATTTTCTTGGTGGTAATGATGATGCTGATGATAAGCGTAGTGATTATGACGCACAGAGTAGTTGTAGTTCAGGATTTTGGTTGACGTCTTAACTTCTAACACCTTAGCTTCTGTCTCGAAGTTTTTGGAGACTTAGGACTTCGGTTGTTCTGTTTGAGTATATCTCGCTGCTTGGTGGCGGAGGGATGTGCACTGCATCCCAAAATATGTCTGGGTCATCTTTGTAAATTATCCCGTTGGCTTCGACCGTGCATCCTTTGAAATATATTAGGGCTCTGCCTTCTATGGAGAATGAGTTTGAGCTGCATGAGGAATTTATTAATAATTTATTTATATTAATGAATAAAATAAAGTTTGGTTGTGGTTGCTTGTATTTATTTTGCCCACGTCACTGAGATGGCAATGAGCTGCCATGTTCTTCATCAGCTTCCCAATACATTTAGAGTTGTTGGTATCTTCCTCCAGGGTTGGATTTGTGCAGTAGTACGTTTCTTCTATTTTGGTGCAAAATGCGTCATAGTTTTGTATGTGATCTTCATTATAATTTATAGTATGTATGGTTTTGATGTTATAAGCTTGGAATTATTTATTGGAAGTGGTATTATTTGGTACATGTAATATCTTTCCTGAGATATAATAGGTATGCGTATATTAAAAATGATTTTTGAGTCATTATACTCGGCTTGTAGATTTAAAAATTCATATATTTTTTCAAGTGCATTGATATATATTTCTTGTTTTTGTAGTTTATTTTTTATATATTTAAAAATTCTTCGTGTGTTAGTAAAAGCTTAGCAATAATGTTAAGTTTACTTATTGTTGAACTTAGTCCGTCTATTAGACCTCGTTTGTATTTTTTGAAAGGATATAGTGTTAACAATTTCCTAGTCAGTTCGTTAACCTTAAGCTTTGTTATTCGTAAGGAAGATGTTATACTAGCTTTCCGTTCGAATATGTTAAGAGATTGATAATATCTTGAACATTTTTAATATGGTCATCTATGTCAATGATATGTATTAAGTTTTGATAAGTTTTAATGTCTTGAAGGTCCTAGTCGGAGTGGCAAAGAGCTATGGTTTCGGGGTAAATGCAAGGTTTCTATTACTTGTGCAAAGGTGGGGGCAAATCTGTAAAGAGGTTAGTAAGGGTAGTAGCAGTGAGAAAATTACCGTATATTACTGTAGTGTGGGCAGTGAGGACAGTGTTCTATATTCTATTGGTTCTATTTTTCTTTCTTAACTTAATTTTATGCATTTTCTTGTTATTTCTTGTATGAATTGTTACTTTATTGTTTTTGCCTGCTATGTGTTTTGAAAACCTTGGGGTTAACTTATTCCATCTGGCTTCCTTTCTAAAGAATACCTAATTTTCCAATACCTCTTCTGGTTCTTCTCTTGTTTTGTTTAATTTGTCGATTCTTGTTTTAGTTATTATTTCGGCTTTTTCTAGATTTTAGGATATAATTCACTTAGGAAGTCATTTAGTTTTATTAGGTATTCATGTTCGTTTGAAAAGGATAGTGTTTTATGAAATTTATAGGGTCGGCCAAAGAAAAATTCGTAAGGAGTATGCTTTGTTGCTGAATGGATGGCATTATTGTACGTAATGAGTGTTTCCGATAGTAATTCTTCATGAGTGATAGTGAGTTTATTCTCTTTTCTTTTTGAAACGATCAGCCTGTATATTTCTGTTAGGGTTGAGTGCAGTCTCCCAACTGGAGAATTACTGCTGGTTTGTTGGAAGGATGTTACGTGGAGGTCAATGTCATGTTGTCGGCAAAGATCTTTAAAGGTATTTGACATGAATTGTGGCCCTTGATCACAGATTATTTTCCTTGGGATGCCGCAAAGGATAATTTAGTTCTTAAGACAATTGAGAACGGTAATAATGCTTCGACAAGTCAAACGCAAATTTGGAAAATTTATCTAAAGGGTCCGCCATCTAACGTTTTTTTTTTCAAGTAGTGCTTATTTCGTGAATGGTAACACTTAGCTCATGTCTGATTTGACAGATAATTCGTTTTATCCTTCCGCTGAACGAATATGGTTGTGTATACGCTTGAACAACGCTTCGCTAAGTGGGGCTGCGATTGACTTACAGAAGATGCCGATTTTGCCAAAAAAATCATCTTTTCAGATGAAGCTCATTTTGATCTTGGCGGGTATGTAAACAAGCAAAATTGTCGCATTTGGGGCACAGAAAACCCGCACGCATACATTGAAAAGCCGGTGCACTCAAAACGAGCCACTGTTTGGTGCGGATTTTGGTCCAGAGGCATAATTGGGCCATTTTTCTTCGAAAATGAGCAAGGAGTTGCCGTTACAGTCAATGGCGATCGTTATCGGGCCATGTTGAACGAATTTTTGTTCACCAAAATTGAAGAGGAGGATATTGGCAACATTTGGTTTCAACAGGACGGCGCTACGTGCCACACAGCCGAAGCTACACTCAATGTTTTGCGCCCTGTTTTTGAAGATCGCATTATCAGCCGCAGAGCTGATGTCGTTTGGCCACCTCGGAGCTGCGATTTGACACCGTTGGACTATTATTTGTGGGGTGCCGTCAAAGATAAGTGTTACGCCGACAAGCCAGAGACAATTGACGCTTTAAAGGACAATATTCGATAATGTGCTTAAAAATTGGACCGATCGTGTAGGCTACTGCATGGCCAGCCGAGGCAGCCATTTGAATGAAATTATTTTCCATTATTAACCGGAAGGATTGTACTTTCAAATAAAAAAATTTGAGAAAATATTCAGTAGTTTTTTTTATAGCATTTTCAAAAAAAAAAAAAGTTATTTGGCGGACCCTATATTAGGGTGAAAACTTGATTGTTGTTTATGGTATATATGTATATCTTCTTCTTCTTTTCCTTTTTCCGGCATTGTTATGGTCAGAAGTGTAGGACCATAACCTTCCCACTTAACTGCATTCCTACTGGTCCGCTTGTGGGGTCCGCCGGTTTGACCTCAGAAAGTAGCGGCAGGCTTCCCGGTTTGGGATTACTTCATCGCTGAGGCCAATCAAATTCTGGTGTTTTTGCATTTGTTTGCACCAATTGTTTTTCGGCCTGCCTTTTTTTTTTTTGTGGCACGGGCATGCTCCAGATTTTTTTGTTTGATCTTACTCTTACAACATCGGTGATCTCCAGTCGTGTCAACCCACTGATTTGCATGTACACTTGTGGGGCAGTTTAAGTTTAATGGTGGTATATGTGTCCCTAGGCTCACCTTGGTGTTTTCTAAATTGCCTAGATGTGATTTTTGTTTACCTTTGTTTTAGTCGCCTTTTACGACAAGCGAGAGGTATCGCTGCAGGGATATTCTTAACCCGTCCCTGCACGGAATGGTATATGTATGTATATTTCAGTACATAAGTTGCTTGCACTATTTTAAATACTTTGTCTTCCGCATAGATAGCACTTAATTTGTTTGGAGGCAAGTATTTTTTAAAGATATCTATCATGTTGTTTTCATTGAAACTCGGGTGACGTATTGTTCTTCTTTGCTTATTTTTGAAGATGGTTTCGACCGTTGTGGGTGATCCTCTATTACTCTCTTGTAGAATGATTTGGATATTCAATTCATTCAGTGGTTTTACCGAGATAGGAATCCCGTCATTCAAGTTCTCTTGGGGACTGTGAACAGTATTTATTGATTCGTCATTATTAAAAAGTTCTTGGTCTTTGGGGATGTTAGCCATTTCAACATTTTTTACGCGACTAAAGGGGTCAGCGTTTGTATTAAGGGTGCATTCCTTATACACCATCTCGTAGTCATACTCTTCCAATCTGAGCCGCCTTCTGACCAGTTTCGAATTGGGTTCTTTGAGGCTCATGAGCCAAGTCAAGTGTCTGTGGTCTGTTACAATCTGGAATCTCCTACCAAATAGGTATGGTCGGAAATATTTAGTTGCCCAGACGATGGCGAGAAGTTCCTTCTGGATTGTGGAGTAATTTCTTTCGCTCTCTGAAAGAGTTCGATTGGCGAACGCAATAGATTTATCGCTTCCGATGCGGCCTTGGGATAAGACTTCCCCTAATGCGCAATTACTAGCATTGGTAGTTAGAATAAAAGGTTTATTGAAGTCGGGATTTTGTAGTATCTATTTTGATACTAGCACCTTTTTTTAAGTAGATAGTGAGTGGTTTGGTCAGTTTGGCTAAGTCTTTTATAAATTTCCTATAATAGCCAATGAGACCTATGTAGGAAAGCTTTCATTTCGGTTCGCGTTTGTCGTGCGGGAAGTTTGTTAATGCGTTAATTTTCGAGGGGTTAGGTTTAATGCCTTCTGGTGTTATTATATCTAAGAATGCGATTTCTGTTTTCAAGAATCTTGAATCGATATCTTGAATTTTAAAATTTGAATCCCTTAATTTCTTGAATTAAGGGATTTTTACTTTTTAAGTGTTCTTGCAAGGAGGTGGAGTAAATAATTATGTCATTGAGGTAGACTAGGCATTTTTTTCCAACGAGTTCTTTTAAGACATTATCCATAACCCTCTGGAAGGTTGAGGGAGCATTTTTCAGCCCGAATGGCAAACTCATAGGGCCCTCCCTCAACTGAAAAGGCTGTTTCTTGTACATGCTGGGGGTACATTTCTATTTGATGAAAACCACTCGCCGAATCGAGTGTGGTAAAATACAGACACTTGCCCAGTTTGTCAAGTATTTCGGTAATGTTTATTTTCGTTATTTTTGTTGACTTTTTGGTAATCGATTACCAATCGCTATTTTTGAAGGCCATAGCATCTGCTTTTTTTGGGACAATACGTATTTTAGAGGTCCAAGGGGAGTATCTATGCCTAATTATCTCCTGTTCGAGCATTTTGTTTATCTGACTCTGAACTTCAGCCTTATGAACGAATGGATATCTATATGATCTGGTGTGAATTAGAATATCGTCGGTGGTATTGATATGTTGTTTAATTTGATTGCTGAAGGTAAGGGCTTCATCTTCTTTATACATAATATCAGTGTAACGTTTACAAAGTTTGAGAAGTTCCCTACATTCCTCACTGTTGAGGTGGTGGGTTCTTATAAGGGCACTGACTTCTTTTGCAGACATTTCTCCGTTAACTTCTTTTTTTATGTTATTGACTTCAACAAAATGTAAAGGGTCGTACAATTCAACTTCCAAATCTAAAGGCTGTTCCAGCAGGATTGTTTGTTCTTTTTCGGAAAAGTTCGTTAGTTCGAGTGTACTATACCATTGTTCAGCAGAATCAACATAGATGTTTCCTTTTTCTTTGTTAACTGGGAGTTTCGCTTTATTTTTCCATAAAGAGATTCTACTGTCTTATATTGTGGAGATCTCTTATTAGAGATGTCTCCGTTCGGTTGTCTGAATATTGTAGTATAAGGTTGGACTTTATTTCGTCCCAGATGTGCGGCGTGCATTCATATTGAGAATTTCGTGGGCCTGGCCCTCGATTTTGTGCCTGATGGCTCTAAGAAGTATCTGCCTGTAAGGGGTGCTATCCGTTCCCTTAATATATAGAAGAATCTCCTCGACGTTATTTAAGAACTCGAAAAGGAGTCTTGGATTTCCGTCGAATTTCGGGAGATCATTTATCGCGTCGGGGATTCTTAAGGAGTTGAATATATCAACCTGGTTAATTGCCTGTGTAGTTGAAGTCTGTTCAGCGTGGTGTTTAGTTGCCATTGTAGTTGAATTTAACGAAGAGGATGAGAAGGATGAAGAACCAGAGGTGATAGAGGTATCAAGGTTTGAGTTGTCTGAGTTTGAATTCTCCGGAATAGAGGTCAGGCTTTTAGATAGGTATCTTAATTTGTATGGCACAAATTTTGCTTTAGATTTACGTTTTTGTTCATCAGACATTAAAAAAAATATGTCTATATTTTATAAGTATATAGATTGTTATTCTTAATTAAAGGTTTTAGGCATAAAGTTATATAAATGTATAAAAATATGTGCACTTTATTTCAAATATGTTAAATGTGTAGATGTGTTTGCATTTGTATATTCAATATTCAATGTATGTGTATATGATGTATATGTGTATAAATATGTTTTTTTTTTAATTATACGCAAATAAATTTTTTTTTTTTTTTTTTATGATTATTTATTTATTATTTGCTGGATTGCCTTGCAGTAAGGATCGCAGCTTGTATTTTAAGTAGAGTGCCTTGCGATAAGGAACGTAGTTCTTTTATTAATACTGGAGTGCCTTGCGATAAGGTTCGCGGTGTTGCTGGAGCGCCTTGCAATAAGGATCGCAGTTCTTTTATACCGGAGTACCTTTCGATAAGGATCGCAGTATTTTGAATGATCACTAATACTAGCACTTACATGCACCCAAATGTGAAGACAGCGGTGATCAGCATCTGTTGAAATGTTGAATCCACGTACTCACATTTTTTGGTGAATTAAGGGTTAAAACCCAACAGTCCTTTTACCGGTGTCACTATTTATCTGCCACTATATACGTTGGTTTGGGACACCATAAAATAATCACTTTATTAACCGGGCGAGAAAGAAAACTGTTTCATTGAATTACACGGCTGCGCCAATTACGTTTGTAACAAGAAAAACTTCACAAAAAAAATATTTATTTCGACCTTCTCGGTCTTCAGTCACTCAACAAATTTGGTTTTACAATAGAGTTTGGTTTTGCGCAGGTGATCCGATGAGCTTGCAATATGTTTCTAGGTCGGAAATCGGCCAGACGTTGACTTTGCAAGATCATCATTTCACCTGTGCAATCACAATATAATGGAAATGGTCCCACGGTGGTTGTTGGATCGGTACGGCTGTGGTCATCATTGTGGTGGGATGTTACGGGGTAATGTACGGCTACCGGGTGTCGAAGGTTAGGATGTCCAGGGGGCGACGGGGTGATAGGTGGTCGTTGCAACTTGTATGGATGCGGCGGTGGTCATCGCTATAGTGGTATGTTGCGGGGTAATGTACGGCTATCAGGTGTCGAAGGTTAGGATGTCCGATGGCCTTTGTAACTCGCGGGGTACATCCGTACATCAGTGGAAAGAAACTAAGGTAGTTTTCATACCAAAGGCAGATAAACCAATCCATACTGACGCAAGGGACTATTAGTCTCTCGGCGTTTCTATTAAACACCTCGGAAAGACTCCTTGACCTATACATCAGAGGACTTATCAACTCACACAACTTATGCATCACTCAACACGCCTACCATAAAGGCAGATCAGTGGAAAGTATTCTGCATAGTGTTGTTCGTGAAATTGAGAGCTTATTGAATATAAAAGAATTTACAATGGCAGCCTTCCTCGATATAAAGGGAGCCTTCAACAACGTAAATACAGAGGCTATAATAACAGCTCTAGGGGACATAAAAGTAGACAAATCCATTTTAATCTGGTTTGGAAATATGTTTAATAACAGAATTATCAATGCAGACATTGGACACAGCTGTAAAGTGACAACTAGAGGCACACCACAGGAGGGAGTTCTCTCGCCCCTACTGTGGCTTTTTACAGTTAACAAAATCCTTAAAACTTCATGGAGAAGGGCACAAAGACCATAGTATATGCGAATGACCTAGTTATCTTGATGAAAGATAAATTTCTACTAACTATCAGCGAACTAATGGAATCTGCGTTGAAGGAACTCTCCTCATGGGAAAGACAGAAAGGTCTGAGAATAAATCCCTAGAAAACCGAGCTGGTTATGTTCACCAGGAAAAGAAAAATCCCCCAAAGTTAGACGGTACTCCACTCAAACTCAAAAGGGAAGCCAAGTATCTAGGCATAATTTTTGACTCCAAACTTTTCTGGAAAAGGAACTTGGAGGAAAGGATAAAAAAGGATTGAATGCTTCTTATGTATGTAAAAAGACCTTCGGCAAAAGATGGGGCTTGCAACCCTACATCATTCATTGGATGATCAGACCCATTATAAGTTATGGGCCCTAGCTTGGCGGACCAGCACGTTCAGCATGTTCAACAAAGTACAAAGTTCAGCCACTGTTTGTACAACGGCTGCTACGACCGACTATATTTCCTCCCAAAATGACTTCTCTCTCAGAATACTAATCCTTTTCCTCGACAGAGACGAGTGGCTATCAAACGCCACGAGATCAACGAGCACGAGATTACCCTCTTCACTGACGGATCGAAAATGGTCACAGGCACTGGGGCCGGGTTCTACTCCGAAATCCTACACAAACAGTAATCATTTAGACTCCCTGATATGTGCAGCGTCTTCCAAGCAGAAATCTTAGCAACAGAGAAAGCAGCCAAACACTTACAAGTAACCGGTATCCCACCATCGGATATCACCATCTTTGTAGACAGCCAGGCTGCACTGAAGTCAATAGAATCCTGTACAATGAGATCAAAGGCTGTCATGAAATGTCACAACTCACTGAAGTCCATCAGACACCACAAGGTGCTGCTGGGCTCGGGCCACAGCTCAATCGCAGGGAAGGAAGGAGAAGACGAATTGGCCAGGCAAAGGTCTGAAGTGGACATCAGCGAAGTGGTCACGTCACTGGAACCACTGATCAGTAATGACACAATTATAAATGAAGCCAACTCGTCTTGGCTTACAAAAACGACAGCCACACGACAAGATCACCGTGGCCAGAGCTCAATATCGGAAAAACAAAGAAGTTCTTGGCGCTGAACCGAAACTCGATCCGTATGCTCGTCGGAGTGATCACAGGTAACTGTCCCATCGGAGCAATGCTCCGGAAATGGAACTCGGGATCCGGCGATCTCTGCCGGAGCTGCGGCGATGAGGAAAAAACCGAGATGGTCCAACATCTGCTTTGCTATTGCCCAGCTCTCCAGAATCGCCGCTTAGCTTAGGTTAATTGTATGTGTACTCCACAATTGAAGGGAATCACAATGAGCCCTTTGGCCTCCGAGTGGAAGTGGTGCTCAACCATCCCATTCCCCCACACCTAACCTATACCCAAAAACTCGTAGCAGATGTATCCAATGAAGTCAAACAGGAAGAAAAAAAGTCAATGCGGAAGAAACAATTTCGAACAATTATAAGAAAATTTCTATTTCTCTAAAATGTCTTCTATAATTAAATTCTTAATAAATCGCTGCGCAATTTGCAAGGACCGGCATCCCAATAAGCCACCCTAAATCGTCGTGAAATACAACGAAAAAGCATTAAACTTAACTTCAATAACTTCGATGATGCGTTTCCATCATGTTGTATTTCACCTCCAAATTTAAATTTGGCGAAGTGAATGGTCAAGTCCACTCTATCGGAAATTATGAGAAGTTCTCGAAAGAGCTGTTAATGAGTACAATTTTACCATTCACTCAATCACAGGCAATACAATTTTCAATTCAATTCAATTTATTCGCATTTACAGATGTTATATATACAATCCAAACATTATACAGAGAGTATCTGCAAAGCCTGAAGGGCTTGTCTGCAGAAGATTAGATACAATCGTAGTCTATTGCTTGACAGTTTTTTTTTTTTTTTTTTTTGTTTTGCTAATCATACAAGAATACTTTACAGTTACAACAATTTATACAGAATGCAAATACAATTCTCTTGCTTTTTTAACAATTTCACGTTTGCTTAGATTTTGAATCTAATCTGAATCTGAATAAACGGACGCATACCCAGACTAAACCCAGAACAGTTTGACAAGACATGCTTGACTAACATTGAAAGACTTTAAACTAAGTAAGAAAGAGACATTAAATACCATAATAAGATACCAAATAAATACCATAATAAAGAAGGGAGACCGAACAAAAACTACGTGGTAGGACAAGTTATTTATGACAAATGCATAGTATCGAAATTAACAACTAGATACCGATCGTTAAAGAAAATGAAAACTCCACAGTAATAACCGAATCTGCAGAGTAGTGCACAAAAGTAATATTCGAAATTAATTTTTATCCATCAAGATGTGCAATATGCACTTGTAATGCAACAGTCCAAATTCTGGATTTTTCCAATTCACAAATAGTAACTCTTCACTTTGGACAGGCGAAAATACAACACGGAGGCTTCACGCCATTGACTTAGACAAATACGACCAATTCACATCAACATTAAACCTAGCCCTTAATCTAAAAACAATTCAGAACCATACCAATTCCCACTAATATAATATGAACTACAACAAATTAAAAACCTCTAATATAATCTTAGACCAAGAATAACCAAACCTTCCTTAAATTTTATTGGTAAGGCATACACTGCTGGCATTAAGGATCATGATGACTTTATTACCATTAAAGAAAAGATCATAGATGTTCTAAAAAATAATAACAAACAAGTTGTAATTAATCAATTATATAACGAAAGAATGAATAATATCACAAAGATTGAAAACATAATAAAGAACTAGAAAATATTAATTATGCAATTCACTGGGCCAAATTAGGCATGATTAACTCATTTATCTTATCAAAAACCGAAATGCAACTAGCTACAAACATCTTAAATAAACAACAATTGCCTTATAACACAATCCAAAAAGCTTTAAATTTTTCAGAAATAAAAGTCATAATCAACAGTTCAGCAATTGCTTTTATAAACATTCCTTTGACAACTAATATAACTAATGAAAACCTTGTAATAAAAACAATTAAAGGAAATAATGTTATAATAGATATTTCATTCGATGTTATTCTTAAAAATAATGAAGTGATATGATGTGCGAGTATATGGAACAATAAAAAAATGCAAAAATTATAACTCCTTATCTATTTGTTATTCTAAGGACATTATTGATATAAAAAAACAATACATGTATCCCTAATTTACTTAAAAGTTTATCAGCCGTCTGCAATACCATCAATAGCCAACACATTCCAAACGTCGTCCAAATTTCAACAGGCGTTTCTTTGCTGAACCCTGCAATTCGAAGATAACCCCATAATCTAAATGGAATGTTCCTTGTTGTTTCATAACACCAATATAACCGTGAATGGAACATCATTCATCTCCAAAACAGCATCAATAGTTAAAGCACTACCGGCAATACTCTAAACAAGCCTGAAAGAGAAAAAGCACCAAGAGTTACTTTCATTAGAAGGACCTCCATATAAATAACACTAACGAAATCCAACTACTACAACAGGAAGATAACAACATACTCACTCATCTCCTGCCTTGAAATACCCATCGCAGCCGCAATCTGTAACCTCCAACACAGAAAGAATGGTGAAGAAACTATCCCCGAATCCCCCAACTCCAGAAATTGTTATCATATCCCCAGTACCGAGAAATGCCAAACTAAAACTTTAACAACATCCCATACTTCTAGCAACTGAGGACATTTGCATTTAAGAATTAGCGAAATGTAGCGAATTGCAGCAACACGAAAGTGTCAACTGACGAAGCGAATTAAGGACAGATTCACAGGTCAGTAACAGCAGCTACGTAGACAAAAGTTAGATATAAATAATTGTCAAGTTAGTTTTAAGAAGCAGAATTGGAAAATAAAGTAGAGGAAATTTATATTTTGTTGTTTTTTTTAATTAAAACGATTTATATTTATTAATTTATATAATTCCTGTTTATTTAACGGAGTTAAAAGTGTTAGTAGCATCATGTGAATACTCCAATAAAGTAGAAATGTTGAGAAACGTGTTCATCATTGGTATAGTAAATCAAGTTCTTAAAGAGAAATTTTTTTACTCATAAGAGCCTTACACTCACAAGGCTAGCAGGGATTGTAGAGGCATATGAAGCAAGCAAACAACAAATACATAACAGATGTGACATTCGACATGCATCGCCAAACAAAGTGTTGGTGCTACAACAGAAAAAAATGGAACGTGCTCTAAGTCTCTAAGTGTGTACTTACATCAACATTTACAATTTGTCCAGCATCAAGAAAATCTTGCAATGCAGTAAATTTAGTCATTTTGCCAATATGTGCCAATCGTACAAGCAGGATAAGGACTTTGCCAACAAACAACAAATACAGTTCGACAAACGAAGACTTTCATGAGTATTTCTCAGATGCGATAATAATGAATAAAGTAGGTTGCATACAATATATGTACATATGCACTACATATATTTTATTATTCTAATTGTTACAAATATAATTTTTTATATTTGTAGCGTTACATTTATAATTATTAATATTGAATTGTATTCCATTACTTTTATTTCACGAATTTATTATTTTAATATATTATACATTTATTTTTGGTAAATGCAAACTGGCAATCCTAAAATTCAAACAGTAACGGAATGCGCTCGCAAATGTAAACACTACAGGACTGTATAAAAGCCGAGCTTATGCCAGTGTAAAATCACTCAGGTTTAGCACTTCCCAACGATCAGTCGGTTCAATTCCACTGTCAAGAAAAGAGCTACACTTGGGCATAAGCGAAAGCTTTTTTGGTTATTTGAGCGAGTTTAGTTGTTCCATTCGACGCGACAGTCCAGTTCTCCACCGCCAATAGAATACCTTCACACGTTTGAATAAGAGCGCCTAAATTTGATTAGGTCTTATCTATTCTTTTTCAATTTTAATTTCCTCTTAATTTAATAAAATTTAATTTGATTAACATTATATTACAAAGCCAAAGTATTTTATTTCTTTCGGCTCCACTCCGTCCTTTTAGGCTTACTTCTTACATTTGCTTGACTTCCCTGATCCAAGCACGGCGGCTGTTGCAGATAGTGACGCAACCAAACCCCGGCAGAAGCGTGAATACTTAACCGGGGCCAGAAGCGACGAATCGCCCCTCTCATCTGGGATGGAATAGAGCCCGAAGGAGCAAAGCGAAGGAAAAGAGCTAGATATGCTCTCATAAAGGAAAAGGAGGCGATCAAAGACGCGGCTACGATCAACAACAAACGTAGCAGATCGAATGACAACTCTTCCGCAGAAAACACACGGAAAAAGCATCGATCATACGTAGAAGCACCTAAAAGCTCACGTGTTGGAAAGCGCCCCGGATGGGCTGTCGGAACCAACTCAGATTCCAGTAAAGGATCAAGTGGGGGAAGAACAGCACCCAAAACATCCACTCCTGGAAATGCACAAGAGCGACCATGCACAACAGGGGTATCCTATAGGGATACAATTGCCCAATTTTTTTTTTTTTTTTCATTTTTGATCGAGCGGAGCGTAGCGGAGCGAGAGCAATCACCCACTTTTTGGCTCACTATATTTGGGGAATATAGTGCTCCGAAAACGATTTCGGACTAATCTTGTACGCACTAAATGTAGATATCGGCTATAACCACACATGTGTGCAGCATGTCATTCGATAGATCTAGGTCTGTAGATGAGCCATAAATTATCAAATGAAATTGTTTGATTGAAAAATAGTGAGAAATAACGAAGTAAAGTTTAGAAAAGTTGCCATAGATTTTTGCAGGCACGTGCAATCAAAATTTGAAATTATCGATAAATTCGAATACCTGAATACCTTTTTCATCTGATTTTGACATTCCTTAACATTTTGGACACATTTTAATACGTTTGATAAATCAAATGCCCGCAATTACGAGGTAAGTCACTTGATTGAGTAACTTTTAACACTAACACTTAAAATAACAGGAGAGCCGGACGTCCTTCTAGACAGAGACATGCTTCTCTCACGAGAAGACGGCAAAGAATTGCGAATGCAACAAGGGTAGCAGCACTTCGAACGACTCAAGAGCCCGATCAATCCACCAGTCATCATCTGCATTCAATTCCCACATGCCTCCAAGAACTAGGCAACAATTTACAGTACAACTACTGCGGCACATGTAAAGAACGCTGGCTGAGCATGACCATGGCTCGGAATGATCTTTGTTCCAGATGTTCGAGACAGCCGATAAAGTTCTCTGCAGCTAATGACATGGATCCTGGTGAAGTTCCCGATGCACTCAAGGACCTTAATGACACTGAAGAGCAACTGATCGGTCGTGTCAAGGCCATTTGCTCGATAACCAAACTCAAAGGCGGTGGACAGTATAGTTACTCGGGAAGTGTCATCAATTTTGTTCAAGATACCAATGAGTTTGCTAAACGCCTTCCTCACCATCCAAGTACTGCATCTACAATGTTGATTGCCAAAGGAACACATAAAGACAGATTTAAAGTATCAGTTCCAAGGATCAGGACTGCATTGCTGTGGCTAAAAGTAAACAATCCGTATTACGCAGATGTTGAAATTGCTGAAGACGTTTTAACAGCCATGGAAGGTGTTGGTGGCGATATTGGTGATTTGCTTCCACAGATTGATTTAGATTTAAACACAGCTCAAGATGACTTCATACACGAATCTGCATGTGATGAGGTTCTATTCATCTTCATGGCTTGGCGTGGATTAAAGATGCCCCTGACATAACTCAACTCGATTCAATGTCTGCTTCTGAACTCCAAGGAGTAATCGAGTTCTTTGATGCACTCTCCACCGAAGAACATCCGGATGTCAACGTCAGGCCGCCTATTGTCCACCCGTGTAAACTTTCGCCAAGCGACATCAGTGACGTTGATCACGACTACGTCGAGCTTTGTAGTATTGTTGAGATTCATAGTACATGCGGTGTCCATTGTATGCGGAAACCAAAAGGTGGTGGATCTGAACGCTGCCGCTACAAGTTCCCAAAAGATTTGCAAGAACGAACAACTTTGACGAAGATTGATGGCTCTTGGGTTTTGACACAGAGACGAAACCATCCTCGAGTCAATCGTCATAACAGATCAGTGCTACAAACTTGGCGGGCCAACATAGACTTCACACCCATAGTATCAACGAATGCCGTTTGTGGATATATCGCCAAATATGCATCCAAATGTGAACCACGATCCACAACGCTGGCCGAACTCATGTGTAATATCTTAACTAACGAAGTCAGTGACGATGATTCAGCCAAGAAAGCCATTACAAAGTTGCTCATGAAAACAGTCTCGGGACGTGATCACTGTGCTCAAGAGTGCGCTCACGTGAATCTTGGCTTACCATTTTGGTCATCAACTCGAGAGTTTGTTGCGTTGGTTATTCCAAATTCAGACTCTGAAGAGCAGGTGCTACTGCAAACTCTGAACGATGACGAGGTCATCGGAGGAACAAAGTCTCTCATCGAGAAATATAAGAACCGCAACGCTGCTTACAGTCATCTATCGCTCTTCGATTTCTCTTCGCAATGCAAAGTTGTGGGCGATCGATATACCAAGCGACGCAAAGCAGCAGTGGTACGAGTATTTCCGAGACTCAAGTTAATAGAAGAAAATGACGCAGACAATGACATGTACTACAGAATCCAAGTGTTAGTTCACGTCCCATATCCATTGCCTTGGATTTCAGAAGCTGATTTTCTTGGTGATATGACCTGGAAGTCTCTTTTTGAAGCACGTCAGATTACACAACAACTTGATTTAGAACCTCTTCATGAAGATGATGAATTCGAAGATGAAGATTTTGAATTATACGTCGATGGTCAAGACCCATTCATGCTTATGGCACAGATCGGACCAGCCGGTCCACCGAGTGACGTGGACCTTGGTTTACGAGCCATGGATATTGAGCATGACTGGAGCAGCTCATACGGACACTTTGAACAGCCGGAGTTACTGTCAAGTTTTCTTATACAGTCCAGACAACAAACAGAAATGGTGGCTGAACATCAAGTGTACCCAGACGTTCAGTTTACACACGAACAACAGAATGTCCTGTTCATTTTAGACAGTCAAATGCAGGGGTCAGCTATTCACAATCGGATAATCATACAAGGGAAAGCCGGAACTGGCAAACCAACACTTATTAGAGCAATCGTTGCAAAGTTGACTGCAGACCTCAATTACGGCTCATCTTCATACAAGCTACTTGCCCCTACTGGGGCGGCGAGTGTGAACATCAATGGACAGACAATTCACTCTGTACTGAAGATATCTGGAAAATTCAATCCTCTTACGAATGAAGCTTTGACTGCTTTCCAGAGAGATTTCGAATCAGTTAAAGTCATAATAATAGATGAGTGGAGCATGGTCGGTTCCACCTTGATGGGTCAGGTCGAACAGCGATGTCGCCAGGCCAAGGGCTGTGACGAGCCTTTTGGCGGAATGATCGTATACCTCTTAGGTGACATCAAACAACTACCGCCAGTTGGGGATAAACCAATGTATGCAAAGAAGAAACCCGGTCGTTACTCGAGCAGCTTATCTGATCAAGGACAACTTGCCTATAAGAAGCATTTCACGAAAGCAGTAATCCTTAAAGAAGCTCATCGTCAGTTGGGAACATCGACAACTGATGTTCATTTCCGTGATGCATTAGACAAACTAAGCATTGGCAGGAACACTGAAGAAGACTGGCAACTGTTCATGTCGAGATCAACGAGTCGTGTTTGTGTTGCAGCACAAAGCACCTTCAAAGATGCCTTGCGCATCTACAGTACAAAACAAGAAGTCATGACATACAACACAGAGAAACTACGTTCGTTAGATCTTCCAGTAGCCAGAATTCAAGCGAAACATAACAGCGAAAATGCTGAGAAAGGCACAACTAATGACGCTCAAGGATTAGCTCATACTCTTAAGCTATCTGTCGGCGCATTAGTTATACTTACGCGAAACCTTTGGACCGACAAGAAACTGGTGAATGGTGCAAGAGGTGAGGTGAAAGATATTGTGTATCGTCCAACAGACAACGCTCAAACCGCAATGCCTGTTGCTGTTTTGATCAAGTTCGATAAGTACACTGGCCCCACCGTTGACGGATGTGTTCCAATAGCACCTATCACGAGTGGATATCAGCTTGGGGGAGAAAGTTGTACTAGGATGCAACTACCACTCAAACTAGCATGGGCTATAACTGCACATGCATCTCAAGGACAGACAATCGACAAAGCAGTAATCGGAATCGGAAACACGGAGTTTGCTGCTGGACTCTCTTATGTTATGTTTTCTAGGATAAGGTCACTGCAAGGTCTCCTGGTGGAGCCTTTTCCTTATTCGCGAATATCCCATATACATGATTCGGATCGGATGAAACAGCGCGTTGAAGCTGAGAAATGTTTACAAAAATTGTCAGAGAAATGAACTCCGACCAACACATCTATAATCTCACTTTGATAATAATAAAAATAACGATTTTCTTGGAAATTTTCACAGTGGTCACCTCACTTTCACGTCCCCTAACGGTGACCACCTGCTCTACCTGAGTTATGGCTCATATTAACCCACTCACACATGCCTATCACCATAACAATCCGCAAGCATGTAGTTGCTGTGCGGCAACACTTACGACATGTTTCACTAATAGCGCAATTTATTTGCATAAACTCCATGTACATTCATTCTGATTTGCATCTCACATCGAACTGTCGTTTTCAAGTGGTGATCATGACCAATCGAGCGGAGCGTAGCGGAGCGAGAGCAATCACCCACTTTTTGGCCTAGCGCGTGCATGTACGGGGAATATAGTGGTCCGAAAACGATTTCGGACTAATCTTGTACGCACTAAATGTAGATATCGGCTATAACCACACATGTGTGCAGCATGTCATTCGATAGATCTAGGTCTGTAGATGAGCCATAAATTATCAAATGAAATTGTTTGATTGAAAAATAGTGAGAAATAACGAAGTAAAGTTTAGAAAAGTGCCATGCGGAGCGAGAGCAAGGTTGATAAAACAACAAATTTGCTCGCTCGATCAAAAATTTTCAGTAGCGGAGTTAAGCCCGCGCATACTGATCTGCCTAGTATTTACTTCGATAGCTACAACAGTTGCTTATCTGCAAAGCCATAAAGGCTTGTCTGCAGAAGACTAGTTACAAAGATATTCCATATATTATATTGTTGAAAATCCATTAATGTTAATTAAGAAATCATTAAAAGAATTAAATTAAGTACATTTTGAGAATTTAACAATTTAAAAGTATAATGGAAAGATAAGATACAAGTTTAATTCAGACAATTTACATACATTTCTTTTACTTTTTTCATCATCTCGTGTTTAGGCAGGTTGCGATACTCCGGTGGGACTTCATTGAGTATTCTCGGGACAGATATTTCTAGTGTCCTTCGGCCATATTCATTCCAGAACCTTGGAATTTCATATAGCTGCATCTGACGTCTTCTGGTGTTGATCATTTGCTGCGTTTGATTTCTGTAGGTGCTGTCGTCTCCGTAATTTGCCAAGATTTCCAGATTGTGTAATTGTTGTATTTTGAGCAGTCCTGCTGTTTCGTTTCTATGTTGCCGTCCTTCTCTCCTCCTTTTTACTTTTTGTACAAGTTTCTGCGCTCTGATTTGTATTTTTTGAAGCGGTTTCATTTGTGATGCATGACATAGACACCAAGAACTGGCTCATGTCAACGATAAGTAAGTAACATGGAAAAACGCAGATTTACGTATAACTCAGGGCAATGATATTCCCAAGCTATACACCTGTGTCCCTGAAGCCGACGACTTGACCAAGGACACCTTCCTTAT
Source organism: Merodon equestris (assembly GCA_958301585.1). Classification (NCBI taxonomy): domain Eukaryota; kingdom Metazoa; phylum Arthropoda; class Insecta; order Diptera; family Syrphidae; genus Merodon; species Merodon equestris. Next base: position 50,403,495 of record OY284414.1, on the reverse strand, counting down.
TCGAATCACCAAACAGAATGTTTGTGTTAGCACTAAAAGTTGGAGAGTCATCAGGATCATAAAGGAAAAAAGCGGCGGGGACCAAGTCACCTTTGCCATAGATGAGGCTATTTCTCAACTTCTCTCAGAATTTTATTAGAATCAAGCGAATTTCAAGGGGAGCGAGTTCAACCGTGGACACCAAAACCAATCGATCACACCATCCCCAAGAAGAAAATTGAGGACACTAGCGGGCAGACGCCCAGCCAGATTGCCAAACTAAAGGCTTCTCAGTCGTTCACAGACCAGTGTGGAAGAAGGAAGTGTTTCGTCTAGAGTAATAAAAGAAAATAAAAATAAAAATTATAAGTACGCGTTTGGACAAGGTGCTCGCGGAACCCGAGTCAGCGCGATCGTATAGTGCACGGCTGGCGAGCGGGAAGTCGCCAGTTCGAATTTCCACCTGGGAGAATAATTTTTCGTGTGGGTTACCTTGAAGTAGCAGGAAGAGATGTCGGGAGACGACGGGGGAAGACCCGTACGTCTGACGGGATCGGAATCGGATGATGTATCATTCGATTTCGCAACACCGGCCGCCATCATGAAGAGACGCAAACGGGTCAATCCGAGGCCCAATGTAATTAAGCGCCCCTCCCTCAACACCTCGACCGAAAAGCTGCAGGTCGAAGGGAGGAAAGGGGCGCCATCACCATCAACATCACCATCCAAAGCAGCTGGGCAACAACAACAACAACATCAACAATCAGTGCTACCCGTGGAAGCAAATATAGCCTACCTCTCCGATGGTAGGGAAGGCCGCTACACGGGCGACAACAACCCGTTCGCCGCCCTTTCAAGTTCGGGTACTGAGGAGGAGCTTAGCGAGCTCGAAGAGGAGGAACGTGTCCTACGTGCCAAATTAAAGGCCGTAGTTGACAAGTTAAACAGGATGAGGCAGAAGGAGAAAGAGGAGGCAACAGCCGCCCAGCTTCAGTCACTTCAACAGCAGCAACAACAACAGCAGCCGCAAAAGAAGCTGCCGAAAAAAACCGCTGAACAACAGCCACAACCTCAACCGCAGCGAAAAAATCAGCAACAACAACAACAGAAGAAGCAGGAACAACAACAGAAGAAGCAGCAACAACAACAGAAGAAGCAGCAACAACAACAGAAGAAGCAGCAACAACAACAGAAGAAGCAGCAACAACAACAGAAGAAGCAGCAACAACAACAGAAGAAGCAGCAACAACAACAGAAGAAGCAGCAACAACAACAGAAGAAGCAGCAACAACAACAGAAGAAGCAGCAACAACAACAGAAGAAGCAGCAACAACAACAGAAGAAGCAGCAACAACAACAGAAGAAGCAGCAACAACAGCCGCAACAACAAAAGCACCAACAGAAACAACAACAACAGCCGAAAAAACAGAAGCAGGAACAACAGAAGCAGCAGCAAGGTCCCAACGAGAAGGTGCCACCAATCCTTACTCTCACCACAGCCCTACGCGAAACAATAGACTTATGTAAGTACGTTATTGATGTTGGCAATTTCGTTTTTAAAGGTATAGGTGAGAACCGCTATGCTATCCAATGTAACACACTGGAGCAGCATAAGCGGGTCAAGGAACTACTGAAAGATACCACGACTGAGTTCTTTTCATTTACCCGCAAGACCGAGGGGCTGCAAACGATGCTCCTCAAAGGCGTGTACTCGATTACTAACCCCGAGGAAATGCTCTCAGAGCTCAAAGAGTCGTTCACCACGGCGCGGGCCAGACGGGAGAAGCGTGTGTTAGCTTTCTTCCTGGTCCAGCTCGCACCCAATAGCAAACTTTAGAGGCTAAGGACCATCACTTCCTTAGCACCCCAGTCTGTAAAATGGGAAAAATTAGGAAGACACGGAAACATTTTACAATGTATCCGTTGTCAAAGGTTCGGGCACGCCGCGTCGAACTGCGAGATGCAGCCTCGATGTGTTAAGTGTGCAAAGAACCACATGAACGAGGAATGCGATCTGACACAAGACAAGGTCGCGGATAGGGAGCAGCTCGAGTGCGTGCTCTGTAGGAACCGTGGACACCCTGCAAACTATCGGGGATGTCCTAAGTTCAAAGACATTAAATTAAATCTGGCTCGTAAGCAGATGATTGAGGAGAAACGTCCCGCAGGTCGCTCACAAACATCAGCCGTTACACCCACAATGACCTACGCCCAAGTGGCGGCAGGTCTGAGGCAGACGGTACAAAAGTCTGTGGCTGTTACTAAAGCCCCAGTGCCTGTTACTAAGGCACGGGAGCCCGAGGGGGACCTGCGTTCGATCTTGCTCGCCATCCAAGGGCAGATCGGCCAGCTCCAACAGCAGATCCATGAACAGGCGACTCGAGTGGACAGAATCTACTCGCTTCTGCCGGACCTAGCGCCTCTAGAATCGTGATGGGTACGCCGGTAGAGAGTCCCTTAAAGGTCCTGGATCCCCTAAAGGTCCTTGTAATAACCAGACTCAAATTAGGATTGAGGGAAGAACTTTACTTTTCAACTTGTTGCAGGACGAAAGCCCCGATGTACTTTTGGTTAGCGAAACAAAGCTAAGCCAAAAGCACAAAATCCGGCACAGTTCTTATAAAGTGATTCGAAGAGACCGACCCAACGCCACACGAGACGGGGGCGTTGCGATCTTCATTAGAAGTAGCTTTAAACATAAAATTAAATATAGCAGTGAAGTGCGGAGGTTCCAGGTACTAGAGGCCTGTATTGTGTGCATTCCTCTCCGAAATGAAAAGAGAATGTACATTATATCAGCCTATGCACTTGAAGCTCCTCAACTCAAAGTTTTCATAGCAGAGCTCGAGACACTTTTTCGATCTCTGCACTTAAACTCGGTAGAAAACTTCTACATTCTGGCTGGCGATTTAAATGCCAAACATAGTGATTGGGGAAACAACATTCCCAATACTAGGGGGAGCCTACTAAGCCATTGGTGGGTTCTGCAGGGCATAGAGTATAGAAGTTATAGCAGGAAGCGCTAAAATCAACATAATATAGTTACACAACATATTCGCTGCGACCTGTTGCAATGCATAAACAAACCAGTACAATGCCCGCTCAAAAGCTGACACTGCAAGAAACATAAACAAACAAGACATGACCATTGCAACATACAGAGAACCAGTACAATGCCCGCTCAAAAGCTGACATTGTAAGAAACATCAAATCAATACGGTATACGGTATAAAGGGAAGCGAAACTCCTCATGTTGTGTTGTGTGCTCCCGAGGTCTGAACTGCTCAGATCGATACTATTTAGAAGCAATATTTTAAAGTAAATAAAATATAATCTCAACAAAGAAATATTGTTTCCATTTCTGGCGCAGTCGGTAGGATAATTGTCAAACTATCAGAGCGAATATCCGATAAACAATTATCCGCGAAACGTACCTATCTTACTATAGAAAAGTGCAAGTTTAAAGTGACAGGTGACATTAAGAAAACATTGAAGATATATCAATAAAGTTCGCCCCAAACCAACTAAAAAAAAAAAAAAAAAAAAAAAAAAAAAAAAATTTAACTCCATACGAGTGACAATTAAAAACACTCAAAAGTGAACCAACAAATGCTACCCGGAGAACTAGACCTTCAAGAAGAAGCGGTGTACCAACCGAAGAAGTCGACGACGAAGCCACTGCAGACTTCCAGGACCATTTCAAACTGCTACAGCAAAGGATCCGCGGACAACACCTGAGGAACGCGAGTCAACGTAAATGACGACACCCTTCCAACAACGTCTCAGAAGGCAAGACCAAAAAGGAGCCCTAGCATCATCAAACCAGGAGGACAGGTCAACGTAGATGACAACACCAACACAACTGTACAAGGAAGATTCGACAACAAAATACGTATGTAACTAGAGATAAGAATTAATCATTAACACGACGTATGTACAATATATGTACCATATTTTTTTTTTTTTTGAAAATCAACCTGTTTGTAGTAAACCATTACTATATTATCGAACTATCTGATTCTTATACACATACACTGATACCACATACAATGATAGGCGAGTTAGAATCTGGGTTGCAGACCTTAAGAAACCAATCGAAAGTCATAAGCGAAATTGTCAATAATTTCAATACGATGCAATCCACAGAAGTATTATCCCTTAACATAGACCCTCTTAAATATTTAGGACAGTTACCTGAATTCAATGGCGAATACAGGGAGCTGCAAAATTTCCTTAACCTAGTTAATAAAATACACCCGTTATTAACCAGATACGACCCATTAGCACAAAGCATTGTTTCAGACATGATAAAAGCCAAATTAAAGGGCCGCGCTAGGGAATGTATAGAAATAAATAATCACATAACCACATGGACAGACATAAGGAACGTCTTAATTAACAATTTTGGCGATCGAATGAACTTGGAAGAGCTATTCGATTCGTGTCGATTAGTGTCGATTTCTACAATACCATAAAAACAATTTTAAGAAGACTTAACAACAAGGTAGGACAAATTTTCGAAACTGACACCGAAAAACTTCAAGCCAACATCCTTACGAACATGCAGTCCGCACTCCATATATTCAAATCAACATCTCCAGAACCTATAAAATCGATCCCTTACTGCCGGAACCCATCCACCCTGGAAGAAGCCATGAATATTTTGCATGAAGCAGGATATGCTTTCCAGAACATTAACCCCTCCATTAATCAAAATAAACCCAAGTTTTCTTATACGAATAGAGAAACCAATTCAGATAATAGACACCTCAATCATAAACAAAATTTCAATCAAAATTCAAGAAACCAACCTTTCAACAAACCCTCTCGTTACCAGAGTCGCGAGAGCAACGACTCAGGGAACAACGGATATATAAGTTATAGAAACACATTTAACTCCAACACCCAGGGCCAATCAGGGTATTCAATTACAATAATCACATCAATAGAGGTTCGTACAACAACTACACTAAGAACCAAAGACCCTACCGTCCAAATCCTAATTACCAGAACCTACCCAGAAATACACAAGACCAACCGAGAAATAACATCCCCTTAAGAAACAATATAGAACCTGCCGAACCCATGGATTGTAATAACCAGACACAAATAGATGTAGGAAATTTTCGGGAACAGAGCCCAATAAGCTCCCCTACATAACCATCGCCAACCTTAAATTTCTAATCGACACTGGCGCCTCGAATTCAGTAGTAAGCCCAGGTGTCTTAAAAGAAAGTCCCGCAATAAAACTCGCAAACCCAATTTACCTCAAATCACTTAACAAACTAACAAAGACAGAAGAAAAAATCTCGGTAAACGGTCTAGAAGAACTTCAACCATTGAACAAAAAACTAGAATTTTACCTATTCAAATTCCATGACAAATTCGACGGTCTACTAGGTAATGATTTTCTTATGAGTAATACAAGCGTTATCAACTACAAAACAAAAACACTTTCTATTAATGACAAAGAACTAAAATTATATTTTAGTCACGAAATTGAGAACTCCATCTATCAAATAGATCCGGGAGAACACTTCTATAAGATTCCGGTAAATAAGAGAACAGGATCTGGACTTATAGAAGCCACCAAAATAAACGATTCCATAGCGATTATAGAAGGAATATATTACGTTGAAAACTTCAAAGCGAAAGTAAGAATCTTGAATACGGACTCAACCCCAAATGTAGTCAATTTTAACAAACCTTTTAACGTAATAGAAGCTGAATTAGTTTACCAATTCAATAATTGTGAACTACGCGAAGGACTCGATAAAATTAGGACAGATCACCTTAACGAGGAAGAAAGATCCAAACTGAAACACATCTTACTAGAAAATAAGCAAATCTTCGACACATCGGGACCACTAACCTTCACAAACGTAATCAAGCACTCTATTAAGACCACTGACAATACATCTATAAGAAGTAAAATATATCGATACCCATACATTCACAAACCAGAGATACAAAGGCAAATACAAGAAATGCTAGATAACAAAATTATTCAGCCCAGCAACAGTCCCTACAATAGTCCAGTATGGGTTGTACCAAAAAAACTCGATTCGTCCGGAAAACCCAAATGGAGATTGGTTATACCGTTATCCTATCCCCAACATTGAAGAAATACTCGATAGACTGGGGAGGAGCAACTATTTTTCAACAATTGACCTAAGACACGGATTCCACCAAATCGAAATGGAAAAATCAGACATAGAAAAAACAGCTTTTTCTGTAGACAACGGGCATTACGAGTTCCGTCGAATACCATTCGGGCTAAAAAACGCGCCCAGTACCTTTCAACGATTGATGGATCAAGTACTAAGGGACTATGTAGGCAAGCAATGTTTGGTCTCCATGGACGATATTATAGTATTTTCCAACGGACTGGAGGAACACATTAAAAACCTAAGAATGATTTTCAATAAACTAAAACAAGTCAGACTTAAAGTCCAATTGGAGAAATGCGAATTTCTAAGAAAAGAAGTAGAGTTCTTGGGGCACGTAGTCAGCGAGAAGGGCATATCACCCAACCAAAGGAAAATAGAGACGATCAAAAACTACACAATACCCAAAACGCCTAAAGAAATCAAAAGATTCCTAGGGATAACTGGATACTACAGGAAATTTATAAAAAATTTCGCCGAAATAGCAAAACCAATGACCAGTTTTTTGCAAAAAGATTCTAAAATCGACGTCAACAACGAAAATTATATTCAAAGTTTCAAAACGCTAAAAGATAAACTAATCACAGCATCGGTACTAGTGTATCCTGACTTCAATAAAACCTTCGAAGTCACCACAGATGCTAGCCAATACGCAATAGGAGGTGTGCTGTCACAAGAAAATCAGCCAATAACTTATATATCTCGAATCCTCAACCAACACGAAATCAATTACTCTACTATAGAAAAGGAACTGCTCGGAATAGTTTGGTGCTTAAAACAGTTCCGGTCATACATTTTTGGCAGGAAAATCTACCTGTTTACAGATCATCAGCCCCTGGTATGGTTGAACAATCTTAAAGAACCAAACAGCAAACTCATTAGATGGAAACTCCAACTAGAAGAGTACGACTATAAAATATTTTACAAAAAAGGAAAAGAAAACAAAGTTGCCGACTTCTTGAGCAGAATAGAAACAAATATTAACGAAAGCCTAGAAAACACAAACTCCATCATCGAAACAGTAACCCCTATCAACCTTTATAAGAATCAAATTATTATTAACAAAATAAACTCGGGATCATCATACATAAAAAACAGAAAGGTATTCAACAAACAACGGAAAATAATAGGCTTAAAACAAGTTGATGAACAAAGTATTATTCAAGTCATAAAAAAACATTTTAACCCCGAAGTTACAAACGCCATTATGGTCGATGACGGAATATTCTCAGACCTAAACTCAATTTACCTAGAACATTTCAAAAGGTATAAGATTATAAGATGTAAGAAGTTGCTTGATAACAAACAAAACGGATCTAGAAAAACTAATAGCCGAAAAGCACTTAGAAAACAATCACCGCGGAATCAATGAACTATACGAAGAACTCAAACTAAGATACTACTGTCCTAACATGAAATTAGCAATCACAGAGTTCGTTAACAACTGTGAGATTTGTACATTAGAAAAATATGAACGACACCCTACAAGACCTCCCCTTAAAATATCGGAAACACCAAGCAAACCCCACGAAATAGTCCACCTAGATGTTTTCTATTCAATTAACAAATCACTCTTTGTAACCATGATATGTAAGTTCAGCAAAATAGCCATGCTAACCAAAATAAATCACAGAAGCGGAACAGAATTTAGGAAAGCCATACTCAAATACCTTAGCGTATATGGAAATATAGGTAAAATTATAACCGACAACGAACTAGGTATGAAAGCAAAAACAGTTAGGAAATTCCTTCAAGAAAGTAATATCAAGATCCACTTCACTTCCAGTTCAAACCATAATAGCAATTCTGACGTAGAAAGACTTCATAACACCATTAATGAACACCTAAGAATCCTCAAACACACAAAACGACATTTACCAATCGAAGAACAGCTAATACTAATAAACATGTATTACAACAACACCATACACACTACAACGAAACGAAAACCCATCGATTTTGTTTTAGGTAAAGTCAAAGAGGAAGACTTAGAAACAATACACAAATCAATGCTAGAAAAAAAGAAAAAAAACATTAGTAAACTAAATAAGAATAGAGTAGATGTAAAATTAGAACCAGGAATAAACTATATAAAAGAAATTCGCGGGGGAAAAAACCATTCCAAATATAGGAAAATAGATTCAGACCTAATTGACGATGAGCATTTAAAGGACAAAAAATCAGGGTGTAAATATTATAAAACTCACGTCAGAAAAAAAAAGAATTTCCAAAACGATACAAAAACTACAAACAAACTTAAATCAACAATTTCAGGCTAGAATGAGGACAGCGATTCTCATACTAATCAGCGTCACAAGCGTCGTACCACAACAAATCTCCGTCCAAAATTTAGACAAAAACAATGGACACCTACTGATAAAACTAGAGGATATTCGATTAATAAGGAACTACAGGAAACTACTCCACGTGATCAACGTAACCGAATTCGAAGTCACCAAAGACTCCATAAAAAGAAATATCCAAGATTTGCAACCAAAATCAGAAACAATAGGCCCAATATATAACACTATAAAAAACAATTTTAATTTAATGGGAAACAAGATAGAGAGTTTGAGGCTACACCACAGAACAAAAAGGGGTTTAATCGACGTGTTAGGGACCGGACTAAAATTCATCGCAGGAACCATGGACAGCAGGGATGAAAAAGAAATTACAAGAAAACTCGACTCTCTTACAGCAAACAACCAACAGCTAATCAACGAAAACAACAAACAGGTATCAATCAATAGCAATCTAATGAACCAAATCAAAAATATTACGATGCACATAATGAAACAACAAGAGACCGTAGGGAGATACATAAATACTTACGATAACAAGGTGAAAGATGAACTTAATAGGTTAGAAGATAGCATTTGACTCATGCAGAACATTTACCAAATAGGCTACGATATAAACCTTCTAAAGGAACAGGTAGATAACATAGAACAAATAATACTGACTAGTAAACTAGGCATATTAACCAGAAATATATTATCACCCGAAGAAATAGATTCGTTACCAGACTTCCAAAGCCTAAATGACATCAGAATGGTTGTATCAGTATATCAGGAACAAATAGTTATCATATTACTCATACCTCAGTATACAGATGCTAAATACTCCAAATTAGTAATAGAACCAATCCCCAATTCTCAAAATATGACAATACAGTTAGAAACTAATACAATCTTAAGAGATCAAAATAATGCAATCTTCTATCCAAATGTAAAAGACAATTTGAAAAAGAATCTATTATAGCAATTTGTAATATGTTCTACTACAATCAAGAAGAGATAAAAGAAATTACCACCGGTATGGTTGTCACAAAAAATATTAGATACAGCAAACTGCATCAAAATTGTAACAAATTAAATATAAGCATCATAGGAAACACTTTAATTAAATATGAAAATTGTAAAATAAAAATCCATGAAAGCACATTTAACAACGAAAAAATTAAAATACACGAACATTTTGTACTCCCTAATTTCCCCACAAAAATTCGAATTAATAAAATAATCCCTGAGTTAAAACTAGAAGACTTACACCTATGTAAGGCAAATTGAAAATAGACAAACCATCGAAGAAATATCAATTCAAAATAAGAATAATATTATATTTAGTTGGCATATTGTATTAATGCAGTATGCATTAATTATCATAGTAATAAGTATCTCTATTATATATTACATGTTAAACTTTTTGAAAAAAGGAAAAAAACACGTAATTCAGAATGTAAAAACAAAGAATGTAAAAAGTTCGTCGGGGCCTCACACTAACGAGGGGGGAGTTATAGCAGGAAGCGCTAAAATCAACATAATATAGTTACACAACATATTCGCTGCGACACTGTTGCAATGCATAAACAAACCAGTACAATGCCCGCTCAAAAGCTGACACTGCAAGAAACATAAACAAACAAGACATGACCATTGCAACATACAGAGAACCAGTACAATGCCCGCTCAAAAGCTGACATTGTAAGAAACATAAACAAACAGTGGCACAACGGAACAATAAAAGACGCATAGACATAAAACGCCGAATATAGGTCAATATCCGCGTTCCGTTAATGACTGACCCCACACAACTCATTGCAACACTGTCGCATCAAATCAATACGGTATATAAAGGGAAGTGAAACTCCTCATGTTGTGTTGTGTGCTCCCGAGGTCTGACCTGCTCAGATCGATACTATTTAGAAGCAATATTTTAAAGTAAATAAAATATAATCTCAACAAAGAAATATTGTTTCCATTTCTTATAGACTCAAGATACTCGCAACGGATAGTCCGTCGTATCCTATAGCGGCTATGAATAATGCATATTATCCAGTGCACTGGAAGACAGCGGTGGTGCAACCAATCGCCAAGAGGGGTAAAGACACCTCTAACCCGGCAAATCTCCGGTCGATAAGTCTACTTCCGAGTATCAGCAAGGTCTTCCAGAAGGTGGTACATAGAGCCCTGTCTAAATGGGTTGAGGACAATAAAATCATCCCGGATAACCAATTCGGTTTCAGAGCGGGGCATGACACTATTCATGCCGCGTCGAAACTCGTATCGGATATCCAATGGAACAAATGCAAGAACCAATGCACGGGTGCCTGTCTGATTGACTTGGAAAAAGCCTTCGACACCGTACGGTTAGATGGGCTGTATTACAAGCTCAGTCGGCTGGGCATAAGTAAACCACTGCTATATATGATCTTTGACATATTAACAGGTAGAAAGTTCGTTGTGAAAATTCCCAACGTGACTTCTACTCAAACATTTGATATTAACAATGGACTGCAACAGGGTACGGTGAACTCGCCGATACTTTTCAGCATTTACTTCCGTGATCTGATAGCTTCTCTTCACCATTCAATAGCGTACGCAAACGATTTAATTGCGTACAGATCAGGTCCAACGATCGACGTCATTGTTACTCTTCTGCAACGTGACTTCGAACAAATTCAGCAGTATTGTGATGACTGGATGTTGAAAATCAACTTCCAGAAATCAGAATATATTTTATTCAGAACGCCTTTGTCTAGGGCCTCTCGGGACACTAGAAAAAATTGGCGCAGGTTCTCTATCTTTGGGCCGGACGAGCGTCCACTGGCGAGACAAAGTGTAGTCAGATACCTTGGGCTCGTGCTATATCAGTATCTTTATTTTGACAAACATATAGATGCTGCTCTGGCAAGGGCCCGGGGCGCTTTTGCTCTGACAAGATGGCTGTTTCATAGCAGCCAACTTGATTCTAGAGTGAAGATAATCTGCTACATGGCCTTAATCAGGCCCATGGTTGCCAATGGATGTCCCGTCTAGTTCAATGTGAGAGCCAGCTTAATGGAAAGAATTCTGGTGTTTGAGAGGCAATGTCTGAGGACTTGTCTCGCGTTACATAGGACACCTGAATCTGAGTACACGAAATTTTACCCGAACGGGGTCCTATACAATAGGACTAGGATTGTACGAATCTGATAAAACTGATTCGAAGCCATGTTGCAAGAGCAATGACTTCGGTCAATAACTTGATCTCCGTGGCTTACTACCCCAACTACCTGTACCACGAGAGGGTGCGCCTTAACGGCTTTGTCCCACCAGAGGCATTCCTCTACCAATGTGACCAATGTGGGCTGATCCAAGATAGATTGGCGGTGCCGCTAATCTTCCACGTAGCCCGCAATTCCGTGGAACGACGGTTCCTGTACGAATGTAATGTGACGTCGCGCTCCGCGAGCCCGAGCGCCTCAGGTTCAGTAAGTCGAATTCACGCCGAGATCGAGAAGACGTCGTCCGACAGCATCAACGTTTTTGGTGGTTGGAGCGGACTACGTCAGTGGTAAATCTTAATAGGCCAGCCTCTTCAAGGTAAAGCCCGCCAAACACCAATGGCAGGCTTACATAGGTTATTGTAGTTTAGGGTAGGTAAGAGTAGGTTAGGGTAAGCTAAGGTAGGCTAGTGTTGTGGGTAGATTTAATTATTTTTAGTTCAAAAAAAAAATAATACAATATAAAAAAAAAATAAAATTAAAAAACATAAAGAAAACAAAAAAAAGTAAAAAAATATATATAATATATATCATGTATATATTTTTGTATATATATTTTAGTTAAGGTAGGTTAAGCTAGTTTTTACTTAGGTGTAAGTTTTAAATATAAAAAAAAATAAAAATCAGATGCTAAGTTTTTCTTAACAAATATTTTCTTAGCTTAAGTTTAAATTTATTTTAATTGTCATAATTTTTTGTTTTGCATAAGACCGAAAGGTATAATTTAATGTTCTTCTTACTTTAGAGTGTCCGTATAGGGCCAGTAGGGTAGTTATAAGTTATTTAAGCTAGTTTAATCATTTTTGTCTAGCGCGTAAGATAGTTGTAAGAAATGAATATTAAAAATGAATTAAAAAAAAAAAAAAAAGAAAAACAAAAAAATTAAGGCTTCTGAAGCTAGTAGGTCCACCATAGAAGTAACTCAGGAACCCCAAAAGGCATATGGAACCCCTGATGACATATCTCGGACAACAAAGACTTCAGGAGTCAGCCCCATGGCGGTACCGAACGCTAAAACTGGCAGCTCTGCCAGTACCCTTCAGACATAATGATGATGGGACTAAGGTGCATCCAGATAAATCTACAGCATGCGAAGGCCGCTTCGGCGGTACTAAGCCATAGATTTAACAAGGATCACCTAGATATAGCCTTTGTCCAGGAGCCATACACAATAAAGGCGTATCAAGTGAGCTGCTCTACGAAGGAAGAGCTAGAGCCTGCATAATGATGAATAAAACCATTAAAGCCATTCCAGAACACACCAACAAGCTGCCATCATACAGCTACCCACTGAGGAAGGCAGGTCAGATGCCGAATCTGCACAGCCTACCTTGCGGGCGACTACACTGACTGGGACTTCTCGATTACTGTGGAAGAAGAGGTCAACAAATCATCATATGCTGTGATACCAACGCCCACCACACAGCATGGGGAAGCTCGGACATTAACAGAAGAGGTAAGTACCTTTTAGAACTAATTTTTAAAAGCAATCTAGAAATTCTAAAACATGGAAACCACCCTACCTTTATGAACAGAATCAGTGAAGAAGTCTTGGATCTCATCCTAACCATTCCATTCAGAACTGGCATGTCTCGGAAGAAATATCGATGTCGGTTCATCGACAGATTCGTTTTGACATCCAGACAAAAGCTAAAATACTTAAAACATACAGACAACCGAGAGCGACAGACTGGGACATTTATAGCCTAGAACTCGAGCAATCGATCAGAAACTGTCCAAATAGCATCAGAAACATAGACAGTCTAGAACTTAGCTGTGACAGCCTGTGATTGTAGGATTAATCATATCTGCCTACCACAACGCTTACCCACAAAAAGTTGAGGTAGGCAAACGCACCACCCCATGGTGGAATAATAAACTCTCCAAGCTAAGAGCATTAACCAGAAAACTGTTCAATAAAGCCAAGCTCAATGGAGACTGGACATCATACCGCGCCTCACTTCAACCAAGAGATTAGAAGAGCTAAAAGAAATTCATGGAAAAAGTTCACAGACATGCAAAGCAGTGCTCGCATCCACAGAATACTCGCCAAACGCACACTAATCAAATTGGTCTGTTGAAGAAAGCAGATGGCGCATATGCGGAAAACGGTCCAGAAACACTACTTATACACACCTCCCTGACTCCAACATCAATCCCTCCACTCTCTCCAGTATACCTCCGCAGATCAGGCAACCAGGCCCAACAGAGAGGACTGGAACAGATCAAGGGCAATCTTTCATGAAGGAAATATAAAATGGGCCATAAACTCCTTTGACCCATTCTAATCTCCTGGAGAAGATGATATCTTTCCAGCTCTCCTTCAGAAAGGAAGTGCACAAATCACCCCCATGCTAATTAACATCTTCAGGACCAGCTATGCATGGGGGTATTGGCGACGAATTGGAACGATTTAAAGGTAAAATTTATCCCAAAAGCAGGCCGCAGACCTTCGGACCTGCCAAAATCATAGCGACCAATAAGCCTTACTTTATTTTTCCTAAAGGCAATGGAAAAAAAATAACTGGATAGACATATAATAGACGGTCCTCTTAAAAGATCACCGCTCCACAACAAACAATATGCCTACCAGCCTGGGAAATCAACCACGCATGCTCTTCGGGAGTTAACAGCTCGGATCAATAAAAATCCCTAAGCGACAAAGAAATTGCGATAGGCTGCATTCTTGATATTGAGGGTGCTTTCGACAATACCGATCACGCCCAAAAACAACGCTGCATCCTCAGCATAGGGGTAGATACTCGTAATACCACATGCAAATGGATTCAACACTTTCTTAGTAACAAGAAAATAAACACCTCACTCACTAGGCAATGATATTGACCTATGGTCCATCGGGGTCAAGGAGCTGATTGGCATACTCAGCAACAATGGCTTCTATGTCCAAGGCTATGCTGATGACATTGTGATCCTAATTAGAGGAAAATTCGAAGATACAATCTCGGAACTTCTTCAAAGGGCACTTAACCTTGTTGCACCTAAAAAAAGCACCATGTCGCTTTCACCAAAAGAAGAAACAGGCATAAATTCAAAAAAACCCACTCTATTTGGTGAAACAATAGAATTCTCAAACGAAGTAACACTAGAAGAAAAGCTCACTTAGAACTCTCACATCTCAAAATTCATTGAGAAAGCCAGGATCTCCCTAGGGACCAGCAAAAGTTTCACTGGAAAAACTTGGGGCGTTAATCCTAAAATATCTCGCTGGTTATACACAGCCATTACCAGAGCAATTCTCACATACGCTGCGCCCGTCTGGTGGCACAAAACAAAACAAACATCAGTACAAGCTAAGCTCAACAAACTACAAAGACTAGCTTGTATTTGTATTACAGGAGCTAGGGGACCAACCCCCACAGCAGAGCTAGAAGTCATCACGGACCTACCACCCGTACACCTCCAACTTAAAAAAGAAGCAATAATATTCGCTCATAAACTTATCGCGGTGGATGTCTCTAATTCCAGGCTATTTCATACTGACATTCTTAATGAACTAAACAGGCATGAAATCCTTAAAATACCCCATATAGACTTCCAAGGTATGACTTCAGCCAGAATTTTAAGGTCACAATTCCCTCTCGACACATCTGGGGGCAAAATAGACCTTCCTTCCATCGTCAATCCTATGTATGGTACACAGATGGATCCAAAACGAACGAAGGTGTTGGGGCTGGAGTATACGGAGCTAACACACATCTATCACAGCATAGACAGATACAACTCCGTATTTTAAGCAGAGATATTCGCAATTGAACTCTGCCTCAGAGAAAATATAGACAGAGCTATAACCAATAAAAACATTTATATTCTCTCTGACAACAAAGCTGCACTTTTAGCCCTCAAAAGCTACGAAGTCACCTCTAAATTGGTATGGGACTGCTTACAACTATTACGCCAGCTGGCCCACACAAACAGAGTTCACTTCATGTGGATACCAGGACACAGTTTCCATATAGGAAACGAAAAGCAGACCTATCAGCACCATAAAATGCTACATAAAGGAATGGTTGAGGAACGCAGCTAACCACTACTGGACAAAAACGAAAGGTAGCAGACAAGCCAACCCTTAAAAGAACGAAACAACTTCTTAAACTTTCTAGGAGTCAGATTCGTATAATGACAGGATTCCTCACTGGACACTGGGCATCACACCAGATGACACCTGCAGAATATGTAACGAAGAGGCGAAAAGAGCAGAGCACATACTGTGCCACTGTAATTGCCTCATCAGTACACGACACAAACACCTATGCAGGCATTATCTTGAAGCAGAAGAAATCGCTGCTAGTTCACTCAAAAGCATACTAAGTCTTATTATGAACTCAGGATTTTTGAGTGAACTTTGAATGGGGGACCTAAATAGGCCCATCAGAGGCCGCTGTGATTAGGTGACATTGTCCCTCCCCCACCTTAATCTAAATCTAAATCTTTATTTGCCAATAAATCAAAATTTGTAAGAATATAAAAGAGAATGAAATAAAGAAAAAGTTGTTCAGTTGTTCTCCAGTATTGCATTAAATTGTTTTTTTATATCCCGCGGCACGCGAACCCATGGCGGCCGAAGATACGGTAAAAGTCCGAGATATAATCCCGAAGTGTAAGTAAGACCTTATTTAAACTAGGAGGTCTCAGTCGCTTATCGTACCGCTTCGCTGCAGCATATGTTTGCGCGAAGCGAGGTAAAACTTAAAGGTCTTATACTCAATTTCTAATTTTTAATCAATAATATTGCATTGTAATTCCTTCAAAATGGATTGCACTTGTGGGAAAAAAGTTTAAAAAAATGATTCAAATAAAATAAGGTGTAGTGACTGTAAAATGTATTTTCATGGAACCTGTGAGAATTTTTTACCGCAAGGCATCGAATTCATGAAAAAAAATCAAAGTACATGGAGATGTACTAACTCGCTGCACTAACTTTAATACAAGCAGGCGCTCACTTATTTGTGACGAAGTTCCCCTCCCTTGCCCCATAGATATGGAGAAAGAATTAAAAAAACAATCAAAAACAAATAATGAAACTGAAAATGTGAACTCTGATATTACAACTGAACTAAAAAATATAAAAAGAGAACTTCTTGAAATCAAAAATTTAAACAAGGAATTTATTTCTATTGTTGGTGCTTTAAAACTTGAAAATAATAATTTAAAATCTAAAATTTGTGAACTTCAAACGTCGCAAACAAAATCGAAATCTTCAATGTGCCAAGTGTTGACAATTCCAGTGCAGTGCAAACAGCTATAAAGGTATTCAGCACTGGTTTGGGTGTTCAAGTCAGTGAGTACGATATAGACTACAGCTATGTAAAAACTATTAAAAAACGACCTACTCAAGCTGCGGCTGAAGCATGCACTAACATCTTGGTTGTTAAACTTGCCCGCCGTCAAAAAAAAGAAGAAATAATGCGAATGAAGTATACAAAGAAAACAAAGATAACAACAAAACTATTTGGCGAACATCACGACGGAACAAATGTTTACATCAACGAAGGCATGACATCGTATACACGGGAGCTGTTTAAAGAAGCAAAGAAAGTCAAATCAAAATTGAATTTTAAGTATTTACGGATGAGAAGTAACACAATTTATTTTCGTAGAAAAGGAGGAGATGATGTAATCAAAGTAAAATGCTTTGATGACTTAGAAAAATTAGCTTAATATAATGCAATTTTTAAATCATAAGTTCACTAATACTTCATACTTTACTAATACTTTACTAATAACAATCCATCTCTTATTATTCATCAGAACATACATAGTATGAGAAAAAATTTCAATTCTTTTCTAGCTCACATTGCAGCCTTAAACATTGTTACAGATTTTATTTTTTTAACTGAAATTTGGCTGTACGACTCTGAACTATCACATTATTGCAATAATTCTTATAATGCAGGTGGTGTTGCCTTATTTATAAAAAAATCTTATCAATGCACGGTTACTTCTTATAATTTAAAAAGTGCTGATGTTATTAAAATTAATTGTATTATCAATAATGAGAAATTTGTTATATTGTGTGTGTATCGTTTACATGAAAACAATTTGAACAAAAAGATATTCCTAGAGCAAATGAATGATCTCTTAAAAGACATAAGGACGAAAAATCTAGTAGTCATAGGTGATATAAATATTGATATTTTAAAAGATAGTAATGACACAGATGAATATTTGCTGCTTATGTCTTCTTACGGATTGAAATCATTAGTAAATGAGTCGACTCGTATAACAATTCAATCAAAAACTTGCCTTGATCATGTCTTCGTAAGACTATCGATCAAACTGGCCGAACGAGTTCTCTAGTGAAGTCTTAGATTATGAAATTACAGATCATTGTCTAATTAAACTAAATATTTTCGAAAAAAAAACTTAAATAATATAACAAATCACCTACAATCACAAATCAAAACTAAAATTAATTATTCGTTATTAAGAAGAAGAATACAATGAAGAAAATCCTTCAGTAGCGTATGATACTTTCATTCAAATTTTAATAGAATATGTTGATAACTGCTCATCATATTTCCAATCACCTACACCATCCAAATTAAAACGAATTAAACCATGGATCAATGAAAAATTAGTTAAACTTATAAAGAATTATAAAGAAGAAAAATCTGATTTGGAAAAAATGTCAGCTACATCCTCAGATCTCGAAACTAAACAACCTTTACACTGATCTAAAAAAAATAGTAAAAAAACAGGTTGAAGATAGTAGAAATACTTTTTATGGTAATAAATTTGAAAGATGCCTTGGCAATATTAAGGAAGAGTGGAAAGTGGTAAATTGTATATTAAATAAGAACATAATGAGAATGTCATTCAAAGAATAGAAGTTGAAGACCAAATTGTCTCAAATCCTAAAGACATTGCAAATAATTTTAATAAGTATTTCGTTTCAATAGCCTCCTTGTCAAAACCCTTTATTCCAAATAACACATGCTCGTGCAACATTTACGATGATCTCAAGGAAGATCAATTTGAATCTAAGAGCTTTGTATTCGAAGAATTTACTTCCTTTGAAATATATAAAAAAATAATATCTCTTGATAACAAATGTTCAAGTACATCGGATAGAATAACAAACTACAGTCTTAAAAAGATTGCCTTCTATCTATCCGATATGCTTACATATATTTTCAATTTAAGCGTAAATGCAGGTATTTTTCCAACAGCTTTTTGAAAAACTGATGAAAGATAAAATGTTATCTTTTGTAAATAAAAATAAATTGTTTAGCAATAACCAATTTGGGTTTCGCAAAGGTAAGTCCACTGAAGATGCTATCTCAAAACTGTGTTCTGAAATTTACGAAGGTTTTAATAATAATAAAAGTTCACTTGCCTTGTTCATTGACATGACAAAAGCCTTTGACATGGTCAATCATAAAATTTTATTAGACAAACTATACAAAGCTGGTTTTCGTGGACATGTATACGACTGGTTAACGTCTTACTTATCCGGACGATCACAAAGAGTAAAATTAAATGGTTTATTAAGTGATAAACTGAAAGTAGGCATTGGTGTACCTCAGGGTTCAGTTTTGGGGCCGTTCTTGTTCTTAATTTATGTAAATTCAATATTCAAACAATCGCTTAATAGCAGCATAACCGCATTTGCTGATGATATAGCTCTTACCTATGTGGATAGCTCTGAATTTGAAGCGTTTGTTAACTTGCAGAAAGATTTGCAGATTTTGAGAGAGTGGTTTGCAAAGCTCGAGCTAGTAATTAGTATTAAAACAAAGATTATGTCTTGTAGCCTAAGTAGGGTGTATCCAATCGATTTCGAAGTTCTTTTCCATTCCTCTTCATGTAAAAAGCTTCAACTATGTATCAAATCATACTTGTGGTATATCACATTTCAATAATAATGTAGCCTGTGATGATAGTTGCATTAAAATAGATTTTGTTGACCGATTCAAGTATTTAGGAGTATTAATAGATCACAACTTAAATTGGAAGGCTCATGCTGATGATCTAAAAGAATATCTTCTGTCAGCTCTCGAAAAATGTTTTTACTAAAAGAGTTTTGTTCTTCGAAACTACTTACGACCATAAAAATTGGTAAAATCACAAAAACACATTGTGCGGATAATCCGTAAAAGATCAAGACTAACTAGTAGCTGGCCCCTTTTTTCACAACTTAGAATTCTGCTAGTGAAGCATCTATATATCTTCAAAGTCCTCAAATTGTTCTTTATGATAAGTGGCTAGTGGTTAAGTGGTTTATTTCATAGAAACTGTAACCTACATAATTTAAGATCAAATACACAGGTTCTAGTGAACATTCCGAAGTCCAACAATAATAATAACAATAATAAATTGCCATTCGAAATAAGAAAAATAAAGTTTTTGAATTTATTTCTAAAAAAAATAAAAAATTGGCTTTTTGAGATGGATAGTTCAGTAGTCAGAAATCTTTTCCTGAACTAAATTATAGAAATCGTTCTTGTATAAATTGCTTATTTGAAAATTAAAATTGTAAAATATACATTGAATTTCTTACTGCACTTAATGTATGAACCCCACATTCATTAATCTTTTTTTTTTGTTTTAAATTAAAAAACGGGTCATTCGACACTAGTTTTTTACAACTACAGAATGACACCTATTATTCTTTTTAGTAAATTTATATTTATCAGAAAATTGTAAATATAGAAAAAATAGAACAAGAAAGAATAAATTTCAAAAAAAAAAAAAAAAAGATAGAGTTGTTCTCAATTTATCGAAAACAAATAAAATGAATTGAACACATTTTGGCGCTAAAATATTTCAATAAATTTTTGATACTAAGTGTTGATTTGTCAAATTTGTCATATTGATGTTTTTCAAAATCTGTCCGATTTCAAATGCTTTTTTTGAATGTTTTTTATCAATCGGCTCTCAGGTCTTGAAATTTGAGACTAATGATTAGAATCTGTTCACACGTTTAGAAAAACGCTCCTTGTGGACTGCATATTTCACATATGCCTCTTATGGTATAAGGCAATCTGATAACAAGTGTAAAAACTCATATTAATTAACAAAATTCGATTCGCGCAATGCTATATGCAGATTCATGAGTTTAATGTGATAGAAAATGGATTTTTTTATTAATTTAAGAGATTACTCATTACGTTCATTAGTTCATAATTTCTGCCATCCGTTTCAGCCTGTTAAGTTGTCTGATTTTCCGAAGTCGTTCGAATGGAAAAGGGGCGATCCAGAAACGATTGAAGAATCGGAACCTAGAAAACACTACATAAGCCAAGCCTAATGAATGATCAGAATAACTGCTAAAATGTATTCTAGTGTTTGCTGTTAAAGACGGCCGGAATGAACAACAATACGAGTATACAAGACCAAAATGAATTTTGCAGTCGATAATATGGTTTTGCTGTTAAAGAGGGCCGGAATGAACAACAATATACAAAGCTTCATTATTTTGAACTTGTGATTTCTTTATTAAAACATGGATTATGTGTTACGAGTGGAGAAGTTTTCACTTTCACAACCACCAAAGTCGCAAACTCTCCTTGAGATATCGTTGTGCCAACTTTTCGTTGTCGGCTGTATGGTCTGGGTGATCCATACCTTGCCCCAGGAGTAGGAAGTCGTGGGCGGTTTTTTTCTTCGTTTTTGGCCTATTTTTAGGAGTGCTCGGTTCCGAAGGAACTTTCAGACATTTGAGGTCAAAAAAGACACTGGAAAGTAACCGCTGTGGCGTGGAAGCGAAATGGTCGTACGATCAGTTGGGAAGGCATTTGGCGAGAAGATTCCACCGAGAGCGGGTGTGTGTTTGGGGAAAAAAAAGAAACAAAAAGGGAAAAAAAAAAAACAAAAAGTGTTGTATTTGAGGAAAATAAATGGTGATTCAAAGTGATTATTTGTGCGGATGAATTGCATGTGGTATCTAATTTATCCTTTGAGCAAGAACGAAGGAATAATAGTATAAAAATAGGAAATCCGTAAGTCATCGCGAGGCTAGTGAATAACTTTATTATAAAACGTTATCCTCCTTTTTTATGCAGGGACGGAACAAAAATCTGAGGTTTTCCTGTGGGTTTTGTCTCTGGTGGAGAAGAAGGAACCACCGAAACGAACGAGAGTACGATCGACCATACGCCATCTAGAACACCATTTTGGCAAGGCGTAAAGCAATTGAACGGTAGCCTGGAGCATAGACCATCAGCAGTTGATCACAGACCAGTGAAGGAGTAGGTAGTGCTTCGGCTAGCAAAGTGTAAAAACAATTATAAACAATATAAGTGGGCGTTTAGGCGAAGTATTCGCGGAACTCGAATTAGCCCAGTGATTAAGTGCCCGACCCGCAGTCGGAAGGTCGCCGATTCGGATCCCCAGTCGGGATGAAATTTTTTCGTGTGCGCTTTTCTCTGTTTCTTTCTGCTGCTTCTGAATTAGTTGGAAGCAGCAGGAGGAGATGTCGGGAGACTGTGGAGGAAAACCGGTACGTCGTACGGAGTCGGAATCGGGTGATTTATCAACCGATTTCGCAACACCGGCCGTCGTCATGAAGAGGCGCAGAAGGGTCAACCCGAGGCCCAATCTAATTAAGCGCTCCTCCCTCACTACTTCGATTGAAAAGCTGCAGGTTGAAGCGAGGAAAGGGGCGCCATCACCAACGCCATCAACGTCGGAAGCAGCTGGACAACAACAACCAAAACCAGCGATCCCCGTGGAAGCGAATACTGCCGACCTTTCCTATGGTAGGGAAGGCCGCTACACGGGGGACAATAACGCCATCGCCCCCCTTTCATATTCGGCTACGGAGGAAGAGCGTAGCGAGCTTGAACAGAAAGAGCGTATCCTACGCGCCCAACTGCAGGCCGTAGTTGATAAGCTGAAGGATATAAAGAGCAGGCAACAGCCGCCCCACAGCAAAAGCAGCAACAACAACAGCAGCCGCAGAAAAAGCAGCAGCAACAACAACAGCCACAGCAGCAGAAACAGCAGCAACAACAACAGCCGCAACAGCAGCAGCAGCAGCAACAACAACAGCCGCAGCAACAGAAGCAGCAGCAACGTCCTAAAAAGGAGAAAGTGCCACCCATCTTCACCTATACCACGGCCCTACGAGAGACCATCGATCTCTGTAAGTATGCTATTGGTGTAAGCAATTTTGAATTTTGAAATCAAATGTTTAGGTCAAAAACGCTATGCTGTTCAGTACAAGACACTGGAGCAGCATAAGCGTATAAAAAGCTTATTGAAGGAGTCCACAACGGACTTTTTCTCCTTCACGCCGAAGGCCAAGAGGTTGTAGACAATGCTCCTTAAAGGCGTGGGGTCGATTGCAGACCCCGAGGGAATGCTCTCAGAGCTCAAAGAGTTCGAGAGTGACGACCTCAAATTCGTAGGGTTAAGCCATTCTCTACGGTGAGCTCCTGACGGGAGAAGCGAGTTATTCCCTTCTTCTTGGTACAGCTCATACCCAGCAGCAAGCTTTGCGTCCCAGACATTAAAGAGGAGCGGAAACATTTTGCAATGTATCCGCTGCCAAATGCACGCCGCGTCGAACTGCGAAATGCAGCCTCGATGCATTAAGTGCGCTAAGAACCACAAAAACGAGGAATGTGACCTTTGGAAAGACAAGGTGGCGGATAGAGAGCAGCTCGAGTGTGTCTTGTGTAGGAACCGAGGGTACCCTGCAAAGTATCGGGGATATCCTTAGTTCCAGGACATCAAGAAAGAAAACCTGGGCCGTAAGCAGAAGATCGAGGAGAAGTGTCCCTCGGGTCGCTTCCAAACACCAGCCATCACATCCCAGTTGACCTACGCCCAAATGGCGGCAGGTTCGGGAAAGATGGTACAAAAGCCCATGGCTGTTCCTAAAGCCCCAGTGCCTGACTCTAAGGCACCGGTGGCCGAGGTGGATGTCTTTTCGATCTTGCTCGCAATCCAAGGGCAGAATAGACAGCTCCAACAACAGATCCTTGAGCAGGCGACTGAGAAAAATGATTGCAAGGCTCAGTGCATCATTGCATCATTGTCGGTCTGACACCGCTTCGCCACATAGTCAACTGTTCCACGGCTAGGGAGATGTGGGTAAAACTACAATCGGTCTATGAACAATCGTCCAAAGCCAGCGTTCATATGTTGTTGCAACGGTTTTATTCATTCGAAATGAGCCCCGAGGATGATATTGCATCGCACATTTCTAAATTGGAAAACCTGATCAGGTAATTGAGCGATATCGGGGAGACATTTCTGAAAGCATGGTCATAACGAAAATTCTCATGACACTTCCAGAGAGCTTTAAACACTATTTCTCCGCTGCGATATCGACGGCTAAAGAAGAGCAAACATTGGAAAACCTAACATCGTGTTTAGTTATGGAAGAGACCAGAATTCTTCCAAGCACATCATTTCTAGCTCCTTCCTCCAGCTACGCCCTCTGGGTAACAACGGGTCGCATCCTCAATATGCGATTCATGTACCTGGGGGGCAACATTAAAAGGCTAAGTGGTGCATGGCCTACATAGCTTTTTAGCTGTATGGCTTTTTTAGCTATATAGCTAATTAGCTAATTGAATGCAAAATGCCGATAACTAATTGGTTATGCTGTTGTTGTGACAGATAATCGATTGGGAAGGCAGACATTTGCTATTTAGCTGTTGGGTTTTTGCTATTCGGCTATTTAGCAAATATAAGGCTCTCAGTTGGGTGTAGGGTAACCCTACTGGGAGTAAAGGCTTGACTAAAAGTCTAATTCTGGAACCACGGGAGACAGGACAATAATGTCAGACTGATAAATGGCAGTAATGTCAGATATCGGAATGACAGTCCTGGCCTGTCTTGCGGTAGGCCCCCTTGTGGGAGTATCGTGGGGGCTGTGGTTATCCCAAATCGTGGGAAATTTTGAACGCAATAACGAACAACAGTAATTTTACTCTGTAATTTTACTCAGTTGATTACAGAACAATATCGATAAACGAGCCGTTCCTATTATATGTCGAACGACGTATAACAAACGACGAACCTTAACAATAACAAAACGATTGTGGAAAAAGAAATCACTTTCCTATGATATCCGGATGTGCCATGACTATTCATAAGTCTCAAGAAGCTACATTTGATAGTCTATGAGTATAATAAGTCTCATTCTATTCAATTATTATATTCGCTTTATCGCGAGTTACTAGTATTGAAGGTTTGTTTATATGTGACAGAAATTATGATTTAAGATTTTACCACGGAAGAAGAATTTATTCATTAAATTTGTCTTTACAAGGAGATTTTAAAAGACCATCCTTGAATAAGCTTGTTTCATTACATCAAGAAAGGGATTGATAAGGCAAACGGATTAGCGGAAAGATCAATTGAGACGGTAAACAAAATGAATAAAAAGTGTAGAAAATCAAACACGCATCGATATATTACTTAACTTAACTTACGTAATACCTAATATAGATTACCTTATATTATTATATTATTATTAATACCCTTATTTGTTTGGCCTAACGGCAGCAGGGTTACTTACGAGTATGGGTAGAAACTTAAGATCTAAAATGCCTCGTCATATGGAGTAATTAAAACTAGCGCCTGTAGATTACGACAGATATAGAGCAATGCTAAAAAATAACCAAAATAACAAGTCAAAAGAAAATTACAATAGAAATGAAAAACTGTTATCTGCTTTGAAAGTAGGAGACAACGTTTTTTTTTAAACTAAATCCAAACGCGGATCATAGTCCAATGGCACAATTATTAAAGTCTGAAAGGAACCAAGGTCTTACATAGTTCATTAAATAAATGGACGTCTAGTTAGAAGAAATTCTAGTTAATGAAATTATTATCTGGAAAATTAAGAATATCAGGCGTATAGTATAGTTATGTTTATTTAATAAAAGCTAATAGATATTAAAACGATTTTTGTTTGATTCCTGGCGATCTTTTTCATTCGCGTTTTCCAATCATTATTCTTCTGACTGTTCGTCCACTGTCCATTCGTTCTACTTTTCCTGCCCATCTTAGTCCTCGCGATGTTATTGATCAGACTGTTTACAAACAGATGATACGCAGCAGTTATACTTGCCATTCTTATCCAAAACATAATCCCTTGGATGGAGCTCTAATTTTTTTGCGATTAGCCCGGTTGTCGAAATATAGCTTTTTGTTTACTTTTGTCTGTTGCATCCTATCAAGAGCACCCTTTCCTACTACTTTCGAATGTAAATTATTTCTAACTAACTCATGCAACTGGGAAGGTGTATAATTCGAATGTGACCTACTTGTCAATGTCTTTCTCAATATGCCGTTTGACCCAGTTGATCACAGACCAGTGCAGTAGTAGGAAGCGTTTCGGCTTGTTAAAAAAGAAAACTAAATAAAGATAATAAATCGTGCAAGTGGGCGTTTGGGCGAAGCAATCGCAAATTCAAAGTTTGCTCGGTGGTAGAGCGCCGGACCCATAAACCGAAGCTAGGGTGCTCCTGTGATCTTTCTGCTGCTTCTAAAGTAAACTAGAAGAAGCAGGAAGAGATGTCGGAGACGGCGAGGGAAAGCTCGTACGTCGTACAGAGTCATACCGCCGTCATGAAGAGGCGCAGAGGGGTCAACCCGAGGCCCAAGCGATAGGGCAGAGGGGAAAGAGGAGTCAACAGCCGCCCAACAGAAAAATCAGCAACAACAACAGCCGCAGCAACAGAATCAGCAGCAACAACTACAGCCGCAGCAGCAGAAGCAGCAGCAAAAGCAGAAACAACAGAAGCAGCAGCAACAACAACATCCGCAGCAGCAGAAGCAACAGCAACAACTACAGCCGCAGCAGAAACAGCAGCAGCAACAAGAACCGCAGCAGCAGAAGCAGCAGCAACAACAAGAGCCGCAACAACAGAAGCAGCAACAGCGCCCTAAAAAGGAGAAGGTGCAACCCATCTTTACCTATACCACAGGCCTGCGAGAGACCATTGATCTCTGTAAGTATTCCAAAAACGCTATGCTATTCAGTGCAAGACACTACAAGGCAGGACAGTACAAAAGCCCATGGCTCTTCCTTTAGCCTCAGTGCCTGTATCTAGGGCACCGGAGGCCGAGGTGGATGTCTGTTCGATCTTGCTCGCAATCCAAGGACAGATTGGGAGCTCCAACAACAGATCCTGGAGATGGCGATCCGAGTAGATAGTATCTGCTCGCTTCTGTCGGGCCTAGCGCACCTAAGGTCGTGATGGGTACGCTGGTAGAGAGGCCCTTGAAGATCCTATCGGTGAATGTAAATTCACTGATAAGGATCGAGCGACGAGCCGTACTTTTTAACCTATTGCAGAACGAAAGTCCCGATGCACTCTTGGTTAGCGAAACAAAGCTAAACCAGAAGTACAAAATCCGGCACAGTTCTTACAGAATAATTAGAAGAGAGACCCAACGCTACTCAATGCGGGGGGAGTTGCGATCTTCATTAAAAATAATTTTAAACATAAGGTCATATATAGCGGTGAAGTGCGGAGGTTCCAGGTGCTAGAAGCCTGTATTGTGTGCATTCCTCTCCGAAATGAAAAGAGAATGTACATTGTATCAGCCTATGCACCTGAAGCACCTCAACCCAATATTTTTATCGCAGAGCTCGAGACACTCTTTCGATCTCTGCGCTTGAACTCGGTAGAAAACGTCTACATTCTGGCTGGCGGTTTAAATGCCAAACATAGTGATTGGGGAAATAATATTCCCAACACTAGGGGGAGCCTACTAAGTCATTGGTGGGATCTTCGCAACATTGAATATAGGGGCATATATGGGGCGCCGGAGGGAATATTTCGTACGTTCGCATTTCTATACCCGTCGGGGGGAATAAATAACGTCATTGAAATAAACTTCCTAATCGACGCCAAATTTTTTTTTAAACATGTAAGTAATATTTAAATGGTTTGGTGTTTTTTTCAGGGATTCAATTTTCTAACAGGAAAAAAACAAGTAACCGGAAGCAATTTTCATGCTCAATTATACTGTTTTCATGTATTTAATGTACTAACAGAAGAATTGTTTCACATTAAGGAGTCATGTACTCTTACGCGCATCTACAAAACGAATCGCTTGTTTATGGTCACAAATCTAAAGATCTATGTAAATCTTTCGTAAATAATCCCGCCAATTCCATAACAAACTCAAATAAAATTCCGGTTATTTCAAATTAAATACGAATTAAATGTCAAATAAGGAAAGGGAATTCGAACGATTCGGGAACGATAAAGTAGTGCTCCCGGCGGATATAGGAGTGCGAAAGTGAATCGAATGTGCGGATCGAACGTTCGATTCGAACGACTATAGAAATATGTCCCATAGAGTCAAGTTGCTCGCAACGGACAGTTCATTGTATCCAAGGAGCGGCTCCTATCTGGATCTCATGCTGATAGACTCTCTGACTGAGACTGGCAGGCACGAACGAATGCTCTATTAATTGTCTATGGACCATTGTATACGAAATTGACCATTGCGGACTATGTGTCGTGATTACAGTACCTGACGAGTGGCAGAGTACGTGCACACCTACGATTACAGTAGGGCGCGTTGGCCACGCTTCGCCAATTCCCTGACGAGAGCGCTCACTTCGAGCGCCTCCTTCCCACCGACTAAGAGGAACCTGTCAAACCACGAAATTGGACAAACAAATGGACGATATCATTAAACAGACAATGAACGATACCACGCCAACGACAACACGATATCACAAACGTATACCGAAACGCGACAATCGATGCACTGCACAGTATCAGCAAGGTCTTCGAGAAGGTGGTTCATAGGGTCCTGTCTAAATGGGTTGAGGACAATAAAATCATCCCGGATAACCAATTCGGTTTCAGAGCGGGGCATGACACTATTCATGCCGCGCCGAAACTCGTATTGGATATCCAATGGAATAAATGCAAGAACCAATGCACGGATGGCTAAAAGGTTTTTATTATAAGCTCAGTCGGCTGGGCCTAAGTAAACCACTGCTATATATGATTTTAGACATGTTAGCAGGTAGAAAGTTTGAAATCAAAAACGGACTGCAACAGGGTACGGTAAATTCGCCGATCCTTTTCAGCATTTACCTGAGTGTTTCTCTTCACCACTTAATAGCGTACGCAGACGACCTAACCGCGTACAGATCAGATCCAACGATCGACGTCATTGTTACTCTTCTGCAGCATGACTTCAAAAAATTCAGCAGGAGTGTATGACTGGAAGTTGAAAATCAACTTCCAGAAATCAGAATTTATATTGTTAAGAACGCCTGTCTGAGGTTATCTGCTACATGGCCTTAATCAGGCCCATGGTTGCCTATGGATGTCCCGTCTAGTTCATTGTGAGAGCCAGCTTAATGGAAAGGATTCGGGTGTTTGAGAGACAATGCCTCAGGACTTGTATCGGGCTACATAGGACACCCGAATCTGAGTACACGATATTTTACCCGAACGAGGTCCTATACAATACGGGTGGATAACTTTCTGATCAAACTGATTCGGAGCCACGTTGCAAGAGCTTCGTTCTTCGGACCGGACTTCGGTCAATAACCTGATCTCCGGGGCTTACTACCCCAATGAATTATATCATGAGAGAGTGCGTCTTAACGGCTTGGTCCCGCCATAAGCATTCCTGTGCTTAGATAGATGTGGGCTGATCCAGGATAGATTGGCGATACCGCTAATCTTCCACGTCGGTCGCAATTCCGTGGAACGGCGATTCCTCTATCGAATGATGTCGCGCTCCGTGAGCACGAACGCCTCAAGTTCTGTAGATCGGTCTCATGCCAGCATCAACGCTTTTGGTTGCTGGAGAGAACTCCGTCAACGGACTCCTTGATAGGAGCAGCTTCTTCAAGGCAAGGCCTGCCTAACTCTAATGTCAGGCTTACATTAGCTAGGCTTACATAAGGTAGGGTAGGATAGGTTAGGGCAAAAAAATAAAAAAAAAATAAAAAAAAGAACAAAAAAAAATGTAAACATATTAAAATGTGAAAAAAAAAATATATATATAAAATATATATAGAGTACATATTAGCGTATAGTACTCCATAGTTTTTGTCATACCAAAGTATGCGATTTAAGTGCGCATGCGATATACATATGTAAGTGAGCTCGGTACGAATATTCTGTCTGTATAAAAAAACAATCCATTGTCCTCGTATTTGTCGTTCTTAATCTTCTTCTTCTTCTTCTTTTCCTTTTTCCGGCGTTGTTATGGTCAGAAGTGTAGGACCATAACCTTCCCACTTAACTGCATTCCTACTGGTCCGCTTGTGGGGTCCGCCGGTTTGACCTCAGAAAGTAGCGGCAGGCTTCCCGGTTTGGGATTACTTCATCGCTGAGGCCAATCAAATGCTGGTGTTTTTGCATTTTGCACCAATTGTTTTTCGGCCTGGTTTTTTTTTTTTTTTTTTTTTTTTTTTTTTTTTTTTTTTGTGACACGGGCATGCTCCATATTTTTTTGTTTGATCTTACTCTTACAACACCTGGAGACTGGAGATCACAGTCGTGTCAGCCCACTGATTTGCATGTACACTTGTGGGGCAGTTTAATGGTGGTATATGTGTCCCTAGGCTCACCTTGGTGTTTTCTAAATTGCCTAGATGTGATTTTTGTTTACCTTTGTTTTAGTCGCCTTTTACGACAAGCGAGAGGTATCGCTGCAGGGATATTCTTAACCCGTCCCTGCACGGAATATTTGTCGTTCTTAATGCTGCAAAAAAATTAAATTGGCTGGTAGTTTGGTCTTGGAGTTAGGCCATCCCTTCTTTTAGTACAATATTAAGTTATGCAAATTAGTATCTTTTCCTGCTTCTTGAATATATAATACTTTTGTTCTTAAGCTAACTGAGTCTATATATTCCGTTATAATGTCTTCTAAATATATGTGTGTGTGTCCTTGCCCGTACTACGTGACAATAGGTCAGCAATATGAATGTTTTTTCCTGGAATATATTTCACATTTAAGTTGAACATTGTAAACTTAAATTTCGTTCTTTGTAGTCTATCAAAGTATCTGGTTTCGAGAGACTTCTTTAGAATTGAAAAATATTTAGGGCATATATTTTCAGCTACAGGAAGTACTCCGTATCCAGAAAGGGTTAAAAAGGCTATAAAAAGCATTAAATATCCAATAAATCAAAAAGATTTACAGAAAATACTAGGAACAGTGAACTACCTTAGACTATTCGTTCGAAACCTAGCTCACAGTTTCTCTTCGAAAACTCTTAAGAAAAATACAACATTTGCATGGAACGATTATATACTCCGTTATAATGTCTTCTAAATATATGTGTGTGTGTCCTTGCCCGTACTACATACGTGACAATAGGTCAGCAATATGAATGTTTTTTCCTGGAATATATTTCACATTTAAGTTGAACATTGTAAACTTAATTTTCGTTCTTTGTAGTCTATCAAAGTATCTGGTTTCGAGAGACTTCTTTAGAATTGAGATCAAGGTTTTGTGATCAGTATGAATTTCCAACGGTCTGCCATGAAACTTTTTGCATGCGAAAACCTAGATATATAGCAGGTTGGTTTACCCTGCTGGAGAAGAGAACACCCTAGTTCTTCTTTGGATACGTCCGATTGGATCGCGAGAAGTGCAGGATCAAACATATAAAGGGTAGTGGCTTTCTCAATTTTATGCTTAATTTCCCATAGAACCCTAGAATAATAATCGTTCCATGCAAATGTTGTATTTTTCTTAAGAGTTTTCGAAGAGAAACTGTGAGCTAGGTTTCGAACGAATAGTCTAAGGTAGTTCACTGTTCCTAGTATTTTCTGTAAATCTTTTTGATTTATTGGATATTTAATGCTTTTTATAGCCTTTTTAACCCTTTCTGGATACGGAGTACTTCCTGTAGCTGAAAATATATGCCCTAAATATTTTACACTTTCCACCCAATACAGGGTTAAACTTTATGTTTAACTTATTTACCCTCTCCACTATACTCTGCTCTTCAAGAGTCTTGCCAACTAAAAACAAATTATTTATATATTCAAATGTACCTCGAAGTTATCCAAAATATTTGTTTTTTTCTAAAAACTACTAGCTTCTTCGATTCGTCATCCAGTATCCTTCTTTGAAGTCTAAAACTGTAAAATATTTGTAACCTCGCATCTCATGTCTGAAGTCTTCATCTTCCATGATGCTCATATTAAGTTCTTTCCTCTACTTGGCCTCTCAACTCATATGATACTCTTTTGTTATATTTTGCCGAACATATCTTCCACCCTATCCCTTACGCTTAGTGGTATACGTCTAGGAGTTTCGAGTGACATTTATCTGGAAAATGTCCAAACACTTCACAAAGTTCCTTGTTTGCCTGAATAAATTTTTATAATTTCTGATTCTGCTATCAACTCGTTTAAGAAGCATAAATTCAATGCATGAATCTAAACTTAGTAAAGGTTGACAATTTTTTCTATTACCACGAAGCTTAACTGGAATTGCTTTCTCCTGAACTTACCAAGCATGTTGCCGATCCTGAAACCGAAGCCCTAAACCCACCATACCCTTCTAGTTTAGTTTTGAATATCTTCAAATTGGGACAAGGCTCAAGGCCATCAAACACACTTCTTGGTATTACTCGTATGTTTACTTGTGACCCACTGTCTAGCTTAAATTTGACTTTTACGTTTTCAATCCAGCAAATGAATGTTCTTTAAATTTTCATTTGTGTCTACTGAATCAATTAATAATTCAACATCCTCATCACAATCATTATCAACCCTCGTATTTCAGAGCAACATCACTCATCTGCCTACGTATTCTACACATTTCCGCAAAATGGTTGAATTTATCGCACGTGTTAATTATTTTTCCAAATGCTGGACATTGTCTGATAGCATGCGAGCAACCACAATATTGGCATCTTTTTTTTTATAATTCGTGCAGGTTCAAGGTTTTACATCCGTAAAGTGTTATTGGATTTATTATTGTGGCAATAATGCTAAGAGAAAAAATACAGAGAATGAAACGAAAGGGGACTGCCAGTAATAGAGTAAGTAGGGAAAAGAGAATTCATTCGAATTTAAACCGTTTTAGAGTAAAAATCCTGAAATGTAAAAGCATAGAAAAGTAAAATAAGGCTTACACATTCAGAAAAAAAGTATAGTGTTAAAAAAAATAAAAAGAAAAAGAAGAGAGAAATGGAAAACGTCGAGTTATTGTATTATATAAAAAATACACTAGAGTGCAACTACGATTCTGGCTGGCTGCAATTGCAAGTAAGGGTGGGGGTAACGGTAACAATGATAGCGATGATGACTACGAAGATAGCTCTACGCACACGTACACTGAACATGAAAACGATAAAGAGACAGCAATAGCACAAACACGAAAGAGGGATGAACATGACAAAATCGGCAATGGACGAAAGATTTTAGAAATGAGTAGAAAAGATTTGGTGAGAGTCAATAAATCACCGAAGGGGGGTCAAGTATTCCGTTTAATGCGTAGTCGAGTCGAAACTGAGTTGAAATTTCGATCCAGGTTTTTTCCGCAACGTAGTCGAAAGATCGAAGAGTTCAAACGTAGTTGCAGTGGCAGATAGTATGTAAGTTAACAACAGTAATGTTTTATTTCTCAAACACGCGTTGTCCGAATGATTTCCTCTCCCACGCCGTGTTCCACAAAACAGAACATTCAAGGTTGCTGACAATGCGTCCAAATTCCATCATGTACCGATGCATAAGAAAACTCTACGAACAACTTGTCACCTGACCCGTACCAGCCACCTATGGGAACATCGTATGAACGGCATGCTATACGACCACCTATGGGGACGTTGTACGAACAGCGTGTTATCCGATCCGCGCCATCCACCGGCGGGAGCATCGTCGAGCAGCAGAATTTAGTATATGTATAAGGTAGCGTAAGAAAATTGTTTTTTTTTTTTTTTTATTGAAACGTTATAGATAGTGACATAGTATAGATAGTGATAGTGACACTGCAACTAGTATGAACTAACGAGCAATTTTCATCTAATCAATAAATGTAGTATCTTTGAGTGAAACATATACAAAACAAGTTGATGGAACGCTGCACGGATTGCAGTCGAGAGTATCAGAAATCGAAACACACTCTGTTCATCTTCAGAGGAGATTTAATGTTCATGAAATGGGAGAGTTCCATATGCTCAAATTGGAACTATGGATATACTTTTTTTGATACTTCTAGATATCTCTAAGGCATTCGACACTATCGACCATGCCTTTCTCTGCAAAAAACTGGAACACTACTTTGGTTTTTCTTCACCAGCTGTTAAATTAATTTCATTATTTTTATGTAACAGAAGATAAGGTGTACTGGTCGAAATACCTTATCTAATTTTCTCAATTTAACTCGAGGGGTACCTCAAGGATCAATTCTGGGCCCTCTCTTATTCTTATATATAAATGAGATTACGGGTCTAATCACATTTTGCACAACACACATGTATGCGGATGATGTCCAAATTTATCGAAGTTGTCCGTTAGGTCTCATGGAAAATTGTAGCCTCGAAATTAATGAAATTCTTAAACACATATTTGACATGTCCTTCAAAATGGCTTTCCCGCAAATCACTTTAAACAACTTCTCCGTCGATTTTGTCGATACATCAAGGAATTTGGGAGTTATTTTAAAAATATTCTTAACATGGAACGACCATGTTGTAGGGAAGGTTTACGACGTTCCACGGACCCCATTGACAGCACAACCAATTACACCACTGGACACAAGAATCATATTGGAAAAATCCCTATTAATTCCAATACTTGTGAATTATATGGAATTGTAATTCAGCATGCACACGCATATTACAAGTTGTATTCAATAGTGTCATTCGATACATATACGGGCTAAGTATGATCATGTTTTACATCTCTCATCAAAAGCCTTGGGCATGCCTTTTGAAAGCTATCTTAAGTTTCTAACCCTGATTTTCCTCTGCCCACCTAATACTACCCTCTACTACCTACCTCTGTAAGAGCTCTAAGCGATATACACACGTTTAAAAAAGAAAGACAGCATCTTTTGTCATGTCAAAACAACTGAAATTTATTAATCATATTTACGTTAGATCTTTTTTCATATATCGTAGCAGTTTCTTTGTTTCTCTTTTAATTGCTTAAAATTGTTATCTTGTTTACTAAATATTTTGTTCACTAATTTTTTATTTAGTACTTTTTTAATTGCAATAACTTACCAACTAAATATCAATAAAATAAAAATAAATTGTAAAATGTATTGTAACTAGCTATTACAATATTATAAGATTTATTCTTAATGTTCTAGTTTTCCTTAATTTCGTCTTAATAAAAATAAAATAAAGCGAAGGTAAAGGTGAAGAAATTTTTTTGATTTCTTTACGACATTCAAGAATGCCTATATTTCGCGGTCTCTTGATTCCAGTTGAAAGAAAAACGAAATGGATATGACTATGTTCTTCAAAAGGATTCCAGAACAAAGTTCTATTTTCTGCCTCAAGGTTTTAAATCCTTTTTCCTCGCGATCGGGCAGCATGACTCCTTACAGAATCAACTTAATTCTAGTCTACATTATTCTTTCAACTACTTGAAATACTATTATCTGTACTCTGCGACGTTGGCGAGTTAATCAGGTGACGGTAGATTTCGCCAGACGACGGAAATGCGCGACTCAGATGTCGATGACGTTTTCACGCTCGGACGAGATGTTTTTGACTTAGTGGTGGCAGAATGCAACCTCGAGTGGATGGCTGGTGCATATAGCGATGATTAGCAGATTTCGTCACGTAGCTTGTTGCTTGCTGTGGGACGAAATTTATTTCACGTTAACTTATATCAAATAAATATACAAAATACAGTGAATTGATGAAAGGAATGACGACTAAAGAACTAGAACCACCTGCTTTTGGTTCCTATGAGAAAAAAAAATATCTTACTCGTTATAATAAATGTGCAAAGAAGCGGATATTGAACCTGAAAAACATCAACATTAGAGTTGGGTCGTTCCGGACATGTATAGTTCCAGAAACTACAGTGGTGCCCAGTACAAACTTCTTGGTCTTACTTTGCATGTTGGCAACATTTTTTTGGAGAAAAATATTATTTTTTTTTTTAAAGTTAAAATATCATAATAATTTTTTTAGAAAAAAAAAAGTTTAAATCAATAAGAAAAACAAAATAATTTAAACTGTCCCCTATATCCCGCCTGGCCATATTTTTAGGAACATTTAAAAAAAATTGATTTTTTTTCTCTCATAAAAGGAAAAGCGAAATACTTTTTCAAATTATTATACTTGTGAAGTTAAATTTAAAGAATTTAGATAAATTTCCAAGTTTCAAAGTGTTTACTTTTTTTTTTATTTCAAACTTGGGTAAGGGAATAAATAACTGTACCGATGAGCAACGATAATAAATAAGTGAAGAAACGAAGGCAAGTCCATTAGAGAAGGAGGCTTATTGGTTCATCAAAATCGATGGTGTCCAATGCCCTAAAACCAAAACCCAATATTAAAGTTTGGACTTGCTTTTCGTGGTATGGGGTAGGGCCTATTTTCCGTATCCGGGATATAATGACTGCTAACTTTTATGTCAATAACAGGAGGAAGAAGGAAGTAATACGCAGAAGAAAATATGCCACTTCGATGGGCTTTCTCCTGGACAACGATCCGAAGCATATGGCAAAAGTTGCGAAAGACTTCTTCAGGAGCAACAACATCCATTTGCTGCAGTGGCCAGCACAGTCTCCGGAACTCATTGCCATCGAGAACCTCTAGAAGATCGTTAAAGACCAGATTAGAAAAGAGAAGTTCAGAAAACAGGATGAATTATGGGAAAAAATCCAATAAATATGGTATTCTGTACCAGTGGAAACTTGCCAGCGCCTGTAGCGACAATGTCCCGTCGGTACCAAGCCGTACTGGAAAATAGCCGCTATACCACAAAATATTAGGTGGTTATATTATTTGACCTGGTTAAATTAGAAATTAATTAAATTACTTTTGTTATTTGTTAGGAATAGTATTGTGCCCTTATAAATATGACCAATGGAAATACATGGAACAAACGTTTTTTTTTCTGTTTATTTTATAATTTAATATG
This sequence comes from Merodon equestris, assembly GCA_958301585.1. NCBI lineage: Eukaryota > Metazoa > Arthropoda > Insecta > Diptera > Syrphidae > Merodon > Merodon equestris. The sequence continues at coordinate 50,366,770 of OY284414.1, read as the reverse complement.
GTTTTAATGAAATGATTTATATGTATAAGACATATGTAATTATATGTTAAATTTAAAAGAATTAAAAAAAATGTCCTTTTAAGCCATTTGGTCTTATTAATTGTATTTTATAATTTGTATTTTAAATTAAAGAACACAGTGTCCCTGTAAATATGACCAATACTGTATGTCCTCAGTCGGAAACATTTCCGGTCGTTCTGCAAACTGAACGATAACATGTCCATAGTTCCATTCAACCTAGAAACTCATCAATAGCGGAGTTCATATTATACAACCTAGCCGAGCGTCCGAACGACCCGGTCATTCGACTATGTTGTATAACAACGTAATTACAGACAAAATGAAAACGAAGATAAATGCAATCGAACATGTCTTATACTACGTAGTTTTCAAAGCCAACCAGAAACGAAATGTGAATAAATATAATGTACATTGATGTGGCAATAAGCTCGAACAGTTTATGCACACTGGAACTGGACTGGCAGAAGAGTGATCAAACAATAATGCCCGCAAACATACTCGTACAGACAATTCGTTCCGTGTTTCGTGAACGAATTATATATGGAAGATCGGATATGGATCTCTCTTATCATGCTAATATTTCCGATAGTTCCGTATTCTGTTGCTAGTTAATTAATTGTGAAGAATAGAAAAGGCCAAACAAAAACGGGGAAAACCATGTAAAAAAAAACGCGCCTTGCATTCTACCTCGAAGGTGGTGAGGAAACGAGGGCATCGTCATAATGTAGTCGCTTTCTCAGCACTCTACTCCAAAAACGGTTAATTTTACAGAAAAATGCAAGAGGCATTTTTTGTAGATAATTTCACGACAAACAATTTGATAACTTATGATAACTTTTTTAGCCGCCACGATATTAATGTCGATTTTTCACATCTTCATTACAACGCCGTAATAAAGGTGTGTACAAAAATTCAGCTCACTAGGAATCTTTCCGCAGATTGGGGTTTAAAATGCCTAAAATGACTGGGTTATAATAGAGACGCTCAGCTTTCGTTCCTTTTACCGCATATGCTTTGAGGAGTTTGTTGTTTTTGTTGTAACCTGAATTGGCATTCTATACGTATGAATATCATTTAAAAAGGCCGCGATGAGTATTTGTATTGTATATATACATATATTATATATGTATCTATTTACAGTGTGGGCAAAATATGCTCTTCATATGTATGCTTCATAAATATGCTTCTTTTTTTGGAGTGGGTTCCGCTTCTTTCATTGCAACCGAATTAAATTCCACCATCCGCGATCGAAAGTCATTCGGAAATACAATGATGAATTGATACCCAAGTTCGAATTAAATCCGCAAATGTACCGTTCGAATTGTACCGGCAGCACTACGGCGAGGAGGGTTTGAAATAAGAATACATGTGTTCTTATTTATATGCCAACGAATTTTATTTCCTATTGTAAGTGAAATAATATTAAACTTTTTTCACGTTCTCCTGTTTAGGCACCGATACTGTAAATGGTTGCCAAAAGGGCCGAATACGAAATTATCATGAAATTGGAGTCGGTCGGCAGGATTACCAACAAAAACGAAACAAATAACGACGACAGCGTCCACGCGCCTAATTAAGGGTAACGTTCAAAGTTTTACAAAGGATATAAAGAATAATAGCGACAACATCTTGGGCCCCTTGAATCGTCGGTCTGGTAACTCACTAATATCCAACTTCGCCAGCATGCACGCCGGCCGTTTGAGTACCCCTGCCGTAATTATGACCTCTGCTACCCTGACCTGTAAGTCCTTGCCCGGAAATACTCGGATAACTCTTCCTTAGGGCCTCTTCGATCTATGTACGCTGCTGTCATATATTAGGACGACTTCATTGCCTACTTAATACTGCATAGGACAGGCAGATATTCCGACAGCCATCTTTGCTAAAAGCGGTGTTGCGCCTGCTGCACCTTATGCCACTCCTTTCTCGTTACTCTCAAGCCTTCGACAGGAGGGTGAAAGATTTTGCTGCGGCACACCAGGGTTCATCGACGAGTGTGTCTAACGGAATGCGATGTTTTCTGCCTCGCGCATGAAACTATAAAGTTTTTGTTCCTGCAGGTTTTCGGGGTGTAAGGCATGTTCCATAGCTCACTTAACGCTCCGCACTAAGCGCTCCCAACATCTGACTACGGGTAATTGAAGATCCATTCGATATTCGAGTTTGCAAGGGGGTCTGAAATAAGACCGTGGTCCCATTGATGGAGTTGTCGTTTAAGTTCCCTATCCGCTCCTACAAAGTAGGTGGCATTATCCGAGGGAATGCGTACTGGGGTCCCGCGTCGATTAATAAAGTTCCGAATACTCGTCAAGCAAGTAATCGGTCGTGAGATCTCTTATTATTTCCAGGCGCTCCGTTCTGATTATGAATTACGGGTGTCTACATGAAGTCCGCTGGGTTAAGTGCACTTGGGAGCCACCTCGATCTCGCTTACGCGATGCGCAACATACGGCTTGTGTCGTCGATGATTCGAACGTATCCATGCTAGGACAGTAACAGCGTCGCTCTACATTACCACTCTAATCGGCGTGATGTTGTGGCATCCGACGACCATCTCCCTTAATCGCGTTGCCAGCCCTGTAGATTGAAGTTCGAATCGCGGTATCGGTGTTGCTCTTACACACTTAGTCCCCCCAGCCACACACGCCAGTAGAATTTTTCCAGGCTCTTCAAGAATGCTCCAATGGGGCGACTGTGGCATAGGCCTGTTCGCTTCCATCGGTGAAAACGTGCATTCCATTTGTTTGTGAGTAAGCGCTCTACCGTAGCAGCGAAGAACTTTGATGTCTTGGACTTCCTTTAACCAAATTAACCAAATCGCATTGGCCTCATCAGGAATCTCTTCATCCACATTCACGCCAGATAGATTAAAGTGCCAATTTGGCTATTAAGGAGTGCTCGGCAGCTAGACTAAACAGGTCGAAGACATAGAGACAGTTAGCACTTCGGATTTCATTGGCCTTCTTCCACCTCCCTACAAGATTGGATCGATCGTCCTAAAAAAAGGCTCGGTTGGTATCACAATGTAAGCCCAATGCCCTTCCGTTCTGATCAGCATCCCACTTGTCAAGGATTAAGATTGAACTCACTAAACTCTCGCGCAGCCTCTTTCGAATTGGATACACATCGTCTAAGCTCGAAGCCACCCTGTTTCTGGATTCAAAGTATCTCCCTCGTTACGCGCGAAGCTTCTGATTCTGATGTAAAAAAATGCACAAAGTCATCAACGTAATGATTATGTACGACCGCATCCGTTGCCGCTGGGAATTTAAACACTGCGTTCTTGGTTGCGTGGTGAGCATGGCGAAAAAGTATCCCTGAAGGTCATTGATGTCATAACATACTCCTGTACTAACTCCTTGAGGTGGACCCGCTGAGATGTGTGATCATCTTCTCGAATTTTTACTTGGTGCAACATTTTAACTATATCTGCACGCACTCCTATTTGCCTTTGCCTAAACTTTATCAGGGCTAATGGTTGAACGCCATCGTGACCACTAAGAACCATAGAATTGGGAGAGGATCCCTTTACTTCCGCTGCAGCATCGAATACTAATCGCAATTTCCCAGGTTCATTAGGGCTAACGACCCCGAAATGCGGCAAGAAGCAGGTGCGTTCCTTGTTGACTACCCCTTTCTCTCGTAATCTTCCATGACAGTATTCATTTCGAATGCGGAGAATCTTCTTTCAGCCATCCCTCTATTCGTCGGTAAACTAACATTGTCGCACTTCCACAACAGCCAGGTAACTAAACGTTTTCCTATTCTTTTTGCTCTAGATCGGCTGATTCAACAATTTTTTCAATAAGTCCAACTTCGAGGTCATCATTGTATGTGTAACTGGAACAGTTCCTCCAATTCACCTTGAAGATAAAGCTGGCTGAAGTACATTGGACTACTGAGGTTCGAACGCCTTTCTCTATTGCCATAGACAACACATTTAAGTTTTGTCGATATTACAAGAAGTCCCAGCCATCGGCGGTAATTTCATTTAAAATCCCGAGGTTTATGTTGTCAAGCCCAAGAAGTTCCGATGTGGCATTTGAGTCATCTATTGAAAGGCATTTCGGCAAACGATTTGTTATACGATGTTGCGTTATAGTGTTTTTTGCGAACCATTACATCGTCAGACTCTCCTCTAGTCCTCTAAGATCAAGTCGATCAGCTAAGTTTTTGTTCATCACTGAAAGAACCCTCATCAATAAATACGAAGGTCTTTACAATTTTTCCATTTTCATACAGCTTAACTGGTACAATTTTGAAAAGTAGCTTTTTATCGGGGTAGTGAACTATGCCAGTGAACGCTCGCTTCTGTTAAGCAGCTTGCTGTAACATCCCGTTTGGAGTCCCGTGCTCATGAAGTTTCCTCGAATTATCCGCTGAACTGGACATCTTAGCCTTCGTGCATGAATTCGTTTGATGATCTCGTTCCAGACAGCTGTAAGAGCTTACATCGTCGTACCAATCGTCATTGTTACCCGCAGGCCGTATTTCATTTCCAAGAAACGTTTGCATTTTGATATCTCGTGCTTACCTGAACAAGCTCTACAGTAACCTATCTTCCTTTCATCGCTAACCTCATCTGTTAAGAAGAACCGCGTTGCTCTATCCCGCTTAGCTATATTTTGTATTGGTGGTTCGCTTAAGTCCGTGCAAACTAATCTTACCTCGTTGGCCAACTCTTGCACTAAAATGTTCCACCGTCGGTATTGTGTCGATGTTGCGAGCGAATCGTGCCCACTCCAATCTTCTCTTTTCAACTGTCAGATTAGCGACAACTCATGCATCAGCGTTGGATTAGACAGAAGATGTTTTAACTTGGCAGATTTTAGGAATGATGACAAGTTTTGCGCCTTGGTTACGAACGGTAATATCTGCATCAGACGAATCTCCGGTACGGATGGTAAATGCTTCTTAATTTAATAATCTGGCTTTTGATCTGCCGAACTGCGTCGAAAGAGTCTTCAATATTTGGTCAACATTATTGTTATGAATGAGCAGACACTCTACTGATTCCTTCGCCTTCCCCTTCCATGCCTTCTGTAGCCACATAAGGTTCTATTGATTGTATAGCTGTATTAATCTCTCGTACTTACAAATGACTCAAAAAACATGGACAAGTCCTCCGGACGACTGTCAAAATCGGGAAGATCATTCTCTTCGCTCCGGTCGGGTATTGGACCAAATGCGGCTTAGTTCACTTAAAGTATTTGCTAGCACCTCCGAGCTGCTACCGTACCCCAAGATGCCTCTGGTTGCAGCACCGTTAGCAAAATCGCCGCTGCTTGCGGCACCGTTACCAGAATTACCGCTGGTCCTGACAACATTGCTACATTCTCCATTTGGGTAATTATACACTTCCGCGGTTATCTGGTTTTTCGGCGATAAAAAATTCGAATTCAACTGATCTTCGCTATTGTTTTTTAAATGTTCGTTTTCACAGCGGATTTCATATAAAAAATATTGAAATAACCTCAAACAGGTATTTCAAATAGTTTTTTAGCTCTTAATGCTGAAAGAAAATATGGTCTTAGTAATAAAAAAATAAAAAATCTACTTTTGTTTTTTTTTTTCATTGTGTTCTTTTTTCGCGTAGATTACGAGAAAAATAGAAGTTGATTTGGTGACATGAAAAAAAGCTGTAGAGGATTTTTAGTAAAAACTGAATTTTTTTCAGCTTTCAAAGCTAAAAAAAAATTTGAAATACTGATTTTTAAAAATGTTTCTATTTTATATCACAAGTCCGCCGCTACCGTCACATGGTCGTAAGGTGAAAAATGTATTCACTGTTCATTACTTTTCTGTTATATAATAGTTCTTGTAGTAAACAAAAATCACATCTAGGCAATTTAGAAAACACCAAGGTGAGCCTAGGGACACACATACCACCATTAAACTGCCCCACAAGTGTGCATGTGGGTTGACACGACTGGAGATCACCGGTGTTGTAAGAGTAAGATCAAAAAAAAAAAAAAATTAAAATCTGGAGCATGCCCGTGTCAAAAAAAGGAGGGGAAGAAAACGGTCAAACCGTAGCATTATGGAAAAGAACGCTAAAAGGAAAAGCACTACCCCGCCAGGCATAACTAATGGTCGTGATTCTGGGACGAGCAGCAATGCTCGGGTCAGAGCTATAGGATTTCCGGGGGATAGCAAAGTAATGCAACGGCGTAAACCACACTTAAGAGTCGCGAGTTGGAACGTTGGAAGCATGAGTGGTCGCAGCTATGAGCTTGAAGAAATTATGGTTAGAAGGCGAGTAGACATCCTGTGCGTACAAGAGACGAAATGGCGAAACACCGGTAATCGGGCACGTTTCTTGGACGTTAAAAAAAAAGCCTACAAGATGTTTTACTATGGATTGGAACAAGGAAAAAACGGAATCGCCATCATCCTTGCGGCAGAGCTACTTGGCAACGACTTAACCATTTCAAAGTCCAGTGACCGTTTGATGGCTCTCAAATTGGTGATGCATGGTGAGATGTGGAACATCGTAAGCGCATATGCCCCTCAAGTAGGATGCGAACAAAAAGAAAAAGATGCATTCTGGCTAGATTTCCACAACCTTGTCAAAATCATCCCAAAGGAAGAGCTTATGTTTGTTGGGGGAGATTTAAACGGACATGTCGGGAAGACAAGCGAAGACTATGAAGACTACCACGGAGGGCTGGGATAAGGCACCAGGAACTCTTCAGGTGAAGATATCCTAAACATGTGCAAGTCGTACGGTCTTATAGTGCTAAATACCATGTTCGTCAAACAAAGCCGGCACCTGATCACTTATAGCAGCGGCGGAAATGAAACTCAAATAGACTATCATTTGGTATCCAGTTTCATGAAGCCACGAGTTAAAGATTGCAAAGTGATCCTGGGAGACGCGATCGCCCCTCAACACCGTCTCCTCCTGACTGAATTTTTTATGGAGGCGAGTAAGAAGTCAAAGCAGCAAACGAAGGTGTCTGAGAGAATCAAGTGGTATAAGCTGGATAAAGGAAAAGGCGAAGCTTTTATCCTCTGAGTTCTGGAAAAAGGTGGGAGACATTGGGTCTAGATGGCTCATGGTCCTTATCTCCAAACTTATGACAGGCGACGCTATGCCTAATCAATGGAGGGAAAGCTATCTTCTTCCTTTGCACAAAGGAAAGGGTGATTCACGAAATTGTGATAACTACCGTTCTGTCAAGCTGATGTCGCACACCATGAAGATCGTTGAACGGGTATTAGATAGCCGACTGCGGAAAATAATACGACTGTCTGATGACCAGTGCGGGTTTGTCTCGGGTAAATCAACAACAGATGCAATCCAAAGTATAAGGGTCATGATGGAAAAGCATCGTGATTCGTCAAAGAACTTGCATATGGTGTTGGTTGATTTCGAGAAGGCAACCAAGAGATCTTTTATGGGTAGCGCTAAGACAAAAAGGAGTTCCAGAAACCTACGTGCGATTGATCATGCACATGTACAAGAGAGCAACGACAAAACGACAAGAGTAAGATGCACCGCAGGAGTCACCGAAGAGTTCGCAATCAAAGTCGGTGTACACCAAGGGAGCGTCCTCAGCCCACTGCTCTTTATAGCAGTCCTTGATTGCTTGCTTGAAGGAAAAGTGACGGACCCCAATGTGCACCAGCTATTCTTTGCTGACGATGGGGCCATTATAAGTGATGATCAGGCGTCCTTACAACGAGCACTTGATGGGTGGGTGGACATTTTTGAGTTCAAAGAAGACTGGGTATCTGTGCTGCGCGTTCTCTGACCCTCATCAGCCTATTCCAGACATTTACTTGAATGGAAGTGTGATTTCCAAGTGTGAAAAGTTTAAATATCTGGGATCTATGATTAATAAAGAAGCAACTTGTGATGACGACATCAACCATCGCGTGAGCGTAGGGTGGATGAAGTGGCGGGAAAACTCCGCCATCTTCTGTGATCGAAAAATGCCCCCTAAGCTGAAAGGAAAGCTCTACACTTCAGTTGTACGTCCGGCGCTCACATACGGTTCACAATGCTGGACAATGCACAAAAAGTATGAGAGCAAATTAACGGCAGCTGAGATGAAGATGCTTCGCATGACAGCGGGAGTAACAAAGCGTGACAGAACTAGAAGTTCACAGATCCGAGGAAGCCTCCACGTAAAAGAAACCATCACAAGAAAGATAGAGCGCGACCGACTCAGTTGGTATTGCCATGTTCAAAGGAGAGATCCTTTGAACCCCCGTCCAAAAGGCGATATCAATCAACGTTCCAATTTCAACACGCAAAAAAGGCAGGCCGAAAAAAAAAATGTTTTTAGTGGGATTTCACTTCTTTTTGTAAGTTGCTTCGATACTATTTATTTATTTTGTTTATTCCTTCCTTTTTTTTGTGCATTTCTTGCACATCAGAGGTGCTTTTTTCATAGCCCACTATCTATCTTTTCCTCTTTTCTTTGTTCATTTAATATTTATAATAAGCGATTATATTCGACTATAGCTGTTTGTTGTGATTTAATACAATACTTCAATATTTATAAGATAAATACCTTGCAAATTAGTCACTCTAGGCTTGTGTGTTACATAAGCCTGCCTTCAGTGAACGTGGAATGTCAATGAGAACACTATTTAAACTTAGCTCTTGACTTTTACGTATGGTGATAGCATTCGCGCCACAGATTGGAAACTGTTCACGATTGAAAATTTTGGATTTTGGTGCTAATTCGTGTCTAAGACCGTTATTAAAAATTATTATTCTTGCTTTATTCTTTTCAGAAAAGTCCCCAAGAACGTCTAAACGTTTAAGCATTTCTTTCGCTCCTTTTTTAGTAACTACTCGTACAATTTTTCTAAGACTACTGTCATAGAAGCAGTCCTCATATTTTTGATGTACTCGCGACTCCTTTTACAAGATATCTGACAAAGGACACTATTTAGTTTTGAATTCATTTTTATTTCATAATTTCTTATAACTACCTTACGCTAGACAAAAATGCTTAAAATTAGCTTAACTATCTTAACAAATCTAAATATCTTACTGGCCCTAGACGGCCATTCTAAAACAAACAGTACAACATAAAGCTATGTCTTTCGACTAATAATTGTAATCTTAGAATTATATTATATCTTATATTATATTATATTATATTATATCTTATATAATCTTAGGACAACTTAAGCTAAGAAAAATTGGCTTTATTTAAAAAAGCTTCACGTCCCCTTTTTCTATTTATATATAAAACTTTAGCCTATTTTAATTAAACTAAGCCTACCTTATTCTATCTTAAGTAAAATATTTATGCATATAAAAATATATACATTATATATATTATATATACATATCTTTTTTTCAGTTTTAAATATTTGTATTATTTTTTTTTTGATTTTGCTTATATTTTATGTTGGTTTTTTTTTTAGTTTTGACCTAACCTACTCTAACCTACCCTAACCTACCTTACCCTACCTTTCCCTACCTTACCCTAGCATATGTAAGCCTGCCATTGGTGTTAGGCAGGCTCTGCCTTGAAGAGGCTAAAGCTATTGAAGTATCCACCGACATAGCTCTCTCCAGCCACCAGCGTTGATGCTGGCGGACTACGTCAACTCGATCCCGGCGTGAGACCGATCAGGCTCGCGGAGCTCGACGTGGTGGAAAATTGCGACACATGTGGAAGATTAGCGGTATCGCCAATTTATCCTGGATTAGCCCACATCTATCTAAATAGAGGAATGCTTCTGGTGGGACGAAGCCATTAAGACGCACTCTCTTTTGCTATAAGTCATTGGGGTAGTAAGCCCCGGAGATCAGGTTATTGACCGAAGTCATTGCTCTTGCAACGTGGCTTCAAATCAGTTTGATCAGAAAGTTATCCATCCGAACAAACCTAGCCCTATTGTATAGGACCTCGTTCGGGTAAAATTCCGTGTACTCAGACACCCGACTCCTTTCCATTAAGCTGGCTCTCACATTGAACCAGACGGGAAATCCATAGACAACCATGGATTAAGGCTATGTAGCATATTACCTTCACCCTAGACCAAATTGAAAGAGCGAAATCGCCCCGAGCCTTTGCCAGAGCATCATCTACTTGTTTGTCAAAATATAGATACTGATCCAGCACGATCCCAAGGTACCTGACTACACCTTGTCTTGCCAGTGGACGCCCGCTCGGTCCAAAAATTAAGAACCTGCCACAAATTGTTTTTGTGTCCCGAGAGGCCCTAGACAAAGACGTTCTGAACAATACAGATTCTGATTTCTGGAAGTTGATTTTCAATTTCCAGTCATCGCAATACTGCCGAAGTCACGCTGCAGAAGAATAACAATGACGTCGATTCTTGGACTTGATCTATATGCGATTAAGTCGTCTGTGTACGCTATAGAATGCTGAAATGAAACTAGCAGATCGCTTAGGTAAATGCTGAAAAGGATCATCGAGTTTTCCGTGCCCTGTTGCTGTCCGTTTTTGAATTCAAATGTTTGGGTAGAAGTCACGTTGGAAATTTTCACAACGAACCTTCTATCGGTTAACATGTCAAAAATCATATATAGCAGTGGTTTAATTATGCCCAGCCGACTGAGCTTAAAATAAAGACCTTCTAACCGTACGGTGTCGATGCCTTTTCTAAGTCAATCAGACAGGCACCCGTGCATTGGTTCTTGCATTTATCCCATTGAATATCCGATACGAGTTTCGACGCGGCATGAATAGTGTCATGCCCCGTTCTGAAACCGACTTGGTTATCCGGGATGACGGAATGATTTTATTGTTCTCAACCCATTTAAACAGGGCCCTATTGACCACCTTCTCGAAGACCTTGGTGATACTCGGAAGGAGACTTATCGACCGGAGATTTGCCGGGTTAGAGGGCCTTTACCCCTCTTGGGGATTGGTTGCACTACCGCTGTCTTCCAGTGCACTGGATAATATGCATTATTCATGGCGTTGTTGAACAGGATGGTATACCTCTCTACAGCCACTCGTAGAAGGTGCCTCAGCACAATATTGGAGATTCTTAATCAATGACTTCAGTGACCTGACCTCCGAATTTTGTCTGTTGGTAAACCGCCTGTTCAAGAGTTTGAGTCTTGTCAAGAGTCTACTTTTTTGTCTGTGCAGTGCGTCGATTGTCGCGTTTCGGTACACGTTTGTGGTATCATTAGGTCGTTGGCGTAGTATTGTGCTGTCCATCGTCCGCTTAATTATATCGTCCATTTGTTTGAGGTACCTGTCAATCTCGTAGTTGGACACGGTGGAAACGAGGCGCTCGAAGTGAGCGCTCTCTTCAGCAAATTGGCAAAGCGAGGCCAACGTGCCCTACTGTAATCGTAGGGTTGCATTTGGACATAGTCTGCCATTTCCACGAACTCGTCGTATTGTGATCACGGCGCATAGACTGCAGTGGTCACTGTCGTATGCAATGGTCCGTAGAGAGTTAATATACCATTCGTACGTGTCTACCAGTCTCAGTCGAGATTCTATCAGCATTAGATCCAGATAGGAGCCGCTCCTAGGATACGACGAACTATGCGTTGCGAGCAATTTGGCACTAAAGTGAATGTTGCGTAGAACCCACCAATGGCTTAGTAAGCTCTCCCTAGTGTTGGGAATGTTATTTCCCCAATCACTATGCTTGGCATTTGAATCGCCTGCCAGAATGTAGAAGTTTTTTACCGAGTTTATGAAAACGTTGGGTTGAGGTGCTTCAGGTACATAGGTTGATACAATGTACATTCTCTTTCCATTTCGAAGAGGAATGCACACAATACAGGCCTCTAGCACCTGGAACCTCCGTACTTCACCGCTATATATAACTTTGCCATAGAGGCAGGCACAGGGGCTTTTCGAACCGTTTTTTCCGAACCAGCCACCATTTGGGCGTAGGTCAACTTGGGTGTGACGGCTGGTGGTCCCTCCGGTCGCTTCTCCTCGACCTTCTGCTTACGGACCAGGTTTTCTTTCTTGATACCCTCGAACTTAGGACATCCCCGATAGTTTGCAGGATGTCCTCGGTTCCCACAGAGTTGCACAAGACACCCTCGGGCTGCTATCTGTCCGCCACTTTGTATGCACCTAGGCTGCATTTCGCAATTTGACGCGGTGTGCCCGAACCTTTGGCAGTAGATACGTTGTAAAATATTTCCGCTCCTATTTAATTTTTCCCATGTGACAGTCCGGGATGCTAAGGAGGTGATAGTCCTTAACCTCTCCAACTTGCGCTGGGTGTGAGCTATACCAAGAAGAAGAAAATCACTCGCTTCTCCCGTCGGGAGCTCACCTTGAGAATGACTTGACTCCCACGAATTTGAGGTCGTCACTCTCGAGCTCTTTGAGCTCGCGGTGTGTAATCGACTACACGCCTTTGAGGAGCATCGTCGGCAACCTCTCGGCCTTTGGTGTGAAGGAGAAAAACTCCGTTGTGGACTTCTTCAATAAGCTTTTCATATGCTTATGCTGCTCCAGTGTCTTGCACTGAACAGCATAGCGTTTTTGCCCTAAACATTTAAATTAAAAATTGCTTACACCACTAGCATACTTACAGAGATCGATGGTCTCCCGTAGGGCCGTGGTATAGGTGATGATGGGTGGCACTTCCTCCTTTTTAGGACGTTGTTTCAACTTCTGTTGTTGCGAGTGATGTTGTCGCTGCAGCTTCTGCTCTGCGGCTGCCTTTGCCGCTTTGACTGTTTTTGTTGCTACTGCTTCTGCTGTTGCGGCTGTTGTTCTTTAATTCCGGAACCATCGGCGAAGGTTCGGAAGCGAATGATAAAATGAACAGAATTTGTGACTGATTCTTTATTATCTGTGCTTTAATGCGTTTTACGACCTTCTTATATATACATTAGCTTCTAAGTTGGCGAAGTCGTTTCCTCTCTTTCTTCTTACAGATTCCGCCGTATGCGCCTTGCTGTCTGCATGAATAGACTGATCTGCCTCTAGGGTTACTGTTGACGTTTCAGTTTTATTGACAGTTTATCGTGCGGCGTTTATTATTCCGGTTGCCCCTTTGTTTCTGCGTTTGATGTGCAACCAATATGCAACCCTGTTTTGTTCTTGCAACATCCTGCCGGGCCAGGGAGAGGTGGTGTGGTTGATGCTGCTTATGGTGGTGCTACCGACTGAAGCATTTCTGGTGTTGCAGGACGCATGGGGTGCTGGTTCTCAAGTGGATCGATCGTACCTGGAATCAGGTGTGGTGATGACGTCAAGGTTGGTGATGCTGCGGCTCCATCGGTATTCGGCTCTGAATATGAAAAGAAATGATATATGGTGTAGTGTGCGGCAATATTAAGTTATTAGTGTACGTATAATTGTTATATATTGTTATAATTGAGATATTAATTATATGTTGTTCTAAGTTATTGTTTGAATCATGGGTGGGGAGATGTAGGTGGAGAAGTTGTTGAAGTTGAAAAATCCTGTTGGATTTTTTGCATGAGTTGCCATCTTTCCAAGCAACTGACCTTAACATTGGTGAGGTCCCTTTCGGGTACACTGTTTAACGGAGAACCAATGAGAAAGTGTCCTGGAGTAAGACATGATAGGTAATCGGGATCGTCGGTGACTGGACATAGCGGGCGGCTATTCAAGCTATTCTACCTGTGCCAATATTGTCGCATATTCTTCGAACGTGAGTGTGTAGTGTCCGATGATTCACCTCGAAAGTGTGGTGAAGCGGGGGGGTTGAATTTCCAAGTGGTTCCGTCTTGTTGTAATTGCTTTGCGATGTCATCGCTCCATTGATTCGTCATGTATCCTTTCCCTGCATCTAAGCATTTAGCGGCTCCTTGAAAATTGGTTCCGCAATCACTGTATAATGTGTTGCATATTCCTCGGCGGGCAGTAAACGTTTCAAGGCGGCGAGAAATGCGGATGTACTGTAGTCGCTCACTAGTTCCAAATGAACTGCCTTTGTGTAGAAGCAGACAAAGATGGCAATGTAAGCCTTTGTCGTTTTATTACATCGACCCTTATATGCCTTTAATTGTACTGGACCGGCATAGTCCACCCCGGAAGTGATGAATGGGCGAGCTGGAGTGACCCTGGCTGCTGCTAAATTGGCCATTTTCTCATGTATCTGTGTTGCTCTGTATCTCAAGCATATTAAACATTTATTAATGCAGCTCTTCACCTGTGACTTTAGTCTTGGTATAAAAAACGCTTGCTTAAGGGTTGCCATCATTAATTGCTGTGCTCCATGTAGTGTTCGTGTATGAGTTTGGCGAATAAGTAGCTTTGTAAAGACGTTTCTAGTTGGAAGTCTGTTGGGTGTCGTTGTGAGTAAGGCAGATCGGCATTTTCCAGTCGTCCCCCCACTCGAAATACTTCTTGGTTGTCTATTATCGACGACAGCCTTGCTAGCTTGCTTCCCTTTGGGACTGTTATCCGTAACAGCTGTCGAAGAGTGGACCACCTCCCAAGTAAATCGTTGGTTTCTGATGTCGTGAAATGTGAGTAACGATCATACATGGTTGCACTACGGGACCCGGAATAAACCTTTTCGTTTTGGATCTCCGATGCCTTGAGTTCCAGATTGGTGGCTTGACTTCTCGGTGGTGTAAATTGAAACTAGAAAGTCTGGGCCGTGCCACCATGAATGATGTTAGACTAGGTCTCCTCTTGATGCTAAGTCAGCTAGATTGTTCTTTGAAGGAACGTAGTTCCATTGGTTGGAGTCTGTGAGTTCTTGTATTTCAGCAACCCGATTGGCTACGAACGTTGTTCTTATGTACGGTGGAGACTTAATCCATGCGAGTGATATTTGAGAATCACACCAGGCATAGATCTTTGCCTCATTTAGATTCAGGATTTCGATTGTATGTGTTATAAGTTGAGCCAGTAATAGTGCGCCAAAAAGTTCTAGGCGTGCCAGAGATTTTTTTTTTAATGGAGCCATTCTCGTTTTAGACAGAAATAGATGAGATCCCCACGATCCATCATAATGCCCGTGAATGTACACAACTGCTGCGTAAGCTTTCTCTGATGCATCACAGAATCCATGTATCTCCGTATGTGAATTGTTAACAATAGATATCCATCGGGGAATTTCTATCTGGTTGAAATGCCTGAGTTCTAATTTTATGTTGTGCCATGCTGCAACTATTGAACTAGGGAGCTTATAGTCCCAGGCTATGCACTCTCGCCAGATATCCTGCATTAGAAGTTTCCCGCGAATGACGCAAGGGACATCCATCCCATTGGGTCGTATAATCTTGCGATGTCTGCGAGAATCATTCTCTTCGTAATGTCCGTATAATCTTTAAGTTGGACATTTAATTTGAAGGTGTCGAACCCAGGATTCCATTGAATTCCCAGTGTTTTAATTGAGTTGGTCTCGTCGAACGACAGAGGTAGCTGAACTTCCCGATCTTCTTTGGGTATTGATGCCAAGAATTTTCCGCTATTGCTTTCCCATTTTCGTAGATGAAAGCCTCCGCCTCTCAACATTTTTGTAAGCTGTGGTTGCATTTCCATAGCCTCCTCCTCAGGGTCTGCGCCATGGATGACAACATCTACATAGAAATTTTGAGAGGCAATTTTTTATGCTATGGGGTAATTGTGCCTTTCCTCAAGGGCAAGTTTTTGAAGGGTACGAACAGGCAAGTAAGGTGCTGCTGCCGTTTAATCTGTATTTCCTAATTTCACCGTCAACTTCGCTTCTCCATAATACTAACTGATAGTTCGAGTCTTCACCCGGCACCCAGATTTGTCTATACATTTTGTTAATGTCGGCCACAAAGGCGACTCGGTGCTTTCTGACGCGCGCGAGGTGGTTGAGAATAACGTCTTGCAACCATGGACCAATAAACAGATGATCATTTATTGACGTCCCGTCTGACGTCTTACAAGAAGCATCAAAGACCACGCGTAGCTTGGTGGTGGAGCTCGATTCTTTAATTACTGCGTGATGCGGAAGATAGTAGTGTCCAGCTAGCCCTGACCCTTGTTTTACTTCGGACATGTGTCCCAACTCTTTGTACTCAGCAACCACTCGATTATATTCTTTATGAAATTCTGGATTCAACTGGAACCTTTTCTCTAATTGAAGGCTGATTTGTACGACTGCCCTAGAAGGGGGCGATCACCTTCTTTGAATGGGAATTGTACCATGTACCGTCTATCAACAAGACGCTGATGCGTTCGACAAAAGTGCTGCTCACAATTTTCTTCATCTGCTGTTAGTTTTCTTTCTTTTGGAACTTCTTCCAGCTCCCAAAATCTTACCAAACTCCTTTCTAGTTCAAGGTTTCCTATGATGGTGTGGAGAGAGGTTACTGTGTTTTTGGAGCTTGACATGACACGTCCCTAAAGTACCCAACCAACTTCCGTTTTTTGCGCCAGAGGTGAGCCCTCCTTTCCCCGAATTATCCCTTCTAGAAGAATCGATGGATACACGTCACTACCTAGCAGAAGATCAATTTTACCTGTCTTGTTAAATGTTGGATCAGCCAGTTTGATATTTTGAATATGAGACCAATTGTCGAGAGGAATGTTGTGTGGGGAAAGAAGAGCTGTGAGTTTAGGCAGTACCAATGCCCTCAGTTGGATGCTGAAGTTTGTGTCCAGATTGGATTGCACGGTGATTAATACTCTATGTTTGGCGACACTTACCTTGCCTCTTCCAACACCGTGGATGTTGACATAACTTCTTTCTCGCTTGGGCTGCAGACTCTGAAATAAATGATGCCTCTGATCCAGGATCGATGAGTGCTCGCAGCAGCATAGGTTGACCCATGTTGGAATGAACCTTCACGAGTGCAGTGGCTAATAGGACTGTTTGATTGGCATTGTTTCCAGCGAATTGAGCGCTATGTACTGAAGCAAATCTAGGGGAGACTGTGGGCGGTTCTGTAGTCTTAGGATCCAACGCCGGAGAAGGAGGTGATGATTGCTGTTCATCAAGTGTGTTTGAAAGTCTACCAGTTGCTGCCTTAGGTACCTCATTGTGCAGTAATGAATGATGCCTTTGGTTACAGACTGAGCAAGTGTAATTACTAGTGCAATTTTTGGTTAGGTGTGTACTTGACAGACAGTTGAAACATAGCTTGTTTTTCTTGACTACTTCCTGACGTTTTTTTGTGTTTAATACCTTGAATTTAAAGCAAGTTCGAATCGAATGTGCTCCCTGACACATCGAACATTTAGCAATGAGTGAATTATGAGAACGCACTATTCCCGAAGAAACCTTTCTGTTTCCTATTTGTGTCAAAGACGGCTGTTCCATTACTCCCAATGTACGGGCTCTCATCAAAAGAAAGTCTTCAAGAACCGCGTACGTTGGATAGTCCGCATACGATGCCTCTTAGTCGTCCGTGGGAGTTCTTGTACTATATGCAAAAATATTACATTTTCCCAGGAATCTACAGGCACCCCGAAGTTTTAAAGCGATAGCTTCGCTTCATTAGTAGTGTCCAGCAGACGTGTAATTTCTTCAGATAATTCCCCTTTTATATGTGGCTGGTCGAATAATAACTTAAACTGAATATCTTTCAAAAGGCGCATATTTTGATAACGCTTTACTAACAGCGCCCAAGCAGATTCAAAGGTAACCTCTGCAGACGTGTTCCGTAGCAGCCTTGCTGTTTCACCAGTCAAATTAGCATTGAGGTAATGCAACTTATGGTTGTCTGGTATTGCCGCATTTTTGTTAATAAGGTTTTCAAACAGGCTCTTGAATTCAGGCCACATCTGAAATAACCCCGAAAATGTAGGAATTTTAATGGCCGGAAGTTTAAATTCTGCAATTAGAGCCTTGCCCGTAGAGGTATTGTTGAGCAAACCCAGCGATTGGTTATGAGTGTCCGCACTAGTGAGACGTTCCTTGAGCTCAAAAGAATACACATAAAAAAGTTTCTTCAGTTTGTGAAAGGCCAGTGATTCCATGTATTTGGCCTTCACATCATCACTAGGAGCAGCAATTATTTTTTGGTGTAGTTCTCGAGCCTCTGCGAACATTTTTTCTAAATTGGATAGTCGCGCCTCGTTCATATGGAATGATTTTGTCGATTCCTTCAGAATCGAATATGCCTTGTATTCCTCTTCGATTTCTGAGTAAATTATCAGCACCGATTCTACGATGCTGGATGTTTTCGCCTTACTCATCGCTACCGAGTGAATCAATTAATACAACCAACAGAGAAAGTATGCTACAGCAAGCGAAGGGGAGCCAGAGGAAATATGCCTGACAAGCCCCACGACTTAAATTAACTGACAATATGTCAAAAGAATTATAAAAATAATATTATAAAATGCCACACACCTGGTAGTTGCGTTGCTCCCAGAAGAATCAACTACTTTCTGATAGTTTTGTTTCTAGCGCCCTTCTACGAACTAAATTCTTTACTAGGCTCACATTAGCCCTTTCGAGTTCCCAAACTGATTTTCTTGTCGCTCACTGTTTTATATTTTAAGCTTTCCGCGCACTGCAATTTATTAAATTCACACCCCGAGAGTTTTCTTTGCGCACTTCGAGGGTAGAGCTTTCCACGCACTGGAAATTTTAAGCGCACTCAGAAATTTCTTTTAAGCTTTCCGCGCACTGGGATTTTATAAGTTCACACCGAGAATTTACGTTTGCGTGAGTGTAGAGCTTTCGCGCACTGGGATTGTTTAAGCTCACTAAGAAATTTCTTTTAAGTTTTCCGCGCACTGGGATTTTATAAGTTCACACCGAGAGTTTAC
The DNA here is from genome assembly GCA_958301585.1 of Merodon equestris. NCBI lineage: Eukaryota > Metazoa > Arthropoda > Insecta > Diptera > Syrphidae > Merodon > Merodon equestris. The sequence goes on along the minus strand of OY284414.1, from coordinate 50,348,093 downwards.
GTTTGCGCCCTGTGAGTGTAGAGCTTTCGCGCACTGGGATTTTGTTTTTTTTTGTTTTTAAGTTCACACGAAAATTGCCTTTGACGCACTGTGATTTATTTTACCCTTAAAGCTTTCGCGTACTGGAAAATGTAAGCTTTCAAAAATTTATCGCAGAGCACTGTATACTCGTACGTATATTTTTATTTATTTATTTTTTATTTTTTTTATTCACACACTGCGAATCTAGAGTTGCGCACTGCCACCGTTTTTTTTATTGATAAATTCACGGAATTTATTTAAAAGTCAGGTTCTGTTTTGTAATTCACGCACTGCGAATTTCTGAATTTAAGCGAATTTGCAAATATAAAGTCGCGCCCGGTTTTTAACATCCGGCTCGAAGGACCATTAATTCCGGAACCATCGGCGAAGGTTGGGAAAGCGAATGATAAAACGAACAGAACTCGTGACTTTATTATCTGTGCTTTAATGCGTTTTGCGACCTTCTTATATATACATTAGCTTCTAAGTTGGCGAAGTCGTTTCCTCCCTTTCTTCTTACAGATTCCGCCGTATGCGTCTTGCTGTCTGCATGAATAGACTAATCTGCCTCTAGGGTTACTGTTGACGTTTCGGTTTTGTTGACAGTTTATCCTGCGGCGTTTATTACTCCGGTTGCACCTTTGTTTCCACGTTTGTGCAACCAATCTGCAACGGATCCCTGTTTTGTTCTTGCAACATTGTTGCTGCTGTTTCTGCTGCTACGGCTGTTGTTGCTGCTTCTTCTGCGGCTGCTTTTGTTGTGGGGCGGCTGATGCCGGCTCTATCTCGTTATTTTTAATTTCCTTCAGCTTTTTGACTACAGCCTGCTGCTGGGTGCGTAGGAAACATTATTGCTCCTCAAGTTCGCTACGCTCCGCCGTAGCCGAACTTGAAAGGGCAGCGAAGGGGTTGTTGCCCCTCGTGTAGCGGCCTTACTTACCATCGGAGAGGTAAGTAACATAAACGTGGATTACTTGTTCTGATTGCTGATGTTGTTGTTGTCCGGCTGCTTCGGCCGTCGATCATGGATTAATAATCAAAGCACTGAAGACAAAGGTTATGCATATTCGTCCGCCGCATATCCCAAAAAACCAAAATGATTATAAAAATGCATGACGTAGATTGCTTGCACAAAACCGAATGTAGAGATGATGACGACTGCAAAGAATATAAAGATATCGTGTAAACTTACAAATACCTCCGGCTAAGGATTGACTACAACTTAAAGTGGAGCTAGTACTGGACGAACTAAAAAAGAAACTAGCTACGTCTTTCAGCTTATGCACTTTTCCATCTAAGCAATCTCTGCACACCTGCAGTATTTAAACAATGCTACTTCGGATTAGTTGAATCACATCTGAGGTATGGTATACTATCTTGGGGAAGAGCGTCGCAAATACAACCTCTATAACAGCTTCAAAGACAACTACAAAAAATAGTGCGAAAAGCAAAACAAAACAGCGAACCAGGAAACCAAACGACTAATATGCTGAATATCTCCCAAATCCACGATTTGGAAATTCTGTCTAATTCCTACAACGGCAATACCTACAGGATCCAAACGCAACAGATAATAAACACTAGAAGAAGACAACACTACTTTTATGGGATTCCGAGGTTCTGGAACGAGTATGTCGCAGTTCCAATGGTACTAAACAAACTCCCAAGAGAGTTTCACAACTTAACAAAAAATAAAGTATTGAAAAAATCCAAAGAAATGTGCTTAAGTTTATAATTCCAAATATGTTCTTTTTTTTATTCGCTCTTCGTTCTTCGTGTTCTTGTTTTTATTAAATTTATTGTATAAAATGTAATCATTTCAAAGTATCTAAATGCAAATCTTTTGAAGTAAAGAACTCAACACCTAAAATGTGACAACATACCTATGTATATTAAGGATCCGTTTTCAGACAAGCTCTCCCGGCTTCGCAAATAAACAAACATGTATACATATTTGAAAATTAAACGTAATAAAATTGAATTCAATTGATTGTGATTATGATAGCGCCCCTTTCGTCGCTTCGACCTGCAGCTTTTTAGTCGAAATATTGAAAGAGGGGCGCTTATTTAAATTGGGCCTCGGGTTGACTCTTCTCGCCTTTTGATGATGGCGGCCGTTTTTGCGAAATCGGATGATTAATCGAGTACTTCGTCTAAACGCGCACTTTTTTATTGATTGTTTATTTTCTTTTATAAGCAAGCTGAAATACTACCTCCTACCACACTAGTCTGCGATCGACAATCGACACTATCTGTGGTTTTAAGTGCAATTTCCGGATTAGGAATAGCTTGCAACATGGCATCATTTAGTTCCTGAGCCATATTCCCAGTCGGTAATAAACAAACTATATCTGCATTTAGCTGGCTGAAACATTCACCCATTTCGTGTAATCTACCCCCGTTAGAACCTGATTTCAGTGTAATTAAACATTTCGACAGTATAAGACGGGCTTCTTCTGTAGTGATTCCTATTCTTATTCTTATTATTAAAAGCATTTCTACGAACCTCATATCAATCAACTGCCGGATGTTTTGTGATATCTCTTGGTATTTAGAAAGGTCTTCCCACAGATTTGGAAAACTAGGAGTATCTGTTAGCTTTATAACTTCTCGAAACGACAGTTTTATAAAAGGAGAATTTTCCCTAACAGGTGGGAGCTGTAAAAGATCTCCAAGTACCACGATATTCCGTTTACCAAACCATCCGTTTATTTCATCGATGGTATCAAATATTTCTGCCAGACGTGATATTAGATATCATTGATACTTCACCTATTATAAAAACATGTTTCAAATCCGATCGCAGAGCTGGTCTGAACCTCATCAGAAAGTGGCCTATATTTGGGCGTTTGTGTTCAACTGGTAATTGCAATAATCTATGAATCATCAATCCATTAGTATTAAAGGCCGGGATACCCGTTGGAGCGGCTACAGCTACTTTTTTATTTAAATGTTTTTGTACCCACACTTATATATTGATAATAAGACTTTTACCTGTCCCACCATTTCATCGAAATTATTTTCATCTACGTCATTGTGCCTCAAGATCTAAGAGATTATCAGGAACTATATCTTCATCATCATTTTCAATCTCCTCATTTCGTTCGGCCAATTTATTCTCTTCGATTTCGAAAGCCTTTTGTAACTGATTTTGTAATTCAATGCGTAAATTGACATGTCTCAGTTAATTTTTCATATCATCTTTCGCAAAGTTTAAAGCCTCAGTGTATGTTTCAAACCTCATCCCAGAGGCACCCAAACATTTTTTTTCTCATAGACCACTTTCAAAATTAACCTCATTTCGGTGAACCCCCTGCTGACACTTTTATCATATTCCCAATACTCGTCAAAAAATGTGAAGAGTAGATCTGATGTATATTTTCTTATGTTCTATTTATTAAAATAATCCGATTACAGACTTCATAGAGCTAAAATTAAACATTAATAGCGCATCGTCACTTCAACAATACATATCAAAAATTAAAAAAAAGAAAAAATCATAATTTAAATGGATGGGAGGTACTTCATGGATTGACAGCAAATTATCAATATTTGGCTTCAGATTTGTAAGGAATATCCGCAAACCTCCCCGTTCCGTGATGTTCATTCTGCTGCTTTTATTAATTAATAAGCTTGTAAAGACACTAGAACTTTTTCGACAAGGTATGACGAGGGAAACGCTATCAAAAGTTGTTAGAGATCAATATATACATCGATTACTTAGAATTATATGTAAACATCGCCTTTGCTTTGTATTCCCTATCAAAGTTTTCCTGCTTTTTCATTTTTCATTTTTTATTAATTCCAATTTAAACTCTCCAGGAGTGCGGTCCTGAATTAAATATTAATAATAAAATATAAGAAAAGACAAAACCAGATAGTTTATTTTATCAAAAGTTTCCTCGCAATTTCCATCAGCCCAGGATTTATGCCTGCAGCCAAAATGTTTGACAGCTTTTTTTAAATTTCACCTTCAGCTCCTCCTTGCTGCTAGGCTCGAGTAGCTCCACTTGTAATATCACATTCGACACTTCCGTTTCATCAAATGGATTTATGATTTCCATCGTGAGAATATCTTCAAATCTTCAAAGTCATCATGCAGGGCATTTAAATGCTGAACGTATGTCTGAATATCCACATCAAGCCATTCTCCTGTCATAAGTTTGGAAACTGGGAGAATTCGCGCTGACTCATATTTTGCTTCATATAGTTAAATTTTTCAAGAAAAGCCGAAATTAAAACCTTTGTTTTTATTTGATATAACTTCTACTTCAAGGTACAACTTTATTCACGAAAAAAAAGGGGTGATTCAATTTGACGACACTATATATGTTGATTACATCAACAAAATACAAATTTATTTTTGTATTGATTATTTTATTGCTTACTCGTAGTTTGTTATTTTTGCTGTTGTTTGCCTTCGTCGATGACATCAACACACTTATTGCTACAATGCTTAGGTCAACGTTTTTCGGTTAGCAATATTTGTTATTTTGTTGTGCTGAGGCGGGCATTTTTTTGGTATAAAATAAAAGAATAAAATGTTCGTGGCATCAGTTCATTCAATTCAAAAAACCAAGCAGTTTGAATTTTTTACATGGTCCTTCGAGCCGGATTAGCCGGAATAGTGGAAAGTGATTAGTTAAAAGTGGTACTAGATCAAGTGGAAATAGAAGATAGCTCGTACTCCATTACGCAGTAAACATGAGCGACATCGAAGAAATCGCACTAAATCAGACGAGAATCACGGAAGAAGTTCATCGATTGTGGACAAACTTCAAAAAGGATGGAGAATCACGGTACTCTGTGGAGTATTTCAAGACACGGCTCGAGAAACTGGAGCAGAACTGGATTGACTTCCAACTAAACAATGGGTACCTAGAAGACTTAAGGAAGATGAACCCGCATCATGAATACTTTGCCAAAAAGTATTTTAGCCAGTTCGAATCAAGGTATCATGACATTAAAGGTGCCTTGAAGTCAAAACTGGCTCAGTGGTCAACGAACAGGCGAGCCGATATTCCAGATTTACCAGCCAGTTCAAATCCAGCTACAGTAGTTCAGCCACCAAGGAGCACATCATCAGATAGAACGGAAGATTCAATTGGAAAGACGAAGTCCTCAATTCGGTGCACTAAGTTGAACCTCGCCAAAGGGAGATTTTTACGCCTAATTGACAGTCTGGATTTCAGCCAGAATTCCGTCTATCTCAAGTTCAAGCTGAGTCAATTACAAGAATGCTGGACAACGGTACGAACAGTTAATGAGGAAATTATGGTGTCAATGGAGAAAGCGGATTATGACGAGGAATTCATTGAGTTGGAGCAGATGTATCAAGATGCATATATTCATATTAAGGAAACAGAACAGACACAGTACCAGAGGGAAGCTGTAGTAACACAGCCTGAGAGGCATCGGGAAATTAAACTTCCACCTATCACAATACCAACATTCAGTGGAAAGTATGAGGACTGGACACAATTTTGGGAACTGTTCGATCGTTTAATACACCAAAACAGAACCTTAAGCAATGTCGAACGAATGCAGTATTTGAAGGGTAATCTAACCGGAGAAGCAGCAAGGATTGTCAACCATTTATCACCTACTGCAAGCAATTATGCAACAGCAATAGAATTGCTAACCAAACGATTTCAAAATCCAGCAGCGTTGGTCAACAACTTTATTCAAAAACTGCTTACTTTGAAACCAGTTCGAAATGAAAATGCCCTGGATCTAAAGACTATGATGGATACATCAAGGGAAATCCTGTACGGAATCAGCAACTTGGGAGTGGATGTCAGTTCCTGGGATCCATTGGTGATACAAATCCTATATCCAAAACTAGACAATGAATCAAGAAGGCTGTACCAACAATCAAAAGGAACATCAACAGAAATTCCAAAGTTAAGTCCCTTTGCACGTCTGCGGGAGGGAAGGCGGCTCTTTGCAAGTCTCGACACGCGTTGCACTGATTATCAAATATACAAGTTTCTACAAGTAACATTTCTTAAAAATGGAATTCATGCTAAATAAACAGGCTATCTGATCCATATACCAGCCTAACGGAAAAAATTGTTCTTTACTATCAAAACCAGATAAATTTTCGTGGACCCCCACTTACCCTTTTTTTCCATGCCAACAAAGACCGCCGTTGAGTCTCCCGTGGACCCCTGTGGGAATCAATGGTTTAAACAATAAAAGCATCGAAAAATAATACTTTTCAGATTTTTTTTTTAATTTTAATAGTTTCTGACTCTCTTTTTTTAAATAAGTACTCCCTCCTCTAACGTATAATATTTTGCTTGTTTTATGTTTGTTTGTTTTATGTATTATATAAGTTTGCATTTTCTAACTCTACTGGCCTAGCTGGATATTTATCGTCTATCAACGATTCGTAATATATGTTTGTGGAATCGGGATTCAGCACTGTCATTTCTGTGTCGTCTAGGGATCAATGGCAGACAATGGGATACCCAATGGGATACACAATGTATCACCGGCTTCTAATGTACCGCACTCTCAATTTGACAACATTCTTAGCCCGATATTAGTAGTAGTAGTAGTAGATTTTTATTGAATTTTACAAAAATCTTTATAGCATAGCATTGCCGTCTGCGAGATTGAAAATGATAGTACAATAAATAGCATAAAATAAGTAATTTGTATAGAGCTTACTATAAATTTAAAATTTCTGTTTTTTTTTTTATATGTAATGTAACGATTTATGTATAACTCTATTGATTTAATATTTTAGATAAATACACGATTAGTTTTTAAAAATCTTCGTTTTGTATTCTTTCTGTATATTTCAAGGCAGTTTTGCAATATTCGTAAAGACGATAAACATCCATCTCATTCAGTTGCATAAGAACTTGATCCTCTGATAAGAAATTGCTTCCAAAAATGCTCGATCTTGTTTCCCTTAGCGTTGGGCATTTTCCAATGAAGTGAATGGTATCTTCTCTTTCTCCTATGTTGCATATACTGCACTCTAAAGGCAAATCAGGTCTGTGTGGGATATAATTTAGATTGAGTAATTCACTCCGCAGCCTTACCATTGTACTAATGAGTTGAACACTGTTTTCATCTTCAAAGTAGTTCTTGTCTAGCAAGTTATGATTCAGTCCACTGTAGATTGTTCTGTACAGCGAACCATCTAAGCTATGTATTCTGATCTGCATTGCTCCTCTATCTTTGCTATTATTTCATAGAGATTTGTTTCACTGTTGGTTGCATCTTCAATGTTGATGTGCAAACTCATGTTGCATCCGTGCGCCAGTTCTAACCATTTATACCAGTTGTTTTGTCTTGAATAGCTTTGAGAACTATTTTCCTAACTAACCGAATCTCGTGCATATTAATAATTTTTATCAGGTAATCTACTTGCAGCTTAAGCATTTTGATGAACAGCGATGATAGACACAAACTGCCCCACAAATGTACATGCAAATCAGTGGGTTGACACGACTGGAGATCACCGGTGTTGTAAGAGTAAGATCAAACAAAAAAAATCTGGAGCATGCCCGTGTCACAAAAACACAAAAAAAAAAAAAAAAAAGGCAGGCCGAAAAACAATTAGTGCAAAAAAATGCAAAAACACCAGCATTTGATTGGCCTCAGCGATGAAGTAATCCCAAACCGGGAAGCCTGCCGCTACTTTCTGAGGTCAAACCGGCGGACCCCACAAGCGGACCAGTAGGAATGCCGTTAAGTGGAAAGGTTATGGTCCTACACTTCTAACCATAACAACGCCGGAAAAAGGAAAAGAAGAAGAAGAAGAAGCGATGATAGACACGTCTCTAACGTGATAGCGTAGTTTGGAGTGTTTGGTGGTAGATGGAATATCTTTTTAACGAAATGCCTCAAGTTGTTCAACTGCGTCAAACTTCATACACCCCAAGCCTGTGATCCATTGTAAGGTAAATGGGGTGGTGTAAGGTAAAAGAAATAGAAAAAAAATGTACTCTAATTCAAGCAATCCGGCAGGGCACGAATGCCATTGGGGTCTGCCAAAAGAAGGATTAGCTTAATAGACGGGCAGGGCACGAATGCCATATGGGTCTGCCGAAAGAGAGAAACACATTTGATTGTGATCAAATTGAATCTGAATTTATTTACGAGATATCGGTCTTTCCCCAACTAGCATTTCCAAAGCATATCGATCTCAAATAGGTCGCGTGCCATCATATTTCGGCTACACTGCATTGTGTTCCCACAAAGAATCACTCCTCAGATGACACATTAAAATGTATGTTCTCTGATGTTATCGGAATACTTGGGCAGTGAACTTTGTAATGTTTATATTCCAATTCTTTCTGCCTGTATTCTTGTGGTGTCAGCATTTTGTCGTGTGCCGTTCAGTGTTTAGCTTTTTGGTGTCGCATGAACTATTATGTAATGTGTATTATGCAGTGTGTAGGAAGTGTATGTTATTGTTTTGGTGGGTACACTACACCCTTACTCTTAAGCCGAAAATTATTTGGAGAATAATTTTTCAAGACTTCTCTGTATCGATATGTTTCTGAATTGCTTTACATCGGGGTTTCTTAAGTTACTAATTACATTATTGTGTATGGTTTATTTTAACTTATGTAGTATGTTAATATTTTTGAATAATAATTTAACGAAATTTTGTTTGTATTAACAGTTATTAATTGGTATGTATTGAATTTATTATCATATGTTATATTTCTTAAGACTATTGTTGTAGAACTTCTTGCTTTCACCGTTTATTTTTAATGTTTCTCATTCCAATGTTCGATGTTTCAGTGCCTTAAGGCTAGCCAGCTTCTTATTGTTTCTCAGTTTTAGAGACTTAAAAAACATTATTAGTTTTCCATCTATTTTCTGTGCTATTGCGCTGCTTAATACCTCGACGGTCGAAGTCGCCATTGCTGTGAGTATCATTTCTACCGCCTGCACTCAGAATAATGAGCACTCGTCCTAACGTAACTAAAAGCGATTTCAACAGATCTTGTGGTGTAATCCCTACCAACAATAATGTACACAAGACTCGTCTGATGCTAGATATCTTCCGTAATAGGTACCATTTTTCACATGAATGCTCAAAGTCTAAAGAAGCACACTAACGAACTTAAACTGATATTCGATGGGGGAAACGTCGATATTCTATGTATCTCCGAAACTTGGCTTACACCCTGCTTTCAAAATGCGGTCATTGCGTTGTCAGGGTATAAAATCTATAAGGACGATCGTGTCGGGAGTCGAGGGGGCGATGTTGCAATTTTTGTTAAGGAAAAAATAGCCAGCAGATTAATCGGAAAATCGAATTCAAACGATGGTATCGAGTACCTCTTGCTTGAAATTATTTGTGGTTTCGAAAAATGTCTAGTTGGAGTCATCTACAAGCCTCCAAGCCTAAGGGACACCACCATTGTTACTAACATCATCGAACGCTTCGGGGCTTGCTATGAACATATTATTCTTTCCGGTGATTTTAACATTAATCTGCTAAACCGTAACGATTCACAAGTAAATCGTTTCACAAATTTCCTAAGCTCCGTCAACTTATTTGCTGTCAATGACTCGACTTCCACCCACTTTAGCCCTACAAGCTCCATGCTCATCGACCTGTTTATTGTCAATAGAACTGATTTCATCAACTTCTATAGCAAGCTTGATGTTCCCGGCTTTTCAAAACATGATCTCATTGTCCTCTTCTATGACCTCAGTCTTACTAGATCTTTAGTGCCGACTACAATCAGTTAACTTTAAATCTATCAATATGGCTAGCCTTATCAATGACTCTCTCAATTCTAATTGGCATAACCTGTATCACATGTCTTCCGTTGATGAGCAAGTTGAGTTTTTTACATCTACAATTAATAACCTGTTTGAGAATCATGTCCCAACCAAAAATCTCATCATCCATAACACCAAATGCCAATGGTTAACTCAACATATTGGAAAACTGATTATAAATCGAGACAGGGCCTACAAAAGATGGAAGAAGTTTAAACTCCCCGAGTTACTATATGATTTTAAGCGTCTCAGGAACCTTGTGACGAAGGAAATCAGGAGGAAAGTTTTTTGCATCCAAATTCAAAACCGGCTTAAATGTTAAGCAAACGTGGAAAATTATGCAATGGTATGTTTAAACAAATCAAAGCTGAGACTTTAGAAGACATCAATATCGAAAAGCTAAATAGGAAATTCGTTTCAGTCGCATCTCTCTCTGACAATGGCAATGAGGATCCGAACGAATGCGACATTATAGATCCCCGTAATATGCCCAACTTGACTTATAGCTTTGGTTTTTCTAGAATCTATGAAGAGGATGTGCTTAAATCGACCCTTGCAATCAAATCTAACGCCATTGGCTTGGATCTCATGAACCCCAAATTCTTAAAACTAATCATCCATACCGTCTTAAAACCTCTCACATACGTATTTAATAGCATCCTTACCACCTTCGTCTACCCTAATTCCGGGAAGGCCTCTAAAATCATACCCGTTCCTAAACATGGAAATAATAATGATAAGGAATACCGCCCGGTCGCTAAACTGCCATTCATATCCAAGGTTTTCGAAAAGCTTTTGAGCACGCAATTCAACTCGTTCTTAAATCAACATAAACTCATCTCACCGTTTCAGTCAGGTTTCAGGCCAAAAAACAGCTGCACTTCCGCGCTACTAAAGATTGTTGAAGACTTTCGCTATGAAATTGATAAGGACTATGTAATATCGTTAGTATTATTAGACTTCTCTAAAGCATTCGATACTGTCCCACATGAAATTCTTCTCAAAAAACTAAAATATTATTTTAATTTGGATTCTTCAGCGTTAAAACTCATTGGGAATTACCTTGGAAATCGCAGCCAAGCTGTATATGCTAACGGTTACTTATCCACCCTTCTCAAAACCAAAACGGGAGTTCCTCAAGGATCTATACTGGGGTCCTTACTGTTCTCGCTGTTTAATAACGACATTCCTACAATTCTTAAACACTGTACATATGTACGCAGACGACGTCCAATTATACATCAGCTACCCACTCCACCTAAAGGTAGACGCTACTGCGCGGTTAAATGAGGATCTCCATGCCGTAAACATAAAACACATAAAAACAAACTTATGCTCAACTCCACCAAGAGCCAAGCTATTGTCATAGGTCGTACTATCCCAGACTTAAGTAACTTCCACCAATCCAAGCGAGCGGAAGCAACATCGACTATGTAAAGACCTTGGAGTCACCCTAAATCAACAGCTTACGTGGGGCGATCACATCACCAATGTAACAGGTCGAGTCTACGGTGTCTTGCGTATACTATGCTACGCTGGAAATTGTCTCCCAATTAGCATTAAATCAATGCTTGTCAAGACGCTACTGATCCTTATTTTAACCTACGCACTCCCGGTCTTCTACGATCTCGATAGTTACATCTCACGCAAGCTAACCGTTGCGCTTAATAGCACAGTGCGTTTCATGTACAGATTACGGCGGCGGGATCACATCTCGTCATTCGTTAAAACCCTGCTTGGTATGGACTTTCAAAGCCTCCTTAAGTTTAGGATATTAACTTTCCTTTTCAAACTCATGCAGAGCAAAGCAGCATCATATCTCTATCAGAGTTTTCGGTTTGCTACATCTGAGAGAAGTGGAACATTGATATTACCTAATTTTAATTACAGAGTGACAGAAAAAACAGTTTTTCATTTATGCCGTAAGACTATAGAATTCGCTTCCAGTTAACATGAGAAGATCTCATAGCATCGACATCTTCAAAAGGCAACTTAGGCAACACTTCAGAACATCGCTTTAGGATATATATATGTATTTTTTATTTTTATTATTAAAAGATTATATTAATTATATTGAAAGATTATACATCTTATGAGTTAGCTTATGCCTTAAATAAATAAATTCAAATTCATATTTCTATTATTGAATTAATATTGTTTATTTCTATTATTTTGTATGGTCCGTGGTAAGGACTTTGTAATTTTTTCTTACTTTCTAGTTTAACAAACACTAAATCTCCTATTTTAAAGTCTGAAATATTTGTATTCTTATCATATTCTAATTTTCTTTTATTCTTAACATTATTGATAATTCTCAGTAGCTCATTTTTGAATTCTGTTCCGTTGTCTGACTTGAGTATTTTGAAACAACCGTATTTTAAGATGAATTGTTCTACCAGTGCTTTGGCGATTGTCTTTGCGTCTTTACTTTCGACAGCGTGTGCAATAACATTTTAGTTAATTTACATTCCATCGTTAGTATATATCCGTAACCATTTGACAATCTAAAGGGTCCAACAGTGTCTATTTGTATTGTTTCGAAACTAGTGCTCGGTGTGTATGTTATGACCATTCTCTCTCTTATATGTCTTGTCTGTTTGTTTTTAGTACATATTTCACAAGCGTTTACAAATTTCATATTTTGCCAAACGTATCTTTGTTTGAGTTTTATTATCATTTTTTTTTTATGCCTGAATGTCCTCTATGCGGTGTTTGTGATATTCGTTTATAATGTTTAACTATTCTTCAAGTTTCACTATTTTTTTAGGGGGTTTATAATATATTCAGTGGCGAGTGTATTTCATTTCGTTGCAACGTATTATATATTTCTTTCAATTCCTTCTTTTTTACACTATATATTCAAATATCATATCGTCTTCACTTAGCTTCTTCTTTTACGGGAACCCTTTTTAATTTTAATGCGAGCTTCTCCAGAGTCGAAACGTGTTTCATTAGATTGTCGTCATAAGACATGTTCGATTGCATTTATCTTTCTTTTCGTTTTGTCAGTAATTACGTTTTTATACAACGTAGTCGTACGACCGCGTCGTTCGGACGTTCGGCTGGGTTGTATAATATGAACGCCGCTATTGATGACTTTCTAGGTTGAATGGAACTATGGACATGTTGTCGTTCAGTTTGAGGAACGATCCGAAATGTTTCCGACTGAGGACATAGTTCCTGGAACTATACATGTCCGGAATAGTGATGAGACTGCTCTTGCGATCGCTGCTACTCGGAACTATGTTATTCACAAAAGCAGGGAGCAACTGTGATTGCTCTTTGTTAAATGCTCCTGGAGGGAGCAGTTTACGGAGCAGTTAACGGAGCAGGAACTGCTACCTTATCTGTTCTTCTGCTCTTAAACATAGCAATAGCATGGTAGAGAACATGAGAGAAGAACAGTGTTCTGATTACTTTTATGTGAAAACCTATAGAGCGAAAGAGAAAACAATGGACATTATTCCAAATAATTTCTGAGATGCGTTCACTGGGATAGTGGTGATTGATTTCAGTATATAAAATGAAATATTATTTAAGATGTACAGATTTGTTATTTCTCTTGCAATTCTTCACATACTAGATACATTTGAATGCCTATTGGGAAATAGGGAATTTATTATTATACTCTCAGAATGAATTTATTTCAAAGTTATTAACATTTTAAGTTTAAATTTGATGATACAAATATTAGATAGCGAAATTACATTTGCTACTGAACGCTTCTAAGTAGTAAAATTGACAATCGAAAGTAACTGATAAAATACAAAGAAAACGATAATATACTGTTGTCTACTTTGTTCTTTTTGTGCGTACTTTTGAAAGTAGCAATTTAGGTGTGTGAAATTAAATTGAATTTGTTAAAAGTTTTAAAGTTATCATTTTTTGAAATGGAGCGAAAAAAGACCAGTGACATTTGGATGCATTTTACACAAACCGTTGGTAAGATGGCTGTTTGTAAAATTTGCAAGCAGTCGTTATCCTTCAAAACGTCAATAACCAATTTGAAAAAACATATGAACGTTCGTCATCCCACAATTGTTACGAGAACAAATTCTCCCATGGACGTGGAAAACATCATACCACCTGCAGAAGATATGTCCGTCAGTGAGATCATCCCAGCCCATCGAACTCCACCTCAGCATTCAACCCAAGTTTTAAGACAACAGGTACTCCAATTCATTCCATCAAAAATGTCAATTACACAGAAAGAAAAAATCGACAGGTTGGTAATGAATTTATTTATAAAAGACTATCAACCTTTTTACATTATTGAGGATGACGGTTTTAGAGAATTAATGAAAACATTGGCTCCTACATACTGTCTTCCAAGTAGGAAATTTCTTTCAAATACTTTATTAGACAGTATGTACAATGAGCAACTCGTTTTGTTAAGATCAAAACTCAATAATGTAAGGAGTGTTTGCATAGCTACTGACCAGTGGACTTCCATAAACAATGAAAATTACATTGGTATAACCGCTCATTATATCGATGATAATTTTGTGTTTCAAAATACCATGCTAGAGTGCATTAAGTTTGAAGGCCCACACACCGCAGCTTCCATTGCAACCGAAATCAATCGCGTTCTGACGTTATGGGCATTAAAGGACAAAGTTTTGATTATTTTAACTGACAACGCTGCAAACATCACCAAAGCAGTTAGAGATCATTTGAACAAACGTCACTTCGGTTGCTTTGCTCATAAACTGAATTTGTGTGTGCAAACGGCGTTGGGTTTTCGAAGCAATGTCGAGCCTGAGGATACTTTGCAGATGTCAACTACGCAAAGGACAATCAAAAAAATTAAGGACATTGTAAACTTCATCAAGCGAAGTCCTCAGGCTAATGAGAAACTTTTGCATAGCCAGGTCATGTTGGGTAATGAACAACCCCTTAGTGTGGTCAATGATATTCGAACGAGGTGGAACTCAACATTCTACATGATGGAGAGATTTGTTACTCTGAAAGAAGCTATAAAAATAATGTTTGTAAGTATTAACACACAAATTCAAATGCTTACAGATATTGAGTGGTTAATCGCTTCCGAATTATGCACCATTCTACGTCCTTTCGAACAAGCAACCAGGGAAATGTCGGCAGAGAGCTATTTTTCTGCAAGCAAAATTATCCCTATATCTGCCGGGCTTGTAAAAATACTGGAAAGGATGCTAAGCGATGGCAGTGTACAAAATGCGCAAACCTTTGCCGAAAACCTGCTTCGAGAGCTCAGGACAAGATTTAATAATCTCGAAACGAGTTTAACCATCTCCTCGAACTCATTTTTGGACCCTCGGTTTAAACAACATGTCTTCGAAAACAAAACTGCTCTCAACGCCGTCCAAAAAGACATAACCAACTGGGTGGCCACGAATTTTAACAACAACAGAAGAAATCAGGAGTCGATAGGGAGTACATCGCAGGGCATCGTAGAGACTGCAGGAGACTATTCTTACTGGAGTTTATTCGACAACAAAATTTCCAGTATGGAACCCAGCACTAGTGGAATGTCGAATGCAGTACTTGAAGTGCAGCGGTATCTCAACGATAAGGTGGTCGAAAGGGCGGACAATCCCTTGCAATGGTGGAACATGAACAAAAATTTATATCCAAATCTAAGTGCATTGGTAAAAATAAGATGTTGCATGGTGGCTACAACTGTTCCGTGCGAAAGACTTTTTTCTAAGGCTGGGATGATGATCACTGAGCGTCGATCGAGGCTTTCTCACAAGAAAGTAAACAAACTGTTGTTTTTAAAATATAATATGAAATAATTTTTTTGATATTAATATTCGTTTGTTTGCTTAGTATTTGTTGTTTGTTTCTGGCATTTTCGCTGTATATACATACATATATAAATTTCATGCATTTTTTTTCTTTTTTTGTGTTATCTTTCTAATATATTTTTTTCATATTCATACATTACTGCTTATAATTAATATTTTATAATATTAATAATTTTTTTTTTTGTATTCTGATAACATGAAATACATATATGTAATTTTGTTGTTCTTATGCATTCATTTTATTGCATTATACATATTTCAATAAGTATGTACTTTAACTTTTGCTTTGTATAGTATAATATATATCATATTATGTACATACCAAACCCAAGTTTTCCCTGTTTGTTAAGTCCTAGTATTTTTGCTGCATATACATGTGTACATAAACAAAATTCATGTATTTTTTTTTCTTTTTTTTGAGTTATTTGACAAATATTTATATTCATGCATACTAAGTACATTTCTTTAAAAAAAATCATAATCATTATATTATATAATTCCTATTCTTTTTTTTGCAATAACATGAAATAAATGTAATTTTATTTTAATTTACTACTCTACTTGTTATTTATTTACTTTCCTATCTCATTAAATTAATTCACTATTTAATTTGCGATGCCAAGAGCAGAATCCATATTCAAATCATTAGATCATAAATGCTACCAAATCACAGCTTCGCTTAACTGCTCCTCCCCATAACTGCTTGTTGCGATCGCTGCTACCCTAAAAGAGCAGACAAGCCCACCACTAGTCCGGAACTACCCAACTCTAATCTACAATCCCACATATGAAGGTGATCAATCTTCTATTGAGATGTGTAGGTCTCCTTTTTATTATTATCTTCATTAGCAATCTTTTGTGCCATACGCCTTGTTATTGCCATGATCTGCTCATTGAAGTCAGCATCATTGTGGCTTATATTATTATTTTCTACCATCATGGATTTCAAAACGTCCCTGTCAATTTTTATTCTTTATAGTGCATCGGCGTGTGTGTTAATTTTTCCTTGCTTTTAAACTATCACAAAGTCGAAGTCTGATAAGTCTAGTCTAATTCTCGTCATCTTCGAGGATGGATTCTTATGTGCAAATAACGAAATTAAAGGTCTGTGGTCTGTCACTATTATGAATTTCCTTCCATACAGATACGGTTTAAAGAAATGTATTCCCCAATGGATTGCTAACAGTTCCTTTTCTATGATTGATTTGTTTATATCATGTTTTTGTAAGGATTTACCAGCATACGAAATTGGTAAATCGTGACCTATCTCACCTTGTGAGAGCACTGCACCTAGTGCAAAATCTAATGCGTCGGTTGTAACTCTGAAAGGTTTGTCCAAATTTGGATATTGTAAAATTGGAGGGTTGATTAGTTTTTGCTTTAATTCTGTAAATACTGTCGCGCATTCGTTCGACCAAATTAATGGCTGTTTCTTTTTTAAAAGGGAATTAAGGCTTTTTGCAATTTCTGCAAAGTTTGGTATGAATCTCCTATAATAGTTGCAGACGAAGTCAGGAGATTCGTAGCATTCTTCGGAGATTCGTAGCATTTTTCGGTGTTGGATAGTTTTCTATTGTTTTATATTTGAAAGGATCTGTTTTTATTCCATTACTTGTTATTAAATGGCCTAAATATACGGCTTCAGATTTCAGAAAATGACACTTGCTTGCATTTAACTTGAGATTGTATTGTCTTAGTTTATCGAATACATTAATTAGGTTATCGTTATGGTGTTTTTGACTACATCCAAAGATGATAATATCATCTACATAGAGGAAAGCGTTAGATTCTAAGCCGCTTAATGCTATCGTTAGCAGTCTTTGGAAACTATTTGAGGATATTTTTAATCCGAATTGTAGTCTTTTGAATTGTGTCGAGAATGCTGTTAATGGTCTTGATTTCTTATCTAGCGGTATTTGGTGAAATGAGCTGGTCATGTCTAGTGTGGAAAAGTATTTAGCCTTCCCCATTTGTCGAGTACGTCTTCAATTCTTGTTAGTGGAAATTCGTCGTTAACAGTTTTATTGTTCAATTTACGGAAGTCTACAACTAGTCGCCATTTCTTTATATTTCCATCGCTCTTTTTAGGGACCTGCAGTAATGGTGAATTGTATGGGCTAACCGAATTTTCTATTATGTCATTTTCTAGTAGATTTTGAACTTGCTCCCTTATTTCCGAATTTTGTGTTTGAGATAGTCTGTAGTTTTTGACGTATACTGGGATGTTGTCTGTTGTATTTAGCTTCTGAGTGTAGAAGATGTTAGTTGATAGTGGTTCGGTTTCCAAATTAAAATTGTCCTGATAGTCTTCAAATATCTGTGTCAGTGTTTTCCTTGTTTCAGGGTCAGAGTTCTTCAGTTCCTTTGTCAGTTTTTGTAATCTTTGTTTGTCATATCTTGTTTTTCTTATTTTCATAACGCTATAGTTGTCCAACTTTACTAGTTCTGGTTTGATGTTTCTTAGTGTTACTTCGAAATCATTTACGTTTAATAGTTTAATATGGCGTGTTCCTTTCGCTGTAATTTTTGAGTTGGCTATGAATACTCCTTGTTTAATTTCTCTATTCAGTATGACGCTGTCTTCATTTACTTTTAAATTGATTGGGTATATGGCTTCTGTTCTAGGTGGAATTTTTATTATGTTGTTATTGTTTGCTATCATTGGAATGGTTACTTCGTTTTCGTCTATTGTTATCGTTAGGGTTTACGTGACGTAGTCTGCTTTGCACATGTATTGCGTGAACAAATCTTTTCCTAAGATACCATGTGTTGCTATGGGAAAGTTCGTCTCAACTATGTGGAATTTGTGTGTATAGTGTAGTTTGCGGGTTTGAGATTTAGGTATGTTGTACCTAGTGATTGTATTTCTTCTTTAGTTATCCCTGTCAGTCTACATTTTTTCGTTTATTAAGTCGTTTGTATCTATATTGTCTTCTTTGCATATTGATATGTCTGCGTCCGTGTCTGTGATGTATGTTAGGTTTCTATTTAGCTTGGATATGTATACTGATACATACTAGTTAATCGGGTTATCTGTGATATTTAATACTACTAGTTTTGGTATCCCGAAGTAGCGAACTCCTGGCCATATTCGTTTCCCTGCGGTCTTGGATAACATTGACTCTCCTGTTGTTTGTCTGTCTATTTGAATTACTCCTTGTGTGGAAGTTGTTCTGTCTTCCTCGAGAATAGTTATTATCATGCCGATCATTGAAAACGGCGGATTGACTGCGGCGGGAGAATTTCCTACTTTTTCTGTTTTGCCATCATTGAAAACGCAAGTGAATAAATGTCGGTAAAGAAGTCTAAAAACCTGCCATCATTGAATACGCATACGATCCGCACTCTATACAAACTGTGACGTTTCTCAACCGCAACACAGTTGATGCGGATTCCAGTCAGTAAAATGATGAAATTGAAGAAGTGAGTCTTCTTTTCCTTTTTTTCCGGCGTCGTTATGGTCAGAAGTGTAGGACCATAACCTTCCCACTTAATTGTATTCCTACTGGTCCGCTTGTGGGGTCCGCGGGTTTGACCTCAGAAAGTAGCGGCAGGCTTCCCGGTTTGGGATTACTTCATCGCTAAGGCCAATCAAATGCCTTTTTTGCGTGTTGAAATTGGAACGTTGATTGATAACGCCTTTTAGACGGGGTTCAAAGGATCTCTCCTTTGAACATGGCAATACCAACTGAGTCGGTCGCGCTCTATCTTTCTTGTGACGGTTTCTTTTACGTGGAGGCTTTCTCAGATCTTTGAACTTCTAATTCTGTTACGCTTTGTTACCCCCGCTGTCATGCGAAGCATCTTCATCTCAGCTGCCGTTCATTAGCTCTGCATTGTCCAGCATTGTGAACCGTATGTGAGCGCCGGACGTACAACTGAAGTGTAGAGCCTTCCTTTCAGCTTATCAAACTTTCATCCACCCTACGCTTACGCAATGTTGATGTCGTCATCACAAGTTGCTTCTTTATTAATCATAGATCCCAGATATTTAAACTTTTCACACTTGGGAAGCACTCTTCCATTCAAGTAAATGTCTGGAATAGGCTGATGAGGGTCAGAGAACGGGCAGCACAGCAGCACTCTGTCTTCTTTGAACTAATACGATACCGGTGTCCCTCAAAAATGTCCACCCACACATCAAGTGCTCGTTGTAGGGACGCCTGATCATCACTTATAATGACTCCATCGTCAGCAAAGAATAGCTGGTGCACATTGGGGTCCGTCACTTTTCCTTTAAGCAAGCAATCAAGGACTGCTTTAAAGAGCAGTGGGCTGAGGACCCTCCCTTGTTGTACGCCGACTTTGTGTACTTTGTGTACATCGTTGCTCTCTTGTACATGTCCATGATCACTCGCACGTAGGTTTCTGGAACTCCTATTTCTCTTAGCGCTACCCATAAAAGATCTCTTGGTTGCCGGTCAAAGGCCTTCTCCAAATCAACCAACACCATATGCAAGTCCTTTGAAGAATCACGATGCTTTTCCATCATGATCCTTATACTTTGGATTGCATCTGTCGTTGATTTACCCGAGACAAACCCGCACTGGTCATCAGATAGTCGTATTATTTTCCGCAGTCGGCTATCTAATACCCGTCAACGATCTTCATGGATGTCGCACACCATGTCGCACAGCTTGACAGAACGGTAGTTATCACAATCTCGCGTATCACATGGCGTTAAGGAGTTTTGAAATGGGTACCGTTGCTGACACTGAAATTGGGGGTATGTCTTGTGAGGACATAGAAAATGACCCGAATAAAACAAATATCCCAACGCCGAGTATAACAAATGAAACGCCTAAAAGAACTGTCCAGGGCCAGTTTGGTATCCACCCTCTGCTAAAAATCTCAAACATGCTGTCAACTTCAATTCTGGAGAGTTGTCGTTTTGGTTGCGTCGTTGATTCGCATGTTGGCTAGTTCGGAAATTGGATGATATGTACCTCTGGTTGTTATTGTTTCTGTTTATGTTGTTTCTGTGGCCGTTGTAATGGTTGGAATTTTCTCTTCTTATGTACATCATATGGCTATTAGTTTGGTTCGAATCCCTTCCTAGTTCGAGTGCCAGATTTATTGCATCTGATAGTGACTTCGGCTGAGCTGCAAGTATAGTTGGTTTTATGCTCTCATTTATTCCATTCTTGAAAATCGTGAGTGCATAATTTTGGTTGATTCTGTCTATTACTTTCTTTTCGGCTTCCGTTGTTTCGTTTGGTAATTCTTCTATCTGCAATCTATTCAAGTCGGCAATGAGGACAATACTTTGTCTTTGTATGACGTTACTGATTGATTTTTCTGTGTTATTTGTGACAATCTGTTGTGTACTTGTGGTATTGTTGTTGTGTTTTTGAATTTTTCTTTCAAGCTACTTTTTAATGTTGTCAATGTTGTTAACGTTGTTGCAAAGCCTAACGCAGTTTTGACGTTCGGCGCAAGTATGACGTGAAAAATTAATTCAATGAAAGTTGTTCTTTCGGTCTCTTTCAAAGTGTTGTGGAGTAATTCTACTAGAGTTAGAAATGAGATCGAGATCTTTGAAGGCTCCTGTGAATGTTGGTATTACCTTCATTGCAGTCTCAATGTTGAAATCTGCCATTTTGTTCAATGCTTCTAGGTTTGAGATTATAAGTTTTTTTGTTACTGTATACATATGTTTCTAGTAATTTTTCTAGAGTTCCGGTTTTGTCTTTCTCTGAATGTGAAACAATATGTTGTTTAAGCTATTTTATCTCTTCAAGTTTCGAATGCCACGTTCGTTCCGTATAACTACTATTTGAACTCTTTTTAATGTTACTTAATATTTTTTCTAGTTTCGTTAGACTGTTTTAATGTTACTTAATATTTTTTCTAGTTTGGTTAGACTGTTTTAATGTTACTTAATATTTTTTCTAGTTTGGTTAGACTGTTTTTCATACCTAGAGTTTTTTTATATGTTTTTTTATTCCTTTTTTTTTTTTTTAAACATTATTCACATTGTTTCTTAGTATTAGACGTTTGACATAGTTCTTATAGTAATTGTTAATTTTAAATATTAAGTATATGACAATTGTTAGAATAAGTCCCGTATATAGAGCAATTGATATCGGGTCTACTTTTTCTTTTACCGTCACGTTCTCCTTGGTGGTGTTGTTTCTCATCTCCGTCTTCCAATTCATTAATTATTGTGTTTGTATTTTATCACGGTTTTCTTCAGTTTTTCGATCGCCGTCCAGATCTCAGTTGCCTTGTTCCAGGGTATTGGTACTTTTTCCTGGATTTTTATTATATTGACGAGGTTTCTTCTTTTCTGGTTTTTGTTAATCGTGTTTCTTTGCTTCGGAGTTGTCGTCTTTGGAATTCTTCAATAGTGAGCTTCTTGGGGCCTGATGATTTTGGTGTTGCTGTGTTGCTCGAACACCTAGGATCTCTCCTGGTGTGTATTCTTCCGTCATTAGTGGTAGAGGCAGCTTCACAGGAAAATTAAGGTACCTTGTTCTCTGGATCGTTTTTCGCAGGACCACGATATAAATTATAGTGGAATCATGCGAACTGGCTCGCCATGTAAGGTAAATGGGGTGGTGTAAGGTCAAAGGAATCGAAAAAAAAAATCTACTCTAATTCAAGCAATCCGGCAGGGCACGAATACCATTGGGGTCTGCCAAAGGAAGGATTAGTTTAATAGACGGACAGGGCACGAATGCCATAGGGGTCTGCCAAAAGGGAGAAACACATTTGACTGTGGTCAAATTGAATCTGAATTTATTTTCGAGATATCGATCTTTATATATAGGTACTATTTCCCCCACTAGCATTTCCAATGCATATCGATCTCAAGTAGGTCGCGTGCCATCAGATGACACATTAAAATGTATGATCTCTGATGTTAAATGCCATTCATGACACACATCTATCGGAATACTTGGGCAGTGAACTTTGTAATGTTTATATTCCAATTCTTTATCCATCTATTCTATATCCAGATACTTGTATTCACTGACAATTTCTTTTTAGTCCATTGAAATTCCACCTTTCATTAAGAGCAGTGCTTCCGCCACCTAATTATCATTACATTACTTTAGTTCTCAGCTAGACTTCTTAAAATGAAAATGTTGTCTACTGTCGAGTACCTAGCTCTAAAACCAGCTTGAAATTCCTTTAATAGGTTTTGAGAATAATTCCATGTTTTGAGAAGACTTTGTAACACAGTTGTAAATATTTTATAAGTGGCATTTTGAAAATAAATTCCTCGATAATTTGAAGGATCCGCCGCATTGCTTTTTTTGTATATCGGGAATATGATCGACTCTTAGAACTCCTTTGGGGTTCTATGTGTTGCCAAGTTCTCTCTGAGGTTATCCGGTTCGTATTTATAAAATTCGACTGGTATTCCATTTTGCCCCGAAGCCTTCCATCCTTCAGACCTCCCAATGCCATTTCTATTTCACGCGGGGTGATTTCTGGGTCCAGGATATCATTCGCGAACCCAGGAACAGCATAATGCCAGTTAATGCCACTTGGTACTGGATTTAACAACTTTTTGAAATGCTCTCTCAGTATATTCTTATCAATCAATTTGTTTATGGTAAAATGTTTGCCATTTGGTTTCGACGCTAGTCTCCAGAATTCTGATGTACTCGTATATTTACATTTTGCCAACATATTCGCTTGAGTTCTCCATAGCTCTTCTTTTTCATTAAGTATAGCTGTTTGAATTTTTTATTCGCTTCCAAGTAATTCTGCTTGAATAGCCTTTGGTCTGACTTTCTGAAATTTTTGAGTCACGTAAATGATTTACTACGGGCACGCTTGCATTCATCATCGAACCAAGGTTCTTTTCAAACCTGTTTCCTTTTGATTTGTTGCTGTGGGTACGAGGTCTTGGTTATCGATTCTAGTTTGCCAAAGTCTATTTCTTCGTACGTTTGAAGTTGCAAATAAATTAGACGTCTGTACGCTAGAGCTCATATTCTCATATTCCATTTTAGTTTAGGGAGAAGCTGCAAGTTCTTCTTGTGCGTAAATTATGTTGTCACTACTATGGGAAAACGATCTGAATAGGGTACTCCTTTGACCTCAACATCCGTTACATACACTCCGCTTCAACTGAATAGGTAAAACATTTTTCAAAAATTTGGGATTCATTTCTGACACATACTGTAAATGAACTAATCATTTTTTGTTACTAACTGTTAGTCTATGATGTTGGGAAAAGAGAACAGAAAAAAGAATTTACAAAGCCCCGTTATTTTTTCCCTAGCTGTCTTGCAAAGCATTGAATATGAAAAAATGTAGTTGTTTTCTTGAGTCAACTGAATAGGTACAAATAATGGAATTACAAAAAAAACGATAATTGAAATGAAACTATTTTTTTTTCTTTTTTTATAAACATTTTATTGGTTGACTCTAGTAATGTGTATTGGCTCCTTTGTTTACTATTACTTCGTAAATTCGGTCCGGCATGGAATCATAAAGTGCCTTTAAGAAACTTAGAGAAATTTCCCCCCAGGCTAATTTAATGGCTGCAATCAGAGATCCTCTATCTTCAAATTGTTGGCCAGATTCGTACACTTTTCGTACTAGCCATCCCCATACGTTCTCCGTAAGGTTTAGGTCCGGTGAGTAAGGCGGCCACAGAAGCAATGCTACATTTTGTTCCCCTATCCAGTTTTTAACTATCCGTGCGGTATGAATAGGTGCATTGTCCTGCTGGAAAGTCCTATTTATAGGTCCAAAAATATTAGTAAATTTAGGGAAATTTCTTTCCAGAATTCCTCTATAAGTCGTTGCTGTCATTTTTGACGTTTGAAATTCAAGTTCGATTGTTCCATAATAAGTAACTGCTCCCCATACCATAACACCACCTTCTCGGCTATGATGCCGGGCTAAAAAGCGTTGATCTTTTCTCATATCGTGAAAGTAATAGTTGAACCCATCAGGACCGCCAAAATTAAACTTTTTGTCGTCTGAGAAAACCACATAACGCCATTCTTCTTTCCAACTCATATGGTGCCTCGAAAACTCCAAACGCATACACTTGCGCCGATGGTTTAAAGGTGGTTTCTTTTGAATTTTCAGCCGTTTCAGATGATTGGCACAGTTGATCACACTTCTTACAGTTGAAACACTAGCATTAACACCTGCTCTTTGCTTTATTTTTGCAGCTGAGTCACAAGAATTGGAAGCATATCGCAAAATTGATCTTCTATCAGCCGCTGTTGTGGCCGTTTTTTTACCTCCTTTCATATTTTTCCCGTATAACTCTTTGTTTCTTAAATACGCATAGATAACATTAAAGCTTCGTCCAATTTTTTTAGCTATAGCACGCCCCGTTAATCCTTGCTCCTTTAATAAGTCGATTTTAACCTTTTCAACACTATTAAGAGATTTTGCTCTACCCATGTTTTCCGAAATTTCAATTAATGTAATTTGTAATTTGTGTAATTTATTTTGAAACACTTCGACAATTATTAAAATGTGCCAATCTCTTCGGAGTACACAGAAGCAATGCAAGCAATGACCATGTACCTATTCAGTTGACTCAAGAAAACAACTAATTTTTTCATATTCAATGCTTTGCAAGATAGCTAGGGAAGAAATAACGGGGCTTTGTAAATTCTTTTTTCTGTTCTTTTCCCAACATCATAGACTAACAGTTAGTAACAAAAAATGATTAGTTCATTTACAGTATGTGTCAGAAATGAATCCCAAATTTTTGAAAAATGTTGTACCTATTCAGTTGAAGCGGAGTGTATATAGTGTTATATTTAAAAATGTAAAACACTTTTACAATTTTACAACACTTTTTATTCGTGTGCTTCTCCATTGGAAGCTCGTACAAGAGTGAGTCGGGAAACAAAAGAAATAGGAAAGTATAAAACGCAAAACCCTTCGAAGGGGATTTCCCTTTTTATAAAATTCAAATTCATGGAACGACTACTATTCCAAAGCATTTGGTTTTTGTGCCTTAGTGTGTGATTACACATAATCACTCTTCGAAGGGGATTTCCCTTTTTATAAAAATTCTAATTCATTAGAAGGACTACTGTTCCAAAGTATTTGCATTTTGTGCCTTAGTGTGTGGTTACACCCAATAGCCGCCCTCAAAATACAGATACCTTGAAACAGTAATTTACAAACAAAAATCTATTATTACTTTAAAACGAATATGTACATATAACAATTAACATTTTGTATTTTAATGTGGATTAGGATACATTAGGATGAATAAAATAAGCTCTAATTTTATCCAAAAAAATTATTTTTCTTCTACGCCATGGGTAATGATGATTTCACGAAACTTGGGAGCTGGTAGTTATTTTGTAAATATATCTGCCAGCTGTTTATCTGTAGAAATATATTTTAAGGTTATATTATTATTATCTACTTGTTCTCTTGTAAAATGGTATTTAATATCGATATGTTTCTAGCGCTTATGTGATACAGGATTATTTGCGAGTGAAATACAACTTTGGTTATCTTCAAAAATTACAATGGAACCCTGTGGTTTAAGTTCCATACTTGTTAACAACGATTTGACCCACAGGGCTTCCTTTACACCCTCAAAACGTGCCATGTATTAGGCTTCAGTTGACGAAGCTGCTACTGATGTTTGCCGTTTTATATTCCACCAAATTAAATTATTATCGAATAATTTGAACAGATAACCTGTAGTACTTCTCCTGTCAGTTTCGTTTCCACCCCAATTGGCATCCACATATCCTACTAAAATTTCGTCATATTGTAATTTCCGTTTATATGTTAACTTAAAGCTCAAGTTTTCCCCGAAACATTTCAAGTTTTTCATATGTAGTTATATTTTCAGGACATTCTCTTAACTTTTCTAAAGCCGGCACACACAAATTCTTTATTTCAATAGACTACCCAATGTTTGTTGTCTATTGTAAAGAGACCATTTAACAAATCTGTCCCCAGTCTGTTGTTTATTTTAGAACTTAAACCTTTTATTATTTGCTCGACATTTTTTATCTTAAATTGTAATTTTTCGTTTAATCTTTGACGACTAGCTGCTTCGAAGTTAACTTCCCGATGGAAGCCGAGTATCCTACAACTGCCTCTGGTTAACCTTCGGATGAAAGGTGGAGTATCGTGCAACTTTCTGCCGGTTGACATCCGGATGTGAGCTGAATATCGCGCTACGAATTCGCGATGTTGTTCAGCGTGTGATTAAGTATAAATTAGAACTGTATTTTTTCGTTTACGGTAGTTGGCTGTAGCTAGTCGAATTGTTCATTCCGTGATAATTCGCTTCCTGCTTTCCTGTCTTCCTGCTTTCTTCGAAGTGGAAACTACGTTATTTGATTTACTGAATCGCAAACGTTTCACAGGGCCGCCGATATGAGAAAAAGTTCCTTTTAAAAGACCTCAAAAGTGAATTTATAAATAGCTTCCGCCGCCATGAATTCGGAGGCACTTCCATAAGTATTGCTATTGAACATACCCCGTGAATAAGAATCGGAATCATGGTGTCCCCATTGTCGGCACAAGTATACAATTGTAGTTCATCCCATTGGTTTACAACGTATTGCATAATAGTAGTTCTGACTTGCGACGCCACCTCAAAATTTATTTCTTCACACATATGTACATATGTACATTAAATATATCAATAAATGGAAGAAGCAAAAAAATCTCCTGGCATATGAACCACACGATGACGGCCGGCGGGCTCCTAGCTCTACTTCAAGTGAAACTATTTCACAATCTACATACTTATGTTCACTTCTAAATCAGTAGAAAAATCGACAACGTTCAAACTAACGAAGCATACCTATCTATACCTACATACATAGGTACAAGCTTATCAAATCTCAAGAAAACTGCCTTGCACTAAAATAACCCTTCTGATTAAATTCTAAACGAATACTGATTTAAATGCAAATTTTTGCCTACAACATTTAAATAAGTATCCCGAAAATTTTGCATTAAATAAGACAATCGACGCGGTCGCTGTCAAGGACAATTATTTTTAGCTACAGCACGGGGACGAGGGGGCAGGATAGGTCGATATTTTACACATGGGTAGGTTCACGTAAACATAAGTACATAATAACACCTAGCATTCAAATCGCATCAAAAATCGAAATCAGACGGTCACCAGAAACCACCAATGAGACGTCCCACTCAAAATGGCCGCCGACGTTTACCTACAAGCTCGGGCGAGCACATGGGTACCTCAAGTGCTGTCAAAAGAGCACGTGGGTACCTCAAGTGCTGTCAAAATTTTGTAAACAATCACGCACTCCTCGAGCACGTGGCTTCAATACATTCGAACTGGACTGACACTTTGAATTCCGTGGGGAGTTTTGTTCGCATGTTTATTTTAAATTTGAATTTAACAACTGTTAAAACTGTCGGATTTATTGTTATTAAGATTAATTTTAAAATACATTCGAATTAAAAGCACAATTACACATCAACAATATAAATATATAAGATGTTTTTTCTTAAGAGTAGTTCAGAATATATCAGTATTCATAGTTATGATAAGAATAGGCAAAAATAAGATTCGACTTTACTATTTAAAAAGGTTGTATACAGCTATTAAAATCAATAATATATATCTAAATATATCCAAATTATATTATTTAATAAACATTTAACAGTAAACATACGTTTATGAATATTTTTGGCTATATATATACAGAGAAAAAACTTTTTTTTTATGTGTGTTGTATGTATTTCTTTGACTTATATTATTTAGTAATATTATAATTGAAAATGGTTTAAATACGGTTGAATTCTACATATAATGCAAAATTAAGAATTCAAACAACTTTACTGGCGAGATATTAACAATATCTTTTCAATATTAAAATATTGTTGGCAATTTTTCTTATATATTCACCTTTTGACTTTTATATGTTCTATGAACATGCGTGGTGAGATATTTTTCAAGAAAAAAAATAAAATCAAAGTGGAGGTCAAATTGAAAACACAATTTTTCAGCATATACCTACATATGTATGTATCTATCAAAAATATTTGAATTTATTTTATAATATACATATATACATATATATATATATGTATTTATTTTTGCAATATTTTTTTTACAATATTTACACTATTTAGAAAATATACACTAATAATGTTATTTCTAGGCGGGTGCAATAGGCCTATTGGGGAAGCCGAACACCCGAAAGAAAAAAAAAACGGTTAACGCGCTATCCTGTATACCTCTTGGGTGGTGTGGAAATGCAGGAAACAAATGAATAAGAAGAATCTGTAAAATAAAAAGTATTAATGAAAATATTCCACAAAATGCAAATTGCATTAACCTTTATGCACATCTTATTTTAGTATTGCACTTTCTTGAAGTAACACATCTTCATCGGAGGCTAAACACCGCCCAGATGATTGGTACACACTGCACAATTCCTTTACCTATAAAAAATAGTAACGAAATGATTAATAAAACTTTTTTAACTTACATATTTATCCATGTTTTCCTTCTTTTTCTTTGTCCCATTTGTATTTATGACCTTTATGACGTCCATTTGTTTACTTTCATCGTCAGTTTGACTTTTCTAAACGAACGAAACTCACCTTTTCGGTACTTTTCATTAAAATAACTCACCGCGTCGAAATCAAACGAGCTCACACGTATTCACGGATAGAAGCTCGTTTGTAACGGGTTTTGTCGCTACGCACCTGAACCTCTGTCAAAATCTCGTCAAAATTTCAGGGTGTCACGGGGGAAGACGTACGAAAGACGCACGTCTCATTCTGGTTTCTAGTCACTCGCAACGACATGTGGCCCGTGTGTCCCCGTTCGGATTGAACGCCGCGCCGAAAATTTTCTGAAAGCTTGTATTTTTAATTTCTCGCTTCGTCGGTGAACTGCTTCGATCCAAAAATCAACTATAGATACGTATATAGCTGATTCCTGCTTCAAAGAAATGTTTGTCTTCTCCTCCTAATCGTTGAGATGGATTTGAATTTGAAAGAATTTTCGTCAGAATGGTTGTATGGTTGATATGTGTGTATGGTTGATTTCTTTCAGAAACCAGAACGAGACATGCGTCTTTCGTACATCTTCCCCCGTGACACCCTGAAATTCTCTATTCGTGAATACGTGTGAGCTCATTTCATTTTACCGCTGTGTACTCCCGCCACACACACTCTTGGAATTATAACAATGTGTGTGATTGTTTACATAATTTTGACAGAACCCCGGGTTCTCACGTGCTCGCTGCAGCTTGTAGACAAACGTCGGCAGCCATTTTAAATGGTACGTCTCATTGGTAGTTTCTGATTTCTTTATTTGCTAGGCGTTTACGACTCCATCCCCTCCATCACCTAATTTAAAGGGTGGGGGGAATTTACTAAAAATCCTGAAATATGTACATATTTTATTATTTTCAACAAGGAGTCTCTATATCATCAATTTTCAGACCTCTAGCATCAACATTTGCAGAAGTCTCATACAAACTTCCATTCCCTAATTTACGGGATTGAGGGATAAAAGTTAGTGAAAAATTACTAGCTTAGTACCAAATTTCAGCTTTTCAGGACTTTAAAAAGTACTCTAAGAATTCTGATGATCATCAATGAGTGAGTCAGTGACGAAATCGCAGTTTTTTAGATATCAATAAAATCGAAAGTATTAGACCTATTTAATTAAAACTTTATATATGTATTTAATAAGTCCACTATTGACGTCGTATCCCGAACATTTTGTTTATCTGGTACAATCTAAACCTAAGTTATGAGGTTTAAAAA
Source organism: Merodon equestris (assembly GCA_958301585.1). Classification (NCBI taxonomy): domain Eukaryota; kingdom Metazoa; phylum Arthropoda; class Insecta; order Diptera; family Syrphidae; genus Merodon; species Merodon equestris. Next base: position 50,317,800 of record OY284414.1, on the reverse strand, counting down.
AAAACGACGAAACGCTTCGGGAAAAGATAGGTAGTGCCTTTTGCGCTTCGCTTGTCTCGTCTTGGCGGGGTCAAAGATATTAACTTTTACGTATAAAATTTCTCACATAAAATACAGATGAGGCGTATTTCAGTTCGATCATGGTTTCGCCTGAGAACATGCAGCACTGGCTTAGATAAACAATTTTTTTATGATCAAGGTTTGTAATCCCTAACGTTATGCAACCGTATGTGTCCTGAAATAATGCCGAATTCCGAAATCTAGCGTTATTTCTCTTTGAATGATGAAATATCTCTAAATCGGCGTTATTGCGCTTCGGCTAAATTAAAAGCTACATACCAATATACCTGCATCCACATTCAGCCCAGAAGTCGAGTTGCAATTTCACTGCTATGAAAAGTGTAAATTGACTCAATGTATGGTTTATTCACTAGCATTGTTGGCTTATGTTTGTAGTTTCTTTACACGACACGAAAGATGGATATAAAGAAGTATTGGATACAACCAATCTCGCACCCACTCCAAATCCTACATACATATATGGGGTCATACCGGGGGCCTCCTTTAGCGCGCGCTTAGTCCGGTATTTCACGTTTCAATAGTTGCCGCGGCAACACGAACTTGTGGGTAAGAGAAGTGAGAGGCATCCGGGGTAGGTCGTGTTGCCTGTACCGGCAACACTTTGACGTTTCCCTTTGTTATTTTCTCATTTTTTGCCATTTCTCCTTTTTCTCATTCGCCAGATTTCGAGTGCAACAACAACTCAAACAACTCTGGGAAATGAATCAAAAAGAAAATGCCCGTTAAGTGTCACTTTGTTGCGAGCTCTGTGTTGAAACGTGTAAAGATAAAGGCAACACGGACAGAAAACACAAAAGAAAATAAGCAAAAGTTGCCAGCAACTATTGAAACGTGTAATACCCGACTTAGATAATCATATATTGTTAACAAGGTAAGCCAAAAATTATGCTACATTTATAATAAGATTGCCTGAGCCGTATGTCTGCAACACTTTTAACAAAATTTCACCAAATTTTATCAAAATTCCAGTGAAAAAACCTAAAAATGAATACCTCATTAACTTGGAAACTAAGCAAAATATCAAAAAATTTACTTATTTTTCTTTGTTTATCTCATCGAGTTCTATTGCCCCTATCAACTGCCAACTCAACTACCAAAATACAAAAAGAAAACCAAAACAAAATGGAAAGTTGTGTTGAATTATTTTTTTACGATTGTGAAGAAGAAGGATGCGTTAATGTTGCAGTCATAAGAAAAAATATCCGGGATCACTCTAATCCATTAGAACTTCCAAACACGAAGTATGTTTCCAAGCATCGATTATGTGTATGAAATTTCATATTACAAATTGTTTAATTTCGTTGCAGGTTTGTAAGTTATCTTAGACTCAACAAAGAGGCATTTGTGTATGTCTTAAATGAAATCAAGGACCAACCACCAACCACAACGTTCTTCAGCGATTCCACCAATCCTCAAGCTCGCTACTAATTTGCGTTTTATCGCAGAAGGAAGTTACCAAAAATGCAGCGGCAACGATTTAAATGTGGGGCTGGCTCAACCGAAGGTTTCCATCGTATTATAAGAAGTATATTTAATGATGTAGATGATGTTGATGTGAACATTGAAGAGGAAGCGAGAGAAATTCGAAATAATATAGTGCGATCTCTTTGAGAAAAACATTGTTTTAATTTAAGTAATCTAAAAAAAAACGGAACAAATTTCTTTATTCTTCTTTTTTCGATATATTAAAATGCAAAGCCTAGGAACTATGATAAAAATACTAGCACGCCGATGTCATGGCCTCCGTGTCTGTCATATAAATGCACAAAGTCTGTTACCGAAAATTGATGAGTTTCGCGATCTGTTTGAGAAATCGGAAGTCGATGTGATATGTATTTCTGAAACCTGGTTTGGGAATAGCCTCAGTAATGAAGCCTGTCATCTCAGCGGGTATAAAGTTTTTCGACGTGATAGGGTAAGGCGCATTGGTGGAGGAGTTGCTATTTACATAAGAGAGGGTATAAAGTGCAGAGTACGACATCTTTCGCCCGATGAATGTGAAATGGAGTACATGTTTATGGAACTTGTCAATGCTGAGTCTACCATTTTGGTTGGTGCTGCTTACAGACCACATAGAAACACCAACTTGCTTCCATTTATCGCTGGATTAGAAGAAATCTGTTTAACTTGTCCTAATATAATTTTATGCGGTGACTTAAACAGCAACCTCCTAAATGATAACTTCCTAATAGATGAAATGGGCTCGCTAAACTTGTTTTCTGTTAACACTACTGTTCCCACCCATTTCGGTGACCACTCCTCTTCTTTGTTAGATCTTTTTTTAGTTAGTGATAGTAACAATGTTCTGTTGTATGATCAATAACAACCGCCAACTTATATCAGAGCGTGACCTTGCATACAGACGTTGGAAACGTTTTCGTTTGGATGATCATCGACGTACTTACTGCTCGCTCCGTAACAAAGTTGTGTTTGAGATACGAGCAGCTAAATATCATTTCTATTCTAGGCAGTTTAATGCCTCTATGGGTAGTAGACTTTTGTGGAGAAATCTACGCAGTGCTGGCATTGGTAAATCTAAGAATCATAATTTTGAGGGAATAGATCCGGATACACTTAACCATCGATTTATATCCTCAGTAGCCTCTGTAAACAATAACAATCACCACCGTTGCCCACAAAACCCATCTACCCCAGTTGGTTATCCCAGTTTCAACTTTTCAGGTATCAATAGTGCCGACGTACGTGAAAGCATACTCAGCATCAAATCGAATGCTGTTGGTTTAGATGAAATGCATCCGTCTTTTTTAAAAATTATGTTACCAGCAGTATTGCCGCATATAACTCACATCTTTAACACAATTCTAACAAAGGGGATTTTTCCGATGAAATGGAAATTGGCCAAAGTAATACCTATTCCTAAGACAACCAGAGGTGATGAGTTCCGACCAATCTCCATTCTGCCTTTTCTGTCCAAAGTATTTGAGAAAATTATGCAAAAGGAGATCGGCGAATATCTCAAAACTTACAATATTCTGTCCCCCAAACAATCAGGTTTTAGACAAAAACACAGCTGTATCACTGCTGTTATATGTATCTCTGAAGAAATACGAAGTGCCCTGGATGAAGGAAGTGTGTCATTTTTAGTCCTTTTAGACTTCTCCAAAGCGTTCGACACGGTCGATCATGGCATTCTTTGTCAAAAGCTGCATCGGCTCTATAACTTTTCGACTCACGCTGTCAAGCTAATATCCTCTTACCTGGATAACAGAATGCAGGCTGTACAAATAAAAGATGTTCTTTCGGACCTCCTCCCCAACATCCGCGGCGTGCCACAGGGATCCATTTTAGGACCGCTACTCTTCTCCCTCTACATAAATGATCTTCCGAAATTTATAAAGCATAGCTCGATACACATGTACGCTGATGATGTACAATTTACTCTTAGCTGCCCTCTAGGTCTAATAGAACACGCTGCAAATTGCATTAATAACGATCTTGCAGATATAGCACGGTGGTCAAGTGAAAATGGTCTTTTGCTGAACCCTAAAAAATCCAAGTGCATTGTGATCTCTAAAACACCCCTGGATATATCTTACTTTCCATTAATCACCATGAACAATGTACGTAGAGTACGTAGATTCTCTAATAAACTTGGGCATAATGTTCAATCGAAGCCTAACCTGGGACAACCATATTAATCTAGTCGTAGGGAAAACGTACGGTGTACTCCGTGCACTGTGGGCCTCTCAGACTTTCACCCCTATCAAAACTAGGGCTTTACTTGCTAAAACACTGGCTCTACCCGTACTCACATACGGTAGTGAGATATTTCACAACTGCTGTTACACCTCCATGAGGAAACTCACTGTCGCCCTTAATAGTATAGTACGTTATGTCTTTGGACTGCGACGCCATGACCGAGTCTCACAGTACACCAAGCACCTATTGCACATGACTTTTGAAAATTTCCTCCATTTTCGCACCCTATGCCTTCTTTCGGATATTCTACTTACACATCAACCTTCCTATCTATATGAAAAAATTCGTTTATCCTCCTCAAACAGATCCGGACAGTTAATCTATCCTCGCTATACGTGTCTGACATCTGAGCGTCATTTCTTTATAAATTCCATTCGTTTATGGAATGCTTTGCCCCGCAAAATAAGAAGAATAGACAACACTAACAGCTTAAAAAAGAAACTAAAAACACATTTATGCTCGAATATGTAAACACTTACTCTTTATTCATCATGTAACTCTCGCTGAATTATAAAAATTGTAAAATTGTACGATCTATTGAAAGCTATTACTATTTATAAGATATTATATCTTACAGTGTAGCAAATCATTACATTGGAATAAAATAAAAATAAATAAATAAAATAAAAATAAAATTCAGTTTGCAGGTTAATCAATCCAACCACACTCTCTTCTATGTGGCTGAGGTTCAATTCCTCTGATGGACCGCCTCCTGTGGCTTTCACATTCCTTTTGTTGTTCGCTAACTTTCTTTTCAAATTGGCTTTGAGATGTATCCATACCTAAATAATTTAAATCGTATGTATAATAATATTGCACTCATTTAGAATGAATGAACCATACCCTTTGCCATTCTTTAGTTGTGCGTATAGGTGGGCCAAGACTGTTTATTTCTACAGCGATTTTTTCCCATTGCTCCTCTTGTAATTTCTTCGATGAGCCGCATTGTCCCTTACCCTTAGCCAGATCTGGATTTTTCTGTAGCAATTCTATCATCTTATCGAATTGTACAGGCTTGGTAATCTTTAGGCTAAAAACAAACGTTATATATATTATTACATTTATATTTTTTTGCTCTACTTACGATTTCATGTCCATTTTCAAAAACGCAATTCGGACAAAGGCACCACGCTGCGAACGCAACACACAACAAATGTACTACTCAACTGATAAAGAGCAGTTGTCTAGTTTTCGCATTTATGACAACTCCAACAGAACTCAACTGAGATACATAATACCCCCGAGACAACCATTTTGAAAGTTGTCTGCTCGTTGTCAACTGACAGACAACTAGTTGTCATCGATAATTAGTCTGTTCAATGACGCTGTTCTGGACTGTTCCGGACAGAAAAGTACACCTTTTGCTGTTCAGTGACAAAAATGTCTGTCCGAAAGTGTTCTGCTTGGTGTTCAGTGACGGTGTTTCGGACACTTCAGAACACGATTTTCGGTGTAATTATTCGGAAAAAGGCCCTACTCACCGATTTTGATGAAATTTCAGTATGTCAGATTAGGATTTTTTCTAAGAATTTTGATATATATATATTAGGTCAGACTTTCCTAGTTTCAAAGATATAAGCTTTTTAAATTCTCCATACAAAATACACTCCATCTTGCCTGTAAGTATGCAACTATGTTTTACATAAAAGCATTTATCACATTCAATTTCCTTAACTCCTCACGATATGCAATTGGAAAAGCTTCAACAACGATTGTTATGTACAAATAACCGTCAATGGTGGAATTTGCAATTGAGTGTCCCTTCAACAATAAATCACTACGTACATATACAGGGTGTCCCACGAGCAGTGTGCCAAAAAGCTATAGCGTGTAGGTCTGGTCAAGACAAGAAAAAAATCGTACGGGAGAGGGGGGTCTATTCCCCCCGTTTAGGCGGGAGGGGCAATTTTCTAAAAAATTGACTTAATTTGGAAAAAAAATTATTGAAAATCAACAGTTACATCCACAATGTCGTGATATACTTTCTTGTAAAGCCAGAAACCTCTTCTTTCATCTTCTTTTTAAACGAAGCTGTTTTAAGGAATAGTTTTTGTGAAATTAATTTTCAAACTCAAAATTTTGAAAAAAAAATTAAAAAAAAAAAATTTGAACTATTTTTTTTCAAAATTGTATGTAATTAAGTACTAATTTTTTTCAAAAATCCAATTCTCTTATTAGTTTTTTAGTTAAAAACAGAAAACCGGATGCAAAAACGGCTTGTAGTTTTTGAGAAATTAAAAAAAAACCCGAACCATCCATTTATCAGGATACAATAAAGTGACATAGTATTGGAATAACCCTGGATTAATCCTTTTTTTTCATTGATAACGCCTGAAAACTGACCTGCCAATTTCGTCAGAGTCCGCCCGCCGCAGATGGGTTCTACCCGCTAGGAACTTAAGACAATAAAACCGCAATTTTTCTTTATTGAAAAACAAAATATTTGTAACCCAAATGTAAATAAAAGGCATCGCATTTTTAATAAAAAAACCATTTCCTAATTGGATGTTAACTCATCAACACATTACGATGTCAAACTCATACTCTCGAGAAGAATTAACGGACATGCACTTCTGCTACGGTTTAGCTAATGGTCGAGATCGTGAAGCCGAAAGACAATACGCAGAAAGATATCCCAACCGGAGGGGTCCCAGTCGTATGTTTTCAAGAATCCACCGACTTCTGCGGGAGCACGGAGTGCTAGAGCATCGAAGAAGCGAAAGATCAGTTACAGATGGATCAGAAATCTTAGATGAAAGAATTTTGGATTTGGTCCGACGTAATCCCTCCCTTAGTACAAGCTATTATGCTTGGAGCGCCCAAATCTAGAGTATGGAGAGTGCTTCATACCGAAAACTTACACCCGTACCATTTTAGGCCAGTTCAGGAACTCACCTCAAACGACAAGTTTTTGAAAGCAGAATTTTGTCGATCATTACTGCTTCGAGATGAAACTGAACGAAACTATTTTGCAAGGATATTCTGGACGGATGAAGCACAGTTTACCAGAAATGGGGTTACTAACTTCCACAATTTGCATCATTGGAGTAGTACCAATCCACACAACAAAAACAAAATAAATCACAACACCGCTTTAGCTGTAATGTTTGGCTTGGTATTGTTGGACAAACTGTAATCGGGCCCCGGTTTTTGAATGCCGTTATTAATGGAGAATCATACCTGCAGTTCCTACGAGACCTTTTGCCCGATTTGATGGACAACGTTCCTTTGGCCATAGCAGATAATTTAATTTACCAGCAAGATGGAGCACCAGCACACTACAGCTTACGGGTTAGAAACTGCCTGGATGATCATTTTAGTGACCGTTGGATCGGAAGAAGGGGCTCCACAAAATGGCCACCTAGATCACCAGATTTAACTCCTCTAGATTTTTATGTGTGGGGATTCTTGAAGAATTATGTTTACGAAGTGGAAATAGTATCTTTGGAACAACTGAAAGAACGAATTGAAGTCGCTGGAGTCAAATTGCAGGAAAATTTGTCAAGCATAGACTTATGTGCAGCCATTAGAAGGAGATATAATCTTTGCCTTCTAAAAAATGGGGATCATATTGAAAATGTATTATAATAAAACTCCGAATTTTTTTAAAATAATAAAAAAGAGGTCAATGTTTCTTACATTAATTTGCCTACAAGTCCTGCCGAGTTAAAACCAAAAAAAAATGTTTTTCTTAGAAAAAATGGTTCAGGTTTTTTCTTAATTTCTCAAAAACTACAAGACATTTTTGCATCCGGTTTTCTGTTTTTAACTAAAAACTAATAAGAGAATTGAATTTTTGAAAAAAAAATTAGTACTTAATTACATACAATTTCGAAAAAAAATAGTTCAAAAATTTTTTTTTTCAAAATTTTGAGTTTGAAAATTAATTTCTCAAAAACTATTCCTTAAAACAGCTTCGTTTAAAAACAAGATGAAAGAAGAGGTTTCTGGCTTTACAAAAAAGTATATCACGGCATTGTGGATGTAACTGTTGATTTTTAATATTGTTTTTTTTCCAAATTAAGTCAATTTTTTAGAAAATTCCCCCTCCCGGCTAAACGGAGGGAATAGACCGTCCCCTCCCATACGATTTTTTTCTTGTCTTGACCAGACCTACACGCTCTAGCTTTTTGGCACACTGCTCGAGGGACACCCTGTATATGTACATATGTATGTACATTATCAAAAAATATTAGCATCCAGTGCAATTAACGATGAATTTCAAGAATTATTTGGTTTTATTTTCAATAATAAATGCGGAATTCTGCAAAATTTTGAATGAGAGCCTTATTATCTTATATTATATTTTGTACGCAAGTCTACGACGCGAGAGGGGAATATGGAAGGGGGGGCATGCTGCCCCCCCTGGAACCCCCCTGCTTGGGATCGCTGTTGGATTTGGAGTAAGTGAGGTTGGCTGTATATAAAGTCTTTTTCTGTTCATGCTTCAAATGTTTTGTATAGATTTAAAGAAACGTTGCTTATACCCAATCTGGCACTTACTCTAAATCCAACAGCGATTCCAAGCAGGGGGGTTGCAGGGGGCAGCATGCTCCCCCTTCCCTGTTTCCGCCATGACACCAGACATGTTTTTCAAAGTATGTCTTACTTTGTATGTAAGTATATGCAAAAAAAAAAAAAGGATTAATTAAAACATATTGCATATTTTCAGGCAGAACTATGATTGAACTAAAACAACCCAAATCGGTATTTTGTATGGGAAATTCAAAAGCTTATATCTTCGAAACTAGGGAAGGTCGAATATATATATCAAAATTGTCAGGACAAGACCTATTTTTACATACTCAAATTTCATCAAAATCGGTGAGTAGGGCCTTTTTCCGAATAATTACTCGATTTTCTGCACCTACTCTGGAGTCAGAACAGATTCGTGAAAAGTGCCAAAAGCAGCTGTCATTGAAAAAACACTAATGTCCTCGCTCAAACATACATATCATCACTGAAAAATGTTGTTGACGAGTCACTAATCACACTAATTTCACTATTATGGCCACCACAACTCTTCGAAAGCATTTTTATGTGAATTCACTTTTGTTTATTATTTAATTCTAACACATGTTTATTACAATATGACATATAAGATGTTTTCCGCTTTTTGACAACTAACTAACATACGGCTGTTTTTTTCTGTTCTAACTTGATCTGACAGTTTTCACGAATCTGTACTGTCCTGTCCTGTGCTTTTCGTCATTGAACACAGCTAATACCGAATGCCAGTAGAGTTGTGTTCGTGACAACTCAACCAAGTTGAGTTGTCATCCATAATAGGGGTACATAGGAAAACTCCTTCAAATGCTGGCGTCAAGGATATCGTAATCGTGCCTATATTTATGTATTTCCACGCATTTGTAACGGTCCGTAATACAATAAAAATATGATATTCATATATGGACCTGGATTTTTGCAAGATATAGATTTTGACGCTGTTTGTATACTACCTTGTACATTATTAAAAGCTTGCAAATCATGCAGTAAATCAATGCTATTTGGTATACGGCTATTATAATAATGCTATTTGGTTTTAAGTACATACTTCCGTTAGGGTCACTTGCTTGACTTCTAAGTTCGTAAACAAGTACCTACGATCTCCTTAAAATATCATTCCGGATGGGTACTGAAACCTTTAAGCACGCTACATATTGCGCATAATTAATGATCATTACACGTTTAAAACAAATGTACCTTTAATCTAAAATATACAACTCGCCTCACTCGTGTGAATGTTCCTTACAAGAAAAATAGCACTTTTATCATACAAAACTAGGTACTTTTATATATACATATATAACTCTTTCAGTTACAGTGACTGCTCCTTGGCCCTTTCAATCATATTTCTCGAAATAATTAGCCGTTGGATTTGTGAAGTTCCCTCATAAATTTGATATATCTTTGCATCTCGCATCAATTTCTCTACAGGATACTCAGTATTAAATCCATTTCCTCCAAATATTTGAACAGCATCTGTAGCAATTTTATTCGCCATGTCCGCTGCGTAGCATTTCGCTATTGATGCGTAATAACTATTACGGCGCCCTAAAACAAAGACATATTATTTCTACTCAGGTTAAGAAAAAAAGTTACATCAACCTTGATCTACTTCCCAAGCTGAAAGTTGATAAGCAAGTCTAGACGTTTCCACCCCAATAGCCATATCTGCTAAAAGAAATGCTACTGCTTGGTGATGAGCAATTGGAACCCCAAAAGTCTTCCTTTCTAAGGAATACTTAAGAGCCTCGTCCATACATCTTTGTGCTAATCCCACTGCTCCAGCAGCAACTGGTGGACGAGTTTTATCAAAAGTTCCCATGGCTATTTTAAATCCGGCGCCTTCGCCTATTAAGACATTTTCTTTTGGTACTCTTACATCCTCAAAAGTAATTCCACGAGTATCTGAAGCTCTTTGACCCATATTCTGTTCCTTTCGCCCCGGAGAAACACCAGGAAATTCACGTTCCACAATAAAACCAGTAAAGGCTTTCTTAGCTGGTGCTTTTGGATCAAGATCAGTGCGAGCGAGGACGAAATACCAATTAGCCACACCCCCGTTTGTAATCCACATTTTTTGCCCGTTTAATATATATTCATCGCCCTTTTTTACTGCTTTGGTTTTAACGCCGTTTACGTCCGATCCAGCACCTGGTTCGGTAACGCAGTAAGCAGCGACAAGCGGTTCTTCCAACAATCTCCCCAGATATTTCTTCTTTTGGTCTTCATTTCCTGCTATGAGAACAGGAGTTTGCTGTTTTAAAACAATAGAAAAGCAATTACGATATATCAAAGTAAGAAAACGAAAACATCGGGGGAAAAACGTACTCCGAGTGAGCTGGCCTCCATAGCAGTCATAATACCAGTGCATCCGTATGCTAATTCTTCTGCAATTATACAGGTAGTAAAAACATCTAGCCCCAATCCTCCGAGTTCCTGCGGTATGTGATTATTCAATAATCCTATTTGCCAGGCTTTTTTTACAATATCCCATGGATATTCCCCAGTATTATCGTGTTTAGCTGCAACAGGTATTATTTCTTCTCTCGCAAACTTTCGCGCAAGTTGTTGCATTTGCTTTTGCTCTTCCTGCAGGCTAAAACTCGGCCCAGTTGCGGAATAACATCGAACAACTCCATACCTCAGTGATAAATTTACTATCTAATTGAAAGGAATTGTGTTATTATGCTGCAAATGAGTCCTTATACGACTTACCCTCTTCACAAAAGCCATATTCGTAGCCAACTTTCGTCTACCCACTGCAAATCCAAAAATAGTTCAGAATGAACTATGGACATTAGACTATCAAATACATTCCAGTTATACAAATACGTACATATGAATGTAATTTCAATAGTGCTGCCAAGACGTATTTTACAATTGATATTCTTCGATTTGTATAATTTTATTTTTATTTTGCTTATTATTAATAATATGCCTATATGTAATAAATTCATTATAATTTTGCTTTGTCATGGATGTAGAATACTCCTTTCTAGACCTTATTCTATTAGCAAATTGTTTCTATAGGCGTTCCTCTGTTTAAAACGTTTCTAATAATGACACAAAATTGGCTAACTAAATAAAAGAAAATATACCTATGACTAATATATGAATACAATTTAAACTTTATCAAAGTTGACTAAAAAGTTCGTAATATATGTACATATATTATTAACTATTGAGCTTAATATGAATATCCATATCGGTAGTATGATACAGTTTTTACTTCGCAAAGGGAAAAGCATCGATAGCACCCATTTATCGGCTATATTGGTTATCACATGTTGCCTCATGACTCACGGCTCACGCAAATGCAAAAGATACAGTAGATGAGCTGGAATGGTGTGTCCGGTAATACACGCTGCACCAGCAGCCAAGACTCAAATGAGTGCGAAAGAGACGGTCAGTAAATAGAAATATACTGGCACAATGATGCGCGGGTAGGCTTCTCCGTGCATTTTGACATTTCTTTATGTGTTTGCTTTTTGTTTTGCGATATTGCTTCACATGTATTTCACACTTCTGTGTACATTTTACAAGCGGAGAGTTGTGTAGTGCTATTTTAAAAATGAATGAAATGAATGATTTTAAGTGGACAAATGAATTGACATGTGAGCTCATAAACAATTATGAGATGCATCCAGCATAGTCTACTATTTCATTTACCTCCGATTCCATCTTTATTATAGTACAATATGTATATCACAAATTCCGCTAACAACCGTCGGCACTGAAAAGCGAACATCAGAAACCACCAATGAGACGTCCCACTCAAAATGGCCGCCGACGTTTGCCTACAAGCTCGGGCGAGCACGTGGGTACCTCAAGTGCTGTCAAAAGAGCATGTGGGTACCTCAAGTGCTGTCAAAATTTTGTGAACAATCGCGCACATTGTTATAATTCCAAGAGTGTGTGTGGCGGGAGTACACTGCGGTAAAATGAAATGAGCTCACACGTATTCACGGATAGAAGCTCGTTTGTAACGGGTTTTGTCGCTACGCACCTGAACCGCTGTCAAAATCTCGTCAAAATTTCAGGGTGTTACGGGGGAAGACGTACGAAAGACGCACGTCTCATTCTGGTTTCTGGCGAACATCAAGTAAAAGAGAAATGTCAAATTTATGCGAAACACTGCGAAAAAAAGAGTGCAACTCGGAATGTCAGTTCAAGAGGAATTCACCAAGAGTTGCACGTCAAAAAGATGCGATGTGTAATACCTGACTATATAAAATAAAGTTCTTGGTTAGTCACGGGAATTACTTACAGCAACAAGACACCAATAAGAACGATTTCGTCAGCAACACCACAGAATAAGTTCAACAGAGGTCATACTCCAATACTGTCAACAATGGAAGTGGCTTTCGCATTTTTAATAAAAAACCATTTCCTAATTGGATGTTAACTCATCAACACATTACGATGTCAAACTCATACTCTCGAGAAGAATTAACGGACATGCACTTCTGCTACGGTTTAGCTAATGGTCGAGATCGTGAAGCCGAAAGACAATACGCAGAAAGATATCCCAACCGGAGGGGTCCCAGTCGTAGCATGTTTTCAAGAATCCACCGACTTCTGCGGGAGCACGGAGTGCTAGAGCATCGAAGAAGCGAAAGATCAGTTACAGATGGATCAGAAATCTTAGATGAAAGAATTTTGGATTTGGTCCGACGTAATCCCTCCCTTAGTACAAGCTATTATGCTTGGAGCGCCCAAATCTAGAGTATGGAGAGTGCTTCATACCGAAAACTTACACCCGTACCATTTTAGGCCAGTTCAGGAACTCACCTCAAACGACAAGTTTTTGAGAGCAGAATTTTGTCGATCATTACTGCTTCGAGATGAAACTGAACGAAACTATTTTGCAAGGATATTCTGGACGGATGAAGAACAGTTTACCAGAGATGGGGTTACTAACTTCCACAATTTGCATCATTGGAGTAGTACCAATCCACACAACAAAAACAAAATAAATCACAACACCGCTTTAGCTGTAATGTTTGGCTTGGTATTGTTGGACAAACTGTAATCGGGCCCCGGTTTTTGAATGCCGTTATTAATGGAGAATCATACCTGCAGTTCCTACGAGACCTTTTGCCCGATTTGATGGACAACGTTCCTTTGGCCATAGCAGATAATTTAATTTACCAGCAAGATGGAGCACCAGCACACTACAGCTTACGGGTTAGAAACTGCCTGGATGATCATTTTAGTGACCGTTGGATCGGAAGAAGGGGCTCCACAGAATGGCCACCTAGATCACCAGATTTAACTCCTCTAGATTTTTATGTGTGGGGATTCATGAAGAATTATGTTAACGAAGTGGAAATAGTATCTTTGGAACAACTGAAAGAACGAATTGAAGTCGCTGGAGTCAAATTGCAGGAAAATTTGTCAAGCAGCCATTAGAAGGAGATATAATATTTGCCTTCTAAAAAATGGGGATCATATTGAAAATTTATTATAATAAAACTCCGAATTTTTTTAAAAATAATAAGAAAGAGGTCAATGTTTCTTACATTAATTTGCCTACAAGTCCTGCCGAGTTAAAACAAAAAAAAATGTTTTTCTTAGAAAAAATGGTTCAGGTTTTTTCTTAATTTCTCAAAAACTACAAGACATTTTTGCATCCGGTTTTCTGTTTTTAACTAAAAACTAATAAGAGAATTGAATTTTTGAAAAAAAATTAGTACTTAATTACATACAATTTCGAAAAAAATAGTTCAAAAATTTTTTTTTTCAAAATTTTGAGTTTGAAAATTAATTTCTCAAAAACTATTCCTGAAAACAGCTTCGTTTAAAAACAAGATGAAAGAAGAGGTTTCTGGCTTTACAAAAAGTATATCACGGCATTGTGGATGTAACTGTTGATTTTCAATATTGTTTTTTTCCAAATTAAGTCAATTTTTTAGAAAATTCCCCCTCCCGGCTAAACGGAGGGAATAGACCGTCCCCTCCCATACGATTTTTTTCTTGTCTTGACCAGACCTACACGCTCTAGCTTTTTGGCACACCCTGTATATGTACATATGTATGTATGTACATTATCAAAAAATATTAGCATCCAGTGCAATTAACGATGAATTTCAAGAATTATTTGGTTTTATTTTCAATAATAAATGCGGAATTCTGCAAAACTTTGAATGAGAGCCTTATTTTCTTATATTATATTTTGTATGCAAGTCTACGACGCGAGAGGGGAATATGGAAGAGGGGCATGCTGCCCCCCTGGAACCCCCCTGCTTGGGATCGCTGTTGGATTTGGAGTAAGTGAGGTTGGCTGTATATAAAGTCTTTTTCTGTTCATGCTTCACATGTTTTGTATAGATTTAAAGAAACGTTGCTTATACCCAATCTCGCACTTACTCTAAATCCAACAGCGATTCCAACCAAGGGGGTTGCAGGGAGGCAGCATGCTCCCCCTTCCATGTTTCCGCCATGACTTTCAAAGTATGTCTTACTTTGTATGTAAGTATATGCAAAAAAAAAAAAAAGGATTAATTAAAACATATTGCATAGTTTCAGGCAGAACTATGATTGAACTAAAACAAGCCAAATCGGTATTTTGTATGGGAAATTCAAAAGCTTATATCTTCGAAACTAGGGAAGGTCGACCTAAAATATATATATCAAAATTGTCAGGACAAGACCTATTTTCACATACTCAAATTTCATCAAAATCGGTGAGTAGGGCCTTTTTCCGAATAATTACTCTATTTTCTGCACCTACTCTGGAGTCAGAACAGATTCGTGAAAAGTGCCAAAAGCAGCTGTCATTGAAAAAACACTAATGTCCTCGCTCAAACATACATATCATCACTGAAAAATGTTGTTGACGAGTCACTCATCACACTAATTTCACTATTATGGCCACCACAACTCTTCGAAAGCATTTTTACGTGAATTCACTTTTGTTTATTATTTAATTCTAAGACATGTTTATTACAATATGACATATAAGATGTTTTCCGCTTTTTGACAACTAACTAACATACGGCTGTTTTTTTCTGTTCTAACTTGATCTGACAGTTTTCACGAATCTGTGCTGTCCTGTCCTGTGCTTTTCGTCATTGAACACAGCTAATACCGAATGCCAGTAGAGTTGTGTTCGTGACAACTCAACCAAGTTGAGTTGTCATCCATAATAGGGGTACATAGGAAAACTCCTTCAAATGCTGGCGTCAAGGATATCGTAATCGTGCCTATATTTATGTATTTCCACGCATTTGTAATAGTGGAAACACAATCTGGCTTTGCCGCGTGCCGACTTTTGACAGGCTTTGCACTGCTTTGCACCGACTTACGATCTCTTACGATAAAATGTGTCAAAACGCCGGCAACCCGCAATTTGCATTCACAATGTGGCTTTGACACAGGAGCGCGTATAGAACTTAGGAATATGACAACACTAAGTTCGGTTTCCTCAAAATCTTTACGTATGATTTCAGTGCAGAAAGAAGTGTAGACTGGTGTTATTATTATTTATATGATTTAATTGAAACATAACAAATCAGCTCAAATAAAGGTCTACGAATATGAAAAAAGAAAAGAATTTATTAATCTAACCTCCATCATGATTAGTTTGTATCGAAAAGTCCAATAATAAGCTATGAAAATATATGCATATTGAAACGAACAGCTCGGAGCACAATACGTTACTCGCTTTTGCTAAAATCAAACAAGTCAAAGACAATTCATCTGTCAAACGCAGGTCTGAGTAGAGAGTAGCTCTACTCTGGCGCTTTGCTTAACTTTACGATATTTACGATATGAGGTCGAGCAAAAGCCTGAGGTAACATTGTAGGAAGCTCCATAAGATTTCGTTGTTTCTACTCATGCTGTCAAAGTCGGCACGCGGCAAAGCCAGATTGTGTTTCCACTATAATAGTGGAAACACAATCTGGCTTTGCCGCGTGCCGACTTTTGACAGGCTTTGCACTGCTTTGCACCGACTTACGATCTCTTACGATAAAATGTGTCAAAACGCCGGCAACCCGCAATTTGCATTCACAATGTGGCTTTGACACAGGAGCGCGTATAGAACTTAGGAATATGACAACACTAAGTTCGGTTTCCTCAAAATCTTTACGTATGATTTCAGTGCAGAAAGAAGTGTAGACTGGTGTTATTATTATTTATATGATTTAATTGAAACATAAAAAATCAGCTCAAATAAAGGTCTACGAATATGAAAAAAGAAAAGAATTTATTACTCTAACCTCCATCATGATTAGTTTGTATCGAAAAGTCCAATAATAAGCTATGGAAATATATGCATATTGAAACGAACAGCTCGGAGCACAATACGTTACTCGCTTTTGCTAAAATCAAACAAGTCAAAGACAATTCATCTGTCAAACGCACATCTGAGTAGAGAGTAGCTCTACTCTGGCGCTTTGCTTAACTTTACGATATTTACGATATGAGGTCGAGCAAAAGCCTGAGGTAACATTGTAGGAAGCTCCATAAGATTTCGTTGTTTCTACTCATGCTGTCAAAGTCGGCACGCGGCAAAGCCAGATTGTGTTTCCACTATAACAGTCCGTAATACAATAAAAATATGATATTCATACATGGACCTGGATTTTTGCAAGATATAGATTTTGACGCTGTTTGTATACTACCTCAAAGTACATTATTAAAAGCTTGCAAATCATGCAGTAAATCAATGCTATTTGGTATACGGCTATTATAATAATGCTATTTGGTTTTAAGTACTTCCGTTAGGGTCACTTGCTTGACTTCTAAGTTCGTAAACAAGTACCTACGATCTCCTTAAAATATCATTCCGGATGGGTACTGAAACCTTTAAGCACGCTACATATTGCGCATAATTAATGATCATTACACGTTTAAAACAAATGTACCTTTAATCTAAAATATACAACTCGCCTCACTCGTGTGAATGTTCCTTACAAGAAAAATAGCACTTTTATCATACAAAACTAGGTACTTTTGTATATACATATATAACTCTTTCAGTTACAGTGACTGCTCCTTGGCCCTTTCAATCATATTTCTCGAAATAATTAGCCGTTGGATTTGTGAAGTTCCCTCATAAATTTGATATATCTTTGCATCTCGCATCAATTTCTCTACAGGATACTCAGTATTAAATCCATTTCCTCCAAATATTTGAACAGCATCTGTAGCAATTTTATTCGCCATGTCCGCTGCGTAGCATTTCGCTATTGATGCGTAATAACTATTACGGCGCCCTAAAACAAAGACATATTATTTCTACTCAGGTTAAGAAAAAAAGTTACATCAACCTTGATCTACTTCCCAAGCTGAAAGTTGATAAGCAAGTCTAGACGTTTCCACCCCAATAGCCATATCTGCTAAAAGAAATGCTACTGCTTGGTGATGAGCAATTGGAACCCCAAAAGTCTTCCTTTCTAAGGAATACTTAAGAGCCTCGTCCATACATCTTTGTGCTAATCCCACTGCTCCAGCAGCAACTGGTGGACGAGTTTTATCAAAAGTTCCCATGGCTATTTTAAATCCGGCGCCTTCGCCTATTAAGACATTTTCTTTTGGTACTCTTACATCCTCAAAAGTAATTCCACGAGTATCTGAAGCTCTTTGACCCATATTCTGTTCCTTTCGCCCCGGAGAAACACCAGGAAATTCACGTTCCACAATAAAACCAGTAAAGGCTTTCTTAGCTGGTGCTTTTGGATCAAGATCAGTGCGAGCGAGGACGAAATACCAATTAGCCACACCCCCGTTTGTAATCCACATTTTTTGCCCGTTTAATATATATTCATCGCCCTTTTTTACTGCTTTGGTTTTAACGCCGTTTACGTCCGATCCAGCACCTGGTTCGGTAACGCAGTAAGCAGCGACAAGCGGTTCTTCCAACAATCTCCCCAGATATTTCTTCTTTTGGTCTTCATTTCCTGCTATGAGAACAGGAGTTTGCTGTTTTAAAACAATAGAAAAGCAATTACGATATATCAAAGTAAGAAAACGAAAACATCGGGGGAAAAACGTACTCCGAGTGAGCTGGCCTCCATAGCAGTCATAATACCAGTGCATCCGTATGCTAATTCTTCTGCAATTATACAGGTAGTAAAAACATCTAGCCCCAATCCTCCGAGTTCCTGCGGTATGTGATTATTCAATAATCCTATTTGCCAGGCTTTTTTTACAATATCCCATGGATATTCCCCAGTATTATCGTGTTTAGCTGCAACAGGTATTATTTCTTCTCTCGCAAACTTTCGCGCAAGTTGTTGCATTTGCTTTTGCTCTTCCTGCAGGCTAAAACTCGGCCCAGTTGCGGAATAACATCGAACAACTCCATACCTCAGTGATAAATTTACTATCTAATTGAAAGGAATTGTGTTATTATGCTGCAAATGAGTCCTTATACGACTTACCCTCTTCACAAAAGCCATATTCGTAGCCAACTTTCGTCTACCCACTGCAAATCCAAAAATAGTTCAGAATGAACTATGGACATTAGACTATCAAATACATTCCAGTTATACAAATACGTACATATGAATGTAATTTCAATAGTGCTGCCAAGACGTATTTTACAATTGATATTCTTCGATTTGTATAATTTTATTTTTATTTTGCTTATTATTAATAATATGCCTATATGTAATAAATTCATTATAATTTTGCTTTGTCATGGATGTAGAATACTCCTTTCTAGACCTTATTCTATTAGCAAATTGTTTCTATAGGCGTTCCTCTGTTTAAAACGTTTCTAATAATGACACAAAATTGGCTAACTAAATAAAAGAAAATATACCTATGACTAATATATGAATACAATTTAAACTTTATCAAAGTTGACTAAAAAGTTCGTAATATATGTACATATATTATTAACTATTGAGCTTAATATGAATATCCATATCGGTAGTATGATACAGTTTTTACTTCGCAAAGGGAAAAGCATCGATAGCACCCATTTATCGGCTATATTGGTTATCACATGTTGCCTCATGACTCACGGCTCACGCAAATGCAAAAGATACAGTAGATGAGCTGGAATGGTGTGTCCGGTAATACACGCTGCACCAGCAGCCAAGACTCAAATGAGTGCGAAAGAGACGGTCAGTAAATAGAAATATACTGGCACAATGATGCGCGGGTAGGCTTCTCCGTGCATTTTGACATTTCTTTATGTGTTTGCTTTTTGTTTTGCGATATTGCTTCACATGTATTTCACACTTCTGTGTACATTTTACAAGCGGAGAGTTGTGTAGTGCTATTTTAAAAATGAATGAAATGAATGATTTTAAGTGGACAAATGAATTGACATGTGAGCTCATAAACAATTATGAGATGCATCCAGCATAGTCTACTATTTCATTTACCTCCGATTCCATCTTTATTATAGTACAATATGTATATCACAAATTCCGCTAACAACCGTCGGCACTGAAAAGCGAACATCAGAAACCACCAATGAGACGTCCCACTCAAAATGGCCGCCGACGTTTGCCTACAAGCTCGGGCGAGCACGTGGGTACCTCAAGTGCTGTCAAAAGAGCATGTGGGTACCTCAAGTGCTGTCAAAATTTTGTGAACAATCGCGCACATTGTTATAATTCCAAGAGTGTGTGTGGCGGGAGTACACTGCGGTAAAATGAAATGAGCTCACACGTATTCACGGATAGAAGCTCGTTTGTAACGGGTTTTGTCGCTACGCACCTGAACCGCTGTCAAAATCTCGTCAAAATTTCAGGGTGTTACGGGGGAAGACGTACGAAAGACGCACGTCTCATTCTGGTTTCTGGCGAACATCAAGTAAAAGAGAAATGTCAAATTTATGCGAAACACTGCGAAAAAAAGAGTGCAACTCGGAATGTCAGTTCAAGAGGAATTCACCAAGAGTTGCACGTCAAAAAGATGCGATGTGTAATACCTGACTATATAAAATAAAGTTCTTGGTTAGTCACGGGAATTACTTACAGCAACAAGACACCAATAAGAACGATTTCGTCAGCAACACCACAGAATAAGTTCAACAGAGGTCATACTCCAATACTGTCAACAATGGAAGTGGCTTTCGCATTTTTAATAAAAAACCATTTCCTAATTGGATGTTAACTCATCAACACATTACGATGTCAAACTCATACTCTCGAGAAGAATTAACGGACATGCACTTCTGCTACGGTTTAGCTAATGGTCGAGATCGTGAAGCCGAAAGACAATACGCAGAAAGATATCCCAACCGGAGGGGTCCCAGTCGTAGCATGTTTTCAAGAATCCACCGACTTCTGCGGGAGCACGGAGTGCTAGAGCATCGAAGAAGCGAAAGATCAGTTACAGATGGATCAGAAATCTTAGATGAAAGAATTTTGGATTTGGTCCGACGTAATCCCTCCCTTAGTACAAGCTATTATGCTTGGAGCGCCCAAATCTAGAGTATGGAGAGTGCTTCATACCGAAAACTTACACCCGTACCATTTTAGGCCAGTTCAGGAACTCACCTCAAACGACAAGTTTTTGAGAGCAGAATTTTGTCGATCATTACTGCTTCGAGATGAAACTGAACGAAACTATTTTGCAAGGATATTCTGGACGGATGAAGAACAGTTTACCAGAGATGGGGTTACTAACTTCCACAATTTGCATCATTGGAGTAGTACCAATCCACACAACAAAAACAAAATAAATCACAACACCGCTTTAGCTGTAATGTTTGGCTTGGTATTGTTGGACAAACTGTAATCGGGCCCCGGTTTTTGAATGCCGTTATTAATGGAGAATCATACCTGCAGTTCCTACGAGACCTTTTGCCCGATTTGATGGACAACGTTCCTTTGGCCATAGCAGATAATTTAATTTACCAGCAAGATGGAGCACCAGCACACTACAGCTTACGGGTTAGAAACTGCCTGGATGATCATTTTAGTGACCGTTGGATCGGAAGAAGGGGCTCCACAGAATGGCCACCTAGATCACCAGATTTAACTCCTCTAGATTTTTATGTGTGGGGATTCATGAAGAATTATGTTAACGAAGTGGAAATAGTATCTTTGGAACAACTGAAAGAACGAATTGAAGTCGCTGGAGTCAAATTGCAGGAAAATTTGTCAAGCAGCCATTAGAAGGAGATATAATATTTGCCTTCTAAAAAATGGGGATCATATTGAAAATTTATTATAATAAAACTCCGAATTTTTTTAAAAATAATAAGAAAGAGGTCAATGTTTCTTACATTAATTTGCCTACAAGTCCTGCCGAGTTAAAACAAAAAAAAATGTTTTTCTTAGAAAAAATGGTTCAGGTTTTTTCTTAATTTCTCAAAAACTACAAGACATTTTTGCATCCGGTTTTCTGTTTTTAACTAAAAACTAATAAGAGAATTGAATTTTTGAAAAAAAATTAGTACTTAATTACATACAATTTCGAAAAAAATAGTTCAAAAATTTTTTTTTTCAAAATTTTGAGTTTGAAAATTAATTTCTCAAAAACTATTCCTGAAAACAGCTTCGTTTAAAAACAAGATGAAAGAAGAGGTTTCTGGCTTTACAAAAAGTATATCACGGCATTGTGGATGTAACTGTTGATTTTCAATATTGTTTTTTTCCAAATTAAGTCAATTTTTTAGAAAATTCCCCCTCCCGGCTAAACGGAGGGAATAGACCGTCCCCTCCCATACGATTTTTTTCTTGTCTTGACCAGACCTACACGCTCTAGCTTTTTGGCACACCCTGTATATGTACATATGTATGTATGTACATTATCAAAAAATATTAGCATCCAGTGCAATTAACGATGAATTTCAAGAATTATTTGGTTTTATTTTCAATAATAAATGCGGAATTCTGCAAAACTTTGAATGAGAGCCTTATTTTCTTATATTATATTTTGTATGCAAGTCTACGACGCGAGAGGGGAATATGGAAGAGGGGCATGCTGCCCCCCTGGAACCCCCCTGCTTGGGATCGCTGTTGGATTTGGAGTAAGTGAGGTTGGCTGTATATAAAGTCTTTTTCTGTTCATGCTTCACATGTTTTGTATAGATTTAAAGAAACGTTGCTTATACCCAATCTCGCACTTACTCTAAATCCAACAGCGATTCCAACCAAGGGGGTTGCAGGGAGGCAGCATGCTCCCCCTTCCATGTTTCCGCCATGACTTTCAAAGTATGTCTTACTTTGTATGTAAGTATATGCAAAAAAAAAAAAAAGGATTAATTAAAACATATTGCATAGTTTCAGGCAGAACTATGATTGAACTAAAACAAGCCAAATCGGTATTTTGTATGGGAAATTCAAAAGCTTATATCTTCGAAACTAGGGAAGGTCGACCTAAAATATATATATCAAAATTGTCAGGACAAGACCTATTTTCACATACTCAAATTTCATCAAAATCGGTGAGTAGGGCCTTTTTCCGAATAATTACTCTATTTTCTGCACCTACTCTGGAGTCAGAACAGATTCGTGAAAAGTGCCAAAAGCAGCTGTCATTGAAAAAACACTAATGTCCTCGCTCAAACATACATATCATCACTGAAAAATGTTGTTGACGAGTCACTCATCACACTAATTTCACTATTATGGCCACCACAACTCTTCGAAAGCATTTTTACGTGAATTCACTTTTGTTTATTATTTAATTCTAAGACATGTTTATTACAATATGACATATAAGATGTTTTCCGCTTTTTGACAACTAACTAACATACGGCTGTTTTTTTCTGTTCTAACTTGATCTGACAGTTTTCACGAATCTGTGCTGTCCTGTCCTGTGCTTTTCGTCATTGAACACAGCTAATACCGAATGCCAGTAGAGTTGTGTTCGTGACAACTCAACCAAGTTGAGTTGTCATCCATAATAGGGGTACATAGGAAAACTCCTTCAAATGCTGGCGTCAAGGATATCGTAATCGTGCCTATATTTATGTATTTCCACGCATTTGTAATAGTGGAAACACAATCTGGCTTTGCCGCGTGCCGACTTTTGACAGGCTTTGCACTGCTTTGCACCGACTTACGATCTCTTACGATAAAATGTGTCAAAACGCCGGCAACCCGCAATTTGCATTCACAATGTGGCTTTGACACAGGAGCGCGTATAGAACTTAGGAATATGACAACACTAAGTTCGGTTTCCTCAAAATCTTTACGTATGATTTCAGTGCAGAAAGAAGTGTAGACTGGTGTTATTATTATTTATATGATTTAATTGAAACATAACAAATCAGCTCAAATAAAGGTCTACGAATATGAAAAAAGAAAAGAATTTATTAATCTAACCTCCATCATGATTAGTTTGTATCGAAAAGTCCAATAATAAGCTATGAAAATATATGCATATTGAAACGAACAGCTCGGAGCACAATACGTTACTCGCTTTTGCTAAAATCAAACAAGTCAAAGACAATTCATCTGTCAAACGCAGGTCTGAGTAGAGAGTAGCTCTACTCTGGCGCTTTGCTTAACTTTACGATATTTACGATATGAGGTCGAGCAAAAGCCTGAGGTAACATTGTAGGAAGCTCCATAAGATTTCGTTGTTTCTACTCATGCTGTCAAAGTCGGCACGCGGCAAAGCCAGATTGTGTTTCCACTATAATAGTGGAAACACAATCTGGCTTTGCCGCGTGCCGACTTTTGACAGGCTTTGCACTGCTTTGCACCGACTTACGATCTCTTACGATAAAATGTGTCAAAACGCCGGCAACCCGCAATTTGCATTCACAATGTGGCTTTGACACAGGAGCGCGTATAGAACTTAGGAATATGACAACACTAAGTTCGGTTTCCTCAAAATCTTTACGTATGATTTCAGTGCAGAAAGAAGTGTAGACTGGTGTTATTATTATTTATATGATTTAATTGAAACATAAAAAATCAGCTCAAATAAAGGTCTACGAATATGAAAAAAGAAAAGAATTTATTACTCTAACCTCCATCATGATTAGTTTGTATCGAAAAGTCCAATAATAAGCTATGGAAATATATGCATATTGAAACGAACAGCTCGGAGCACAATACGTTACTCGCTTTTGCTAAAATCAAACAAGTCAAAGACAATTCATCTGTCAAACGCACATCTGAGTAGAGAGTAGCTCTACTCTGGCGCTTTGCTTAACTTTACGATATTTACGATATGAGGTCGAGCAAAAGCCTGAGGTAACATTGTAGGAAGCTCCATAAGATTTCGTTGTTTCTACTCATGCTGTCAAAGTCGGCACGCGGCAAAGCCAGATTGTGTTTCCACTATAACAGTCCGTAATACAATAAAAATATGATATTCATACATGGACCTGGATTTTTGCAAGATATAGATTTTGACGCTGTTTGTATACTACCTCAAAGTACATTATTAAAAGCTTGCAAATCATGCAGTAAATCAATGCTATTTGGTATACGGCTATTATAATAATGCTATTTGGTTTTAAGTACTTCCGTTAGGGTCACTTGCTTGACTTCTAAGTTCGTAAACAAGTACCTACGATCTCCTTAAAATATCATTCCGGATGGGTACTGAAACCTTTAAGCACGCTACATATTGCGCATAATTAATGATCATTACACGTTTAAAACAAATGTACCTTTAATCTAAAATATACAACTCGCCTCACTCGTGTGAATGTTCCTTACAAGAAAAATAGCACTTTTATCATACAAAACTAGGTACTTTTGTATATACATATATAACTCTTTCAGTTACAGTGACTGCTCCTTGGCCCTTTCAATCATATTTCTCGAAATAATTAGCCGTTGGATTTGTGAAGTTCCCTCATAAATTTGATATATCTTTGCATCTCGCATCAATTTCTCTACAGGATACTCAGTATTAAATCCATTTCCTCCAAATATTTGAACAGCATCTGTAGCAATTTTATTCGCCATGTCCGCTGCGTAGCATTTCGCTATTGATGCGTAATAACTATTACGGCGCCCTAAAACAAAGACATATTATTTCTACTCAGGTTAAGAAAAAAAGTTACATCAACCTTGATCTACTTCCCAAGCTGAAAGTTGATAAGCAAGTCTAGACGTTTCCACCCCAATAGCCATATCTGCTAAAAGAAATGCTACTGCTTGGTGATGAGCAATTGGAACCCCAAAAGTCTTCCTTTCTAAGGAATACTTAAGAGCCTCGTCCATACATCTTTGTGCTAATCCCACTGCTCCAGCAGCAACTGGTGGACGAGTTTTATCAAAAGTTCCCATGGCTATTTTAAATCCGGCGCCTTCGCCTATTAAGACATTTTCTTTTGGTACTCTTACATCCTCAAAAGTAATTCCACGAGTATCTGAAGCTCTTTGACCCATATTCTGTTCCTTTCGCCCCGGAGAAACACCAGGAAATTCACGTTCCACAATAAAACCAGTAAAGGCTTTCTTAGCTGGTGCTTTTGGATCAAGATCAGTGCGAGCGAGGACGAAATACCAATTAGCCACACCCCCGTTTGTAATCCACATTTTTTGCCCGTTTAATATATATTCATCGCCCTTTTTTACTGCTTTGGTTTTAACGCCGTTTACGTCCGATCCAGCACCTGGTTCGGTAACGCAGTAAGCAGCGACAAGCGGTTCTTCCAACAATCTCCCCAGATATTTCTTCTTTTGGTCTTCATTTCCTGCTATGAGAACAGGAGTTTGCTGTTTTAAAACAATAGAAAAGCAATTACGATATATCAAAGTAAGAAAACGA